>OX387969.1:18136638-19459328 GCA_947578425.1 Eugnorisma glareosa | reverse complement strand
TATATTATTATTAATACTAGCTTCTGCCGCGACTTCGTACGCGGATCCTGTTGCTTTTGCCAGCGACAACGGGGTCGTCAAGAAAATCGAAGATCTGAAGCGTTTGATGTAGAATTCTGAGGCCCGGGGACGGGAAAACAGATTCCAGATCTTTCATTTTCGTAAGTCCACAGGAAATGCCCATCAGACTAAACAACTTTTGCTAAGACGTCATTCCTTAATATGTTATAGTGTCGCTGGGCTTTGGAGATCCACAACAGGGTTCCAGATCTCCAAATTTATTCTCACAGCAGAAAATGCTCTTCACGTGGAATAATTTTTGCTATGACACCATTTTTATATCTCTTATACTTTAGCTGTTCTGTTGCGGTTCTGTATCAGTGTTCCAATTTCCAAAATAAATTATAGCCTATATGTTGCCCAGACTTAATACCTACACAACAAATACCTTTTCTTCCCGTTATTCTGTCAAATAAATATGACTTCGGGCTTATGTTATTTGAGTGTTTACTTTCCTTTTCCATTTATCTTCGTGACACGGTAGCCTACCCGGTAACGCAGGGGAGCAGTCACTTAGATTTTAATTGATCAGGTATCTTCAAATTTAAACTATAACTATGCCTAGAAAGAGGACAAATCTTTCCCAACGTTCCAAAGGAGCTAAAAGATTGAGGATCATAAGATCCCAAGAATCTACCGAAGAGCGTCAGGAGAGACTTGATGCTGTTCGAGAACATCAGGCTGCAACTCGCTCCGTAGAAACCTCTTCGGATCGCGAAGCACACCTGCGTTCTCAGCGTATTTAAGCATTTACATCCAGGTCTCTAGAGACCAGTGAAGAAATCATGCATTGTGAGTCGCAGACGTTCACGGATAGATAATTGCGCATTTGTTCTCAGCGTATCTACGCATCTGCTTCTAGGTCTCTAGAGATAAGTGCGGAACATGATGCGCGACTGTCCGCTATGTTAAGCGTTTGCCTAGGTTGGCCCGTGGATGGGTTACCTCCCATTACATACCGAGTTTCCTCACTTCCTCGCTGAACATCTGATGCAGCACCGCAACAGACCAGCTAAACTATAAGAGATACAAAAATGGTACCGTAGCAAAAATTGTTCGACGTGATGAGCATTTTCTGCTAAGAGAATAAATTTGAAGATCTGGAACACTTGAAGTGGAACTCCAAGAGCCCAGCTACACTATAACATATATAGGAATGGCGTCTTAGCAAGAGTTGTTCAGCCTGATGAGCACTCTCTGCGTAAAGACTTAGTTTGATGTACAGAATGCTTGGTTGACCGGTTCGGCAAGGGTCTTTTTGTTGTAAAGGTATTAAATCTGGGCAACATATAGGCTATAATTTATCTTGGAAACTTGAACATCTGATGCAGTGATAGCTTTGATTTCCATATCAGGTGTTCCAGTGTTCTTCGCGATCCGAAGAGGTTTCTACGGAGCGAGTTGCAGCCTGATGTTCTCGAACAGCATCAAGTCTCTCCTGACGCTCTTCGGTAGATTCTTGGGATCTTATGATCCTCAATCTTTTAGCTCCTTTGGAACGTTGGGAAAGATTTGACCTCTTTCTAGACATAGTTATATTTTAATTATGAAGATACCTGATCAATTAAAATCTAAGTGACTGCTCCCTTGCGTTACCGGGTAGGCTACCGTGTCACGAAAATAAATGAAAAAGGAAATTAAACACTCAAATAACATAAGCCCGAAGGCTTATTTATTTGATAAAATAAAATAATAAATGGGAGTTTTGGCCAGTAGAGTCAAATTTTCAATGATTCATCGAATTTTCATCGAAAATCAGTGCTAAACTGTTACCGCCTTCACCGCGTGGAGGTACTCCCAGCTTATGTTATTTTATAATTATACAGTGAAATTAGTGATAGCTTTGATTTCCATATCAGGTGTTCCAGATCTTCAATTTTTTTATTTTTTTTTTATTTTCAATTCCACAACGCGTGTGCCAGATCTTCAATTTTTATACGTCAACAGAGAGTGCTCATCAGGCTGAACAACTCTTGCTAAGACGTCGTTCCTATATATGTTATAGTGTAGCTGGGCTCTTGGAGTTCCACATCAGCTGTTCCAGGTCTTCAAATTTTATACGACAACAGAGAATGCTCATCAGGCTGAACAACTCTTGCTAAGACGTCATTCCTATATATGTTATAGTGTAGCTGGGCTCTTGGAGTTCCACTTCAGGTGTTCCAGATCTTCAAATTTATTCTCTTAGCAGAAAATGCTCATCACGTGGAACAATTTTTGCTATGGTACCATTTTTGTATCTCTTATAGTTTAGCTGGTCTGTTGCGGTGCTGCATCAGATGTTCAAGTTTCCAAGATAAATTATAGCCTATATGTTGCCCAGATTGAATACCTTTACAACAAAAAAAAAATCATTTAAATCCGTCGTGTAGTTCCGAAGATTAGCGTGTACAAACAAACAGACATACAGACAAACAGACAGAATTTTTTTTTTGGATTCGTGCTCTATTACTGTTTCCAAACCCCCCTCAATAATTATTTTTTTAATATATTCAATGTACAGACACAGTTTTTTACTGTTTTATTATATGTATAGATATGACATTTGTACTAAAATATTATCAGCACTTCTACTGGGCCCGCTGCTATAGCTAGTTTAAGTTTTCTTTTAGCAACTAACCCATCTAAACGACAAAATTCAGCTAAAAATGCTTGTATTAGGAGTGGCTTCACATCTATAGTGCAAGCTAAAGTTATGGGTGCGGTTAGTACACGTCTGACCGCGCCTTGGCCTTAATCGATAGTGTTTACCCAGAGTTTTTCAGAGTTTAAAGAACGGTTGTATCGTGAATAGTTTCCTTTCAAGCTTGAAACGATGTGGCTTGAAATCCAATTTCTTAATTATTATTATTTTCTCACGTAAGGCACAAAAAACCGTATAAGTTTTTATTCTCATCATGCCATCTTCAAATGAAGAAAATGTATTTCTGAACTAGAAATCAAAATATTCAAAGTACTTTAGCGCCATATATGTGTAGATATATTATCTCGTAGAAGATGGTGGGACAAGCTGGATAAAACAAACGACCAGTGGCCCACATTAGCCCTGGATCGAAACAACCGGAAGTCAATCGTATGCCCAGCAGTGGGATGATGCAGGCTAACAGTATCAATATCAGTATTATCTCGAGATCCTTCATCATCTGCTTAACCGTTAACCAACTGTATTGGGGTTGGATGCAGCTGAAAACCAGTATTTTAAATGGAGTAACTGTCAAATAGGTACCTACAAGATACAGATGAGCCCAACGGCTTACGCGCTTAGTTACGTAGGTAACAACTTCGGTTGGCGCAACTGACAACTTTTAGGATATTTCCCTAATTGGTAGTAGTAACAACTGCCTACGTGTGCGCGGTTTCTTGAAATTATATTTAAAACAAACCGGTCAAGTGCGAGTCCGAGGGTTCCGCACCATTACTTAAAAATAAAAAATAAATTGTCGAAAATTATTTAGGTATGTATGGGGCCTTTTCAACTTTTTTTATTTTTTGGAATTTTTCCTTTATTTGTGCTGTAAGGCCTTGCTTTTTGCCGAATACCGTTATCAGCTAATTTTAAAAACGTTAAAACGTATAAAATCCTTTATTGTGCTAATGTCCGCAGCCATTTAGAGTACGCCTCGCAAGTGTGGAATCCTAGTTACAATATTTATATAGACCGAATTGAGGGTATTCAGAAGCGATTCCTACGTTTCTTGCAGTACAACACTAGGAAATATACTCCCAATTATGTAGCGCGATGCAAAAGATTTCATATATTACCACTGTATGAGCGCAGACGCATTGCTGATATGGCATACTCATTTAAAATCGCAAATGGTACTATAGATTGCCCTGAGCTGTTAAGTAGTTTAGGTTTAGTTACACACTGCAAAATATTTCGCAAACCTAATTTGTTGCATGTCCCTCATTCAAAGTCCGCGTACAGGCAGAATTCGTTTCTGATCCGTGCGAGTAGAAGTTTTAATAAACTTATTATTGAACACGATTTGGATATTTTCAATACCAGTGTTTCTCGGCTTTTCACTAACAAATGCTTATTGTTAGTGAAAAGCTTTTTTACAGACAAGTAATTGTTTGCAAGACGCGGAATGGTTTCGATATGTTACCGACGAATTTCTTGAGATCCTTCAGATCCGTTTTATCGTGGACCTACGATCAAAAGTGGAGACCAGACAGTATCCTACCACTTCGAAATTTCTTACATGTAGTGTCATAAAAGCATGCCCATTCTAATGACATTTTTGGTAGTTTAAGCACGTAGGCACCCGGCAGTTCAGAAACGTCTGCGTTTCAGCTAGTAAGTGCCAACGCCAATACAATGTCGCATAGACTGCTCATCCTATACCTACTCTAAGGATATGTAGACATTTTTGTACAACCGCAATGCGGTCTTACTGCGTGCGAATAAATTCTCATTCCAAGATTTACGTGAAACTGCTACAGGATTGTCGCCAATCCGCACAGTGCCCGCGTGGTGGATTATGGCCCACTACCAAGAGGGAGAACAGAGAGGATGCTAGTGTTCCAACATTGGGAACATTACAGGCTGTTTATGATATTAGCTTGTAAAATTGAGCTTTTTCGGGTTCCGAATTCAATATGATAGCTATAATTAAGTTCGCTTTATTTATTCTACTTTATTTATACTGAAATAAGTCGTATTATTCATACTTATTACAAATTGTTACTTGTATATTGTGTTGTGTTACTTGTATATTTGCTGTGCCCTAACAGGGTCCATAAATTGTTCTTAGCTCTAAGCCTTTTGTATCACCTTTTATACTTATGGAACGCAAAATAAAATGAATATGAATATGAATATGAAATTAAATTCGTTATAAGAAACTTAAAAATTTCTTCCCTGCTATCTAAAATGAGATACGACATTTTTAGGGTTCCATACCCAAGGGGTAAAACCCTATTACTAAGACTCCACTGTCTGTCTGTCTGGCTGGCTGTCACTAGGCTGTATCTCATGAACCATGATAGCTAGCTGTCACGGTTCATGAGATACAGATAGTTGAAATTTTCACAGATGATGTATTTCTGTTGCTGCTATAAAAAGAAATATTAAAAACAGCATTAAAAAAAATATTCAAGGGGGGCTCCCATACAACAGACGTGTTTTTTGTTTTTTTAGATAATGGTACGGAACACTTCGTGCACAAGTCCGAACTGCATTTGGCCGGTTTTTCTCGTAAAAAAAAACTTACATATTAGAAAATAATGATGAATGAAAAACGAACTTTAAATGTAAAAAAGCATTACCAGCAACAGCAGCGCACTCGCTTATTTTAAGCAAAATTTATTGTTAGCAATTCGTGAAAAAGCAAGCTAGAAAGCATAACGCAAGTTTTTAAAATCATGAATGACTGGCTAGGTATATCATAAGATTAACATTTCCTTATCTTTTGTCGTGTCTAATAAAAAAGTTTAAAAACGAAGTGCACCTAGGTATAATATTAATAGATAGGAAGAGCACCCCAATAAAAAGTGTGTGTACTTGGAAGAGAATCGTGACCACTGTGCTTTAGTTAAATGCCAGGCTATCCCGAAAAATTGCTAATAAATTAAGTCGTTAGTACTTTCAAATAATTATGCAAAACTATGAATGCTTGTCTTTAAGTCACTACGGATGCACGTTCGGCATGTTCGATGCAAGAGGATTCGTACCGTCGCACGTCGCCGTCGACGGCGGTGTCCATACTTTGTGCTCTTTTATAATAATATGGTTTTTTTTTCCGGATGGGTAATCATCATGTCTTTACATGTAACTGCTCATGATTCACCTACTTAACTTCGTCCTATCTATTCCGTCAAATATGGTTCAAGAATAATTTATGATTTTTTGGAATACATTTACCTATTTTTTTATTCCTTCATTTATCATCACGAACCATATTATCAAGTTTAGATTTATTAAACTTGTATGTAGACTTATGAAATAAATTGGACGTCTTTTTTTTCCAGCGGGTAGGAGTGTCAGACTTGTACTGACTAAAACCCATCCATGTAAGGAACATGGATGGGTTCATGGGTTGGCATCTTTTGCCCTTTGTGTTCCAGGGCCGCTGTATCTCTTTCGAACAGACCCGCAACCCTGGCATGCATCGGTCCTTTCGGACCCCTTCCCGTTTGCTGACATCTCTTTGAGGCGCGCGTGGAACACGAACGCGCCGTCGGCGTCGACACGGCCTGTCATCATAACCATAAGACGGACGGACGGCGAGTTAGCCCTTTACTCACCGTCCACAGACCCGCGATAATAATATGGATTAGCCGTCGATCAATAATGTCATGCCCCTTGGGTTGAACCTCATCTGGCAGCACGGAATCGCAGTTTTCTATACTCCTAGCCTTTTCTGTCGCTCAGAACGTGCCGCCGATCGCCTCGTCGGTGCCAGATGAGGTGCAAACAGTTCAATCCTCAAAAACCCAACTTCATGCGGAGCAACTTCAACTTTCACAATACATACCTATAAACCCAAGCAATAAACAGAATAAACCATTGAATTGTTATTAATTAATTGCCTCATTTTCCTATTTTGAATTATTATTTTTGACTTTGTGTATGTTATTTAATTATTATTATTTTATGTTTATTGAATTGTTTTGTCGAATTTGTGTACAACCTGTATGGATATTTATGTCTGATTAAATAAATGAATTGATTGAATTGATTAACCGTCAACGTTACGCATTCACGTTTTCAGTGGATTTGTGAAAGCTATTAGCGAAACTATGCGGCAATACAAAAAAATCTTACAAGATACAAGTTATTCTTACCATAATTCGATCGAACAGTACCGTTGTTCTGTAATAATAATAATAATCCATTTTGTGTACGCTGAACATCAAGAGTACAGAAATCGAACTATAAATTTAATTGTTAACTTTACAGCAAAATAACTAAACCAAAACAAAATGTGAACAAACAAACACTAATCTTTTGCTAAAGTTTAAATTTCGAGTGTTGCTGTTGTTACAGATTATAAATAATGTTACCCGGCCATTTCATCCATTTATTCGGGCTTTTTTATCATTTTCTAAAATGAATTACAAAGAGCTATGGTAGAACTGATAGAATCAGATTTTTATAATACTTAGCTTATTCTAATAACATGGATGTGTATGATTTATTAAAAAGTCAGTCCCTTAAAGATTTTTGTTTACTTGCTACACTAATTTGCAAAATGTCGTTCCAACCGCCCATCTAAGGTGGAAGCGCAAGGGTAGCCCGCGAAATTTAAATTTTCTTAAGTTTATTGCAATTTGCAGGTACATTAAAAATACAATATCTATTTCATAAAAAAGTCACTCAATGGGATTAAATGAACTTGGAGGGTTTTATTGATGATTTGAATTATTATAATTCTGTAACTGCGTTTGTGTTACTGGCGCGATTTATATTTTCATTAACATACATCCTGACGCTGACCTGCAAATTGCAATAAACCTAAGACAATTTAAATTTCGCGGGCTACCCTTGCGCATCCATCATAGGACGACCCTAACTAGCCACTAATATCTAATCTGTGGGTGGACGACCCACTGCGCTGTCTGACCAAAACTTGTAAATTCTGTAATAAATTCTGGATAAACTGAAACAAAAGAGTAACACTGAAGTATTCCGTTTTAGTTTTGATTGGCTTCAAACTTCTGAAATGAAGGCTTAATATTCGATGTTTTCTTCATATGACGATTACGGAACGCGAACGCGACTATTGTCAAACAATAAAAACATTGACCAATGTAATTTTGTAAATTATTTTATTACAACACTATCGATTTATTAAATACTATTTTTAGATTAAAAAACATCATAACATTATGTATTGTTGACGAAGGGAGCATTAGACTAGCATATTTACAATAATTTTCGAGAATTTGTGATCGAATTATAATGTATAATCCTGATATCAATGACTATCAACTTACTTCAATAATAACAGAGTGCTGTGGAGGCGTAGCTGTTGTTTATTCAGCACTGTACAAGCCCAACAATCAATATGTCGCTATAAAGAGGTATTTTGTTGACAAAACGAAGGAAAACGCCAGTTTGATACAGGTATCTATTTGAAAGTTTTTTTCTGTATCTTTTTTCACTTCCCATTGTAATTAAAGATAAGTTTTAATTATTGCCCTGATGAATTTCGCGATGAACACAGAAGGTAACTTTCCATTTATCTTTTATCCCTGAATATTTAAGACCATCCTGTTTCTAGGTCAACCAAGGGCTTTTAAAGGGCACTCCCTAACTCTTTGTGATTAAATAGAGAGACATTTTATGGCTAGTCTAAAAAATATTCATATAAGTCGAATTTATTCTTGTAATTATAGCTAATTACCATCCATTCTGTGAGATAATTGCAGCGAGTGAGATTTTTTTTTATTGTCTACTTGCGGCCCGTCCCGGCTTCGCACGGGTGCCCTAGCCTATGTTACTCAGGGATAACGTACTTAGCATTCTTAAGGTAAAAGAATTTTTGAAATTGGTCAAGTAGTTTTTGAGTTTATTTGTTACAAACATACAAATCTTTCCTCTTATAATAGGTATAGTAGAGATTATTTTCTTTCTAAAATTACAATTTCTATCGCCTTTCAGCAAGACATCTTGACAAGAAAAGAACTGCAACATGTGAACATACTGCCATACTTGACTTCCTTTGTACATGGACGGGAGCTTTACGTAGTGTCCCCACTCATGACCTTCGGCTCCTGCCGGGATATTCTGGACCGGTATTTCCAGGAGGGTCTGCCTGAGCTGGCCTGTGCTATTGTGTTGAGGGATGCACTACAAGCTTTACAGTATTTGCACAAACAATTGTTTATTCATAGGTGAGTTAAATCTTTTATCTAACATCAATAGATCAACTGAAGCTATCTTAATGGCTTCTGGACACACAACACAACACTCTGCCTTATGCATTTAGTCTGTCCCAGCCCTCTTTTTATGATTTTTTGTCCATCTATCTGGGAGATGAACTATGTTACATCAGCAATAGGCTATCCTACAGCAGGAGTGGGCTCTAACTAGCATCAAAAGTGATTAATATTGTAATAGTAGTCCTAGTGTAACATGATGTCCTGACACCTGCGCACTTTATGATCTTATGACTGCAGCAGCGAGTGGAGTTAGCGTAGCTAAGTTTTGGGCCAAATATATTTGCTGAAAATTTGTCATCAACGCTCTAAGAAGAAGAGTTTTCATGATTATACTTGTTGAAATCAAAACATTTTTCAATTTAGACTTTTAAAAGACATTTTTAGGGTTAATCCCATTATTCCCCATAAAAAAAATAACTTTTACCCCATTATACCCCATTTTTAGGGTTCTGTACCTCAAAAACAAAAAATTAATATACATAAATAGACAGAAACGCAAGTGATCCTATAAGGGGTCACTCGCGTGTCTGTCTATCTTTGAGTTTTTTCCTCTGTCTTATCTGTTTGTCTGCATGCCACTTTTTTTACTCCAAAACTAACCAATTGAGTTAAAATTTAGTACACATATGTAAGTCGGTGACCCAAAGACACATCTAATCTAAATTAATGAATTTTAAACATAGGGCCACTTTTAGGGAGTAAATTAGGGCCGAAAATTTTGAAAAAATTGCATGAAATAGTTCTTTGCCTATCACCATCATCATCATCATTTCAGCCGAAAGACGTCCACTGCTGGGCATAGGCCTCCCCCAAGTGTCACCACATTGACCGGTCCCGTGCGTATCGCATCCGGCGGATCTCCGCAACCTTCACCAGGTCTTAATATGCCCTGCCCACTGCCACTTAAAGTTGGCAATTCTTCGGGCTACGTCGGTAACCTTGGTTCTCTTGCGGATGTCTTCGTTCCTGATTCGATCATGCAAGGAAACTTAAGTTTGGCAATTCTTCGGGCTACGTCGGTAACCTTGGTTCTCTTGCGGATGTCTTCGTTCCTGATTCGATCATGCAAGGAAATTTGGCAATTCTTCGGGCTACGTCGGTAACCTTGGTTCTCTTGCGGATGTCTTCGTTCCTGATTCGATCATGCAAGGAAATTTAAGTTTGGCAATTCTTCGGGCTACGTCGCGTCGGTAACCTTGGTTCTCTCGCGGATGTCTTCGTTCCTGATTCGATCATGCAAGGAAACTTAAGTTTGGCAATTCTTCGGGCTACGTCGGTAACCTTGGTTCTCTTGCGGATGTCTTCGTTCCTGATTCGATCATGCAAGGAAACTTAAGTTTGGCAATTCTTCGGGCTACGTCGGTAACCTTGGTTCTCTCGCGCAGTGGCGTGCAGTGCTTCCCGAAGGCGGGCAGGCCAAGCAAAAAAAAAAAAAACTCGCAACATCACAGCGTCGCTCTACTTAGGATGACCCTCAAAGTAGTCACATCTATTGATATATTCACTAACCCTCCCAGGCCCCCGCATCTGTCTTCTAGTCTTCTTCATCGTCTTTTTAGTAAGCGTATGAGAAACAACGCCATCTAGCTTAAATATAAGGAATTTCAATGGTATTCTGTCAATACAAGAACGAAGGATGTCGCTTCGTTACAAAAAAACCTAAAAAGTAAAACAGAGGGCGCTGTAAACAAAAAAAAATAGTTTAGTTTTCGTTCCGTACCCAATTTTGAGCGCCTGACCGGAATATTTGAAAAACAAACATTGAAAATAAGCCTGTAAAAACCAAAGTTATAAATACAAGAACTCACCACATTAATCAAGGTTCAAATCACGATTTTCTGACAATGCAAACAGAAGAAAGATTCATTTGAAATACCGAGTACGAGATGAATTTTGGGTTAATTCTCGTAATTCGGGTATCTACACATTTTCCTTTAGACACAACTTGAATCTTAACATCAAACAATCGTGAATACTTATTGTTTTTAACTTCTGACAAACACATTATCAGCGCAAACTTCACAACAGAACACCATTTTTAAGTAAATAAACAAATACAACAAATAATATTTACACTACTGTACGTTTCAAAACGAATTACAACCGTCAGATATTATAATAATCAAAACATTCAAGATCACGAAATAAATTTTGCTTGTCACATGAAACAAATATGGCTTCTAAGAAAAATACAATTGTTATTTTGTCAATGAAAAAAACATTACCAAATATAATTGCATCACCGCATACCGTTTTAGCCGGATAATACTTTGTGGGGCAGCCAATCAGTGGCCAGCTAGCCAGCTACACTCGCAGGAGTTTACGCCCTTATTTACTATGTGTGCCGTTCGTATTTCCGTGTATATACACGAAAATACTTATCAGTGTGCTTAAATTTATCAATGGAAATTAGGCCGGCTGGGGCCTTGCCTAGACGGCCGGGAGCGAGCGTCGTAATATTATTACCAGTTACGTCACACACGACAAGTTGCTTTAAGTATTATAACAGGCGTTTTATTTTTTTATTTTTGATTAATATAGTTATAATAAATGCATTTGTTGCGTTGTTGGTAGGAATGGTAGGGTAGGCTAGGCCTAATTGCCTCTATGGACGGCACGCCCCTGCTCTCGCGGATGTCTTCGTTCTTGATTCGATCATGCAAGGAAACTTAAGTTTGGCAATTATTCGGGCTACGTCGGTAACCTTAGTTCTCTCGCGGATGTCTTCGTTCCTGATTCAATCATGCAAGGAAACTTAAGTTTGGCAATTCTTCGGGCTACGTCGGTAACCTTGGTTCTCTTGCGGATGTCTTCGTTCCTGATTCGATCATGCAAGGAAACTTAAGTTTGGCAATTCTTCGGGCTACGTCGGTAACCTTGGTTCTCTTGCGGATGTCTTCGTTCCTGATTCGATCATGCAAGGAAACTTAAGTTTGGCAATTCTTCGGGCTACGTCGGTAACCTTGGTTCTCTCGCGGATGTCTTCGTTCCTGATTCGATCATGCAAGGAAATTTAAGTTTGGCAATTCTTCGGGCTACGTCGGTAACCTTGGTTCTCTTGCGGATGTCTTCGTTCCTGATTCGATCATGCAAGGAAACTTAAGTTTGGCAATTCTTCGGGCTACGTCGGTAACCTTGGTTCTCTCGCGGATGTCTTCGTTCCTGATTCGATCATGCAAGGAAACTTAAGTTTGGCAATTATTCGGGCTACGTCGGTAACCTTAGTTCTCTCGCGGATGTCTTCGTTCCTGATTCGATCATGCAAGGAAACTTAAGTTTGGCAATTCTTCGGGCTACGTCGGTAACCTTGGTTCTCTTGCGGATGTCTTCGTTCCTGATTCGATCATGCAAGGAAACTTCGAGCATAGCCCTCTCCATTGCCCTTTGGGTGACTTTAAGCCTTCTGATAAGGCCCATTGTGAGCGACCCCGTTTTTGTCCCGTATGTAATCACTGGCAACACACTGGTCATAGACTTTCGTCTTTGCAAAAATCTTTGTTGATTCAGTTTCACATTAGGTAAACATAACATAACGCCTGTAATCGCCGTAGGTTTAGGCAGAGGTGTACCTAATAATACACCCACATTTCACCAGTTAGGTTTAAGTCCCGTTTAAAAGGGAGTGAGCCTATTGCCATCAACCCAGCACAAATCCAGACTCCTGCTGCTACTCAGAAATTCCTGAACATTGAACAAAATGACAAAAGTACCTTATAATGTGTTTTGTAAATGTATTACGCACACTCTTAATGAATAGCTCATTTCCTGGACTGAATCATACTATTAGCATTGATGATTTAAACTTCTTACTTTGTCAGGTCAAAGTCTAAACACTATGATACAATACATTATTTAGTATTTATATATTTAGAACTAACTGCTGGCACAGGTTATACGAGTATTCAATAGCAATTCTTTGTCTTGTAATGTGACATGTCAGTCAACTATGTATCTTAGAATATGTTAATTTATTTGAATTGTTGTTATTGCTAATGGCAATCATTATAATATGTAGTTCAGTGCCTGAAAGACACGACCGTAGTGTGCGACCGCTGAGCATGAGGTCTCGGGTCGGGCAGTGCTATTGGGTTTTTCCATCAGGAATGTCTCAGTATCAGCCACGGGGTCTGGATTTGCGCCCGGTTGTTGGTAATAGGCTCGTCTCCTCTTACATGGGACTTGAAACATAACTGGTGAAATGTGGGTGTACTGTTAGGTACACCTCTGCCTAGCCCTTCGGGGATTACTGGCTTGAAGTTATGTTATGTAATTCAGTAAATACAAACATGTTACGGTCGCGACTCATATTTTGTTCAACATACAGCCTGACACTGACCTGCAAATTGCAAAAAACGTAAGAAAATTTGAATTTCGCGGGCTACCGCGGCGCTTTCACCTTAACCCCCCCCCCCCTCCTTAACTCCTCCTTTTCTCCTTTGAGTTGGTTATGTACACCTTTATCTTCACCTTCTGTGGTTATAATCAAACTACACTCGCGAGCAAAAGTATGGAATCACTTACTTGGAATTGATTCCGCGCGATCTTGAGTACTTAATAACTAGTTATGAATAATAAAAATGGTACCATTTTAAAGGTAAAACTGTTAACTTTAAATTGATACAAATTCATTTAAATCATTCCAGTATTTAAGGAGCTATCCCGGATTGAGTGAAGGAGTTAGGAAAACACAAGGATAATGGAAAAATGATAAATGAAGAAAACAACAAAAATTAATTCATTAAAAAAATATTTGGCCTTAAAATTAAGTTTCAATATTTTGTGTTCCCTCCCCTCGCCCTAATAACTGCACGAAGACGGTTCTTCATTGACCTAATCAGCTTCTGAATCGATTCTTGCGGGACGTCTTCCCACTCCTCTATCAAAGCCGATTTCAGCTCATTCACACTTGAAGGAGCAGGATTTCTGGAACGAACCCTCCTCTTCAGTTCATCCCACACGTGCTCAATGGAATTCAAGACTGGGCTGAGCGCTGGCCAGTCCAATGTGGCGATACCGACTTCTTCGAGGTATTCAGTTGTGAACTTGTGACACGGGAAGTGTGACAACGAGCGTTATCGTGCATAAGGAGGTAGTCATCCCCGATAAATCCCGCATAAGGAACGACAAGTTCCAGCAGAATATCGGAGATGTAGCGGTCTGAAGTTAGACCGCCTCCTCGTCCCCCGCCAGGTACGAAAACAAGCTCCGTTTTACCGTCGAAGGAAATGCCGGCCCACATCTTACAAGAACCGCTCCCATAAGCCACTGTCTCAGCGAAACAGCACTGCGCAAATCGCTCCCCAGGCCGCCTGTAGACCCCTTTGGTCGCTGCCGTGCAAACACATTCTGTACTCGTCGGAGAACAGGACTCGCCTCCAATGCTCATCCTCCCAATCAAGATGGGAGCGAGCGAATTGAAAGCGTGCTTGTCGGTGACCTGCCGTCAGTTTCGGCCCCGTAGCAGGCCTTTTTGGAGTCAAATTAGCCTGCTTAAGTCTTCGACGAACTATCCACTCACTGGCAGCTACCCCACGAACATTTCGGAGCTCCTGTTGGACGTCGACACCAGTCAAATGTCGATTTCGGAGAGAGGTTGACACCATAAAACGGTCATCCCTCTCCGAAGTGCACCGGCGCCGTCCAGATCTTGGTCTCGGGATAAAGCCACCAGTCTCCCGAAAGCGTTTATAAACTTTCGAAACACAGGACTGGCTTATGTAGAGCTGACGTGCGACAGCCCGCTCGGTGAGTCCTTGCAATAGGGCGACGATTTGTGCTGCTTCTGTAGGTGTAGTATCCATTGTCGTCCAAGTTCAAGGGTCAAAAGTAGCGGAGATGTGTACCGGTCAACGTGTGAAAGGAACCTGATAAAAAAAATCCGATAACTCGTGCTTTTATAGGGGGTCAACAGGGCGCAACTCGTGGCGCATCAAACAATTGAAACATATCTTTTTCCTTTCTTCTTCACGTAATCCGGGATAGCTTAGTTTTAATTTAAATTGATACCAAATTCAATCAAATCACGCCATTATTTAAGAATAATGGCGTGATTTGAATGAATTTGGTATTAACAGTTAAACCTTTAAAATGGTACCATTTTTATTATTCATAACTAGTTATTAAGTACTCAAGATCGCGCAGAATCAATTCCAAGTAAGTGATTCCATACTTTGGCTCGCGAGTGTATAATGTCGCTGCTACTGGGTCAGAGGCCTCCTCTTTGTGGGAGGGAGTTGTCCATGATGCACTAGGCGGGCCCAGTATGTGGTAGGATATCACGTCTTCGTATTTTCAGTTCTAGGTCATGCTGTTCTCCTTCACCGTTTTGAGAGCAGTGGTGATCAAACAGTTTACACAAAGTAAAGGGCAGGCCCTTTACTGGGTTCAATTCAAACCCATATTATATAGCTCGTAGGTCGCGGCTATTTCCATAGGGCCACCATTGCTCTGGAGGATACAGGCTTCATGTTAAATGTACATTCCTTTCTTCAGGAGTGTCCGCGCCAGCCATGTCCTAGTAGGCGCGAACGGCGGCGTGCGCCTGTCCGGTTTGCGCAGCGCCGCGTCTCTGATGGTGCGCGGGCGCAGACAGAGGCACCTGCATCAGCTGCCGCCGCCAGATAGCGATAACACCAACCTCATGTGGCTGAGCCCGGAGTTGTTGGAACAGGTATAGTTTCTAGTTTATTGCTTCGATGTATGGATGCTGTAGGTACTTACGAAATTACGGCATATTTCAGCGAGTTAAAATCTACAAATAATTTCTCTCTGATTCATATAACCCCAAAATAACGGCCTGTCCATAACGTATATATATCAGTATGGATGAAGGCCAGTGTCCTTTCTGTCTCTTAGTACTGTGGTTTTCTCCAGTTGCTAGTTGACACGCGGATTCAAAACAGAGAGAGCCACACATATTCCAAATAACTTTTTGGTATAGGAGGACTATTTGCTAGAAGGCTACAAGGTTTGAAATAAAACAATGCCCTTTGCTGGACCAAACTGGAATTTATCAGAACTTCTTTCCAGAATCTAAAAGGCTACGACGAGAAATCGGACATCTATTCCCTCGGCGTGCTGTGCTGCGAGCTGGCCAACGGCGCCGTGCCCTTCGCGGAGGTGCCCACCACGCTCATGTTCACGGAGAAGGTGCGCGGCAGTCGCCCGCAGCTACTCGACTGCTCCACCTTCCCGGAGCCCTGCCTGGACGATACGGAGATGAAGAGTGAGTGCTGTGCTTGTATTTTAGGATATGCAGGTCAAGAATGGAAGGTGGCAATATCATGTGTGGTGGCATTGAGTGTCAACCCCTGAGCTGTGGCTGGTATTATAGCATTGTAAGTTAAGAAACTCCGATGTTCTGTTTTAGAGCGAATTTCGCCAATTAAACGAAGCTTTTTCAGCATATGTGAACTGCGTTCCAGAGCTGTTGTCATTTTTATGGATAATGGTATATTGACACTGATTGCACTATTGAAATTCGCCTTTAAAAACACTATTTTATAACAAGGCCGTTCGCCCGTAGCGACATCTCAACGTGTTTGCGCCCTGGCTGAGCAATTGGCTGCTGCGCTGCGTTTCGCGGGTTCGATTCTCGGACGGAATAAATATTTGTATGGCCTACAGGTAGTTGTTCCGGGTCTGGCTTTATGTGTAAGTGAATTTAAATGTTTGTCAACGCACCCACAATATAGGTGAAGTTGCCCGTTGTACTTTGTACGGGAAATCAACTATAGAAGCCTAAAATCTTAGGCTACCCTTTTAAATTACTACTCGCATTCATGATATCTGTCACATTCCAGGCATGTACAACACAGACAGCGGTGTGGGAGACAGCGCGGACGCGGTATCCCGGTTGCGGCAGGTATACGCCGGCAGGAAGCTCTCAGACACCTTCCATCATCTCAGCGAGATGGCGCTGCAGAGGTAATTGAACCATTCACTAAGTATTTATCATGAAAATCTAACACTTCAAACAGAATTTGTGCCCAGCCAGCCTGGTCAGGACAAAAGACTTCCTTTTCTCAATACATAAATACACACATAAACTCACGCATTTTTCCAATGAGGGTAGGCAGAAACTACAGATCGCCACTAGTTACGATCCTTACGTACTCTTTTCGCCTTAAATATAGAGTGTAATAAGACCCTTAACGAAGCCGTCAACCAAGCATTATGTACATCAAACTAAGTAACTTTACGCAAAAATTATTGCTGGGAAACGACATTTTTTTTGGGGTTAACAATCACGTTTTACGGTAGAACTCGATATACTCAAAACATTGTGCTGATGGATGGATAGTTAGTACGAGGTTCATGGAGGTGTTTAAAGGAAAAATCTTACATTCAAAAAACGAATTTAAAAAAATGAGACGTGGAACTGGACACCTGCCTACCTCTTCGGGAATGCAGACGTGCGTGAAGTTATGCTATTTTTGCGTATTAAAATACGTTGATTCTGCCTGAACGGCTAATATAAGTGGTGTCAGCGGCCTTAGCGCATCAATAATGTCTTGTGCATAAATGAGCATTACTGATGCAATTAGCAATCACCTAGAAGGCGACGCAGTACACCTCGCAGGAGATGGCGGGATGAGCTGAACAAAACCAACGACCAGTGGTCCACATTGGCCCTGGATCGAAGAATTTGGAAGTCATGGGGAGCCTTGCCCAGCTGTTCGATGACACAGGCTAAGCGTAACTTGTGCAATTTACATACTCCGAATACTATTGCCACACTTTTGAAACTATGTCAGCATGGCACGTCCTCATGAAGGAATGTGGTGATGGTTCTGTGATTCTGGAAACTACACAGCCATTCCCATGTTTTATCTTGTCTCTAAAATTTGCAGGGACCCAGACAAGCGGCCATCAGCGACGCAGCTGCTGAACCACCCGTTCTTCAAACAGATCCGCAAGACAGACTACCTGCCCGGACTCATCGGGCGAGTAAAACCTATCAAACCTGACCACGGTGAGTGTTATACAATTTTAAATAGACAGCGGCAGGATTTACTTCCCATGCTAAAATATGAATTAAATGGAGAAGGCGAATTAGCTACACAATTTTCTTTCGCAGACTAACAAAATCCGAATACATGGAATGTCACTGCAGACTCTTGAGGAAACATCTACAAGCTACGATAGATTGACTCCGATAAGACTATCTCATGCTCGTTTTCATTAACTCTAACTAACTAGACATCGGATATTCGGATGCATATTTACCTAGAGTACGTTTTTCATAGCAAAGGGTACTAAAGTGTGGAAGTGGCTTCTTATGTATATAATATATGTATATGTTGCCCGATTTCAAGAAAAATATAGTATGTATAAAATGCAGCGCTCAGAAGTATAATGCATATTTAAAACCAGGCAAGAAATTCTTCAACTTTGCTGCTAAATACTGAATTCAAATTTCGCTGCCGAATGTTTAAAAAACTAGAATAAGTCAACTAATCTTTAAAGGCACTCATATTTTAAAATGACTTTATAAGTTTATTGGATTGACTGATATCTGAAAATGGCTGGCTGTCAATTGTAGATCTGTGACAGTCGTTACATGTAGTCAGTGGCCCAAAAAGTCTTACAACCATTCTTACCAAGGAGTATCGTAATACCCAGTACTAACTGGGTTGTGGAGGTCAGACAGGCAGTCGCTCCATGTAAAATACTGGTATTCAGCTGCATCCGTTTAGACTGGAAGCCGGCCCCAGCATAGTTGGGGAAAAGGCTAGGCAGATGATTATTGATTGACTGATATCTATTTCACACGTTATTCTTACAGACGACATGTCAGCACTCCTGCTGCAAGAGAAACTATCAGAGATGGAAATCGAGAAGACGACGGAGTGGGACTTCTAGCATCCTTCACGCGCCCGAACATACGCCTCCTGCGCGCACGCAGCTGATGTCACACACACAGTTCTGGAGTTTTGTGCGGATCTGACACGACGATTTTATAAACCATCCAAGCATGGCTCCGTTGCGAGGAGATAGTGCTGTTCGCCCGGTATAGTTGCGTCTCTCTCTCGTACCGAAATATTTTGGCGTAATTTAATGCCCGGTTTCACTAAAACTAAGCGTACATCTAGACAAATACCTGAATAATATTGCTCGTTTGGAGTTTCGCTATCGGTGGTGGTGAGCTGAACGTTGAAATAACATCATCAGCTTCCTGCCCTTGTTCCATGTTACTTGGGGCCGGCGTAACTCCTCTTTTTCTTACATTTTTCCCTGTCAACCGTCACGCTATCATTTACTCCTTTATCCTTTTTATCATTCCTTGCATAATCCATCGACCCGAATGACGACCGACGACCCGAATGGCGCAGCGGCAGTGAGGCTGCCTTACGTTCTTAGGGTCCCGGGTTCGAGTCCCGGTAGGAGCAAATGTTTTTGTGATGAGCATGGACATTTGTTTCAGAGTCATGGATGTTTATATGTATAATAAGTATGTATTTACAAACAAAAAGTATCTATGTAGTATTATCAACTATCTGGTGTCCACGACACAAGCCACGTAGCTTAGTGTGGCACCTAGATGGCGCTGTGTGTAATGTCCAGCGATATTTATATTTATCCATCTCTTCTTTAGTATTTATATTCGCTCTCCATCCATCAACATTTATATTCATCACTCTTTTGGTCACTTGTATTCCATCCCTCATCTCAAATCTATACCACATTCAAACTATTTATTTCAATTAGACCACTAGAGGCACTTTTGAATGTCAAAAAAACAAAAAAAAAGCGAAGCTACAGTTACAAGCTTTAATAAATTGAGAAAGTACTGTAGTTGCACATTCCAAAGCGTAGATCTTTATGGAGAAGAATGGGCAAGAAACTCCATGGACACTTTTTTAAAATCAAAATATTGCTACAAAATCTTGGTTACATCATTCATGGTGAGATTATACATATATGTGAGAACGATGTAGAAAGACGTGCACATTAAGAGCGTCCAGAGTAAAAGATTAAATTAATAAATTTAAAAATAAAGTAATTAAAATGAACCGTGGCAACTAAGAGATGACCAGTCACACTGACAGCGCCCGTTCACGAACATGACGCATAGATCAGCACCATTACTCAACCATATTGAAGGGAACTAAACGACCCGACACACGCGCCACCATCAGCGAGACATTTGAGTGAGCCTGACATTATCTCAGCCACCAGGGCACATTCAAGTCAATGAAAGATAACTAAATCATTGAAATATCAAGAGTGCGTTTTTAATTAGGCATTCGTTTAGTTGTTGCTTTGTGTTAGCGAAAACGAGCATTCGTGTTAAGAGTGACGGAGAATTCATACTTAAGCCATGTTGAATTGTCAACCAGACCCCAAACCAATAAACTTCTAGACTGGTAGTACGACTACAGATAAAAATTATCTGAACCGACTGAGTATCTTCGTTCTCAGCGTATGTCCATTGTCCAATGTACACATTATAAATGGGGGCTGATCGGTGTACTACGTACTTGAGACGTGTTCATAATTATCTGATTTACGTAACATCTGCACATCCTCGAACCTGAGTTTGTCCCCACGCCAGACACGAAGGTACACTATGGTATCAGATCTGTCTTCACGAATACAAAAATAAATACAATATCTAGGATACACCTTTCCAATTTAGTGTTAATATTAACCGAAACTGATGATTTTTTATCATACTGCCGTTACGGCGTTTAAATAATAGTTAAAAGACAGAATACGCATATATTTTTATAACTAGACGAAAGTTCATTTCACAGTTTGTTTATCCATTATTTTGCATCACTGTGTCAGTGATGCCATTTGGTTGCCGTTTCATTACTGCAATGGACAAATCTATCAAAATCAAAGTGATCTTTATGTCTTAGGGACGCGTTCTCAAATCCGACAAAAATAAGCTATTTTTCGGTAGAGTTTGCGATGAAATGGAACTAAATCAAACAAAACTAACAATTGCCACAAATAGATTCCTTCTTGATCTCCAAAAAATGGTCAATTGTTGGTTTGAAATTTTGGTATTTGATATCGTAAAAACGATTTTCCATTACCTCTTCACACAAAATTGCCAATTTGGGGCTTCATTCAGGATCATTTTTCTGCTATTAGATGCATAATTTTATTTCTTAAAAAATAACCTAGTTAGGCAGATATAATTTTTTCAAAATCACGGACAAAATATTCATGAAAATGTTATAAATAATGTCAGAAAAAAAATAAAAACGAACTGTCTAATTTTGCTCGTAATTTGCTCTTACGCATGAACCTTAACGTGTGGTATTAAGGGTTATTTTATTTTGTCACTGTCTGGAGTATTGCATAAAAAGTTCTAAAGAGAAAGCGTTAGTAGCGCTCGGCCGCCGTCGTGAGTGAACTTGCTAAAGTATCAACATCAGTTTAGTTACTCATTATTCCCGCAGCTTACATTGCGTTTGTGTGTGTGGGTGAGCCGTGTCAGTGTAGTGATGCGATTCGATACCTATCTATTTTGAGAACGCGTCCTTAAGCAATACCTACGGTTTCCGTTTAGTTTTTGTCTCTGACAAAAGCAAGTAACCTTTATTTCTCTAACAATACGGTTGTCGTTTCATTGCTGCCAGTGACAAGCTTGTCAAAATCAGAGTGACCTTTATTGTTGATCCAATAAAGTTGCTATTGGTTAACATAACTGTGAAAGAAATGTACAAATATACTAATGTTAGTCAATGACGCTAGAGAAAATACTTGATTATGACGATTTTACACATACTACATGTAATTTTAAAGGATCCAATTCTACTTTCTACTTTATTGATCTAAATTAAGCTTTATTTATGGTAAGTAACATGCTAGCTAGTAACATGTTGCATACAGATACTGCAACCAATGTTACCAGTTACAAAAAATAATTTTCTGTAAAAGTGTTGCACAACTTTTGTTTTATAAGTATTAGGCGTTAGGTAATAATTGATAAACGTAAAAAATAAATGCTTTTAAAATGCACTATTGCCATGGAATTATACTAAGGTAGGTATTTAATCCGGACGAACTGACTAGAAATATGACCAGAAAAACTGCGTGTAGAGAGATATTTCGTATCAGGGGACATAAACATGACATTCTATCAGCAATCACGGTAAAGGCGCTCCCTCACCGGGAGCATTCGCCTGCAATGTAACAGTTCATATCCCAGCATTACATCAGTAAGGAGAACCAAGCGTTACAGTGCGCAACCTGTAACGATACAATTTGTAACAATCACTTGTTTCGGTACGCTAGGAGTTCGTGGCTAAATACTAACAGCCGCTCGGATCAATCTTCAGATTACGCCGCGCTTGCCTAGGTTGGTCTGTGGATGGGTGACCACCCATTACATACCGAGATTCCTCCGTGCCTCGGAAAACACGTTAAACCGTTGGTCCCGGCTGTCATTTGTAGATCTTTGACAATCGTTAGTCTTACCAAGGGGTATAGTATTACCCAGTACTAACTGGGTTGTGGAGGTCAGATAGGCAGTCGCTCCATGTAAAATACTGGTATTCAGCTGTATCCGGTTAGACTGGAAGCCGAACTCAACTAAAGGGAAAATGCTAGGTAGACGATGACTTGTTTCGGTACAAATAAAATCTTTGATTGTTGCAGTATAGGCGTTTGCCCTCTCTGGGAGCGTCTATTTGTAACGTTATGCTCAAATTGAATCTTGTACTGTTACACAACAGGCGAATGCTTCGGTGAGGTACCGCCTGAATGGAAAGTCAAAATTGCATTGGAGTAATATACGCTGATAAAATAGCTTATGTCAATAATATCGAAAATTGCTTTAGAAATACGAAACGACTACGCCCGTCGAGGTTCTCATGTGTTATTTTTTTATTTTATTTTTTTTATTCTTGGTTCACAAATCTGGCAATACAATATTACTTATGTACTAGGTAAACTTAAAAAGAAAAACATGAAAACTGCATGCCCTAAAGCAGTGAACACAGCATGCACAACATTATGAGCTGGTTAAAAACATATATAAGCTTAAAAATAATAATTTATACAGCCATTGGACTAATTATTTTATTTAATCACTGAAAAGTAAAATACAACCGAATTGAGAACCTCCTCCTTTTTTTAAGTCGGTTATTTTTTTTATTATAATAACGATAAATATATAGGATTGAGAGTCACCGACGCACAAACGCTTACCACGTATTCAGTACATTATCCTGCACCCACATAGGAATTTTTCATTGGTTAATTTAAATTCATAGATTTTTACCTTGTAAGTATTGCACTTTTGTACGAAACAGCAGATTTTTTTCCTTGTGCTAGCGGTCCGTCCCAGCTTCGCACGGGTGCCTGTGTTACTAAGGGATAATGTAGCATTCTAATGGTGAAAGAATTTTTTATACCGGTCCAGTAGTTTTTGAGTTGATTCGTTACCAACATACAATTCTTTCCTCTTTATAATATTACTAGCTGTTGCCCGCAGCTTCGCTCACAGTTTGGTCGGAAATTATCCCAGGAAAGTTGAAGATATAGCCAATGGCACTCGGGGATAATGTAGCTTCCTATTAGTGAAAACATTTTCAAAATCGGTTCAGTGATTACCCCCTACATACAAACTTACAAATTTTACCTCTTAATAATATTAGTATAGATAGTGGCGACCGCGAACCGGAAGACGTTGCGTTGGAAGGCCTCCCACTAGGTGGACCGATGACCTGGTGAAGGTTGCAGGGATCCGCTGGATGCGAGACGTACGGGACCGGTCAGTGTGGCGACACTTGGGAGAGGCCTATGTCCAGCAGTGGACGTCTTTCAGCTGAAATGATGATGAGGATGATAGATAGTATAGATGAAAATTCTGTGGGGGGGTTCGGAATGACGTAATGAATACGTGGTAACCGATTTCGCGTCGGGGTCTCTACCACCACGTATGTGACATGAAAATAATGTTAGTGGACGAAGATATACTGCGCCGACCCCAAATAAATTGGGATAATTGCAGAATCATTATGTTGATCAAAATAATATTACTTACCCATGAAACTGGTCATTGGCTACAAGAAGCAGAATATACCTAATGTTTATATGTAGCTTATTTGTTAGAGAGCGTAGTGAGGCGTATAGTGTGGTGTTTTAACAAGAATTTATAACATTAATTTAAAATATAATATTAGTGCAATTAGACCAGATGTTGCCACTGTGGTCATTAAAAAACAATTAATTGTTATATTTGAGTTTTTTTTCCTTACTTTTAAATCCAAAACGATATCCCACAGCATGTAGGAAATGGTTCCATTTTAATCATAATGCTGCGTCCTACGTACAATATGCCCTTATATTGCACGTAGGTTGTTTTGAGGCTTCCTTACCTCAAAAGGAAAAAACGGAACCCCTTATAGGATCACTCGTGTGACTGTCTGTCTGTTTGTCCGTCTGTCACAGTCAATTTACTCCGAAAGTACTGGTACACATATGTAAATCGGTGACCCAAAGACGGACGTAAATTAATGAATTTTAAACATGGGATGGGGGCCACTTTTTGGGGAAAAGCTATAAAATGAAAAAAAAATGCAAACTATATCGTGTTACATATCAACTGAACGGGCTTATTGTGAGCATCTCATTTTTTTTTATTAAATTATTTTGAAGTTATTTAAGAAAATAGGCGAATATTTATCACCCTAACTAAATTTTGGAAAAAATCCAAAAAATTGTTCTTTGCCTATACAGGAAAACCTATTTATTTACCAGAAACAAATTTGGGTCAGATTAAAAACATTTTTTTTTGCGCAAATAAGGAACAGAAGGGTCTTAAAGAGAAAATTACTTTAAGATCTTTTGTTAATTTGATTGCAAACTTTACATAATTATTTAATGTGAAAAGAATTGCTCGAACGATTAGTTTAGTCGCCGGCTTCCGCTTTTTGCTGACAACAGCTAGAGTATACCAGGTCCGTAATGATGAGAAGGGTTATAGATGGCTATGAACTCGATTTATAATCGATTCGATTTATAAAAACCGTCGATTCCAGCACAGAGTCTTAACCGTTGGGTTAGGAGCATGTGCGTGTGTGCCTAAAAAACCAAAATGAGCAATGCCAAGGACGTGTTTTTTTTTAAATAAATAGGAGAAGTTTGTAAGGAAGTTCGTTATGTTTTCTGATGAGAAATTTCATCGCATATACAGTTTGTAAATAAATAACCATCAAAATAAAATGTGTACTTATTTATTAGTAACAATATAGTTGAGTATAGCTTGCACCCATATCGCGGAAGCGCGTGCGCCAGCGTCCTCGTCGTGTGTGTACCCGCTCGCAACGTACGACGCCCGGCCAGCCCTAAGAACAAAAGATCACAGTGAATAGTTATTTATAAAAATGTGCAGATTTGAAGAAGTGAAAAAGAAGCATTTTTATTGAACCTGTGAATATGTGTTGCAGCTAAGGACAGATTTGGATAATGTTGCTGATGAATACTTGCTATAATTTAGACTGATGCGACGGAGAGAATGCAGTCCATGTAGATAGACCGTTTCTTTTTGAATGTGCAAAACGGCATGTAATTACCTATTCATTCCAGCGCCGAAAAAATCTAGGATTCGCTCAACTGGTTAGTATTTTTCCTATTTATACATATTTGGACTTAAAATCTTACCTCGCAACCATTGTAGCTGTCGCCTTGGCTCCAGTTTCAGACGCTTCTATTGTCTTCTTGAATAACACTTGCAGGTCAGCACTCAGATTCTGTTTGAATGCCTCGGCTGCACTGTGTAATGTGTCTAACTGTGGAGATAAGTCACATTTTCGATTGTAAAGTGTCTGTATCCCTATCTCTGTATGCTCAAATTAATGCAGTTATAAGTTTATAAAAAAAGTAATGTTGTAAGCGAGAATTTACCATAGTTCGGTCGCCAGGTTCCGCTCCTCCATATTTGGAAATTGCCTGAATACCACTTTCCCATGCTTTCAGCCATGACGCAACGTCGTTTGATTTGGCACTAAAAAGAAACATGATTAAATATATTTAACTAACACCTACCTACTGTCTAATTTTATCATCATCTTGGTACGGTCTTCTGTAAAATCCGAGCGAACGTCTCTCGAAAACGTTGGAAATAATTCAGAAATAGCCATTTACTATTGTCTCCAGTCCATCCTTCAAGCGATTACTCACCTAGCCATAGCTTGCGAGGCTGCCGACAGTCCCAAACTGTAGATTCCTCCGGATGTGCCTCCCATGTCCGTCTCAGCGATCTCTGATAGATCCCATAACACGTTGGAAGGATACTCCACAGAGGCTGTCTGCAAGTATGACTGAATTGCTGAAACATAGGATAAATTTTGTTCAGTTTCTTTATTCCAATCTGGTCATCATCCTACAGCCGAAAGACGTCCAAATGCTGGTCCTAGACCCCAAATAGCGTCACCGCCATGACCGATCCTGTACTTTCCGCATCCAGGAAGGAATAGGTCCATTACAGAGCCACGCAAGAAAGTGAAAGGACTCACAACACAAAAGAGTCATGGAAAAATTATTTAAAAACAACAAAGATAATTATGCCCATGAAGATCTTCGTCTAATTCGTCTCAAAGACAAACTACAGCTAAAAACTAACAAAGCAAGAAACCCACCAAGTCCTAAATTCTTCAGCGTGATCCCGCAGTCACCGTCTCCACATCCTGAGTCTAGTCTGTTCAGCAAAGCTTCACTCTTGGTGAGGGCATCAGCTGCTGCTAACAGGCTACCTCGCAGTAGATTCTGCTCTTTTGGTGTTAGGGCTGGTCCAGAAGCACTCTGTAAGATGAAGGTAGAAAGAACAATGTAATTTTGTGCAGTTGAAAATCTAGGCTACCGTTATACCTACTTTCTCAACATTCTCCAGATTACTGACACAAATAGAGAACGATCTAAACGAAATCTTCACTGCGTAACGTCTCGTTCTCTATTTGTAAGGAATCCAAGAATAATTATTTTTACATTTTATTCACAGCCATTTAAACGATGCTATGATCCGCAAAGTGCTCTTTGTTGATCATTGAACTTCCGAGAATTCCTACTATAGGATAAGTTTATAGAACAACAAACTTCGTCGACGAAGACTAGATGACAAATCTCATAAAGACGTACCTTCCTCCCATCAGCCTGCAACAGCGTATCATCATCAACATGCAGCCCCTCACTCCTCACGGACAGCTGTCCACCAGTCCACGCACTGCCGCCAGTGGGAGCATCCATCAGCTCCAGCCACAAGTTTCCCTTATCCTTGGGCAGTTGGAGCAGACAGATCTGGAAACCTTGCATCTCTAGGGACGTCTTGAAGTGCCCAGAGAATATACGCTCTACTGTGATTTTCTTACTTTCTGTAAAATTGTGAAGAATGCATCAATTCCTTCAGAAATATTGTTTAAGAAGACTATACCTTGCTAGACCCTAAGTAGGAACATCATCTGTCTAGCCTTCTCCAACTTGGTTGGACTTGGGATGGGCTTCCATTGTAACCGAATGCAGCTGAATACCTACCAGTTTTACATGAACCGAATGCTTCATGAAATAACCAAGACGTTTTCTTCGAAGCATAGCACTTACCTAATTGATCTTTGATCTCGGCGCTGATGATGTTCATCTCAAAGATGGAGGTACCTCCCAAGTTATCTACCGTCACGACTACCCTGTTGCCAGCGACCAGCTTCAGGTGGAAAATTATCTGGAAAAAGATTAATTAGTAGAAAGATTAATTCGGTTGGAATTAGGTTGTAGGTAAGCTGATTTTGTCAATCGGATGTCATTTTTTTGTCTACTTAAAAAACCGGACAAGTGCGAGTTGGACTCGCGTGGAGAGGGTTCCGTACGTTAATTATCTAAATTCCGTAAGTTATTTTAAATTTTTGAGTTCTTATAGGTTTTCCTGTAATCTTTTAGCAAAGAACTATTTTTAGTCCGAAATCCCAATCCCAATTTATTCCGAAACTACAGGACAAAAAATGTTGGCCTATTTTTAATTTTCCCCTACTTTCTTAAATAACTTCAGAACTATTTTATCTTTAAATTATATTTAAAAAAATAATAATTGAGATGCTCACAATGAGCCCTTTCATTTGATACGTAACACGATATAGTTTGCAAAACTTTTCGGTCCAGTAGTTTCAAATGCTGTGGCAGACGTACAGATAGACACGCGAATTATCCTTTAAGGGGTTCCATTTTTCCTTTCGAGGAACGGAACCCTAAAAGTGACTTAACCTATCGCACTCCACAGCTCGGCATAGTAGGCCTCTCCCAAACTGCGCCACAACATTTTGTCCTCCGTCTTCTAAATCGATTCATCCAGTGCGTTTGGATGTCTATGAGCTTAACACTTAGTTTTGTGTGAACACTGATTAAGATGCTGGCAGTCTATGAACCGCGGGCACAAAACTGAGGAGAAGTGACCGAACTTCAGAATTTGCAAGATAAGGGTCTAATGAACTCTGAAACGTACCTTCTCTAGGATCATGCCGACGACTTCTCTAGCGGTGCCCATCTTCATCTTCTCGATGCCAGCTTCTCCATGCACTCCAGCGCCGAGCTCCATCTCATCGTGAGCTATCTCGAACAGAGGCGGTTGACCTGGCGAAAGATGATTGTGGAAGAGTCGCAGCAACTTTGCGTGCGTAATTCTACTGATCGTTCGTGTTCCAGACTAAAATTTACCGATCATACATGGAAGCTATACGTAGTAAGCCACTGCGAATAGGTGCTCATTCTGAGTACCCTGGATATGGTCTGATAAATATACTTTTCATTGAGTAACCACCTCAATAGAATCTAGAGGAAAGCTCATAGAACATGACACATATGAATACTAGTAAGGTCAGTGTCTTTGTTTCGTCTACAAGTACGAATGTGTACTCATAATAATTTCAAGATGGCGATTGAATAGAAAGTCTTCTTACCAGGTAATGAGCAGGCACTCAGGCAGACGCCCAAGGTAGCCATGTACTTGTTGAACTCTACTGCTTCCTTGCGGATGGCCGCTAGGTCGTAGCCTCTCAATGCCAATGCTCCAGCTAACTGGAAATGAAATAAACATGATCAATCAAGCAGCTCAAGCCTCGATGGACGAGAGGTCGATCACGTGACTGCTGACTGACACGGCCAATGTCTTATATGGTCCTAAAAAAATGTAGATGGACCTACATTTCTTTTTTCAATTTCAGAAATTCCCAGTAGCAGCTACTCAGAAAATTAGAGACCTAAATGGACGATTTACAGCTGTTGGTCTACCCTCTACCTATATTAGGTACATGTATTGTCCAACTTACCTTATAGAACAGCACCTCTCCGACCATACTCCGTCCTCCCGTCTTGTTCTGACTGGAAGCGACATCCTCACCAACAATTAGACCTTCAACCTGGTTGGGCAATCACATTCAATGATCAATCGTCATCATTAAAAGTAGTTTTGGGAAGAATCGCACGATTCAGTCGCTTGTTTAAAAAAGGTCAGGGATTGGATAGGTATCCATTAAGAAAATAATTCGTCATTTGCACAAGCAGAAGAAGAAAGAAAATAAACTTACACTGTCATTTACAGGATTACGGGATCTTCCGTGAGTCGTGACTTTCAACTGTTGTGAGCTCCCGACTTTTTGACGCTGTTGCAAGCGCCATCGGCCATGATCGCCATGGTGATGAAAATCACGGAAGATATCCCGTAAGTGACAGTATAATCTTAGTTATAAACCGTGAAATTTAAAAAAAATAAAAAAAAAACAAATAGGCACATAAAGTTAATGAGAAACCAATATTATGAACATGAACTGACCTTAATTCCCGCCATCTTAGCTTTTTCAATAGCTTTACCGAAGTTTAACCTGTCCCCTGTGTAGTTGCCGATGATGACTAGAACTCCGCCTGTAAGGATGTAGTTATTACTTATAGGGGATATGATGAACAGGGTGTAACGTGCTTCATCTCCCATAGAAAAGGGAGGATCCTCCGGCCAGATGAATTTTGTCTGTGTGGGTACTGCCCAACAGTTGTTGTCGGGTTATGTAAGTATATTCTTATGTCGCGGATAACTTTAAAGGATGATTTCCACCAAACGGCTAGCATCGCATCGGATCGGAACGGATACGAACGGATGTGGCGACATCCGATCGCGTCCGGCAGGATGTCGACGCATACGATCGGCTCCGTACCGTCGCTTGCGAACGTATCCGTTTCTGCGCCTAGTCAAATAGTTGAATTCCTACCGTGTTGACAGCCGAAAGCATCCGATCGGATACGACGAAAGGCAAACGGAGCCAATCGCGCGTCGCACAATACTTTCGGCTACGATCGCGTGTCGCGGAAGACGCCCGCGGACAAGCTGCTGTGCGCGGCATGGTAAGGTAATGTAGACTTTAAATACTATGTATTCGATTTAATATCATTCAAAGATTCTAAAATCCGATCCGATGCGATGTAAGCCTTTGATGTCAGTTCTTCATTTGTGTCATAGATGTCGATGTAGTGCTTTTTGTACTATGATGCTGTAGTACTTTTTGTAGTGAAGGTACATACTAGGTACTTATGGGGACAATATATGCAACCATAAGTATGTTTTTCTCTTTACTACCTAGTTGATTTACTGAGTAGTGGTCGCACTATACTTACACCTGGGAAGAATTATAAAGTTTCGTACCAACCTGAATTGTATTTGTACAACTGCGCGATCGCGTATAGAACATGTCCAGTCGGAGGAGAAGCGAACACCCCACCGGCGACTGCTCCGTCTAGCAGACCAGCGCCTACGAAACCTGCACATGGCGCCCAAAATATAAGGTAAACAAACAACATCAAAGCAAATTACTAATCTTAAGCATTACAAACGTACTGCCTCTTTGGTTTAGTGGTTGCAAGCACGACTGTTGAGTATGAGGATTGAGGTCCCTGGTTCGATTCCCGGCTCGGGCAAAGTGTTTCAGGAATTTTCCATAAGGAATTTCTCCGTAGCAGCCACGGAGTCTGGATTTGTGTCCGGTTGATGGCAATAGTCCTGCCCCCTATTACATGGGTCTTAAAAACATAACTGTTGAAATGTGGTACTGTTAGGTACACCTCTGCCTAACCCTTCGGGGAGTACAGGCGTGATGGTATGTATGTAGAACTACAAACGTAACATTATCATCATCTTTGCCAAAAGATGTCCACAGCTAGTCATGTATCTCCCAAGTCAAGTTTTTTAAGAAATATTCAGTTATTTCTTACCTGCAGCAAAAGGCTCATGCCCTGAACCACCACCTCCAAGAATCGCCACTCTGCCAGTGTCATTCTGAAAACATGAAGGATTTATCAGAATAAATGGCATTTGCTCCTAATTGAATTCTAATTAACTTAATGTGCGTTTGGACCATTGACGCCTAGTCAGAGGCATAAGGGCGGTATAAAAACTTTGACACCAGATTATGCACATAAACCACACGATCAAGAAAGAAAGGAACATTGTCAAAGTACACCGCCAATAATTCAACCTAGACAGTTATAATGGCGGCACAGCGCGAACAGCTTAGAAAAAGCCGAAATATGTAGAGGTCCTGGGTTAGATGGGTCGGTAAGGCCAAGTAGGTGGATGGTTGTACCGTTGTATTGGGTTTCACTTTTCTCAGTAGCAGCTTCGAATCAGGATTTGTGCTCGTGTGATGGCATATCATCCGGCCTGCCCTCTATTTCATAGGTTTGTACCTTCAAGTTATACAGGCGCGAGGTGCTATTTTGCCTTTTGCGGTCTGCCTGACGGTGATGAAATCAGAAATCATTTATTTGCCATGAATGTAGCTACAAAATAGGATGTAAACATTGTAAAAGCAGTTCCAACACACTCTACCTTACGGCATGCAATATTAAAAACATATTTATATGATGTCCCTGTGTTTCGGATGCAGCTTCTGTAACGACGGGCAAGTAGCCACTTCATCCCGCAGGCTGTCATTCACGCATCTCTGAATCAAGCTGACGATCTTGTCTACAACTGAATTGATTACATACCTTCTTGGTGAAGGTCCTGTGTTTAGGACGCAGCTAGAACGACGGGTAAGTAAGTGGCAACTACACCTCGTAGATTGTCATACACGCATGTCTCCGGAGAATTGATGACCTTCTTCATAACTGCATTGATGGCTACATACCTTCTGCCTGACGGTGATGACCCTGTGTTTGGGATGCAGCTGTAACGACGGGTAAGTGGCCACTACTCCTCGTAGATTATCATCCACGCATGTCTCCGGAGAATTGATGATCTTCTTCGTTATAGGCTTGTTTGAAGACATCTGTAACGTCATCATAATTTACTTTGGACACGATCTTCAAGGTTAAGTAACGCTGGCTGAGGTGAGTCCGTGGATAGGTGACCAACGCTTACGTACAGAGACCCCTCCGTGCTTCTGCTGTCATTTATGTAGATCTTAGACATAAAGTTGGTCAACCATAAAGTTGGTCAACCAGTCTTAAAAAAGTATAAGTATAGGTATGTACCAGGTTCAAAATAATGAGTTCAGTCCAGTCTCTTACAATGAGGTATCGTGTTTTCCAGTAGCTTGTTTGTGGAGGTCAAACAGGCAATCGTTTGTTGTAAAATTCTGGTATTCAGCTGCATTTGGATTGACAATACCTATCTAGTTGTGAATGGCTAGGCCGATGTCGATATTCATTGACTAGTTTAAAGATTGAACTACTCGTTAGTAACTTGTTTTCAACAGACACTTCTCTTATAGATCTGCCACTGAACTAAAAGTATTTAATTCTAAACAATGTCATACTTTATACCGATTGGCTTACAACTCGTTTTTGAATACATCACATAGGTTACGTCTAGAATACCTACGTAACTAAATCTGAGCAATTTACCACAACAATATTAATTTCCTTAACAACTCGTAACTAGTGAACAGAGACAAACACGGCTTACCTTAGAATCTGCGTCCAGCTCAACTCACGATAACAGACTGAACAGAGCCAAACAATTACATAAGTGAGATAATATCATTATCAACATGAAAGTTTACGACCCCTGACTTATCAATGTATTGACGGAAAAAACATCCAAGCTAAAACTAGATATTCCCCTTAATCTTCTAATAGCGAAATAACTGCATCTATTGCGGGCTTTTAAGGAAAATGGTTAAAAGAATGTCTAACAAATGCAGCAATGGATATTATTACTTTGCTCTGTGCCGGTTCAAAAGCAAGAAGCAACTAACTTCACTTGTGTTTTGCGATTATCCTATTGGCTGAATTGCTTCGTCTCTCGGTTGCTAAGTTAATCTTGTTCAGTACGGAGTTGCTAAACTATAAATTCCTTTCGGATTCTGAGCAGCCGTTTTCTCAAGATTGACAAGACCGCGTTCAAAACGAATTTCTTCTTGTACCTTCAATTGCACATCAGTGGCAGCACTAGTACTACGAAAACCACCCTTACTGCAATGAAATAATGGTACCAAAAATTTTGGTCAAAAATATTGATCGGTTGATACTGGGTATCTATCGATGATTTTAGTGCACCGGGCAATAAATCAGCATTGGAGCATAGACGATGGTTTCGTTAATTAGAACATCCCTTGAAAAAAAACTAGGTAGGGAACATCGATCGAAAACATAAATGTTTAAAAGTAAAATATTCCGGTTCTTAGTTTAGTGTGTACCACAACATAGCAAACAAAAACACAAAGTTTATCTTGTCGCAAGTCATAAAAGTTATCACTAACAATGTAATAACATAATAAGCATTCTGGAGGATAAGAAGAGTGTTTACCATATAAGTACTTATTATCTTAATTGTTCATCGATACAACGTAGCGGTGCGGCGCCGGCGCGGGCGACGCACCGTCACCGGGAGCATTCGCCTGTAATGTTCAGAGATCCTTCAGGCCTAGCACGAGCGGTTTAAACATAACGTAAAAATGACGATTTTTTTTATTGAAAATACAATTATCTTATAGTATTTTAGTCAACAATCACAATCAATATCATACATAGATATGAATATATTGGTTCTTAAAATTTGAAAATATTCGTGAAACGAGTATTTTTAATTTTAATTTCGACGTATTTACTTTACATCGTGCATTTGTGCTAGGGCCTCGGATTCACTTGTTTCTGCACAAATTCTTATCTTGCAAGGGAGCGCCTTGGACTTATTTTCCTAAAGTATTATCAGATCGCACGAGATTGTAGTTGACGACTACAGAATCATTTTTAGTTATACACGAAACAAAAATTACTTTTATGACTTTTCGGGGGGTCAATGACTGCAAATATTACGTCTGTGGAGTTTCCCTAACTTTAATTGGTCTCACATAAGTTGATAGCATTTGCTACTTCAACTTCATTTGTTGGCGCATGTAGATAGATACGCGATACCAAAGCTATACAAATATAGCATTTATCTTGACAAGGACGACCGGCTTGCTCTAAAAGGAAACTGGTCATTGTAAAGCAAAGAAAAGATGTTTGTTATATTTAGCTGCTAACCACTAATACTAACTGCTACTTTACATAGAAACAAACCTTACCTTCGAAGAAATAAAGTTGAAAACTGTCAAACCTTCCAAGATTCAGTTACGATTTTTGCTATAAAATATCACAAAGGCAATTGTTTGCTTAAAACTCATAAGGTACCATGAAATCAGATTTTCTGTGAATTTTTATGAACATAAAATTATTCTATTAACCTTTTGAGCGCACCTTTTATTTAATTTTAGTCTTTCTTCTTGATTTTCAAATGTTAAAACATCTTAGTATTGCACACCAATAATATCCTATCACAAAAAGTTTCTCATAATTTAGGTAAATATAAAAACCGTTTAGAATTGAATTTTCAACACGAGTAACTTGTAACTCACCTATTTACAAGTTCTACAACATTAAAATTTTATGACTTCCACATGAAAACACAAAAGATTACTGAAAACCTTCAGCGGTCCGTAACTATACAAAGAAGTGGCAATTGGCGTCAATTACATGGTTATTCGTAATATAGACGATGTTTTTTTGCCTACTTACTTTTATACAGTGTTATAAAAAAAACACTAAGACCCTCTTACAGGTAGCTTCTTACATCACTTTCAATAAATTTTGTTTTAGGACTTATAGAAATTTACAACAAAACGAAGCACGATTCTTATTAAATGATCAGCTGATCGTGTCAATTTGTATGGGAAGTCTTTTTTTGCGATTTTCCAAAAGTTATTAAATGTGATGCTAAAGAAGCTATTTGTAAGAGGTTATTAGTGTTTTTTTTCAATAACCCTGTATAATTTTAATATGTATAATAAGTATCGTCTACTTTATTGAATACTGCACCTAGCGCGCCGGTAGTTTTGTATCTTACCGAAATTTCCAGCGGGCACCGCGTCGCTAGTTTGAATTTCTATTTTTGTAATGTTTAATTTTGCGATTTAGTATTTTTTTTTTTAAATTCACTTCAAATTAATTATATTGAACTGAAATAATATATTAAAAATCACAATTTTAGAATTCAAAACAAATGCACGCCATAGTATATGACATGTTTGTCATGTTGGTCTGAATGATTTTTGTTTTCTTGTCGTTATCCTACATACACGTTTTATTATTGTATGTGTAGGTACACACGTTTGAACAAATAAATATGTTATCTTAACTTGCTAACTTTTTAATAGTCTTAATTTTCAGGGAATGGATGATTAAATAATACACAGGGAATATTTTGTAAAAAAGTTACGTATAATAATATCATATGACACTTTATGTGCATTAAAACTATTTATAAAATAAAACTTAACATATCATAATTATGTAGTACTCACTTACAGCACTTAATAGAGTAGTAGACTTTTATAATATCAAATATTAACAATACATGATTATGTTGCAGTCCATAAGTAAGATTTTTTTCTTAGGCACTTATTGAATCTTAGGCATAACTATGTTTCTTGCGGTTGTTTTGCCCTTCTGACCAGCTACAATTCAAATTCAAATAATTTTATTTGTAGAAGGTAAACAAAAGTACAGATGTCAAAATTAATCAAAATGAACGCTATGTCTTGCCGTCAACGGCGTACAAATATGCTAATTATAATAATATGATGAGTAATTGGTTTAAAATATTAACAATAACACAGTCAAAAATTTATATCGAAACTCAACTAACACAATTCAAAAAAATAAAATGTGTCATTAATTAATTAAAATAGCAATAAATTTAACCAGAAAACAAAACATTACAAAAAATATATTAAATAAAACAATTAAATTATTTACAAATAAAATAAAACATTTAATAAAAAATAAAAAAAATGTCATTAAATTATAATTTGTCTTCTAGGTACTCATTGACTGTGTAGTAAGCTTTTTCGCCTAGTAAATAAAGAAGAGCTTTTTTGAAATAGTGTATGCTGTCTAGATCTTGAACAATACCCACATAACTTGACAGAAATCGAAGAAAAAATAACCGAAGGAGGTATGTCTATGATTCAGACTTAAACAGTGGCAGGGATATGGACGCACAAACAATTAGTACCTTGAATTCAGTACCTTACATGATTACCTTGTAGTACATCACATCATTCTGAACCCATATATAAAATCCAGGGTGGAAGGTCAATATGATGATGATGATACCAGCCTATTACTGTCCCACTGCAGGACAAAGCCCTCTTCTCAAGAGAGAGCTTATAAAAGTCTGAAATCGGAAGGTCAATAACCGATGATAAATTTATATGACCTTCCACTCGTATATTAATTTAAATTGTACAAAAGAATAACCATTATACTTTGACTTGGACGAGGCTACAACACCACCTTACTTATCAAATAAAATTGTCACTTTGCATAATTTTCATTCAGAAGTTTTTAAACCGTCATGGTCACTAACATTTATCATTAACACTAGAAACGGGGTATTTACCATGTTTACTGTTGGTGTTAGTGTTTATCCGTGATCATGGTGCTTGCAACAGTGCCGAAATATCGGGAACTCAAAACATCCCGATAAAAAAAAAAAATACAATGTGTAACAGAATAAACGCACAACCTCTTACGGGGTTATTGTACTCATCATTATGAATAACTTTCACTATGGGACCAACACTGAAATCGCGAAAAAAAAAGTCGACTGCCCTATACATTTCTGTGCGCATAATTCGACAAAATGTACTGAACAGCTGTTTTTTTTTCGCGATTTCGGGATTGGTCCCATAGTAAAAGTTGTTCATAATGATGAGTACAATGACCCCTTTAGAGGTTGTGCGTTTATTCTGTTACACATTGTATATATATATCCCGATAGTAAATATCCCGATTCTAGTGGTAATGATAATTTTCATTTAGGTCTGCATGCACCGCAACTGTGCTTAACGCTACACATAATATTTAAGACATCACTCTGTTTCTGTCATCTTCAAACGGTCAACAGAAACAGAACCATATTTTAAATAAGTTTAGCGGTAAACGGTGGTAGGCTATGGTGCAAACGAGCCTTAGTACTAACTACTTCTATGACTACAACTCTTCATGTCATTCAGTAACTTGAAAGCTGTTGCTGACGCCCATGAAAGGCCTGACGGCTCCCCGCAGTGCCCTCGACGCGCCGTGGTATACGATGCGGTAGGGGGCAAAGATGACGTCCTGTGGTACTCTCCATTCGAACGTCACACGACTCGTGCCTGTGATTATTGACATACGCTCCCAAATGAACCTGGTAATGAAAGACAAATTAGATTTGAAGATAAAGCTTGAAATAGGTAAGGTATGTTGCCGATTTACGGTGAGCCATAGTGTGCGCATACCGTGGTCAGAAGTGAGAAGACTTATCAATCATCAAGCCGATGCCTGTGGGGAAAGACTAATCATGGAAGATATACGCAGTAGTGAACAGAAAATTACCACAAAAAGTATCTTTACAGCTAATTCTCTTCGTTAATGCTTAACATGACATTCAGCTAGGATTCTCGTATAGTCTTAAGAACGTATAACGGTCTCCCAACCATGTTTTGATTCGTCTTTAATCAACATCATCTGCCTAGCCTTTTCCCAACATGCAATCGCTTTCAGTCTAACCGGATGCAGTTAAATTTACTTCGGGCGACAGTCTATCTGACCGCCACCTCGATTCTTCTACAGTAACCCGATTACCCCTTTGAAAAACATGATGTATTTTGACCTAAGGTATACTTACTTGGTGTCCCAATCAGCATCGTTGGCGACGACCACCCACTTCGTGAGCTCGAACCTCTCCACGTAGGCGTGACTCCCCTCCTGCTTCAGATCATTGCGAGGGTTCGCTCCCACCTGGAAACCACATGATTGTTTCGTCATCATGACATCATCACCTTGGAACCGAAAGACGTCTTTTGCATGAATTAATAAACCAGCAATCCTGAAGGAATTTTATTTATTGAAGTCACGCCGAAGTTGTGATCATATCATCCATAAAATAATAAGAAAATAAGTTCTCTGAGCCTGAGCGAGCTATTCCAAGGCCGAAATCGAACTTACTTTGATTGAGCATTAAACCTGTCACTATCACACATCTGTTAAATAACAAGTGCAAGAAACATACGAGAACATGAGTGTGAGTCAAAGCACTTACGAGGTAAGTTTCGTTTAAAGATCACCTGGTATTCGTTGTCGAAAGACCGCTCTCATTATCAAGAATACTCACAAAGGTAGCGGAAACCACATCTCCTCTCCGAACTGTCGTCTCCGGCTGCACCAGACAGTCTCCGAAGTTCATGCCGATGGCAGTATTGTCGAAGATCACGGGCGTGATGAGGGACAGGATCCGGTCACGGTTGTCTGCCGGCTCTGTTCCGGCTGGCACGTTGGTAGAGGTACCCTGCAGGAGAAAGATTATAAAGTGGATCTTGGAATTGCGAAACTGTTAATATTGCCCATGAAACAGGGATTTCTAACTCCAATCCTGTCATAAATTATGGAATCAGACCAACACCTTTTGCCGAAATGACATGAGACTCTTTTTACACAATACAAAATATTTGAACATACCTCAATAACGGCGGTGGCAAATTCACTGAACTTGTTCAGGAAAATGTCCAGGGTGTTCGGTCCATAGATCGTAGAAGCCGCCTCGTATCTTTGTACCTGGTCAAATAGTTTACATGGTTTAGACAAATACTCCACTTATTATTGGTAGTCAGTGGCCGTAAAGTCTGACAACCCGTCTTACCAAGGGGTATAGTATTACCCAGTGCTAACTGGGTTTTGGAGGTCAGATAGGCAGTCGCTCCATGTAAAATAATGGTATTTAGCTGAATCCGGTAAGACTGGAAGCCGAGCCCAACATAGAACTTGGGAAAAGGCGGGCAGATGATGTTATCGCCGGTAGAACGTTATTGCGTCTAGGGTGCAATTTGAATGCACCATTAAATTCTAATCGATTTAAGTAACATAAAATACATTAATTAAAGTTACTCACCAGATACTCCTGAGGAGTAGCTATGTAATGAATATACTCATTGGTCAGCCCTGACACAACCACTCTCGGTTCAAACCCGTTCTTCTCCATCACATCGCCGACCACATCCCTCATCCGCCTCCCGGACATGGTGGTTGCTTCCCCGGGCACGCCCAGGATCACCAGGTCTCCTAGCCAAATAAGGGAAGCTGACACCACGTGTGGATGCCATGGGAGAGGGAAGTTAGCCTGGAATATTAAGTTTGATATGGACTCATTAAATGCCATAAAGAATCATTAAGAACGGCCAATCCGTCATACTTTTCATAGAAACGCTGAGTACGTGATTATGCAGCAGTTACACTATCTATCTTTATTTATCTTTGAATTTTTTGAACTAATAGGTATTTTGTGCACTTTATCTAGTTCTCTACGGAAGCAAAAAATAAAAAAATGTAGAAACAAATTCAGTATAAGCCTCCAAAAATTGCTGTTTTGCACAAATTTTACATGAACTTTGGCCGTTCATAATGTACTCATAAACTATAAAAGTAAAGAAACCATCTCGATAGAAATCTTGCACATTTAATGGGGATTCTTAATTACATCAATTTATTTCACACACTTACAAGTGTGTGAAATAGACTTATTCAAAAACACGTATTTCTTGGAATAAGTTTAAGAAATTTTCTAACTCTATTTTTCATTCAATGTCATCGCGTTAGGCGGTATGAGGTGCGCGGGAGACGAGATGTGCGGGTTCAGGGCGGGGTAAGATAGGGGAATTGAAAGAAAATCGCTACTGTAGCTCCGGATGAAACAACAAGCTTTTCGACTATGGTCGCGTTGACTACAGACGGGCCGGGAAGGGCCCTCTTAAATGCCTCGTTTGCCGAGGGGTCTCAAGCGCTACTGCCTAGTATGAGGTCCTGGATTCGATTCCCAGGTCGGGCGAAGTTTAAATAGGAATCCATCTCAAATTTCTCCATAGCAGCCCGGAGAATGAAGCCCTCTAGAATACTAGATTTCGCCCCCTATTACGTATGGGGCTCAAACAATAACTGGTGAAAAGTGAGTTTATTTAGTATAGCTACACCTGTGCCTAACCCTAGGGGGGTTACTTACAGGGGTGATGTTATCTTCTTATGTGATTGATAGGTTTGTTTTTCAACAAAATCACCCGAAGGTACCAACCGAAGGTAAACATTTTCAAGGGGTATCGTAAATTCGATTATGAGGTTTATTAAGGCAGGTCACCGCTATTAATAGAGCTGTCTATACCAGTCAAAAATAGTTTTAATGTGCTGCCCTGAAACGGTGGAGGTTACAAGACTACGTAAGCATCTTTCAGCACCCGAATGACGTTGACAGAGGGTGCTAAGGAACATGGATGGGTTTTAGTCAGTAGGAGTCGGACACTCCCGCCCCGCCCACAGATGGATTTCCAATCCAAAAAATAAAGGAAAAAAGAGGTTGCTATTGGTAAACATTGGTGCAATTATACATTTTTAACCAAGTTCCAAAAGGAGGAGGTAATCAAGCCGTCAGTTTTTATTTTTTTTGTGTGTGAATTTTCAGCGATATCTTCGCCAATTGTGAACCGATTTCGATGATTCTTTTCTTGTTTGGTAGAATATTGTTTCGCGGTGGTCCCATTTAATCATTATATTATTACAATTATTACAATAATTTGGTGTAGATCTGATGCTGATCTTCGGAGATATACTATGGAACTCTTCAAAAATAGACGGCAAATCTGTCGTGATTGCTGCAATCGCTTGGATGTATATTGTTTATACAACATCATAACATAATACCACGCTTGTATGCTCTAGGCGGTACGCAGATGTGTACTGTACAACTTTTCGACAGTTAGGTATGTTAAGTTCTATTTTATTGGGGATAAGCCTATTACCATAAAATTTATTTTTAGCTGTTCACTAATGTTTCACCAAAATTCTTTTGACAATATTTTAACCGACTTCGAACAAAATGAAGAGGTTCTACGTTTGACTGTGTGTCCCGTATGTTCACCGATTTCTCCGCTAATTGTGGACCGATTGTAAAAATTCTTTTTTTATTCGAAAGCCTATAGTACTGAGGTGGTCCCGTTGTCACAAAGTTAGAATCTGATGATGGGATCCCAAGGAAATCGAGGGCAACCCTGAAATTTTACAATGTTACTCATATACTTAGGTACTTTCTAACGATATTTGTACCTGACAATCATTATCTCATGTTGCTGAGCTGATGATGGAATGAATGGAGCTGATCTTCGGAGATATACAATGGAACGCTTCATTAATAGACGGAAAATCTGTCGTGATTGCTGCAATCGCTTGGATGTTTATTTTTTACACAATATTAGAACATAACTTACCGCCTGTATACTCTGAGGGAGTACGCAGATGTGTACAGTATACCCAGATTTCGACAGTAATGTTAGGTAACGATATAGTTACATTTTATTGGGGATATGCCAATTAACATGAAATGTGTTGTTAACAATGTAAAATAAATGTATAGCAAATATTTATGTAGAATATTGCAACTAAAAAAGGAAAAATAAAATAACTTTTTTGCAAAAAGTAAAACCGACTTCAAAAACAAAAAAATGTGGAAAAATAACTTTAGCTTCAGAAGTCAGTGGCAAAAAAACTCAATCGAACAAACAAAAGTCGCCGACTTCTGAAGCTAAAGTTATTTTTCCACATTTTTTTTGTTTTTGATGTCGGTTTTACTTTTTGCAAAAAAGTTTTTTTTTTAATATATAAATTGATTTGAAACTAAGCTCCACAAAAACCTGTTTTATTTATTAGGCTTCTACATTAAATACGTCATGGTGTCTAAAGATCATGCTTGAACTTGGGATGTGTTGTCTATAGTATACTCAATTTCTCAAAAGAGTTGTAACTGCAAATACTAACCCGTCCAGTAGCGAGAAGTATGGGCTTCGGCTTGTGGCATTCAATGTCTTCCTCAGTCGCCGCACCGATAATACTACTCAAGAAGTCAAGGAGAGGATCACCTTCCAATGTACCCTGGGAAAGAATAAGAAAATTCCAGTATCGTCACACATCACGGCTGCATCATGCACCTAAGTGAAAGATATTATCATAAACTTCCATTAGGATGGATTCCAGAGGGGAAGAGAGGACTGCCTCGTTTGCCTAGTGGTCTCAAACGCGACTGCTGGGCATAAAGTCCTGGGTTCGATTCCCGGGTCGGGCAAAGTGTTATTGGGTTTTTCCACTAGGAATTTCTCAGTAGCAGTAGCAGATGGCAATAGGCTCGAACCTTATTACATGGGACTTAAACGTGACTGGCGAAATGTGGGTGAACTATTAGGTACACCTCTGCCTAGCCCTACGAGGACTACAGGTGTGATGTTATTTTATGTTCCAAGAGGATATTAATATTACATTCCTTTGCTGCCACAAAATAAAAATACAAAATTATCGTCATCATCGTCATACCCTTAAGGTGGATGCGCAAGGGTAGCCCGCGAAATTTAAATTTTCTCAAGTTTATTGCAATTTGCAGGTCAGTGTCAAGTTGTATGTTGATGAAAATATAAATCGCGCCAGTAACACGTATGGAGTTACAGAATTATAATCATTCAAATCATCAATACAACCCTCCAAGTTCATATAATCTCAAAAAGTGACTTTTTCATGAAATAGCTATTGAATGTGATTATATGAACTTGGAGAGCTGTATTGATGATTTGAATGATTATAATAAAATATACAACCTGACACTGACCTGTAAATTGCAATAAACGTAAGAAAATTTAAATTTCGCGGGCTACCCTTGCGCATCCACCTTAATATGTATTTTAATTGATTTGGGGTCGGCGTAATACATCACTTCCTTCCTTGCTGCCATAGTCGTCATCATTTCAGTCTTCACCTCCATTCTAGCCATAACCTATCACATTTCCGACGGCGACCCGAATAGCACAGCGGTACTGAGGCTGCCTTACGTTTTTTAGGGTCCCGGGTTCGAATCCCGGTAGGAGCAAATGTTTGTGTGATGAGCATGGACATTTGTTTCCGAGTCATGGATGTTTATATGTATAATAAGTATGTATCTATAAACAAAAAAGTATCTATGTAGTATTATCAACTATCTGGTGTCCAGGACACAAGCCTCGTTGCTTAGTGTGGCACCTAGATGGCGCTGTGTGTAATGTCCAGCGATTTTTATTTATTTATTATTATTTATTTCACACAATCTTTCTGCTTTGCCGACGTTTACATTTGAACCGTTTTATTAATTAGCCTGAATTAAACTCATACCTGTGTTATGTTAAGTGTGTTAGCTCCGTCTACGGTCCCTGAAGCGAAACTGTAGCCCATCGCCGGGTAACATCCCTTCACTTTGTCTCCCTGGAAAAGAAAAACATTTCTTACTGCGAGTAACTACCTGTAATAGACTGATTTAAAGAATTATATGTGCTCTTTTTGGAGTCTGGATTTTTGGCCGGTTGATGCCAATATGCTCGCTTCAATAACATGGGACTTAAGACACCGTCGAAATGCGGGAGAAACAGCTGTGATGTATTTACGTGTGTACTTTTTTTTATTTTTCTGCAGTTGGTAAATATCTAGAAAGAAAATCTCTTTACATTCTACAAACGTTCTTAATACTCTGTTTCTGAAAAAGTAGACCCAAGACAAGAATCAAATGATGTATTGGTCTGAACATACGACGATTTTGACGACCCGAATGGCGCAGCGGTTGCGAGGCTGCCTTACGTTCTTAGGGTCCCGGGTTCGAATCCCGGTAGGAGCAAATGTTTGTGTGATGAGCATGGACATTTGTTTCCGAGTCATGGATGTTTATATGTATAATAAGTATGTATTTACAAACAAAAAAAAAAGTATCTATGTAGTAGTATCAACTATCTGGTGTCCACGACACAAGCCTCGTTGCTTAGTGTGGCACCTAGATGGCGCTGTGTGTAATGTCCAGCGATATTTATTTTTTATTTATTTTTATTTATTATACCTGGTCGAAGGTCTGTGCTACAGGGTTATACTTGGCAACTTCTTGATCAGACATCCTCATGAACTGGTGAACCACGGCAAATTCTCCCGTCAGCTCCTCACCGGGGGAGTTCAGTGCTTTCTGGAAACAGTATACAATTTTTGTTGTCAATGGTTTTATTCTTCTCAATATTCCATCTAAACTGATTTTTACTGAGTCTTTTCTTTGGTGAGTCTATCCTATAGTCCAAAAAAGAGAACTCAACAAGCCCCTACCTACCAAAGAAAACAGACTGTGTGGTTTCCGATGGTCAGTTTGTAAGATTTTATAGAACATTTTCAGAGAGCATTGACTCAATTCGCTTTGAAATGTGAAATGAAACCCGTAAAGTATAGTTACCTTCCGTGGTCTATCTGGAGATCCTTGAACCGTCTCCGAACGTCCTTGAACGTCTCTAACATCGTAAAGTGGATAACAACTATGTCTTAAAGTGTTTGTAAATTGTGTTGCACCTCCTATCCTACCCTCTGTGCCCCAAAACATACAGTCAGAGCGTTGCAATACCACCAACGACGCCGTAAAATTTACGAAATATTGAGCCAACTAGGTACATTTAAAATACCGTAGTACGAGTACCAGCGGCATGAAAAGCAGTTACTAACATGACTTTTTAAGCACTCACCCAAGCACCTTCAAACACAGCAGTCCCAATGATCTTGGTGCTCTCGAACATGTCCTCACCAGGTCCCTGCGAGAAGCACCTCTCCATGTGGTTACAGAGCAGGACCTGGTTGTCACAAGGGTTACCGGAGAACTCGCAGCGAGCGCCGCGGGTGTTCGGAGACACGTCGCCTTGGTTGGATGAGAAGAATCCTGCGACTATGTCGGGCTGGAAGTACGCAAGTAATTTTACATTATGTCAATTAAAATCTTGTTTCTGAATACACCATTTGAAGTTGCCGTAAATTAAGAAACAGACAGTATCCTTAAATATCAGTACTAAAATGGAGCCATACCGCAGGAAATGCACATCAGTATGAGTAGTTGGTATTGGACACCTTACTGCTTTCACCAGCTCACCCTTCCGGGTTGTGAATTTGACCAATTCATCGAAAAGAGTTCTGTGCGAGCTGTGGAATATCATAGCAGTCGTTTTCGTTTGGATTTCCATGCTTGTAACTGGCTGCTGGCTGACTCTCTTTCTTCTTTTAATTGAAATCTTATATGTCATCGGACAACGGGAAGGAACAGCTAGCTCCACAAATATGTCACTTTGAAAGAAACTATGAAAAAAGCAATGTCTTATAAGTCTACCAACCCTTCCAGCCAATCTCTCAGGGTTGAGTTCCTTCTCCATCCTCAACGCTGCGTACCCCAGGTTGTCGGACGACACCAGCTGGTTGGTCAAGTTCATGCTGGTGGTATGGACTGAGAACCAGTTCATCACACCGTGGAGGCTGCCATCTTCCTTCACAATCCTTACTTGAGTCAAGGTGTCGTCGGTGTTGGAGATGTAACTGGGGAGAAGGGACTAGAAATTGATTCAAAATATGCAAAGATGGTGGTACAATTTCGAAAGCAAAGGCAAACCACAGGAGCAATGGCTGCCAAACGCAAATAGCACCATGCAGTTTGTCAGCAACATGTCGACACGTCGGGATCGAGGTGTTACCTAAATTCCCTAACTCAATGAAAATGGTTCTGTAACCATCAAAAATCCACTTGTTGCCGTTTTTATTAGAAACCAATCGTGTCACTGCGATCTATCTGCGGTCGCTTTCGGAATGCCTCAAATTTTTTGGAAAAAAAGATCGTCCAGTCGTAAATCTCTATGTCGACTCAACATAGATTTCATTAACCATCAACAGGCTAAAGAAGAATGAATTCCTCTATATCCTGACTCCTGAGTTTGCTACTTACCGAAGCCTCTCCTCTTCAGGGTTCTCTTCATAAGATGAGGGAGACCTGTTCTTGTGAGCGTCTGTCACTCGTGCCTGAGCGAAGAACAATCGAGCTGGTGCCATGTTCTCGTGCGCACGGACTATACTCTGGAATTTTATAACAATGATACAATACTTCCAAAGTTTTTCAAGCCAAAGTACTTAATGCAGTGCAGCTTCATGTAATGTTACGGATATCTCAAAGGAAAGCCAAACACTGTAGTTGAAAGTGTGCTTGTGTTACTAAACCAGAGCAGGATGCCCATTTCCAGCTGTAGTGGAATTATAAAATGCACAAAAAGGATGGACAGCAGCATCCTGCGGTTGGCTATTCACCATCTCTTTTGGCATTTTAATTAAGGACTCCTTTTCACGACACTATTTGTTATGGTAGACACAGCACAAATTTCCATAGTGATTCTTACAACACCGTGCACCTTTACAAACTAGTACTTTCGTACTGACCGTGCGCCATTTTCAGGTAAAAAACCGTGTGTCAGAAAACAAGCGTCCTTAGACTGTTTTAGGAGGTTGTGGTCATTGAGAGGCTTATCTTAAGTAGGTAACATTTACGGACTGATGTCACTATTTTAGAGGAAACTTACCCTGGTTATCCCATCAACATACGCATTAAAGGTCTCTCTCGAAAAGCCGAGGATACTGATGTCCAAGATGAAGTCCACCATATGGCCTCCTGGACCACTATGCGTGTGCGTACCGGTAAGGATCACATTCCGCAGCGAATACATATCACCGTACCGCTCCTGTAGATTCCTCACCACCTTGACGAAATGTGATTGGTTAATTTGTGACATTGAATTAAAGGTAAGGTATAAAGGAAATATATAGCAATTGTAATGTCCTGTTTTGGAATGGACAAGGCCATCGCTTCCACGAGTGCGTGCAGTTTGCTTCATCCGCCCTATATTCTTATCCTTGTACTGGTATGCGTCAATCAATTCTTGTGCCTCAAAGTAATCGTACCTGTCGCCTAACGGCAATGCCAACAGCCTGCACCTCAGCGGTGACCAGCACAATCCTGGTGTCTCCCTTCACGAAAATGAAAGATCTGGCGAACTGGCGCAGGTGCAGACCACGGCCACTTTGGCCCACTTCCGCGTAACCCATCTGTAATCATCAACATATTCATGAATTTGTCACTTGTCTAGCAAGTGACAATCTCTCGCTCAACTAAGCAAAACAATTTGATTCTTTTTATAAAGGCGTATCGGAACGTGTTTTCAAACCGATGATGTTTCAGAACCAGGGTCACTTGGAGGCACACTTTTGGCTTTTCTTCAAATCCAGTGTTCCTCTACGTAATCTTCAAAGAAACCAGTTGATAGATACTTACAAAAGTAATTTCCACGCACGGTCCCGTCATATCAGCAATCCCGACCCCCACTCGGTACGGCAAGTCACTTTCTTCAGTCGTCGGTGTAGACCCAGTCGTAGTAGTCGGGCTAGCCGTGGTATCCTCGTAGTCGTTATCATCGTTGACTAGAAGAACTATAGTGGCTGTCAGGCCTCCTATGACACCAAGAACCACCACACCGATCACCAGCTTAGCCGTCAGTGTGAGCGGCATTGTTTCTGCAAGTTTTTAATTAGCTATGTTAGACATAAAACGTCACTCAATTGAGAAGTATGGAACAAGAAGACATGCTGTGCTGACTCCAAGGGGTCATAAATGCAGCAGAATGATGATGATGTTAGAAACAAAGTGTCCGATGACCTGTTTAAGGCCGCAGGAGTCTGTTGGTAGCGAGAACCACAGGATCGGTCAATGTAACGAACTAGGGGGAGACCCAAGTCCAGTATTGCACGGCCTTTAGACGAAATGATGATGTTAGATATGGATGGATTGTGGAATAGACGCCATGGATAGGAAAACACTGAGAAGACGGCTATTAGAGATGTATAGAAGAAAATTAGTTACTACGCCGCTGGACCTTAATACATTCGGATAAGAACAGGCCAATACATGCATGCATTCCGACTATGTTCTGAGAGATGTTTGTAAGCATTCCGCCTCAAAATGCAAAGCCAAACGCTGTATCTACTCAGACAAAAAAGTTTCGTTAAATAAAGGATGTGAAGAAATTTTTCACAAGTGTCACCACATCAGCGAAAGTAGTAGATAGGTATAATTATGCATACATATATCTTGTTGGTATTGTACCAAAAGTGTTTGCACGGATATCATTAATCACTTGCTTAATTACGTTGATACTGCTAAGCTTATTTAAATTATGTTTAAGATAATGTGAAGTTGATGTTGATAAAGCCAGATGCCATCCGGGATAGGAACAAGCACCGAACTATAGCATTTTAAGCTAAGCCATAAATCAAAACCGCTTGAGAATTCACTATGTGCTAGACTTGCACTTTTTGGCAAATATTGACCTTCTAAAGAGTACAGTACATGCCTATCATCCTTTAGAAAGAATAAAAGAGAGATTTCTAAAGAGATATTTTAGTCTAGGAATGATGTAAGACCCTCAAATCAAAGAGCATATAATTTATGCTCCCAGGCCAGATGGAGTTACAATGGAGAGTACCGGAAAATGTGGTGTGATTGAAAAGGCCTACCTAAGTTCCAGTTGACGACATCATAGTCTCATGGATGTAAAGTTGTACACACAGCAAAATAAAATAACGAGGACTGTCCAGTTTCCGTTTGACGATATAGCAACGTGTAAAATACTACTATTTAAATATTTTTGCTGGGAGGAAACAACTTTTATTATTGGAGTGATAAATCAGTGTTTACGGTCGCACGCAATATAACGCGAGCAAAACATTGTGTTTAAAGGTTTACCTGTACAAGTACACCCGTCAGGTAAGCTTCAGCTACGTATTGGACATAAATCTGCACAGTTTTGCAATGTACTCGCTCCCGTTTACCTGTGCAGTCCAACTATATACAGGCAAACCTATCAGGTACACCCTAGCGTGTATGGCTACCTTATGAATGCATGCAACAGTCAAAGGGTCAAAGGAGGTATTTTAAGTTTAGTTACATTTAAAACTTGTGTTCGTGAAAAAATGTGGAATAGTTGGAACTTTGACCATCAATTTCTCCGTAACCAGAAGGTTCCCAGGTACGGTCTTGTACAAAAAAATGATAGAAATGCTTCGGAGAACAAGTACACGGATCAAAAAGTTAAGTAGGAATTTGGAATGAGACTGCAGTCTATATTGGTCTAGTGGTCGCGAGCGCGACTGCTCGGTTACATTTTCAAGTCGGGCAGACTGATATTCGCTTTTCGCAACATGAAATTCTTTTAGAAGGCTTAGATCTAGACTTGCACCCTTTTAGTGGCCTCTTTCCTATCGGGTTAAGCAGATGTCAGTGGAAACGCCGGAAGAGGATGCACTGGAAGCCATACACTGACATTCTTGCTAACGAAATTACTTTAAAAAAAAATCGGATGTGAAATCATCAAATGACCCTCCCCCTCTAGGCGGAGCGGAAGGGAGTGTCAGACTTGTACTGACTAAAACCTATCAATGTTTCTTTTTTTGCCCTTTGTGTTCCCAGGGCCGCAGTATCTCTTTCGAACAGTCCCGCAGCCCTGGCAGGCATCGGCCATTTCGGGCCCCTTCCCGTTTGCTGACATCTCTTAAGGCGCGCGTGGAACACGAACGCGTGGTCGACACGGCATGTCGTCATAAGACGGACGGACGCGAGCTAGCCCATTACTCACTGTCTACAGGCCCACGCCTACGGCGGCCGGGAGCCACCACGACGTGGCCCCCGACGCCTAGGACGTCTCGGCGGCTGTGACGTGGGACTATCCCCCTCGCACGTCCCGCCACCTCCTTTGCTAGCATCACTGCTTCGCAGAAAGAGGCGACGGCGTCCCATTCCCTCTCGCTCCGGACTATGGATTGAACAAGGGCCGGACGGGAGACGTCGCCGCCGCCGATCGCCGACCTATTTTATAATGGTCAGGTGTACTCGCAACAGGCGTGCGTTTAGAACCAGTTAAATGAAATGAACGTTTACAAAGTAAAATGAGTATGTAGGGATCGTAGCAGGTGATGTTTTATACCTTTTGCCTTAACTAAATAATAATTTAAAGTCCCGACTGAAAAACGTCTAAAAATACTCACATTGAGTGTGTGGTACAGCCGATCACACTAAAATAAATCTTCGAAAACCACTTAGAAATTTTCAAATAACAGAAATGTTTTTAATTTAACACTCGTAACAGAAACACGCACCATCTCAATCAAACAAAAAGAACTTATTAATGGATAACTAATAATTAAATGTAAATTAATCGATCAAAATAAGCCGATAAAATTTTTATTATCGGATCAAGAATATTATCTAAAATATTTCTATTCGTGATTAAACATATTCCGTCTTCTTCTTTCTTTATCGTGCGGTTAATGTAATTATGAGTTTTTATGCCGCCCATGGACCTCTGACTTGGCTTTTCATGCCGTCGAGAGATATCGCTCAGGCATGCTGGTTTCCTCACGATGTTTCCCTTCACCGGAGCAAGTGATAATTGTACAATACGCACATGAATCCGAAAAATCAAAGGTGCGTGCCTTGGGTTCGAACTAGAGACCTATGACTTGGCAGTCCGATGGTCACAAAACTAGGCTGCTTTTACATATTTCGTCGCACGAAATAGGTAAAATATAAATCCAAAAAAATCTCTCAGAGGTTTTTGGAAATAGAGATAAAAATATTTTTATTTTGTAATACATGAATATGTCTTGTTCCTCATAGAAGCTCTACTGATGGAGCGCCAACTCAGGTGTTGTGGGCACGTCCTTCGCATGAAGCATTACCGTTTACCCAAATTGGTCTTCTACTCTGAGATGGCCGAGGTCAAACGGAAGCATGGCGGTCAACATCTCCACTATAAAGACGTCCTCAAGAGGCATCTAAACGCTTGCGCTATTAATACGGCCGGTTGGGTGAGGCTCGATCGCTTTACATAGGTAGTCCTGACGCTCTACTATTTACAAAAATGTAAAAACCTTTGAAAAACAGCGACGATTGAACGAAAAGAGACAAATTCTTTAAGAAAGACCTAAGTCCTCCTACACATAAACCTCGTAACTCTACCGGTCAACTCGACTGCTTTAGTTATGACATTAGGTCTTGCCAGTCATATAAGGGCACACGCAAGAATATAACGGTATGGTAGATCGGCAAGGAGGACCTATATGTACCTACGAGTATGTCGTATACGCTATACAGGTCTTATAAATTAATGATAGTAATAGTAGCTAAATGTTTTGCCATATTATAGGACTGGCGCACAAAAAATGTTTGACTTAGAAAATAAGGTAACCTTTATTAATTATTTTTTTTTAAATGGCTTAGACAATATAAAATTTTGGCTTAGATAATAGTTAACTTATAAATAAAATATATGATAGGTTGCATGGTGCACTTTTGAAGCTGCAGACTAATAACATTATGACGGCAATAAAAATAATAATAGTTTCATCATGGCATAGCAGCGGGATCTGCGAGTCTGCTCTAGAAGTGCATGTCAAAGTTGTGAAAAGATCTTGATAAAAAGATCCAAAATGGGACTTACAAAAATTTTTTTTGGATCATCTTGAAACTAAAAAAAACCGGCCAAGTACGAGTCCTACACACACGCACACAAGGTTCCGCAGCACCAAACAGTATAATAAACATATTTTGAAGGCTCATTCATATGTTAAATTGTTTTACATTCAACAAAGTTACTGCTGCAGTTTGATGAAAAAGTAAAAAAAAATATATATATATATATAAATATACCTATATATATATATCTATATCCTATATCTCAAAAACTAAACATCTTAACTAAACATCTTATTCAAACCAATTTTGGTTTAAAGTTTTATTTACGTTCTATAATTCTACATTTTTTTCAAAATTTTCCTCCTCTTACTTTAGAAATTAGAGGGGGGGACATTTTACCATTTTGGAAGTGTCTATCTTTCAAACGATTGACTTTGAGAAAAAATAGTTTTATGAACCTCAATGTCAGTTTAAAAACCTATCTATCGACACTTCGCACGTATAGGTTTGATAAAAAAAAAAAGATTTTTAGTTCAGTTCCTTAATATATGGGGAGCCCCCTTAATCTTTTATTATTTTTAATTTTTGTATAAAAATCGTAAAGTGGTTCACAGAATACTAAGCTTCAACTGCGTAGTCCTAATAGTTTCGGAATAAAGTGGCTGAGACATTATACACGGACAGACAGACAGACTAATTGGCGAATCAATAAGGGTTCCGTTTTTTGCCATTCGGCTACCGAACCCTAAAAAGGCAGCTGCGCGAAAGTAAGGGGAATATACGTCAGCCGCAGCAATGAACATGTATTTTTTTTTGTATAAACACCAATGGCAGGAATGGATAGAAGCCTTTACCCAGCAGTGGACCAATATGGGCTAATTTTTAGCTAAACTAGGTACCACTGTCACTAAACCAAACCTACTCTGACAAAAATAGGGTCCCCATTTATTTATTTGTTCCCGGTTAAGACTATTTTTTTGTGTCCACACATTAACAACCTCCCAAGTAAAGACAACGCACTTTTGATATAAACTTTGCTATCAAAATAATAAATAAGTACCAATCCTGTTATCTATAAGTTAATTGAATATTAGTTAAACACTTGAATGACGTACGTATCTATTCGATATGTTTATCTAATGCGTCCCTGTCCAATCATTGATTTTAGATACCTATCGGTTTCATAATTAGAATTTGGTGTACGTTACCCTAGCAGGAAAGTGTCTCCTAGAGTGATATGAGTGGGACGAATAATTAATCTGATAACCAACAGATGCTTACGTGTTATGTTTATATTTAATGGAACATTCCAAGCTGAATATTTTCACTAAATATTTTTGACTAAATACACTAATTTTTGGTTTACACCTACACATCTTGGGTTGAGCCGGTTTCTTGTAATTTGCCGTCAAAGTTATGATACCATCGTTTTGACTTTTAGCAATACTAATCAATAACGCATGCATGTGTACTTTTGAATCTTTTTATGTTTATTATAAAACTCAAGACGGACCGAATACAGTTTTCAGCGAGATTCTGCGTTTTCTCATTTAGGCGCTACGATATTTTTTCGGGTTTTCAAGAAACCGCGATTACTTGAAAATCATAAATATTTTTTTAAATCTTATTCTCTGCGTATTACGCTCTAATATAGAGCTACTCGTGTACGTTTATTCTACAGTCGCACTTACTTAGGTTTTGGAGGTACACGATTCTGCAAAACGTTACCCTAGCAAGAAACGCAATATCTCGTAAATCGGAAGACGTACAACATATATTTTTGGTGCACTTCTTTACACATACATAAGCTCTCTAGCCATGCACAATATTTCTCTCTCCGATCATTCGTTTAGAATTTTCCTGCTGGAAGAGCGTTAACCTAGCAGGAATCGTTTATTTTGTTTTTTTTCCAAAACGACAAAGCGCACCAATTTTGTATGTGGTGCACACGCACAGCAGATCATGCACTAATTATTCGTCCCACTTATATCACTCTAAGAGACACTTTCCTGCTAGGGTAACGTACACTATAATTTGGTCATTGGTAAATAAGATAGTTCGGTTTGAGCAACCTGACATGACGTCACGCCTATATTGATCAATGGAATAGACAGAGATATAAAGGGTATAAACAGAATTCTTCACGAATCCGTCAACCAAGCATTCTGTACACCAACCTAACGTCCTGGCCACAGCTAATGGCGGCGCGGTGCGCGGTGCGGCGGGCGGCGCGGCGGGCGGCGCGACTTGCGGTGGTAAGCCACAGCTCGGCTAGCTGCGACCGCGGCGGCGTCAGCGGTGGACGTATTTAGAGAACGAACTATTAAAATGGCCCTATCAAAAGTGGCACGGTATTTAAATTGTTGTTTTATTTCGTCCCACAATTTTTTATAACATGTTTTGATATCCATATTACTGGGGGCCTAAAATGGCCACTTTATCAGAATCATAATACGCATCACGTTAGAAATTTAAAACTCTTAAAATGGACTTTGTGGTCATAACCATAAAGACCATTTTAATAATTTCAAATTTTTAACGTGATTCATATTATGATTCCTGATAAAACTTCTATTTTAGGCCCCCTGATCTACTCAGTATTTCACTAATAAATTGTTCAGTATCCATTATTTATACAAGCTCAACGCCCGATAAAAACAAAATTATTTGTTTCGGTCGTGCGATGTTGAATACGTCCACCGATGCCGCCGCGCGCGCCGCCGCCGCTCTGAGCTGTGGCTTCCTCGATACTCGCTAGTACATTTTGTTTCAATCGCACACCGCGCAGCCCGTCGCCGCCGCGTGCCGCGCGGCGCTCACCGCGCCGCAGGTCGCGCCGCAATTCGCGCCGCCGGTAGCTGTGGCTTACTTCATACATTGTCTACCATTTGTTTTCGCCGCTCACCGCTTGCCGCGCCGCACGCCGCGCCGCAATCCGCGCCGCGGTTGGCTGTGGCCAGAAGGTTAGTAACACTGTGCAAAAAGTACCTATTGCCAGGAAAGTACTTTTTTCCAGTGTGAAAAATCATGGTATATATCTTAGCGCTTAAAACTTAATACTGATGGATACATTGAATAGTACAAAGTTAATGGAGGTATTTAAAACTTGTCGCGAGAAATACATGAAACTTTGACCTTCAGTTTCACCGTATTGTCTTCAACAAACAAATGATCACACTGACGGTAGGAACCCTGACCCTGACTAACCTGTCGGGTTAGTTAAGGATGTTTTTACATCCGGAATTATCAATTTACCTTCCTATATATAGGGCGAGTGCTAATTATTGACCGATACTTAAACACGTGACTGTACTCATGATAATAAACAACTTTCCGAAAGAAACATTTTTTAATACTCATTGATTAGCACAATAACACAACAGCCTTGTGAAATTCGCGCGCCGCGGGGTGCTCTGCCTACCCACTGTTGCACGGTACGGTAATGACTAATGAGACAGAATGGCGTCACGCGGCTAACAGCTGATAGGTCACAGGGGCGCACGCGCGAATTTCATTCGGCTGTTGTGTGTTATTGTGATAGTGAATGAGTATAAAAAAATGTTTCTTTGGGAAAGTGGTTTGTTATCATAAGTACAATCACCTGTTTAAGTATCGCTCAAAAATTACCAGTTACCCTGTATATAACTCTCATTCATCCCTAGGATATTCAACTATTAACTGGCATTTACAATACAAACCGGCTTTTCTTGTTTATTATTGAGAAAAAAAACACAGTTTTAATGTTTTATAAATATTTATTAAAACCTACAATTGGCACTTCATAAATAAATCTACGGGCGGGACCTACATGGCCTAGATTTCTAAATCAGTTCTAGGTTTGCACATATTTTTTATTTAGTTACTGTTAGTATTTTAAAAATAGGTATAATGGAGAAAATGCTTTCTTAAATTATACAATGTTGGTCTAATTTATAAACAGACGTCTACAATTTTTCCCATCTTAACATTATTATAAACCTTTTTGTCATCTTTTTTTTAAAGAAAGTATGAGTACATGATAAATAAAATAAAAATAAATACATAATTATTCACATAGGTAGGTATGTACCAGTACATAATTTACATAGTTATTTGTATGATTGTGTTATCTATTAATAAGCCCTTTATCACCACAGATAGGATAATCCATATGATTAAGATTAATATATAAGACAACGCAAACAATGTGGTTTCTTTTCGACTGTCTATATTAATTCATTATTGAGGCGTTTTCTATCTTACACTAAAAAAAACGCATAAATAAAAACAGCTACTCCATATATTTTGTGGAGTTACGTGGACATAAATGTATGGAGCAGTAGATTTTTATATTTGTTATAGTTTGGGAATTAGTTATTGGAAATTCACATAGAACTAGCGACTAGACTTAAAATTAATTGCTATAATATTTAATTTGATAAACGTAATAATCACTACAGAAGATAATTATGATTCAAGTAGGGTACTACTAAGAATTCCACTTTGGTTTACATTTTAGATAATTATCGTCACGCTTATATTAAGAAGTTAGGTAAGCAGGGCAAAGATTTAGGTTTAGATGTTACATAGACATGATTATATCGCTACTAGTAAAAAAAACTCAGTTTTTTAGCTATCATAGCCATCAGCTAGCTGGATGGCCCACAGTCTGATCTTTAAAACCAAGGTCTAATTAAATTGATTGGCGAAAATTCATATCCACTGGAAAACTTTACTGAAACTTCTTAATCATTGATACAGACTTTCGCACACCAAATTAATTTGTTTATATGTATTTATTATTTATAAAAAAAAAAAACAGGAAAAAAAAACCTTACTTGTGGAGGTCGGATAGGCAGTTGCTCCATGTAAAATACTGGTATTCAGCTGCATCCGGTTAGACTCGAAGCCTACCCCAACATACAGGGAAAAGGCTGCGCAGATGATGATGTATTTTTAAAAAAAATAATATTTACCTCTAAGTTATCTCTAAAGAAAAGAAGTTAACTTAATCTATCTATGTAGACATATAAATAATACGAATCTTACCTATGGCCGTGATAATATGACGTGAAAAAAGTAGAGCAATACGAATACAAAACATTTAGTTACTACTCATATTATTTACCTACCCTTGCTATATACCTGACGTATCATCATCCTAACGAGGCGTCTAGTGTCAGGAACACTTTTTTAAATATTTATTTAGGTATATTCTTTTCGCAGTAAACTAGATATTATAAAGTTATACATTAAATTAGTACTGGCTTCACGGTTTTAACTTATGTACAAAAGCCAGCAGATCAAGCTAGTACAATCTGTCAAATTTCTTCAATACATTTTCAACTTTATCGCTAAAATATTAGTATCAAGTTTGATTGGAAAAAAATTTGAGTAGGTTGGTGTGCTGGCGTCTGTACATAATCTAATGTTTCTTTAACCTTACAATAATTTCCATCAAGGAAAGCTAAAGCGCCCGCGCAAGTTTATGCGTTCAAATATTTAAGAATTGTATTACGACTTTAATGAAATGGAATGAATGGCTATAGATCTATAGCACAGATATAAATAAAAATATTAAGAATACCATATTATTATAAACAAAATATAACTAATAGCGGCAATAACTCGGAGGTTAAAGGTATATAAAGCCTGTTTTCACAGACACTAAGAACCACTTAAATGAATACCCATTTTTTTATTCATCTCGGCTGATCATTTAAGTGTCACTTAGTTTGGTGTTCATGAAAATGGTTGAAAGTTAACTAAAATCTTGAAATTATAATGTCACTCACTACACTGTCATGTTACAATAATGTTTACTACCCTCACTTAAAAACACTCCTTTTATTTTGGTCCCAAACATCACTGTTATACTTAAAACACTAAAAAGGCCTCACAACATCTTCAACATAGATGGCGCAGACTTGGTCCAAGTGTACGACCCTGCAAACGCCTTAGTCTCTAAGACTTAAAGACCTTTTATGACAATGGCAGAAGTATTATTTTATTAACCTGGGTCTCAGAGTATTATTTTCTTTCTTTCTTTCTTAATACGGTCTTCGTTGACGATCATAGTCTAAGAACTAAGGTCTTAAGACACTTCGAAGGCATCTGTGAAGCCATGATAAGGGTATATGCCTCCCAGCACATACTTGTAGTTTCCGAAGTGGTGGATCCTGTAGGTACCCTTAGGGGTCCCAACGGGGATCTCCCATTCGATCTCTGCACGACTCGTGCCCATTACCTTGGAGTCCCGGATCCAGGTGAACCTGATAAAGACGAAGAATAGGACAGAGTTAATACAGATGAAGATGTAAATGGGAAGTTAAAGCTGGCTTTAACAGGGGCCTGCGAACACTCCTGGTTAAGCATTCGTGGGTAATATCATATACGAGGAGCTCGTGGGCAAATGATAACAGCTTCTCGGGTCGATGTTGCCAGTTGCTTAGATTGGACCATGGATGGGTGTCCACCCATTACTTACCGAGTTTCCTCCGTGCCTCGGAAAGCACATTAAGCCATTGGTCCAGGCTGTCATTTGTAGATCTTTGACAGCGATTACAGCAGTGAGTCTGACAACCAGTCTTACCAAGGAGTATCCTATTACCCAGCTGCACTAATTAGGTTTTGGAAGTTGCGATAGCCAGTTACTCCATGTAAAATACTCGTATTCAGCTGCAGTCAGTTAGACTGGTAGTTGGGAAAAGGCTAGGCAGCTGACCACGGGTAATAAAATAACATAATTATACGGGTAAGCAAGATATTCTAGTACTGGTATCACTACATAGTATAAAACAAAGTCGCTTCCCGCTGTCTGTCCCTATGTATGCTTAGATCTTTAAAACTACGCAATGGATTTTGATGCGGATTTTTTTTAATAGATATAGAGTAAAACATTGAACCCGTGCGAAGCCGGGGCGGGTCACTAGTTTCTGATATAGTACAGATCAAATTCAATTAATACAAAAGTTGATAGTCCTTAAAACAAAAACAGGGGTGATATGTTAACAACTTTATTTTTTTCTGTATTCCTAGTGCAGCATGCCTTTACGTGGGATGATCCAGTTACAAAACAGTGTCGCTTGTTTGTCAGCAGATTTAGTTATTAAAATCTTTTCATCTCAATTTTTCCTACTATCCTGAGCAGAAATTGATAAAACCTAAAGCAGTATGTTACAGATTCCCTAAAGACTCCTGATACTTACTTGGTCTCCCAATCAGCATCAGTGAAGACAGTGACCCAGGCGTCATCGTCCTCTGACTCCAGCCGCTCCACCGAGGCGTACCAGCGCCCGTGACGGATGCTGTTGCGAGGGTGACCTGATACCTGTGGGTGACCAGCATTTGAAATGTATTCCATTTATGGCCTGTCTGACTGCCTCGTTGAGCATGAGGTCCTGGGTTCGATTCCCGGGTCGGGCAAAGTGTTATTGGGTTCATCTATCAGGAATTCCTCAGTAGCAGCCACGGAGTCTGGATTTGTGGCCGGTTGATGGCAATAGGCTCGCATCCTATAAGATGGGACTTAAACCATAACTGGCGAAATGTGGGTGTACTATAATTTGGTACACCTCTGCCTAATCCTTCGGGGAAACAGGCGTGATGTTATGTGCGTTCCCATTAATAGACGACCTGTCCAGCTCCTCTAAGATAGCGGTTGATACTTTATTCAGTTTCTATAACATAGGACAAAGGTGAATAATTATAATACCAGTAACCAAAGGGAATGTAATTGTACAGTTGGTCACTCTTGAGACAAAGTTGAAAATGTCATCTTATTAAAGAGAGCACAAGAGACTCCTACGGCTTTACATCTGAAAATTGGTAAATTCAGATTCCGGCCTACAACAACGAGCATCTGACTGTCTCATTGGTCCAATGGTCTAATCTCGTCTTTCTGGCTTTGATTTACCGAAGTTCATGAGTTTTGCATTTTTCCAATTGCATATTTTATTTTAGGGACCACGAAGAAAAAAATCTCCGTGGTCCCTTCCAGGGACTACGAGAAGGGACCACAGACGAAAAAGGGTCACAATTGCTACTACTGAACATAAGGGCTTGGATTCGAGTCACAGATCGTTCAAAGTATTATTGGGATAACTAGTACATCTTGAATTATTTTGTAGGAGCCCTGATCTGGAGTTGTGTGCGATTTTATGGAACTTAAACATGCCTGGCTAAATGTGGGTGTATGACACCTCAGCCTAAACCTTGAGGTACAGCAAGCGAGATCTTATGTTAACCACAGCATATTCTCATTCCATGTGAGCAACTGCTAAATTGTGTAACACAAGGCTTTAAAGTTGCTAGTATTCTTACAAATTGCGTCATAACGACGTCTCCATAGCTGTACTGCTTGAAGGGCTGCTTCAGACAGTCGCCGAACTCGTGTCTCCAGGGGGCGGAGTCCCACAGCACGGGCGGCACCAGCGAGATCAGCTGACTGCTCAGGTCTGGGGGCTCCGGGCCCAGCGGGATGGTTTTACTCTGGAAAATTTAATGTAGATAAATATAATGTAGTCTTAACGCCTCGTTGTCGACCTCAGGCGACGTAAGAGGCCTCAGGTCACCAGCGCAGCGCGCGTCTGTTGATTCCTTCGCGTAAGTATATTAGCAATTTCTTCCTTAATGTGTCTCCGCAGTTGCTAGTGACCGAGCTGTCTCTAGGAGAATTTTTACTGAAAAAAGTTGGGAACATTGAGCGGGAATTGGCTAAAAGACGATCAATGCTGGATATGAGCTCCAAAAGACTGCAACTAGGATCAGTGTTGAGTGCAGAAATCCAGCTAAGCGTTTTTCGGGAGGTCATAAACCGAGGTCTAATAGTGCGTCATCAGATTAGCATTGATTAGTTTCATTTTGAACTTAACTTAGTGCTTTTACAAAAGACCTTGCATTTACACTAACTTACCGATATGAGAGCATCGGTCAGTTCCACGTATTTGTTCAGATAGATGTCTAGAGTATGAGGTCCGTAGATAGTCGAAGCTGCTTCGTATCTCTGCGCCTGTAAACCAATGATAGCTAAATTTTAACACTCGTCAATATTGCTGAACTTAAATTTAAACTTTCTTCATTATTAAAAAGAGATTCAGGAAAATTTCGGAAGAGGACGCCCTGGTGGGAAATACACCGATCATATTGGCAATGTTCTTCAGAAAAGCGTAGTACTCGCAACCGGCGTGCGTATATGACCTGCAGCGGGTCTAAAATGGCCGCTTTAGTAAAATCTTAATATGATAATAATATGAATTACGATACAATTCGTAAAATGGTCGCAAATTGACAATTCATATTATTAACTGCATCTATGACCATTTTAAAATTGTTAACGTGATTCATATTATTATGATTTTGCTAAAGCGGCCATTTTAGACCGCCAGAGATGTATGAACGTGGACGAAGCGAAAAGAGTATGTAAGGATCGTAGCCGGTGGCGTTCTGTGGTTTCTGCCTACCCCCATGGCATAAGGCGTAAGTTTCTGGATGTATATACTTATGCAAAAGAAGTTCAGGAAAATTCCATTCACCTGATATTCTTCAGGCGTCGTAATATAATCTGAATAAATGTTCGACAGTCCAGCGATCACCACTTTCTTGGCTTCGGGAGCAGTCTTCGCGATGATATTCCTCAGTCTCCTGCCTGACATGGTGGTGAACTCTCCCGGGACAGCTGCAAGGAACAGGCTTCCGATCCTCGCGACTGAACAGGACACGACCTTTGGCTGCCATTCGTAAGGAAACCTCGCCTGGAAGAAGGATTGCTATGTACAGGAAGATAAAACTAGATTTTCACGCAATTAAAAACCTTAAACTTGTTGAAGGTGGAACAGCTATTTTACTTGTGGTTCTTATTGTCGGTACAGTAAGGTTGTTCTTGGGTTGCAGCTCTCAGAGCTAAATAACTGTTGAGGGTCTGTACAGTATGACTTGGCTCCCTCACCTTAGCGCAGTATCAGCAGCACCTACAACTCTCGCAGTCTTGTAAGTAATAAGGAAATAGGTTATGTGAAAAAAATGCATATACTCAAGCCTGTCTTTCAACACACGTAAATCATTCTTTCCTCTTTTATAAAGCACAAAGCTAAGCTATTTTCTGTACCCTTTCAAATTAAATGGTGAATCTTCACTGACTTGAAATGATTGTTTGTGATTTAGCATTAGAAGTTTCACTCTTTAATTGTATATGAGCCTGTTCCGTACCCGTCCCGTAGCCAACAAGATCGGCTTGGGCGCCTGGCACAAGATGTCCTCCCTGGTGGGCTCCGCGATGAAGTCCCTGACGGCGTTCCACAGCGGGTTGGACGTGGTGGTGCCCTGCTTGAAGTCGAAGGCGCCGGGCCCGTCCGTGGTGCCGGCCGCGAAGCTGTAGCCCATGGCCGGTAAGCAGCCGTACACTTTGGTGCTCTGGAACGAAGTTAAAAACGCCAAGTTTTATTTTATTCGTACTGGGCCCAAGAAACCTTCGAACGAAAAGTTATGCAAGGCTAAATATGTAGAAAAAGAAGTCGTTTATAGGTACATATACTGCCTTGTTGGCCTAGTGTTTAGTGGAAATGCGAGTGGTCTTTTCTCCATACAAACGCTCTCGCCTGTTTGCTTTCTGATTTATGACTTTAAAGCTATTATTTTTTACAGTTAAATAAATATCAACCATTCTTATGTACCTATGTTTTCTTCTATAATGTCGAAATCGCGCTCGTTGAGCGACAGCGATAGTTTCTTCAAATACCTACCGCATTTCCTCTTAAATCGTTGGCCTAGGCTGTCGTTTTAGATCCCTAGCAGTCTTTAGACTCCCGAAAATCTTCCAACCAGTCTTACCAAGGGGTATCGTGTTATCCAGAACTCCAGAAACTAGATTGTGGTAATTAGACAAACAGTCGCTCTAGGTGAAATACAGGGATTCAGATATACCTATACGGTTAACTAACAATCGAAACGACCACATATAATAGATTAGATGATGATTTACCCAACCAAACCATTATCCCAACTCTGTGCTGTTTTAGCCATAATTTTAATTTCTTAGTACTCACAGTGTTGAAGGTCTCAGTGACTGGGTCGAAGGGCGACACCTCCTCTTCAGACATCTTGACGTACTGGTGTTTGATGCCCAGCGGCCCTGTCATGTCCTCGCCCGGTTCGCTCAGAACATTCTGGAATGATTTTCATGAAGTACTAAGCGGGTTCTAAGGCCAGCCTCCTACTCATAAAACTGCTAATACACTATTCTGTAAATTGATTTTGTTTTCGGAGCATTTATGATCGTCAATCAAGATCAAGTTTCTAAGTACAGGAAATAAAGAACATCTAACAATCAAATCATCAAGTTAGAAACAAAGTCTTAAAGCTAGCCGCACTCGAGTACATCAGCCCGCAGCTTAATCATATCATATTTTTCTACAAAAAATGCGATGCGGCCTGTCAGAAGTGTGCGGTGGTTCAAACAAAAAGTACGAAAGTGTATCAGGAGGAATTTTGCAACGCGGTGCGGCCCGCCCAAATCTGGGTCAGCCTTGAATCGTTCAATTTCTGGCCCTAATTTCAAGAAATACAAAAACCTCATCTCACCATCGCTGTCTGAAAAAGCTTGTTAGCAATAATCCTGGTGCTATCAAACATGTCTCTTCCAGGTCCTGAAGCGAAGCACTTCTCCTTAGGCAGCTTGCACAGTAGCTTCTCCTGGTCACAGACCTCGCCGGAGAACTCGCAGTGAGGACCTTTGGTGTTCGGAGACACATCGCCCAGGTTTGTGGATGCGAAGGCACAGACTATGTTGCCCTAGAAGGACAATGGGGTTGCTATGACAATCTGGTGATTTCCTTGACTGTAATCGAAGGATGATGTATTTAAAAAGGAAATGTAATGAATCAGAAATGTCTAGACATCCGGAGTTATTTACCTTGTAGACCTTCAAAGACAATAGTGTGTCCAAGTTATTTTTTATCATTTATTTAATTGCAACGGTTGTGTCATCAAACAATTACAGTAACTAAAATTATAAAAATAAAAGAGACAAGTGTATCACATATTAATAAAAAGTATACGTTGCCTAAATAATAACTACATGGGACTCACACGGTTATAAGATTTATTCATTCAGAGTTTTCGTTGTGGGTACAGACTACAATAATAGCCGACTTTAGATTATTTGGTAACAGTTTTATAGTAACCAAATTCTGGTACAGTTATTTACTGTACCAGAATTTAGTTAATTGGTGGAAGCTGTTATACTAAAATTCATCATTACCTTCCCGGGCAGAGTAGAATTTCCATTGAGAGCCTTTTCCATCAAAATGGAAGCATATCCGACATTGTCTGATGAAATCAGTTTATTGGTGTTATTCATACTAGTCGGATGTACTGCAAACCAGTTGATAACACCAATGATCTTGTTTTCAGGAGAGACGAAGCGAATCTGCGATAATGTCTTGTCCGTGTCGTATTTGTATCTGAAAATGTTTGCAGGTAAATAATAAATTAAATGGTGCTCTGCGACGTAATTCTTGATTCTAAATTAAGTTTCATACCTTTATATATAGCTGATAGGCTAGTAATTTGTACATCTGGCGTGGTATTTTTTTGCACTATACAACATTTTTATGAAGTAATGGCAAACAATTACAAAAAAAAAGAAACTTTGATTAAAATAATAATAATTCCTTATAATCTTTGCCAAAGTTTTAAGGAATTTTTGAACTTTTAATTATTAACAAAGGTCTGCTACGGCATCTGCTATAATGATAGTAATATTAATTTCAGTACAGTCGCGCCGTAAATCATTTTTAAATTGGCTTCAAATCAAATGATTTAATTCTATGTAACTCGAAAACTACTGAATTTTGGTAGAACATTTGGTGGCTTATTTTATTGCATTTTAACCCTACAATGTACCCCTGGTGACCCTGTGTATGAATGATGCTGTGTGTAATTTTAAATAAACTTACACCGTTGCACGGACCCGGGGACTGATGGGAAATCGCATTGACCAAACATAGTACATCATACTCGTATTGATTGAGTGAGTGTATTTGTGTTGAATCACCACATAATATACTACTAAAGGGTTTGGGCGCAGAACATCAGAAACGCAAAATGAAGTACTAAACTAACTAAGTACACTCAACACTGACAAGAACGCTACATCACCAGTGACGATACAGAGTTAGAGAATCAGAGATAGACGTAGACGTTAGACGACACGTCACATACAAGATGAACATATAAATTAAAGTTCATGTATTCAAAGTTTCTGAGGGGGACGGCGCGAACGCAGTCCCCACTACCAAAAATTACGCATCCGAGTTATCCACATTAGGGATAATCGCAAGGGTCAACCTAACCGCAGTGCAATGGAAAGGCCTCGCCCTGGGGGAACCGCCTATTTGATCACGGTTTCCCCTATGCCAGGTAAGTATGAATTCTCTACAGTACCGCGCGAGGGTCGTTCAACGGCGGAGAATCTTAACACCGCGATTCAGAAACGTGACGTAATTGTACAGCGCCATCTATCGCGTTAGGAACTAAACTGTTTGCGTTTGTGGCGTCGCTTTTGTGTACTTATTACGACGCGTCATATGTACACAAAATAGTGATTGTATAAAGTTTTGATCTGAACGATCTAGTCTGCGATATTACTCAAATATTCTGTTTATTTATATTTCGAACATTACCTGGCTCTTTCTTCCGGAGGATTCCTCAAGTAAGACGTAGGAGATCGGTTAATGTTGGCATCCAAAAGTTCCGCCTCTCCATACAACACACGTGCGTCCGTCAGCTTGTTATGTGCTATTACTATACTCTATAAATAACAAATAGGAACCGATGTAGATTTCTATGTGGAAATTGTGGAATTCTTATAGCTAGGAGAATATTTTTTTTTAAATTAATCCATTCTTCGGCTTGCCGCTTTTACAAATAGAATAGAAAATAAAATAGTAATAGTAGTAGTGTAAATAGCAGCAATAATCTATACTAATATTTTAAAGAGGTAACATTTGTTTGTAAGTTTGTATTAGGGGGTAATCTCTGGATCTACTGAACCGATTTTGAAAATTCTTTCACTAATAGGAAACTACATTATCCCCGAGTGCCATAGGCTATATTTACAACGTGCCCGTGGCATAATTTCCGACCAAAACGCGAGCGAAGCCGAGAGCAACAGCTAGTACTTATAGTATTTATAGTAGCATAATTTCTTCTCTTCTCTTGACTTTCATAACCTCAATTCGTACAGTTTCAGGGCATTGAACTTTCAAGAGTTTACTAATTAATCTAAAGCGCTCATCTACATACATACTTTAACAATGTCATTTGAGTGCTCTATAGTTATGTATTCGTATTTATCATTATTCCTGTCAATGATGACGATAATTTGGCAGAAATTACATGTTCTAGGTGCCTTGTCTATTACAACAGGTCTCAGGAAGTTGTGGTCATAATTATGAACGTGGTATATACCATCAACTGAAAAACTTTCTCCGTAGGATCATCATCGGAATCGCGAAAAAATATTCAGTTGTCCCATACAAAATTTCAACCCTACTCGACCCCTATATTGTTAACAACAGCTTTCTTGTACACACATTTCACCATATAAGTTTAAGGCCCGTGTAATAGGTGGCGACTTGGCGAGCCTATTGCCATCAAACGGGCACAACTCCAGACTCCGTGGCTGTTGCTGAGATATATCTGATGGAAAAACCCAATAACAATTTGCCCGACCCGGAAGTCGAACCCAGGACCTCATTGCTCAGCAGTCGCGATTGCGACTACTAGACCAAGTCGAACCTTATTAATACTATATTTTGTACCACTCTATCCCACTCACCTTATAAATCCCAACAATATAAGCGGTATAAGTCTCTCTGACGAAACCGAGGATCGGAAGGTCGAAGAGGAAGTCCATCAGAAACCCTCCGGGCGTGGAGTGCGTGTGAGTGCCGCTGATGATAACATTGTCCTCCCCGTACAAGCTGCCATAGCGCTTCTGAAGACGTTTGATGACCTGGGAATTCAGAGGTTTTGTTTTATATTTAAAACAGGATATCGTCGGCGACACGTTACGCGTGTTAGGTCTCTTATGAGCAGTTTACAAATACCTTGTATCTGAGTTTTAAGCATTTTATAGGAGGAAGATCAGACCTGAATATTGGGCCCATTTAAATAAAATATAATTTTAGACGTAGGTAAGTGTGACTGGTGTAGGTCAAGGTGACCAACACCAAACTTTGTCACATTTTTTGCATCTATACATTGTGTTTGATTAACGGTTACAGATACTTTAAGGGCATACCATTCCACTAACTACTAGTACTCATTTCTATTTTGCTATAAACATAGCAAAATAGAAATGAGTACTAGTATCATAGTATAGTAGTATTTCATCAGAAATGAGGAAATCCGTAGACGAACCAAGGTCGTCGACATAGCCCAGCGGATAAGCAAGCTGAAGTGGCAATGGGCAGGCCACATAGCGCGAAGATCGGACGGCCGATGGGGCAAACGGATACTGGAGTGGAAACCACGCATTGGAAAGCGCAGCGTGGGACGGCCACCTGCCAGATGGACCGACGACCTTGTTAAATGTGCAGGGAGTCGCTGGATGCAGGTGGCATTGGACCGGACACGTTGGAAATCGATTGGGGAGGCCTATGTTCAGCAGTGGACAACAACGGGCTGAGATGATGATGATATACATAGCCCTTTTCCCACTAGCACAAAGACTCCACAATGTCACAAGTACCCCATACTTTGCTTGAGCAGGTATAAGATATAAATAGGATAAGGCACCTTTACGAGTGGGAACGAGATGGCAGTAAGGAAATAAGTCTCTTAGATTCAAAGATATTTCATTGAACATAATATTATTATAACATAACCTAGATCAGGTGATTAAAAAACAAGATGGCTACCGTTCGCTAGATGGGGGGATAGGCCAGGAGTATTTATAAACGTGTATTTGTCGATAGAAATGAGTATACAATATGCCCTTAAAACATCGGTAACTGTAAACCAAATATACTGCACTGACTGTACAAGATTATCCATAGGTTTTTTTTTTGCCCATTTGGAGCAAAATTTGTTAAAGGAAAATCAACATACCTACCTTCCATTGCAAACGCAAAATCTTTTCCCCAATCAGCATATGAGGATAATGTATCACCTAATAGGGTTCACTAGGTATAATGCACTCACTTTACACATGGTATTTTAAATCTCTGCTCCTGGGGTTGGAATTAAATGGTCTGCCTGACACCCGCCATTTTTTTTCAAAGTTACGGCCCGGCAAATAAATTCTATATCAATCAATAGCTGATATCAATACAAAGAAGTCTTGTATGAGACAAAATCTTCTAAAACGTCACGTTTCCGAGATTTAAGCTATCAAAGTTGTGCTGATAGCGTAAAGTATGATAAAATCACTATTATCATACTTCAAACACTGTTCTATGGTGGAAGCGCAAGCAATTGAATGACTTTTTCATGAAATAGTTACAGAATAGGGTTAAATGAACTTTGAAGGCTGTATTGATGATTTTAATGATTATAATTTTGTAACTACATACGTGTTACTGGCGCGACCCATTTTTTTATGAACATACAACCTGAAACAAACCTGCAAATTGCAAAAACGTAAGAAAATTTGAATTTCGCGGGCTACCCTTGCGCTTCCACCATAAGCTTTCATGGTTTACAACTATACTTATACTGCACAAAACCTGGTGATACTGTGTGTGCGTTTTGCCGTGACTTAGTGTCGAGTTCCAGTAGTGCGCGTAGCAAAAGACAAAGAAAGAGGGTAGACAAATTTGTCTTCTCTTAACAATTTATTTCCCATCCACACCCATTCTCCAGTCAACCAGCGATCATGGCGCTTGCAACAGCATCGAAATATCGGGAGCTCAAAATAATGAACAATCACGGAAGTATAAGTTTTATTATCATACTTATTTTTTAAACGTTCCTTTAACTCAAATAATCAGCTATCTCACCTCTTTCCTCACACCATGCCCCATCATGGCAGCGTCAACGGAGACAAAGACCAGCCTCTCACTGCTGTCTGCACCGTCATCTTCTAACACGAAGGCCCTGGAGAACTGCCTCAGGTGAATACCATGACCCGTCTGTTCTAGTTGCGCGTAGCCCATCTGCAAAACAAACAGAGGGTTTTAAGATAATGTATACTGATGTGACAGGATCTACAGCGCCACTTATGAAATACACACTATTCTGACGTCACGCAATATCCTGCATTAATCGAAGATATTCGCGAGACTAGGATATACATAAACAGCATCATCATACCAGCCTACTGCAGTCCACTGCTGGACATTAGCCTCTTCAATAGCACGACACTTAACTCGATTCTCGGCAACTCTTATCCAGTTACTACAAGTCAACCTGCAAAGATCTGATCCACCGAGCCTGAGGGCGTCCCACGTTAGATTCGCGGTCTCCACACAAGAACACGTCTACCCCAACGATCATCGGTTTTACGGATAATTATGGCCGGCCCATTGCCACTTCAACTTACTTATTCTGTGAGCTATGTCGACAACCCTGGTTCTTTGTCGGATCACCAGAGTGATTTTGCAGTACTGTAGCGTCTGTAGCCCACTAGACACAAAAGCCGTCTGGTCGGAGAGTCCTCCTCATACTTCTAAGGAATGTACTGAAAGTTGGGAAAACCCACATTTCGGTATTCAGAACCATGAAAACTGGCAGTTTTGGCGCTGCCACCAACGAGACGACGCGACGTCGTGAAGTGGCGAAGTTTTAGTTCAACTAAATTTGAAACGCAGCGTGGCAGTTTGTTGCGTTGGAAGGCCTCCGACTAGGTGGACCGATGACCTGGTGAAGAGTCGGGGATCCGCTAAATGCGAGTCGCACGGGATCGATCAATGTGGCGATACTTGGAGGCCTATGTCCTGCAGTGGACGTCTTCCGGCTGAAATGATCATGAAATTTGAAACAGGTACTGTCGTGCCAGCAAAGCGATACATAAGAATAAGAATGAGAATAGCTGGTGAGCTAGGAATAGAGAACCTGAATATCCATAACATATTAATGAATTACTTCGAGAGGGGAACTTGACATATTTGTCTTTGTTTCCTTGGAAGATGGGTAGACGGTAGGCGTTTAGTATGGAATGCAACATGTGTCGATACTCTTGCGCCATCACATCTTCCAAGCTCATCGTGCTGCGCTGGCTCTGCCGTTGTGGCTGCGGAGAACCTCGCCTTTGTGGAAACTAATATTTTCGAGTTGTTTTGGGTTGAAACGCTGAGGCCGAGGTCCGAATGCTCACAGACTTTTTAAGGAAATTTCTAAACGGCTAGTTGATGCTTCCAGTAACCGAAGAGCTGGGTTTTTCCTTGGCCTGAGGCTAAAGGTTGCCTTACAGTGGCAATGCCGCCAGTCTCTTACGCACGCCATGCTGAAAGCCATGAGCAGTATTTTTGCCCTTATATAAATTGTTGTTAGATTAGTTTAGTTTTTTAAATTGTAGTCACTACATAGTATAAAACAAAGTCGCTTCCCGCTGTCTGTCCCTATGTATGCTTGATTTATGCTTCGTTCGGTCCACTGAGTTTCGTCCCATTGCACATAAAAAAATCCTGGATCGTCCCAAACAATATGCTTCCTTCGTCCCAAAATTTAATTTTATAAAACTACGCAATAGATTTTGATGCGGTTTTAATAGATAGAGTGATTCAAGAGGTAGGTTTACATTGCATCCGTGCGAAGTCGTGGCGGGTCGCTAGTAATGTACCTATTTAATCAGTTTATTAAATAAAACTTAAGCTAATTTCTCCGAGAGGTATAAAAGAAATAACGGAAGCTGCAATTTCAGTGTTATTATGAGTACCTACATGTCATGAATGAACTGCAGTTTACACAAAACGTAAAGCACACCTTTTCATGCATTTTCCATAATCACAATACTGTTATAACATTCCGACCATTGTTATTAAGAAGAACACGGAAATAATTATACCTACGTGGGTAACACGTGATATATTACAATGCTTTTGTTTAATACGTAAGTGAGATGAGACATCTTAAAACATTCCATTTGAAAGAAAAAAAAAGTTAAGCCAACGTAAAACCAGTAAGTGGGAGCGCCAGGGAAACCCGCGAAATTCAAATTTTCTTGCTTTTTTTTGGGTTCCGTACCTCAGTCGGCAAAAACAGAACCCTTAGATATCAGTCAGCCAGATATTAATATCAAATAGGTCACGCCTACTCAGGTCTGCTATCATTTGGACCAGTGAAAAAATCAAACTTGTAAGTCAAACGGCCGCAAATCATAATTTGTGTAGCAAACATAAGTTTCGCGGGCTGCCCCGGGCGCTTCCACCATAAGATTATGAATGATTAGGAGTAGGTACCTATTTGCCTTTCGCTCTTAGGTAATGAGTGTGAGAGAGATGAAGAACAATGGCGTTGCCCCAGTAACATGAACATGAATTTAATAACGTCTTTCTTGCTAATCCTATACCATATTACCACCACGTATTCACTCACCACGTATTCATTCTAAGCCCCACATAGAAATATTTGTAGGTTAAAAAAAAACAGCTGTTCAGTACATTTTTCAGGAACTTGTTTATATCCAAATGCAACATTAATTCAAATGAAATACCTAGGGTAGTTACCTATATGCAAGAAATACAAAACTTTTTTATTTCTTAAAAATGCCTGGTACACACGGCTACACTTCAAGCTATACATTTCCAGTTTATGCTGATCTCGCATTGTATAGGATTTCCGTACAATGCGAGGTCAGCTTATACTGGAAATGTATAGCTTGATGTGTAGCCGTGTGTACACTTGTTTAGTTCTCTAATAATACAATAGGTAACTATTTTTCAATTTAATGTTTTATAAAACAAAACGAACGTACGTTTTGTTTTATTTGCAAAACACAAAACGCATCGAATCCGGTAGGGACGTCAAATATTATGTGTCAAAGAAACACTTTTAGTTGAAAAGATTTTAATATAATATTATTATTGAAATTTTTGCTTGATTATAGGACATACAATAATAATTCTAATAAGGGCAAAAAATTAAATGTCAACAAGGCAGATAGAGGTAAGTGACATCACATGCTATGACATGAATGGCCGCGACAGTCATGGACGTTTGAACTGTCGTAGAAAATTGTAGGAGTTTAATATTTTTTTAAGTGACAAGCAGTAGTTGAACTTAACTTTTCATTATTTTCTTGGGTTGGTGATACTGTATTTTATTGATTTAAGTGAAGAAAAAATGACATACGTATTCCCTACTGCGCTAAAAATATTTGTATTTCTATGTCAAATTTTAATTTGGTTTACTACATATTACGTACACCTCTGCCTTACCCTTCGGGGATTTGGGGCGTGATGTTATGGTGTAGTTTAAAAACGGGCCTCAGAAAAGTAGTGGCTATTAATAAAAAATATCTAAGAACACCTCTACAGCGTGTAACAGAAAGGGTATAATCGTATGGAATACTGTGGTACGGACCATCAAACTGAATACCTTTCTCTATGGGACCATACATTGTGGTCGAGTAGGTATTGAAATTTTGTATAGGACAGCTGATTATTTTTTTACGATTTCGATGGTGGTCCCATAGAGAAAGTTGTTCAGTTTGATGGTCCGTACCACAGTATTCCATATGATTATACCCTTTCTGTTACACGCTGTATACACGTTCGTGATAGTGATAAACGATATTACTACCTACTAGAAATACATAACATAACAGTGATGTGTGTGTGGCAGAGGTGTACGAGTACCTCATAGTACACCCACATTTCCCCAGTTATGTTAAAGTCTCATGCAATAGGGTGCGAGCCTATTGCCATCAACCGGGCGCAAATTCAGACTCCGTGGCTACTACTGAGAAATTCTTGATGGAAAAACCCAATAACACTTTTCTCGACCCGGGAATCGAACCTAGGACCTCATGCTCTGCATGTCGTGCTTGCGACCACTAGATCAACAAGGTAGTCGAGAAATACATAAGTCCAGTCATAATTCGTTCCTGAAATATTTAAACTGAAAATAAATCACAAAATATTTCAAAGTTTACAATGGATATTGTTACGAAGTAAAATCAACATAAAAATTGAGCACATAACAAAGAAAGTCCTAAGCGCATTAGGCGCCCAGGCCGCGCGGCCATGTCGCTGCGGCCAACTAATCCTTCCGGGATATAATAATTTTATTGTAAGTGCGCGCATTACGCGGCCAGCGGCCAGAGGCCACGTTGTGGCCGCGCGGCCAACAAAAACATCGCAAATTCGCAACCCACACGCGGGTATTTGGATTTTGGCCGCCACGACCAACGACATACGCCATTTTTTATGAAATAACTCAGTATGCGCGCACTTGTCGCAGCGGCCACGTTTTTTTCATTTAACTGACGAATCTGGTTGCCTGATCAGTAGGGCTATTGCGTATCTCTGTTGATATTTCATAGTGATCATCACTTGGCGTGGTTTGATATACAATAGCCGTTCTTGTTGGTTTCAACTGACGCTACCCGTGCAGAACTGTCATTGTATATCAAAACTCGCCAAGTGATGATCACTATGAACTGTCAACAGAGATAAGCAATAGCTGGTCGCCAAAGAATTGATAGTGCGCACCGTGGCCGTGCGACCTGGCCGCGCGGCCAAGCTGCCTAATGCGCGGGGCCTCTAAACGGATCTATCACGATACAGGCTAGATAGACAGTCATACACATGACCATATTTACAGAACAAAGGTGATAACACGAGTATTATTGAGTATTATTACAAAACAAACAACGTACTAGTACGAAGTTCATGTACAGGATCAAATTGTCAACAACCATTGACTCAATAGACTTTTATGAACATTCTTCGACTTTAGGACATACAAAACATTTCCTTAAAATATTGACATAATTATACTAAATCAACGTTAGATGAAAAAAGCTGGTAATAACATTTTTGATATCAATCATTGCGTGGAGTCGGTGGCCTGTTTATAGGAAATTCTTCGAAGCAGCCATCGTCTTTTTTGAAAGGTAAGCTATCTCCTCCAGTTTCTCATCATTGCTTGATCCTCACCCATTCTAATCCATCTGACATCTATGAAGCTAGTCTGTGGTATAATCTTTTTGTATCAACTTGTCAGTTTCTACCACTTCGGAATAAATTATCTGTCTCATCACTCTCTTTGCCCGTATCCAAAAATTGTTTGGGTCTACTTCTGTGTTTCCTCTCTAGTAATGTCATATTCTACAGAGAGCATCCATCGTTTCTTTGGTCTTCTACTCTTATAGCCATCCACGGTCATAATCATAACTTTCCTCGTTTTTCAATTCTCTGTCTGCAATATTTTTTGGAAAATCTACGATCGTAGTAGTAGTCCAGCCCTAGTGGAGATTTTGGGATTTTCTCGAGCGCGGCAGAATAACATAAGGGGCGCAACCTTGCACCTTGTGAAGTACTCCACCATACCGGAGCCCTTTATATAGGGTCGAACGTCTAGGACAGCCGATCAGATTAGTAAAAAAATATTGATCATTGGAAAAATTCGAGCGCGTCAGATTAAGCAGAAACATGCAGAAAAGTGTGCATTTCGATAATCTGACAATTTCAGCGTGACATAAGGAAATGGGAGAGACACTAGAGTTGCAAAAAAACGTCACCTGGATATTCTCGAGCGCGGTTATTTTTTGTTTTATTTTGAAGGAAATTAGTCACGGATCACGGAAATAACATAATCTGCCGATTTGCACAAGCCGAAGTAGCTAAAATCATCAATAAAGTGTGGCGCATGCAGTCGCTGAGAATTATCTATTTCCCACTTCGCGCTACTCTGCCTTTCTAACTCTTTCTCTATCTCTCACTCTCTCGCACCGTAACTTCCCACCTTGCCAATCGGAGTTACGGAAGCATTTATTACGAACGAGATATATTGCATACCTGTGAGGGATGCACATAAGCGAATCATCACTGACATGTCACCAACAGATTTCGGTTGGACAAATAAGGAAGGTAAATTGGAAATGACTTGGTTCGTTGTGAATTAGCTACCAGAAGCCTATGAGGATGTCGTCATAACTGTTTGCTGTTTTGTATTTGTATTTTTATCCTATGGATCTCTGATCTGAAAATAAAGATTTATTATTATTATTATTATAACGGTATCAGGACACTTGCGCGAAAGTCATTTGCGCGAAGGACACTTGAGCGAACCCAATTGCGCGAAAAGACATATGCGCGCATGGACACTTGTACGAATAGACTTTTGTGCGATTGGACTTTCGCGCATGGACACTTGCGCGAATGGACTTTTGCGCGAACGGACACTTGCGCGCATGGACACTTGCGCGACTGAACTTTTGCGCGACTTATTGGCTACTCAGGTTTACTCTGCAGAGCAAACATAAAATCACTTTGAGAGTGGACCGAGTTGAAGAAAATAGTTAGGATCACCTTTTTTTTCCCTCCTGATCAAAAGGTCTAAGTAGCAAAATGTCCAACAGCGCGAAACGTCTAATGAGCAGTAAGTTTAATTAGCAAAATGTCCATGTAGCAAAACGTCCAAGTATCAGATGGTCTGTATAGCAGAACGTCTATTTAGCAAATCGCCATTTTTTAAATGTGTACTGCACTCATGATAGAAAGTAAAAGATATGTAAAATAATTTAAATTAAAAAATTTAAAGTATTTTACAAATGACTTTAGCACACACACACCCTTTTATTCTTAATTTGAATGGGTGTTTATTTCAGTGTTTGTCAAAATGAAAATCTAAGATGGCGTCGAGGAAAAGGAAGGAAACAGAAAAGCTTTTCGAAATAATTATTACGACGGTTTAAAATGGTTGTTAAGGGGTTAATGACTTGACTTAACTGACTTACATAAAGGTGAGAATACAGGGTGCAACAAGACCCTTCACGAAGCCGTCATTATGTAAATCAATCTAAGCAACTTTATGCAAAAGTTATTGTTGGGAAACGACTTTTTTTTTGGGGTGAAAAATCACGTTTTACGGTAGAACTCAATGTAACGCATTCAAAACATTGTGCTGATGGGTGGATTGAATACTACGGGGGTCGTGGAAGTGTCTATAGTGAAAATTTTACATTAACCCCCAATATCTCCGTAACTAGAAGGTCCCCAGGTATGGCCTAGAACAAAAAAATGATCGCAATGATGGGGAGAACAAGTGCCTTTCGGCTTCGTGAAGAGTCTTGTTACATCCTTTATAACTTTACATGTTTTCGATTGCAGCATCTTAAATTATTTTTTCGATCACGAAAACGACAACCATGATGGAAAATCAAAATTTTCCCGGACGTCATCTTGGATTTTAATTTTGAACTCATTTTCGTTATCAGCGACCCCGAACACTACGAAAACGGCACCCATGACGGAAAAACCGAAATTTTTCCTCGGCATCGTCTTAGATTTTCATTTTTACCTCATTTCTTGCACAAAAGTATCAATAAGAATTATTTGCATGCAATCATAAATCGTATTTTAATAATTCTCTTTAGTTTTGTAGTTTTCTAGCATTTCGCTCCATTTGAAAAAACATAAAATTTGAAACATAATCAGATTAAGGAAATTCCTCCACATAATTGTCAGACTATGAGTCAGTACGACAAGGACATCAAGATGAAGCGTCTGTATAATAATCTGAGTATTTCAAGGGTACATGTAGGTCAAGATTTTTTTTTTGCATTTTCAAAAATCGGCCATGACTTTTGGTCGCGTCCAAATTGTCAGTCTTTTGAATAGGAGCTACTTGAGGGTTCACTTAACATCCTTTCTCAATATCTGACGCTCGATTCTTTTTTCCTGTTTTCTACCCCTTCGTACGGCCACTCCCACCATGCAAACCGGCAGATTAATATTTGTCCGTTATCAGAAACACGTGAGGCGCTTACATTAATATCTGAAGCACTCGAGTATTTCTTTGTGACATTTTCGAAAACCTGTACACGCTTCCCCCACCAGTGACAGGGCATACATCATATAACCTTTTTTTTTCTTTTTAGCATCTAAGCTTGACAATCCAATAAGTCCCCACGACGCTCGAGTAAATCCCTATTTAGCCTCTTGGGCTGCCCTACTATAGCAGGATTGCTGTCAATGTCATTCAAGGCAGACGGAGCCAATAAACAAGTCCCCCAAATTGCTAAGGTCAGGTATTGAAGTAATGCGGGCCTGTGGACGGTGAGCTATGGGCTAGCTCGCCGTCCGTCCGTCTTATGACGACAAGCCGTGTCGACGGCGCACGAGTGTTCCACGCGCGCCTCAAAGAGAGTCAGCAAACAGGAAGGGGTCCGAAAGGACCGATGCCTGCCAGGGTTGCGGGACTGTTCGAAAGAGATACCGCGGCCCTGGAACACAAAGGGCAAAGGAAGGAACATGGATGGGTTTTAGTCAGTAAAAGTCTGACACTCCCTCCTGCTCAGCCCAGAGCGGGAGGGGTTATTTGATGAACTCCGATCCGAAAAAAAAAAAAAAAAAAGGTATTGAAGTAACGGTCGAAAGGGACAATGACACACAATAAGCGCTTGGGGACAATTTCCGCAATGTAACTTTTATTGCGTATTGTCGATTAATTGTGGACAGTAGACGGCCTTCAGCTGGCGACATAGTGCATGTTTTTGCTTTACATTTTGTCGCTTTAAAGCCAGAAGTATTGGCCATGCTCTAACTAGTTTATTTGAAAAGAACGATTACAACTTTACTAGTTTAAAGCATCATTTATAAAGCCGTTCTTCGAAATAAGCTAATTCATGCATGTCATACGGAAACTCGTCTCAATATTATGTTAATGTTTCCACAACAAAAATACCATATTACTTATGTGTTTTCGTCCAATTATTATTATTTGAAAATCGATACTTATTTATCACTTATTATTGGTATAAAGTCTTGCCCATTGGTAATTTCAAGCAAACTCACCGCACTTAATTTATATTTTACTAGCGGCCCGTCCCTGGTTTGCACGGGTGCCTATGTTACTCAGGGTGAATGTAGCTTTCTAACGGTGAAAGAATTTTTTAAATCGGCGCAGTAGGTTTTGAGTTTATTCATTACAAACATACACACAAAAATACAAATCTTTCCTCTTTATAATATTAGTGTAGATAACTCGGTACCGTAAATAATTAATCTAACCATTATAATTCAGCATCCGCACATTCTAGTCATGGTCAAGTATAAACTCCCAATGGACATGAATGATGCATAGGTATGCAAAACATATGCAAAAAAGACACACACATCCACTCAGTCATTGAAGAAAGATGAGCTCATAAAATGTTAAGTGGAAGCAGAATCAACAGATGTAGAAAGGCTAACAAGGCAGCCAAAGATGGTGAAGTTACTCTTGGGTCTTGAAGCAATCATTGAAAAACAACGCTTTACTTCGTTTTTGTGTGGCTTGACCAGAAGTTGGACGAACCGCCGAAGAAAAAAAGACAAATGATACAGCTGATGGAAACATCTTCAACTATGCGGTTATATGGAGAATGATATCTTTAATTTATCAATAGATCTAAAAGCAGGAGTGCACACGAGACAAATTCCCCAAAGACAATGATAATAAAATAACACACATAAACACGATATGGTAACAATGACCGCATTATGTGACCGGTGCTGGTCACAGAACGTAACGACCGGCGACCGATCGACACGCTTGCCTTGACCTCCGAATTCTCGAACAATCCAAATAATACCGTGAATGCAAGCCGTTGGAACATTAAAAAAAACTGTTCCAGATATTTCTTTGGCCCGTTGCATTCTATTGTGTATTACGGTCCATGGGTTGGGTCCTTTGTTGTATCCTGTATTTTTATGTTTGAATGGTAGCTACCTACCTATACCATATTATTTAATTTGCTTTCCATTGATGCACCGCCAATAAAACCCTTTATTATGTGGTTTGGCATTGTGGTGTTGTGGAATAGAGATACACCCTTTGGGCTGAATTTGGGGAACAAAGTGATTCTGTTTTTCAGTTCTGTCTGTACAATCATGTCCCAAAGAGAATATGTTCGGCCGATGACTTGTAAGGTTAATTGGTTCTCATCTCTTGCGTATGGAGCCATTAAATGATATTAATCATACACGTTTTTTTTTTGTTACTGTCGATAAGCTCACCAGCTTCAGTGAAAAAGCATCGCTCTTCGGTATGCTGTGTTACCATCCCAGACGTAACAGAGTCCCAACAACACCTTCTACACACATCAAAAGTGTCTAGGGATCAACATATATTTTTGCAATAACTTTTCTCCTGATTGATATTAATTAAAATTTTCTTTAAGGATTCATCAAATAAAGTGTTTTCGTTTGTCACAGTAACGATAAACCAAGTCACCTTTGCATTAATAAAGAAATTTGCCATTTTCCTAATAAAGGGATTTTTGACATTTGAACCACTAACACAAAAGTTCGAAAAAAAGACTGAAATAACAGTTTTCTTTAAAATTTTATTGGGTAACTTAAACAATTAATAATCCGTGTTTCTACCGCGAACACTAACAACACAAGAACATCGGTTTGGCATACTCAAAATGAGTTCATCCAAATCACGCTGTGGAATGGCCGCCCATGTTCGTTGCAACAACAAAAAAAGGTCTTCTTGCGACTGGATACCCTCCATATTCGGCAGAGCTCTTCTCTGTAGCATATCCCATGCATGCTCAATCGGATTCAAGTCTGGCGACTGAGCAGGCCAGGGCAGGACATTGATGTTAGCTGCGGCGAGAGTCTGTCTTACAACTCTTGCGGTGTGCGGTCGTGCATTATCATGCATTAACTGAAATAAGGGACCGATTTGCACTTGTAGAGGAACGATGACGTCTGATACAATCGTCTCAGCATAAATTTGAGCGTTGAGGTTGCCTCTGATCCAAATCAACTCAGTTCTTCCGCCGATCCAAATACCCGCCCATACCATGATGGTTCCACCACTATAAGGATGGACTTCCTGGCAGGATTTTAATCGCTGTTGGCGTCCAGGGGTTCTCCAGTGTCGTATACGTCTTGTATCCGGTCTCATACCAAAACGAGACTCATCAGAAAAGCACACGAAACGCCATTGTTCTTCTGCCCAATTTCTGTGTTCAAGAGCCCATTGATATCGTATCCTACGATTGTGCATTGCTATAGGTGGTACCCGTAGCGGTCTTCGGGAATGAAGGTTCACTTCATGCAAGCGGTTTCTGACTGTTTGGTCGCTAATTAAGTTCCCTGAAGAGTGATGAAGCCTCACGGCTAACATCATGGCGGTTATTGTTGGAGCTCTTCGAGTTAAGATTTGAATGTATCGGTCTTGTCTCCGTGTGGTGCAGCGATACCGTCCTCCATGGCGCTCAGCCACGGTACCAGTGCTTCGGTAACGTGTCCAAAGTCGACTGATAACACTCTGACTTGTATTCAGAGCTAAAGCCACAGTACGTTGCCGGGAACCAGCTTCTATCATTCCCACGGCTCTGAGCATTTCTTCCCTGCTTAAATGACGTCGCCGCTCCATAATAACGTTGGTTTTAATCAGTAGTAGGGAAACAGTAGCACTAATAATGTCTTCAATGCGTTGTATGTTTTTATAGGGAAAATATTGACAGCTGATTTTCATCTTTTACTCGAATTTGATTCACAGTTCCTGATTCAAATTATGAAATGCACCAAAAAGGATCCATATAAATTTATAAAATCATAAATTTATTACAAAGCCACATCTCAATCTCAAGAAATCCACATAAAAATGCTTGATCCCTAGACACTTTTGATGTGTGTATTACTTATCTGCTTGGCATATAATATAAAACAAACAGAATAATTCTAGGGCTGGCAGACTAAAAAACATAAGTCCACAAGGGAAACTTTTCAGGAACAACTAAAAACTGTATAAAAAAATAGCGTTTAACTATAAATTCAACTTTATTGGAATATTGGGATGTTTTTAATTAATACTAACATGCACGTAAATATAATTTGAAAAAATATAATAAAAAGCGATTTTAGTGACTTATGTTAGAAAGAACACTGTGTACCTAGTAGGTACTTGTGACTTAAGTGTATGAGAACAGTAAATTTATTTATAAACTATGTTTTAGTTGACATTCAAAAGTTACTTCTATGAACATAAAATTAGTTTAGCATGCATCATTTATATACTAGCCTATATTTATAATTTATATTCAACTATTTATTCATCTTCTTCACTATCTAAAATATCAGGGTCAGTATTACGTACATTGTTCACAGAAGGCAAATCTAAATAAAATCTATGAAAAACGTCGGGTATTAAGGAGAGTAAAGAAATCAGATCATCTTTCTTTTCTTTTGATATCGGTAAGGGCTGTACCGATATAACAGGAATAGTGTCAGGTATGGCAGAAACTCGACGTTTCAAGTTAAATTTGTAAAAATTACATTCCGTGTCCAAAGTGTCTTTGTAGGAGACTACGCCAAATTCAGAATCATAGCGCAACCACTTTTTATCGAGCCATTTAAATTGTCGCCCTTCTACATCTTTGTTTCTTAATACTAAAGGACCCTTTAACAATGAAGAAAAATCCAAAAAGTCGGAACTACGCATTTCGACAACTTCAAATTTTTTACTGCTCGATCTGATGAGTTGAATCCAATCATGCGGGTGATAAATCTGCAAATCCGTTTTCTTTTTCTTTTTTTCAATGATGCTATGATCCGTGTCCACTTCCATGTGGCTATGACCCGGAACCATGAACTTGTGGTCTATGACATCTATGTCTAATTTCTGCAAAGCCCAAGTCAACATTGAACTGACATGAGAATTTCTGTTCTGACCGCCACAAGTATCAGAATAAAATATTACATGTTTTGTATTCTCAGGTACGTATGTTTGAAGATGTTTAAAAAGACATGATGCTATTTGATTAGCTCCTCTAGCAGCTATGGTTTCATACCATATGTAACACACAGCTTTTCCAGTTTTGTTGTCATGGACAGTCAGGTTGAACGTCCACAACTGGCGTTTGTAGAAAGCTACAGAAGAGCTGAGGGCTGGAGTGGGTAAACACTGTTGTAAGTCAAATGTGTAAACTTGCACAGTACTATCACTTTTATTTACTTGAGTATCACATTTTTTCATTTCGTATGCTTGATCTGCGGCAGTCTTGTGATGTTCATGTTGAGCAATTAGTTCAGTTTTCACCTGATCTTCCTGACATAGTTGAATTTGCATCTTGAATTTGTCACAAGTATAACATGTGTCGGCACGGGGCTTTTTGAACGATAATCCTAATTTGTGGAATTCTTGACTATAAATTTTTACTGAAGGTGGATTGTCGCGGTTTTCACAAAATAAATCATACATTTTCGTAATAGTTAGATGAGAAGGCAAGTACTTTTTTGATGTAGTTTTTCTTGTGTAATGGCTCTCATAGGATGGAAATGATAAAATATGTTCCTTAATTTCTTGTCTTTTTTCATCAGAAATCTTATGTTTGGGTATACTCTTCCCACGGTTATCATCTGTTTGAGTGCCACCTATCGAAGACCGTTTTTTCGTGGCAACTGTTTTTATAAAATTATCGCTTTCGCCTAACGTTTTTAAAAGGCATCCCCGACAAATGGGTTCACGCTTCCCGTGAATTAATAAAAAATATTTGTATGTTTTCATGCGATTCTTTTGTTGGTCAGGATCTAGTGTGCGTTGTCTTTGAGTTGCCTTGTCGTGTATTTCAATTAAAGATGCCATATAAGTTGTTCTCTTGAGATATGTTCCCATTTGCCAATATTCGTTGAAAATAGCTTGTCTATCGTTCAATGATATACGCTCCTTGCATTTCATTCGACACGTCCCTAGCTCTTTCATTGTTCTGCTGGAAACAACTTTACCTTTTAATGTTTTATATGATTGACCTGTGTTGCGTTTTATTTTCTTTTCTTTTTTCGTAATGCGAATACTTTTTTTTGGAGATGTTTCGACCGCAGGTGGCGTGTCGGCTCTTCGGTCAGTATCGGTGGATGTCGACGAATCTACTGCTGTTTCAGGGAGTTCGAAATGTGGATCCAGAACAGAATCATCACTTGAGAAATCCATTTCTCGATTAATAAACATGACGCCAGTGTGGCCTGATGATGTGGAAGGCATTGTTTCTTCTTCCGCTATTGTGCCTGTAGATTGCTGTTCATTTCGTTCATCTAAAAATAAAAAACGTACTGTAGAGGCTAAAAAAATTATTATTTTAATCATTTATTAATGATTGATGCTAAAATGAACAAATCACTGATGATTTCTGCTAAAACTACAATGAAAGATAAATATATTACTTTCTGATTTAAATCAAACATGGCAAACTTACCTTCAACATTTGTGTTTCTCCTCATCACCATCTCAACTAATTTCTTTCCTCGCTGACAATCCATATTAATTGGGAATACTTTCAAGTAAAATGTCACACACCACAACTGTTCTGTTAACAAATCAGAGCAAAACTAACTCGACTAGTGTGACCCAAATCACTACAGTTACCACTTCAGTTTTTTGTAAGCAATAAATAATAATTTGAGTACCTACCCTCGAATTAAAAATCGAGATAAAAGGACGCACTTGACGTTCCTAATAACATAAGTCACTTTCTGCGTCCATGAAGTCCGAGAGCTTCAAGTGTTCCTTTTAACATAACTCAACTTATGTTTTTTATAACGCCGCAAGATTAATGCGATTCAAGAGGTTGAAAAAGGACACTACTTAGATTCAAGCCCGAACAAGCGAATATGACTTATGTGCTTTAGTCTGCCGATGTATTGGTGTAAATGAATAATTTTGGTACAAAGAAAAAATAAAGCATTTTTTTGACTTATGTGCTTTAGTCCGCCGACCCGACAATTAATCAGGCTATAATGTTTCCACTGCTGAGACACTGGTCCCTAATTCCTATGACAGGGAATGGCTGCGCTTTGCAGGCCCAGTGTGGGTTTCGTTGGTAAATTAAAATTCATAATCAGGAAAAGGACTGAAGCTCAAGCCGTGTTTTTATAATGAATCAATTTTGCTTCAGCTTGTCTGAAAAGTCTACTATTTCATCAAATGAATCATCAGCCCATTTAATTCAATGCTCAACTTAACAAGACATTAATCTGACAATCAGCAATAAATTATCGCTATCCAACGCCACGTCAACAATAATAATAATAAAATGTCAATGTTTAATGATCGCACTTCCTTTCCAGCCAGTATGATTGTATGAGTCACGCAGTCACGGTTGACCTTGCGCCGCATCGAGAGCACTGCCCCAGGTCAGGTAGCTGGTCCACGGCGGCAAATTTGTTGTATTTTTATCTTTATTTGCAGCTTTGGAAAGATGTTGTTGTTTATTTCACAATGATGGTACAGTTAAATTAATTAATGTATTGTTTTTATTTAATTTAGGAAGTTTAATATCTGTTTTTTAAAAAGGAGGAGGTTCTCAATTCCTCGCAACCTATTTTTTTTTTTATGTATGTTCCCCGGTTACTCGAAAATGGCTGGACCGATTTGGATTATTTTTTTTTAGTTTGAAAGGTTATACTTCCCAAGTGATCCCATGATCATCAATTCAGGATCTGATAATGGGTTCTTGGAGAAATAGAGAGGACTCTTTAAATTTTATAGGCACACTTGAAGCGATTTATGTAGTTTATGGAAGTGTACTTTCTCGGAGTGGTCCCATTTCAATTTGGTCTAGATCTGATGAGGAACTTCGGAGATAGGCAACGGAACTCCTCAATAAATGATAGCAAATGGACTGGGATTGCTGAAATCTCATGTTTGTCTATTGTTTACACCAATTCATAACATAACATCACGCCGGTACCGTACACTGTGAAGGGGTTAGCACATGTGAGCCACTAAAAACTGACAAAAAAAAACTTTTTTGCAATAAATTAAACCGACTTCAAAAACACAAAAAGTAAAAAATAACTTTAGCTTCAAAAGTCGGTGACAAAAAAACAAAATCAAACTAGCAAAAGTCACCGACTTCTGAAGCTAAAGTTATTTTTTACTATTTGTGTTTTTGAGGTCGGTTTATTTTTTTTATTTAATTATGTTTTTCTGTTCAAGCCCTCAAGAGTCAGGTGATCGAAACAGTAGGACGAATATCATCTAATAAAATGTTATTATAAGCGCCTGGCGCAGTCTAACTATTTTAATGCACATGCAAAAATGATACTGGTAGGCTCTAGAACCAAAAAGACAAGATATAACTCACGATACGTCACCGTGTATTGGATTACGGTCGATCAGAGGAGAGAGGAGGTCTGTGCCTCAACAAAAAACATTCCCACCCGCTTTTTTGCACTACAAGCTGATTTACTATGCTAGAATGACAAATCGACAAAAATTCGTCCTGTTTAATGAAGGACTACTTGCCTGTACTTGCTTCCACTTCTAACAAATACCTATCCAAATAAGTTGGAGACCACGTGTGCCTGCATTGCATGCTTCCGACCTTCGCTCTACATGGCGCAATGCTCGCTATGTCAGTTCAAACGAGCGAGTGCACTACGTGTCTCTGATTGCCGGTGCTTGGCCGTAGATTAATATTGCGTTTATGTTTATAATTATCGTTTCTGTCATAACAGATAGCACCTGGGCGACTGTGCTCTACTCAGGTGAAAATAAATAAAACGAATTTTCGCAGACTATAAGAGACCTAGCTAGATCGATTTTTCAACACCGTAAACCTCTGTGTTGCAACTTTCACTGAAATAGTTAGAGCCTATTTCGATAATGTAATTACAAATGCGAGAGGCAAACGGCTCTAACGATTTCAATGAAAGTAGCAATTCGAGTGATGCGACTCGCATCCAGCGGATCCACGCAAACTTCACTAGGTCATCGGTTCACTGGACACTGCTGAGAAGAAATGTTACATTATATCGTCAATTATTTCGAAATCAAACTTTTAGATTACAATAACTTCGGACATCACACATCTGCAATCGAGAGGCGAAAGATGAACACCTTGAACTACTTTCTATCATCTAGAAACATAGACTTCTTTCTCAAAACTCCTCAGATTGGGATAATGAGCCTTTGGCCATACCAAACTCAATAAAGTAACGGTACCTATTGCACTCAAGGTTCTCTTCGCCAATACGTCTTCATTCTGATCATTAATTGCAATTATTGCAATTGGTCTACACGATTTCATACACCTATTTGTAATTTAAACTAGTTCATCTACTTACGGTGCAATGTTACTTATACATAAATAATTGCTTTGAAATATCCTGCAAGAATGAACGGAAGATTAGGTAGGTACGGACAATCGAAGTCAGCCTTATCGGCAGATAGAGATAGAATATTCTTTATCGTACAACAACAAGACAAACTCAGCAAGAAAAACACATACAATATAAACAATATAATACAATACAATATAATAAATACAAACATCCAAATTGAGAACCTCCTCCTTTTTGAAGTCGGTTAAAACGGCGATTTATCATCGAGATGCAGTAAGATTAAAGAAGTATATAAGGATGTCAAGATCATAATAATGAAAAACTTGGAAACTATGTAAGGCCAGAAAACTGAATCAGTAACATCAGGAGCCAGCTGCGAAACTGGTTAATTTAATTTGCCGAAAGGCTGAAGTAGCAATAGCAAATGGTCACTTGTAAAGTTGTAACGTGACTATTTGAGCAAGTGCATGACATCATGTTTTATCTGTAACTTTTGGTGGACATGGAAGGCCTATTTCCTGTATTAGACATCTTTCAGATAAGTCCTAAGACGATGATGATGGTGATATTAAGTCAGAATCTCTCGCAGTTCGCGCTTATACGAGCTTATAACCGCGCCAATGCTCGTACGAGTTGCGCGGATTGCAAAAGGCTTGGGATTACGCGACTACGCGCTACAAAAAACGAGCTTATACGCGCCGAAAATACGCTAATTGAAAGAACATTGGGGACTGTCATATTTTAGCTAAGAATTTATTAATATGCACATTGAAATTGAAGAGCAGAAAAGTAAACCAGAAAAGTTCTCTGCAAATACTCAAGCGTAGTAACTATAACGAAAGTAACGAAATGATGAAGAAATAAGTCACTGAATCAAAACATATCCTCAAAAAATACAAAATACCACGTTATTACGAGTACAGTGGAAGTTTATGGAAAATCCGTAATGTCTTACGAATTCTGGTAGAGCCATCAATGTAAAAGTCTAAACTTATTTGTTTTGCGCAATCATCTCTAAACAGTCTAAACGGAATAATCAACAATATTATGCACGCTTATGTAATTTATCTACTCCACACTTATTTTGTCTACTAAGTTAGCATATAATAGGAAACTATGGCTAGATAAGTTGACAGATTTTTAGAGCAGCTCGGATGAAGTACTAGTATTTATTGTATATATGTATATATGTGTGTATGTTTATTATATATTAAAATATATTTTCGTTTTAAGTTCTAATTGAAATTTTCCTGTTCTGTCTTTTCTACACAGTGTGTCTACATCTCTAATCCAACTTTCCTCTCGCAGGTCTGCTGGAAGAGATTTCTTATGAAATAAGCAGTACCTTTGTGCTCATCTATCTTAATGTAATGTCCTATTCTAAATACACTCACGACTTCAACATATCGGCGACTGCAGTATAGAACGTGAGCCTCTCATCTCTCCTGGCAGCCACATCAGCTTCCCTCTGTTCCCTAGACACGGTCTTGATGAAGTAGTACTGAGACAGGTATTGTGTACATAAACATGGACCTGGAGAAGAATAGTACCCAATGGATCGAGACCCAAAGCGAGTCGACTTCTGAGTGATCGGAAGAGGAAGTCTCTTCATCATCATCCACGGCCTTCCCCCCCAGCTTGGTAGTTGCCTCTTTTTTCCGGATTTTCCTCCAATGGCAACAATGTGGTCTGCCCATCTCGCCGCCGGACGACCAAGACTACTTTTCCCAGTCTTTTGGCGCTACTTGGAAAGAGCGAGCCCTTAATTAAGGTCATATTAAAACGGAAGCTACTCACAAACGCGATTTCAGCAGGAGGACCAGTGACGTCAGAGATGCCGACGCCGACGCGCAGCGCGTGCGCAGTGGTCGCGCACGCGAGCACCAGCCATGCGCCAAACATGCTGAGCTGAAAGTGAATGACATTGAGTATATGAAAGCGTAATGTGATCGATACGGTAGGAAATAAATTATTAACGAGTTTAAATGAGGAACGAATGGCGTTGTAGATTCCTTTATGCTTGTTGACTTTTGTTAACTTTTTGTCTTATTTTACGTTTTTTTTTGTGTAGTAAGCAAGGAATTATTGTCGGGCCTACGCTGCCCACCCATACTTAAGTACTAATGCTGTGAAATGATAATAATGTAAACCCAAATAATTTGAAAAGAACTGTTTCATAATGATTAATGACAAGAATACTTTTCGATCTAATATTTTATTTCTTCGTAAGTGTGTTATATAAAAACGTCGTTTGTTACACGTGGGCATTTGTCCTGTAGTTCCCGGCTCCATAACACCCTCACCTTCGGCTCGGGTGTAAATCCGTCCCGGCTGCAATGACAAAGTTGCCTACTTGTGCTACATATTTTCATTCCACGTTCAGGAATGAATAAGCTACTTCTTTTATTCATCAATTCTTAGAATCGAATGGTCACAGACGCAGTTAATATTATGAATTGACACTTTGTGACCATTTTTACGAATTCTAACACAGTTCATATTATTATCCTACTATGATTCTGCTAAATTGGCCATTTTAGGACCGTTCACTAATTTTATGAATTCATTTCTGATCTTTTGTTAATTTTGTGTAAGTCAAAAGGCGAAGATGTACAGAAGCTGAAGGGTTTGATATCGGTTTTAATGATGATGATAATGGTGAGAAGTCATTCCTTCCCAATTCAGAGTTATAAAACAGTAGCGTAGTATCCACTTGTAGCAGAGCTAATAGGTTGATAACACAATTTACTAACTATATCACAGGCTCACCAACACCTCTTATGCCCCAATCCAGGGTACGCTTAACCTTCCAATTTCCCGCCATACGTGGTGACTGACAGTTATTGTCATTAGTGACAGCTACCTGACAACTTGTGGCTGTGAGACAGTGTTTTCATATATAGATACACTACAAGTAGCATTACGTGGAAAATCAATTACGGCAGGTATGAGTAGTATAGGATGTCAAACCGGCTTGCGGTCAATGGCAAACAATTGAAGATTTATTACATCCATTTCCATATTTTCTATTGACATAACCGAACGTCAATGAACTACGTGTCTGCTGTCTTTTAAATATTGACTAGTTATGGAATTACAACAATTATTACAAATTAAATGCGGAATTAGCATGCCGTCCGAAAAAGGTTTGTTTTCATGGGGTTAAAGCGTTAGGGAAAAGTTACTGCATTGGCAATTAATTTTTGTATTTTCCATTATCATGGGCTGATAGAAAAGAACTTTTCAATACACTTTCTCGAAAACTGGTTCTTATCGCACTACGATTAGGTTCAACATGCAATGCATTTCACACGCGTGGATTTTTAATATTATTATTATTAATATTTTTCCGCACACGTGCGGAAATAAAACATTCCACAGATAAGTCCAAATGGGTTCAATGACTATAGCTTTAATCGGTGGTGATTGTTTTTTTTTTAATCTCGGCAAAGAGTTAAGCGTCTATACGGCGTAAATATTTTTTTAGTATTTAAATTGTGTTTATAAATAGAATATCATAGATACTTGTATACATGATTATTTAAAACAAATATTTACTTTTATGAACAAATTAACATTTCTTTGTGTTTTAAATGCAAAAATATTTGATTTTTTTTCTCTTCATATCAGCCTGTATAGCGGCATCATACCTTTGCTTCCCTCTTTAGCCCGGCGAAAGCTTGGCGCGGCAAAAAAGCAAATTAAATCATAGTTTCATAATAATTTCCCCCAAAAATACTTTCTGTTTTAATATTTTATTTCTTCGAAAGTGTATTGAAAAACGTCGTTTGATACGCGTGGGGATTTGTTATTGCAGTTCTCGGCTCCATAACACCCTCGCCTGCAGCTCGGGTGTTAATTCCGCGCTCGAATGCAATAACAAAGTTTCCCCACTTATATCAAAATGTACTATTGTCATTGTCTAGGCCCTCAGTTCTACAATAATTACAGTCAATTAAATAACATAACATCACGACTGTAATCCCCGAAGGGTTAGACAGGTGTACCTTATTAACTACACCTCTGCAAACACAACAAATCCAATCGAAAAAAAAAAACAAAAACACACGACAGCAAACAAACATAACTGGCGAAATGTGGGTGTACTATACATATTTAGTAGGTACACCCACATTTCGAAAGTTATAAATATATAAATAAATATCGCTGGACATTACACACAGCGCCATCTAGGTGCCACACTATGCAACGAGGCTTGTGTCGTGGACACCAGATAGTTGATAATACTACATACTCGTAGATACTTTTTTTGTTTGTAAAAACATACTTATTATACATATAAACATCCATGACTCGGAAACAAATGTCCATGCTCATCACACAAACATTTGCTCCTACCGGAATTCGAACCTGGGACCCTAAGAACGTAAGGCAGCCTCACTATCGCTGCGCCATTCGGGTCGTCAGTTATGTTTATAAGTCGCATGTAATAGGCGGCAAGCCTACTGCCATCAAATGAGTACAAATCCAGACTTCGTGAGCGCTACTGAGAAATTCCTAAAGGAAAAACCTAATAACATTCTGCCCGGGAATCGAACCTCGACCTCAAGCTCAGCAGTGCTGCTTGCGAGTACTCGACCAACGAGGCAGTCAATTGAATATAAATCATAAATAGTCAAATGATTGTTAAAGTAAGAAATACAACACAAATTCATCATATCAGCATTCAAACCATGACTAAAGCCCACCAAATACTCAAATTAACTCTACTCAATCAATGCAACAAAAAATATCATGGTAAGAACTGATTATAAAACGGCAACCTTTCTTTGCAGGTGCTTAATTGGAGATAAAACCATGATTGCTTACTTGGCTGAAAAACTGCCGCAAAATAAGTTTGTCACAATACTGATGACGCACAGTATAAGTGTGTGGTTCTCAAAAGGCACATTTATTTGCTATTCATGCAGTCATGGTCCCAGCGTCACTAGATGACAACATGCCAATGTCAACGCTTACCGAAAATATTTCATTAAAAAGTTTTGTGAATGTCTATTAATGAAGAAGAAGAAGAAAAAATAAGAGAATATGTAAAAGACAAGATTTCATAACCATTAGTATCATAAGTAGAGCCCGCTTCAGCCTTTTGCTCGTCAGGAACGTATCAATGACAAGTTTTAAAAACCATAGCTTATTGTGGAAGTGTAATTTAGAGCTAAAATAAAAGGTTTAATACCACTGACAGTATCGCACAACTGTACAAACTTAAAATTGTTAAATTGAGCCTTTACTCAATAAATGACTTTATTCCGGGATTCGGTCGTGGTCCACCTGCTTAGTTCACCTAGGTGGACCACGGGCACTTTTTCTTGCCGGTGGTCCACCATTATAATAATATATAAAATAAAGATAAAATAAGAATGAGAGAATAAAATAAGTATGTCCCACGGAAGTGTGGATGTAGAGGCTTTTTAAATGCTAAGACTCTCCACAATCGCGAGATATGCAATGCCAGGGAATACTTCCTAGAAGGCGACATGGTGCATCGAGATGTGGTCGCGGTGGACAATGGCCCGACGCCGCTCTCCTTTGCTAAAGAGAACTGGCGCAGACCTGTAGAGCTTGACACTAACGACCGCAACGAGGTATGGCAGAGCAAGGTGCTTCACGGACGCTTTTTTCGAGCCCTGCATGGGCCCGATGTAGACTTATCAGGGACGGACCCTGATAAGTCTACATCGGGCCCACGCAGGGCTCGCAGCCTGGTTACGATCTGAGGACTTCTTCGAAGAAACCGAAGGTTTTGTCTGTGCAATTATGGATGAAGTTATGATGACGAATAACTACCGGAGATTTATTGTGAAGGATGGCACGGTTGACATATATGTCGGACATGCCACCGTTCAGGTGAACCAATCCGTCACATTATTTTCGGGTGTTCTCGTCTAGCTAAGAATACTTGCATAGCACTAGCTAAAAACTTGCATAGATACAAACTTGTAGCCAGGATTATCCATCAGGAACTTGTTCTAAAATACAGCCTTGTGGAATCGGAAGTGCCGTACTATAGGTATGTGCCAGATCCAGTTCTTGAGAAAGACTATGTCACGCTGTACTGGGATCAATCCATCATCACTGACAGGACTATTTTAGCCAATGAGCCTAATATAGTGGTGGTGGACCAAATCGGCGCGCAATGATTGTTGACATAATGGTCCTACTTGACGAGAACTTCGTGAAAGCCGAGAAAGATAAGCAAATCAAGTATCTTGACGTGGCTATAGGTTGTCAACATGTGGGATGTAGACTCAGCGATCATTTTGCCGATAGTCATATCAGCCCATGGCTTAAATGCCAAAAGCCTCGATCAATACCTGAGACACCAGGACACCAGGTTAGGCAATAACCACACGATAAAGAAACAAGAATACCTGAGGAGGCTCTCGTTAGGCAGCTGGATCAAGGGCTTGATTCAGAAAGCGGTACTCCTGGACACGGCTCGTATTGTATTGTAGGAGGTTCCTCTTCTGAGCCCTGACCCCGACGGCCAGGGCTCCAGAGAGGAACCCCATAAAATGAAAACCATATAAAAAACATTTAAACATGTAAAAAAATTGTAGCCCACCGGTGTCGGGAACAACGTCCAAGCTACGCCAGTACCTCATATTTTTAAATGGTTTTCATTTTATGGAATATTTAAAAATGTATTAGATTTGTATAGAAATAAATAAAGGAGATAATATAATATTATTGTATATATTATTGATATATTATTATGATCATCAGGATTTTATTTCCGTGAAATTAAATTTAGGTGGACCATGGCCTATAGACATTTTTGATTTACAAATTCCTTATATTTAGGTGATCCACCGGCAAGAAAATGTGCCCGTGGTCCACCCAGGTGAACTAAGCAGGTGGACCACGACCGAATCCCGCTTTATTCGTATGAGTAGTTAAGTCAAAGGTTTAGTATTATTGGTCTAAAATCAATCAAGATTCAACTCACGCGGTCAAGGCATGGTCACTCAGATCAATGTCAGTGACAATCGAATCTTCCGTACGACGTGATTTGTGTCAGCTAGAAGTGTAGGATACTGATCAACTTGGACTTAATTGATTATTCTTTGATATACTTATGAATAGGAAAAACGACAGCCTTTTACAATATTATAGTTTTACATTAAATCTAAAATATTATGTTATTTATAACACACAGCTTTGCAGATACTGCTGTGTGTTTTGTAGAAGGATACACAATATCAAAAATACATGGATTTTCCGTTCGGTATTTGATGTTTGTTTGTTTCACCTATACCTACACAATCTCGCCATCCATCAAATAGCCGCAACTATGAATGTAGCTGTAGACGACTCCACTTGGGCGAATACAGTACTAATTGGCTGAATCATAAATGATTTATCTAAAGCAGAAATACTCATTCTGCCTCTAATCATTGCCCGTGAAAGAAGACAGAGCATTAGAGGATATCCATGTATAAACATCTGTTTTCAAAATCAACAGTAACTAAGCCACAGTTAGGTATAACAACAAAACTGACCTGAATCTAGCATCAACTAAAGAAGCATCTGTAGCAGAATTCTGCTCTACCGCTAATACCACTAATAAGAAGAAAATATCGCGCACTTATGATAATATTTTCGTCACTAAAAACACACATGAGGTCACTGTTAACGCTATCGGAAATTCCGTTTTCACTGTGATTGACAATGGAGGTCAGACGGCCGTTGCTCCTTTGGACCCACAAGAACGACTTGGAACTTTTGAGCAAAGGATAAAGTTTTCATTAACAAAAAACAAAAACAGTCTTAAAGAAAGTATTGAAGTAAAGGAACTAAGAAATAACACTCGGGTACTTGCTTTTAACGGCGAATTATAAAAATATAAAAAGACCGACCCGCATTACTAGAAATATATTTCCCTAACAAAACAAGAAAAAAACAACCGGCATTTATCTCGAACGATAAATGAATGATGATCTCACATACGATAGCGGGGCTCGCAGTGAACTGAACAGTAGTACAACATTGAGTTTGTTGACAGCGCAAAAACGCGAGGCAGCAACGTAAGTCTTGGAAACAAACGAGAATGTTAGATGGAAAGGTGAAAATATTCTTGGAAAAGATTTTCAACGAGATTTGAAATTAGTTAATTACATCTTTAACCACTGAACCGATCATCCTGAAATTTTGCATATACGTTGTCAGGTGTTCAGAAACGGACATATCTATAGATAGGGTACCTTTCATCCCGAAAAAAGGTACTGTTCCCGAGGAAAACCAAATAACGTTCTTGTGATAATAGATGGCGCCACGTTTCTTTCGAATCATGATTGATTTATATTATTACAAGCAGAGTAGAACCCGAATTGATTGTCAAATTTTAAATTAAGGCGACCGAAGCCGCGGGCTAAAACTAGTACTCCATGAATCTCTTTTCGGTTAGGTACTAATATTTCGGATGCTCGTATGGAACATGGTACCTATACCTATGTTTACTTTGACTTTTATACTATGTCATAGAGACAAGTATTAGATAAACAGAGAAAAAGGGATTAAAGATAAAAGAAAAGTTTCCTTTAGATGTAAAAACAAAATTGAATATGACATCATTGTTTTCGCCCTAACGAAATTATTACGCACTACACCACGGCATTTTACTAATGAAAATGAAAACGAACGTACCTACTTAATCATTTCATTGACATGAACGTGCGCATTTGATGAATATGTTGTTAAAAATAATGAGGAAATGTGTCACGCAAATGTACTAATGTAGTAGTACAACGCAATGCCCATAGCAGCAATGACCTTTTATACGGAACTATCTACAGGTAAAATGTTGATTAAATTAGACAACCTTAGTTCTAGAAAATTAGAATGTGCTAGAAGGCGCACTTGATAAGACTTGATTATAATTATGATTCATCTAAGGTTATTGACCGAATTCAGTGGCATTACGTTGTGTGAAATGGATTGGATGCTGTTTGTGTATGTTCCATCTGTTGATTTTTATACGTTGGATTCTGTTAGCTATGGTATATTTCTATTTATGAATTTATTTCCTGAACAGAAATACCGAAATCGGCTAGTACCTACCTAATTCCTATTTTTCATAGGGCAAGTAGGAGGTCCTGGGAGTTATCACAAATCTTGATACCCGAAGACCAGTATTTTAAACTCATAGTTCTAATTTCAAGAACGAGTTTTAGAAATACCTTATTTTCTCATACTTTTGCAGAGAACCTAGTTACTTCCATAACCATTCGCTTCGTTCTTTAGACTTAAACTTCAAGGTAGTCAATTACTTAACTCGGCTATAACAATTTGACGATTGCCTTTCAAACCAAGTGTATGGCAACACCACCCATTGAATACTTGACGAAAACAATGTTTTTCGCAAATTCTCACAATTGTTACGATACAATGCTATTCAATCAGCTGTTTATATACCAGCATCTTCTGAGAGTGAAATACAATCGGAGAGTCCATTACAAACAGTCGGTAAAGGAAATTTGGTCTTGCTTGATAGGAGTATGGAGAACGGGGTGTAAGGTTCTTCATCCCTCATAGAAAAGGGCAGTAGCCCACCTGACACAACACCTGTCTTGTCGGAGGATCCTCCCTTTTCTTCGGGGGATGAAGAACTTTACACCCTGTTTTTTATACCCCTATAAAGACCTGGTTCAGGGACTCACGGAACGGCGAAGCCTGGCAGAGGAACGGGGACTCCTAGAGGCCCCTCTCCTGATATGATGATGACGATTGGAGAAAAAAAGGTTCAAAAACTTGGAGGATGTTCTGATAATCGAATACTACATTTTAAAAATGAGGAAGGTTGTCAAATTGGTCTTGGACCAAAACGCAAAAACTGGTTGATGGATATATTTTAATAACACCATTACTGAAAAATGGGAGATGTATGAAGAAGAGGAACTGTCTAATTGAGAAAATCTTTTGATACCTTTCATCTACTAGAGAAACCTGTACCTATGCTCGACAAGCTTTGTACGGTCGCACCCCCAAAAGAATTAATATGCGCTTACAGGCTCCAGTTAAAGGGAGATTTATAGCTATCCTAAATACTCAATACCATGTCGACGAACTTTAAAAGGCCAGATCAATAAGGTTGATTAAAGTATATTACAAATAAGTACCAGTCACTTTACGCAAGTAAGGTTTGCTAATTTAAGATAATTGACGCTCTACGACGCCCAACTTTTTGTGTTCCCGAATTTTTGTTAAGGCAGGCACCTAGACAGTGCTTTTGGCAAAATGCAAATCGTAAATATGAATTTAAGACAATCTATACGTGCACTTTAATTCGCAAAGTAGTTAAAATTAAGATTACTATAGGTACCTAACAAGCTACTACATCTACTGTACAAGATCTAGACCATAGCGTGCCAGCCATCATTACAGTTAGAAAATAAAACCCACAATTACCCATTCCCTGAACCAACTCATTGATCTCATTCCTGTCTGTACATCCGACCGGCAAGTTTACTTTTAAACACCAGGATCCACTAGGTATTTGACTTATCCTATACATGGTCTGCATATACGATCAACTTTATGAACGAACTTATTCAGTATTTTACAAGGGCTACATGATATTGGAATAACAAATGTGAATATGTGACCAGCAAATTAAACAACTAAATACATAGTAGGAAATGTCAGTAGCAAATTTATTTACATAGAACTGTTCTAATTTGGACGAAGCCATTGTTTTCCGGCTTGGTCCATAGTAGAACGAACGTAGACGAATGGGACAGGCTTAACAGTATCAAGGACGTTCCACTTCCGTAGAATAATAAAGACCCGGCCATATTCGTTTATTGATTTCCTTAAGTATTTATAGAATTTTCAACTATAGAGGTTGGTTAAGAATAAGAATATATTTATTTGCTTAAAAATACGGTTTATACAGATGGTAAAAGTACATTTCGGAGCAACATGATTCACCAAGTATAAGCATGCAAATATTTAGGTATCTACGTTAACGGTTTAAACGAAAGCGGGTTATTCATATGAAGTAACTGAGCGTGAAGTGTTGGTCATCCGGCAGCGAGATAGGCAGACGACATTGATGACATGCGGGAGTATCCTGGATGAGGGTGGCACAAGAACGTGGAGCTTAGCACAAGCAAAGAGAGGCCTATACCCAGCAGTGGATGAAGTTGGGCTGTGGATAATGATGATAAAGTGAGCGTTTCACAACGCAAGTCTGCTAATGGACCACCGTTTTCCATGGAGAATGTGGAACTTAACCCCTCTGTAGGCTTAGACGTCTAAGAAAGTATAATTAGTAGAACAACCAAAACAAAGCGAACAAAAGCAGCGTGTATTCTGATTCACGTAACACCGGTGTCCTTGAACTTAAACTCAAAGACGATAATCAACACAACATTATACGGTACTTTAACGACGTTCACATAAAACCACGTATTATGTGTTGTGAATGTATAAAATGATTGCTTTAAGGGTATTTAAAGGCTCTGGCCAAGATTCAGGGTCTTTTCCTTCAAAACCAGTTTGTAGATCAACTCTGGTTTATCCTCAATTTAAATCTGGGTTTTTAGTACTTTGCTGATATTCTGGCCCTGGTTAATCTGCATGCGATTTTTCTGGCCTCGGTAAAACTGCTTGAAAATCTTCAAATCACTGAATATCCGTATAAATTGTGTCGTACAACTGGCTTTCGTCTTCCATAACATCGCATATTGTTTTGCTAACTGTCAAGAACTTGGCACTAACTTCAGTAGAATTTGGCGCTCTTCGCTCTTCGTCATGCTATTTCACGAACACCATCAAGGATGGAGTGATGGCGAATACTGGGTGTATAACAAGGGGTGCTACATTACACACACATGTTCGGGCTAGCCTTAATCGGCAAATCCAGGCTTAATTTTGCCGCCCGACTTTTGTGTGTAGGACGCTATAAGAAAATGGGGTTCAGGCACTTCTTTCTAGCCGTTTCCTTACCGTTCGCGTCGAAGAAATTGCAAAAAATAAAGAATAGCGAGTATCGTGCAAGATGGCACTGTTTCACAATTTCACTTGCTTGAGTGTGGCTTGTACTTGGTTTCCCAACAAGTTGTAGACAGTGACAATTAAATGTATGTTTCTGGTTTCTGTATTGAAATGCTAGTCCGCGCAATACTTGCTACTTCACTAAAATGATAATACTCGTACCTAATAAGCCAGTATTTGGTACGAGATTGAACTTGATCATACGAAGATTTTGTTTAAAAGCCAAGTAACCGAAACGATTGACTGATTAACTGATAGATCCATACTTAGTTAGTACCTGAGGAGTTACTGACCGAGACAGGACAGTGGTTTCGAAAAAGTTACCAGAGGAACATTGAAACATCGGGGGAAATTAAAGATTACAACACGTTTAAAGTTCCTCTTCCGATTCCACAAATCGATGTTTGTGAATTTACCAAATATAGAAGAAGACAATTTCAAGTAGAGATTAGTGGTGGTTGACTGGTAGAAAATGTCTATGGCATTAATCACCAGATTTATTACATTATAATTCAAAAGAGGTACTTATTCACTAACCAGATATGGACCTTGCTGTTCTCTGTACTTTGTGCTTGAAGTGTTAAATAAAATAATTGTAGAACTTACCAATAGAGATGATTCGGATGATGAGTTGATCACAATCCAGTATATATAAGATGCTCTGTGATCACAATCAAAATTGGACGTCAACTAAAACCACAATGAAGACTAGTGCATAAAGAAGGCTTCTTTAATTCTCTGTCCTTTATAGAGGATCTTATCAGACTAATCTAGAAAGATATGAAAGTTTTGTAACAGCTTCCAGTACCGAAGTATTATTATTTAGAAGAGCAACTTCTTTATTATAGTAGGTAATCGTGTCGTAAGAGAAGTCACTGCTCCCAAGAGATGAGCTAACATTCTGATAACATTTCTAACACTGATATCAGACGCTTCACCCGAGTTAATGGTTTAAGTGAGTGAATGTCCATTTTTGTTTCATTCCACGTTTAGACGACACCGGCGAACTTACTAGGAATGAACGTTGATTTGCTCATATCTTTTCATTTTCAATCATTATGTAAGGGAGCGAAAGATACCGAGTATGTATAGTTTCTTGAATAGGTTTACTACTAATTGATCACTTTTGATTCATTTTGTGTTCAGATGTTTCACTTCGACGGAAAGACAAACATGGACAAAAAGTGAATATCTGCTTTGCAATACGCGGGTGTCTGACCGCAAGCATCTAGGTAAAATGTAAACATGTTTATAGTCGAGGGTTTGACGTAAGTACACTTTGTTCAGGCACGTTGCAATATTCCTTGTTCATTTCACAATTTGAAAATATAATTGCCATATACATTATATGCATTGGTTGGTTGGTGTGCATTGGTTAGTGGTGGTGGTTGGTGGTTGGTTGCATTGGTTGGTTATTAGCCGACAGGGGGACTCCCCATTGAGGATGAAGCTACCATGTTTTGTTTGAGTCATTTGAGGAAAAGTAGATATCCCTCGGGAAGAGAGAACGTTTTTCGTCAGAAAAAAATTTACGGAATTTCACAATATACGATTAGTATTGCTGGTATGGCTGGTACATCCACATCCATAACTCAGTGGGTATGAAGAACAGGGGGCCTAAAATGGCTGCTTTATCAGAATCATAATACGAATCACGTTAAAAATGTAAAACTCTTAAAATGGACTTTGTCGTCATAACCATAAAGACCATTTTAAGAATTTTAAAGATTTAACGTGATTCATATTATGATTCTGATAAAGCTTCCATTTTAGGCCCCCAGTTCTTCAACCAACATGGAAATGGGAGGATCCTCCGACCACTGGACTAGATTTAGCGGATTATGCTCACACTAGACACAACAGTGTCTAGTGTGAGCATAATCCACCTATACCTAATGTTCCCACTGCTGGGACACTGGCCTCCTCTCTATGAGAGGGAATGGGCTATAATGCACCACGCGGGCCCAGTGCGGGTTGAAATATCACATGTCTTCGAATATTTTGGTTCTAGGACATGCCCAATGCTGCAATGGCAATAATATTATTTGCAACCATAATTTTCGTAAGTTCCTACTCATTTGTATAATACATATATACTTAGTCAAATACTAAAAACTAATAAGCAATAATAACTTCAGTAAGCAATTTTACCTACCTTACAAGTTATATTCAGGGTCGTTAGCAGAGAGGTAAAATTATGTATATGTGTACCTACTGCAACTGACATACTTGCAATTTGCATGCAATCTTGAATATTTTTCAAGGCAGACCAAACAAGATTTTTGCAATGTATCTAATTTGCAGAGATATCATTTGTCCAAAACGTAAGTAGTTGGTCTTTTATTAGAGGTCATTATGAGAAAAACTCACTTTCTCTTAATCACCTCTAATAAAAGACCAACTACTTACGTTTTGGACAAATGTAAGAAAGATTTGCTATACAGGGTCGAATTAAATTAGCTAACGAAACTCCGCAGATGTGATCTTAAACACGATTTACAAATAATAACTGATTTTAGCAACTCATACTTTCTTCACCTATGTGTGTAATTAAATTACCTTGTACCTACGACTCTTAACTTGAAGTCAATAAAGTAGCAGTGGTGGTCACAACAAAAAGCTCACAAAAACATGTTCTATTTTTGCTATTTGATGTTTCTATCATATTATAATCGATATCCACCATCACAGCTGCCGAATTTCGCTAGATTATTCAATTTGACCTTGTGTATTAGGTGGCCAACTCCTATAAGGTAGATACAAACCAAGTACCTAATTAAAAAAGCAAGCGAATTTTTGACCAGATTTTAGGGAACAAGGCGGCTCATACTCATCTAGAAACCGAGTGATCTATATATACGAAACCCACAGACCAGCATGATTTACGCGAATGAACCTACACCACTGCGTACCTTACCCCGTCAGCGAAACTGACAAACACAAACAAAACACGAGCAATCAGACGTCGAGACTAGATCAGATGCACTTTAGTGAACTTTCATAATATCAGCCGTAGCCTACACCGCAACTAGTGCTGTCCTACACAAGTACTTATCGTAAGAGAAAGTTTTATCGATTTCGTAGGTCGATAAATTATTCATAGAAGCCATTGATTTATTTATGTGCACGACATGGCACTTAAAGCAGCTTTTCCAGAAATGATGTGTCTAATGCGTGCTTAATGTTTTTATAGAAGCCAATTTAAATAAAATTGTGGGCTGCCACTTAAGATTTGGACAGTGCTTAAGGTCATTCTTAAACTCTTAATAAGATACGCCTAATATGAATAATTCAGATATTTAGTTGATTATGTATTATTTATTAAAAATGACATTACAATAATTAATTTTAATAATTAATTAATAAATTTTTAATTATTGAATTATATTGTCAGTTTCATTAGTTATCAGGTAACGCATACTCATCTCAATATACTGAAAAATTAAAAACTCATAAATTCTAATTTAGTATAAAGGGTGTAAAAAGACCCTTAACGAAGCCGAAACTTGTTCTCCCCGTCACGTCATTGCGATCATTTTTTTGTTCTAGACCATACCTGGGAACCTTCTAGTTACGGAGATATTTGGGGTCAAAGTTCCAACTTTTTCACAAGTTTTTTTTAAATACTTTTTTTTAATGTAATATTTTTACTTTAAACACCTTAACTACTTCCATATTATTCAATCCATCCCTCAGCACAATGTTTTGTGAGTGCGTTACATGAGTCCTGCCGTAAAACGTGATTTATCACCCCAAAAAAAGTTCGTTTCCCAGCAATAATTTTTGCGTAAAGTTAGTTAGTTTCATGTACAGTGCGCTGCATCAATTGGGTATCCCAGGTCTACACGCCTACTGGGGCCCAATTAATGCCACCCACCGTACATAATGCTTGGTTGACGGCTTCGTTAAGGGTCTTGTTACTCGCTGTATAAAAGCAGTTTCTCAGGCCCATAATTAAATTACGACAAGGTTCAGCAACCATAACATGGTTAGTCAAGTTTTGATGGGTGATCGAAAAACCAACCTGCCAACACCTCCGGACTACATTAATGAACTTAATTTTAATAAATTAACCTATGTAGTAAGAGTAACCTACCATTTAAAGAATGTTTAGCAAGACTAAAAAATTTTAAATGTCTGCTTGAGTTACTTTACTTCAATCAAATCAAATAGGTACTACCTGATTTTCATTAGTTTGTTTTCGTTTTTTAATAGGTTAATTATTTCATCGTCTATTCCGTCATCTATAGTTCGTTTCAAATCATATGCTTGATATAAATGAGCGATATATTGGCTGTAAATTCAGTACGGGATATCGATAGATTATTTGCCTGTATCGGAACATCACTAGCATTTACAGTTATTAGGTACTACCTAGAGTTACTTGGAAAATCGAAATAGATGTCTGCAACACGAGAAACCTGCAGTAATATAATATTGGCAGGGTTTAACACATTCGAGTCCACCCCGTTTCATAGTGCGCATGTGCCATCCCACCATACATATTGCAAGTGGACCCTCCAGGTGGGTCACTGGCATTACGTTTGCGGTAAAGTGAACCCACCTGGAGGGCTCTCGGCATTAGGTTTGAGATTAAGATTTAAAACCCTAAAATAAGTGGTAAAATAGAATTTTCAGGGGGTATTATCGCTATATTTGCTATCTGTGGGGGTAATTTCATGCCCTAGTAGGGTAGGGGAAGTGCAATAATCAAGAAATAACAAAAAATTGAAAAAGTAAAATCGCCCGCTCTGATCCCGTGACAGGGGTGTTCAACCTTTTGTGAGATTATCATGCATTTTTTTTTTAATTTAATTTACGTAGTCGCAATTATTGTTACTTTTAGATTTTAATAAATAACATTTTAAAACTTTTGAATGATTACAAACATTGCATTTGCATTTGTAGGTAGTTTATTTGACAGTAAGTTTTGTGTGAACCACCCAGTAACTCTTGTAATACCGGATTATATTAGCTAGCGATACTCCGCAGCTTTGATGGATATCGATATCTTAACATAATAAACCAAACAAAAAACGGATTTGATGACATTTTGTTAGGTTAACGACCATAAGTAGTGCAGTTATTTTAAATACAACATCGATTTAAATCATAGATGTGCCCTTGCCGTACTTCGCGCGACCGTGTTCACACTGAGATGAGCTTGCTCGCTTAAACTTCACGGCATATAAATACGATAAACTAATAAAATGTTGCAAAAAAAAAAAACGAATTAAAAACAAAACACAAAAAGTTAAAATTACTTTCAGAAGTCGGTGCTTTTGCTTGTTTCATCGACATTTTGTATGTTTGAGGTTTAAAGAAACCTAACACGAAGGGGATCGTAGTCTAGGCAATTCAAATGAAAAATGCTAGCATTATGTATTCCAAATGTCAAGTCTGTAGCGATAATAGTTTCTGAAATATGTAGCTGTGAGTGCCTGTGAGAGATAAACGGGCAGGCAGACTAAATCGCACAATAATACGTATTAGTTTTTGTCTATTTTGATACCGAACACTAAAAAGCCTCGATTTTGAACTCATTTTCGTGTCCTAAAATGTAAAAACAATTATTTTTAGAAAATATTTAAAATCGTGCCTTTGGTTTTTCACCCCTGAAATAGGACCCACCACGTGGGTTCTCGGCATCCAGGCAGAGGTCGAAAATTTATTGAAAATAAAAATGCTTGTAATTTGAAACCACGGCGTATTCTTATTAATCTTGTTAAAATATACAACTGTTTTAATTTCTTCGTTATTTGATTCTGTATTCGCTAAGAAAAACCTACATTTAAAATGAGCCCACGAGGTGGGTTCTTGGCATCCCAAGTGCGACTTGAGTGAACCCACCAGGTGGGTTCCCGGCACTGAATGTGTTAACAAAGTCAGCATTCAGCCAAGCAGCAGTTGCTTTTGCATTCTGCACCCATCATTGCTGGGTTCTTGGGGTCAAACATCACGGTTTAAGGTAGGAGTGGTACTAGGACTTATAATGTAATAATAATAATATAATAATAAAGCCTTTTATTTCGGACTTTTACAATTATTTCTTAAACCACTGCACTTTGACTTAAATATATTTTACTTAATTAAAATTGTTCGCGTATTTGGTACTTCTTTACTTTCTGTAAGTCCGTTTGCCAGTTGGCAAAGGCCTTCTCCAACCTACTCCATTCTATTCTCTCTCTGGCTACTCTACTCCATGTTATGCCTGCAACCTGCCTGATATCATCGTCCCATCTTTTTTGTCGTCTACGTCTTTTCCTTTTATCTTCCCTTGGGTACCATTGTGTGACTATTTTGCTCCGTTTATCCTTTCCTCTGATCATGTGCCCCGACCACTTCCATTTTAGCCTTTTTATTTTTAGGGTTACATCCTGTACCTTGGTCTTCCTCCTCATGTTGATGTTTATTTATTTATTTATTTTACTATTTATGTACACACAGTAGATTACACAGGAAAATACAATTACAAAATATGAGTACAAAGGTACTGCTTATTTCTTAAGAAATTTCTGCCAGCAGACCTGCAAAAGGAGAAATGAAAAAGAAACGTAGACTATAGTGTGTGAGAAAAGGAAAAGAATAAAGTGTTTATGTCCCTTACCTAACTTAATCTATAATATTAAATAAACATAAAATACACATACTAAGTAAATATGAATATATACTTATATAAATACATAATGAAAAGATATATAAACAATAAAATATATATATAATAAATCATAATTGAGAGGAAAGGTAATGCTCTTTCACTCTGGTTTTGAACAATGAAATGGTCTTCAAATCACGAATGCTAGGCGGAAGTGAGTTCCACAACCTTACAGCATGGACGGAGAAGGAGTATGAGTAATAGCTGGATTTATGAGGACGTGATTTAAGTAGGGATCTAAGGTGCGATCTACACGGTGCGTCAATAGGGCTCTTGAGCTCTTTGCGAAGATGAGAAACGTGGTCATATTTACGGAGACCAAAAATAAAGCGAATACATAGATTTTGCAAGCGCTCAAGCTTATTTAATAGCTCCTCAGTAGCATCCAGGTAGCAGGCATCGGCATAATCTATTATCGGCTGAATAAGTGTTTGAGCCAAGGAAATTTTAGTCTTCAAAGGCAGGAGACTCTGAAGGCATTTCAGTGAATGAAGAGAGAAGTGTACCTTACGGCTTACCTCATTGACTTGAGCTCGCCACGACAGATGGGAATCGATAGTTACACCCAGATCTTTGGCGGTATCTGTATAATCGATGCGAACACCATCGAGGTACAATGGCATCATAGATGCAACAACGGCCGCACCACGAACAAATCAGCTGCCTATGATCATGGCCTGAGATTTAGTTGGATTAATTTGCAATCCAAATGACTTAGCCCAGTCGCTGATACAAGCCAGGTCATGATTCACAGCAGAAATGGCGGAATCCGCATCAGTTACAATAAAATGTCAGTAAAGCTGCAAGTCATCTGCATAAAGATGGAAATTTGAATAGATTACACTGGTAACCATGTTTATGAAAATTGAAAAAAGAAGAGGAGAGAGAACGCTACCCTGAGGAACACCCTCGGTGAGGCTACACCAATCAGAGAAAGTCTCATCAAGGCGAACACACTGAGAGCGTCCCCGAAGATAAGAATTGAACCAGGCTAAAGCAGAAGAAGAGAAATTTAAAGATTTGAGGATACGTAGCAAAATGTCGAAATCCACTGAGTTGAAGGCACTACTGAAGTCAAGCAATACAAGAACGGTAAGTGACTTACTCTCCATTGCCCAGCGGATACAGTCAGTTACTTTCAAAAGTGCAGTGACAGTACTATGACCCGAGCGGAAACCAGATTGGAAAGGGGATATTAAAGAATTTGTCGTCAAGAAAAATGTTAATTGTTTATGAACCAAGTGCTCAAAAACTTTAGAAAGAAATGGGAGAATAGAAATAGGTCTAAAGTGAGATAGCGAGGATGGATTGTTAGTTTTAGGTAAGGGTATGATGTGAGCCTGCTTCCAAACTGAAGGAAAAGAGCAACAGGAAAAAGAGTGATTAAAGATGTAAGTAAGAACAGGAAGTAAAGAGGGAAGGATAAGATTAACCATTCTTGAACACAGCTTATCGTTGCCGACTGCAGAAGAAGTAGTCGCAAGTACAGATTTCTTAACGTCATCCTCAGACACATCGCTAAGGTTAAAGGGAGAACATTGTGGCAACGGCAATCTGGAAAGGCTCTCCAGGGTCACAGCTTTCACAGACGAATCGAGTGAAAAGGGAAGGAAAGAGAAATGTTTATTTAGATCGTTGAGGTTCACATCCTTGCACTGGTTGGTAGGTGACTTGCCTACACCTACAGACTTGAGAAATTTCCAAACATCGGAAGAACTACGGTTGTTGAGTTGGTCGTGGAAATAGCGTCTCTTGGCATCTTGACACAGATGACTGAAGCGATTACGTAGCGATTTATAATAAGATAGATTCAGCTCTGAAGGTCTGCGCTTATATCTACTCTTAGCTTTATCCCTTCGTGCCATAAGCTCTTTAATTTGAGTGGTAATCCACGGAGCAGGGTTATGTCTCACTTTAACACGTCGGATGGGTGCATGCTGGTCAAACAAGTCGAGAACTATTGTATTAAAATAACTCACCTTCTCTTCGATACTCTCCGTCTCGACCAGAGGAGACCAGTCGAGATTGTTGGCATCACGCTGCAATGCCTCCAGATCTATGCTTTTGTAGTTACGGAGATATAATAGCTGGGGCTTACGCTTAGGGACACAGATGCGATACGATAGATAAATGAGATCGTGGTAGGAGAAAGTAGCAGTAAGTTGACCATGGTATTTAACATTATTAGGAGAAGAAACAATCATAAGATCTAGAAAAGAAGGTGAACAATTAGGAAAATAGTGAGTTGCGGAGAGAGGCAAAACTTGAAGATTAAAGGAAGACAAGACAGAGAGGAGTTTGAGAGAGCGAGCGTCGTTTTTAATCAAGCAAGTATTAAAGTCGCCCAATAAAATAATATGATCATACAACGGACAAAGGTCATTGAGAGTGGAATCAAGGGCATCAAAGTAGTCAATATTTAGATTAGGACTATAGAACACTGCAAGCAAAACTTTGGTGTGGTGAAAATAAATTTCTAAAAACAAGTATTCAGCCGATCCAGAATATAATGAGGAAGATGAGCTGACCACCCTGTAGGGTAAATCGGCACGCAAGTATATAGCAACACCTCCTCCACCCTTGCCTGTTTCTTGTTTTATCGCTCTTCTTTATTCTTAGCATGCTTCTTTCCATTGCTCGTTGGCAAATGGCAATTTTATTGGTTGTGTTTTTTGTTATGGTCCATGTTTGGCTTCCATACATTAAGATTGGTAGAATACAGATATTGAATAATTTGCTCTTTGTTGCTATGTGTAGGTTTCTGTCTTTCATTACTTCCCTTAAGCCCCAATACCTTTTCCAACTGTTTGCTATTCTTCTATCGATTTCTTTGTTTATGTTATCTTTGGGTGATATCAGCTGTCCGAGGTATACATATTCTTCAACATAGTTAATGTGTGACTCGCCTACTTTTATGCTATTTTTATTTCCATTGGTCATTACTTTTGTTTTTTCGGGATTTAGTTTTAAAAACGCCAGAAACGAGAGAAGACCTAAATATGATGTTAAACGAACTAGCATCTGAAAGTGAAAAGGTAGGACTAAAACTAAAAAAAAAAACTTATAATGTAACGCACTCAAAATTATCATTTAAATCATCAATACAACCCTCCAAGTTCATTAAAATCCCATTGAGTGACTTTTTCATGAAATAGCTATTGAATGGGTTAATATGAACTTAGAGGGCTGTATTGATGATTTGAATGATTATAATTCTGTAACTTAATACGTGTTACTGGCGCGATTCATATTTTAATCAACATACAGCCTGACACTGACCTACAAATGGCAATAAACTTAAGAAAATTTAAATTTCGCGGCTACCCTTGCGCTTCCACCTTATGGTTCTAACGAAGTTGGAATCAGAATATTGTTGCTCGCAAAATTATTTATGGAAATTCCGTCTACAGCGGAGCCACAATGTGTAATTTCCTGGGTGCTTACTGCTATGCTATCCTACACCAATGTTTCCATTCATAAAATTCTGTAACGTACCTTTACTGGATAACAGAGTAGGTATTCCAGCCACGGTAAGTAGGTAGGTACTACGTGTGTGTAACAAAGAGCCTGACCTAGCTAGCAACGTCTGCCAGCCAGCTCGTTGTTAACCTCTTTAATCCTAACTCGTGCTTGAAACCTATTACGGCTTCTCAGTAATGAGTAGGTACCCATGACTGTCAATCTATGTGGAAATCCTGCCTTCGTAAGTTCCTCTTCCTACCTTCTTACAAACGCACATTGCAGCTGCACTACTGCAGTCTGACAGTGCAAAGTACAATAGTTAGCTTTGTCTCAATCTGTAGTTCGAAGTTCGAGCTAATTCAAAGACTTCTTTATGCTTCGTATAATCGAAGCGCATACATTTTCAGGTGTAACTGTAGAAAGATATTTTTTTTTACAATTGCCATGGTTTGTGTGGTTATTTTGCATCAGTTTTACATACGCTCACGAAAAATCCGACATTTAAATTTTAACGATGCTGTTGGAGGTTTACGATCATAGCAGTATTTCAGACAAATATTTTCTTAATCAATAAATTCAATACAAAAATGAGTAACTAATTAAATAAAGTAAAATAGGGATAGGACGTAAACGTTGGTCCAACATTGGCCTCAACTGACCAACGAAGCGGAAGCCAATAAAAACACTTCAACATAGAGACGAGATTATTTGCGTACCAAAATTAACATAACTGTGCAAATAATTCTAATTTGACCTTTTACTTCAAGACGGTGACCTTCATTCACACTTCTGTACTCCGACTTCCACAAATACACCAACACATAACATGACATCACGCATGGATTCCCTCTGTACCTTATACACAGACACATATTTTGGTCAGTTAAATTTGAATCCAATGTAATAGTTAAAACAAGTACCTACCTACCATTACCAATACACGTGGTTACTAGTTACAATAGTAGCAAAAAATCTTAGATTTTATAGCTATCAGCTATTTCTCCAACTGCGGACTACCTTCTAAACCGTTTTCTTGATACTAATTACTTACTAATACGACCTTTACTCTGATTAGACCCATTTCTAATCCCGATAGCATCCTTAGCAAATAAATAAAGCCAAAAAATAGCGATAAATATAACCTCATTGTGCAAAAAAAGTGCCCCGCGACCTTCATCATCATTTCGTCCACTTCTGGAAATAGGCCTCCCCAAGTGCCGCCACATTGACCGGTCTCGTGCGTCTCGCATCTAGCGGATCCCCGCAACCTTCACCAGGTCATCGGTCCACCTAGTGAGAGGCTTTCCAATGCAACGTCTTCCCGTTCGCAGTCGCCACTCCAGAACTTTTCGGCCCTATCAGCTATCCATTCTGCGAGCGATGTGCCCGCGACATCTTCCGCGTGAAATTATTTAAAAATATTTATCCTTCCTTAATTGAATTGGATTTAATTTTTTTGCACGAAACCCTATTTATTTTTCTAAAATAAAAGTACCTAGCCCATTCTTTTTCTAAAAAAAGTACTCCTTATTACATCAGCTATCTGCCAGTAAAAGTCCCGTCAAAATTGGTCAAAGCCGTTTCTGAGATTAGCCTGAACAAACCGACAGCCAGACTGACAAGTATGTTAAAATATGTTTTTTTTTTGTTATAAGTACCCTAAACACTTTCAAATGTATTCAGTAAACATCTATTATTTTGAAATTACAAACAGACTTCAATTATATTTACTTTTATAAAAAAAACGTCGTTAACGGTCGGACGTCGTCGTCGGTGAATTTTGAATCATTTTCTTTCTAGAAACTAAATGCTTCGTAAATATTAATATTCGAAAGGTGAAAATCAGGAAAAATGTTAAAAGTATCTAGTGTCTACCGGTAGCAAACCAGCTAAGCGAAAATAAACAATAAAATTGTGGAGGAAGAATATGAGACGAAAAATGACAGCTAAGCAAAATTATGCAAGATGACTTTGACCCAGTTATGCATACAACTTATCAAGTTGTCCATAACACGAGCATTTATTAACATACAGAAACATTGAGTTTGTTTATTTATTAAACTGTTCGCATACAAATTATAGCTAATGAATAATGACCTAGAATTTCCAAAAATATTTTTTAAATTAGGCAATTTTTTTTCTAGCGTATAAGCTGGGGAGGCTCTTTGAAAATGTCTGGATTCGTTCTGTGTATATGAATTTGCTTAAGTATAAAAAGTAAGTAAGTGCCTCTTTATTTAGATACCGTAGATATAGATACGTCTACATCCATCTTTTTTCCTAATCAATAATTAAGAAATATAATAATTGGAATAATATCGATCAAGCTGCAAGGCTACAAAAGCCCACAAACCTATAATTACAAAATTCTTGACATTCCACCCAAATTGACGGCAAATCTTTTTTGTCTTATCAATGGCATTCAAACCCATCGATATTTCGAAAATTAGGAGATACACTGTGGCAATCCACAATCGAAACGACAACTGCGAGAAGGCCAGTTCTTGACATTTTGTTCGCTTAGCGTAAAATAAGAGCCGTGATGTTACCATTAGTAAGCCATAATTGCGAAATAGTGTTAAACACAGCTGAATCGAGGCTTTATTGTTTAAAATGGTCGTAGACCTAGTAGATAGCGAATAATAAACGCGAGCAATGCTACAGTAGATCTAGTTTAAAAGAAGAGCTAGGATCTACGCGATAAAGGAGATGGCTGCATGCACAGGCTTACTTGGATGTATTTTCTAGGAATTTGTAAGAAGTGACGCAGATCCGGGACGATGAAGAAATGGAGGGAGATCCCCTTCCCAGCAGTTAGACAGTATAGGCTAGCTTCAATAATAACAATAGTAGCTATGTTAGTGAAAATTGGAATGCAATTCTTACCATAAGGCAACTTGGCAATGTCATAAAACCGAATTTTCGAGCTGAAATTCCTATTCAGGATAGGGATAGGTATTAAGTTCAAAAATGCACCCAATAAGGTACTAAGTATAAAAAACAACACTAGGTAAGTAGAGGTAAAACAACAGTATGAAGGTTGTGTTCTGTCCAAACTTTTTAGATTACACTGCAACCGTTTCAAAAGCGAGGAAGGAAAATATGGTCGGAAAATTCATCATAAAACACATGGAACATCGTGAGAACATAATAAATCATAATAAATGCTCTAACGTGATGCGTTACGAATTACGATTGCTCCGCCAAGTTATCTAAACAGAAAAAGACTTAGACTTAGAGAGAACTCAACGCGTGTAATCTTAAAAATGATGCTGTCTCATACAATGTTCGAGTTTTGTCAAATTATGACCTTTCTTCTTGTACTAGTTTTACTGTATGACATCCTTAAGTTTAAAGAAATAATCAACAATAAAGAAACAACAAGTGGAGGATTGCGCGGCCATAACTTCCAAGGTGAATATTTCGTAAAATATTGATCCAGAGCTTATAATTATTTTTTCGACAATTGTTGACAAATTCAGTCTTCAATCGACAAAAAGAATTAGATCTCTAACCCAAGTAGTTGCTGAGATCTCAATGGCCGCGCAATCCTCCACGTTACGTTCGCGCGGCCAACTTAAAACCTTAATAACTTCTTTTTTTCTACTTTGATAAATTTTTGGTTTGTACCATTCGATTTTGACAAATTTCGTCAATTGTTTTGACTAAGTCTTTTTCTGTTTGGATAACTTGGCGGAGCAATCGTAACGCACACCTTGATGTTTGGTATGGTATTAGACATCTCAACAAACATGAATCTGAATTCACCGAATCAAGATACTAAATTCACCATCGTCCTGTTTCTATTGCGGATCTTATTTCCACTTAGCATTGCTACTAAAGTTCTGGTTTAGGTTTTATAGTGGGCCGCCTGTCTGACAACAATCCTCCTTGAGAATGCGGTTGTGGTTTACCCGTCACCACTCGGCTCACTCAAGAATAGGTGCAAGATAAAGTAGAGATGAAGTTAAGGACCAAATATTGATGTAAGTACGATGGACCAGATGGTGCTCCAGATGTTGGAACTTTTACCTTCCTTCCTTGATATGATACAATAGGATTTTTATTATTAGCCAAGATTTTAGAAAAACGTCCTTGTTCAACTCGATCGAACGTTATTAAAAAATTCGTGCGTCTTCTTCTTCTATGGGTCTCTTAATAGATTTACTGTACAATTACGGGTTGTTATGATGTTGAATAGACTTGGAGAAAGCTGCAACGTAGTGGAACAATATAGACTAAGTAGGTTGGTTAATTTTTAGATTCTGAATATAACCTCAATCTAGTCTTTAGCTAGGGTCTAACTATCGGTACCATCTATTTACAATCGCGAATTCTATTTTCATATTATGCGAAAGCACAAAGCAAAGAATATTCAACATAACCGAAACAAATCATTCTGTACGTATTTGATGATGATATACCGACGATAAAACTTGCTTTCCTTTGTCACTGTATCAGATATCTAGTCAATATCCGATAACGGTATTAATTCGATAAGCTGGAAACAAAGACGTGTCAATAATAACAATGCTGCAATTGGTCTACTTGCGAAGATGAAAGACTAGTGTTATTACATATTGTTGTTGTGGTGTTATGTTAGTCTGTCCGGAGTCTAACAGTCAGTTAAAGAGCTTTCTGTCTCATCTTTCTTGTTTTATTAAGTAGGTATCATATTATGAACAGCCCAGTGTTTATCATATGTAGCACATTATGAATCTGTATTGAACTGGCCCAGAACTGTACGAATCTAGCGTCATTTCTAGCTTCCATCAAGGCAAGCAGAACACGACAGCAAGACGTGTCTTATTATTTGCGGAAAGGCGCTCCCTCACCAGGAATTCGCCTGCAATGTAACAGTTCACGTTCAGATCCGAGGGTTACAGTGCGCAACCTGTAACCTGTAATTTGTATCGCAATGCTTAAAACTCAATTTGACATTCAATAATTCTTGAGACATCTCACTTAGATTAACCTTATAAAAACTTCAGTTCATTAGAGCAAGACTGAGATGTACCTACCTATAAAAATGAGTCTGCTTAAATTTTGCTTCCTATAAAATAGGTCATATCAATGCCATACGACAAAAGCCCAATAACCCGATCAGTGATGATGAGCACCACTTTCGCTCTGCTCAATTCTTCCATTGTACTAAATGGGTTGATTGAGGTGAGTCAGAAAATACTGCGTTTACAAAAACAACATAGGTATAAGCTACCTATTCCAGTTTATTACGGAAGCTACATAATCACCTGCGTGGATTGACTCATTTAAGTGTCCCTATGACATGGTTTGCAAACTCATTATTTACGGTCTATTGCAATATTTGTTCTATTGTGTTTATGCGGTGCGCTTTTGAAGGACTTACCTGTTTTAAGAATGATACACCATCTTTAAAACAGGTGTTGTGAAACAGCTTATAGGTAGTTTCATGCTGCATTCAATTGATCATCAGTAAAATCCATTTATTCTCGGAGGATGCGCTAAGGTAGCCTGCGAAATTCAAATTCATCAATTTCATTTAATATTGATTAGTGGTTGTCTTGATGGTTTGATTATATAATTCTGTGGATTAGTTAGTAACCCCATTTTAGTTAGTACTTTTTCATGAAATAATTATCTTTAATAATGAATGGGATTAAATTAACTTAGGTATTGATGATTTTAATGATTAAAATTCTGAAACTACATACGTGTTTCACGCGAATCATATTATTTTCATCAACATACAACCTGACACTGACCTGCAAAATGCAAAAAATCGTAAGAAAGTTTGAATTTCGCGGGCTATCTATGCGGTTTCACCATATGATTGAGTGATTACTGGGGAATGGTTTCCGCTGTAATCTTTCAGGAGTTCCTAACAGGCAGCGAATTATTTCACACATTCCACGTCTACAAAAAAAAACTTTATATATACGGATACTGATCATGTAAAAGTTTGAATTAAAATAAACCTGCCTGCCTGTAATACAATTATAGCTACCTACTTTTAAAGCTTCTCGAGAAAATAGTAAATAAGAACCGTTTAATAATAGTCTTTCTACAGCAGTAAGTATTTCACCTCATTAGTTTGGGTAAAAATAAATAATAATTAGATTAAAAATGTGTAGAAATGTATGTAAAATTGTTTAATTAATTAAAACGATTTATCGTTACCTTTTAACGGCACTTATAAACAAAAACTGTTTTAATTTTTGCACATCCGTTTATCACATTTTGCCGCTAACAAAAATCATAGACCTTTAAGGGTCACGTTCAAAAACACGAAACAATTTTTTTTTTTGATTACAAAATAAAACTTTTTTCACAAAGGTCAGTTTCATTTAAAAATGTACACACGAAAAGTGAATGCAAGGACGAATTGAATAGACGTAAGCCCTCTCTCGCGGCGTAAAACGCACTAAATTATTTATTGTACTGCGCTGAATCAAAGCCAAATCCATCCACACACATCTGTCACAAACGTTTGAGCCAACTTAATAATCGGCTTGTTACAGATGTCAGCTTTTCAGTAAACACTTCCAACGATGGAAGAGTTTCTCAATTCAACCAAGTAGTAATATCCTTTGTTGTGTATGGCGGCGTGTGTGTGACCCTTATTTTTGGAGACAGCACTATTGTTTAGTATGCCAAAACTGATACATATGTATTTTAATTATTTTGCGGCAGGTATTCAATTCACAAATAAACTCAATATAATATAAGTTTCATAGCTGTAATCAGAAATCATCCAGACTGGCCAAAAGAAACGTTGAGGCACTTTTAAAGGAGTCCGTTAAAAGCTCGATCTAAAATTAAATTATTTTGGCTGGATGGTCATTTCCTTTGCATGTCCTTGTGGACAAATAAACTTTGATTACTTTATGATTTTCTGAAATGTCAGTCTAATCAAATTGGGAAGCGTTATGAAAAAGTTTTATTTCTATTTTCAAATGTTTAAAAGTTTTTCACTTGTATACTTCATACCTAATAAGAAGTATTCGTTTTCGTGATTTCTCGTCGAGGTATACCTTAACCAACCTAGTTTTGGTAAGGTGAGTGTAGGCTCAATTTAAAATCCTTAACTTCGTAACTTTCAAGGTAAGAAATGGATTTTTCCTAATATTTAGTGCTTACATGATTATTGTCATGTTAATTTTACGCTATTTTATCTGCTAGAATTGTGTCCATAGTTGGAAAATAATTTGTAGTTCAAGTAGGCCTAAGTTATCAGTAAACTATGAATACACGAAGTTGAAAACTGGCGCCAAATTTAGTTTGCTAGTGCCATCTATTTTCTTGACCGGTACTAAAAATGGTAACCTTCGTAATTTATGCTCAGTGTCGCCATCTATTACAAATACTAAGAAACTCGTTTGAAATACCTTGCAATAGATGTCGCTAGTAGAATGTTCCCACAGTTCCAAGGCTGTATTCACACGATAGCTTACCGTTATCTCTATGCCGGATACCTACGTTTATAAACTTACCTATTTCCACATTTCGAAACTCGAAGCCATCGGGAATTTAGATTTTGGTCTCCATAATAAGGTAGGCACCAATAAAATTTTAACGGTATATCTTTATTGCACATCCAGCCGGAAGTTCAATAGGCGACCCTTTGTAGGTTAGGGTTTCTTTTTGAAAGGGGAGTAAAGGGATACTTAGTCGCCCCTCATTTTATTTTATGTGCTTCGAAAGAACAAAATTGATATCCTGAACTAATGTATTTGCAGCAGTATGAACACTGCTCAATCAATTGCGCTTCTCAAGACATGCGCCATATTTATTTATAAAACGCTATCTTTAACGTCATCATAATCGGTTCACGAAATTGAGAATTTCACTTTCGGGAATATTAAATCCGATACTGTGGGACAAATAATAAGCTTAAAAACAAAATAACTTTTTACTTAAAATCGGTTGTATTTACATTTCGTCCATTGTAGAAAATCAATAGTGTTCAACATCACAAATAAATAAAATCGTACTAAGGTATTCACATAAGTCGTACATAGTACAAATATGCGACAGCTCATTCTTACCACAAAAAATGAAAAGGCGGGACAATAAGATTTACTCATAAGATAATTTTATTGATTTCCATGTCAATTCTCTCTAATGAAAACATCTTTGCTCCCTTTGGTATTCGATCGCGAATGGAACAATTTATTAGCTAAATGCTTTTCAAAACATATCGCCGCCTTCGCCGGGGGCCACTTGTGTGAAAATCATAAGTCATTTCAACTAGGTATCGGCAGACCGAAGCCCCGCGGAAGACTGAACGGAGTGAAAACGGATTTAAGAAGTATCAAAAACGCTCATGTGACGATCGGCGCCTATGCGGATACATCGCTAGCAGGTCAGTGGCGACTGTGGCGAGCCCGCGCAGCGATGTATAGCGCACAATGGGTGATTTTCCACGCGAGAGAGCGCGTCGCCGCGTCGTGGTGCGGGGCGTGCGGCGAGCGTCGCGGAGCGGCGGAGCCCGCCGGCAAATCGAACGAGGCCACGCGCCGCCGCCCCGCCCCGCCCGTGGCGTCCTTTCATAAAAAATGACGTTCATCCTACATACTAAATCACTTTAACCTAGGAATCTCTTATTCCACACCGTGAGACACTGGAGTACCGAGCTGAAGGTTCTATCCTAATTAACAGTTATGGACAAAAATTACAGGCCGGTTTGATATATTTTGTTATTCGCTATCGTACCGCGGCGACCGTCGCGCTCTCTTTATCGGTCGTACAGAGAGCGGGCAGCCGGCGCGCGATGGGCGCAAGATAATGGCAAAATTGTGATGTTTTTCTAGTAAACCGACGTGTGGAATACAGCCGCGTCTCGACCGGCAGCGGCGGACGCCGGCATAAGGTAGCGCTTCCTCGGCTTGACTCGGTAGCCCTGGACGGTACCCATCCGTACCGATTCTATCGCTAAATGACTAATTTTCTATGTTTTATTTCGTTATCATACTTTATCACTCGATCCAATGAGCGATCGAGTCGAACGAGGAAACGATTGTGTAATCTGAAAGCGACTGTGGATATTACTGTAAAAACGAAAACTATTAACCTGAATGCAACGTTCACACTATGTTACATTATTACTGATTATAAAATCACAGGCTTCACTTATGCTAAATATGTACACACAAACTCTCATCAACAACAAGAAAATGAAGAATTGAGCTTTGTGACTTATAGCTTATTTACTATAACGCGCCAACACTGACATACTTCTATATTTTAGTAACGGATAGGTTCCTACAGCATAGAAAAATATCACAACTTCACCATTTAACGGGCTCACAGGTAGACCTAGAATACAGAGCGGATTTCACTTAGAATAAAGTTTACTTCCGAAAAAACATTTGTACATTTCATGACAAAATTCAACAGCATTCTACTAAGTCTTAATTAATTACATGCTCGATAACGAGCCGAAAAAGTAAAGATACAGCTTTCAGTACCGAACTTAAACAATGTAAAAAAATGAAAATCTGCATTGAATTTGACTTAATTAATTACATTTGTCATTTAAATAGAACTGCACCCGTTTTAGGTGGGAGCGTTGTCGGCCCCGCGTGTTCCCAACTGTTGTTAGTGTCCTGTAGTTGGGGCTGTAGCTGTGTGTGGACAGTTGAGGCGAGGCGAGGCCGCGCCAGTCCGGGGCGTCACGAGCACTAACACATCACTGTGACATTGTCCATAAAGAGGCACGAGGCGTATTACGCATCCTCCTCCTCCTCTTCACCTAGCAGCTCCTCTTCCACCTCCTCGTCTGTAACAACCAAACACGTGATATTAGCGTCACACGCACGCGCCACAACACTGTCCTATGCAGCTTTTTAAACACCTGACAACACAGTCGTCTTCTCAATTTAGTTTATATTCCAAGTTTACTATTACCATTTTAATCACCTCTACTATCTTTACATTGAATTTAAAGACGATCGCATAGGTAATTGATAACCTCACTGGCTTGTGTATGTTTATGCACATGTAGTGTTTAGCTTATGATTACACGCTTAAACATAATGCGACCCAAGAAGCGATAATCACGTTTAATCGAATGCGAATAATGGCTCTACTCACCGTCGCCGTCGAGATCGTCGTCCTCTCCCTCTCCGATGATTTCGTCATCATCTTCTCCTTCCACTTCTTCGTCGTCATCTTCTTCGCCCTCGCCCTCTCCTTCTAAGTCTTCCTCTTCACTGTGGGGCTCGTCGTCACCGCCTCCACCATTTTCCTCCTTACGCGCCTTTTTCGCATCTGTCGTTTTCTCCTAAAAACGTAACAAATTATTGGCGGGAACCCGTATTTTTTAATTGTTTATGTATCGTATACGACAGTATGCGGTATACCTTGACTTACTCAAGATCAAACAAGTAATAACTGGCCATTAGCCAATATTATTTCAATTTTGAATGCAACGAGAGATCTGTTGGTTGATTTGGTAGGAAAACGATGCAAGTTACCTGCATAATAACGAGACGCAGGTGACAAAGATTCGTAACGATAAAGAAGCGTGGGTCATTAGTTGTGTGGGGGAAAGAGCACCGTAGAGCGGGGCCGGCGTCATAGGGCCCTTTTTCCCGTGGCAAAGTTGATCGGAACGCGGTCACCGCGCATACCTACCTAACCGTTCGCAAAGCGACGCCGTATACACAAGAACCAACTAAAAACCGTCAAAATAATAATGATACAGAGCCTCGTAGCGTCGTTCTTTAACATGCACGTTTTACTGGTTTAGTTACTGTATAGCTAACCTATACAAACGCTGATCTTGAATCAAGTCTTACACGCCATGCGTCCTCGTGTGGGTACACGTACGATATTAAGAGTGAACAAGACGGAAGATATAAAACATTCCCATTTTTAGAGAAATTATAGAATATTCAAGATTCCCGCTCAATTTGTGCAGTCTTTGAATATTCACATGACTGCGTGTGATGAACAAGTGCTACTAGAACAAAGGATACATACTACATTACGTACACCTACATGCAAATAATACCGGGTCATTGACTACTTTTAGTGTACTGTTTAGGCGTCGAAAAAAAACTACCTATTATGAAAACGGCAGAAGCGAAACAGTCATGGCAGACTTTGAATATTGCATAGAATAATAATAAGAATATATTCAGCGTAGATAACGCGAGGTGTACATTTGCGCGGCGGTTGTGACAGTCCATCCGACTCAAACACTGACATTCGCGCCGGCCATGTTACCCATCCGTCTAGCGTCACGCTACGATGAACTCAAGCCCTGAGAAAGTCTAAAATAACTATTTCCACGCATTATAATCGATAGTAAACTACGGCTTGAGTTTACGACACCTTTATCGACATTTGAATAACCACATCAATGAGGACAGCGTACGTTCCGCGCCATGTTTTTTTTCCGCCAAGGTCATGCCTCCGTATCGAAAATGAGTAAACAAAAGCTAAAAAATGAGGGCCCCGCGAATGTATCACGCCTCGCATAAATGAAATTTGTTGTTTCTTCAGAAGGTATCATGTTATTAGCCCATCGATTTCCCCACACACGCTAAAATGCTTAACTCGACAGAAAAGACGTCCAAAAATACGCCGGTAAAAGAGTCAGCATCGTTTTGGTACCTATACACCTAGATCTCTATTTACCACGTGGAATTATGTTACGAGAGCACTATAGATAAATAAAATCAGTGTAATGTAGCTTAGAGAATAGCGTTGAATAAAATGGCGAGCGATTCTAACGAATACATTTGTTTGACATGTGCACTCACCTCTGCTGCCCTTTTGGCTCCTTTTAGGTCACTTTTGGCGTCACCCTTCTTCTCATCACCGACCTTGTCGACGGCCACTTCACTGTTATTTTCATTGGTGCTCATGATTGTTCTGATTTTGGTGTTAATTACTAGAATTAGTAAGTTAAGTTGTACGGCTGCCCGGATCCGACGCGCGACTGACTGAGCGAGTGAGCGAGCGGCCAGATGAGTTTGAAAACGAAGATGGCGCGGGCTTCTGCACGCCTCGACGCTGATTGGTTCAAATCGTCCGCCATTAACAAGCTATGACTAGCATGTGGGTAAAAATGTTGAATTGTATTTTCGTTATTTTACCATTCAGCTGCCAAGTGAGGAGTTAAATCAGTGTTAAAACTAATTTTAATCTAGTTTTCAAAACTGTTTTTGAGCCTGTAGATTTTAATTCGGAGAAATCGTTAAAAATAAGATCGCGTCGGGTTCAGTTAGTTCCAAATTTCGACGCAACTAGGCGCTGGTATCAATCATAGAAAAGCGGGAAACTAAAAAGTTCATTGTGATAAATTAATGAAGTCAAAAGCGTAGCTCTGCGTTGAATTTGTTTTGCTAGCAAAAACCGTAAAATTAAATTAGCCATTGTTAAAATGCGTCTCTTTGACTGCAAGTTTTCATCGATGATAAAAGAAAACACAGGCTTTTCTTTCGGCAATATTTAGCACGTTGCATGATAAGATGACTATGTATTGATTTTATCGTTTCCTCTCGAAACTAGCATGATGTTGTACTGAAAACGAAATATTTTTATAGGTTAACTATTATTGACCCTTCGTTTTTCGAAATCTTTTGAATCCTGTACTGTGTGTTTAATTATTTTAAATCTACGTTTGCTGTTAGTAGCTTCCGTGCTTTATATTTGCCGCCATTTTGAAAGTTGATTACGACATTTTTTATCCATTGTCGGAAATACATAATTGCTTATCATAAACGCATGTAGGTACTAGTACTTACTTATTTTAATACGCATTATTTTACCAATTAATAAAAATAAAGAGGAAACGTATTCAAAATCATCATTTATTTACACATTGGGACTAACTTACATGTTTTACTCCACACACATGGGAGACGATAGTAAACGATAAATTAAATACACTCGAACTAAAATATAATCGTATGACCTAGATGAGCGGTGGCAAACGCAGTATAAAGAAAAAAAAAGGAATTCTTAAAAATTCCCGCAAATATACTTATTTTAGACGTGATTTTTTTATTTACATCATCTGTAACCCAGTTTGTTTTGTAAACAAACAACAACTTGTTACAAATTAGAACAAGTTGTTTAGTATAATTAATCTATTCGACAATGCGATTTTTCTTTACTTTTTGTACAATGGCAAACTTCAACACATCACGTCTAAAATAGATATTAAAATAGTGTTACAATTACAATAATGAAACAAGAGGGACATGAAGAGTGTTACTTTTTTATTAATTATGCAGGTAAAGTTGATTTCGTGCCATGTGCTAAACTAAGCTTTTATAATTAACGATTTTTTGCCATTGCCTTCAATATGGCTCCACTTTTATTTTTAGTTCATAATGAGTAATTAAGGACACATTGCTGTGCTTGTTCTTTCGTTATCTGCGTTTTTAATCATTTTCAAGCTTATCTAGCACAAAGCACCATGATACAGCTGATTTATAAAGACCGGGAATTACCCTGTTTACAAACTATGAACTCGACTATTTTAATCACTATACGTCCTTCTAATTACCCTAAAGAGATGAGAAATTACACTAAAATTTGATTACAGGGCAAATATAAATGAATAAGCCGGAATTCTGTTGCGTATGCAAATATCTATACATTCCTAGAAAATAATATAAATGGAAGATATTAATTTAGTATCAGATACAGGCCCTAGCGTACTTTCGGGCATATTGGATTTAGAAACTCCGGATAATTCCAGAACATTCCTTACACGAACTTATCTGTGGTATTAATAAGTGTTAATGTAAAGAAAAATTAGCTTTGGTACGCTTAGAATGGAGAGATATTGATCAGATATTATTGTTATTCACAAGTGATTTTCTATTAAAATAGCGATACGTCCACCTTATATATTTCCAAAACTAATAATTATAAACAAAGTATTTTCTAATTCATGAATCATAATATCCATCAAATCAGTATATCACAGGCATATACATATTATTTATATAATATTAAATTATTTTACCGTTTACAATTTCAAAACTATAAAACTATGGGACACTTGTGGTTTTCATATTATTTGTCGCCTTCTAGTAGCTATTCCTTTCTGAAAAGTTATCAACATTAGTAAAAAATTACGCATACTTAGGTCACTACACATTTTTTGTTATTTCTATTGAAACACAGCCTATAAAATAGTTAAAATTGGACTCATTACCAGGAAATATGTACATACTACTTTTCCTTAAAATTGCCATTTTGTAGTTAAATAAGCTATAAGTATTGTTAAATTTTCGCCTTTGGGCGCGTATGTTGCCTCTATGTAAAAACAGTTATTTATAAAATACATCTTGACTTCTAATTTTAATAAAATGGACTACACAAATATGCAATCTATAAATATTTATACACATGGCGATTTTTTAATTGTCCAATAACTTTTATTGCAGAATAAAATATGGCGGTTTGAAATAATAATCTGATAAGCTTCTATTTTTCAAATAAACGGTACATCAATTGAAAAAATCTGCCCTGAATATAGTGAAGCACGACAATCAGGCAGAAAAAGATTTTCTAACATTGCACATACTTTTCACATAGATACTTCTACACGTTAACCTTGAGATAGTACAAGCATAAACACAACGGTTATAGTGCCTCTAGCGGCAAGCAAGCAGACACGCAATACACTGACTAAATCTAGTACATAGTACAGGTCATTTGTAAATAGATATTTTAAATACATTATGACTAAGACACCGGTCATAGTTGCGTCAGTGAAGCGTTCTGCAATACGTGCGGAGATTACGCATGACCTTTATTCAATCATTCACAGCGATGATTTTGTTGCAATGTTGCCAGCTTTTGAAATATTGTTACCTTTATGGTCAGGTTTAACTATTTTAGAATTTTTCCACATTATTATTTGTTATTTCATGTGTTCAAAGATCGACACTTAAAAATAATATCTGTAGGCGAGACAGACATTCGTCACAATGTGCTAATTTTAGTCAAATACTCTATCCTTTAAATGGCCGGATGCAGCTGTGAGTCGGCAGCCATTTTTATATTAAAAAAAAAACGAATTGGTACTAAGTCAACGACATTAAAAATATTAAAGATAACAGATTATACAAAATTAATTCGTTTTATCTATCCCATTTATATTGCAAAAACCACAAGCGTCCCTCCAACTAAAAAATAATCAACTAATATTAACCTGACGTGTATGTTTGGCATTACATTTTACAATATTGAATGAAAAGGTTAGAAGACAAAAACATTAACTCCTAGTTAAATAGTTTGTTAAGTCTAGATTTAAATGCAGCGTGTATTATTCTCATTCATATTTTACATAACAAAAAAAAAACTAAAGGCGGAAACAGACTGTTAACATTCGTCGTTATTAGCCTTTTGGCTGAAAGCAAATACATAGTAACTTGTCTTACAAATCTGTTTCCGTCTTCATTTTTAATGAAAAAAAACCTAAATAAATAATGTAAAGCTTTCCTGGCTACTGAACGCACCCGAGATTATACTGATTGATTTTATCAAGGAATGGAAATACAACTCTGAAATACTGTCAGAAAAGCAGTTTGTGACATACATTTGAAAGGGAAAGTGTAGACAGAAGTTTTTATAAGATTGTAGATTTAAAAGTTATTTGTATGAGTACTTTTAACCCTTGGAATGATGACAATGATTTCAATTTCAACATGTTTAATTATTGTAATTTCGTTATCTAGTACATAACTCTCTTGACTTTCAATTGCCTATATTCGCTCAACTGGACCAACCGAAGCTGAATCAGATAGCTGTGGTAACTTCAGTGTTCATACGTTCGGAAATTTCAAATCAGTACATCAGTTATTTTTTTCCTGGCTTTGCATCACTGTGATTTTGAATACATACATAAAATAATGAAACTTCACAAATAAGATAACAGTGATATTTGAATCAAGTACCACAGATTTAGATGCGCTAAATTATTATTTAGCACTGCGTCCCAGTTGCATCAGTTTTACCCTAATTGGGTATGCCCAATTAGGGTAAAACTGCATGTATGAAACGCAAGATCCCACAATTACATTCCAAAATCACTAGATATCAACAATTTTACGTTGAACCGCGCCCCCTTCAAAGTTTACTATACTAACACTTACGTCACTAACCAACCAATTTAACAAAACAATAACAACGAAAATAAAATCAACGTAAAGGTCAACGCGCAGTTAGAAACACTACACAGGATCAGCATTGCCTCAGCTCGCGTCACTCAGGATTCTTTCTATGAAACCATACTGCAACGCACACTTATACGCACCGTAAGGGCATCGAAACTATGAAATATAAGCTAATATGCATGCAGTGTTTATAAGTATGCGTTGATCTTAAAGCTGCCTTTAAATCTAGGTCCTAGCAAGGGTTAGTAACCTCTAGAGCAGTCTAGAAGGTCGTGCATACATTGCCATCAAATTCGATGTTTCCCCCTAGAGGTGGCACCGAGTCATCGTCCGTAAATACACGATTCTCTCCCCGCCATGCACTATATAGTGTAGGTAAAAAATCGTTGAATAAGGGACTTCTGAGTTGTGTTACGCCGTTTTCTCGTACTACCTGGAATTTTGGAATGCGTGCGTTAGTTTCAGGTGTTTTAATTTGCTTCTATTTAGGCGCAGAGCAAACGATAGGTTATTTGTCCGCCGGACAATTTCCAGCAATCAATGGACAGGATTCATTTTAGCGGTCATTTCTATAGGCGGACGAAGTCTATCGTCTGCTCAGGGCCTTAGGAGACTGCAGTAAACATGAGATAAAATGAAAATGATATTTAACAGTACACCACACATTACTAAATACATTTAGAGCTAAACCAATTTAAAACATAGTTATATTTCTGACAGTAATTTTAATCATGCTTTAAAAACATTTCAGCGTTAGATGCTTTTATTTGTGGTGCAATAAACAGACCTAACAGATCAAAAGTAGTCTTTTTTCCACAGTTTGCAGTGCGAAGGCAAGAACAGCAGAGCCGTGCCGTTTTTAAACAAGACTGCCCGAAAAACGAAAGAGTTATTATGATATTTTTGTTATGCAATACTGAATTGTTACACCATTTCATGAAAGCAGACATGTGCTTTTTATCATTCCACATACGAATAATACTGATTATTATCAACTAAAGCTGCGTACTAGCGTTTGTAAAGCGATGTGCAAAACACACCCTAAGAATGTATAAAGTGGTACAAATAACCGGCAAACAATGACAAGTCACTCCTATTCGCTAGATAACATTTATCAGGAGCACCGTTGTATCTTATCTTACAGTTAACTCTTACAATTGTTGTTAAATGATAACATGCTGAATTTCATAGTATTATAGCACTCGTGTAATCTTGATGAAAGGTTATCTAGAACTTACTGATTACGGTAAGTCCTGTTGCCGCTCATCTATCCATCGATTTTGTTTTTTTTTACGCTAGGTGACGCTGAGAATACGACTTAATTTTGATTTCTTTAGGCATTTACATTAGAAGTTCTCATAAATAGTACTTTCAAGGGTTTACATTATTTTTAGTTGCCTTGCATGTTTTGCTTGATGCATTTAAAAGTACCACGTGTTATATTAATAACTAGCTGTTATTAATATAACACTTAACACAGCGTGAAATTGTTATTAAAAAAAATATTACTTCCCTTTTTGAATCGAATGATTTTTTGCACGGAACTCGTAATTATTTTTCTAAAATAAAAGTAGCCTATGTTAAACCTTATAACATCAGCTATCTGCTAGCAAAAGTACCGTCAAAATTGGTGCAGCCGTTTCAGAGATTAGCCGAAACAAACAGACAAAAACAAAAAAAAAAAATTGTTATTTGCCGTTTATATTGTCACATGCATTCAGTAAAAAGCTGTTATTTTGATGTCACTAACAGACACTTCAAATTTATTTATTTGTATAGATGTTCTATTAATAATATCCGTTTCTGTTTGCAAGTATTTTATATATATATTGTTACAATCCCTTTACTGCGTTGTTGTTCTAGTGGTCACAAGCATAACTGCTGAGCATGGGGTCTTGGGTTCCATCAGGAATTTCTCAGTAACAGCCACGGGGTCTAGGCTCGCCCTCTATTACATGGGACTTCAAAAACATAATTGGCGAAATGTGGGTGCACTAATGAGTACACACGGCTACACATTTCAAGCTATACATTACCAGTATAAGCTGACCTCGCATTGTACGGAAATCCTATACAATGCGAGATCAGCATAAACTGGAAATGTATAGCTTGATGTGTAGCCGTGTGTACATCTCGGGGGATTAAAGGCCTGGGGGGTTATTATGACATCTTAAAGCAGGAGTGATTCCAGTGTGGGAAAGAGACAGAGGTATACAGGTCGTCTAGCGCCATCTTTTTCGCACACTGGAATTACTCCTGCTTTACGTCATGGTAGGACACCTGATGTTATGTTATTCTTACAACTTCTTCTACTTCTAGGGCGTTGCACTACAAATCACTAAATGTATTTAAATTTTATTTTCTTACCCTTTCTAAACCCTCGTAAGAGGGGTCGTTTTGACTCTTCGGAAGCCAGATCTTAACGTCTTTGTCTAGACCGCTGGTAGCCAGCACTGGACACCGCGGATGAGCCTCTATACAATTGACCTGGAAACATTACAACATGTATGAAGAAACACTCTAAAGAAGGCGACTTATTAGACTTCTGACTTCCTTGTGTAATTGCTAATGGACCAATCATGTTTCTTCGCCGTCGACCAATGAGATGTATCGCTGAGAATAATAATTATGAGAAATTGAGGGCCGGTTTACACCAAAGCGGAGAGATGTTAGAAGACGAGCGGGGCTGCGAGCTGTCTAGAGCGGAGCGGGGCTGCGAGCTGTCTAGAGCGGAGCGGGGCTGCGAGCTGTTTAGAGCGGAGCGGAGATGTGAAGTGGTTAGAGCGGAAAGCTCGTCCTCTATTATAAAGGGCGTCATGTGAGTGTACGACACAACTTTTCCTGCTCATTTGGGGCAACAGGTATGATAATATACAATTTTCACAATTCAGCCAAGTCTTCCACTGCTGGCCAATTTTTTTTAATACTAAGATGCGAAGCGATTGTGCAGCCTAGGGTGGAACCCGTTTGCCTAGATGAAACGACGACGACGATTTACTCGAACTTTAAAGAGATCCAGATTATGATCGGGAAACAGAGAAGCCGGCAGCGAATTTCACAGACTGGCGGTTCGCAACCATAATGTGGAACAATAACGCTATGTTAGAGTTCGTGGAACTTCAAGCATATAACGGCTTATACGGGCGCGTCACCTTTTGGCTAGGACTATGTTTATCGAATCTAGCGGATTCTTATAACCATTACCAGGTCATTGGCTCACCTTGTGGGAAGCCTACCAATGCTGTACTATAGTAGTCGTTCCCACACGTTCTGCCAGCAAATGTGCTCTCTGCCACTAAAGTATGGCAATCCTTTGGGTTTTATGTATAAGCATAATCAGCCTACAATGTTCCCACTGCTGGGACATGGCCTCCTCTCTATGAGAGAGAATGGGCTATATGGAGTGTGGAGTGCGGGTTGGTAGATGTCAATGTCTTCGAAGGTTTTGGTTCTAGGACGTGCCGGTTTCCTCACAATGTCGCTGCCGGGTTGCCACCAATAGGCCAGTAAGTAAGGTAAATATTTCCAGTAATACTCACAACGCCATTCAAGTCGCCCTGCAACCACTGCACGATAGACTCCGTCTTCTTATCCCACATATAGATGTAGGAACAATCCGAGCCCGATACCACGAACTCGCTCTTGGGGCCGAAGAACGCTACGCCTTTAAACGTAGCGCTGTTGCGATGACCGCTATACCGGTACGTGTAGCCATCTTTATCGCTGGAGTCGTCCCTGAAAAGGAAAGGGGATTTAAATCATCATCATCATCATCTGCCTAGACTTTTTTAACTTGGGGTTGGCTGCCAGAGTAACCGAATGCAACTGAATACCAGTATTTTACATGAGAGTGACTGCCTATCAGACCTCCATAACTCAGTTAGTATTGGATAATAGTGTACCCTTGGTAAGACTGGTTGTCAAACGTTCGGGCCACCTGTAACTACTGACCGACTGTCCAAGATCTAAAATTGACAGCCGGGACCAATGGCTTAACTTGTTTTCCGAGCCATTGAGTAAACTCGGTATGTAACAAGGATGTTTTGCAAGGATTTAAAAAAAAGCACAAGGTTATTTTTGCAAGGATTTCAAAATAACCATGTTCCAGCTGCTGGGTTATAAGACTTCTTTCTGGGAGAGGGAATGGACTGTTATCCACCACGCGGGATGCCACAGGTCTTCCAGTATTTGTTTCTAGAACATGTTGGTTCTTTCACTATTTATAGAGCAGCAAAAACAGCAACTATGAGAAATAGTCAGCAATGGAGTGCAGTATTCTAGGTGTCAAGACACGTGCAACACCACACTGCGCCCCAAAACACAGATAACTGGAGTTGAAGTAGGACTGACCTGGCCACATCCGTCAATGATATGTTAGCCGATATTAACCACTATGTGCAGTCCTGACCTGACTTAGAACACGTCGAGGTACACCGTAAAATAATGCGGGGCAAGCTGGACTAAACGACCGGCGATTCACAATAGCCCTGGATCGAAAGTGCATGGGGAAACGCCATAGCCCAGCAGTAGGATAGTGCAGGCTAACAATTACAGTATGAGGAATAACATTACAGACTGTTGTCTCTGGAACCGTTTTGCACTAACCATTCTTCTGGAATTACAATTTTTCATAGACTGTCGCAAAACACTTACTAGGAAAAGTGGGCGTTTCGAGGTACCGTCTTCATTTCGACGTTCAAAAAGTCCGAATATTTACATTGGTGATACATAGGCGGACTTCATTTGATTTTCAGCCTGATAGGACTGATTTTTATATACCGTAGGGTAGGTCTTGCAATTCAACACATTAAAACAGTTAAATTTTTACTTACTTCACATAGACATCGTTCTTCGCATCAAACAGGTAGATATCCTCGTCGTTGTATGAGCCAAGGATCTCTGTGCCATCGTGGTTATACACCGCGCAAGTTAAGTGCATCATAGACAACCGCACTTTCTTCTTTACTGTGCTCTGAAACCACAGAAAAACAGCAATTAAAAATCTAAAAAAATTTATCTAATTATGGTGAAATACGTTTCTTTCGACGCCCGAAAGATAAGAGAGTCCTGTAATCCTGTTAGTCAATATTTTTTAATTTCTCTATGGCTGCATGAAAGTTGTGGAAATATTCAAGGTGTACCACGGAAGATCAATAGAATCAGGGAAAATGGCATGGTCACGGGTACACTTTATAAATACGAAAAACTTTATTCCGTCGGTCACAAATACGAATTTCAAAATACCGATTTTCATAATTCCGATTATAACAACTACGACTTATCATTACTCCTATTTTATAATTCCTAAATTTCAATATTCCTAACGTTTATAATTACTATTCTCAAAATACCGAGTTTCAGTAGATCGAATAACAAAAAGTCCGACTTAATGATAATTCGAAACATCAAAAATATGAATTACGATTATTAAAATACCGATTAATACAATTCCGAAATAAAAACACTTTAATAATAATTTAATAATCACAGTTCTAACCTAACCGAAGTGATCCATCAATAATACAGGGGATTTGCAGCAAGCAAGCAAGCAGCATGCAACCAGGCATGCAGCGTGCAAGCAGACATGCAGCATGCAAGCAAGCATGCAACATGCAAGCAGGCATGCAGCAAGCAGGCATGCAACATGCAGCAAGCATTGTTTCTTTCACGGCTCCGGCGCTGTGGGGTTTGGGCGGCCCCACGCGAGCTTATCGTCGGAGATGGTTTTAACGCTCCACCCCTCCGCGCCTACGCGGGCTTAAATTACACTCTAGGGTAGGGCAGACAAGATTGCGTGAAGTCGGTTTTGCAGCGATTCGTTTCTGTCACTAAATTTTGTAGCACAACATGTTGAATTAGTTTATTCGAAATATTTAAAATCGGAATGTCGTTTTTGGACCGAGGACCCTTCGAGCATTTGATTCTTCGAACGTAATAAAATCGGAAAACTAAAAAAATCGCATTTACGACTTTCAGTAAAATAAAGTTCGTGATTTTTAATAATAGACAATATAATTCTTAGATATTATGAAATTCGGACTTTTGAAAATCAGAACATCGAAATTAGGAATAAAATATTTCGAAGTATTTGTGTGTTCCCCATGCTCACATGGTCAGGGTTTGCTAGTGGTTTTAGCCCCGTTACTAAATTTAATCAAGCCAAAATAATGTTCTTCATCATTAGCCTATAGCAGGATAGTCCACTGCCGGATAGTGGCCTTTCCAATCGCACAAATGAAACACAGCGAGGTGTTATCCACCAAGTGGTCGCAGTGTAGTAACATCACTCCCAATTTTTGGAAACCAGGACACGTCGGTTTCTTCACAATGCTTCCCATGTCCATTTAGCCAAGACTTTGTTACTTGTTACTACGTTACATCAAACGACAACATACATGCATACATCAATGGTTGCCTTTTTCATGGGGTATACAGATATCCCCTTGGGGGTAGGCAGAGACTATAAAAGCCACATACTACGATCTTTACATACACCTTTCGCTTCATCCAAGTTCATACATCTGGTCATACACACACACGCCAGTTACAAGGTCATAAACGACAAATATACCTTAAAATCAATCTATATCTTACGGAACTATGCTCGTGGAATGCCGCGGGACAGTACATGTTGACCGGCTTGGTGGACTTGCGCCGGTCGTACATCCGCACGTACTTGTCGCGACCGGCCACGATGAGCTCGCGCGACTCCCGCGGGTTGCCGCTCACGCTGTATAGCGGGACCAACACGTTGCGGTCTTTTACTTGGAACAATCTGGAAATTAAGATTGGGATTCAGAATTTTGACGAACACCTTTTGTTTTCTTTTTGACCACCGGACAAAACCTTTTTATTACGACGTCAGACGATTTTTTAATGGCTTTTTTCGCATACACATTGTAGGCTAGTACTACATAGGCAGCAATGTCGTTGATAAGAGGCGGTTTTGCGGTCTCCAACACGATTGAACTGTGTAATTTTGTCCATGATAAAAAAAAATTGTCAAAAATTTTAGGCTTTCCGAAGTGATATCAGTTGTGGCAGAACAGACAGATGTGAGCAGAACAGCTAGAAGGGTTGCTGGGGACCTTGTCCTGGCTCTTCATCTTCCCTCCTAAAACCTGTTGAGAGTGGAGAAAATCGGGCGTTTCTGATGTACGCACGTGGAGCTTGAGGGGGTTGTGAACATTAACATTACCTGGACGCATGCTCGGCTCTGACGTCGCATTGCATCACCAGCCCGTCCTCTCCTGCGGAGATGACGACGTGAGGCTCTGATGCGCAGACGTGGAGCTTGTGCGCTGCGCGAGAGTGTGACGCGAGCCTTCGACGGGATACTGTGGAACCGCCACTTGGATGGCATTGTAGGAGACGGACCTGTTAATCAAAGAGTTGGTTCTTAGCCACCAAGTATACTGCTGGGGTGACCCGCAACCCAGCCTGAAGTGACGAGGATGAACAGCGTGTGATTGTAATCAGTAGGAGTCTGACAAAATCATCCATTTAGGATTTTCACACGTATAAAAACCAAGCATGATCAAAGGCATTTAGTGGGGACGTGTTCTTGAGGGGAAATCGCGAATCAGTGATTGTTAGGTACAAAGCACTCAGGCTAGTTGGAGCGTTGATCTTAGCGAGGTGGCTGGTAGCAGCTGGATAAGAGTGTCGAGAAACGAGTTTAATATTGCTACGGTATGCTAATGATGATGAGTCAGTAGTTAACATGATTTAATCATCATCCAGAGCCCGATGTGGCGAGATCTATTAATACCAGCACATATGAACTACACTGACGGATCCTAAGGCTGCGTTTCTACCAGAGATGTGCGAGGCGAGGCGAGGCGGAGCGAGGCTGTGGAACGGTGTGAGTGTTTCCACCAGAGATGTGCTAGGCCGCTGAGCGGTGCGAGGATGCGTAGCGACGCTCACGTCCGTCCCTAGCTCACATATTTCTCTTGTTTTGTATGTACAAAAACCTCGTTCCGCTGAGCCATTTCCGCTAGAGCTGCACTGAGCGAGGCTAGGTAAATGAAGTGATTCTATTGGTTCATAACAAACACATCCCTCGCAACGCATCCTCGCACATCTGGTGGAAACGCAGCCTAAATCGCGATATGAGAGTTATCTACGAGATTGAGGTGTGAATACAGAAACCTAACTGGCCACCGTGGGGCAGTAGCCCGCCAAACAACACGCGTCTGGTCGGATGATCAGATCCCTTCTCTATGGAGGATGAGACATTTTCCCCACCTGGTCCTCATGGCTCTTAACCAGTGTTTGGTAAGCCTATTGATGGCCTATTGATATCAGACGGGCGCAAATGCAGACTCTGCAGGCTGATACGAAATTCTTGATGGAAAACCCAAAAACACTTTGCCCGGCCTAAAAATCGGACCTAGATGGTAAAAAAATGAATCATACAAACAAAAGTCACGAACTTCCGAAGCTTAGATCGCGCTTTTTTAGGGTTCCGCAGCCGAATGGCAAAAAACGGAACCCTTATAGATTCGCCATGTCTGTCTGTCAGTGCATGTCACAGCCACTTTATTCCGAAACTATTAGGACTACACGGTTAAGATTAAGGGAATACCATACCATACCCATACATGGAACTGAAACTAAAAGATATTTTTTTGATCAAACCAATACGTGCGAGGTATCAATAGATAGGTCTTAAAAATGACATTGAGGTTCCTGAAACCATTTTATCTCAAAGTCAATCGTTTGAAAGATAGACACTTCCAAAGTGTTAAAATGTGTTCCCCTCCCTGTAATATCTAAAGTAAGAGGTTTGAAAAAATGATTGAAGGATTGAATAGGAACGTAAATAAAACTTTCAACAAAAAATGGTTTGAAAAAGATTTGATGTTTAGTTTTTCAGATATGGGACTTTTTTATCAAAGTGCAGCAGTAGCTTCGTTTTTCATTAACACTTTCAGTGCCGGGAACCCACCTGGTGGGTTCACTCAAGTCGCACTTGGGATGCCGAGAACCCACCTGGTGGGCTCAATTTAAATGTAGTTTGTTCTTAGCGAATAACGTAAAAATAAAAACAGTTGTATATATTAACAAGATTAATAAGAATACCGGGGTTTCAAATTACAAGCATTTTTATTTTCACTAAATTTTCGACCTCTTCCTAGATGCCGAGAACCCACGTGGTGGGTCGTATTTCAGGGATGAAAAACCATCACGATTTTAAATATTTGCTAAAAATAATCATTTATACATTTTAGGACACGAAAATGAGCTCAAAATCGAGGCTTTTTAGCGTTCGGTATCAAAATAGACAAAAACTAATACTTATTACTGTGCGATTTAGTCTGCCTGCCCGTTTATCTCTCACAGGCACTCACAGCTACATCTTTCAGAAACTATTATCGCTACAGACTTGGAATAAATAATGCTTAGCATTTTTTAATTAAATTGCCTATACTACGATCCCGCCGTCGTGTTAGGTTTCTTTAAACCTCAAACATGCAAAATGTCGATGAAACAAGCAAAAGCACCGACTTCCGAAAGTAATTTTAACTTTTTTTGCGTTTTGTTTTTAATTAGTTTTTTTTTTTAAACATTGTTATTTGTATATCGTGTTTATAAACCGTGAAGTTTAAACGAGCGAGCTCATCTCAGTATGAACACGGTCGCGCGAAGTACGGCAAAGGCACATCCATGATTTAAATCGATGTTGTATTTAAAATAACTGCACTACTTGTGGTCGTTAACCTAACAAAATGTCATCAAATCCGTTTTTTGTTTGGTTTATTGTTATATTAAGATATCGATATCCATCACAGCTGCGGAGTATCGCTAGCTAATTTAATTTAACCCAGTATTACAAGTGAAGGAATAGAATATGTAATTAATAGAGTTACTGGGTTGTTCATACAAAACTAACTGTCAAAGTTTTTCATTCAAAAGTTTAAATGTTATTTATTAAAATCTAAAAGAAACAATAATTGCGAATACGTAAATTATATTAAAAAAACAAAAAAAAACTCACAAAAGATTGAACATGTCATGGGATCAGAGCGGGCGATTTTACTTTTTTATTTCTTGATTATTGCACTTCCCCTAACCTACTAGGGCATGAAAATACCCCACAGATAGCAAATATAGCGATAATACCCCCTAAAAACTCAATTTTACCACTTATTTTAGGGTTTTAAATCTTAATCTCAAACCTAATGCCGAGAGCTCACTTTTGCACAAACGTAATGCTACGGACCCACCTGGAGGGTCCACTTGCAATATGTATGGTGGGATGGCACATGCGCACTATGAAACGGGGGTGGACTCGAATGACATACTATAGCTTAGCTTTGTTTAGTTTTGCTTTTGAATGTAAAACGATACAACATTTATGAATGAGCCTCCAAAATATTTTTATTATTGTTTGGTGCTATGGAACCCAGTGTGCGTGTGAGTACGACTCGCATTTGGCCGGTTTTTGGTTTTTTGGAAGTTCGTTGTATGTTTAGCAAAAAAAACATTGTTTTTAGTGTTCCGTACCTCAATCGGCAAAACGGAACCCTTATAAGATCACTTTTTTGTCCGTCTGTCAAGACCCTTTTTCTCAAGTATGCGTGGCGGTATCAAGCTGAAAGTAATACCAAATACTCAGGTCTGCTACCCCTTGGAGCAATGAAAAAATCAAACTAAGTGTTTATGTCGCATATTGTGCGATTTCACAAGGGAATTTTAACCTATAGGGTACTTCCCTTTGACCTAGAATCATGAAATCTGGCAAAAAGCAAGGCCTTACAGCACAAATAAAGGAAAAATAACAAAAAAAATAATAAAAAAGAAAATTAAAGGGTTTTAATTTTCGCTTTAATTTTCTTTATTAATATTTTTTTGTTATTTTTACATATATACATACATAATGAGGTCCCATTAAAATAGGTGGACGAATTTTATTGGATATCATTGGTAAGACGTACTGAACGCTCTGTTAAAATTTGTCCACCTTTTTTTTTTTTTTTTAGGAGATGGCATCTCGCAGTTCAGCCTCTGAGGCTGGCTACTGCTTAACCGGTCTATCCCTGTGGATGCCTAGAATGTAAGGCCTCCAACCCGGGGCAAAATGAACTTATAAACTAAGCGACCACTCGCTAAGGGCACCCCCTGTGGGGTACGAGCCTCGGCTTAGGGCGTCACTGGGGAGGGCAGCAAGCAAGGGGACAGGCTGGATCAGATTTAGGGGCTGTTTTATTGCTACTAGCTCAGCATCGCGGGCTGGCTCATGCAAGGGTCGGGGGGGTTTGAAACGGGACGTCGCGACGGACCACGGCGGCGGGGTCGGAATGACGGCGGTCTGTGTTTGTATTTCCTGAGTGTGCTGGTTTCCCTACTGCTTTCCTGGAGGAGGGGTGGTGGGGTCATCGGGGGTGAGAAGAACGTGCCGTGGACGGCGAACGTTACTGATACGCGATGGCTCGTATCGGGCGGCCGATGCGATAAGGGGGTTACTGTGCTTGACAGCTGAGTCGAAGAAACGTTTTGAAAGACGTTTCATAAATTGCTGGGTGGTAGGCAATTTGAGATCTAAGTGAAGGCTTTCGTTGCGGACATAAAAGGGAGCTCCGGTGATCTAACGGAGGAATCGGTTCTGTAAGGTCTGCACCCTGTGGAGGTGGCGGGGGTGGGCATGGGCGAATACGACACAAGCATGTCATAATCGGTCTGATTTGTCCACCTATTTGAATGGGACCTTATATACATAGTTGACGCCAATTAAGACTTTTTTTTTAGATAATGTTACGGAACCTTTCGTGCGTGAGTCCGACTCGCACATGGCCACCTTTTTAATTATGTTTCTCACCTGTCCATCTCGCGCACACGTGACAATATTCAACTGGCTCTCAGCGTTTAGGAATAGGAACTTGCTCTGGAACACATTGGACTTGTGCCCCGTCTTGATCGTCTGTATGGCTGCGTTGCGGGCCCAGTCCCATACCACTACGTTCGTGTCGTCCGAACCCGATGCTAGGAGGTGCCCTGTGAGGAAATATTGTCATTAACATAGGCATAATAACAGCCGCTCGGGTCGATCTTTAGGTTAAGCCGTGCTTGCCTAGGTTGGTCTGTGGATGGGTGACCGCAAATCGAGTTTCTTCCGTGCCTCGGAACGCACGTTAAGCCGTTGGTCTCGGCTGTCATCTGTAGATCTTTGACAGTCGTTACAAGTAGTCAGTGGCCCAAAACGTCTGACAACCAGTCTTACCAAGGGGTATCGTATGACCCAGTACTAACTGGATTGTGCAGGTCAGATAGGCAGTCGCTCCATGTAAAATACTGGTATTCAGCTGTATCCAGTAAGACTGGTAGCCGACCCAAACATAGTTGGGAAAAGGCTAGGCAGATGATGATGATGAATAAGCCTACTGAGGTCCGGTCTCTATTAAAGCAGAAAAAAGTGGAGTGAAGAATTGACGTGACGACGGGAATCGAGCGATCACATTGGTGCAAAGTTGCAAACCCACATCGAGGCTCTCATCTTTCCTGTTTGGTCGAATCTTGCATTATCCTAATTTCGGTGGAAACCGGGCCTATGTCGTTCCCACGGCTGGGACTCCGGCCTCCTTTTTATACAGAAGGCCGTAATCCAATACGCGGTTCCAATGTGGGTTGGTAGTGTCATTTACCATATCTTCGAGTATTTGTTCTGGGAACTGAGAACAAATTTCTGGGACATGGCGAATTGCTCGCAAATACCTTCAAACAGGACCATTAACTTTACAAACTGCGAATTCGAAAGCGAAGACCAAAGTAAAGATGGATGGACTGTGTGAAGTATGATATGGCTAGAAAGGAGGTGACTGCTGAGATGACAAGTAATAATGGATAAGGGCTCCTGCCCTTATCCATTATTACTTGTCATCTCAGCATTCATCGCAGCATTCATCTCATTGTATCATCATTCTCCTGAATGATGATACAATGAACAGGCGTAAACCGAACATAATCGAGAAACTAACGTCACTTTGACGTGGATATAATAAAAATCCAGCGCATAGGTGAAGTAGTCAGTGGCCCGAAAGTAACTACACACACTAACAAGGGGTATCGTATTACCCAGTACTAACTGGGTTGTGGCAGTCGCTCCATGTGAATTACTGGTATTCACCTGCATCCGGTTAGACTGCCCTCAACATACTTGGGAAGAGGCAAGGCAGATGATGCATAAGTCAAACGAGCGCCTAATGTAATACTACTTACGCAAAATCACGCTACGCCAACATCAGCGTATGAGCGTTGCCATTTTCCATCTATGTTGGGGTCAGCTTCCAGTCCAATTTAACCGGATGATTGTCAAACATTCTGACTTCAGACTACGACTGTCAAAGAGCTACAAATGAGAGCGTGTTTGATTCCAGGTGCCTTCACAGAGACCAAGCGAAATGGCTGTGGCTAGTAGCTCCCGTAATCTTCTAACCGGAACATTTTCGGCAGAAAGTGGTCAAGGTGGAAGTGCCAGAGCAGACCGCGAAATTCAAAGGAGATTGGTCGGAATCAGTCCAAGTGACGTCAGTGAACGAGGCCTATATTTTCTTGAAGCTGATGGAAAGAGCATCTCTTTTTGTTATGGGGCAAATAAAAATTAAAAAGAAAGAAAAAACTTTGGTTATTGAATAGCATCAAACACAACAAGTGATTCGAGTATCCTAGGATCAAGAAAGCAACTTGGACCAGAGTCTATAGAATTCTGCCCGATCTCCTTTTCTTACGTTTCTTGTTATTTGCCGGTCAGTGATTCGCGGTCGTACGTAACACGTATGTATTTACAGAATTAAAATCATCAATACAACCCCAAAGTTCATTTATTACCATTGAATGACTTTTTTATGAATACGAGTAGTATAGCATTCAATAGGATTAAATCATATTTCGCGTTCACGAATCATATTTGCCTGACACTGACCTGCAAATTGCAAGAAAAGTGAGAAATTTGAATTTCACGGGCTACCCTTGCGCTTCCACCTTAATGTTACTTTTCCGATGTAGCTCTCTCATAAAATGCTTTATCTTAAGAGGGCCCTTCCCGGCGCATCTATCGTCAACGCGAGCATGGTCAAAAAGCTTGTTGTTTAATCCAGAGCCACAGCGGTGATTTTCTTTCAACTCCCCCGTCTTACCCCGCCCCGACCCCGCACAACTCGTCTCCCACGCACTTCATACCACCTAACGCGATAAATAGTGTTGGAAAATTTCTTAAACTTGTTCCAGGAAATACATGTTTTTGAATAAGTCTTACAAGTGTGTGAAATAAATATTTGTCATTAAGAATCTGCATTACATGTGCAAGGTTTCTATCGAGATGTTTTCTTTATTTTTACAGTTATATTATGAACGGCCAAAGTTCAGGTAAAATTTGCGCAAAATAGCAATTTTTGGAGTCTTATACTGAATTTGTTTCTACTTTTTTTTTATTTTTTGCAACCATAGAAACCTAGATATAGTGCACAAAATACCTATTATTTCAAAAAATACAAAGATAGATGTGTAACAGCGGCATAATCACGTACGAGCGTTTGTATGAAAAGTATGACGGGTTGGCCGCTCTTAAGGCAAAGACACCAGTCCCTCCGACAAAAGCGAATGGAGCAATAGAAACATGTTGGCAAGCAGCGAAAGTTTAGTTTGGATAGTTTTTCGCTGGGCCACGAGCGAGCGTTCTGCCCGCCAAGCGAGAGTTACTGAGTGAGTTTTTTCTACTCTTGTCACTGTGACAAACAAGAGAGGAAAACTGGAGAGAACTCTCGCCGGCATCGGGAACAGTCAGCCATCAACTATTAACTAAATTTTATATCGCTCTTACTGACATAATCCCCTCTATTGCACGTTTCTTGAGGGAGAAAATAGTCGATAGCTAGTCTTCAGTCTTTCCTTGGTTTTTAATCAGTATTTCTTACCTTCCGGATGAAAATTTATGGAATTGACGCAGCCTTTGTGTTTGTTGAGATTATGTAGCTTCTTCATTCTGTAGATCGCGTGTAGGGATCCGTAGAACCTTCTTTCGAACATGAGGTCATCTTGCGTGGTCTTGCCGCAGGGAAATGTCAGCCCCATCTCGCGGTTTATTATTTCTGTTAACAAAAAATCAACATATTTAATAAAAAATACTACTCTGTATTATAAAATGTCTTCCTGTACTCAGTAAGATCGGTTTCAGACAAGCGTATTTTTCTGCGCGAATAAGCTCGCACCGGTTAACGTGCTTACACATGCGGCATATTTTGCGCTTCAAAAAACCAATCGCGCGTATACGCGCTCTTTCCAGCGTGTTCGCTCAATCTGGTAGGTTCAATCAGTAGTGATACGTCAGTATCTGTCGCGGCTCGCGGTTAACGCTCCTACGAGCAGAGCGAAGGCGCGTGGATACGCGCCTATACTCGCTTCTAAAAACGGCGAAACCTTCCTAAGACAAGTTTTTGTATTTAAAGTAGTTATTCTTGTTTTGTTTATTTTTTTTAACTCTGCCCCGCACCATGAATTTCTCCTGTATCGTGGGTGCGTTCACAAACATTTAAACTCACATACACAAACAGCCAGACCCGGAACAAGTACCTGTAGGCCACACAAATATTTGATTCGTGCGCGAATCGACTCCGCGACTCGGAGCCAATCGCTTAGCCACTGCGCCAACCGTGCCGTCATTAAACTTCACTCTTGCTATTCACACATTCTACTTATATTCCTTTTTCTAAATGAAAAGATGTTTGTGTTTTTATTTTTATTATTTTATTCATGACATTTTAATTAATTTATAATCTAAATCTCTGACCATATTTATTATTATTAATTTAACTTTTTAAAATATTTTTAAATTGGATTTTGAACATTTTTACATTTTATTTGACATGGAAAAGTATTGTATTAATTAAAGTTTTATTCGTTATTTTGATGTTAAATTTAGACAGAATGGTTTACTGTGTGTTGTGTATTTGTCTTTATTGTTATACTAACAAAATTATGGATTGTTGTGTCTGAATTAAATAAATTGAATTGAATTAACACTAAGTTATATAAATGTCTAAATGCAAGAAGGCTTTCGGAACTTCATCTTTAGGCGCTGAGAGTTAAATATCGTACAGGGCGGGGGGTTGTTAAGTGTTAGGTATGCTAGACACATGTACGAAATCGGCACGATTCGGCAGGCGAGACGGTCTAATCGAAGAAACGTAACGTATACGTTCGGGAAAAATAGCACTTGGCCTCGCCCGAGTTGCGTTAAGCCGAACCGTAAATAATTTAGTAATGGTAGAATCCGAACAGAATTTACTGAAAATTCGTATAAAGCTGCAGGTCGGTTTTGTTGTTCAACATACTGCTGAATCGGAATTGCCGACCCGCACCATACATAAGTAGCACCCCTTAAGGCCTAAATCACGAAGTCCGAATAGCCACTTCTCTTCAATCTTCTTCTTCAGAAATGGAACCCAATTTCTATAAAATTACCTGCCAAGTAAATTAACGGGCACTTATATGTAAGCAGTGAAATAGGTCCTTACTGAAAAATAGGCATTAAAGTTTTGACAATAATTACCTCTAAGCAACAAATAGCTCTGCTTAGGCCTCGTCTTGAGCAGCACCGCAGGCATATTGTCTTTTCCCTCCATTTCATCAGCATTTGGTTCGGCGGGCGGCCTTGGCACCACCTCATCGTCAGAGTCCGAGTCTACGTTGATGTCCAGCAAGTTGTCATCAGACTCATAACTGTTGTCATTGCTGCTGGACATACTTCCTGATGTACTACTGTTGAACGAATGTAAATAGAAAGAAAAAACAAAACAGAAAAAAAAGGGGGAAGGAATTTCTCAGAAGCAGCTTGGTGTCTGAATTTCTGCCCAGTTGATGGGAATAGGCTCATTAAGCATGGGACTTATCCAACTGGCGAAATAGGGGAATTCTTAGTGAGCAAGTAACAAAATGTATTTTGTGGTGGTGCTGAAGTCTCAGTAATCCTTGAAAAGGAAAATAAAGTCATTTGCCAAAGTGAGTAAGAAACAATCATTAGTAAGAAATCATAAAAAGCAACTATATGCAATATTGTTTATGTTTCATGCTTTATGTTGGACATGCAATCATGCATACATAACATAAATTGATTAAAATCTTCAATTAATTATGAGTTTATAGAATAATTCAGTTTATTTAAAGTCAAAAGATAATTACAACTAACAAGGTTCCCTTTCTTGAAAGTCCATAATTTGAGTTTCGAAAAATAATCACCAATGCATAAATTTTCCACTCTAAATATTACTTGTTATTAACACATTTATAAAAATATTATGCAACATGACAGACGTTCATATTTTATTTAGGGTTATTGTCATATAATATTTTATATCAATGACAAAAAAAAAAGTAGTTCTTTTAAATCAATTTCAATACATAGACTTATTGAAATAAACTCTTATCATCATTTGAAATGATTTGGACACGATTATGTGTCGCATGTCAGAGGATATTAAGGTTAAAATAACAACAAATTGGTTCCATTTAACATCCAATTGGTCACAACATTACATGGCATTGTGGCGAATTGAGGATATGATGGAGGTGTATATTTGTATCTTAAAGGAACTGGCCTACACTAGAAACCAGTATCATATGAAAAAGGGAGACTTTTGCCTTGCAGTTGTACAATACCCACAAGTTAAATTACACATGATATCATGTGTTTTGTATTCCTCATAGTTGTTTAGGCAGTTACTAAATATAATAGTACCGGTACACAAAATATAATAGTAGCTTTTACTTAATAAGTTGGCAGAAATTCAATCCATAATCCTAAGTGGGATTCTCTGATATCAATCACATGATTTAAATTACTGATGGGGTCATCATTATCAATCAGTAGGTTATCAACCAAGTCAGGAGCGGTGTTCAAAACCACAAACACTAGAAAATTGTTGTGCTGATAAAAATATCTTGTAATGTAGTCCCCTGTTTATCATAGTAGTGGTATAGAATGAAAAAGCTAGGATACTCACCCACCACTACATGTACTATCAGTCTCAGGATTAAGGAAATCAGCTAACCTCCTCAAATCATCACTCTCTGTTTCAGAAGTAGAATGAGTTTCATTTGCTTGCGGAGTTGAAGTAGCCTCGTCTAGAGAAAAATCGTCGGAATCCCTCGAAGAGCCATTACTGTCTGTGTCTCTATCAGGAGTTTTTCGTTTCCTGTAGTTTCTGCCCCATCTAGGGCGCCTGAGGTTCAGCAGGATCGCACGAACGTTACTACCTGAAGGAGCCGCGTTCACCACCTCGTTGGAAGGCCCCTCTACGGCTGCCTGACCACGGTCTTCGCTACTGGTACTCTCAGACTTATCTGCAGACACTCCACTGTCTACATTTTCGTCTTTATTCGAAGCTTCAACTAAAAAAAACATCAAAATGGACACGAAGTTTTTACGTCACATTTTATTTGTAGTCGATATGAAGGCGAACTTTTACCTGCTGCTCTGAAACTATCCTGCGAACTTCCATCATTCAGTTTTAGTTTTTTTCCACCAAAATGAGGACTTGAGGGAGAATATGGAACTTCGATTTCGATTTCGTCATCAGAAGAAGAGCTATCTTCCAAAGCATCCATCGCTGCTTACGTTGAAATTATATTCTACAATGAAATAAGGTAAAACTTGAAAAGGAAAATTGCAACGCAATAGAATTCCAGCTAAATTAAAGCGTTATTTTTTTAGGAATAAAGTGAAACGGATACAGTACTAGATAACTCAAACTCAATGGAGGATTTTTTTTCCTAAATTTTAGCGATTTTGGCAACAAGAACAAGGACAAAAATATTGATGTTGCTAGCCGGAAAAATGACGACCTATTCATTTATTTCAATCAGAGGCGAGACCATGGAAGTAATAGGTATTTTAGATACACTGAAACAATGCACCACGGAGTCCAACTGAGTTCTTATCTTTGCATGTCTTGGAACCAAGCTTGGTACTAACATGCCATCGCTACTGTAGTATTTTGCATCTTTAAAGCTTATAGCTGATTGTAAGACATTTAGGATTTTCATTATTATGTTAAGTTGCGTAAAAGCCACTTGTAGCGTCACTGTGCTACAAAATGTTATAAGTTGGTAGTGCAGTTAAGTAAGTTATATACACACATCAAAAGTGTCTAGGGATCAACATATATTTTTGCAATAACTTTTCTCCTGATTGATATTAATTAAAATTTTCTTTAAGGATTCATCAAATAAAGTGTTTTCGTTTGTCACAGTAACGATAAACCAAGTCACCTTTGCATTAATAAAGAAATTTGCCATTTTCCTAATAAAGGGATTTTTGACATTTGAACCACTAACACAAAAGTTCGAAAAAAAGACTGAAATAACAGTTTTCTTTAAAATTTTATTGGGTAACTTAAACAATTAATAATCCGTGTTTCTACCGCGAACACTAACAACACAAGAACATCGGTTTGGCATACTCAAAATGAGTTCATCCAAATCACGCTGTGGAATGGCCGCCCATGTTCGTTGCAACAACAAAAAAAGGTCTTCTTGCGACTGGATACCCTCCATATTCGGCAGAGCTCTTCTCTGTAGCATATCCCATGCATGCTCAATCGGATTCAAGTCTGGCGACTGAGCAGGCCAGGGCAGGACATTGATGTTAGCTGCGGCGAGAGTCTGTCTTACAACTCTTGCGGTGTGCGGTCGTGCATTATCATGCATTAACTGAAATAAGGGACCGATTTGCACTTGTAGAGGAACGATGACGTCTGATACAATCGTCTCAGCATAAATTTGAGCGTTGAGGTTGCCTCTGATCCAAATCAACTCAGTTCTTCCGCCGATCCAAATACCCGCCCATACCATGATGGTTCCACCACTATAAGGATGGACTTCCTGGCAGGATTTTAATCGCTGTTGGCGTCCAGGGGTTCTCCAGTGTCGTATACGTCTTGTATCCGGTCTCATACCAAAACGAGACTCATCAGAAAAGCACACGAAACGCCATTGTTCTTCTGCCCAATTTCTGTGTTCAAGAGCCCATTGATATCGTATCCTACGATTGTGCATTGCTATAGGTGGTACCCGTAGCGGTCTTCGGGAATGAAGGTTCACTTCATGCAAGCGGTTTCTGACTGTTTGGTCGCTAATTAAGTTCCCTGAAGAGTGATGAAGCCTCACGGCTAACATCATGGCGGTTATTGTTGGAGCTCTTCGAGTTAAGATTTGAATGTATCGGTCTTGTCTCCGTGTGGTGCAGCGATACCGTCCTCCATGGCGCTCAGCCACGGTACCAGTGCTTCGGTAACGTGTCCAAAGTCGACTGATAACACTCTGACTTGTATTCAGAGCTAAAGCCACAGTACGTTGCCGGGAACCAGCTTCTATCATTCCCACGGCTCTGAGCATTTCTTCCCTGCTTAAATGACGTCGCCGCTCCATAATAACGTTGGTTTTAATCAGTAGAAGGGAAACAGTAGCACTAATAATGTCTTCAATGCGTTGTATGTTTTTATAGGGAAAATATTGACAGCTGATTTTCATCTTTTACTCGAATTTGATTCACAGTTCCTGATTCAAATTATGAAATGCACCAAAAAGGATCCATATAAATTTATAAAATCATAAATTTATTACAAAGCCACATCTCAATCTCAAGAAATCCACATAAAAATGCTTGATCCCTAGACACTTTTGATGTGTGTACATTTTTATTGATGAATGTTCTTACCCTGTGTAGGAGTATAGAAACTTACACTGCGTCGGGATCCTTCTTCAATTAAAACACATCTAATAAAAATATTTACTACTATGTATAATCACCCCCATTAACATTTATGAATGTTTTAAAATGTTGTCAATTTCATATGTTATAAAGGTAGCTGCATATCAAAAAGCAACGCTCTTGTTCGTTCCATTAATGACCTGTTTAATCGTTCAGCTTTACCATTCAGCTGTGGAGTGGAATAGTGTAATTAATAATAATACCTTTTTTATTACAGTACATTTTAAATTGTTTGCTAGTGTATTCACCCCATTATCAACATTCAATATAAAAAATGTTAATAGTAAAATGATTTTCTTTATCAGTCAACTTTTATTCCGTATGAAACTGAATTAGGTACTTAGTAGTTCCATTGGATGAATTATATTGAACGCAGCACAGCTGTTGTGTTTGTTATTGTCAAAATGTACACCATAAACATTACACAGCCAGCTGTCAGCTGCTGTCATTCGTGCACATGTCGATCGAGCCGATCGTGTGAATTTTCGTTGATTCAAACTTGAATAAATCCAATTTAACAGCAACTTCTTATAAAGTGGCCGTTTACAATATGGATACACAAGAAGAGTTACTATCTTTCCTCGACCTACTGGATTTAAACGAAGAAGACATAGATAAACCCTTGAAACATTTGATGGAAAGAGGTAAACATTCAAATAAACATCTAAGGAGCGCGATACAATTATTGCAATATAAACTGCTCGTAAATGCTCAAGAACATACTGAATGTGAAAATGATGAGGAATTTGAGTTCGCAGTTAAATTGGTGAAAGATTTATGCAGTGAAAACGTTGATAATGTATATAAAATAATCGACATTGTACTTCGACTTCAACCAAGTAAAATTGTAAGTAAAGCGGAACATTTGCTGCAACAAATACTGTCTAACATTGATTTTGGAGCAGAAACGGCAACATCAAGCTTATTAGACAAAGACACAAGCAGAAACACTCTACTATTCTTAAAAATTGCAGACAGTATCTTAAATGCTACAATATTTTTAGCAGAAAAGGTTTCTTTACTGTGCCTAGAAACACCATTAGAAAAGATACTTGATTCTACAGAAGAAACACTCAAGATATATTTTTTAACAAGCACTGTCCCAAGATTAGTTGATGGAGTTGTCGGGTACAACATCCTTGATAGAATATGGATCTATGTACAATCTCTAAAAGCAGGCAAACAAGAGAATGCTTTAAAAGTACTAAGCTGCCTCTCAGACTATTACCTACCCACCCCAGATGGAAAAGGAGAGACCAAATATGTCTCCGACATCATATTCCAAAGCAACTTCTGGGACATGCTAATTTTTGGTATTACATCTGATGATACAGCAATAAGAAAAATATCAGTTTATCTTACTAAGAAAGCTATAGACTGTGTTATGGCCACTAAAAAGGATATCAATGTAAAATCAAACAAACAAACCTTATTTCAATGGAGGAAAAATAATGCAAGTGTTTCAAAAAGCATCTGGGATAATTACTTTGTTCTCATAGACAGCTTGGAAGAGAAACAAGGGAATATAGTGTTGCCATCACTAAAATTATTAGAAAGTGTAAACATTCAAGACTGTTGGATGACTGCTGCCTTTAATATGGGACTGAAACATGAGAATACTCAAGTGAGACTTAAATGTATTGAGTACAAACTGAAAACTAAAATTAAGGACCAAACAGAAGCTCAAGTATTACTAGAAGCTCTAAATGACATAAACATTTATGATCAAAATTCAAATTATGAAGAACTTAAAAGACAAACAGCAGAACTCCTTGCTGATAGTCACTCATTTATGGCAATATTTAAAACTATAACTAATATTAAATGGTCACCTGTACCTTTGTACCATGTAACTGATATTCTATCCAATTTGAAAATAGATTTATCATCAATTCTTGAGATTGAAATTTCAAAAATAATTAAAAATATTCTGAAAATACCTTGTAACAATGTGGTGTTAAGAAAAGCATTTCAGATAAATATGGTATATTTCATGAAGAATTGCTGTAAAGACCTGCATTGGAAAGATGTGGGAAATATTTATTACAACTTAAATTTAACAGAAACAAAGTTCCCAGAAAACCCCTTCGCTCCCATTATCAAACAAGTTTCATTAAGAGACGAAGATAAGGTATTGAATCTAAAAACAATGTCTGATCATTACACTAATATAGGTTTAATTATACTATACCTGTATAATTACGAAGAAGATATAAATCTATTTATTGATATAGTTAATGAAAAACTAAACAAATTGCAAGAAGGCATAAACAGACAATATTCAGATAAAAGGGTTTACCTAAATGATGTGGTATTTTTAATAGAATTATTAAGCAAAACAAGGGATAAGGACTTTTTTCTACATAATATAAATAAACTAATCTCTAGACAAAATAAAACTATACTGCAGTATATTCTAAGTTTGTTTTCGAATGAGTTCAATTTGACCATAGAGGATGTTGCTTTGTTGTGTGAAAAGCATAGTTTTCTATTTGACCAGAAGGACTTGGGAGATATATTACTTCAGCTTTATAAAACATCTTTATTATTTCTTAAGGATGACCCAGAAATACATAAAGCAGTTCTAAGCATATTTATCCTAAAAATGTTGTTAAATAACCCTGTGTTGCTGGCCAGTTATGGGCATGAAATGCTTAATCTGAAAAAATATATTGAAATAATTTCTACTTTAGAATTTAAAGATGCTCAAAATGAAAGTGTGGGTAGATCGAAGAATCTATTTTACGAAAAATCTTGTGAAATTATCTACCTTTTAATCAATGAAGAGAAAGATGTAGATCCATGTCTTAACAAAGTAATAAATTACATTGAAAATGTGTTAGAATGTGGTGGATATGGCTGCCTGAAATGGATCCTAAAGATAGTGAACAAACTTATAAAACCTCTTACTAGTGAAGAAACCAATTTCAACATGATTCAATTTATAAATAGAGTTTGGACAGAAATTGAAGAGCTAAAGTCCAATAACCAATATTCACCTTGCATTGAACAGTTTGTAGACCTCATAACTCAAGATGCTGTGCTTAAGAATGCAATGTATAACAACATAGTGATTTCGTACTGTAACAAGATCATAGAATATGGGCCTGTTAAAACCAATCCATTGTATTATTTGATCAGGAATCTGAATAGCAAGGCTGTCAAAGATTATGGGCATTTGGTTTATGTTTTATGTGAGATACTACTGTACTGTCCAGTGCCTAGGAGAGATCAGAGGTACCTGAGTATAAATGATATTCGTAGGCTAAGCTAAAATAGAGAGCAGCGGTGGCCCAGTGGTGGCGGCCCCGACTTACGAACGGTAAGTCGTGGGTTCATCACCACTGCTCTCAAAAACGGTGAAGGAAAACATCGTGAGGAAACCGGCATGTCCTAGAAACAAAAATTCGCAGACATTTAACATCTACCGACCCGCAGTGGGCCTGCGTGGTGGATTATAGCCCATTCCCTCTCATAGAGAGGAGGCCGTGTGTCCCAGCAGTGGGACCATTATAGCCTGATAATGCTAAGCTAAAATAAGGCTAAGCCCGCACTGCGTAAAAAATCGCGCGAAAATTTTTATCGCTCTTCTGTAACATGTGCTATGTATGTACCATAGGTACATAAGCACGCAAGCGAGATAAAAAAATTCAGCGTATTATTTGTATCAAACCACAGTTTTTTGACCGCGCGAATTGTAATCGCGCGATTGTTTACCGCAGTTAAAAACGCGCTTAGCCTTAGAAAGAAAACATGTTTTTAGTATCCTTATTTTCTATTGCATCCTGAACCATAGACTTTTGATATGAAATGCAATGTTCATTTTATTATGTTTTATTCTGAAAATATCCTAACTATTTTTAATATTCGCTTCTTGCAGGATAATTGATAATGTGACTTTAGAAGTACTGCAAAACTCAAAATATGGAATTACTAAAGAAAGGTATGAGATACATTTTATACACCTTTTTATCACACACGACAGGTACGAGTAAACTTGCTTAAAACTAGAATATAAAAATGCCAAAGTTAACAGTGATATCTAGTTAAGTTTACTTTTTGTGACTTTAATGCAATGTGTGGAAAGTTAATATTTCTTTGGCAATTAAAATCACGCAGCCCTTTTCAGCAGGTCTGCACTGCCCCTAAAGTAAGCATAATTTTTTTTCAGTATCGACACACATTTCAACTACGAAATCCAGTACCTATCAATAGCTACTCTATGCAGCATCAGTGATACAGAGACCCTTCGAATGATCACCAATTTCATCACGATTCGCATAGACAATACATTTAAGAACAAGCAAAGGTAAATTTCAAACTTTTCGTTTTAAAATTATTAAAAGGCACTTTTTAACGCCAATCAAACATTTTATTGCCTACTAAGTGCCGCCCTTTACCTTCGTTCGCGTGAAATTATTATAAATAGTAGATTGTTGCATCGAGCGCAAAGTGAGTCATTAATGCACCAGTGATAAGTTGGTGCCCGAGTGCATAGACTAATATATATAAAATGAGACCCGAGTCTTTCAACTACCAATCTACCTACCGTGTTAAAATATACCTACTCAAAATAAAAACTCAAGTTAATGAAAACAAAGTATCTCGCGACTTTTGTGGCAAAAGGTTATTAACAATTTCATTTGCAGCTGTTTTTATCTTCCTGGAGTTGAATTAATTTTAAACTTTTCTTGCTAAATACGAAGTAGGTATCAAAGTTTTACAATAAAATTTTACAATAAAATTTATAGTACCTACAAAATGCGCGCCATATTGTTGATGAAAATATGAATCGCGCCAGTAACACGTATGGAGTTACAGAATTATAATCATTCAAATCATCAATACAGCTCTCCTAGTTCATATAATCACATTCAATAATTCTGTTTAATTCCATTCCAATTATGTTTCTGACTGATTTTAATTTTGATTATGATTTTATTTTAATTTTCTTATGATATCCGTATGAATTTAGTTCGATTACGTTGTAAATTATTTTTTAGGTTTTTAATTACGATGCTTTTTAATTTATTTTGATTCTATTCTGTTTAATGATAATTTTGATTTTGTTATATTTAATTTTTAATAACTATTTTGAATTTCTTTAACTTTTAATTTTATTATGTTTTAATTCAATTAGGTTTTCGATTATAATTTTATCGTCCTCAACTTTGTTTATGTCTGTGATTTTAATGTTTTAATTCAATTTTTAGTTTTAACTTGGCCTGAGGAGCCCGATTGCTCTATGTGTATCAAATTATAGATTTAATCAATATGTAGTGCATGATGTGCTTACCTGTAAGAGATTGATACACCTGACCCGATTTGATTTAATGTAACCCATAATTGTTTGAGTGTACTCAATTGTTGGTGAGCCAAATAAATAAATAAAATAAAATAGCTATTTCATGAAAAAGTCACTCTTTGAGATTATATGAACTTGGAGGGTTGTATTGATGCTTTGAATGATTATAATTCTATAACTCCATACGTGTTACTGGCGCTATTCATATTTTTATCAACATACAACCTGACACTGACCTGCAAATTGCAATAAACGTAAGAAAATTTAAATTTCGCGGGCTACCCTTGCGCATCCACCTTAATGGGAGACAGTAAATCTCTGTAGTAAATTAATATTTAAATAAAAAATTAAAAACAGTGCATTATTGAAAAACTGTGCAACAATGAGATTTCATTTAACATTTCTGCACTGTTTTGGTTCTAAGCAAAAAAATACATCCTTTGTGATCGGTTTTGTAGTGATTAATGTTAACACCTGCGTAGTTGAAATAAAAAAAAAATACTTCCCTTTTTGAATCGGAATTTGTTACTAATCGTAATCGTAATTCTTATTCTAAAATAAAAATAGCTTAGGTTCCTCCCTAAAACATCAGATATCTGCCAGTAAAAGTCCCGTCAAAATAGATTCAGCCGTTTTCGGTTACGGTTCCGGTTTAGGTTTTTCAAAACTTTCTGCGAAAAAAAACCGACCTCCAAAAACCACTAAAACCACCTCTTTGAAAAAAGACGGTTAAAAAAAAAATGTTTTAAGTTATCTATTACGAATGTCCTAATTTCGTGACCGATAAACGGTAAAAACCTCGCTCTAAAAACACATGACACAGGATCGTCCATGACTACGCGGAATTATTACTTAGGTACCTATTTCACTCAGGACTGCCTCTAGCTTTCATTAAATTCAGTAAAAAGCTGTTCTTTTGACATTACAAACACACTTCAATTTTATTTGTTTGTATAGATATACGGGTGGAAGGGACACCGAAAATGATTACCACGTATTCAGGAAATCATTCTGAGCCCGCCCCATATTGACATTATTCATCGGTTATTGAAAAAAAAATCAGCTTTATCCTATAAAACACGGGGGCTCAGAATAATGTACTGAATACCTGGGGCCTTAGTCTGCTATTGCAATAGTGTCAGAATGGTCTATCATTGATTTAATAAGACCCCGCGCAGACGAATTACCCTTTGTACGCACGTCAAACGAGTTTCGAACGCGCTTCAATACGCCGTGGGCTAGGGGCCTTATTAAATCAATTATAGACCATTCTGACACTATTGCAATAGCAGACTAAGGCCCCTGGTAAATGTTTTCGCGTCGGTGTCCCACCCCGTAGATATGTACCCAGAATAAAAACTTGCCTTACTACAATAGGTACCACGGTAACTCAGCGCCACACAGAATATTGCAAACTACCCTACAACATAATTTGGTACTGGTGTTGAAAAATGGCGATTTGGAAAATATATTTGTTTGGTGTTTGGATATGCTAGTGAAGTTACCTCACCAGCCAAGTGTGAGGGTATGCCTTGAGTGGTTTGTTTCGCTGTATTTTTATATTCAGGTTAGTTTGAATATTTATCTAAGTTTTTATTATATCAGTCTATTGCTATCAAATGCCAGAGCTTCTAATTTACAAAGTAAACAAACATAATATCACGCCTGTTCACCTCAAAGGGTTAGACAGAGGTAATCCATTAAATCCATCCATAAACACGCATGGAGTACATCATTCGCCATTTATGTATAAGTCCATTCAGTACTGTAGAAACTACGTACTTGAAGTCGACTGAATGTGAAAAACCGTCTTAAATCTTTTTAAAAACTCGGGTTTTATACACCAAGGATAATAATAGGAGCGATGTCAAACTTTTTTAGGTATCTACCCTCATTGAATCAATTCCAAACTAGTGAGTACCCCATAGGGTAGTAAACTGGTTTGGATAGGCATGACTGTTTGACCGAGATGCGTTCTGCAACTTTTAAACGTTATTTTGAACTAAAAACTCAACAGTATTGAAAACCAAGTTCTTCATTTCCAGAAAACAGAAATAAACGAAGAAATGCTACAAATATTGAAAACAAAGAATATTCCAATGACGTCACAATTTATCATCTTATATTGGCTGCTAAAACATAAGATATCCAACAATACTTACACTGAAAACGAATATAACTTTGTAATGGACTTCCTACTTTCTCATACCATGGGCCAGTTATTCAATGTTCGGTTAAACGCGCAATATTTAGCCACAACTTTATATAAACTAGCAAATAAAACAACAAAATACCAATACACGATTGGCATTATTGAACAAACGTTCGCTGAAAGCAACAACGACAAAAATTTTTTGAAACTGAGGAGCGATTATTTCACCAATCAATTCGACATAGTCGCCAATCTTACCCCATATTTTGTTTATTATTTGTTGCCAAAATTGTGTGAGATTGATAACAATGAAATTATAGATTTGTTTTTTATTAAAAGTATAATGAAGGATATAAATGAGAGTTTAAGCAGAGATGGTAATGTTGAGTTTAAAAGCGAATGGAAGGCTTGTAGGAAAGCCGATGGTGAGTTTATTGCATTTCAAACGAATAAAGGTGTTAATAGCAAAGTTACTGAAGATTCAGAGCCGATGGGGACTATACAGAAGAAATACATTCCTTGGAGAAATATGAGCGATGTCAATGTGTATGAAGTTGAGAAGAAGGTATTTTATTCTTCTTTTTTGTAAAGATGCATTTATTACTCGCTTATCCTTTCCTCTTTTTCTCGCTTAACCTGCGAATGAGTAAAATAAACTCTAGATATTTGTCTAATGGAAATAACTTTTAACGCTTATAGTCCAAGTGGAGGAACAATCCCCCAGCAACATGTCTATTAAGTTAGTAAAACTAGATAATCTATACTAATATTATAAAGAGGTAAAATTTGTTTGTAAGTTTGTATGTAGGGGGTCTACTGAAATCTACTGGTCTACTGAATCTCTGGATCTACTGAACCGATTTTGAAAATTCTTTCACTAATAAGAAGTTAAGTTATCCCCGAGTGCTATAGGCTACATACAACGTACCCGTGGGATAATTTTTGACAAAAACGCGAGTGAAGCTGCGGGCAACAGCTAGTAGTCAATGATGTGCGAAATAATTAATATTTACATAACACCACGCCTGTAATCCCACATTTCAACAGTTATGTATGTAATAGGGGGCAAGCCTATTGCCATTAATCAACCGGGCACACATCCAGACTCCGTTGCTGCTATTGATAAATTCCTAAAAGGACCCAAAAGCATTTTGTCCGACCTGGAAATCGAATCCAGGACCTCATGCTCACTCGCGCTTGCGACCACTTGACCAATGAGGTAGTCATTATTAGTTTTACATTCATCATATTATTTTTATATCCAGAGGAACAGTCCAAGCCAACTAATCGTGGTAGCATCACTGATCGACAAGCTACCGAATTTGGGCGGGATGGCGCGAACTAGCGAAGTATTCGGAGTCCAGACGTATGTGGTGGACAGCTTGAGACATTTGCAAGATAAGCAGTTCCAAGGGCTCAGGTATTATGGCATATTCTTGTTGAGCTGATAGCAGGACTACCTTTTCAAGATAAAGGGTATTTTATAATAAATGAGTACTTAATTCAACGCATCAGGACTTTTAACATCTCCTAAACAGGAAATAGCAGGATAATGACTGCTTACAGGACATAGGTTCTGCTTTGTAAACTGTATTTTATAGTCATCATATCAGCTGAAAGACATTCCCTGCTAGATACCGGCGCTATGTCGACCAGTCCTTTGCTTCTCACTAGGCGGAGAGACCTGTCCGCCTCGTATATAGGAGACCTTTCGACGCTACGTCTTCCGTGGCCGCCACTCCAGAAGTTTGAGACCCCATCGGCCAACCGTTCTGCGAGTAAATGTGACCTGCTCACTACCAACTGCATTTTATGCAGCAGTAAGTAGTTTTAGGCCTTTCGTATACGATCTACCAGGCGTCTAACTAGTCTAGCCGAACAATTCCTACAACTATCTTATTTACGATCTAGCTGTTTCCACTCAGGGACTTGTTCTATTTCTATCTTTCCAGCGTCTCAGCAGAAAGATGGATCAACGTAGAGGAAGTCCGTCCGGGCCGCCCTCTCAAGGAGTACTTGATGAGGAAGAAGGAAGAGGGGTACGCCGTAGTGGCTGCGGAACAGACCTCCACGAGCTCCAAGCTTCAGGGCTTCAGGTTTCCTAAGAAAACGCTGCTTTTACTTGGGTAAGGATATTTGAACTTAATAAATCTTGAATTAAGACTAACAGTAGTGAACGACGAACAGTCTACTCCAGGTTCATTTATTTTTGACTTTATTTTAAGTGAGGCGGTCTTAATATTTGTCATCATCACCTGCCTAGCTTTTTCCCAACTATGTTGGGGTCGGCTCCCAGTCTAACCGGATGCAGCTGAATACCAGTATTTTACATGGAGCGACAGCTATCTGACCTCCAAAACCCAATTAGTACTGGGAAATACGATACCCCTTGGTATGACTGGTTGTCAGACTTTCCGGCCACTACCTGTGACGACTGTCAAAGATCTACAATGGACGGCCGGGACCAATGGTATAAAGTGCCGTCCGAGGCACGGAGGAAACTGTATGTAATGTATGGTCACCCATCCTAAGATCGTCCCGAGCGGCTGTTATTATAATTTTGCCACGAGCTCAGTCTTTATATTAATATGGCACGTACGTAAAATAAGTCTTCGTCAGGTATGTGCCCCTATAGATATTCCACAAAGGATGAACCACAGAGCACGGAATCGCCGCATAGGTACCGTCTAAAGACTGCAGTAGTATAAAATTCGCGGCATCGAAAGTTTGTTGTGTGCACAATATCTATTATCCTCGTATTCAAAGCCATCAATTTCTAAACGTCATTAGTGTCGCAGTGCGACTTTCGAGTAAATGCACTTGGTTTGAATGTTGTAATTAACACTTGTAACGTGTCGACAGTGCTGTCCCTTAAAGCGTCTTCGTGATCTGTGCGAAGAATCTTTTGCATTTAGGTACCTTTCATATCAATTCGGTTATCCATTAAATTGGGTTCCGATGCTAATATGGTTAATTAACTTTTAATTTCAGCCACGAGAAGGAAGGCATCCCATGCGACTTCCTACCCCTGATGGACCACTGCGTTGAAATCCCACAGCAAGGCTACGTCAGATCACTGAATGTACACGTCACAGCCGCCATCTTTGTCTGGGAGTATGCCAGACAAAATGTGTTGTAATCTGTTGCAATGCAAGCCTTAAGTCCTCAAGTCAATGATATAAAAGCCACATGACGCGCGGTCGTGACTTGCAACGACTTCACGAGACTGGCCCGTATTACAGAACGTCACTCAATACTCAAGCATTACTTAAAACTAGATTTGATCGAGCGGGGCGGGGAGGAGACGTGCGGAAACCAACCAAAAACACTGGTTAAAATCGGGTACAACACATAAATACGAAAATGTTTATTCCGGCAGACACAAATACGAATTTCAAAATACCGATTTTCATAATTCCGAATGGTTCAAAATTACTATAAACAACTCCGATGTATCATTCATTCTATTTTTATCATTCCTAACGTTTATAATTACTATTCTCAAAATACCGAATTTCAATAGATCGAATAACAAAAAGTCCGACTTAATGATAGTACGAAACATCAAAAATACGAATTCCGAAACAAAAACGCCTTATAAAACTGAATATCAAGACAAGTAGACAAATAACCAACAATAGAGGGGATCTGGCGCCTTAATGGGCACAGCTAACCTAACCCTAACTACGATTCATCAAAAATAGATGGTACCCGAAGCAGATTTAGACATATAAGGAGAAGGAAAAAACACGAACAATAATATTAATACACAAATGTTAATAAAAAAGTAGACGTTTTTAAATTTCATAAAAGGTTACCTAAAGATTTTGAATTTATATCCGTAACTGAATACCTAATCTAGGGGTACTTGTATTATACCATAGACATAGGGAATGGAGTGAGCGTCCCATACTCAGTACGAAGTAAATATGGACGGAGAAGTGCGAGAGAGACAAAGCGAATTTCGGCCAGTAGTTGTCTCTTTCTACGACTTGCAGAAAAGAGATATGTATTGGCCGCGTATTCGCTTTGTCTCTTTCTAAAGTGGTATGTTTTGTGAGGCTAATGCCCAGTACATTCTCTATGTTTAAGTATTATACTTTTTTTTGCAGTAGTTTCCCATTTACATACTATACATTATTAATTACACACTATTAAATAAGCTAAAATAAATAAACTAACAACAAACTATCAAAGGGCATCGATAAACCCCTCAACGCTGTCAGCTGGTAATATGCCTAAGAGACTGGCGGTGTTGCCACGTTGTATGGCAACACTTAGCCTCTGGCCAAGGTAAAAGTCTAGGCGTTTCGAAATTTCCTTAAACAGGCTATGAGAACTCGGACCCTCGGCCCCAGAGTTTCAACCCCAAACGGTTTGAAATTTTTCAATTTATTTGAAGTATTGAAAATCGGAATGTCCTTTTCGGAGTGACAACACATCGAGCATTTGATTCTTCGAACATAATTATGAAAATCGGAAATTAACTAATCGGGTTTACGACTTTTGGTAAAATACATTTCGTGATTTTGAATAATAGACATTTAAATTCTTAGGTATTATGAAATTCGGACTTTTGAAAATCGGAACATCGAAATCACTACATAGTATAAAACAAACTCGCTTCCCGCTGTCTGACCCTATGTATGCTTAAATCTTTAAAACTACGCAACTTATTTTGATGTGATTTTTTTTAATAGATAGTGATTCAAGAGGAAGGTTTATATGCATAACATTGCACCCGTGCGAAAATAAAATAAAATATTTCGGAGTATTTGGGTGTTTCCATTAAAATCTACATCGCGTCACTCGTGTGATTGGTCAAATCTTGGTACATCTCTCCGCTCCCCTCTTCTCCGCTTTGGTGGAGTCCGGGACATAAACTTGAGAAACAAATGAAACAACGTGCTCAAGCTCATCGTCGATGCTGCCGCGTTCTTTAATACTCCCACTCAGTTTCTCGCTCTAGCAAATGATGGTTCAGAGCGACAGAAAAGGATAGCATTTAATTTTTTTTACAACCCTATACGGAATACTGCTGTAATTGGGTCTCCTACGCATCTTCGAAGATTGCCATTTTAAAAATGTGATGAAATGAAAGTAAAAACTCAATTTTAACAATAAATTTACAACATTTTTTTTTTATTATTAAATAAAATTCACTAAAAATAAAATACAACACAATTATTTTCCTTGACTCCTTAACTTTTGCCGACTGATGTGACTAACCTTACGCCGCTTATCTATGAGGCCGCAGCAGCAAGAGTAAATCAAAATGCAATGGCATGTCAGAGTAACCACTATGTCAATAAGCTTGTGATTTATTTGTCGTAGTGTTTACAGAATAGTTTTATTACTTTTGGCAATAGTGTTATTTTGATAGGCTTGGCTTCATACTCCTCCCTGTCAATATCAATTACTCCAATGTGCTCGTGCGGGATTAGCATCACACTTCGAGCAAGGATAGCATTGCTTATATTATTTTCACGCACTCGATTCCAGCCCTCACTCACAAATTCAGTATATTTGTAGTTATATTTTCCTATACCTATACTCAAAGCTGGGGTGCTATGCGTATTCTGTATGTTTGGAGTAACAATCCTGAAGTCACTCGTTTGGAAGCAAATTTCCTGAGTCGTGTCACAATTGCTGTTTATGTTATTTGCAGGGTCATTTGTTTGTGCGTAAGATGTAGAGGGCATGAAAAACGACCATTTCCGCTTTACTTGGGGCCGTTTTTGGAGGCAGTTGCTGCATCCATCACATGGCGGGCTATATTTCATTGTGCCTTTGCAATGCCAGTTCAGAGATTCCCTATAGCCGTTGAAGATGAAAGCTGCATATTCTTTTAATGATCCGTATATCCAGTACTTGTGTTGTTTCGACTGGACATCTCGGAAGGCCCCCCATTCTAGTGAGCAGAGCGCAAAGATTGGCTTACCGAAGACAGCATCCTCAGAATCTTCTAAAGGTTCTATTTTCATGGCATCTTTCCACACAGTACTACCCTTTATTATAGCCATGGATGCTTCAATAAGTTGTTTGACTCGGAACACACCTTCCCCTTTAGGAAACAAGGTGTTTCCAATGGTGTTGGTGCGTCCAAGTGGTAGAATGCCTAGCGGGAAACGGTTTGCTTCATCATTTCTGCGTAATAAACCTGGAATATTAATTTATTTTCTGAAAGTATTTTATTTTGAAATACAAAAGGTGTTCCAGTCTACTCCTATTCAATGAAGGTTTTTTTTTTAGTTAGATAAAATTGTTAATAAAAAACAATCAGGACAAATAACGCCTTCTGAGTATTTTTTTTTAATTCATCATAACCTAGACAAATATCATAAATGCGAAAGGCTGTCTGTCGCCTTCCCATGCCTTAGTAGCAGAATTGATTTGGATTAATGATGCAAACAGAAAAGTGGCCGGGTGCTAAAGGTTATAAATTATATTTATATCATACATCTAGCCAAGCTATCAGAATTTTTGCCGACGAAGAATGTTATAAGTTAAACAAAAGTTACCTGTGACACTTTCAGAAACAGTGCCATCTCCTCCAGCAACAACAATAGCCTGTGTTCCCTTCAAGGTCTCCACCACTTCCTTAGCATTCCCTTCACTGGTCGTCTGAATAACATCCACCTGCAACCCAGCCAAGTGCAGCAGTGGTTCACAGTACTTCTCAAAGTCCTGCTTAGCGCTCCTCTTATTGGCTACTGGGTTAAGTATGACAGTTACATGAGTAGGGTTTTGCATCATATCAATCGTCCCATCTCCATATTTTGATGCCTCCTTGCATGCTGCCCGCATCAGTAAGTTAATGCTGTAAAATTTGGTGAATTATGAGTACTACTCCATTTTGAAATTGTGTATTTTTTTGAATTATTTTGAGTGAATAAAATTTTCAAATATTGTAAATTTTAACTAAAAAATACGTTACATCTTTATTTAATAGATAATACTTTATTACCAAAACTCAATTATTAAAAAAAAAACCTCAAAATTGGTAAGTTACTCACTCATATTTTTCTTTTGCTTTAATAGAGCCATAATAAAAGGCGATGGCTCCCAAAACTGACTTTTTCCAATTAGTTCGTATAATTGTATGTAATTTTATAATTTTTTCCATATTTCGTAGTTTTTTAAATAGGTTTTTATAAATTTGGGGTTAGTCAGCTGTTGCGGCTGACAGTCGAAAAGTAAATAAATTGTCACTGTCAAGAGCATTAAAATGTCATCTGGCATTGGAAATTTGTCCTAACTTTTCTTCTTGGAATGTAAAAAATGCTTTTAGTGGTAGTTGGAAGTACTTGGAAGTTACGTTTTTTGCATACGTGATTGGTTGGACTCCATAACCTTATCCTCATGACGCTTCAATTTTCGATGCAGAAAGAAATTATTTGAATCTCGAATTCTCGAGCCCTGGTTTTTGGCCCTGGTGTCTTGCAAGACGACCCATGTATAGTAATAATTCCCTCGGTGCTATGATAAAGTAACATTATTTTATATGACTTTATAAAAGACAGTGTAATGAATTTTTCTTCTCATTTTTAAACCAGTTTATTTTGTATTATTGGTGTGGTCTTTTTAGCAAATTGGCTATTAAAATAAACAATCCTCGTTTTTAAAAGTAAAAAAATTGTGGTTTTGGTAAATTCTAGTTTCCTTTTTCAATCACTAAAAATAAATTTTATTCCCATGTAATACAGTGTATATTGGCTTGGTTGATCTAAGGTTTGGTTTTCAAGTAAAATCATAGAGCAAACTCAAATTGATTTGTCAAATAAATATCTATATTTTCGTTTTGTGATGTGTTAAAATATTTATTTAATTTCTTCAGTAATTCGTCATGAGTTCTGATAAAAAGGGAGTCGTCAAATTATCTGACGGCTGGGTGCTTTGCACATCTAAATCAAATCCCGGAAGAAAGTATTATTTTAATAAGAGGACAGGAAGATCGTCATGGACCCAACCACAGGTGAATTTCGTATTTTTTTCTACCATTCCTACATTATTAATACAAAACTGGTTTCTAAATCCACTAAGGGTAAATTTAGGCTGCCTCCATTAATAGTTCAGAGCACAATTCGGAGTTAATCTTAGCTTTATATTTCTCATATTTCAAGGCTACAGAAAAGTCGGATAAGAAACATAAAAACAAGAAAGAGAAAGTAAACAGAGAAAAGAGCAAAAAAGAAGACACACAGAAGACTCCTTCGAAGAGGAAAAGCGACAGCTATGAGGCTCAAGACTCAGCTAAGAAAAAGCATAAAAAGGGTATGTCCTGTTATTTACATATTTCTTCTACCAAACATTATAATATCTTTATGATAAAAATCGTTTTTTTAGTTATTCCAGAATGTCGAAAATATATAAAAGGTATGCGAGTTTCCTGTGCAAACCAATACATCTGAAAAATTAATTATTGAGCATAATTAAATGTTGCAATGAAGGCAATGGTTGAATGACTACTTTTTAGTCATAATATACCCACATATACTTGAAAAATGCATTATTTTCTAGAAATATCTGAAGACTATGATGAATATGAGTAGTTACTGCACAGTAAAAGCATTCAAATTCATTTATTGTTTATCACAGGTGAAATATCATTTTCTGACGATTATTACATAAAGGCTCGCTGTAACATAGCATGCATTATGGTATAACAATTGTTATATTTCCATTAGACTTATTTAGCTACCATATTTATTGTAACAGTCTAAAAACATGAACCTTTGTATACGTAGACATACCCATAGCTAGTGGTACCACAATTCATGTTCACTGTACAACCGCAAATCTGTAAAACAAAGACAACAGTCTTTGTTTATATTATTATTAAATACATTTGATTAATTATATGAAACAGCAGATTTTTTAAAGAACCCGCATAAAATTGCAATATTGGTATGTCTAGAATCACATACAGAATCCATACTATCTCTTTGGTCTAGAGGTCTCAAGCATGACTTCTGAGCATGAGGTCCCAGGTTCGATTCCCAGGTTAAGCAAAGTGTTTTTGAATTTTTCAAGAATTTCTCATTAACAGCCAGGGAGTGTGGATTTGTGCCCATTTGATGGCAATAGGCTTGCACCTGAATACATGGTATTTGAGCATAACTTGCGAAATGTGAGTGTACTATTAGGTACATCATCATCAGCCTACAGCAGTCCACTGCTGAACATAGGCCCCCTGAATCGCACGCCATTCCACCAGCCACCCTGCAAAGGTACACCTCTGCCTAACCCTTTGGGGATTATTGCTTTGATACTATGTTATGTTTACTGAATCCTTGGTAAAAGTTAGTATCATGAACTCATGATGACCCTACACAGTGATTATAGATACACAATAGGCTGTTCAAATACAATATTTAAGTTTTGTAACATAATATTATGTATTTGGTATGAAATCTGAATCTTTGTCATTTTGTGTGCATTGCAAATTATTTTTATTATGAAAACTTTATGGAGAAGTAAAAAAATCTATACTGTGACCTTTCACATGCTCCACCAGTCTACCTACGGTTGTTTATGCTTAAACTGTAGGTTTATGCCAGTGACTATTTATTTAATATTCAAGCGTTGTTGAGGTTTGCTACACCCCCTTTCCCCTTTCTATTTGATCATAAATCAGAATGTAATAGGTTGCTATGTTGTTACATAATCATGATCTCCCAAAGATCAGCTCAAGCAGAACTTCTTAAAGCTAATTAAAAATACAACCATATTCACACTCCATATTTTTAAGATCTTCTTTTAATAAACCAAACATAATTATGGCAGTTTTTTAACCCTTTCAATATCTACACAGAAAGCCTCACACCATCTAAGCAGAAACCTAAAACCGAATCGCCGCAGAAACCCACCCCAGTACCAAAAGAGACCCCCGAGAAACAGACACCAGTTAAAAATGCAGCAAATCAAAGACTTTCACAGCTCAGATCACAGTTATCGGCTGAGGCTCATGAGGACAGCAGCAACAGTAATGACAGAATGGGTTCCCCAGTTAAACCGAAACAGAAGATTAGCCCCAAACCTACCGCCACAGAGACAAAGACTAATAGGACAGAAAACAAAAGTCCAACGGTGAATGAAAACAGATGTGCCACAACGCAGTCACCTAGCAGTGACAGCCTACAATCAATGCCTTCACCCTCCCAGTTCTTTGCAGCAAACAAAATAATCTCTTCAATGAAGGCTCAACTGCCTGAATACTGTGATAAAACAAAACCAAAAGACACATTTGCGGACATCGAGCATGGAATATGCAATCAGACTTCTGAATATCCATACATGAAGCATCCTGCAACACCGCCTCAGTTTTCTGAAGCTAGTAAGCTTGTGTCTGCTATTAAGTCTAAATTGACTAAAGTGGCTATTAAGGATGGGAATCTGAAGACTTTTACGTCCGCAAGTGATAGAATGGAGGCATTACGGACTAGTTTGTCGCTAGACTTGATGGAAACTGAGAGTGAACCTGTAGTATTAAGTAATAGTGTAAGCAAAGAAGTTATGATGAAGTGTACGACTGAAGCCATGGATGTGGATTGTAAGGAGGTTTGTCATCCTAATTTTTATATCTATAGATATTATCACTACATAGTATAAAACAAAGTCGCTTCCCGCTGTCTGCTGATTTTGATGCGGTTTTTTTTAATAGATAGAGTGATTCAACAGGAAGGTTTATATGCATAACATTGCACCCGCGCGAAGCCAGGGCGGGTCACTAGTATATTATAAAGAGGTAATATTTTTTAGTGAGTTTGTAAGTTAGTATGTAGGGGGTAATCTTCGGAACTACTGATCCGATTCCGAAAATTCTTTCACTAACTGGAAGCTACATTAAAAATGTTCCTATGGGTTAATTTCCGTACATAACGAGAGCGAAGCTCCGACCAAAAGCTAGTGAGTGCTAGAAACAATAAATTCCTGTTGTTGTGTTCTTTGTACTTGAATCTTCATTCTTGTTTGTTGTTTTGAATTGATATTATCTCAAGTGCCGTTACTATCTTCATCATTGTTTCAGAAACTGGGTGGTAGTCATAATATTGAGGCTAAGAGTACAAATAATTGAAAACTGTGTTTAGAGTCACAATAATTCTTTATTTAGTATGCAGTAATATCCTCAAAGAATCTCTCAGTTTTATATTCAACATACAAAATAATAGTGAACAGACAGAACTGACCTATAACCTTAACACTATATATAGACCATTTGTGGGTAGTATGAATTTTAAATGCTACCTACTCTTTGGAACTGCTATTGTAGATATCCAGTTTGTAATGCCTATTTTTTATTTAAGATTTTTCTTCTTTTATGTACCTGTTGACATCTCACAAGAAGAAGAAAACATCCACTAGAAATCTTACTCTCACTCTTAATCACTCTTAATGCGTAGTTAGCGCAGTTTCTGTGTTATTTATCGTTTGTTTCCGTTGACGGGTATTAGTAAGGGAGGGGGTGGGTTAAGGGTCTTATGTCTGATTTGATTATGTTTTTATTTATAAAAACAAAACCTTGATATATCACCCGTAGATTAAACTATTCTTACAATTTATATTTTAACAAGCATAAGTATAAAATCCTTCATCTTTTTTCTTTCAGATAAAGCAAGTAGCACCTCTAGTGAATTGTACAAAAGATAACATAAGTAGCGAACTGGTTTTAGTTGTGGATACGAATATTTTTATACACGAGTTGGACATGATCAAGAATGTGCTCAATTCTAATATTAAAGGTAAATATAATTTGATTTTTTATTACATGTTAGCATAGGTTTTGGAAAAACTGTCAACATGTTCTGGAAGCATGTTCTGGAGGAGCTCGTGGCTAAATAACAACAGCGGATCGGGTTATGCCGCGCTTGCCTAGGTTGGTCTGTCGATGGGTGACCACCCTTTATATACCGAGTTTTCTCCGTGCCTCGGAAAGCACGTAAAGCCGTTGATCGCGGCTGTTATTTGTAGATCCTAGACAGACCCTGAACTGCAGTCACGCGATAGCCCTTAGTCGCTAGAATATTATGATCAATATTACGTCGATCGATGTGCCGAATAAGTCATAAACACCCAACGCTACGCTTCAAGGTTCTCAATCGATCTCGGGGTGCACTGCAGTCTTTTTAATCATGTATGGTGACTCTATTTTAAGATTGTAGGTCATAATGCCGCGGAATGATAAGTCTGACAAAGCTTTTATAATGCGTGAGTCCTCATCGATCCTTACGAGGGGCGAGCGCGGATCACGCCGCGCCGCCGTCTCGGGCCTGTGTCTGTTCAGGTGGGAGACCCCAAATCTGTCACCCGCAGGCCACATCCTAAAGTGGCCGAAAACCGTTTTGCGCCCTCCGGCGCCCGGATAGAGAGGGAGGCTGTGTTCTTCCGTTCCCTCTCTGCCGCTTCCTTTCCGATCATCACTTCCTCGCAAAAAGAGGCGACGGCGTCCCACGCGCTCTCGCTCCCAACCATGGGCTGCACCACGACCGGTAGCTAGAGCGATCGGCAAAACCGACCGCCGCGACAAGTTCACGGCGTTGCATTATCCAGGCTGGGCACTCCTCCAGAGTGCGCTGTGACGTGTCGACTCGGCAGTGGTGACAACCGGGCGTTGGTTCCCGACCTTTACGGCACGGTTAGTTTACGAAGCACCCATGCCGGAGAGCAGCTGGTCAGCCGGAAAGTGAGAGCGCCATTCCGTCTCTCCAACCACTCCTTCGTCACGGGTCTTCCCGCCACAATATCGGCGTGCCCCCCTTTCGAGTCATAATCCTAATTGTCTTGTCTCTTCAATCAGGATACGCTGAACAGCCAACCCTGCTGGTCCCCTGGCGGGTAGTCAACGAGTTGGATCGACTGAAGGACAACAATAATTGCAACGGCGCGATATGGAAGCGGGCTAAGGCTGCCATGGAGTATCTATACAAGTCGTTGCCTGAAAATAGCAGGATACGAGGTGTGTATAAAAAATCTGTTTTTTTTTAAATATTTTAGATAGGATAGGTATTATGTCGAATCCCAATCAACATTTTTCTCAATCAATGAAACAAAAAAACCGGCCGAGAGCGGGCGTAGCACCAAACAGTATAGTAAAAATATTTTGAAGGCTCAATCATATGTTGTATTAGTTACTGCTGCAGTTTGATGAAAAAGTCCCATATCTCAAAAACCAAACATCAAATGTTATTCAAACCAATTTTCGTTGAAAGTTTTTTTAGGTTCTACAATATTACATTTTTTCAGAATTTTCCTCCTCTTAATTTAGAAATTAGAAGGGGGACACACATTTTACCACTTTGGAAGTGTCTTATCTTTCAAGTGATTGACTTTGAGAAAAAATGGTTTTAAATTATTATTATATTAATTAATTATATTTAAGCTCTTATATGACCTATGCTTTCCCTACAAGCTAGTGACAGTAAAATCAGAAAAACCCATTAGGTGGATATCGCGTGGCATAAGATTATGTAGTAAAAGGAAACGAAATTTACTTTGGAAACATAGACTAAGGCCGTCACCAGAAAATAAAAACGCTTTCGTTAATTACTCTAAGAGGTTTAAAAAAATAATTCAATTAACTCAGAAAGCCCAAAATAATTACTTGATCAAGAACTCAAAGAATAAATCAAAAACCTCATGGCAAATAATTAACAACAGCAAAATTAATAAGGAACCAATTTCACAGATAAAAAATTATAATCAGACAATAACAGATCCGAAAGAAATAGCAGTCATTCAATAATTTTTTCATAAACCAAATTACAAGTATACCTAATAACCCAATGCAGGACGTTAAGAAAATAGACCAGAACCCTAACTCAATGTTTATGCCACCAGTCATACCTCAAGATGTGATGAGAATAATTAAATCACTAAAAAACAAAAAGAGCTCTGGTTATGACGGGATTTCCACTCAAGTCATAAAATTTGTTGCTAATAGTATAGTTGGTCCTTTAACCCATATTATCAACTCAAGCATATCATCAGGAACATTTCCTGACAACTTAAAAACAGTAATTGTTAAACCAATTCATAAAAAGAACAGTAAAGATGATATGGCGAACTATAGGCCGGTCTCTTTAATCCCCGTTTTTTCAAAAATTATTGAAAAAGTCATATATGAAGCACTATCATCTTTTCTGACTAAATTTAATATACTTTGCCATGAGCAATACGGGTTCAGGAAAAACAGGAATATAAACATGGCAATTTTTGACCTGCTGAATAATATTATGTCGAATGTTGATACTAAAACGCCTATATGTGCTATTTATACGGATATGTCGAAAGCTTTCGATTTTGTCAACCATAACATACTACTTCAGAAAATAAACGCCTATGGCATTCGAGGTAATATCCTGAACCTAATAAAAACATACTTATCTGGTCGCAAACAGATGACAGAAATTTACAAAATATGTGCCAAGTCTAAATTAGGACGAAAATATGTGTCTTCCAGTAGAGAAATTAAATTCGGTGTACCACAGGGTAGCGTCCTTGGGCCATTGTTATTTTTAATTTATATTAACGACCTTCCACGCCAAATCCACCATCCTATGGTACTGTTTGCCGACGATAGTACAGCTCTCTTAAAGTATGACAACAATGAAAATTATGAAAACAATATAAACGACACCATTAAAATTATAATTAATTGGCTAAATAGTAACAACTTACAAATAAACATACAGAAAACAAAGATTATGCATTTTTACCAAAGACTTCGCATCAATGATCTAAATATTAATTATAACGGTCAAAATGTAGACAGGGTAGATGTGACAAAATTTCTAGGAATTTTAATTGACAGTCAACTGACATGGAAGGCACAGGCAGAAGCAATCTGTAAAAAACTTAGCGCATCTGCTTATGCACTCTATATTCTCAAAAAAAAAGTTAATATCAAAACAGTATTACTAGCATATCATAGTCTTATCGTTTCCATTTTAAGGTTTGGTATCATATATTGGGGCAACTGTACCGAAAGAGAGAGTATTTTTAAGGCCCAAAAACGATGCTTACGAGCAATATTTAGCTTGAAAGTTACGGACAGCTGTGTTCCAATGTTTAAAAAACATAATTTATTGACATTTCCATGTCTTTACATTTTAGAAATTGCTCTTTTTGTTAAATGTAATCGGCAGCTTTTCTTAACTTTATCGGAAAGCAGATACCGAGACGTAACTTTACGATCACAATACCAAAATTTGCTACGCACAGGTGGCTATAGGACTGCTTTATTGAGGAAAAATATTTTTGGTATGGCACCAGCTATTTTTAACCACATTCCTAATAACATAAAAGAGGAACCCGTAACAATATTAAAAAAAAAACTAACTGAACTTTTGTTGAATAAATGTTATTACTCCTCGGATTTCCTAGCTGATAAATTTTAGTTGTGTTTCATGTTTGTGTGTTTGATGATGAACTGCATCAATGTTTGCATGCCAAAATGGTAGAATGTACAAGGATTCTCTAACATTATTGTAACGACCTTATTGTAATTACCTACTTTCGGAGCAAATAAATGATTATTCTATTCTATTCTATTCTAAAGACCTACCTTTAGACACGCACGTATAGGTTTGATGAAAACCCCTGTGTATAAAAATCGTAAAGCGGTTCACAGATTACCATCTACCTACCAAGTTTCAACTGTGTAGTCCTAATAGTTTCGGAATAAAGTGTCTGTGACATACGTACGGACGGCCAGACAGACATGACGAATCTGTAAGGATTCCGTTTTTTGCCATTCGGTTACGGAACCCTAAAAAATAGTCAGAATTCTGGCTAAATTGGGAGCTTTTTCAATGAATCATTGAATTTATTTTTATGTTGTTTTATTTAACATAAAACTCATGGTTCCTTCGACCAATTTTCTGTGTCTTATCATAATTTCTTTTTGAGGTACCATAATAAAAATAGTAGTTTTCATTTTAAGATCTGTATACCTTAAGTGGCTGTGCTGTTACATTTTTTAACGTAATAATAAGTAAAATTGTACGACGTTATACGCAGGTCAACCACTCCGCGATGCAAACTCGCACATATACCCTTGCGAGTCTCCGGACGATGAGATCCTGAACTGCGCGCTTCAGCAGGCCGATAGGGGCAAGTCAGTGGTAAGATGCTCCTATCATACTCTGATGCCATCACACTCGACGACACCATAGGGCCCAGCGTGGGAACACATCGAAGAAGATTTTCGGACAATATACTGCTGTCTTCTTTGTGACAAGCTGGAATAATGAACAGAAAATGAAAATTAGGTACATTATACGGCCTAATAATTTATGTTAGTCTTAAATTAAACCTTTGTAATTTTAAACATATGCAGTGTTGGGATGCATTAAAGTTAAACGGTAAAGTAAATATGAATATATATAATTTTTATGTCACTCTCACGTATGCCTGCCACTTTGGTCTAGTGGTCGCAGATGCGACTGCAGAGCGTGGGGTCCTGGGTTTGATTCCCGGGTTGAGCAAAAAGTACTATTGGGTTTTTCCATAAGAAATTTCTCGGTAGTAGCCCGGAGTTCAGAAGTTAGCGGCATGATACCCTCGTGCCTCGGTGCGCACGTTAAGCCGTTGGTCCTGCGCCTGAAATCTCTCCGGTCGTGTCGGATTGCCGTCCCTGAGGACTATGAGAGTAAAGGAACAGAGAGTGCACCTGTGTCTGCGCACACATTTGTGCACTATAATATCTCCCGCGCCGATGGCTTATCTCCGATTATATTGGCCGCCGTGACCGAAAACGTCAGGAGGACTATAATTATTATCCATACTCCGTCTTAAATTCAGATTAATGGGTGACACGGAGCATGAAATTGTTTAAAGAACTATTTTAAACATTCCCCTAACCTTTGAAATAGTCCAGCATACCCCCTAACCAAAAACTTCTAACTCAAGGAATCCATCTTCCCCAGATCCTTCTATCAAACGACAAGAACCTATGCAGCAAGGCTGCCATAAACAACATCAAGAGCTTAGGCCTGTCTCAGCTGAAGGGTCTACTGGAGACTACTCCTCAAGAGTCGGACCCTGACGCCTTTGATAACCTGAAGCATTACCAGGCTACTATTTATCAACTGCTGGCTAATATCTTAGAGGTATGTGGTTTATTTCTTTTTAGTTAGAAAGACTGGATGAGAGTTACAGAGATTCGAGTGGAATGATGAATGATTGCAGACCTGGAGAAGCCGATGTCCAGCAGTAGATTGCTGTTAAGCTGTTAATGAAAATGTCAACATAATACAACAGTATACTGCCTCGAATGCCTCGTTGGTCTAATGTCCGCAAGCGCGTCTGCCGAGCATGAGGTCCTGGGTTAGATTCCCGGTTCGGACAAAGTGTTATTGGGGTTTTTCCATCAAGAATTTCTCAGTAGCAGCCTGGATTTGTACCCGGTTGATGGCAATTGGCTCGCCCCTTATTGCATGGGACTTAAACATAACTGGCTAACTGTGGGTGTACTATTAGATTAGTGGTAGGTGCCTAACCCTGAAGTGATAACAGGCGTGATGTTGATATGTGTTATAACATTATACAATTTCCGTAATAAGTTCGACATAATTAAGGTTTTGGTGGTGGTACGGAAAAATAAATAATCCTATGTAGAAAACTGGAGGCAAATACCCCCAGGTATCGCGTGATAATTCGCCGCTAGAGGCGCTAGCGTAGTGCGCGGTCACCGAAATGTCAGATGTCATAGAGTGCTCGCGCGTTACCACATATTTTTACTAATATTCGCGATTGTGGTCTTGAATGAGCTATTCCTGTTCAATTATGACTTGAAGATTTTAAGTAGCAATTTAGGATCTTGTTTGTTAGTCTTGGAGGTAAAATTATTTTTAAATGTCTCATGCTTGCTAATTTTTGGAAGAATATTGTTAATATGTATCTGAAGTTTACATTGAGTTATTATACGTAATAAAATATTTTTTTTAATGAAGTTATTGGTACTTAAAAGTACAAAATAGAATTCTTGATAAGACCTTACTCGACAGTGGCGCCATCTGGTGAGCTCAAAAACTATAGCCCTCATTGTTAACGTGTAAAATTTGCGTATACGCGTTATTTTTCAATGTTGGTTGCTGAGTCTAACTGCGACTCTTTGTTTTGTCTTTTCTCTTTGTTTATAACTCGAGAACCACTTATCCAATTTGCGTAATTTTCGTGCTGATTCACTATCATTTCCTCTGGTTGTGATTTTTAGTTTTCTTCTTCTTCGTGTCGCTGGCACGACAATTTTTATACTTAGTTAGCTGAGAACTTCGCCACTTTCACCACGTCGTGGGTGGCAGCGCAGAGCTCACTTTGGCTACATGTTTTTGTGCTTTATTATTTTCAGAATGAAATGCGCGCCAAATACAACAACCTATGGGAGCACGTGCTGTTCAAGGCGCCTCCCTGGACGCTGGCGGACGTGCTGCAGTGCTTGCTCAAACATTGGATCGCCGTCTTCAACGAGGTCTTCCCCAGGATAGAGCATCTCATCACCGACCTGAAGAGTGCGCTCACTTCTGTTGATAGTAAAGGTACGGTTTAACACCCGCACTTATAGTCAAGTTAAAATAATTACTTATGCAAACGTTTTTATGAATTAGACAAGAATTTAAACGAAGTAAGAACCGTCAAAGAAAGCAAAGCTAAGAATTCTAACTTTTGACAGTAAGTTCTAACTTCAAGAAATTACTAAACTACAGAATAAAAATAAATCAAGTAATCAGTTTTGCTTCTCTTTAAATACCAGGTTTCATTCAGCTCTATGTCAATAAAGCAAAATCGTTACAATATAGCATAATCGTTATAACGTAGCAAATATATGTATCGAATTCTGGATTCTACTACGAGCTTGATAACCATGATTTAATCATTCTGTTTCTTTATTCTAGATTCAAAATCTCTAACAGAATCCGAGGTGTCAAACTTCAAAGATCTATGCTTAGATGTGGCGAAGAAATGCCAGATAATTCCAGAATACATGGAGCTAGCCAAGATCACGGTAGACCGTCTGCTGAACGACCGCTCCGTTGACGCGGAGGATGAGAAACATGGCGAGCTGATGGTCATAGACGCTTTCGAGAATGTGTGGACTGTCATGTCTAGTTTTTGGTAAGTCTTGCATCTGCCTAGCTTTTTTCCAACCACATTGCGGTTCGACTTCCAGTATAATTCGGGTATGTAGGCAGCCGACTCTTGCGCATAGCAGCTGAATACCAGTATTTTACATGAAACGACTGCCTATCTGACCTCCAGAACGATACCCTTGGTAAGACAGGATGACTTTCGGGCTTCTGATTGCTTGTAAAGACTATTAAAGATCTACGAATGTCCGCCGAGACTGACGGCTTTCTGAAGCACGGGACAGTCGATTAATAATTAATGGTCACCCATCCTCCCAGCTTGATTTTCAACGACCCCCGTGGCTGTTACTACCTACTCCCACCACCAGCTCCTCCTTGGTGAGTGGTCTCGCGGAATACATGGAGCTAAGATCGTGGTAGACCGTCTTCTGAACGACCGCTCCGTTGACGCGGAGGATGAGGAACATGGCGAGCTGATGGTCATAGACGCCTTCGAGAATGTGTGGACTGTCATGTCCAGTTTTTGGTAAGTCTTCATCGGCTTCTAGTATAATCCGGGGATAATTGAAGCCGACTCTGCAGCATAGTAGCTGAATACCAGTACTTTACATGGAGCGACTGCCTATCTGACCTCTCCCACCCAGTTGATACTGGGTAATACGATACCCCTTGGTAAGACTAGTTATTTATCATTACAGGGCTTTTTATACCTAGTACGAAAGTGTACTTACTTTTAACGTTGTAAAATTCACCTTTGCAGTGCCAAATTATCGTCCCGCATCGGCGTACCCCACAACATAGAAGACAAGTGGCCCGGTGACGAGCCGCTAGAAGCGCTCACCAGCAAACTGATGCTGTTCACCAACCAGATCACTGCCTTCACACTAGCTATCAAAGGGTGAATTTATTTTATTTATTTAGGAATACTAATGAGTTGCATTACAATTTATCAATAAAAAGCTGAGAGTTTGTTTGTTTGAACGCGCTAATCTCAGGAACTTCTGGTTCGAATTGTTTTTTTTTTAATGTACGATAGCTCATTTATCGAGGAAGGCTATAAGCTATATATCATCACGCTACAACCAATAGGAGCGGAGCATCAATGCAAAATGTTGCAAAAACGGGGAAAAAATAATATTTTTGAGAGCTTCCGTTGCGTGCGCTGCTTAAACGGTTAAATTTGCACAAAAATAATGTATGCAGAATTATTCCTCTTAAAAAGGTCTAAAAAAAAAGTCCGCGACAGCACATGCCTATCTTTTAAGGTTGACTAACAATAAACCTTTTTCTGATTTTAAAATTTGGTCAAAAATAATAGGAGATATCACTGTTTTAAAATAACTCCGCATCAAAATAATGACCCGTGGTCATATTGTTGGGAAAACCAATGTGATTAGATTTAATGCACAATTGTTGTGCGTAACTTAGAGGTTTTAGTTTTTGTTTCATTGTAATCGATGCTCTCTATCAAAAAAATATGAATTTAAACTATTCAAGAAAAACTTATCATTATTACTTAGATACATGCAGAGATATCTATTGAGCTAAAGTGGTACTAATGAATAAATGTGCTCACAAGATAACTTTTAAATCGATTGACCGCGTTTAAAAAAAAGTTATAATAGCAAAAGTTACTCTAGATTAGTCTACATGACGCTGCTTGGAAAATCTACATAGCCTAGCCTACCCTATAGGGTTTGTGTTCTTTCTAAGCATTATATTTTAGCAGCTCGATAGATGGCGTTGTTCATTTGATGCCATTTTCTGAATCGCGGTGTTAAAATTTTCGGTGAAAGAATGACCCTCTCCCGTGTAAGCTGTATGTGTTTCGGCCCCCGGCCTGGAGCGAGCTCGGCCAGACGGGGCCTCTGTCGCTGGTCGCCATCCGCTGGGCCTCCGCCGGGTAACCGGCGCTCTCACGGTGGCGGTGACAGACCGCCGAGGCGGCGTGAAGAAAGCGGCGCTATCGTACAGCGCCGTGGCGCCTCTGCCGACACAATATGACGACCACACACAGGCGAGCCCACACTCGCATGGCATTGGCCAGGCCTACACGGCCACCAAACGACGTTGTCCGTACGCTTACGGACAAAAATGGACCCAGGGAAAGCCCAAAACCCGCCAGCCGCGTCCCCCTGGGTGCAGCGAGATCTACGAACGTATCCATGTAAATTTTTAGTTGTGTCGTTGGTGTCGTAAAAGTATCTTGTCTCTAAATTAGCTGTGCCCGCGACTTTGTCTGCGTGGACTTGGACTTTTCTCAGCCTGGTATTATAAAAGGCAAACATGTTAGTATGACAATTTACACCATTGCTTTGATATTTGTTGACTGGTCAGGTTATAGACTTGATTCAAACTCGAAAGCATTTATTTTAAATAGACCCGTAACAAAGTGCCTGTGCAAGCAACAGGCTGCGAAAGATTTAACTTTACGCTGACGAAGTCGCGTGCACAGCTAGTTATACTATATTAAGCTTGTTATCTTATATAAAATTAAAAGTACTACAGAATGCACGCGTTTTAGACCGGTTAAGCAGTAGCCAGCCTCAGAGGCTGAACTGCGAGATGCCATCTCCTTAAAACAAACAAAAAAAAGAATACACGCAATTGCAATTGGGTGTGCGTTACAGTCCTGTAATGCACACCCAATTGCAGGTACAGCTTACATATTTTCAAGATGTGTACTCGAAAATGTGTAAGCTGTTAATACATAATTTAATAACATCACGCTTCGATTAAAATATTTCTTAAATCGGAAATTTTGATACAGATGATAACCGGCTCCCCCGATTTAAAAAATATATTCGATTATGTTCCAAATGCACCTGGTATACTGCACCACAGCTGCAATACTGGTGTTCAGCTGCATCCGGTTAGACTGGAAGCCGACCACAACATACTTGGGGAAAGGCTCAGCAGATGATGATGTTTCAAATGCTCCAATTGGTGCTCTGTTTACTGCTTGTGCTGATGGTGCCATCTATCGGCCTCGTTTTGTGGACACTGCTCCATTACTGCAATGCATACAATAAGTTTCGTTTCTAACAAAAAACTCGTTTTCTACAGGGTGTTAAGTTCAGATACTCCGGACGCGTGCGTCGAGGACCTGGAGCGAGCCTTCCGGGACAGTCTATCGCTCATTTGTATGGACAACGAGTATATCAACAAGAGCCGGCTGGCCGTCTTCTGTACCAAATGCAGGTGTGTACTTTAATCATAATTATTCAAAATGGCTGTACTGATTTTTTTTCCTAATGAAAAAAAAACTAATTTGATATTTTAAACAATCTGTTTGGGGCAGGCCCTCACTGTTAGACGTTTGGGGTTTGAAATACCTTTTGGAGTTCTTTCTTCCTGTATCTGGAAAACGAAACAATGGGGGCTATCGCGTATGAATTCGCCGCTAGAGGCGCTAGTGTAGCGCGGGGGCACCGAAATGTCAGATGTCATAGAAAGTTTACGCTTTGCGTGCCTTTTTAACACGTATTTTTACAAATATTCACGATTGTGGTCTAGATTGAGCCATTCCTGATTAATTAAGACTTGAAGATTTTAAGTAGCAACTTGGAATCTTAATTTTCAGTACTTGGAGATAAAATGATTTTTAAATGTTTCATGCTTGCTAATTTTTTGGAGAATATTGTATATATATGAGCCTGAAGTTTACACTATGTTGTTATACGTAATAAAATAAACTTTTCTTGAAGTTATTGGTACTTTATAGAATAAAATAGAATTTGACAGGACCTTAATCGACAGTGGTGCCATCTGGTGAGCTCAAAAATGATAGCCCTCATTGTTTTAAACCTGCTGCCAAAGCTAATGGCAAACGAGCAATTATATAGGATGTCTGGTAATGGATACTTTAACACATGATTTTACTCATGATAAAAAACAACTTTCCCAAAGAAACATTTTTTTATACTCATTCACTTTCATAATAACACAACAGTCGTATCGCGCGCCTGTGACCTAACAGCTACTAGGCTCGTGACGCCGTTCTGTCTCATTACTATCGTACCGTGCAGCAGTGGATAGGCAGAGCACGTGGCGCGCGAATTTCATTCGGCTGTTGTGTTATTGTGATAGTGAATGAGAACTAAAAAAAATGTTTCTTTGGGAAAGTTGTTTGTTATCATGAGTACAATCACGGGACTAAGTATCGGTCACTAATTACCAGACACTCTGTATATGTTAAAATTTCATTTGATTCTGAATCAAACTAAACAGGATTTCAAAAATCAAAGACTTCAAGGCTGTCCGACAGCCTTATTTCTTTTTTGCTCGATGAAACGCAGACTAAAGTTCGGGGGCGCCCAGTTTTGATCTTGACATTATAGGAATTAATGGTCATAATTCTTTCCAGAAACATGCTTCAGGAGGCGTACACCAAATTCTCACAACTAATGGAACTAATCGAAATTTGTAAAAACACTCTTGATCAACAATAAATGTTTACAGCGTACAGTCGCGGTCACAAGCCTTCTAATGTTAATAGTCTAAATGTATAGTCATAGTGTCAGATCAAATACAACCCTAAATGTACATAAAATGATGACTTAATAATTTATCATTTTGCGTGTACTTGAATATAGGCACACAATTTTTCTTTAAGACTCTAAATGTATTTAAATCGGGTAAACGCATTATCTTGTCAAAAATTAGTTAACGCTTTTGACCACGACTGTACAATCTAGTCTGTATTGTATAAAAGTGTACCAATTAGATAAAACAATATATTTCCTTGAATTTTATGAAGAAGTTCCTTTCATAAAAGAATGTTTTCCGTATATTGGACTCTAGATGTGATTGAAATCGTTGGTAATAAGATTTTCTATGATATAAAAAAATGGTCCCATTATAAATAAAAGTTTTCGTAAATCCGTTCATTTCAAACTAATGTATTTCGCGTTAGATTTGATTTTGAAAGTTGAGCATTTGAATTTTATTTTATATTTTTTAGAATGAATGTTAAAAAAAAAAACAATACAAGATGTCCATATTTCAAATGCAAGTTTCGAAATTTACCGACCAGTAACGTACTTATACAGAACTAATAATGAAGTTATCACATAGAAATAACAGAAGTTTTTAGATTAAACAATTTAACAACGCAATTTATATACATATACAGAATATTTGATTAAGGTGAAAACTTTAACATATTCATTCATTATTATCATCATCATTCATCATTATTATTTAATTATTATCCTTTATTCATTTCATCATCTTATTTCATACATTTTTAAATATTTCTTAAAAAAAAAACCTATTAAAAAAACATATAAAAATATAAAAAAACATAGTGCTCCGCCGGTGTCGGGAGCAGGGTCCAAGCTACCGGTGGTTAGGGCTCCAGAATCAGGAAGCTCCGGGCTGTATCGAGCAGTACTGCATAATTATTTCTATTTTCATATTCTTTTTTTTTTTTAGTTTTTTTTTATATTATGAATTTCAGGCTCACTCCATTGAAACGCGATCAGCACATCTAAACTGCCTTCAAGAGCTGTCAATATCATCATTGCTATGGCATATGGCTAGTAACAGCTCTTAAACGTGGTTTTGATTAGAGATGTAACGGATAGTAACTTGGCCGGTTAACGGATATTCGGCAAGCTTCGAGGCCGGATAGCAGGATATCCGGCTGCCGGATATTTGGCCCTTTGTCGCGTTAGATGTTGTATTGAGTTTGAATTGAGTTACCGCTGCCGCATAAGTGCAGTATTTACGAAGCTAAGCTTAGTCGCTTTTACCATCAAATCCTGAAAATTTTGTAGTTTTTCACCATGATTTTCCACTTGCTAATTTTGAATACCAAATTATTATCAATGAATAGTATATTTAATTACAAGTGCGGAAAGGCTGTCATTGCAAAGAGTTCCGACGCCGAAGGCGAGGGTTGACAGTCGGAACAAGTTGCAATGACGGTTCCGCAGGCGTACTGAACGACTATTTTTAATACAGTTGCGAAAAAATGAAGCAATTTAATAAAATAATAAAAACACAATAAACTCAACTAACTAATCATTTATTTCTTATAAAAGTTATGGTACACATGTACATTGAAATTGGTACAGTTTTTGTAACGACTTTTTGACTTTTCCGGTAAAATATTCTCCGAAGCATTTTGTGCAATTATACTGAGTTCCGGTGGTGTTAATTAAAAAAATAGGGTCGAAAATACTCATTTTGTGCAACAGTACAAACAACTAAACTCGCAAATATTTTTTTTGGAAAATGGAGCAGAATATAAGAACCGTAGAATATAAGCAGAGTTTTTTTTTTCTTCACCCATTTTGGTAGGCAAAGGGAACTATCCATACAGCTTAGTCTTCAGTAGATTTTTTTTATTGATATGAAATGAAAATGAAATTTAATGAGATGAAATGAAATGAAACCTAACCTAACTCATTCAATTAAATCATTAAATCTGATATTTAAATAAATTAGTAGCTTCTTTTTAGAAATATACGTATTTGTATGAATCACAAAAACACTTTAGTAAAAACTTCATGGTTGGTTTTTCTTTTTAATAGACATTATTTTGACAGTTGGGAAAGAGAACGCACGAGTTCGGGAAAGGTAAAAAAAAGCACTAGTATGTAATAACCCACATCCCAAACGCTATACGTCCCTGCAATACACCACTTTTAGAGCAACTGTATTAAAAAATATTTTTGGCAAGTAATTATAGTCAGTAATCAAATTTTACATTTTTAAATATAAATACATGGTGTTTATAAGCTACTGAAGCATGGTTTATCTTGTGTTAATAATAAATTATTGTTGTTTTTTTTCATATTCATTATCCGGCCGGATAGTAAATATTGGTCGGATAACGGACAGTTACCGGATATCCGTTTCATCTCTAGTTTAAATGGTGTTTATCGCGTTCTATTTCACTGGTCAAACCTATTCAATAGTCACAAAATTGGTTGCAATATTTTCCTCGTTCGTGCGAAAAGGGACTTCAGTGTCTTTCAAGACTGATTAATCGTTATATTTTGAACATTTTTTAAATGTTTTTTTTTCTCATATTCCCTGTTTTTCCCGCAATATGAACCTTGTTGATGTTTTTAAAATTTTTCATTATTATATTAATGATATTCAAATTGTTTGTTAGGACATTGATGGTATAAAAGTAACATATCTAGATGTTGTGCAATTCTTCTGTGTTTTAAAGGTTCATCTGTGTAGAAAGAAATGATTAAATGAAGTATTGTGGTCGGTGTAAATGTCAGAAGGATTATTATATCACAATCTAGCTAATTTTTGTGGTCCCCGACTCGCGTCTTGCGATTTCATCTTTATGATGCTCGTTCATAAGGCTGAAATCATATTTACATGCTAGATTCCGTTACTCTGAGGTGCAATACATAGTATAATAATATGTATAGAGATTTAGATAATTCGTACGTAGAACCACTTCTTATGCGAATGTTAGTGACGTAATGAGAATACAAAAATGTGCTGACTCGGGCATGTAAGGGTGATTTCACTTTCAGTCGTATTTAGCCTAGCTTAAAGTTGAACATATTCGGTGTAATCTGTATATTTGGAAAAAAAAAACTTCTAACGTCTACACTCATCACAAGTTTCCAAATAAAACACTTGCCCTGATTGAGCATTTCTTCCTTACATTTGTTTAAAAAAATAAAAATATTTTCAGTGTTACGGGTATCTGTGTAGTTACATTTGTAAATATTTATCTGTGTACACTAGTTGACGTTTTCAAATATCATCTGTCAATGCCGTTTGACGTTTTGATATGGGATGCAGATGTGCATAGAGATATAGAGTAGGCAAGCTGTACATGGTGTAAGGGAATTTATACCGAATCCTTGGTAAGACTTTGTTACGACATCTTTTACAACGTGTATAATTGGCGATGGTTCTATTGTTACTCTCTACACATTATTTAAACTATTGCTATCTCTTATAGAGGGAAATCCCGTGACCGCCAGACCTACGTCATTTTATTAAAGCTGAAACTTTTTCTGCAGAAGAACCTTACTGATGGCTTTGGCAGGTATCAGATAACAAATATGTGCTGAATAGCTGTCACGTTACGTCATAGACTAAAAAGCGTGATTTTTCTATATAGGGTGACTGGTATTAGTGACCGTTACTTAAACACGTGATTGTACTCATGATAACAAACAACTTTCCCAAAGAAACATTTTTTACACAACAGCCGTATGAAATTCGTTCGCCGCGCGGGTGCTCTGCCTTGGGTAGGCAGATGCACGGTACGATAGTAATGAGACAGAACGGCATAACGCGAATAACAGCTGATAGGTCACAGGCGCGCGCGCGCGAATTTCACATGGCTGTTGTGTTATTGTGATAGTGAATGAGTATAAAACAACGTTTCTTTGGAAAAGTTGTTTGTTAACATGAGTACAATCACGTGTTTAAGTTTCGGTGTAGTAAAGGTACCTCCGTAGAAAAAGTTTCAGCTTTTAGAAAATGATGTAGGTCTGGTGGTCACGAGATCTTGATCCATTAATGCTATACGAAATGAGAAAAAAACAGTGGTAACTCAGACCTGTCAAATAAGTATTGTTAACACTTAGCGTGTTCTTTTGAAAGTATTCTAGTCTTTTCTTAGCCTGTAGCATCCTACTGTCGGGCGGTGGTCTCTCCCCTTGATAGAAGTATTAGTTGACACTTATTTGACAGCTCTTATTTACTACCACCTTTTTCATATTTAGGGCGGATTACGCTAAAGAAACTGAATACGACCAGCAAATTTAAACTGAGTTCAAGAGCTGTCAACGTCATGTTTGTTGTTACACTGAGAGCTCTTGAACGCGGTTTAGATTGATTGGTGGAATTCGTCCTTAATCTTTTTAACGCCATTGTAACATAAACCTGACAAGCAAGCGCCTGCCCTGTACGCTAAACGACACAAATATGTGACAGAATAGTAGGTAAACTTGTGGCTTGGCGTGGAGGGCACGCGCATGCATTTATGCTCTGGCGTTCAAAAGGTTAATCTTCAAGGAAATAATAGCAATACATATTTCAATTTAAAATTATTTGATGAACAATAGAATCACAGTCATTGTCACGGTAATAGAAAGAGATGGAAGACAGCTAGCTGGTCTTATTATGAGCACCGTGCCAGCTTCTATCCCTTTCTAATATCGTGACGGCGCGAGCTACTTGTAGCTGTATCTTGCCTACCTATTATCTCTATGGTAGCTAGACTGTATATTCAATCTTAGCAATAGAAATAACTAAACTTGGTATGGAAATGACTAAAGATATTTGATTTTAAGACTACCATCTTAAATCACGCGCGTAAAACTAGTCTACTTAAATATTTCTTGTGCAATCAAAATAAGAATATTATGACCTTTTCTCGGATGGAAAATCATCAAATGACCCCCTCCCACTCTGGGCGGAGCGGAAAGGAGAGTGTCAGACTTGTACTGACTAAAACCCACTCATGTTCTTTCTTAGCCCTTTGTGTTCCTGGGCCGCGGAATCTCTTTCGAACAGTCCCGCAGCCCAGAATATTAAGTCCTCTATTGGCACCATAGTTATAACTCGGTCACATTATCTCTGCACCTTGCTTGATGACGCCACATTCACGGTACCGTGTGCAAAATAAGCATCTCTAGAAAACTGTTGTTTTTTTACCCGACTGTCGGATGTATATGTATGAGGCACCAAAGATGCTAACCATACTGACGCGATCGGGGCGAGCGCGGCGTGGTGAAGGCGGAAGCGGTAGGGGCATCGCATTCCAGCGAGGTGCAGAGATATTGTGACCGCGTTATAGAACTGTTTTACAAATTGAGGTCAATATGATGCGGTACAGGTCTGGCGGTAAAATCGAATGTATACTGTTTCCCGCCTTGCCAATTCCGACCTACTCGAACTTGTGAATAGCACCCCTAACTATACAGGATTATCCAAATAGTGATGTCATAAATAAATTTGATTCCACGAGGAATCAAATTCCCAGGGTTATCAGAAAATTCTCCATGTATTGTTCCGCGATTCTGGATAGTTTTCGAGTTATAGTTTCTTGAAAATTTTATGGGAACTGCTTTAAAAAAATATCTTTTCTTTTTTTACGACTTTTTCATATTCTTTAACGTTAACTAGAGCCATTGTCTAATCTCATTAGCATCAAGAGTAACAAAAATAATCAAAATCACATGATACAATATTGAATAATAAATAGATCGAATATATGATTACAAAGAGCCACTTGTAAAGGCCAATTTTAGTATTAAAATGCGAAAACTGTCTAGAATCGCGGAACATACATGAGGTATTTTCGGATGCCCTTGGGCATGAGGAACCAATTTTTTTAAGTGGTCAGTTGTCGTTAAGTTTTCAGGTGTCAAACAAATTTTAGCTGAATTATCTTTGGAAAATATACTAAACTTTGTACAGTCCCGGTTTTGGAAAGTCCTATTCTTATTTTGTTCGCAATAATACCTCATTATCTACTGTGCCACAAATGAGTTGTTTCAAGAAATCAACGAAATGTTACTCAATATTTATGTAAAGTCAGGAAAATTAATAGTTAAGTAAATGGACAACTACTACACTTAAATTGTCCGAATATACAAATCACAACTGTATTTTTTGATAATTGCATGAAATTGCCGCCTATGCATCACTCTTGTACTGATGAAGTTTAAATAAATAAATGGCTTTAACACGCCAAATTTGCTTAGCAATTAATTTTCCCTGACTGTGTAGTCACTAGAATAAAAATCTTCCAATTACGCAAAATTCAAATGCGATTTTCTGGACATAGTTTTTTCGAAACCATACTATTACTAATGAAATAGGTCTTTTGTTAAAGTCGCATTTGTCATTTCATGCAAAAACTGCTTTTGAATTATGCCTACCTGTGACGTATTTATGCTCGTGACTGTACAATATGTTATTTCAAGGCAAATTGTTAAGCTACTAATTTGTTTCCCATTAGTAGGTCATTAAAATATTACACTTATAATTCGAGAATGGATAATAGTCCGGTCAAAATCGACATAAAAATAGGTGTACCCTTGCATAAATTCCCAAGAAGCTGAAAATTTACATGAACGTTAGGGATACCATTATAGAAATTGTGAAAAGTCCCCATCGAACCCAGGTCTGAGGTCTGAACGGTTAGTTTTATGAGAAAAATAGCTCAGACAAAAATTGTAGATCATTTAATTAACTATAAAAATTCGTCTGACATTTTTCTCCCTAAGATTCACCATTTCTAACAAAAAGCGATTCTAAAATTTACTCAAGTTGTATTCTCCATAATAACTAAAAAAATCGAGAATATCAGGAAATCATCTATGTAAAACCTAGAAGTCCATTTATCTCAAAATGGTTTAATGATGTTTAACGTAAATATTATCCTGAAAATTTCCTTATTAGCACTAATTTTGAATGATAATTCTGAGAATATGAACTGAAAAGAATCCCAGACCCTCGGTTTATGTAACCATGTGACCTTGAGCAACATCTGTCTGCTATTCAATTGTCTACATGGCAGTGCCCGTACACCTTGTCTTTTTTCTAAGGTCCTAACGAAATACCTTTAGTCTTATACGTTGCCCGTGAAAACCGTGGTTGTTGCTATAATATTATTCACTAAAGTTCATGTTGTATTCAGTTTTTTCATTCATCATCATTTCAGCCGAATGACGTCCACTGCTGGACATAGGCCTCCCTCAAGTGTCGCCACATTAACCGGTACCGTGCGTCTCGCATCCAGCGGATCCCCGCAACCTTTATCAGCTCATCAGTCCACCTAGTGGAAGGCCTTCCAACGCAACGTCATCCGGTTCGTTGTCGCCACTCCAGAACTTTTCGGGCCCATTGGCCATCCGTTCTGCGAGCAATGTGCCCTACCCACTGCCACTTAAGTTTGGCTATTCCTCGGGCTAGGTCAGTTACCATGGTTCTCTTGCGAATGTCTTCATTTCTGATCAGATCACGCAAGGAAACTCCAAGCCTATCCCTCCATTGCCCTTTGGCTGACTTTAAGCCTTCTGGTGAGGCCCATTGTGAGCGACCACGGTCGGTCCCGTATGTAATTACTGGCAACACACACTGGTCATAGACTTTCATCTTGGGACACTGTGGTAAGTTGGACGAGAAGATACTGTGCGACTTCCCGAACGCTGCCCAGCCGAGTCGGATTCGACGATTGACCTCTTTCTCGAAGTTAGACTTACCTAACTGGACCGTTTGTCCCAAGTAGACATAATCGTCAACAACTTCGAGTGTAGAGACTCCGATCTTGATAGGAGTGGGTGTTACATGTACATTCAATATGACCTGGTTTTGTCCATGTTCATTTTAAGACCCAGTCTTTCGGAAGCTCTACTGAGGTCATCTAGCATTGTACTGAGGTCGTCCATGGTCTTAGCCATGACCACTATATCGTCGGCAAAACAAAAGTGAGTGATATTCGCCATTGACGTTGATGCCTAGCCCTCACCAGTCCACTAGAACCTTGAAGACATCCTCTAGTGCTGCGGTGAACAGTTTCGGAGAAATTACGTCTCCCAGTCTCACACATCGCTGCAGAAGGATAGGTTTCTAGGTCCTGAAGTCGGACTGACATGGTGGCGTTTTTATACAAACACTTCAACACCTCGATGTACCGATAGTCGATTTGGCACCGTTGGAGAGACGGCAGTACGGCCCAAGTCTCGATCGAATCAAAGGCTTTCTCGTAGTCCACAAACGCGATACACAGAGGCAGGTTATACTCTTCGGTCTTCTGTATAACCTGCCGCAGCCTTTTCGGAATCTGGCTTGTTCGGGAGGCTGAAAATCGTCAAACCTAATACATATACACACAGACAATAAAATTGTTAGAAATGGTTACGTTATAATTACGATATTTTTTGTGAATTTACCATCGGCATCATACAACATTTATCGAGTGCGGTCAGCAACAGAAGTAGCTTAACATTTCGGAATTTTAATTATTCGATGTACCGGACTCCAGCTATCATTTTTAATGTTTCAGAAGATTATTTTTTTAAATATTCCTTACTCTTCAATACCTTGTTAGTAACGAGCAATATCTAACAAGTTTTTATTAAAAAACCTGCTTTTAACTTTGAGTAGTGTTAATCTACTTCTGATGCTGACTGTACCTCCGAATATTTTTTTAGTTTTTGTTTTCTGTGGATAGCTGATATAATAAGAATATTTTCAAGATAATAATTATTTACGTTGATCATCAAAAAACCATTTTGAGATAAATGGCCTTCTCCTAAGTTTTACATATGATTTCCTGATATTCTCGAATGCTTTCTTAGTTATTATGAAAAATACAACTTTAGTAAATTTTAGAATCGCTTTTTCTCAGAAATGGAGAAATCTAGGGAAAAAAGTGTCAGGACAATTTTTCTAGTTAATTAAATCATCTACAATTTTTGCCTGAAATATTTTTCTCATAGAATTAACCGTTTCGCAAAAATAAAAAACAAAAAACTAATTTCTGCCAACTTTGACCTCACATAATTTTTTTTTGCACACATGGGAACGATGGGCACTTTTCACAATTTCATTATAATGGTATCCATAACGTTCATGTAAATTTTCAACTTCTTAGGAATTTATGCAAGGGTCAATGTCTATTTTGGACGGTGTAAAAAGTAAGGAATGAGTATATTAGAGGAAGTTTGTAAGTGGCGCCTGTTACAGACAAATTGAAAGGAAATCGTTTGTCTTCGTATGGACCTGAAATGAGGAGGGATGAAACGCATGTGACTAAAAGAGTGATGGACATGAATATTGATGGATGGAGAGGGAGAGGAAGGCCAAAGAAAAGATGGATGAATTGTGTGAAGACGGATATGAAAGAGAAAGGAGTAAATGATGCCGTGACGTCTGACAGGGGTCCGTTCAAGTATTACGTAAGCAGATTTTTTTAATAGCGCGCAGTAATTCTTTTACTCGGTTCTAAGCGAGTAAACTTATCCATAATTTTCGGGAATCCCTGAAAATGCATTTCATTTAGTAGGGTTGCCGTATTATGAGTTCAAACCAAAATCGACAAAATTTTGTAGATAATCAGAAACTTACGTAATACTTGAATGGCTCCGGAGAATGCAAGAAGGAAACGTGTTGCGCCGACCCCAAATAGAATTTGACAAGGACAGGAAGATGCTGACGATGACCGTTATAATTCGTTTATAATTAATTACTACATATGTTAGTGAATTGTATCATATATAGGTTTCAGTTAAGCTTTAGGTAATTTTTAAATGGTTATTAATATTGTTATCCGTCTGAAACAATAATCTATAATAGCGCTTTCAATTTGGACGACAGATTGTAACTTTTGCATGTTAACATTGGACAGTAATCTTGTAATTTTTTAAGCGAATAGTTGCCGTACACCTTCTATCAAATTGAAAGCGCCGCGTCGTCTGCACATTTTTGTCACGTTCAGAGTGTATCATAAACATACAACATTCATAAATATCACCCGGCGAGAGGTTTTTACGAATAAAAAGATGTGTTTAAACAAGTGGCCTAAAGCGCACCTTATACAAAAGGCAACCAGAAGTTCATTATGTATCAACCGTTCAGGGAACAAAACGGTTCAATAGACCCCCAGATTTATAGTTATTAGCTTAGCTTCTGGCCTTTGTTGTGACGTGCACTTTAACCTAAGTAAGGTTCTCATTTTCCTCCTATTTACGAGGGAATACGTTTTTCGCGTCGTGTCGCTAGAGATGTTGAGCGAAGTCTGGCGATTCTACATCGCCCGACGTTGCGGGATATTTGTGCTATAATAATTGCAAGAAGAGGCGAATGAAACTAACTTTACTGTTGATGTAATCTTAAAGTTATTTACACTTAAATCAACTCTCAAAGTAAACTGTTAACATTAATATTCTTTGTAATTAAACGTTACATGACCAGCAAAGTTTATTCTATTACCAGAAATAATTGAAACAAGTTTATTTATTTTTATTGTTAAGCCTTTAGAAAATTAGGATAAGAATAACATTAACATTTCCAATATAGTTAGCAGTGGATTCTTTTACGAACTTTCTTTGATTATTCATATAGATAAGCGAATATTTATGTAAATGTATTATTTTTTAATTTTCTTGAAGTAATATGTCATGTCATTCTTTGTTATGAAATTACACAAATGACATTTTGTCTTTAAAATGTGCCTTCCACATAATCACGATTTTGTCTTAATTGTGAATATTTTAAAAGTATTTAGACGCCATTTTGAATCTCTAAGAAAGCCGAAAGTTACCGATTGCACTTATTTAAAACTACCCTCCTATATTTTTCGTTTATTAGTTTAGCAACGTCCATCTAAATCAGATACTTACTAGTATTAGTTTTCTTTAGTTTAAGTCCCTAACTTATTGATTTTTAGGATCACTTTTCATTTACTTAGAATTAAGTTTTCAGTCGATTATCCTGTTTCTTTTTTACTTTTTAAAATTAATGTAAGACTATCAATTAATTGTGATGGCAAGTATTATGGTTTAGATGTGTATGGGTCATGCAAATACGAATGATAAAATATTAAACATAGATAATCGCGTTCCAAATCAATACTAGAAGTAAAATATTCTTTAAAAAAAAGCAACACTTTTTGAACGTTTGCATGTCCTAAAGGCCCCACAAACGTTTAAGGCTACGTTTCAATCAGAGATGAGCGAGGATGCGAAGCGAGGCGTGTGTGTAAGTATCCAATAAAATCTCTTCTTCACAGCTTGAGCTATACTAGCTATGTGACTGGTTAGTTCCACGCACATCCCTCGCTACGCATCCTCGCTCATCCCTGGTGGAAACGCAACCTTAAAAGATTATGCTCTAAACGTATGATTTAATGATGTGTCATTCAAGCGGGCTAAGAATAGTTGAATTATTCTAGAAAGGATTTCATTGATTTTCGAGCCCTGGACTCAATGAAAAAGAAAAGTTTTACGAATGATTAACCCTAAACCCTTGCGGCCTTGGTCATTATTCCTTATGCTACATATGATAAATGAAATTACAGACTAAGGCTCGATTGCACCACAAATCACTAAAACGTTTCGGGTAACAATATCGTACTCTTTTGTCAATTTTTCAAAATATTTTAGCGCTGAACGCATTTACGGTCGATTTCATCATTGAAACTGTATGCAAACGCGTTTACCATATCTATTCTATCATCCGCGTTCAAGAACTGTCAGGGTCAATGTTCAGTAACAATGATGACACTGATAGCTCTTAAACGAGGTTTAGATATGCTAATCGCGTTCAGTTTCATTGGTAGAAGTCGCCTTTAGTCATTTGTGGTGCATGTGGACCTAAATTATCTGATCGTGTTTATACGACGCTACAAAATCTTATTTAATCCCTTAATTTTTATACGGGGGGAAGAAAATTGCCAACCATTTCATATTAGATTATTATCCTATTTCACAAAAATGTATTAAACTACCAAATCGGTGTTGCTCCTAAAACTAAATGTGTTAGTTGCAGGACTTGTAGGCCTTATACCAGTTGTCTCTAACATTAGGCGACACCTAAAAATTATTGCACTGTTAGAATTTCAAATGTTGGCGTTCAGCCGAGCTTTGAAAATCAATCATTGCCGTTTGTATTAGTGAAAACGGGATTTAATATGTTTCTTACACTATACAGAGCTGAATTTTATGCTACTCATATATCCATCGCATTTATGCAGATATGGGCCAATGTAGACGACAGACGGTGCGCAGAAAAAACTAAATAGCGTTATTATTTGTGGTGTAGCCGATTGTGTTGTACAGACTAGCACATCAAGCTACCCGAAACTGACATTTTTTTTTTTTTTAACTTAATGGTTTAACGATAAAGTTGAAAATTTATTTAAGAAATTTGACAGATTGTAGTGGCTTGATGTGCTGGCGTCTATCTGTACGTACGTCGTGCCCATTTCTTTGGTCCAAAACATGCGTGAAATTGCTTGTCGTCTCCATATGGCCGAATTGAGCTTAGATTCTGATCCACAGTTTCAACTATATTTATATGTATTTGGATAACGTGATTATATGTAAGCCTTCGTGATTATTTTCTATAAGTTTATTTGTACAACTTTTGTAAATATCCTGTATAAATGATGTTAAATATTTTTACGTTAAATGTTAGTTAAAGCTATAATTGTTGTAAGGCATTCAAATAATGAAATAAATGTGGAAGAGGATGATGGGAGTAAATATTATCTTTTATTACAGTTCTATGTGTCCATGTTATAGTTAGATCTAACCTACATACTACACCTACCCATGGTATAGCTAGTCATCGCTACAATAGACCCTAACAACATTTTAGTGTGGGATGGATTTCTCAATTATTATTGCATATTAAAACAAACAACATTGCATTAAATATTTATTATTCACCTCAGGAATTCCAGTCACACACTACAATCAGAGATTATCTTGTACTTTTTCTTATGGTTGATTCTGAGAAGAATTACCTACCATTTGGCGTAACGTTCAGCTCACCATTTAATAAGCGTGTCTTAATTACTGTAACTGGCGAAATGTAGATGTACTATAAGGTACACCTACCTCGCCCTTCGGTTATTACAAAGATGATGTTATGGTACTGTTACACACGTATTCCATGATCAACTTTGATCATATCTGCGGCTTTCTCCGCTATCATAATAACTGGTGCATTAGTGTTTCCACTGGGGATGGATGGCATCACACTGGCATCCACGACCCTTAGTCCGGTCACCCCTCTAAGTCTTAATCTCTCATCCACCACGCCTTTACCTTCCACCCCCATCGCGCAAGTACCTATCGCATGGTACTGAGTACTTGACAAGTTCAAAACATAGCACTTCCAGTATTCATGGCTCCCAAATTCTAAACCTTCACATTGACTAACTTTTATATCTACGATGTCAGACTCCATTTCCCTAAAATATGTCGTGTTTAGCACACTCACATAATCTTCTATATATTTTGCGAAGTTATCTAAATCTTCTTTTCGGCTGAAGTATCCAGAATAGATGAGAGGACTGTCGTCAGGGTCTGCACTTTTGAGCCTGATTTTTCCTCTTGATTCTGGGTGTAATTGAGTAATGAGAGTAAATAAGGTTCCTCTCTGCTGTGTAGCATCAGCTAAAGCAATACAAGATGCATCTTGTAGTGTAAAAGTATCAGAACATAGTAATGGAGGAAGAACAGCCGCTGTTGGTGTAGGGACCGCAGTGATCTGATAGTCAGGATACTTCTGAGATTTATTTAAAGCTACAAATCCTAAAATCGTTGGCATTGGAAAACGATCGAGACTTCTCAAAGGCTCAATGTTGTCTAAAATTGAAGATATGCTCTTCTTTCCAGAAAGAATTAGAGGAACCAAAGGGTGGTCTTGCATATTTTGTCCGACGTTTGGTGAATCCAATACTACATTTATGTTCATTTCTTTTAAATGTTCTTTAGGGCCGATGCCAGATAGCATCAGTAACTGTGGAGTGTTAATGGCCCCAGCAGATAACACGACCTCATTCTTCGCTTTAAGTTTTATAATTTCTCCTTTAGTGAGTTTTACTTCTACACCTATTGCTCTTTTGCCCTTGTTCAATATAATTCTTCTGACAAATGTATTTTTGAGGACATGTAGATTTTTTCTGTCGTTTATCGGGATCAGAAAAGCATTGGCTGTATTCTGTCGAATATTTTTATCTACAGTAAAACTGGCGGGCCCGTATCCCAACTGCTGGTGCCCATTGCAATCCTGAAGAATTTTGTGGCCATTTTCTTTGAAAGCATTGAAGTAGTCCCTTGTTTTATGATCCCAATTTGGTTGTGTGATGCCTAAATACCCTTTAGTGCTGTGCAAATCTGCTGATTCACTGTTCATTATATATTTATTGTTTAGTCTTTCGCTTTTCTTGAAATATGTGGTCACATTGTCCCAACCCCAGCCTTCGTTGCTCTGCCGGGCCCAATTGTCGTAGTCAAACTTATTCCCCCTGACATAGAACATAAAGTTGACCCCACTGGATCCTCCAAGCATTTTACCTCTGCGGTTTTGGATGCTCTTCGTCTTGAGACCTTGGCTTGAGAAACCATCGTCTACAGTAAAATAATTCCAGTCGGGGAGAGCAGCTGATACCAATACTGATACGCCTGGTATCTGGAAGGAATTAAAGGTAATTTATTAATTATTAACAAAATCTAACCCCAAAAGGTTCACGGCGAAAAAGGGCTTCAGGCTTTTTTACCACTTTCTGGAAGGTTTCTAGTTCAAATCCAATTTAGAGTTTCATAAATTTTATCAGCCTTTGAATTGAATTTGCGAAAATCTACATCAAGGTTGATATTTCAAATGAACTACGTTCTTGATTTAATAAAAACAAATAGAGAGTTGTCATGTATCGTGCAAAGGAAACCTGCATAAAAATTGCTGAAGAACCTTTGGATTTTTGGTAAGCAGAAGCACATACCTACATACATAAGCTCACACCTTTTCGATCCTATACCTTTGGTTTCGTCCAAGTTCAAACATCAAAGAAGTAAAAGCTTGTAGCGAACATAATCTAATTCACAAATAGAACGCTATCGACGTCTATGGCGCATTCGTTGAACTAAAATCCTGCATTGTGCTATCAGAGTTATCCGCGAGTAAAGTCACAAAATTCCGACAACCGTCAGGCAGGGGCCCACCAAACTCACTCTCCTCCGACCAGATGTCGGGGGACGAGAAACTGTTGTTCTTCGTACAAAAAGCTTAATAAATGAGTACTTACGTTGGAAGCTCCAGGCGGGTCGTCTCCAGCCTCAATGAGTAGAACGTTCCATTTGGATATCTCTGTCAGTCTGTTTGCCAACACACATCCTGCTGACCCAGCACCCACTATTATAAAGTCAAATGTTTGACCATCTGTAACATAAAGTAGAAACGTTTTAAGATTTATATTTCTTTGTAAGCGTAAATATCGCAGCGGCTAAAGCCGTCAACCAAACATTCTGTATGTACCTACATCAAAGTCAAAGGGCGTTTGTGCACTACAAGAAATTTTACTGTCCGGCATCGGCAGTCCGATTTTTTACGGTCCGATATGACACGAATGTATATACTAGTACGTGCACTAAAAGTAATTTTATCGTCCGACATTTTACTTTTCCCCATTCCGGGCTGTTTTTTTATGTAACCAATAGTATCTATTATCATTTATTATGTAATTATTGGGTTATTATTCCGTCAGAATTTTCTCAGTAGCAGCCACGGCATCTGGATTTATGCCCCGTTAATGGCAATAGGCTCGCCCCAACATAACTCTATGTGGCCTAACTCTTTCGGGATCAGGTATAAGCTGATGCATGATGATTAAGATAAGTGAAATATTAAACAGTCGTCTAAAGAATATTGTCGTCAAAACATTACAATAATAATGCTGAAGGTCAAAGGTGGCACATAGGTACCTATGCTAAATCCTTTGCTCATATTCTTAACAAATTCAACGCTGGTAACCATCTTAAAAAACAAGTTATGTAAAGTACCTAAGTACCTATCTTAAATCTGTTAGTACCTACTTATTGTTGCCTGGTATTTAATTAGGGATGTGGATAATTTTATTGTTTTCTAAGCCTACTACTAGCTAACCAACGGGCACAAATCCTCGACAGTCCGAGGTCGCTCCTAGAAGTCTGTGAACGTCCCAGGAGACTTCTGTGCTTCTGGAAGGAGCTGGGTTGGCTCCTGTAGCCAACCGTCCCACCCCACGCATAATGGACCGCCTTTGAGTCTAAATGCGGAAAAGGGAGCCCTCAACAATACAATACAATACAAGCCTGCTAGTGTTGTAAACCTTAACTAGTATTTAATCAAGAATTTCTCAGTAACAACCACGGAGTCTGGATATGTGCTCGGTTGATGACAATAGGCTCGACTCTTATTACATGGAACTCAAAAATAACCGGCAAAATGGTGTGTGCGGGAATGCTGTCGCACGCGGCAGCATCAACGATGCGTTCGGCAACGGTTCTGAGCGCAAGAAAAGTATATGAGTATGGAAATGTGCGATATCGTGCAGTTAGATGTGGCGCAAAGCGCAGCCCTAATAGGAGAAGTATGGAAGAGGAGAGATGCTGCGCCGACCCCAAATGAATCGCGTATGAATTCGCTTTTAGAGGCGCTAATGCAGCGCGAGGTCACCGAACTGTCAGATGTCCTAAAGTGTTCGCACCGTCGCACGTTGCGTGCTTTTTTATCACGTATTTTCACTAATATTCAGGATTGTGGTGTTCATTCTTGATTAATTATAACTTGAAAATTTTAAGTAGCAATTTAAAATTTTATCATTATTTTATTTTAAGATGATTTTTAAATGAATAGAATATTGTTAATACGTATTGTATCTGAAGTTTACACTATGTTGTTATCACTACATAGTATAAAAAAAGTCGCTTCCCGCTGTCAGTCCCTATGTATGCTTAGATCTTTAAAACTACGCATCGGATTTTGATGCGGTTTTTATTATAGATAGAGTGATTTAAGACGAAGGTTTATATGTATAACATTGGCGGGTCGCTAGTACCTACGTAATAAAATAAACTTTTTAAGAAGTTATTGGTACTTCCGTACTTTAGGGTTTGACATGACCTTACTCGACAGTGGCGCCATCTGGTGAGCTCAAAAACGATAGCCCTCATTGGGATAAGGGCATGAGAATGATGTGATATTGTGTGATCACGTCTTACCCTGAACATTTGCATGCGGTGGATACGGCGATGCCCTTGAGTCCAACGAATACAGACCTACAACAGCTATCTGTATCAATTTGATAAATGGTAACAGCACCTTTACTTCAGCCACGGAAGCAGCATGCAAGATGTTTCTGAAAAGATCAAAGATTTATGGTGGTAGATCGACAAAATATTAAACACAATAAGACACCTAACCTAATCACTGCCAGGCAGTGGGAGTCAGGGTATAAGAGACATCGACGCAGAAACGGTAACCATGAATTCAGCATAATTAGGAATGTAGACCCCCGCGTCAGTTTTCGTCGGTGTTTTACAACAAAATTAACTGTTCCGCATAACGTGTACAATATAGCTGTTAAGGATACTCCTACCAAACTATAATTTGGTAGGAACCAGCTGGTTTTTTTTAAACTAACCGTCGTCGGTGTTCCTTTTCCACCCTGTACAGAAAGAGACCACACAGACCTCTCTGTGTCTGGGAGTCGGCCATAATACAGCACGAATTTTCGGCATGCCGATTATAAAACATAATTTCAGGAAGTCTGCGCATAAATTTGTCTAAGGAAGCTGCTGGGTCCTCAGTAGGTATCCCGCATCATTGGAAGGTAAATCATCTTAATATTTCTAGGTTCGCGTGAAATTATTACTTTTCTTTTTGAATTGGATTTTGTTAACAATTTCAAGGTAATTATTTTCTAATTATTTTTCTAAAATAAAATTAGCCTAAGTTAGACCTTAAATAACATAAAATCGTCAAAATCGGTCCAGCCGTTTCGGAGATTAGCCTGAATAAACAGACGGACAACAATTGAAAAAAAAAAGTGTTTTTGTTATAAGTGCCGCATTTTCATTTGCATTCAGTAAAAACCTTTTATTTAGATATTGCTGTCGGTCTGTTAATCTTTAGCTATACTATAGACTAGGTATAGATGTCAGTCGAATGACGCTCAATTCTAGTAAAAACCTCCCCAAGTGTCATCACTTCGCCCCGTACTATACTTAACAGTACCAACTTAAATACCGTCTTTTCTATTTGCTACTTTTGCCTGACGTATTCCAATGAAACTGTAAACCTATTTACAGTTTACAGTACGTATGTATAACAGTGTTTTTTAAATCAGAGTAATCTTCAACTGGAATAAGTAGGTACCTACAGTCTACAGCAGTATAGGTAGGCGCGAGGCGTAATGTCATTTAAATGTTTATGCATGATTGAAACTTGTCACTGAATGTCTATGTACTTAGGTATAGTTAGTTTAATTAACGAACCGATAGGTTCCTTATTTCCTCTGAACTGCGGTTTGCGATACGTAAGTATTTTCAGTGTGCAGTGGGTTTATTTTGCGGTACCAACCGATAATAATAGAATCATTTATAATTATAACCCACTGACTGGGAGACTATTTTTTTCAAAAGCTAAAGCTACCTACAACTAGGTACCTACCTGAAAAGGTACAACCACGGTGGTAGGTATAACGTAGAGAAAATTCTAAGAAAGCACGTCGTCGATATTAGGGTAAAATAATCTGCGTTCGAAAATTTTCTTTAGAGATTTTTTTGATTGGTTGGTCTAGAATCTAGTTGAAGTAGGTATAAAATAACCTTAGTTTCAGAAGTTGGTGAATAGGTAGGTACCTACCCCCGAAATGTTTTTATTTTATTTTATTTTATTTATTAATTATTTTACTTATATAACAAAAAAGTTTTTTCGCTTTTTATTCACAAAAGTAAATATTTCGAGGTTGGTCCTGGCAGTAATTCTATTAATTCCATGGGTTGGTCCTAAAATGTCTCGAGTTGTTATCAATTCAAAATGATAGGCGGAATTGGCGACTTTGATATGCCGTGTCGCTTAACTTCAAACTCGGATAAATCCAATTCTGAGATTTTTTAAGATTTTTTTATCAAAAGAAAAGGAAAAAAGAAAGCTTTTAAACAATTGTATCAGTTGTGTATAAATCCGCATGGTTCTTGAGAAATAAACCGTGAAAATCAGATTTTTTTATCTAAGTCAGATAGATCTATATGAGACAGTTTTTTTCAAACGTAGTTAACTCCATGACAGCCAATCAGCTACTACCGTTTGTTCAACATGGCTGGCCGTCGACGTAAACTCAAAACATAAAATTTAGATAAATCCAGACCTATTAAATCAAAATTCTATAAATCCACACTGAGTTTTTTCAAAGATAGATAAATTGCATTCCATTATATCAAATCAAGGTAAATCCAATCTTATTATTACATTTTTGAAAGGATGAATGGTTTCAATACTGAATTTGCTGAACAAAATAGTTTTCTTCAAATTTGTTGCCATAATAAAAAAATACTGCCTTTTAATTCATGAAATTAAGACTAATGTCACTTTTTTTAAATATCTCCTAAGAGGCTAAAGTGGATTTACCCGAGTTTGAAGTTAAGCGACAATTTTGCACTTGAGCTCTCGTACAGTCAGCAAAGAAAAAAGTACGCTCTGGTTTTAAGTACCCATGTACTATTGCGTGTCAAGGATTTACGTTTTTTTATAAATTATTATTATGCGTATCTATGTATAGCGTGAACTCAATGATTGCAATCTTATAAGATACACTGAAGTGTACTTCTTCTTTAAATTAAACTTACTCATTACACGATATTAATTTAAAATTCTGTAAATACATAGGTTTTACGGCCGCGAATCGTACTTTGTTTAACATAAGATTGACCAAAACCTCCAAGTACAAAGTACAACCCACTAAGTTCATTTAACCCCATTGAATGATTTTTTCATGAAATAGTTATTTAATGGGGTTAAATGAACTTAGATGGTTGTATTAATGATTAAAATGCTTATATTTCTGTAACTACATACGTGTTACTTGCGCGACTCATTTTTTATCAACATACAACCTGACACTGACCTGCAAATTGCAAAAACCGTAAGAAAACTTGATTTTTGCGAGCTACCTTGGCGCTTCCGATTTCTGTTGCTAATTGTAGGTCCAACTTCATTGACCTATCAACGTTTTAAATTGGAATTGTATGTACAGTACCAGTTTTTAGGGTTCCGTACCTCGAAAGGACAAAACAGAACCCCTTAAAGGATCGCTCGCGTGTCTGTCCGTCAGTCTGTCACAGCCAATTTACTCCGAAACTACTGGACAGATTGAGTTGAAATTTGGTTCACATAATGTAAATCGATACCCCAAAAGCAGTTCTTCGTTTGATTTTTCCCGTTGAGCCCACCAGTGGGGCAATGGGGCAATGCCAGTGGGGTCAACGGGAATACACCAGACGGACGCGTAAGATAAAATAATGATTTTTTAATTTTTTTTGGGGGTGGATGTGAAAATGAAAAACAAAGTTTTGCGAACTATATCGTGTGACATATCAAATGAAAGGGCTTATTGTGAGCATCTCAATTTTTTTTTTTATAATTTTAAGATACATTCTTTTGAAGTTATTTAAGAAAATAGGCGGAAATTTACCATTGTCCCTCCTTAACTCCGAAACTACGGGCCGAAAATGTTGAAAAAATACAAATATAGTTCTTTGCGTAGATTACAGGAAAACCTATTTAGTTACCATAAACAAAATTGGGTCATATTTAAAACAACTTACGGAATTTAGATAATTAACGTACGGAACCCTCCCGCACGTCTTGTCCGGTTTTTTTTTAAACTCGATATTACACACAGGTGGTGAAATAGTAAATTACAAAGATTTCAGAACCAAGTATAAGGGCATGAGTATTTGGATCAGTTGTCGTCCTTCATCTCAGCTAGGTCAGATAAATAAGCAGGTACAAAATAAGTAGATACATAATAAGCAGATAGGTTAGGTTGTTTACTCGTCATGTAGTAGGTAGGTATTTAGAGACTGTTTCAAGGTAAAAACAATTAATAGTTGACAATCATATAATTATCGTATTTATCAGCTACAGTTAAGTTGTTTTGTATCACATCCTTAATAATTACCTACCTATATCTAGAAAAGTACTACTACATAGTAAATAATATAATTCCTGCTAAATCATCCATATCATGATGATATTTTTTCTCGTGCTTGTTCTGTTATTTCTAAGTATTTTATATTAATATTTTAGAAAATACTGACAAGTTTAATATATCTACTATATGTACATTAAATACAGACTATAAATAGAACAAAAATAATGCTAAAAAGAAGACTAAAAGTAAGTTCCTACAAATACTTATACAACGACAAAAATAGGACACTTAGGCGTCAAAGTACTCCTCCCCATATTTTAGAAATCATTCCATATTATAATTTTGTTTCTTTTAATCTATGTTTTGTCTGTGCAATAGCTTGGATTTATCTGTTATATTCTACATGTTATGAATTAATAAATAAAATAAAATTATCAGATGGGGGCTTTTTTTGTGGGAAAGTCCTCATGGAAAGGCGATAATATACTGTCTACTTAAGGAGACCGTAGAGCATTCAAAAAAAAAATGGATTAATTTCTTAGACTGAACGGTTCGGTTGGACTCTACTTAAAACTCAGTTTCAAACTACCCATCGTCTACTACTAATAAGAGTCAAGAGTACAGGACCTGAGGAATTATTTCAACGGAACTTTTCCATGAGAATATTATGTCCTTTTCTTCTATTTTTCACATAGGTAGTTATAAATAGACTGATTAAATTAGTACTTACTTTAGCTGATGTCCAATAATTAAAATCACAATTCCACAAACTACACCAATCACATTCAATTTCATGCGCGGGAAATTAACTTTCATTTTGTTTTATTTTTTTACTTTTCAAATGTTTATTATAAGGCACCGAATGTATTTATTCAGCTTATCTGTCGCAAGATGCGAGTTGTTCCGTGGCCCGCGAGTGTCTGGGTGACAAGATAAACCTGCTAAATATTAATGGCGTTTTTTTATACTGGGTTTTAAAACCGACGGTATGGTGAATAACAAAACATATTTATTTGTCCTGTTTGTTTCATCACAAATAATAAACGCGTAAGTATAGAGTTGGCATTAAGTACGAGTATTATCTATTGTGGCTAATGGTTTTCCTTTTTTAGAATATTGTACCCACAGTGTTTTAACTTTAGGTTATAGGTCATTTAATTCCATCCAGGACATAAGTGGCAGTGTGGCAGTAATTCAAGACGTGGTAATGTGCTATGGACACCATAAAAACCATTACTGTTACATATGTGGGTGCGTTGAAGGAGTCTCCTTATAAAGGAGGTGATTGGGGCCTCTTCATAAAATAATAGCTGGAGTCCTCACGCCTGTTGTTCTCCGATGGGTTAGGCAGGACCCTGCTCCCTATTCACGAGACTTCCATATAACTGGCGAAATGTGAGTGTACGATAAAATAGATACTTAGTTAATGGGTTTCAAAGTTTTCTATACAGTCCCTGCTCCCATCTGCCCATCTATACTAATATTATAAAGAGGTATAAAGTTTGTGAGTTTGTGAAGTTGTAGGGGGTAATCTCTGGATCTCCTGAACCGATTTTGAAAATTCTTTCACGAATAAGAAGCTACACTATCCCCGAGTGCCATATGCTTACAACGTGCTCGTGGAATAATTTCCGACTAAAACGCGAGCGAAGCCGCGGGCAACAGCTAGTTTTTTTATAATTTAATTCACTCTGCCTCGCTGGTCTAGTAGTCGCGATCGCGACTGCTGAACATGAGGTCCTGAGTTCGATCCCGGGTCGGGCGAATTGTTGTAGAGTTTTTACTTTACGAATTTCTCAGTAGCAGCCTCGGAGTCTGGATTTGTGCCCGGTTGATGGCAATAGGCTCGCCCCTATGACATGGGGCTTAAACATAACTGGCGAAATGTGGGTTTACTATTAGCACCTCTGCCTAGCCCTTCGGGGAGTACAGGCGTGATGGTATGTTAGGTGAATTCACTCTGTATGCTTAGGCTTTCCGAAAGCAACGAGGCAGACGCTTACGCTGCGATTTTAGGTGCTGTTGACAATCTGGCGATTTCAAAATCTCAAGATTTGGCAGCAGATTTGTCGCTTGCGAAGTTACGATGCAATTGCCGGAAACTGGCTGGCAACTGAAGTGACTGCGAGTGTACTGAGCTGATATAAGCTGAGTGTAGGGCTGATATAATATGCTGAAACGCCGACCGGGACCTGTAATAGATGTGGGCAAGATACATATGTTTCGAGGCTTCTGTTTATGAAGCGATGGGCTTATACTGTTTTACAGACAGAAGTTCGAAAGAATTTCATTTCATACAAATTTTTTCTCATAATATCATTTCACAAAATAATCAATATGCAGAAAGCTTGCTTCGAAAAATCTTAAATCATAGATTTTTGTTACAAATAAAATTTAATGTTTCGATAATTCATATCATAGAATAACAAATCAAATATTCTTTATACTCATATTGGTTAGTTAATATAAAACTTATTACCAAGGAAAACATTCTATCGAGTGACAGTTTCTAAAATGTTTCAATTCATACCTTTGACAAAATGCATACCCTCCAATAAAATTAAAACACCATGAAATTTACTTGGACTATGTAATTATTGATAACACTATTATACCGTAGTATAGTTATATGAAAGCGTTTCATAATTATTGTCGGAGTGCCCTAATTTTGTTACTGCGACCAATTTCGACGTAGCGCTCGCCGGCCGCTCCCGCGGCACCGCTCGCTTGGCTCGCGCGTAGTTGGTCACCGTTCTAACCTAACCTATTGGGTCGTAGTGAGCGGAACGTTTTTTTTTTTTAATCTTATTTTTTTTTTTTAAATGCTTTAATCGCGAAACGATTATGCCAGCCTCGTAGTTTTACAAGATATACCTACAATAGAATCTAAATAATAACTAAGATCTTAACTTAATTAATTTAACAATCAAATGATATAACTTAATGGCTAATTTGGATGTAGGTTTAGACAAGATCGAATTACACATTCCAACATCCCTTAAATTAAGTCCCGCTTCTAACTCTAAAGCTCTCCGTTCTTCTCTTTTACATTTTGTATCTGTAATTTTTATGGTGTACATAATAAAGAGTATTCTTTTCTATTCTTCTCCAACCCGAGCACACTCCACCAGAGCGTGGTAGGTGTCTTCCCTCATGTTGCAAATCAGACAATTTGGGGTATCAACAACCTTCATAAGATGCCCGAACGCATTCAATGGAATGTGCCCGGATCGCAGACGCATACTTGTAACTAACAATCGTCTATTCATCTGCACTTCAGAGAACCAAGGAATCCTTGGTGGTTCAGATTGAATTGTCTGGTACCATATACCCTTCTCTTCAGATCGTTTGTCAAAGTAAGTCTTCCACATGTTATTGCAAATTATTTTGACATCTCTTAATATATCTGTGCAGAAGGGTAGGTGACTGACATATATTCCTTCATAGGTTCCTATTTTTGCCAACTTATCCACTTGCTCGTTTCCCATCAAACCAACGTGTGATGGAATCCATTGGAATTTAACAGTTTTGCCACTTTCCCTCAATCTTAAATATAATTCTAATACGGTATAAGCTACGGGCAAACCTCTATGCCCGAGGTGCACCGAGCTATATGCTGCAAAGCGCTTTTTGAATCAGAAAGTATCAATAATTTAGAATAATTGCATGATATCAAGTACGATAAACCTTCCGAAATAGCATACAATTCCGCTGCCATTATGGATACCTTGCAGTTCAATGTGAAACTTGCTCTCGTATTAGATTGAGGATCAAAAAAGGCTGCTCCTGTTCCATTATCGTCCTTGGACCCATCACTGAAAATTCGATAGAATCCGTCATAATTTCGTGTGATAGTTTCTGCAGATTTCCTTGAAAGTGCTACAGAAGTATGAGATATTTTAGGTCCTTTTATATCATTAGGTAATATTTAAGTGAATGTATGACTTTATATCAATATTTGCCATCCATGTCGACAGTGAGAACATCTCTAGGAACTTTAGAACGATGTAAATGACGCAAACGTGACGTCAGGAGAACTTTTTTGAAGGAGGTGGCGGGACGTGAGAGGGAGAGAGCCTCACGTCTCAGCCGCCGCGGGAGACGCACCGGGCGTCGGGGGCCACATGGTGGCCCCCGGCCACCGTAGAAGCGGGCCTGTGGACGGTGAGCTATGGGCTAGCTCGCCGTCCGTCCGTCTTATGACGACAGGCCGTGTCGACGGCGGGCGCGTTCGTGTTCCACGCGCGCCTCAAAGAGAGTCAGCAAACAGGAAGGGGTCCGTAAGGACCGACGCCTGCCAGGGTTGCGGGACTGTTCGAAAGAGATACCGCGGCCCTGGAACACAAAGGGCAAAGGAAGGAACATGGATGGGTTTTAGTCAGTAAAAGTCTGACACTCCCTCCTGCTCAGCCCAGAGCGGGAGGGGTTATTTGATGATTTCCCATCGGAAAAAAAAGGAGAACTTTCTTGAAGCTGATTGAATACTAACTTAAGTCTGGTGGGGTCTCCAGTATTAAGAGAAACATACTGCCAATCATCAGCTGCATCGTGAATTTGTAAACCCCTGCGATCAGTTTTGTATGACCAATTAGTATGATGCCCGTTGAAATCTCCCCCTATAAAAGTTTTATTTGACCATTTAGAAAATAGAATTTTCCAATCTTCATCTGTAGTGTGAATATTAGGAGGACAGTACACCGCAACAACATTTTCTAAGAAGTTACAGTTATATATTTTAATGTGGAGAACTTGAATGTTTCGATTACGTAAGTTAAAATTGGTAATCTGTGCCTAGATGGAATTATGAACTATAATTGCAATCCCGTCGTATGAATCGTCCCGGTCCTGTCTAAAAATTCAATAATTACTAATTTTCAAATGATTGTCTGGTTCAAGCCAGGTCTCAGATAAGATGCAAATGTGAATTTTATCTATCAATAAAAGATTCTCAAAGGCTTTAATTTTAGGTCTTAAACTTTGTGCGTTCCACAGCAATAACTTTATCTTAAAAATTTTATTTATAGGATCTATTGCGTACTAAGTCCGAAAAGAAACTCTAAACACTTATTCAAAATAGGCCACGCAGACATACGATCTACCACAACTATTATTAACCATTCAATACACAACTGAATAATATTATTAAACTTTTCCTTAAAACTCAGATCTCGCATAAAAATAATATCTTTCAAACGTGTAATTAACTCGTCAAGATCCTGCCGGTTATTGTTTATATTGTCGCCGACATCGTTATCAGTAACAGCTGGTTGCTTTGGAATGCAGTCCGATGGCTCCCGCTGTCCCCACCACTCCGTTTTACCGATGCTTTGTGAATGTAATTGCTCATTTTTATTACTTGCTTGCGGTGATTTCGGTCGTTTCTGCGTAAACAAAGGTGGGAATTGACTCGGAGTATATTTATGGTTATTTCCCGTTTCTTCCACTAATAAACAACTAAAGCTGTTGTTGGATTCGGTCTTCAGCTTATCGTTATCTCTCACTGTTTGTAAACCAATTGCAGACTTGGGTCTAACATACATATTGAAAGAAAAGAAAGAAAATATATTTATTTGTCGCAGGGACATGACGTGCATCATACAAAATGATAAAAACACAAAAAAAAAAATAACAATAAACATACAAAGCATTAAAAAAAAAAGACGTTCGTAGCTTGCACGTCGTGACTGCGACAAGCAGGTTACCACTCAGCATGATGCTGTGCTATGGGGGACCCACAGCACAGCGCTGGTTTTCAGTGGTCACCCGTGAAAAAACGTACGGAAGCCAAAACAGCATAAATAAATAAATTTTACATGAATAACAAAATAAAATAAACAGTACTTGGGTTATAATAATAAAACAGCTACCTAGAAATATAATAAACACTACAAAAAATATACATGTGTGCAGGCTAAACAAAATGCATAAATACAGAATGAAGGCGCGTTTTTTTTGTCTCGCTCCCACCACGCGCGCGCGCTGCCGATGCCGACTTCCTCATACTACGCGTACACATTTCTCCTCTGTGCCTGTTAGCGTGATGACGTGAAAAAAGTCAGTGCAGGCGCCGCGCGCCACGCCAACCGCCAGCGGCGGCGGCGACGCAGTGTCGCACCAGACTTGTGTGCTCACGGGACGCGACTCGCGTGGTTAGTAACTAGGGCGTTTCCGATGGCTACCTTGCTTTGTGCCTACTTGTATCTAGTCGAAGCTTAATAACAAGTGACATATATTGCAGGCTACGTGACATGTACAGTTGTATTCTGACATAAGCTCCCTTACACGCTTTTCCCGAGCATATATTGGACAACTTCTATTCAGCGCCATGTGGTCGCCCCGACAGTTCACGCATTTAAATATTGTAACCTCACAGTTATTGTGTTCTTCTGTGCACTTAGGACATATAGTTTTTTTGGACGTGCATCTTGCTTTTACGTGACCAAACTTCCAACAGTTTGAACACTGTGTTACCGGGAAAACATAAGGTTCAACTTTGGCACGTAGGCAGTCCACATATGGCGCGTTCCTTGAGGCTGCGGGCCGCCCACTACCTGAACGTGCCCCAAAAGGTGGTAGCCGTAAGGCTGGTCCGTGGTTACCGCACGATCTCCCGCGAGGCGGCGAGCCTCCTTGCCGGATTGCTGCCATGGGATCTAGAGGCAATAATCCTCGCGCGCCTGCACGAATGGCGCGCGGAGGCTCTACGCCGGGGGGAAACTCCGCTGCCGCGGCAAATTGCCGCTCAGCGGACAGACTTCCGGCGTGATCTCATGGCGACATGGAGAGAACGACTGTCGCAACCCCGTGCAGGGCACGCCACAATAGTGGTGATAAGGCCCCTCTTGGAGGAGTGGCTTGAGAGGCGCCACGGCGTCCTCACCTTCCGCCTGACGCAGGTTCTCACCGGACACGGTTGTTTCGGGAGGTACCTGCACCGGATCGGGCGGGAGGAAACGCCCGGGTGTTACCACTGTGAGGATCGACTGGAGGACACGGTGGAGCACACGGTGGAGGTCTGCCCCGCGTGGGCGGAGCACCGCCGTGTCCTCGTAGCGGCGATCGGCGGCGGCGACCTCTCGCGTCCGGCCTTGGTTCATTCCATGGTCCGGAGCGAGACGGAATGGGACGCCGTCGCCTCCTTCTGCGAAGCAGTCATGCTAGCGAAGGAGGCGGCGGAACGTGAGAGGGAGAGAGCCTCACGTCCCAGCCGCCGCGGGAGACGCACCGGGCGTCGGGGGCCACGTGGTGGCCCCCGGCCACCGTAGGCGCGGGCTTGTGGACGGCGAGCTATGGGCTAGCTCGCCGTCCGTCCGTCTTTTGACGACAGGCCGTGTCGACGGCGCGTTCGTGTTCCACGCGCGCCTCAAAGAGATGTCAGCAACAGGAAGGGGTCCGCAAGGGCTGATGCCTGCCGGGGCTGCGGGACTGTTCGAAAGAGATACCGTGGCCCCGGAACACAAAGGGCGATGAAGGAACATGGATGGGTTTTAGTCAGTAAAAGTCTGACACTCCCTCCTGCTCAGCCCAGAGCGGGAGGAGTCATTTGATGATTTCCCATCCGAAAAAAAAAAAAAAAAAAAAGGCAGTCCACATATATAAATGCTTGCAGGTGTGAACCCCTGAAGCCCACCTTGGCTACCTAACTAGGCACCCACTGGCCTTCTTCATCTCGTCTTTGAAGTCTTTTTAATGATACCATTTGAATATCGTCATTAGGACACTTGATCGCTTTTAATGCCTCCTCGTCGGACAGTTCGAGGTCCACATCTCGTATAATACCGTAGGAAATGTTTACGTCCATTGCACTATAAACTTTCCACTCTTTGGTTTGGAATTCCTGACAGTCCAATAACTTCCCGCACATTCCTCAGTCGAAACCTCAATTTTTAACTTATATGGGTTAATATATTTAATATGGTTTATATCAGTCAAACCCATACTATTAAACAATTTTGCAAACTGTTTCGGTAATTTCTCTTTGCTCCAAATAAAAACCACTTTCTTGATTTCGGAACGTTTCAACGTCAATCTTCTTCGAACCTAACCTGTCAGGAGTCCTGAGCTCACTTCGCTCGCTCTTGCATTCTAAGGGGGTCGCAGGGGTCATGCCCTCTCCCCGAATCTTCTTAGAATAGCTATTTTTTGTATTTTAAGCGGAACAAGAGACACTAACTTATTCGAGGCAGAATGCTAGAATTTTCATGCTCGCTTCGCTCGCTAATGCATCCTACCCTTTTTAAGTTCTTTTTATGTTGACGGAGTTACTTTTATTCTAATCTCTGTATGAATGAACACAAAGAACCTAATATATGCGGCGGGCGCGGGATTTTCAAATTTTGAAGCTCTCTCCTGTCGCTCTGCTTTTAATTAGTACCAAGAACGTATCCAAGGGGGTGGTCATGGGCGTCATAACCACCCGTCATCGCTCGCTACCGTCGCTAATATATCCTATACTATCTCCATTCTGCAAGCATTCAAGTTGACACAGCGAGATCCTCCTATTCTCATTTCTGTCCAAATTAACAAACAGTACCTACGTTATATCCAAGGAGAGGTGCTAAAATTTCCCAGCTTGCTTCGCTCGCTAATACTTCCTGTACTTACACATAAACTGTCACTTACGGGATATCTTCCGTGATTGTCTATTATTTTGAGCTCCCGATATTTCGACGCTGTTGCAAGCGCCATGATCGAGGGTTGACTGGAGAATGCGGGTGGATGGAAAATAAATTGTTAAGAGCAGACAAATCTGTCTGCCCTCTTTCTTTGTCTTTTGCTACGCGCACTACTGGAACTCATCACTAAGTCACGGCAAAAACACTCACAGTATCACAAGGCTTTTTGGAGTCTTTATTACGATGACTTCCTGTACTGTTTAAATTTTGCATAAAACAGAGTTCCTGCTATTCTCATTCCCCCCCGATCTGCCTTTATTTTATTCGGGTTAACCCCTCCCAACGTTTGTTCGGCCCTGTGTGACCCCCCCAAAATCTTTAGATGGACCGCGCCTGATGGGTCTATTTGGCTAGCAGAACAGCCATAAAGCCTCAAGACATCTCTCCAGACACATACAGAAGCAGCGTCTAAAGACGCTGCTTCTGTATGTAAAGACTTATCTTATTTTATCTTAAGAAGTAAAGGGCTCGCTAAATGTATTTTAAATTTCCAGTGAAAGTGGCGAGAAACCATTTTCTTGTGATAATAACGTCTGATGAGTCCATTTTTAAAGCTAGGTAGTTTTAAAATACCTAATAATCTAGTATAAATATAATTATTATGTGAAAAATCTTATTATTATAAACACCGCTTACGTCATTAAACAAAACCGGTGCTCATTCATATGGTAATCTTTGTATAAATCCGCAATTTACTGACAGTATCAAGTGGGTGCATAAACCTGAATTGCCGTTTTTTCCTCACATTTTGTTCTGTTTGTAACTTTGACGTATGGTTATATTTTTTACTAATTCCATTTTTATTGGATTAAGTAATTGTTAAATTACGTACCTTTTAGAGTTTAAAAACCATACTAGTAGTTGCATATTACCTCATAGGGTAGTGTGTCTAAAATCCTGTTCCAATGTGCTGTCGGTTTCACTTAGTGGCATAGCTAGGCCTATTAAGGCCTCGTATCAAAATTGTTTAGAAACCAAGTGCGGTGAACAGCAAAAAAATAACTATTAAAATAGCATCCTGAAATGCATCGTTTAATCAGTCATTGATTTTATTAAGGTAATGTAAGAGCTAGCAGTAAATTAAAGGCATTCATCGAAAATCTAGAAAAGGGAGCTCGAAAAATTCTGGACCGGGACGAGTCAAGTCTTCATTTAAGAGCGAGCGAAGCGAGCTCGAATTTTTTAAGGCTACGATAAGTTAAATATTCATTATTTAATCATGATTCACTACTTCAAGTAGGTATATTTTTGGGTACTTATTCCCTTTCTTCTCCTAAAATTGTTTGTCCGAAAATCATTATCCTTAGCACGTTTGCTATAAACTTCAGTGACCATAATGCTAAAAAAAAAACGAAATTATAATAATGCAGGTATTTTCTTAGATAAATTATTAGATAAACAGGTGTTGAGGTGTCTATTGACAGATGTTATAATAATTAATTAAACATTTAAGTCTCGAGTAATTATGTTATGACTTTATAAGTCTTTATCGTCGATATTCGTTTACCGAGTAGTAGCTTTTATTTACCAGAAAATTGTCAAAGTTTTTTTTAAATAAATGTTAGTTTTTTATTCTTTTTTTTATTGATGTGGGTAGTTTATTATACAGGGTGAATTTTCCAAGTGGTCGTGGATGGCTTAATTCGAAACTATGAGGAATAGCGAAAAATGCACAAAGGAGTTTCGAGCCCGATTTTGATGAAAACTAAAACTGCATCTTTGGATTTTTGAAAAATCAATATTCCTGGCCAGGAAGCGAACCTGTTGGATTTGAAAAAAAAACACACTGTAATTGTAACTAGATGGAAAATAGATTTTTCAAAAATCCAATGATGCTGTTTTAGTTTTCATGAACATTGGCTCGAGACTCCTTTGAGCATTTTTCGCTATTCCTCACAGTTTCGGAATTGGCCATCCACGCCCACTTGGAAAATTTAGCCTGTATACAAGGGAGGGTTAGAATATTATCACATTCAATAGCTATTTCATGAAAAAGTCACTCTTTGAGATTATATGAACTTGGAGGGTATTGATGATTTGAATGATTATAATTCTGTAACTCCGTACGTGTTACTGGCGCGATTCATATTTTAATCAACATACAAGCTGACACTGACCTGCAAATTGCAATAAACGTAAGAAAATTTAAATTTCGCGGGCTAGCCTTGCGCATCCACCTCAATGAAAGAAAGGTTTGCAACTATCTGTTCGCTCAATGTTTACCAAGATTCTGATCAATTTCTTTTGCAGGGCGTGTGTTTGTGCACCTGTGCTGTTTCCCCAAAGAGTGACACGACACCATAGCTAAGCCATGCATAGGTATGTAGTAGGTAGCGGTGCGTAGTACCTAGTATACGTGGAGCTGTTTATAAATTAGTGGTTTTTCTTATTTCATGAAGGGCATAAGTGAATTTAGAAATTTTTTAGTGTCTGTCTATAACTAGTGTGAGTAAGGTAAAGGACTCAACACAGTTATCAAATCGGAAAGGGATCGGCACCTCCGAAACTCCTTACTGCAAAGCACACTTATCGGAATGGTAACGTAATCGCCTCGCCTCGGGATAAGCTAACAAACCGCGGTGCGGTACGTGGTCAACTCGCTTTACGGCTCGTCTTTTATTTATTTATTTATTTATTTAAGGAAAAACAAACAGTAGCACAATAACAATTAGTCATAATATCTTAACTATAACATTTTAAAACAATTATGCTACCCACTACGTTCTCCACAGATTACAATTTAAAGTATTTCAAACTAGCTAGTAACAACACAAATACAATACATAAACAAGGGTCATTATGATCCTAGTACTAATATCTGGACTTATTATAAATATTGTATAAACTTAAAAGAAAAAAAAAACCATAAGAAAAAAAATTGTGTGCGTATTCAACGTTACATTATTATACACTAATTTGGCGGTCCTTTAGGGTTGCTTGGATTTGCTTCTTAAACGCATTTTTACTTAGAAAAAGAATATCGATTGAATGGAATTCGTTGTTGTATGTTTCAACCACACGATGAAGTGGTGAACGCGAGCCAGCGTTGGATTTACAGAGGCTAGTAGCAAATAGACGTCGAGTGCGTATCTCACGTACATGAACTGTCCGAGGAACCAGGTAACACAGACTCCTAACTAAGTCCGGACAATCAAAATTATTGCGGCACACATTGTACAGAGTCATAACTTCCAGAAGTTTTCGTCTTGACTTTAAGGTCAGAAGATCATACTTTTTAAGAAGTAAGTGGTATGACATTTTTTTCCGATAACATCTAAAATTCATAGCACGAAGGTACTTACGTTGTACTAGTTCTAAACTTTCACTATACTTCATGTAAAAAGGGTTCCAAATAGGCACTGCAAACTCCAACTGTGGCCTAATTATCGATTTATACAAATGCAAAACGGTAGAAGGTCGACGAAAATCCCTGGATGATCTCATAACAAAACCAAACATTTGGTAAGCCTTGTTAACATTTTTTTCAATGTGAACATCCAGATGGAGCTTCGAATCTAGCAGAACACCAAGCTCACGGAGAAAACTTACTTTACTAATTGGCGTATTGGCAAGACGATAGTCGAAGTCAGTAATATTTTTCTTTTTGGTAAATGTTATAACATGACACTTGGGAAGACTAAGGTAAAGCTTATTGGAAGAGCAGTAGTTAGAGAAACGGTCTAAATCCTGCTGGAAGCTAAACCAATCGTTTTTACCAGAAATAATTTTAGACTTTTACATCGTCCGCGTATAGAAGAAATTTAGAATTTTGAAAACAGTCTTTTATGTCATTTATGTATAAAATAAATAATAAAGGGCCTAAAATGGAACCTTGTGGTACACCGGAGGTGACTCGGAACGAGCCAGATTCAAAGCCATTAACAACTACCTTTTGTGTTCTGTTAGTTATATAAGATATAAACCACCTTAAAAGGTCTCCTCTGATATCATTGTATGCAATTTTATTAAGTAGTAGTGCGTGGTCAAGTTTATCGAAAGCCTTCTGAAAATCTAAACCGCATCAATCTGCTGTCTATTATCGAGACTATCAATATTTGGGACGTGAAAATGAGAAGATTGCTAATGCAAGATCTGTCTTTAACAAAGCCATGCTGTTTTTTTTATTAAAACACTGCGAATAGCCGGATATAATTTATTACCAGTCTCTCAAGCAGCTTAGAAAAAGCAGATAGTATAGAGATAGGCCGATAGGTCGCTACGTCATGCTTGGAACCACTCTTATGAACTGGTACAATATTTGCATGTTTCCAAACTTCAGGGAAAATACCAGATGATAAACATTTATTATATAATATAAGAAGGGGATAGCATAATGTATCACACGTATTTTTCAGAAACATTGAAGGAATCCCATCAGGACCCGAAGGGTCCCGCCCTTAGTTGAATCAAGTGATTTTAATTCTTTACGTACTTCATCATGAGACAGTTGCAGTTTGCATAGGAAAACGTCATGGACAGCATTATTAGATGGTGGTTCCCAAGAGTCATAGTTAAATGTTGAGGGTTCATAATATGCAGACTGGAAAAATGTAGCAAACAAGTTGCAATTAGTAATAGGATCATTTGATGAAATTTGACTGTAATGAACCGTAGATGGGATTTTATTTGTAGAGCTATCTAGTCTGTGATTTGTAGTTTTACGGCTTGCAACGTCCGTCCAAAATGACTTAATATTGGTAGCAACACTGTCATCAATTGCAGTAATATATTTAGTATAGCAAATGTCAGCTCCTTTTTAATTTTTTTCCTGTTACTCGAGAATACCTCGTAGTCACATAAATTCCCATACTTCTTCCACCTAACCCAGGCTTGAGTCTTCTTTTTGTTGGTGTATATGAGAGATTTGGAAAACTAATTAGGGAAATTACAATTTTTTGGTCGACATGTGGGGTGTGTGATTTTATAATTTCATAAAGTTTTTCATAAAATGTAGAAACAGATTCATTAGGTGTTACATTATCCAGTAAGACATTCCAATCTACGTGACTTAAATCAGAATTTATTTTGTTATAGTTAGCTTTGTGATAATTTAGTTTGTTATCTGCAGTACATTTAGGAATATGTGTGGACTGAGAGAAAGAAATGTGTGCATAGAAGGCTGGGTGATAGACGTCAACAGGTAGTAGGGGGACATCAGGAGAGAAAGCGACTGCATGAGTATTGCAAAAAAGTAAGTCCAAGATGCGTCCACTGGAATTGAAAAAACGGTTATATTGTTTCAAAACATGCTGCGAGCAGAAATTTGATAAAAAACGAGTTATGTTTGTCAGTTTGTTCTTCGCAGCATATTCTATGTATGATGCAGGCTTACGAATGGCTTACATCTTACCTTAAGGTGGAAGCGCTAGGGTAGCCCGCGAAATTTAATTTTTCTCAAGTTTAACACGTATGGAGTTACAGAATTATAATCATTCAAATCATCAATACAGCCCTTCAAGTTCATATAATCACGTTCAATAACTATTTCATGAAAAAGTCACTCAATGGGGTTAAATGAACTTGGAGGGTTGTATTGATGATTTTAATGATTATAATTCTGTAACTTCATACGTGTTACTGGTGCGATTGTTATTTTCAGCAACTTACAACTTTACACTGATCTGCAAATCGTAAGAAAATTTAAATTTCGCGGGCAACTCTTGCGCTTCCAACTTAGCAAAACAACACAACCTGTGAACAGAACTGTCATTTTTGACAGCGCTCACTTTGGCCGCATTCCGAATTACGCTCTAATCGCTTTGAGCATCCATAAACCCGTTCCGTATTACCGTGAGCGCGATATTGATGTCCCTTGAATCGTTATAGATGACGTCATGACATGCGCCATCTTGCGATTACACCGACCCAAATAAATATCACCGTGAGCGCTGTCAAAAATGACAGTTCTGTTCACAGGTTGTTGTTTTGCTAAGGTGGAAGCGCAAGAGTTTCCCGCGAAATTTAAATTTTCTGACGATTTGCAGATCAGTGTAAACAATCGCGCCAGTAACACGTATGAAGTTACAAAATTATAATAAATCAAATCATCAATACAACCCTCCAAGTTCATTTAACCCCATTGAGTGACTTTTTCATGAAATAGTTATTGAATGGGGTTAATTGAACTTGGAGGGTTGTATGTGCAGCAGAGTCAACCAACATATCGTCCATTTCCAAAAATAGGTCTTGTCAAAGGTTTCGGTTTGGGGTTATGGTCACTGTGAACGCGTCCACGAGCGTTCCAAATTGATGACAGCTCTCAGCTGTCATAATCGTGATATCTAAAACGGAACGCAAAATATAGATGTGAGCGCTGTGAGTGATTATTTTGTAATTCGGAATGCGGCCTTTGATATTTATTTGGGGCATGGTCGGTGTAATCGCAAGATGGCGCATATCATGACGTCATCGATGACGATTCAAGGGACATCAATATCGCGCTCACGGTAATTCGGAACGGGTTTATGGACGCTCAAAGCGATTACAGCGTAATACGGAATGCGCCCTGCGAACGAAAAAAAAAAAGTGTTTGTCACTGTCAATGTCAAACTAAACAGTGTCGTCAGTCATGTCTCGTGTGTTGTTTATGTAAATTCTGTTAAACTAGCAATTTTACTTTTAATGCCCTAAAAATGTCGAAATTACGGCCCATATTGAATTTGTCGTATTGTCGGTACTACAGTGTCAAACAGGCAAAGAAAAAGTTACCGATAATAACGTGTAAACGGCCAGAATTCAATCATTTCGATGGTCAGAGTTACAGTAAGTTTGATGGCATTCCCCTGGCTTCCAAAGGCTGGTTGAGTAACAAATCTAAGGGGGACTACTTTATAATATACGGAGATGCGAACAAAAAGGAAGAAAAGCCGGTTTATAAGAAGAGTTTTGAAGAAATCGGTGTTTGTCCAAGTTTGATTGAGGTTATGTCTGAGCAAGGTTACTCTTTGCCAACTTTGATTCAAGCTAAGGGCATTCCTTCCATACTGGCTGGTAACAATACTGTCATAACTGCGGAGACTGGCTGTGGCAAGACGTTGGCATATTTGCTGCCTATATTCCAACATATCTTGGACTGGAAGCCTAGTGTTAAGGAGGAATTTAACAGTCCTATGGCTGTTGTAATAACTCCCAGTAGAGAACTAGGTAGGTTATTACTAATAAATTATAGAGTGACATATTTCAAATCATTACTTTTTCTTATGTGTCGATGACAATTCAAATTGGGTCAGCTCAAAATTTGGCGACGAGTTTGTCACTTTCATTAGTGTCCATCAGCTCCTGTGATGTGCAAACAACAGGACAGGCAGAACACAATACTGTGATATCTTGACTGCTGCAGTACATATTAATACATTTAGAGATGTTAAGTGAATGCTCTGTTCACTGTGTTTAGGATGCACTTCTACCACACTATGCTAAACTAGACAAATTCAAGTGTTACCACCAACATGCAGCCTGCCACACATCTTAACCATTAATATGTTATGTTCAATCTAATTTCTTATACATTTTCCAGCTACCCAAGTGGGTGAAGTAGCTCAAAATATAGCACAGCGACTTAACTTGAACGTCACCACTCTTGTTGGCGGACGCACCAAGCAAAAAATGTTGAACCCACCAATCGAATACTGTGACATTCTTGTCACCACGCTTGGAGCGTACAGTAAACTGGTTACAACCGGTATTTTCAAGACCAATCATGTGCACCATGTTGTGTTGGATGAAGCGGATACGTTGTTAGATGACAGCTTTATTGATAAGTTGGCACACTTGTTAAAGAAATTCCCGGTAAGTAACAATACGTATTTACTAAACGGCTTTATTCATTTCTAGGTTTTGCTTGCAGAAATTATCCCACAGGAACATTTAAAATATAGTCTATGACACTTGGGGATAACGTAGCTTCCCAATTAGTGAAAGAATTTTCGGAATTAATTAAAAAAAAAGTACCTTGTATTGCTTATTTCTTCAATTCTTTCTAGCTTTATGACATTGAACATAGAATGATCATGAAATATAACCCTTTCTCTTCACATGAGCCACATATGGTTCAGGGTGATGGTTTAGCTAATGTGTCTACTTCGTGGACTTTGTATCGCACACAAATTCGTGTCAAGCATTATTTCTACATAGTAACTAAAAAATATGAGAACATCATCATCATAGATGAAGAAGAAAAAGAATAAACTACCCAAGCAAAGCTAATGAAATTTATATGGAATCACCGGGACAGTTTCTCCTACAAAATGAAAAAACAATCACATAAATAGGAACAAAGAGCACAGAGATATAGGTGTTAACATATGAAACAAAAATACACAACCTCCTCCATTTTAGGAGTCTGTTAAAAAAATATTTTTAGTAGCTAGTGATGTCTTTTTAAAGTTGAAAGATAAGCTTACCTTAATGATTGTGTAGAGTTGACTGTCACAGGTGGCATTTGACTCGTCTTCTTTCAAGTTTTTTGGATTACAAACTTGTTCTTGGTTCAATGACTGTCACTACTCAAACCTAGTAAAAAAAAAATTTTGTAAGTTTGGATCTTAAGAGCTACAAATCAAATTCCGAAAATTCTTTCACAAATAGGAAGCTTCATTATCACCAAATTCCCTGAGTATATTGGCTAAATTTAAAAGTTTTGAGAGTGCTCAAGGACTTTTTTTTCGGCAGTTTCATCATACAAATTGCTCTTAATCCAGAAATGATTTATTGTTAGGGTGAAAACTCTTTCCTATATACCAAAATTTTGTAAAGCCTCTCACTTATATTTACAGATCCAACACAAAGTCGAAATCCAGACCCCTCCAGCAGGCTGTCAAATAACCTTGGTCAGCGCAACTATGCCACACGAGCTACCAGCCTCCGTCAGTTCCTTTGTGGACCCTGAATCACTGAAGTCAATTACCACCAGCAATATTCATAGGCTGCTACCGCATGTGCCTCATAAGTAAGTCAATCAATCAACTGAGCTTATAGTCCACTGTTGGGTATTTATTTCTACTTCAACTAGAAGTTGCCCACGACCAACGTCCAAGTAAAATGCTTAACTTCCCTATTTCAATAGCATTTTGTAAACAATTTCAAGTGATTTAATTTTTTTTGCACGGAACCCAAACCCCTTTTTTTTAAAATAAAAGTAGATTATGAAACAATCTAAATAATTACCAGGATTCAAATCTAATAGCAAAATCGAATGGCTGGAAACCTTTGTAAACTTATAAGCGTTTGATGAATCTTAACCTCGCGGAACAACTGGCTAAGATTTATAAATGCACGAAACTAACTTAAATAATTATAATGAGACAGTAAAACTTGTCTGCTTCCATAAATAGATGTGTTTTTTTTTTATGTGAATCGTTGTAATTAACAAACTTGATGATATGGTTTCATATTAACAAAAAAGGGTTTTAGTTACACCTCACAAATTAATGAGAGTTATAGAAGGTAAAGAAACGTATTAAAGGTCCTAACTCGTAGACTGACGCAAAGTGAAATATGTATGGGTCCAGTATGGGACCACCGCGCTGACTTCCTCTATCAAATGAAACTATACTAAACTAAATGTAAATCAGTGTAACTACAAAATATACTAAATGTAACCAGTGTGCATATGAGTAACCTCCAAATATTATTTCAGGCGGTTACAAAGACCAAGAAGATGATTTACTGGTCTATGTATATGGCCTATGGCCACTATACTCGTACTGTACATGAAGTTTAAATAAATAATTACAAGCAAATAATATTTCGTCCCCAGATTCATGCGCCTGGGAAAAGCCCAGAAACCACTAGAACTCCTGAAGCTAGTCCAAGCCGACATGAACCAGAATAAACCAGTGATGATATTCTCCAACCAGACCTCGACGTGCGACTTCGTGTCAATGTTCTTGAACGAGAACAATATCGAATGTGTGAATATAAATGGCAAGATGGCGGTTGTAATGAAGATGGGAAGGTTCGAGATGTATAAAAGCGGGAAGGTCAATGTGTTGTCTTGTACTGATATCGCTTCGAGGGGATTGGATACTGTGAGGGTGAGTAATAGATATCTATTTATCTAATGGGTGCAAAAAGTCCCTTAAAAATCAGCCTATAATGTTCCCACTGCTGGGAGACAGGTCTCCTCTCTATGTGAGGGAATAAGCACATCCATGAGGGAAACCACCACGCGAGCCCAGTGCGAGTTGGTAGATGCCCACGTCTTTGAAAGTTTGGTTCTAAGACATGCCGCTTTCCTCACGATGTTTTCCTTCACCGTTTTGAGAGCAGTGGAGATGAAATAACTTGCACTAAGTAATGCGCCTGTCTGAGTTCGAACCCATGACTTGCTGCTCGTAAGTCGGGGCCGCCACCACTTGTGCCACCGCTGCTCTCTTAACGAAGCACAAAATCACGTGTTTTCCTCGTCGTCGCGATATTTTTTTTCTAGCCCATATCTGACTGAAGGTCAAAGTTTCAACCTATTCACACGTTTTTTTAAGTACACATTTTAAAAGTTCTAGCGTTATTTTAAATACTGCATCCATCAGCACAATGTTTTCAGTGCACATTGAGTGCTACCGTAAACCATGATTTTTCACGCCAAAAAAAAGTCGTTTCCTAGAAATAATTTTTGCGTTGAGTTGCTTAGTTTGTTGTAAAGAATGATGATTTTGACGGCTTCGTGAAGGGTCTGCCCACACCTTGTATACTTATAAAGTCGTGTCGTGACCGACTATATATCAACGCTCAGCTCAAACCACTGGACGGATAGGGCTAAAGTTTGGCATACAGGTTATTATTATGATGTAGGCATTCGCTAAGGTAGGGTTTTGGAAAATTCAACCCGTAAGCGGGTGAAATAGAGGTCGAAAGTCAAATACAACATATGTTTCTGCTTAAGTATTATTCTGAGCAGAAGAAAGAGAACAATGAAAAGAGGAAAAGGAGGCCTTCGCCCTGCAGAGGGACACAACGGGCTTATAATATTAACTAGCTGTTGCCCGCGGCTGCGCTCGCGTTTTGCTCGTAAATTATCCCACGGGCAGTTGAAAATATAGCCTATGGCACTCGGAGATAATGTAGCTTCCTATTAGTGAAAGAATTTACAAAATCGGTTCAGTAGATCCAGAGATTACCCCCTACAACCTCACAAACTTACAAACTTTACCTCTTTATAATATTTAATAGAAATAAAGCATTTTTCATTTCATCAATTTGTCTTTCTAGTGGTAGCAAGCGCGACTGAAGCAAGAGGTCCCGGTTTCGATTCTCAGGTTGGGGAAAGTGTTCTTGAATTTTTCCATTACAAATTTCTCAGTAATCTCGGTTGATGGCAATAGGCTCCTAAACTACTACGACCCCTCTGCCTAACCCTTCGGGGCTTACAGGCGTGGTCTTAATGTATGTATGTTATTTTTTCCAGACACAACACATAATAAACTACGACTTCCCCCTGTACACGGCGGACTACATCCACCGCTGCGGACGCACCGGCCGCATCGGCTCCCCTCACAACTGCACCATCACCAACTTTGTGGCCTGGCCTCGGGAGGTACAGCAGGTAATGCAGCGTGTCACTCTTATGTCATTAGAATAAGGTATAAATTGCAATGATCTACATCCACCGCATTGGCTCCCCTCACAACTGCAGCCTCAGCAACTTTGTGCCCTGGCCCTGGGAAGTACAGCAAGTAATATACGTGTCACTCTTATGTCATTGGAATAAGGTAGAAATTGCAATGATCTACATTCACCGCATTGGCTCCCCTCGTAACTATACCATCAGCAATTTTGTGGCCTGGCCCCGGGAGGTACAGCAGGTAATGCAGCGTGTCACTCTTATGTCATTGGAATAAGGTAGAAATTGCAATGATCTACATTCACCGCATCGGCTCCCCTCACTACAAACCCCGAAGGGGCTGGCTATTAAAAAAATCCTATTAGAACAACCTATTGCCGCTATTACTTGGAAATTGAACATGACTGATGAATGATTGCTGTAATGCAGACTTTGCTCAGAATACTTTCGTCTCATCTTTGTCACGCCTAAGTATTATATTGAGCTATTGTTCATAGTTGAGCCAGTCATCTTATACTAATAATATAAAGAGGTAAAATTTATTTGTTAGTTTGTATGTAGGGAGTAATGATCCAATCAATTTCCTTTTTCATTGTTAGATAGCTACATTATCCGTGAGTGCTATAGGCTATAAATTATATTTATATCATGCATATTAGCCGAACTATCACAATTTTTGCGGATTTTGATAAAAAGAAGTGCTAATCTATCAATAATGTCTCTCTTTCTTTCGTACATTTCTAGAATTTTCTATTTTTCTTTTTTAGGTGCAAAAGATCGAGCAATCAGTAAGGAAACATGGTGAACTGCCCAGCGTTAACGCCAATATTAGGAGGATCATTGAGGATAGGATTGTTAAGATGGCGGGGGCTGCTTAGCATTCATAGATATGAAGTTATTGTTCGATGAAGCAAGGGATGGCCAAATTCTATGCCAACAACACAAAGTAATGTTTTTTTTCTCTTAGCTTGTCATGTGTTCCACGGCCTTTCTCCTTTCAAACCTCCCTATCTTGTGCGAAATCTGGCCATGTTATGTTGTTTCCAGATAGAAATGCTGTTTTTTTATGGAATATATTTTATAAATATTCTGTTCCTTGTTTATTTATCCATTAAGTAGACTGATCCTAACTGAAAACTGTGTAATACTCTATTACACAGATCGGCCTTAATAGTATCAGAAGTTTGAACTGCAACATTTTTAATTGTCTTAAGCCAAATGTTAATGTTAAGTTCAAATTGGCCTTGTAAGTACCTATAAGGTATAGATTAGCTGTATTTAGTCTGTAGATATAAGTCACAATAAAAATTGTTAAAGATATACTGAGACAAGGAATTTTATTTAAACATCCTTATCGTTTAATAAATAAAACCATTTTAGTTTAAAACCCAATAAAATTGTATTCATAATATTCACACAATATTCAATCTAAACTCTACTTATACACACATAAGATCCCTTTTTACACAATTGAACACTTTTGGGATCGTCCTTAAATACAAGGTCGAATACTAGGATACACGCATCTCTAAAAATAAAATGTCTGACTTAAAACGAAAGTCTTTAATGATAAAGTTCTAAAATATTGCTTATTATGAAGACTACGTAGTATTTTGTTTAGTGAGGGCTGATGCTCCTCGTATACAGGGTGTTTTTATTTCAACTGGAACCGTAAGGGGAAATCGTAATCTAGAAGACGTGACTAGTCTATTTTTCTAATGATTACCGAAAACTCACACTACCAAAATATTAAGTAAGTATGCCAAAATGTTCTCATAAAAGAAGAGGTAATGTTGCCTAAGAAAGTTTCCATCTACTTTTCATACTTACAGGGTATAAAATAATAAACGCAAGACCTATCGCGTGGTGTCACAGACCATGAAATTGAACAACTTTTGCAAATTCATAACTTTTAGTTTTACCATACATGTGGATCAGCTGATCACGCCAGTTTCTAGAAAACGTCCTTTTTTTTTGCGAACTCAAGTACTCGAAGAACAAAAGTTGCCCAGATTCATGTCCAAGAGACCACACAGGAGGTCTTGTGTTTATTATGTTACAACTTGTACATTCAGATTTTCCCACACTGTCCCAGTAAAAACAACACACTGGTTAAGGTCAAATTAACTTAAATAGCGAAACTTCACAGACAAAATACAGTGAATTTTACTAGTTAATATTATTTGACCCTCTATTAGTATATTCTTATAATTAGTTAAGACTAAGTTTTGCTTGATAGTGGTGCCAATTTAGTTGTACACAGATTCATCTTAAACCATTGCTGTCTTTTCAAAACAGAAGAAACTAGAACGAGTTTTTGCTAGACTTATATGCTTGCGGGTTAGTTTGCCAATACAAAATTAACTACATTCAAATAGATTAAATGTAGACTTTGTTTTTTTCCCAAATAACGGAAATATAAAATATTTGGACAAATACATCAGAGTAATCGTCGTTTAGACATGCTGAATGACTGTGCAGTGTTTAGTTGTCTCTTGCTAACTCTACCTGTTAGAAGAGGACAGCAATATTCCCAGTTAGTAGTAAGATCAAGATAAGAATCAACGCCTTTTAGCGTCTAGGATGTTAGTTACAGGTTTTCTTAATTGTTTATTTTTTATTATGTTTTTCTTTTCATTTTTATTAAAATCTTAAATCTTTTTGTGAATTGTATACTTATGTAACACTATTTAGTAATACTATTTCTTTTCTCATATATTTTGGCAATTCCAATCATCACTATAGTAAATAGGTAAGTTATTCAATAGTTTTTTTTTCTAATAATTTCTACAAAATAGACTATGATTAATAACACAGATTTTCCACACATATAAAAATTGAATATTTACAATACTGATAGAATAGGTGGTCTTTAAATACTGTTTTTTTGGCACTGTTAATTTTTTATTTTGAGTTAGCGGTATGCTTACACGGTTCGGCGACATCGACGCACTTAAAGTTGCCATAAATTGAATATTTTCAACACTGGATCTAGAATTATGAATGATATCATGATCATCATCAGATCATGAATCATTATGGACTGCCTCGTTACTCGAGTGGTCGCTAGCGCGACTGCTGAGCGTGAGGTCCTGGGTTCGATCTCCAGGTCGGGCTGTGTTGTTAAGTTTTTTCCATCAGGTACTATTAGGTACACCTCTGTCTTACCCTTGGAGGATTACATGCGTGATGTTATGTTATTTACAGCGCGTCTATGTCGCTAACACCCTTTATAGTCACAACGAAAATTTATTTTTTTATATTTATAATGTCCTCGCGGTTTTTAGTCACCGAAAACACCATAATCAATTTGGCACGCAATTTTAAGCCTTATCGGCCAAACGTTTCGGACGATACTACCGTCTTTTGTGTATTTAAAATCTAATCTACTCTTTGGTGTCAATATTCCTTTTTTCATCACGATTTATAATGATCTGATATCTACACATTTACAATGTTAAAATTACGCTAGTTTCAAATAATAACTTAGGTATCCAATAAAATATACAGGATGTAACCGAATAAGCGCAGTACCTCTTAGCTGGTGATTTGACTATCACACTAAACAACTATCACTTTACAAGAAGTAGACGACTTTCCAAGACATTTTTTTTGGCGACCCGTTTGTCACTCAAGGGTCGAAAAAAAGGGAGCATTTTTTTTTTCGAATGGGAAATCGTCAAATGACTCCTCCCGCTCTGGGCGTAGCAGGAGGGAGTGTCAGACTTTTACTGACTAAAACCCATCCATGTTCCTTCATCGCCCTTTGTGTTCCGGGGCCACGGTATCTCTTTCGAACAGTCCCACAGCCCCGGCTGGCATCGGCCCTTGCCGACCCCTTCCTTTTGCTGACATCTCTTTGAGGCGCGCGTGGAACACGAACGCGCCGTCGACACGGCCTGTCGTCACAAGACGGACGGACGGCGAGCTAGCCTATTAAAATTTTGCATCGGTTGACGCTAATTGTAGTATGAAGAGTCCAAATTAATTTTTCGACCCATTTTCCTTAGGTTAAGTTTTATTTTATTTTAAGTTGTGACTGATAGTCTGAATTGGCGTCTAACAGGTATTGCACCCTGTATTAGTCAGAATTCGCTACAGATCTTTCGAACTCAAGAAAAATAATAAAATATCATCTAAATTCTAAACATTTGAGCACATAAACTATCATACTTAGAAAACGTTCTTAATTTTGGCATGACAATATTGTATAGTCGTCCTCGTAGTTACTTAGTCACTCTGAACTTCAGGTTGGATTGTCACTGACACGTCACGTCACGTAGTCGAGTGCAAATAAACAAAAAGGTGGAATGAAGTTTATTGTGGTCGGATTTTCATGGGATTTTGTTTTTGAGTTCTTTTAAGTGTGGCGAAGAAATATTTTTTATTTTTCTATTTAAACTTATTTTCATTTTTATTCTTTTGTGAATAACTAGCGACCCGCCCCGGATTCACACGAGTGCCATGAAATATATACAAACCTTCCTCTTAAATCACTATATCTATTAAAAGAAACCGCATCAAAATCCGTTGCGTAGTTTTAAAGATCCAAGCATACATAAGGACAGAAAGCGGGAAGCGACTTTGTTTTATGCTATGTAGTGATTTGAAATTCGAAATTCGACGAATTTATACTGTGGCGTAATAGTGTGACCTTCCTCTCCACACCTAGGAACTCAATAGAAAAGTCCAATGAAAATCCGACCGCTCCAAATTTTTTTCCACCTCTTGATTAATGTTTGGCTAATTGCAGTCTGCTATATTGAAGTCTACGTGACGTGAAGTTTCACTATGCTGGGTAGGGTTGTCAAAAGTGTTAAGCTATTGCAAGGTACACTATATTTAGTGAAGTAATTTATATTAATCAAAATATCAGTTGTTCTGCTGTTTAGTGAACTAATCAGTAGAAAACTGATATTTTGATTGCCAATCCGTGGTCACATCAAGATCCTACAATTAATATCATCTGTATTATAAACTTCTTTGGCACATTTATTGGCACAATTGTGTCCTCTAATTCCGGGAAGAAGGACCAGGCCTTGCGTCCTCAGTAGACTTCCACCTGCTTTCAAGAACAGCTTTGGCATCCTGGTTTACATTCTGATGGCTGTACCGCCTCTGTTCCTCAAAGACCCTGGCAGTTATGTTAAACACACTGTCAGCGCTGGTTTTCCTCCTAGTATCAAGAGTTGTCATACTATTGGTAGCTGAAGGAGATATCCTGTGAGGAAACCTCGGAGAACCTTTGATCTTTTCACAAGAATTCTGATGGGACATCGGTCTTTGGTGCGTCGGCGGTAAGACAAAGTTGACCTTAGTCTCAGGTTCCGCGATATACTTCTGCGGTAAAGGTCTTGGTGGATCAGGGTCAAAGGAACATGAGGGCTCATCATCAGTCACTCGTATAATAGGACCACTTTTCGCGTAGGATTCTCTTCTCAACTTCAATTCAGGATGTGGTACGTGGAGGGTGTTACAGGATAAAACCATGGAGTGTTTCCTGTTGCCAGGAACCAGTCCTGCTATCATGCCGACATGCATTTTGAGTGCTGCTGCTATGCTGGCTCCTGTAGGGTCCGCTATCGACATGGTGGAAGCTTTTCTGCTAGTCGGTCTACTGCTTCCGAAGAAGCTTTTTATTCTGCCGAGTAGACCGGTGTTTTCATCTCTTTTGTTTAGGCAGAGGTTGTATAAGTCTATCCCTGGTTGGGATTTCCTGTAGTTGAGCTTCGGTTGAGAGCTGAAGCTGACAGAGTTGCGTCCGCGGAAGGCGTCGGCGGACGGCCAGCTGGCGCGGGGGATGACGGGCGGCAGGACGGACAGCAGCAGCAGGGGCAGGCCGCCGCTCACGCTGGGGGTGCGCCGCTCGCACCCTGCGCGGGCCATGCCCTCCTCTTCTACTGTGTTGAGTTCCGTCTACGAAGTAAATATATAAATTAGATCAACTGGAATCAGCGTTATTTTGACGTGAAAGTGTTTAACAATCGTATTGAGTAGAAGCAAGCAGTTAGCCACTTTTCAGAATTGATACGCATTTTTGCAATGTTTTGGTGCGAGTCCAGCTTCTTATCTCATGATCCAAATGAGTGAGTTTTAACTTTTTAACCTACCCAAGTACTTACAAGGTCTTCCTACAGTACTTGCCTATTTCTTAATATGCAGTTAAATAACACAGCAAACATTCTTACTCTTTTATGCAGCGACAGCGACGCATTCGACCCACTCGCCGAGTCCAGAGGCTCTGCCAAGAGTTTCTCCAGCCTGCCTATCTCCTTGTCCAACGCTGCCACTTCTCTCTTGTACACTCTGTTCTGGATCTCTATCCTGAAGTGCAGCTCTTGTGTCTCGTCTGTCACGAATCTTCGCGTTTTACATTCTAGTCTTAGGCCCATGCTTTGGATTACGGGGTCTTCTTCAGCTGAAAAGGTATGAAATAAAACGTCTAAGTACTGGAAAAGTTTAAATACAATGTCAGAGCCTTGAGAGTTACTCTCTCCTTTAGAGTTACTGTAAATATTACGGTATAATTGCTAGATTAGAGATTGATTTTTTTGTGTTTTGACGATCAATAAGATCTGTCAGGTGCTTACAAAATAGAAATGTCGGTAGTCTGCATACAATCATTCTGTTTATTTTGTTTCATCGTTATGATACGTGCCGAAAAAATCCTTTGAATTTTGAAGGCAACTTTAAGCTGTCTTTCTGCGATGTTCTTGGCACATACGTTTTTATAATGACTGAGCCATGTCCATGATGAGAAATCAACAAGAATTTTGGGCGAGAAGCAACTCACCATTACTTCTAATAGCAACAATCTTGGGCAAGAACAGCAAACACAGCGTCGATGTAGTCGTAATCAAAATCAAGCTGGTTATCGAAATATACGCCAACGTAGCTCTCTCTGAAATTATCGTTCCAATGACCACAACACTGGCACTGGTGATGACTACAGAGTAGACGCTTATTCCGATATATTTGGAGTCGTTTAGGGCTGAGATCTTGACGTTTCTGGTCTCCCAAGCCATGTAGACCCCGACGATGAGGAGTAGACCCTTGTAGGCGTAGAGGGCGCACAGCCAGCCCGTCGTGTTTTGGGATTTGCAGACTTCTATCTGGAAGAGAGATTGGAAAATATGTTTTAGTTAGAGGCCCCACCCACGGCTGCGATATTTTACTGCACAATTCTGGGATCATAAAGCAGTTTCATACTGGATTGGTTGTTAGGGTCAGCACATGTTAAAATAGGCGCGCAGGGAAGGGAATCAGCATCGCCCTTCAAGAAACTCCAACACGCAATAGGCGCCGATAGCTTTCCAAGTCCGTTTTAAATAGTTGGTAAGTTTTATTTGGAGAGCGGAGTAATCTAACATTTAAATAAATGATAGATCCTGTATAAATAATTTTATAAATGACATTTTAACCGCAGAAAGTATTTTTGTTTTAATATTTTTAAATATGAAAATGCCAAAAAATGCAAATTATGTTAGGTCTTTAGCCCATGGATTGCGAAAATAGATTCAACGTTGCCATTCGAATTATTCAAATAAGGAACTTAAAAAGAAACTGAAAATTTCATACCGTTAGATATGTAATAGTTTCAAACCTGAGGCTGATAAATAACACTTCGATCAGTAGTGCTGATTTCCGTGGTCAGGTTCTTGAGATGCCTCTCCATGGGGTCCAATATGGTCCATAGTGTGACTATCATCCCATCGATGACCAGTAGCGCGCACACAAGGGATATTAGTGGCGTGTCTTGTAATAACTTGGTTTTGCAGACACCGCTGCGGTTGCTGAAAAGGAACAAATTTTGAAACAAAAGAAAGGAAAAAACTTTTATTTGCCGTCAAACATGACAAACATAAGAAAAAAACACAAATATAATAAATACTGGGAAAATGTGTGTTATATTCACACCAAACGGCCATGGCTCAGCATAATGCTGTGTCACTATGCACAGCGCTGGTTTTCAGCGACGGCCTGCGTTGAAAATCAAATAAAATTTAGCGTAACCGACACAATATTGAATTGAAAATAGTGGCCAAACAAAGGAGCTTATCCTACTGTTTCACTCGCACAGAGTAGCCAGCGAGTGAGTCGGCATGATAAGCGCCGCCATCTTAAATTCGTATTGTAGTTCCTGCTCATTTTGTTTGTACCTACTTGATTATTTTGGAAAGACTGACCTTATGAATATCCTGTGCACCCGATATGTCTTCGCAAACATTGATCCGAAAGCCAATGAGAATCCAGCAGATAAGATGTATACTCTACCCTGAAAACAGACCAAGAAACCTTTAACACCAATTAACAGCTCTTGTTAAATTGAATCCATTCATGAGTCCCATTTCTATTAACTAAACCAAAACATAAGATACAAAATATGCTGAACAGTAATCTTAAAACAATGATTAGTAGCTTGGTGGTAGCAGTGTTGCAATATCTATACAGCTCATTAAAGTATCTCCATAAGTTGGGGTATCTTGAACATCCTTTCTAAGTTGAAATACGTCGTCCACGTCGATCACCTGACTAGCTTATACTTGAAAGTAAAAAGTCTACTTACAGTGCACATAGCAGAGAAGGGCACATATGACGGTAGCGTAGCATTGTCAACGCCTAATAGTGCTACTGCCGTGTAGACCAGCACACAGCCGATCAGCGTCATGTTGTTCAGACGGGGAGATGACAGTTTTATCGATCTGGAAATTGTTAACAACTTTAATACATCAGAATTAAATAACTGCGTACGTGTATAACGTCGCATTATCAAGGCATCGATGTATAGTCATCGATTTAACAATTTTCGCAGAATAGTATTTCGAACTCGTTTAAGGAACCCGTACATGACGGTACACCTGCGGTTTTCGTTTAGTTATTGAAATGCTTTTTATTATTATTATTTATTTATTTCAATCTTCTTTGGATCATAGGTACAATAATTAAACAGAATTAAAAAATATAAAATCAGCAGCACAATTAAAATCAACGTCAAAATTAAAATCACTAATAAAATTAAAATTATTAACAAAATAAAACATCAAATTAAAATCACAATTAAAATTATTATAAAATTAAATCAAATTAAAACAATATCTTAACATTAGTCAGTACGTGAACCATGCAGCAGTGGTTCACGTACTGACAGTCGAAACGTTCACTAAAAGCTTTCAGGATACTGTTGCGGCTGGCCCGCACCCTGCGCACCAGGGATGTGCACCGCTTGCGCATGACTGTGTAGAAACAATCCACACGCGCCTCGGCAAACATCCCCGATGCGCTACAGAAGCGAGGCAGCCCCAAGAGTACCCTGAACGCGTTATTGTATTGGACACGTAGAGCGCTGTACTGTTTCTGCGTGTAATCCACCCACAGACTGCCGGTATAAAAGGACGTACAAAAAGCCCTAAAAAGGGCTATTTTGACGCCCCTGGAGCACCGAGAAAATCTGCGGGCTATCATATTCGCACGAACAGACAGCGCCCTACGTTCCCTTTCAATGTCTGCATCGTCTTTCAGTTCAGAGGTTAATAAATGTCCAAGATATTTAAAAGTATTTACTCTATTGAGTGGGCATCCGTTGAGCTTAATTGCCGGCAAGTAATCTGGACATTTCCTCTTGGCCCGAAAGACCATGCACTCGCTCTTTTTCACATTGTATACTAAACCATGTTCCTCAGCATACTTTTCACAAATGCGAATCAGTCTCGATACACCACAGACAGAAGCGCTCAGCAGCACCATGTCGTCTGCGTAACTGATATTGTTTAGGCACACACCTCCAATATGGCAACCGAGATGCGTGCTGCTGAGCCTCTCTATCAGTGCATTAACATACAGGTTGAAGAGCTTCGGTGAGGTGAGCCCCCCTTGCCTCACGCCGCACTCCAACCTGTATGGAGTCGAGTAAGCCCCCGACCATCGAACAACATTGACCTGATTGTTGTACCAGTATTGAAATACACGGATCAGTTCGTCTGGCACTGACGCTCGCTGCAGCTTTTTCCACAGCAGATCATAGCAAACCAAGTCAAATGCCTTCGACAAGTCGAGGAAGCAAGCAAAGACAGGTGTACTTCTATCAGTGTAGTACTTGACAGTCTGCTTTAAACACAGTATAGCTGTTTCTGTAGAGTGACCAGCTTTGAAGCCAAACTGGTTATCATGTAGATCTAAGTATTTATCCAGCTGAGTGTTAAGCAAACTGTCAAGCACTTTCGAAATAACAGTGGCCAACGAAATGGGCCTATAGTTGTTTTTATCGCTGACATCACCAATTTTATTCTTAACAATTGGCACCACCACAGTTTTCGTCATCCGCTCAGGCAGATACGAATGCCCTATACACAAGGAGTAGAACATCGCTAAGACTCTGGACAGATGACGACCAGCATGCTTAAGGTGTTCAATACTTAAATCATCATGGCCTGGAGACTTGCCCCTCGACATAGACATAATGACATGTCTTACCTCCTTTGCCGTAAACCGGACACTGTACTCCTGACCATTACAACCAGCAGTGCCTGTAAACTGTGATGGTCCCAACGGTGACGACACAGCGAAGTGCTGCCTAAATAGTTCGGCAATCCCTGTGACATCAGTAACACCACCGATACTCACCGGCAGGCCCGGCCTACTATTGAGTTTATCGGTAGATTTCCAAAAACTGCGAAAGTCGCCCTTAGAATGATGCGACGCCAACATGTCCATTTTAATTTGGTCACTATTGTCCTGGCACCATCGCAAGCGCGACTTAAAAATTTTACGACTTGTTTGCATTTCACTCCAAACACGACCCTCGCGCGGTCTACCATAAGACACCCACTGCTCAAACTTTAGCCTGGCCTGCCTGTGAGAGTCACTCACGTGCTTATTCCACCCTATTACTGGCCTCCTATTTCGCACAGGATTTATTTCGCAACTTTCAGAAGCTGCTTGACATAAAATATTAACAATGTCATTATACATTTCGTCAATAATAGTTCTGTGGTCCAAAATATTGCAAACATAGTCACAACACGCACTCAATTCAATTGGGAAGTCAATATATTTTAAGTTATCATTACAAAATTTAGTATACATGTCAATTTGCTCAGGTTTTTTATCACCCCATTTTATTTTATTACCTAACAGATTTTTATTATTATTTGAATTGTACAATTTTGATTTGATTTCATTTAAGTTACATTGTATTAAAAGAGGGAAGTGGTCGGACCAAAGAACATCATATTTAACATAAACATTAATAATAGTGGACATGGCTGCTTTCGTAGCAACACAGTGATCTAGCCAACGTCTCGAGCCGTTCGCTTCACTTATAAAAGTGTAAGTGTCAGAGTTTACTCCTAACAGTTCAACATCGGCACATAGTAACTGAGATTCCCGACAAAAAGAATCCAACTCGATATAAAATTGTTCATGGGGATGCGAATTAAAGTCTCCGAGAAGAAATGCAGTTTCGATATTGTTGTCATTGATAATAGCACTCACCAGGCTGAGGCAGTCCGTAAAATCCGTTAAGTTCGCACTATTATCCGTCGGCATGTAAACACTGAACACTAGAAATGACTTTGACTTCATGCATACTTTAACGGCACACACTCGCGGGTTATTGCACTGCACTACCGAAACGTTATCGAAAACGCTTTTCCGCCACAGCAGTGCGACTCCGCCGTAGGGCCGCCCTCGCAGCATGCCGGCCGTGGTGTCCACCGCCGACGTCCCGGTGCACCCAAAATCAGCGTCGATTTCGCTCAGAAACGAGATATCGTGGGGCAGCAACCAAGTTTCTTGTAAGGCAATTATGTCTGACGTGCTACATAGTTGCCTGACACTCTCCACCGAGCGTTTTATACTCTTACAATTATAGCTTACTAGGTTATACATTCATATTTAATTTACGCCGTTCACAGTACCGCTGTTTGCACCGTTCGTGTAATTTCTCATTTTAAAATGTACGAATCTCCTGAAAATAATTCCCTCAGGCCATAGTTTACTGTCAAGAAACATCTCCATTTTAGTTTCCGAAACAAAGAATTTGTATGCGTTATGTTCTTTGGGATATTTAAACGATACATTTTCAAGCGTGATCACCTCGCCCGTTTTATCATACACATAATCACAAATATCTTTCTGTGTCGTGTCTTTATGCACTTTAGTAATGAAGATCGGCACTGTTTTTATTGCAGCTTTGAATTTCCCTTCATTATCCCTGGCGGTACCCGCAGTGCCCATGTATCGATAGCTCATACTACGCTTTTTCCGGTATGAAACTTTTTCCCATCCATCATTATTGTTATTTTGCACCGACTCACGTACAATAGGCGCCGTCGGCACCACTGCCATATGCACGACCGTTCGTCGCTGCGGTGACGTCACGGCCGTCTGACTCATAGTAGTTGAGTTAGCGGCGACTGCGCGGGCGCCTACGGCGACGGTTGCGACGCGAGGGGAGGGGCTGCGCTCGGGCGCTCGCCGCTGCAAGACAGCTGATTGAGTACCACGGTCAGAAGTTTCTGCGACTACCTCCTTTATTTTTCTAAGTGATTGTTCGTTATTGTCTAGTATTTGTAATGAGGAATTATCGATACTATTATTGCAGTCATCTAGAACTGATGAGTTATTGACGTGGGATAATCCAATGGGACCGCTGTCCATATGCCATCCACCCCGTTTCATGTTCACTTTACACACAGAAGCCGGTATTAATGAGTCATTTTGTAATGACAAAATCTCCGTTTTAAGATCTTTCAATTGTGTCTGCGTTACATAAACTTCCTTAATTTCCCTGATTTCATTCTGAACTCGAAGCAAATCCTTTAGAAGTTGTGTGTTTTTGGTATCACGAATTTTTCCCTTTTTGTTTATTGGCATTGACATTCTGAATAGGAAAATTGTGACAGTAAATTCGTCACACAGACATTTCAAACACGATAAAGTCACTTCCATTATCTGTAGTGCTGAATTTGGTTCAATAATGTGATGTAGTCGCGTTGAAAATATTCTTTGTGGTTTTTTGTTGCAGCGGTCATTCAGATTCATTCAGACTCAAAATTTTCACAGCGTGTATGTCATATACACGCTGTGAAAATTTTGAGTCTGCCTATTACGGTTAAAAAATTCAGCCCTGTGACAGATGGACGGACAGACAGCTGACCTTTAGTAAATAGGGTAGGGTATTTGCACTCTTTGGGTACTGAACTCTAAAAATGAGCTCATATTACCTCCGTTTACTATAATGCAAGTTAAACACCAAGAAGGCGAGCGCCAACGCGACGCCTAAGGCAGCTACCGCCGCCACGGCCAGCCGCGCCGGTGCCCACACGGAGTCCACCCTCAGCACCAACACCCTTCGCGCCGCGGGGACACCACCGGCCCATTGAGGACGAGCGCAGTCAGTGCAGGTCATCTCTCGCCCGTGGGTGTACAGGGCTACTGTCTTTGGTCTGCCACCTAGAAAGGAATAAGAGTTTTAGAAATCTTTATTTTCTTTTGACTGCCTCATTAGTCTTGGCCACAAGCGCTACGCCGAGCTTGAAGTTCGCGGTTCGATTCCATCAGGAAGTTCTCAGAAGCTCCTAGAAGCTTTATTTGTCCCCGTTGGATGTCCATAGACCCGACCCATATTACAAGAGACTTAAAACTTAACTGGTGAAACGAGGGTGTTACATCGTTGACTAAACTTAGGTATACGTTTATTTTCAGAATTTTTAGCTATGTTAAGTTCAGTAAAAAAAAAGAGTGCGAGTTTAAAAGAGTGTCCATGGAGTTTCTTGCCCGTTCTTCTCCATAGAGATCTATGCTAGGGAGTGGGCAATTACAGTCCTTTCACAGTTTTTATGCCTTGTGACTTCGACAGTTCAAAAGTGCCTGTAAAACTTAAGAGGGGTGTGTTTTTCTTTCGTTGCTTGAAATAACAATTACTTGTTAAAAATAGTTCGTTTTCTCTACTAAAATAGTAATAAAGCGAATTTTTGATAACTTATGTATTTTCTTAGTAACAATCGTTGTAACGATGCATGTTAAGGCAAAAACTCAGGCAGACCTGATTTGGGACTTCTAATTTCTAGATTATTTGATTAAATACCATTTCTTTTTTCATCTCTCCAATGCTTTTATGATAATAAAATAAATTTTCGTTACCTGCCTTTTAGGTAAATTATTTAATTAGCGTAACACCGATATGAAAGAGGGCTCTTAAGATTATCTAGAGTAAACAATGTTTACACATGATAAAATATAGTCCTATTTCCCTCGTCAAACTCTTCAAGAATTCAGATGTTTATGTAAATCAGATAAAGTAGAACTTCTCACCTTGTAGTTCGCCCCTACTACCTACGTATGAGGTTTAACCATGACTGGCGATATGTGGGTGTATTATAAGATACATCTCTGTCTAACCCTCAAGGGGGTACAGGGGGGGGGGGGTCGCGATGATGTTATGTTTTCTCACCTTGAATTTGATAAAAAGCCGACGTGCCTATTCTGTCAGCTCCATTGAATGAGACAGGACCCTGAAAATAAGCATAACAAATAACAATAAGATGGTATAGCAGTAAGGCTGAGCCTAAAGTATATAAATAATATTCGATCTTGTCCATAGAGGTCTAAATTCATTGCCTTAGGGACCATCCTTTAATTTCGCGAGGTTTTGTGTATTTTTTATTATTGAAAAGATCAGAGAGTTAGAACAATTGTTTTTAAATTCTCTTCTTCGGGTCTTTACGTGGTCACACTTCAATCTGATATTGGTAAATAATATTTTAAACGTCTCACATTAAATTACTTTTTTTTTTGTCGCACACAAAATACATACTATCCCCCCCATTGTGATCAATCGGGTTTTTTTTCTGACCCTCGGATCGTCCCTTATTAGTCTAGTCTATTTTGAACCTCACGTGATAAAACGACTATCCCTTAGTTACTGATTGTAATCCTGCTGCATAAATCCGTGATAGGTAAATAGTTTTGCAGTAGACATTCAATTCGTCTACCCACTTGAACTCGTAGTAGGTAGGTAAGGGTAGGCAAGCAGGTACTCAATATTTTACTATGGCAATACGTAGAATTTACGCAAAATACACATAATTAATCATAATCAAACTAAATTATCAAACTGTTTTGAACGGTTGCGGCTGAATATTCAAATCGTATGTTAATTTAAATCTACCCACACACGTTAATAATTTGTTTGACGCGGTAACAGCCTACAGCCAAGCGAGTTTGCGAGTTTAGAATGTGGTACAAATAGTTTTATAATTTAATGTTTAATGTGCTGGCTTTGCTGACCTTAATATTTATATCAGCTCTATGTCCACTGTTTTGAGCAATAGCTTTTGAATTTATAAGTAGGTATTATTTATGTATGCGGTATTGGCGCCCAATATGTCTTTGTTGGGCGTCAATACCACTACGTGAGTATGGTCAAAGATATACTATAAGATGCTTATTGTAAATTCTTAGGTATTTATAATACTAAAGCACTTACCGAAACCCCCACAAAGCTAAGATTCGCAAGTTGATCCAAGAACTCCTTCGCCATATCCTGTCTATCGTAATCAAAATGGCTGAGTCCAAGCTTGGTGCTGTTCGTTCCATCACTCCGTCGATTCTCCAAGGACCTCCAGAGCTGTTCCGCCTTGCTCAGGGCTAGGGCTATGGCCCATACTGCATCGTACGTCTGAGGGGCGTATGGGGAGACGGCGACGCCAGCTGCTTCCATCTCTCGGTGGAACATTTGGTTTGTCTGAAAGAAGAATGTTGTATGATGACCAAGTATTTCAAGAATCATGTTCTACGTGACCTGCACTTTACAGGAACAAAATGGAGGCCATTGATAATTCTAATCTCGTAGAGTTCAGTTTTGGGCAGACTGAATTAAGATTGCCATCAATATCGCTAAGTAGAGGAATGGGTTTGAGTCGTAGTACCTATTTTACCTCCCTAATACAAAGGTTCTTGTAAATTGCATTTAATGTTGCTTGCTTTAAAGTTGCTTTCTGTTATTCTTTGCAAACTTCACCAACATTGGTGTAGAAGTATCGCGTAGGTGCTTATAAATATTGTAACAAGCTTTTATTTAACTTGCATTGCTCGTAAGTTGTCCGTTTCAAAGTTTGCAAAGCATTTTTGGACCACTTGTTGGTATCCGATATTTTTGTATACAGGATGAAAGGGTCATCGACGCTGAAAGGCTTATCGCGGATTCAGTACATAATTCTAACCCCCCCCCTCCCTCCATACATTCTGACTGTGACGGTATTGCAGTTTTATAGGAAACAGCTGTTTTTAGGGTACCGTACTCAAGGGGTAAAAGTAATCCGGGGCTGCGGGACTGTTCAAAAGAGATACCGTGGCCCCGGAACACAAAGGGCGAGGAAGGAACATGGATAGGTTTTAGTCAGTAAAAGTCTGACACTCCCTCCTGCTCCGCCCAGAGCGGGAGGAGTTATTTGATGATTTCCCATCCGAAAAAAAGGGGTAAAAGTTATTCCGTTTTTACTTTTAATATTACTTTAACCCCTATTACTAAAAACCCCTACTCTGTTAAAATTTCTGCTCGATGGCTGCCATTAATTATTTATTTGAATCAATTATTTGACGGTATTGGCGCCGATAGCCGAAAGGGCTCTTGCCTAGTTCGGCTACAGATGTTAAATTCTTTTGCATAGTGAAAAATATAGCCAAAAGTTATTTGTATAATTCTGTGAAATTTATTGAATAAACTTATATTATTATTACTAAAACTCCACTGTCCGTCTGTCTGTCTGTCTGTCTGGCTGTCTGTCACCAGGCTGTATCTCACGAACCGTGATAGCTAGACAATTGAAATTTTCAAAATCAAAATCAAAGCATTTATTTCAAGTAGGCCAGTTACAGGCACTTATAAATTGTCGAAACAAAGATAACAATTAAATATAGCTACAGTCCCAGTCACAAAGCATAAAAACTGTGAAAGTACTGTAGTTGCCCATTCCCTAGCGTAGATCTCTATGGAGAAGAACGGGCAAGAAACTCCATGGACACTCTTTTAAATCAGCATATTGTTACAAAACCTTGATTACATCATTCATGTTGAGATGGTACACTATGTGAGAACGATGTAGCAAGATGTGCACATTAAAAGTGTCCACAGTAAAAACAAAAAAGACAATTCAAAAACTAAAAATAGTTAATTCAAATAAGCCGTGGCAACTAAGAGATGACCAGTCACACTGACAGCGCCCGTTCACGAACATGACGCATAGGTCAGCACCATTCAACTCAACCATTTTGAAGGGAATTAAATGATCCGACACACGCGCCACCATCAGCGAGACATTTGACACTTTTCACAGATGATGTATTGCCGTTGCCGCTATAACAACAAATACTAAAAATATCATAAAATAAACATATTTATGGGGGGCTCCCATAAAACAAACGTGTTTTTTTTTTAAAATAATAGTACGGATACCTTCGTGCGCGAGTCCGACTAGCACCTGACCGGTTTTATTTTTCAATAATCGGCGAAGAATTTCTATGGAGCCCGGGATTCAAAATGGTGTACTTACTGAATACTTGGTAACCGATTTCATGTAGGTGGCCCTTCCCCCTAGTATTTTTTATACCTATCTACTTACCAAGTACTAAGTGTACCTACATTAACATCATTAACCTCTGAACGTCATTACTATCCAACGAGCTGATCATATTCTAAACCACTACAATTAGTGCCTGCGGTCTATCGATCGGATTAGTGCGTGACATAAAGGGTGTAACAAGACCCTTAACGAAGCCGAAAGGCACTTATTCTACCCGTCATTGTGATCATTTTTTTGTTCTAGACCAAACCTGGGGAACCTTCTAGTTACGGAGATGATGGGGGTCAAAGTTCCAACTTCTTCCCAAGTTTTTTTTTTTAATACCTACATGTTTTTATTGTAAGGTTTTTACTTTAAAAACCTCCACGACCCCCGTACTATTCAATACATCCAACAGCACAATGTTTTGAGTGCTTTACATTGAGTCGTACCGTAAAACATGATTTTTCACCCCAAAAAAAATAGTCGTTTCCCAGCAATAATTTTTGCGTAAAGTAACTTAGTTGGATGTACGTAATGCTTGGTTGGCGGCTTCGTTAAGGGTTGGTTTACACCCTGTATAGACAGAGGTTAGTCCTAATTAATTCACGAAGTCTCTACACATATTCACAGACTAGCAACTGAGACCTATATTACAGTTGTCTTTTGTCTCGGTGTAGTGGTCGCAAGCACGATTTCTGAGCATGAGGTCCTGGGTTCGATTCCCATAGGTTTTCCATATGGGATTTTTCAGTAGCCTTGGAATCTGGATTTGTGCCCGATTGAAGTCAATCGGTTCTTTTTCGGGTTCCGTACCCAAGGGGTAAAAACGGGGCCCTATTAATAAGATTCCACTGTCCGTCTGTCTGTCTGTCTGTCACCAGGCTGTATCTCAAGAACCGTGCTAGCTAGACAGTTGATATTTTCACAGAAGATGTATTTCTGTTGCCGTTATAACAACAAATACTAAAAACAAAAAAATTAAGGAGGGCTCCCATAGAACAAACGTGTGTTGTTTTAAACATATCTGGCGAAATGTAGGTTTAGGATATACTATTATTAGGTACAACTTCTAGACAGAGTTGTACCTCTACCCTTCAGGGATTACAGTCGTGATGTTATGTTATATTTTTCCATAGGCTCGAAGGAGCCACTGCTGGACAAATGCCTCCCCAACTTGAGCCAGCCTCCGCGGCGCGTGGTCATGTCATCGCCCGACTTCTTTTAGTATAAAATATTTTAGAAACGTCCCTTAGTAGTGGTCATTTCAGTAGAACTAGTTTGCTATCATCAGTCCCAGGCCCGTATCCCAATTTATTTGTGGTCGGCGCAGCATGTCTTCTTCTTCCATACTTCTTTATTACTCGTCATCTCAGCAGTCACCTCCTTTCCAGCCATATCATCCTTCACACAGTCCATCCATCGTTCCTTTGGTCTTCCTCTACTCTTATAGCCATCTACATTCATAATCAACATTTTCCTCACTACATTTTCATCATTCCTCCGCATCACATGTCCATACCACGATAACCGATTACCACACAACTTTTCTGTCACCGGCGCCACTTTCAGACCTCCTCCTACGTACTCATTCCTTATTTTATCCATTCGCGTTACACCACACATCTCTCTTAGCATTCTCATCTCATGAGCTAGTTTGGCAGTAGGTAACTTAAACACACATAACGTAGATAACCTAGCAACACCCAGAAATTCTAAAATATGTGTGATTTTGAAAATAAAGATAGGACGATGATTAGGCAACGAAATGAACTTTATTTTCTGTCACACAGTTAATGGATATTTCTGAACATTTTTATTGGTTGGTATCAGGTTCAAAATAATGAATAAGGCATTAAGCCATCCGCAGGCTCCCACTCAATGTCACTCCAAGATTTATCTCTCTTACATCGCGGGGTCTATAAATAAAAGATGAAAGATTAGGCAGTTAGGCTGCTGTTTTAGGAAGCCTATCTATACAAACCTGGGTGGAATCGGTTTTCGTTGTATTCTAGCGGGAGTCGATATTTTTGTTTGAATTTTAAATGATGTGTAGGCGTTTAAAGACTGTCTTAAGAGAATAAAATTGTTTAAGGCGTGTAGGTACCAGTTACAATAGCTATTTTAAATATTTTAAGAATTCACAATGTTGATGATGCTGTTGTTGTTGTTGTATTTTAAACTTAGTGTCACTTACTTATCTTCAGTGATTTTTAATTATTGGGAGCTCACAGTAATAATTGTAAGTAATGTATTTATTAGTAATGTGGTAGCGTAGTGTAAGTTTAGGTTTAACCGTGAAAGTAATTCTAAACTAAAACCCTGTAAATTTTGATGCTATACAAAAGTGACAGTTTTACTGCTAATGGAACTTTATAACTGACCATGATTGTCCACATAATTATCTACTAAGTCAATATACCATCGAACGAATTAACTGAAACAGTAAACGACAGCACGCAAATTTTCATCACACACAAACACAGTGTTCAAGGCGTATGAAACTCGGTTACTAGCCTCCAACCATTCCGAATTTCACATTCATTATTCGATTCAGTTTCTGACCGAATGCATAATAAACAGTGGTCCAATTAAAATCGCTTTTGCACATGGATTTCACGTTATCGTTCATAATAATCAACAAGTGCTTTTTATTCAAAAATATTAATACCTTTATGCTTTTTTAAGAGTAATTTCCGGCCAACCAAATCATTAATGAATTTAAGATAAAACATAGGGAACAATAATTTGAAACGAATTGAGATCCAAAATGGATTGAAATGTGGGTGAACTATTAGGTAAATAACCTCTGTACCTCTGTGTGTGTGTTTTGTGTGTGTGTACCTCTGTCTCTGGATGTTATGAATTGAGATGAGGATGGATTTTATCACGCAATTTCATCACGAGTGAATTCACCGCTAGAGGCGCTAGTGTAGCGCGAGGGCACCGAAATGTCAGATGTCGTAAAAAGTTCACGCGTTGCGTGGTTTTTTATCACGTATTTTTACTAATATTCACAGTTGTGGTCTAGTTTGAGCTTCCTGATCAATTATGACTTGAAGATTTTAAGTAGCAACTTAGGATCTTATTTGTTAGTACATGGAGGTAAAATGATTTTTAAATGTTTCATGATTGTATATTTTAGGGGAGTACTGAAAATAAATGATCTGAAGTTTTCACTATGTTGACGTATTAAAATAAACTTTTTATAAAGTTATTGGTACTTTATAGTATAAAATAGGATTATTGACATGACCTTAAGCGACAGTGGCGTCATCTGGTGAGCTCAAAAAACTTATTTTGATTGCCACTATTTCAGGACCAGTGCGTATGCTTGCCATCAATAATAAGTAGCATTGGTCAGTGGTCTTTTCCAAGAAAAAAAACCCTATACAAATGCATGACGATGCACCTAGATATTGACAATACTAGTCAGATAGATTACTTTGTTGATGGCTTGTAAAGGGTCCTTTGCAGTGTCGCATTAAGTGTTAGGTTAGCTTCAGCTTATCGCACTTCCGTGGATTCGAACTATGGTGAGTCGCAGTACAGTTTTGTCGCACAAGTCGACCTCACGTGGTGCACACTCACTGGACATAATTAACATCGATGGGTATGGTTAAGTGTAAATCGGCATCAAAGCTACACCGGACGTTGATCGACGACACAATTTTTTTATCAGCAACAAGAAATTCGTCTGCCAATATCCACCAGCCCAGAGAAACAGGCGGCATATCCCAAGATGCTTATATGCGCGGTGACGGAATCAGTCCCTTGAGAGTGCGCAATAGTTACGGGGGCATGTATGACTGGCTGTTTTGGCCTACAGCTCATTGAGCATATGTCTTTTTCGCTGCTAAGGTTGAATAAAAATGTGTGTTAATACTCACCAGCCCAGAGAAACTCGTGGCATCTCCCACGATGCCTCTATGCGCGGTGACGGTGACCAGTCCCTCGAGCGCGCGCGCCAGCTGCGGCCGCGCACAGGGTGGGGCCCCGCGGATCCTCGGCGGCATGCCCGACACAAGCCACGCGTACTCCGCGCCGAACATGCCAAGTCTGAACGCCTGCGATCTCACAAACACCACACACTTACTACTTAAGCATGTTAGAAAGAAAGCTAACATCAGTAAAGACTGACTTCAAAAACTCAGTAATGTCACAATTTTAAGCGGTCCTATCAAATGAAGACAAATACAGTTCCATTTTCAAATTCCACTGTTACGAGTATTCAACTCCGAGCTACCATCGTACCTACTAAATCACCTTTGTAGGGTCCCGTAGCCGAATGGCAAAAACGGTACTCTTATAGATTTGCCATGTCTGTCTGTCTGTCCGTGTATGTCACAGCCACTTTATTCCGAAACTATTAGGACTACTCAGTTGAAATTTGTTAGGTAGATGTATTCTGTAAACCGCTTTACGATATTTGTGCAAAAAAAAACATTTTTCTCAAACAATCGTTTGAAAGACACAGATACTTAAAAAATGGTAAAATGTGTGTCCCCCCTCTAATTTCTAAAGTAAGAGGAGAAACATTCTGAAAAAATATAGGATTGTAGAACGTTAAAAAAACTTTAAGTTTGAATAAAATTTGATGATTAGATTTTGAGATTTGGGACTTTTTCATCAAACTGCAGCAGTAACTTTGTTTTTCATTAACATACTATGAAAAACAAATTTAGTTTTGATGTTGAATGTAATACAATACCTACAATATATGAATGAGCCTTCAAAATATTTTTATTACATTGTTTGCTGCTACGGCACCCTGTGTGTGTGAGTACGACTCGCACTTAGCCGGTTTTTTAATTTCGATTTTGTAAGTCAACGATCTCTTTGTGGATGAATTGCAGATTTTCTCAATAAAAAGAACTGTAAGAAGGATTTATAAAAAGACTTTATCTGTGAAGTGCCTTTATAGAAAATTCAATCAAAGTAATAATCTGGAGGAGAAAATAATATAGGTTTCCAAAAGATGGTGTTTAACTTGAAGCCGACTCACCTCACAGAATATCTTGGGAATCATCTCCTGCGAGAAACTGCCGATGATGATACGTGTGTCCAATTCCTGAAACGAAGATGTTTTCTATTACAAGATTCTACATCTTTTACCACATGAGTGCGCTACGTGATCTCGGAATAATAATTATAAACATTGCAAATGATGATGATGATGCTATATAGCAGATTTCGGCCACAGCGACTGCATTTCGATGGCTTTCTAGGGAGGTTGTCGAGAGCTTTGGTGTGCTGCTCTAACATCTGCTCTCAAGTGGCTAGCATAACCAACTTTGGCCGAAAAACTCTAAGCACAAAGCGGACATGTCAGAACACCATTGACGAAATTGTAGCTTATATATAAGGTGTATCTATTCATACACGAAATCTTTTAAGGGGTCATTGTACTCATCATTATGAACAACTTTAACTATGGGACCAACCCCGAAATCGCGAAAAAAAAAATCTGCTGTTCAGTACATTTTGACGAGTTAATGCGATCATATTGTAGGGAACAGCTGATTTTTTTTTTAGCTGCAGGTGGCCTAGCTTTAAGGTCATCATTAAAATAAAATAATAATAAAATAAATATCGCTGGACATTACACCCCAACCAGCAAAATTGTACTATAACTAAAGCTTATTTCGCAAAAAAGTTTTGTAAACGTGATATAACGGTGTTTATGGTGAGAGCATGTTGTATAAAGGTGTTTCACAAGACTTTTTTGCTCTATAAGCTTATACAGCAAAAATGTTCTATAAGTTAGTGATGTAAACAATTACATTACCATTTTATACAACCGTTATAGAAAAGTACTAAATAGGGCTTAATAAAAACATGTATACAACTACTTAGTTCTATAAAGTTGCTGATCGTTGCCCTTTTGTATCTTATTTAATCTATATAAGTTTACAATTTACCACTATAGGCCTGTCTCATTAATGGTTATTGAAACTCAAGAATACGACGTTTTTGTGATATTGTGTGTTTTGATGTATCTGCTATAGTACATAGTGTCATAATAGTCATGCCTCCTCAAAATTAGAGCGATTTGGTGATATAGCTGGGTTCGGTGTTACTCCTTATGTGTGAAATTTAAGCTATAAGAGTTTTTAAATCGCTGTTTATTAACATTCTTATTTATACTGGTCACGAAGACACTTATTTAGCGCAGAATTATTCTGTAACAGGGTTTTAAATACCTTTAATACACTGTAATGAAACCACTGCTAGCAATCAAAGTCCAATCGAGAATGCAAGTGCGGAAAGTGGTTCCGTACAAAGTAATATTCTATTTTAAAAAAACAAAAAGAAGAAAAGAAGCCAGCAAAGAGATAGTAAATGATGTAAGTGCCGATATGGAGTTCAGCTGTACAGGTGAAAGAACTTCTGAACGCTAAAGTGAACACAAAACCGAGAACATAAAAACGAGCAATTATGCGATGAGCTGAAAAATTGGGCTATTGACATGACACACCACGCTCTAAGAAGTACAACTGATTATTATCTGAGCTGAATGATGATGTTTGTAATAAAAGATACATTTACAAATTAAAAAAAGTACTTTATTTTAAAATAAAGAAAAACTGTTCACAATTCAATTCAACAGAATTGAAATCAAAAAGTGAATTGAATTTCTGTTCCTAGTCAGTTACATAAAATAATTATTAAAAGTAATCAACAATACAGGGTGGAAGGAACATCAGACATCACAAAATTATACTATGAATTCGGTCGGTACGTGATTCTAAACGTCACTCAATTTTAAAGGTACAGTTCCGAACAACGCGACCGCTACACAGCCGCCGCAAATTCTTTCATTGTGAAGACACTGGAAAAGATAAAGAAAAAAGATGGGTTATTTTATCTACGAGAATTGTTTATATTATGATTTCAAAGGAACCCTAATTTATTTAATCACAATGGCGGTCACTACTTTCCCAATAGTACTATAGAAGGCCTGTAGTCGCTAACATTACACTTTTTATTCTATAGTGGAAAATTATGGAACTAGTCTTCGATTAAGTTAATTTAATTTAAACAAAACTCACTAATTTGAGAGGGGCATTAAAAATATCGTACTAAACTGTGCCTACTTAGTCAGTAAAATTGTGATCGCAACTCTATTTCACTGCCTGGGTCGCTACTACTAGCGCATTTTACTACTACATTGACGCCATAATAAAAATCTTAATATTGTAAAATTACTTACCACTGTTTGGTGAAATAAGGAATGTAACACAATCACTATATCAACACACGAACTAAATGAGAATGAACGATTGAACGAATTATTGTGATATAGTAATGTAAAAGCACCACAATCACTATTACATAACATAAAAGTACAATAACAGCGTTACGCGTTACAACTACATCACTGTTTGGTGTTATATCGCAGAGTAACATCAATTTTACCTGTCAAAAATGGTACGCCGAAGCTGCTATAGAACTAGTATATCAGCGAATAACGCTATATCTGCGCCAAATCCGGGTTGTGTAAACGTTCTTTGGTCTTTTATAGAACCGTTCACTAACACTAATTAGTTCTTGAAAAACGTTCTATGGGCTGCTATACAATAAGGTTTTGCTGGTTGGGACACAGCGCCATCTAGGTGCCACACTAAGCAACGAGGCTTGTGTCGTGGACACCAGATAGTTGATACTATTACATAGATACTTTTTGTTTGTAAATACATACTTAATATACATATAAACATCCATGACTCGGAAACAAATGTCCATGCTCATCACACAAACACTTGCTCCTACCGGGATTCGAACCCGGGACCCTAAGAACGTAAGGCAGCCTCACTACCGCTGCGCCATTCGGGTCGTCAAATTAATCATTATCAATCAATCATTGCAAATACTATTGTCACAACTGCACTGTGTGGAGTATACAGAGACCCGTATTTGATAAGACAGCTTCCTCCTTAGATCATAATGTTGTAATTGTAATTGTTAGCTTGGTTCTCTAGGTTTAGCTAAGTGTCGTTGGGTATTTCGATAACTTACAGTATGTTCCAATATATTACAGATTGGCATAGTGGCCGAGTAATTGGCTGCAGCGCTGCGTGTCGCGGGTTCGATCACCGCACGGAAAATATATTTGTATGGTCTACAGCTAGCTGTTTGTATAAGTGAAATGTTTGTAAACGCATCCACGATATAGTACAAATTCCTTGTTTGGGGCGACGTTTTTTACAAAAGAAAAGAAAGAATTTTCGCAATCGGATCAGTAGTTCGGAAGATTACTATCTACATCCTTACTGACAAACGTTTCTTTATACTATTAGTGTAGATGGAATGTATTTGTATTATTCCTGTTGACATATCTGACGGAGTGTGAATAGTAAACAGTCGTGTCCGTATGTCTGTGTACATTATGTTCCAAAGCCGTTCAGGAATTACAGTCACGGTTATGTTCGTAGTAAATAGAGCTAACGATACATGCATGACAATTGGATTTGTGCTTCTTGACAAAATACATACAGGTTGTTAACGAACCTTTCACGAAGCAGTCAACCAAGCATTATGTACATCAAACTAAGTAACTCTACGCAAAAACTATTGCTGGGAAACGACTTTTTTTGAGGTGAAAACTCTCATTTCACGGTAGGACTCAATGTAACGCACTCAAACATTGTGCATAAGGATGGATGGAATAGTACAGGGGTCGTGGAGGTGTTAACAATGAAAATCTTAGGTTGAAAACACGTATTTAAAAAAATGAACTTGTGAAAATGTTGGAACTTTGATCCCTAATATCTCCGTAACTAGAAGGTTAAGGAATCTAGATGAAAATGATCGCAATAACGAGGAGTACCTTTCGGCTTCGTTAAGGGTCTTGTTACATCCTTTATAATCCGGTCTCTAGTAATTATATAATCAGTGATTTTTAAACGGGAAATCTTTGAATAGACTGCGTGTTCAAGTTGGCCGCTGCCGATCCAATTTGGCTAGATGGGGTAAAATCGACCCATCTCGGACACAATGCGAGTGTGGAGCCCCAACACACGATATGCCATACCTTCTGTCCTGCCTGTCGTGCTCCAATAACTGCAACCTCCAGGACTTGATTGAGGCAAAAGAAAGAGCTGTTCAGGTTGCTACGTACTGGTCGGACAAATCTGAGTGATTGATTCGAGAAGAAGAAGAAGTATTTTTTATCTATCGCCTGCGGTGTACCACACTTATCCACGTGGAATCAGTTTGATCCGATCCGATCCACGACAAGACGCTTCCAACGATACCTCATTTGTTAAATTGTAGTAAGCAGTTCAGAAGTTATGACGGAACAGATGAACACAGATGCAAAAAGCAAAAAGGAGGGTTGTGATTTTGACCATTATGGAATCACAACCCTCCTTTTTGCTTCACCGTAGTCGGGTAAATATAACACGGTTTAGCTCTTCGACTCAAACCGCGTTATATTTTTAAACAAAACTTATTATAATTCTAATTCTAATTATAATTCTTAGAGTAAACTTCAATTATACACCCACAACAATTAACTAATTAATTTTGATTTATGAATTCCTTGGAATGCTTTCAGGAGTAATTTGTGTTGCGGTTACTAGAAACAATAGCTATGTAAAGTTGTAACAACTTTCGCTTTGAGATTTAAACAATGTTGGTTTTCAAACGACCTTTGAGAGATTAATTTTGTATCAAGGAGTCTGCCCACTACACCGTACCGTACCATGACCGAGCTGTGAACGTATCAGGCACGGAAAAAAACATAAAACGGCTAGAGCGTATCAACAGCGTATCATACTTGTTTATAACGAGTTTACAACGGTCATCGTACGCGGTTATAACAGTTATATAAACAATTATTCGTTGTATTAATAAGTATGAGACTATGCCCACTAGACCGTTTCGATTCCGTCACTGTCGCGTGTTATGCTCGAAGCATAAACAAATTGTCGGCGAAAATAATTTGCCGGTGGCCAATACACTACATGCATAGCACGCTACGGTGTTGGTCGGTGATGGAACTGTCTAGTGAGCATAGTCTAATTTTACAAAAAAAAATATTTATATTGCCCTATTCGTTCATACTATGATATTCAAAAATACGATAAACGGGCCAAGACGAAGAAAATCGTATTATTAGTAAAAAATCGTTCTGTTTAGTGTCATACGCCCGGTTGTCAGGTAACATTTAATTTTTCTTTAATATCATATTAGTTAAATGAAAATGACCGTTGTATATGTATTATATTTTGTGTTGTTACTAGCTAGTTTTTTACAAATACTTTAAATTGTAATCTGTGGAGAACGTAGTGGGTAGCATAATTGTTCTAAAATTTAATATTTTAAATATTGTTACTAATATTCTTATTGTGCTACTGTTTGTTTTTCCTTAAATAAATAAATAAATAAATAAACATTCGTGTGACAACATTTTTGTATGAAAATATTCCCGATGCCCGCTATAAACATCTTTTAAATCTCTTTGCGCACATAGCACGTTTATGGTGTGGTACGGTGTAGTGGGCAGGGTCCTTTATCCTTTTTCGTTGTCGGTCTTAGAATGAGTTTTCCTATGATGTTAATTTCATTGCAGTGGTTTTAGTGGTGTTGTGATCTGGAAACCAAGTCAGATGCCTAGAATACTTCACAGTAGGTACACTGGCTTGTTTTGAATAATCTATAAACATTGGTCACCTAGAGTAAATAATATTTCCTTGTAAAGACGGCACGTTTCGCGGAATGGCTGGCGATGGGCTGCTGCACAGCTTGTCGCGGGTTCGATTCCCGCAAGGAACAAATATTTGTATTTATTTTTATTTATTTGGATCTTCAACAAAAGATACACAGATACAATATAGGTCACAGTTATAAAAGGTTCTTTTCCGTTTGTTCCTTAATTACAGGAGACCACATCATGCACATAAAACTAGGTGTTAATACAGAAATTAGAAAACAATAAATAAAAAATATTTCAAAAAAAAAAATGTAAAACCAATGTATGGCCTACAGGTAGTTGTTCTGGGTCTGGCTGTTTGTGTATGTGAGTTTCAATGTTTGTGAACGCAGCCACGATACAGGAGAAATTCCTGGAGTGGGTCTTTGAAAAAACAAAAAAAAAACTTTTACGTTCAAAAGTGCCTTTTTAAGACCTAATTGAAATAAATGGTTTAATTTTGACTTTTAATACCGAATTAAACATTCATCATCAACATCAAGTATATAATTATTTAAGTGTTTATAATTTCAGAAATAAATCAATATTATTTTTTTATTTTATCATATGTACGTTAGTCTATATGGTATATCTATGGGCCAAAGTAGCCTAAAAATAAATGGATTTTGTTGTTAATCACTAAGTAGTAAGTAGGTATGCTTCATAAAAATCGTATTAGTCGTTTTCGTATTATTCTTTAAACACATTCGTTTTAGTATCGATTATACCTAGAATAGATAGTACAATAACATCTAACGTAATAGTAATTAACTCGTACGACAAAGCTTTGGTCTGGTACAGGGAGGGTATGAGTACTTTTTTAAAGTATAAACCTTATCCAGTCTATTTTTAACCGATTTCCAAAAGGAGGAGGTTATCAAGTCGTCTGTTTTTTTTTTTTTTTTGTCTGTGTTTTCAGCTATATCTTCGCCAATTGTGATCCGATTACGATGATTCTTTTATTGTTTGGTAGAATATTGTTTCGCGGTGGTCCCATTTTAAATTTGGTGAAGATCTGATGCTGATCTTCGGAGATATACTAGGGAACTCTTCAAAAATAGACGGCAAATCTGTCGTGATTACTGTAATCGCTTGGATGTTTATTGTTTATACAACATCATAACATAATATCACGCTTGTATGCTCTAGGGGGTACGCAGATGTGTACTGTACAACTTTTCGACAGTTAGGAATGTTAAGTTCTATTTTATTGGGGATAAGCCACATATTACATATTACCATGAAATGTATTGTTAGCGGTTCAGTAACGTTTCACCAAAACTCTTTTGACAATATTTTAACCGACTTCAAACAAAATGAGGAGGTTCTACGTTAGACTGTGTGTCCCGTATGTTCACCGATTTCTTCGCTAATTGTGGACCGATTGTCAAAATTCTTTTTTTATTCGAAAGCCCGAGGCTTGAGGTGGTCCCGTTGTCACAAAGTTAGAACCTGATGATGGGATCCCAGGGAAATCGAGGGCAACCCTGACATTTTACAATGTTTTTCATATAGGTACTTTCTAACGATATTTGTACCTGATAATCATTATCTCATGTTGCTGAGCTGATGATGGAAGGTATAAGTCAGGATCTGATGCTGATCTTCGGAGATATACAATGGAACGCTTCATTAATAGACAGAAAATCTGTCGTGATTGCTGCAATCGCTTGGATGTTTATTTTTTACACAATATTAGAACATAACATAACGGCTGTATGCTCTGAGGGAGCACCTACGCAGATGTCAAAGTCAAAGTATTTTATTTGTTGAACATAGGTAATATGGTACATGGTATAAAATTCGTGTTGTATCACTATGTTTTGCCTTGCAAGGCGTACAAATTAGGCGTAAAAAAAAAACTACAAACTAAATAAAACTTCAACAAACTTCAAACACTTTAAAATCAAACAATGTGTACAGTACACCAGATTTCGTCAGTTAGGTATGAACGTTATAAGTTACATTTTATTGGGGATAAGCCTATTACCATGAAAGGAGTTGTTAACAATGTTAAATAAATGTATAACAAATATTTGTGTAGAATATTAAAACGAAAAACGGAAAAATAATAAAAACTTTGCAAAAAATAAAACCGACTACAAAAACAAAAAAACGTGGAAAAATAAGTTTAGCTTCAGAAGTCGGGGGCAAATATATTCAACCGAACAAACAAAAGTCACCGACTTCTGAAGCTAAACTTATTTTTCCACGTTTTTTTGTTTTTGTAGTCGGTTTTATTTTTTGCAAAACAGTTTTTTTATAACAAATACAACACAGTCCGTCACAAAACAAAAGAACATCCTTTGTTTTCTATCATCCTTTGTTTTGAAGAACGCTTGACAAACTGTGAGAATTTTCGTTTGATTCATTGCATTTGTACGCAAGTATATTTGCAAAAGTATTAAGTCAAAGTGAGATATTTCAGAAACACCTTCGTGTTTGTCGTGTTACAATTATTTGTCTCTCTTTATTGGGATACTGTTAAACTTTGAATCACTTTTGGAATTTATTTTTATTTGATCTGGGAATTTCATCACCATCATTAGTCTACAGCAGTCCACTACTGGATAGGCTTCCTCAATCGCACGCCACTCAACTCGATTCTCAGCAACTCTCATCCAGTTGCTACCAACCACCCTGCGAAGATCGTCACTCCAGCGAGCTTGAGGGATCCCACCTTACGTTTGCCGATTTGCGGTCTCCACTCAAGAACACGTCTACCCAACGGTCATTGGTTCTACGTCTAATATGACCGGCCCATGGGAATTTAATAAGACATTACCTAATAAAGAGTCTTTTTATTATTTCACGTACTTGTACTCGTAATATCGTAACATTAACCAGCACAATAAAATGTATTGTTACAAAGGCAGTCTAATCGCATACAGCAGACAACCAGTATTTTGCGTGGAACGACTGTCTATCTGGAAACAATATAATATCATAAAATAAAAAACCCAAAACTGCATCCATACAACTGCATCAATACAACTGCATCAATACAACCCAAAACTGCATTCATAGACGTCAAAAACTGTCAAACGTCAAACGTCTCGTTGTTTATTTTAATTAAGAATTATTGTTTTTTTTCTATAAATGTTCCCTAAAGTTTAATGGTTACATTCGTAATGAGTGGTTATAACAGTGACAGTGTTATCTAAGCTTATATCATCCAACTTTCGGGGATAAGGCGGTGTCAGGGTGAGAGTGACTTCAACAGTGTTCAAGGACCACCATCAGTATAAGCACCCTAAAATCAGGTTGGCTATAAATTTCTCTACACAATAAGTCGACAGTACACCATAAAAACACGGCACTCCACCCCTCAACAACAAAAATAACATCATAATTGACGGTTGTAAATTGAACGACAGAATTTTTCAACATAGACAAAGAACAGATGACTCATTCGACCAATCACCAATTAGCTCACTAATTTGACAGCAAAATCTTCGTCTAGAAACTTAACTTTCTATACTTGAATACCAGTCTTTTGAGATTGCGTTCCATTACCCGCAGATAGCATAAGACATTTAGTCTTAGTCTTAGATTAATATAAAATGGAGGAATGTAACAATATTACTTACCGTAAAATTCACCGAACCAGTTCATTAAACGACATCATCGAAAATAGTTCGGCGCTTTTTGATGCGACTATGATGAGTTTACCTAACACATCTTTAAATTCAAGTCAAACTGACCTGAATGATAAAATAAAAAAAATATCCGATGATTTATTAATAGCGCACCAAGAAATTGAGAATCTAAACTCTGAAAACTTTCGACTAAAATCAGATCTACAAAAATATCTGAAAGTCATAGATACCTACAAAAGTTTAAGTATCACGGATAACAAAAATGGTACACCACGAACTGGTCAGAAACGCAAGCAAAAACAAAGAACACCGGCTTCAAATAGCAAACACACAATGACATCCCCACCTGCACATATAGTGAATGAAACTACCGACACACCTAAAATAACAAAACTTTTTACAACTACCCCTCGATGTGAACAAACAAACAAAATTACAGATATCCAAAGAGAGCAAACTAGCTTGTGTACTGGAAATAACATGCCACAAAAAAACACTTCAACACAACGAGCAGTGTCGGCAAATAAGACTGCACACATAATATCATCTCAGGGGGACAAACCAGTGCACAACAAATCGAAATTATGCATCATAAGTAGCAACAACGTCAATAATGTATTGTCACTAGCCGAAAACACGTTTGCAGAGACACAAATATGTCACTATTTTCTGCCTAACAGAGGAATTAAAAATCTGTTTAGTAACATCACTATGAAATTAGTTGACTACTCAAGAGACGACTACTGCATCATTTTTGTTGGAGACGAAGATTTTGGACAAACCAACAACTATCTTGACTTAACTATTTATATTAGAGAGATGTTAATGACTGTGCAACACACTAATGTTATAATATGCCTGCCGACCTATAAACATGACCCTTCTACTATTATGTATAACTCACGAATTGAAACTTTTAATAACTTATTATATCTTGACATTTACACTCATAACTATGCTATACTGTTTGACACTAATCTTGATTTGACATTTGATCGTTCCATGTTTAAGCATAATGGAACTATTAATTATTACGGCATGGTGAATATATTTAATAATTTAAAATATTATGTTACAAATTCCGATAATCAGGTACACAATGACAGTGATTCCCTAATGTTTTTTCGAGAATGAACAAGGTAAACAACACACAAATATCAATATTTTTTATCAAAATTTATGTGGGATTAACAATAAAAAAGATGACCTTGAAATATATTTAAGCGAATCATCTAAAACACTTGATTTCATATGCATATCTGAACATTTTCTGAATGAGATACTTGCAAAACAGTTTAATTTTATTAATTACAAAATGGAGTCTTATAACACGAGAGTCAAAAAGAAAAGGGGAGGCTCAATGATCTTAACACTCAACGATAGAAACGTGAATGAACTTCAAGTGTGTAAGCAATTATATAAAACCGATTATTTCGAAGTATGTGGAGTCAAAGACATCGAGACAAATTTGTGTGTTGTTTGCTGTTACAGGACTCCTACAAACAGTAATTTTGATAACTTCATGGATAGTCTTGAAAAACTTTTACAGCATTTCCTCAATAAATTATGTATAATTTGCGGAGATTTCAATATTAATGTCTTAAAAGATGACTTGAGACACAATATTTTCTTATCGTTATTGACATGCTATAATTTTCGCTATTTGATTAATTCCTCCACCTTTAAAAGACATAATTCTGAATCATGTATAGATAATTTTTTGACTAACCTACCTGACGGTTTCGTTGACTTCACCAATGTGGACCACAATGGGTTGTCAGACGGACACGCGGGTCTATTCTGTACATTAAGTCTGGAAAAGGTTGTGTATAAGAAGCGAACAAATTACCTTCGTCTTGGGAAAAGAAAATATAATGACGAGAAAGTAGGTGAGTTTAGGGACAATGTATTAGACGCTAACTGGAACACAGGTATTAACACATTTATCAGTAAATTCAGGGAATTACACTCTTCTATCTTTAAAAAGTATAAAGTGAGGATTAAAGTTAACAGAAGTAAATGTTCCAAATGGATAACTAACGGAATTAGAATAGCTAGCAAAGTAAAACGTTTCTTAAACACATTGGATAAGACGCAATGCGACAATTCGGTTGTTGAATATCGTAACAAGTATATTAGAACGTATAGGAAAGTGTTAACTTGTGCAAAAAGGAACAGTGTCAGAAAACAAATAGATATAGCATCAGATTCTAGTAGGATGATTTGGAAAATAGTCAATCGACAGCGCAATGCTACGAAAAACCTTGACAATGACCAAATTATTCTTAAGATAGATAACACAATTATTAATAATGCTAGAGACGTAGCTAACATTTTTTCAACAAGGTTTGACAACAATGTCCGCCTTAAAGCGTGTGATCATAATTTGGCAATTACATATCTGACTGAAAGTGTCAGCAGAGTAAACTCTGACATGAGTTTTGAGGCAGTCACACCCCTTGAAATTTTCAACATTGTCAAAAAGATGGTCAATAAATCGTCTACAGGCTATGATGACATTCCCCTGGCTATCATTAAAGATAATATTGACATATTGGCAACTCCACTAGCATCACTTTATAATAACTGTATTGAGGAAGGCCTGTTCCCTGATCAGTTTAAAATTGCACGAGTAATTCCAATTTATAAGAAGGGTTCAAAAACGGATCCTGGCAACTACCGGCCCATTTCCCTATTGCCTATACTATCAAAGATTTTTGAAAAGATTATGAAGGATAGGCTTATGAAACACTTACGAATGCATAGCATCTTAAATGAACAACAATTTGGCTATCAAAAATCATTGGGAACCGCCGATGCTGTTGAGGCATTAGTCGACGAGGTTATTTGCCATCTTAATGACAAACATAAGGTGGCTGGTGTATTTCTGGATCTTAGTTCTGCCTTCGACACGGTGGACCATGAAATTTTGCTGGCCAAGTTGGAACATTATGGTATTAGAGAGAACGTTCTGAAGCTGTTTCGATCTTATTTGCATAATAGACGTCAATTTGTAGAGATAAAGACGGTAGTGGATGAAGAACAAAAAATATTTAACTCCAATTTAATGACAGTATCTCGAGGTGTCCCTCAGGGATCTGTTCTAGGTCCAATTTTCTTCATCCTATTCCTTAATGATTTAATTGAGTATATAAAAAAACACTCTACAGACACTAGGCTCGTTATTTTTGCGGATGACACTAATGCAATAGTGTCTGCAAATAACTTAAATGATTTAGAATTCAAAATTAATAACTTATTAAAATCTTTTGAACACTGGTTTGGTACAAACAATCTTAAGCTAAATGTTAACAAAACAAAATGTGTACTATTCAAGTCGAATGTTCGGAACAACTCTAGTCTTGAGGTTTTGTCATGTGGCAACAAAGTGGAAGTGGTAGACTATGTAAAATTCCTAGGTGTTCACATTGATGCATTGCTGAACTGGAAGGTTGAGACATCGTCTGTAACGAAATCTGTTAGCTCAGCATGCTATGCAATTAGAAGCCTGAGGGAAGAACTGACCTTAGCCCAGCTTAGGATGGTTTACTTTGCCTTGGTTGAGTCTAGGCTTAGATACAGTATTGAGTTTTGGGGCAATAGCTATAAGTACAATATCCACTCGGCATTTGTAATTCAAAAAAGAGCCATAAGGACAATGCTCCGCTTAAAACAGACGGATTCGTGCAGAGACCATTTCATTACACTTAATATTTTGACAGTGCCATGCCTTTATATACTGGTGCTGCTAACCAGTTTTGTTAAGAACTTGCACAGAATGGAAACTGATGACCAGCGACAAGTTAGAGTTAATACACGTAGGAAAGACTTGCCTAACACAATCCAACCTAAAATAAACGTGGTTCATCACAGTCCTAGGTACCAATCAGTATTTTTGTACAACAAGCTTCCCTCAGAATTTAAAAGCATAAATAGCGCAAACTTATTTAAAAATAAATTGAAGACATATTTATTGAGGAAGGGCTATTACAGCGTCGATGAGTACCTAGATGATAAGAGACAACTGTAATATTATTGTTCTAGATTAAAGAATAATTTTAAATGATATGTTGATTGTTATTATTTTCAATTTTTATACTTATCTTTTTACTATGTTTTTTTGTTTTATTATTGTATTACTCATAGATTTATGACTTATTATCTCTAGTATTATTATTAATTTTATCTTTGACATTTTATTTTACAATTAGATGACACATTATTACGGACTTTTTATAAAAAAATGTTTTTATCTTCTTTTTTATGTATATTTGACCAATTCGTTTTTTTTTTTTTTTTTTTAATTTATTTTATTGCACATTATTATCGTTTTGAAATTGTAATATTTATTATCTTTGACATTTTTTTTTTTTTTTTTTTGTTTCAATGGTACTGTTATATTATATTTTTTTTAATTCTACACAATGTATATTGTTCTGAATAAATTACTTACTTACTTACTTACTTACTTTCCAACAAGGCACTTCAGCGATCGCTCATCACTACTCAGTACCGTTAATACACGCGTTGAAAGCTTATTCAAGACGTAATAGAACTCCATTATACTCGAAGCTCACAAGTGATTGATTTCCGCCACAGCCTCCCGACCGAATAACGAACTAACTTTGACAAATTATATTGACTTCAAGACGATATTACTTAAACATTGGAAGTCAAGTTTAAAATTGCTTATTCCTAAAGTTTTAAAGTGTAATGCTAACTTTAGACTATCGTTGAATAATAAGCATTTGATGTGGTATGTTCCTTGTACTAAGAGAAAAACTTTGCTCGAAGCGCTGATATTGAAAAGGTGATTTTTTATGTTAAGTGAATTGGCAGGTCTTTTTGCGTCATGAATACTCATTGACGCTTAACTTTAAAATGTTTTAAAAGTCTTATATTGTCACTAAAATAGGTACTTAAAACAAAAATTATGAAAATAAAAGGAGGCAAATTGAGACCCGTTTGAGTATTCGGCTGATCATCATCATCAGCTTCCAGTCTACTCCGATGAAGCTAAGAACCAGAACTTTACATGGAGCGACTGCCTATCTGACCTCCACAACCTAATTAGTACTGGGTAATACGATACGCCTTGGTAATACTGGCTGTCAGATTTTTGGTGACGGCCGGGACCAACGGCTTAACGTGCTTTCCGAGGCACGGAAGAAACTTGGTATGTAATGGGTAATACGATACCCCTTGGTAAGATTGGTTGTCAGACTTTTGGGCCACTGACTACCTGTAACGACTGTTAAACATCTACAAATGACGGCCGGGACCAACGGCTTAACGTGCTTTCCGAAGCACGGAGGAAACTCGGTATGTAATGGGTGGTCACCCATCCACGGACCGAGCTAGGTAACGGTTACGGCTAACCACGGTTATTTAACCACGAATGAGATGTTGCAGCATTAATTTAAACAATTGACTAAGTCAAACAATAATTGACTAACCCAACATGACATCTGTATTCCCTAAATGGTTGAGTTCGTCAGAAAAAGATATAGAAAACGATGAAGCAGTAAACTGGTGAGTTGTTACATATTAAATGGTTTGTTCCGTAAAATGTTAGAAAGTACCTGGGTACATTCTATCATTTGAGATGAAAAAATTGCCTGCCAGCTGAATAATATGCAATTTAAGATTTATACTCCTCCGCTATTCTTTTCTGATTAATTTCGTTGCGGGATCCGAGACAGTTAAATTGTTTCTCTGGGCCTTCGTCGAGCTTCACTGTCTCGGCGCTTTTCTGGTGGTCGCCACCGTTGATTTCGGCTTTCAAGAGTTACAGTGGTTTGGGAATAGTGTGGCGGGCTTGTCCCAAATAAAAAAAAATTCGTGTACCTTAAAAGTCTCAAAACTCAAGCTAGGAGCATAAACTGACACGGTAAAAGTCAGCCATCATCAAATTCATCCTCAAACACCCTTTGGCTCGTTATTCCCCTCAATCAATTAGGCCAGGTTTGCTCCAGTCCGGCATCGAATCACCGTTGACTGGCCATGTTGTCACTATCAATCAGAACTGATTGATTCAGCGGGGCTCGAGTTGTGCCTTCACAAAGGAATTGTGTGTTCGGGGACTGCAGTTTGTGAATTGACATTGATTTGGTCGTTTGGGGCTTTTAATTAGGTAGTAAGGATAATATTGTTTTACTTCTTACTCTCTGTCTGTACAAACTAGCTATTGGCCGCAGCTTCGTTCGCATTTTGGTCGGAAATTATCCCTCGGACACGTTGAAAATATAGCCTATGGCACTCGGGGATAATGTAGCTTCCTATTAGTGAAAGAATTTTCAAAATCGGTTCAGTACATCCAGAGCCCCCCTACATACAAATACACAAACTTACAAACAAATTTTACCTCTTTATAATATCACTTCGTCTTTAAAATATTAGTATAGATAGATAATTTAAATTGAAGTGTCTGTTTGTAATTTCAAAATAGCATAGAAGGAGTAAGTAACATAATCTACTTTTATTTTAGAAAAAGGTTCCATGGAAAAAATTAAAACCCACGAAATTGTTAAAAAAATCGTTCAAAGATTTGAATAGGCAAATAATATTTTTAGAATAATTTCACGCGGAAGTTGCGGGCATCAGCTAATAACCCATAAACTAGCGGTGACACAGTGAGAACGCCACATTGCATTTGAATCATCATCATCATCATTTCAGCCGAAAGACGTCCACTGTGGACATAGGCCTCCCTCAAGTGTCGCCACATTGACCGGTACCGTGCGTCAGCGGATCCCCGCAATCTTCACCAGGTCATCGGTCCACCTAGTGGAAGGCCTTCCAATTTAACGTCTACCGGTTCGCGGTCGCCACTTCAGATCTTTGAATGGCATTTGAATATAGGGTTGCATTTTGGGAATTTGGCTGTCGCTTATCCTTTATCGGTTCGGTTGTAAATTGTAATACGGTGTTCAACGAATATAGTCGTACTCTACAAATCTGGGCAAAACAAACATGTCTGTGATGCCCGAAGAGGTAGGCAGAGATGTACCATCGCGCTCACTGACGTTGGACCAGTTTCACCCTTATGCTCTGATTAATAAGGTTGAAAAGTGGTGGTACCTATAGAACCACCACATTTCGTGAGTTATATTTGAGTCCCACGTGATAGGAGACAAGCTTATTGCCATTAACCAATCACAACCAGACTCCAGGCTACTTCTGAGAAATTCAGAAAAAAACTTTGTCAAAATTCGCCATATACCTTCAACTGCTGCAGCTGTTCCTTGAAGTCTGACTCCGCGAAGGTGATGGAGGCAGCGCAGGTGATGTTGGCGGCTTCCAGCTGCGTCACCAGCTCGTTGACGGCGAGGGAGTAGATCTCTTCATTCTGGGAGAACGCCGTCACTGTGTCCCAGCCGAATTGTCTGGTGGACAAGAAATGGAACTTTATCAAGATAGCTTCGTCTTCTTTTCGTATTTATGTTACATCCATTATATCTACACAATTATATAAATTTTAAGTGTCCCATTTCATCATTTTAGTGAATTCATATGAAAGTATATACGGTACATATAACATAAAAGCATTAAACAAAATCTCTGTCTATCTGTCAGGATTATGCTCGGAGTTTCCTTGCGTGATCAAATCAGAAATAAGGACATCGACAGGAGAAACAAGGGTACCGGCGTAGCCCGAAGAATTGCCAAACTTAAGTGGCAGTGGGCAGGGCACATTGCTCGCAGAACGGATGGCCGATGGGGCCGAAAAGTTCTGGAGTGGCGACCGCGAACCGGAAGACGTTGCGTTGGAAGGCCTTCCACTAGGTGGACCGATGACCTGGTGCCAAGGTTGTGGGGATCCGCTGGAAGCGAGTCGCACGGGACCGGGCAATTCGGTGACACTTGGTCCCAGGCCTATGTCCAGCAGTATTTCAGCTGAAATGATGATGATCTGTCTCTTTGTTTCGTCTAATCTACAAAACAGCTGTATCGATTTTACCGGTACTTTTACCTCGAATTGACCGGGGCAGATAGCTGATGTCAAAAGGAGTAACTACGGCTACATTTATATTAGAAAAAAGAATTAGGGAGCCGTGAAAAAAAGATTTAAACATTTGAAATTGTTAACAAAATCCTGTTCAAATAGGGAAGCGTATAGATGTCCTATTGTCGTCGTTTGTATTTGTAGGAATTTACTTTTAGTCTTCTTTTTATCATTATTTTATTTCTATTTATAGTCTGTATATAATGTACATAGTAGATATACTTCCTAAATAGGGAAGTAAAAGTGTTTTGTTATAATAGTTGCACGCGGTCGAAGGCTCCATCCATTACACTGTTTGGACCCGTTAAGAGGCCACGTTTAATGCGACGTCAAAGGCGTATCAACATAGATACAAGTAATTCAATTTACATAATAACAATTAGTCAGCATCGAAACGATCGATTTAACACCACTTACATGATATTTATTTCAAGAAAAACAACGGTTTTAACTAAACTGTACTATATTCGTTAAAAACTTTTTAACTAAACGTAATCGCGTTAGAAGCGAATTCACGCCATTAGTGCAACGTACGGTCAACGAGTGAACATGTTTAACAGTTTTCAAACATATTCCTTTTCAATCATTTATACTAATATTATAAAGAGGTTTGAGGTTTGGTTGGTTTTGGGTTGGTTTGGTTGGAGGTTTGTGAGGTTGTAGGGGGTAATCTCTCGATCTACTGAACCGATTTTGAAAATATTTCACTAATAGGAAGCTACATTATCCCTTGCCCGTGGGATAATTTCCAACAAAAACGCGAGCGAAGCCGCGGGCAACAGCTACTAGTTAATAACATTGAGGGTGAACGTCACCTTTATGATAATCTGCCATTTCTATTCAAAATCTCATTACTTTTTAGAAATATAATCTGTTCCAGTAAAAACTTACTTTAGTGTGTCTAACTGTTTAATTCCTTGCGTAGTTATCATATTTTCATCACGCCTGTAATCCCCGCGGGGTTAGGCAGTGGTGTACCTAATAGTAATAGGGAGTGAGTCTATTGCTATCTACCCCACAACACACAACAAACACCAAGTGTTATCTAATAACACTTTGCTCGACCTAGGAATCTAACCTAGGATCTCAGCAGTCACGCTTCTGACCACTAGTCCAATGATACAGTCCCATAATCATATTTTTAATCATACAAATATGATAATGTAAAATATGGTAATATTTTACGTTGAATACAATTAGCTATAGAATAGAATAGAAAGTTTTTGTTTCAGACCGGAGTCCATAGGGTTAGTAACAATTTTACTTAAGTTCTAGTGTTAGTGGGCTACAGACACAGATGAATATGTACAATCACAATACAGCATGGAGCCGCATCCACCTCCGCACCATCGGAGTCCCACCGATCTGCGAATACACTGAGAATACTATTGGTGCTCCCGCGAACACGAGTCATCAGGGATGCACATCTATTCATCATATCATTCATCTAATAATGGCGGCAAAACCATCAATATTATTAACTGCAAACATCCCCGACGCACTAATACGCCACGCCGCAGCCGCAGCAGCTATGATGTTAAAATTCTAGTATATAAAAAGAACATCTACAAATTGACTTCAAACAAACTTAGTACACAGAATGCGAAATTCAAGTGGACCTCTATTCCCGAGTCAAAACCCTTTGGTAACAAAGGATATTCCAATAAAGGAAATGTTTATAATTCTGAAATGGACGAGAAAGTCGTGAAGTATTGTGAAGTGTCGTCCATACTTCACACCCTTTATGGTTGAACTGCTTGAAGATTCAATTCTGAAGTCATATAAGATGTACTTGTATGGTACAGTTAGTAACAAAATTAAATTAACAGTATCTCAAGGTTTAAAGGCGTACAGATTTGTGAATGAGTAGCTTATGCCTTCGGCTTCGCCCGCGTGGAGTTCGGTAATTGTCCCACGGGATCGTACTATCGGGATAAAAAGTATCCTATGTGTTAATCTAGGTTATAAACTATCCGTGTGACTAATTTCATCCAAATCCGGTCAGTCGTTTTTGCGTGAAAGAGTAAAAAACATCTACACAATCTCACAAACGTTCGCATTTATAATATTAGTAGGATTTTAATCATCATAGTAAAAAGCACGAATAAACCGAAGAACAGTTGTTTTGTTTATATATGTAGGGTTCCATACCTCAAAAGGAAAAAATGGAACCCCTTATAGAATAATAATAATAAACATTTATTTTCTCTTCCACAAAGGCGCCTTAAAAATATGAAGACACACTACATCTGATAAATCCTTTGTGGGAGACTGGTATCTACACTAGGAAAAACCTGTCACACAGATTACCAGGCCCCCCCCCAAAAACAGTGATTGTATATTAAATCTTAAATTAATGATATCGAATTATACCTTTGGTAGAAGAACACAGTAAACAAAAATAAAGGGGAAAAAACAAAAAAATAAAAAAGCTACATTAAAATTATTATTAAAAACGTACTTGTGAAGAAGGTGTAGTGTGGTGTGGTGTGATGTGATGAGATGTGATGTGGTGTGGTGTAGTGAGATACGGTGCGGTTTGCTGTGGTGTGGTGTGGTGTGCTGTGATGTGAGAATCACTCGCGTGTCTGTATGTCCGTCTGTAACAGCCAATTTACTCCGAAACTACTGGCCCGATTGAGTTGAAATTTGGTACACATAATTATGTAAGTCGGTGACCCAAGGACAGACGTGTAACGTAAATTAATGAATTTTAAACATGGGGCACTTTTGGGGGTAAATTGGAAAATAAACTAAAAAAGTTTTTTTGCAAACTATATCGCGTTACATATCGAATGAAAAGGCTCAATAAATGAGCATCTCTAATACATATATATTTTTATAATTTTAAGATAAATAGTTTTGAAGTAATATAAGAATAAAGGCAAACATTGAAAATTTTGTACAAAATACAAAAAATAGTTCTTTCCCTGTAAATTACAGGAAAATCTATAAGAAACTACAAACGTACGGAACCCTCTTCACTTGTCCGGTTTTTATAATCTATTATCATCTGCTCAACCATTTCCCAACTAAGATGGGGTCAGCTCCCAGTCTAACCAAGTAGCAGTATAATCTAAGTAATCAGTAAATATAAATTAAATATATTATATTATTTTATTTCTTAAGAAAACTTACAGCTAGGATACAGTTAGTGAAATAACGCCAATTAAAAGTTTTCACTGACATTATAAGGGTAGTATTCGAAACAGTCGACAGACAAGAGAAAGTAAGAAGTAAGCAATCGGAGAGAATTAAGACAAGTTAAAAGAATTTTGTCGTAGAGAGAAAAATTATCAAACGATAATGTGTTTGCCCGCACATGATCATCACCATTTCAGCCCGGAGTAACTCCCTGTTGAGTAAAACCTTCCCTAAAATCTCCTGTCATACTTCCCACCCCAACACAACCATATGGGAGCACCCGCACTCGTGTTACGTTTGTTGAAAATAAAGGTGGCATACCATGACGTCTTAAGGCAGGAGTCATTCCAGTGTGGGAAAGAGATGGTGCTAGACGACTCGTATAGCTCTGTCTCTTTCCCACACTGGAATTACTCCTGCTTTAAGATGTCATAGTTACCCTCCTTTTTTTTCTGATGGGAAATCATCATATAACACCTCCCGCTCTGGGCTGAGCAGGAGGGAGTGACAGACTTTTACTGACTAAAACCCATCCATGCTCCTTCATCGCCCTTTGTGTTCCAGGGCCGCGGTATCTCTTTCGAACAGTCCCGCAACCCTGGCAGGCATCGGTCCTTTCCTGTTTGCTGACACTCTTTGAGGCGCGCGTGGAACACGAACGCGCCGTCGACACGACCTGTCGTCATAAGACGGACGGACGGCGAGCTACCCATAGCTCACCGTCCACAGGCCCGCAGAGTTACCTCCAGAGGGACTATTCGAATGAGATACTGCGGCCCTGCAACACAAAGGGCAAAGGAAGGAACATGGATGTGTTTTAGTCAGTAAACGTCTGACACTCCCTCCCACTCAGCCCAGAGCGGGAAGGGTTATTTGATGATTTCCCAACCGAAAAAATAACACCTATATCTAGATCTATAGGCATGTTACATAATAATTAACAATTACACATTTGTGTCACTTGTTGGCAAATATCAGAAGAACATAACATAACATCACGCCTGATAATCCCCGAAAGGTTAGCTAGAGGTGGTGGTAGAGGTCTTTAGATGGTGGGGTGGGGCCTAATAAGAACACCTTCATTTTGCCAGTAATGTTTAAGTCCCATGTAAGAGGGAGCCTATTGTCTTCAACCGGGCGCAAATCCAGATTCCGTGGCTGCTACTGAGAAATTCCTGAAGGAAAAGGCAATAACACTTTGCCCGACCCGGGCATCGGATCTAGGACCTCATGCTCAGCAGAAATGTTATACAAAATAGGATCGATGTTTGAAGCAAAATGACAATGTTTGACATTACACTAGAACTAGACGAGCAAACAATGGCCAGTTCTTCTCTTACAAGCAGATCATTTTTTTTTTGCCGTTTCCCTTGTATTGTAAGAATATTTAAATGTAGTAGTAAAAAAAACGCACACACACACACATTGCTTGCAGAACGGATGGCCGATGGGGCCGAAAAGTTCTGCAGTGGCGACCGCGAACCGGAAGTCGTTGCGTTGGAAGGCCTCCCACTAGGTGGACCGATGACCTGGTGAAGGTTGCGGGGATCCGCTGGAGGCGAGTCGCATGGGACCAGTCAGTGTGGCGACACTTGGGGCGAGGCCTATGTCCAGCAGTGGACGTCTTTCGGCTGAAATGATGATGATGACTAAAAAAAAACGGCGGAAAAACGGCGTTCCGTTCAATTATCTAAAAAAAGGGCTACGGAACCCTAAAAAACAAAGTGTTCATTGCATTTCGTACCTGACTGTACCCATATACTTATACAACGTTAAAAGGCTTTGTTCTCAAACGTCTGTACATTGTCCTGCTCTCGACATCTTGACAATGTACAGGAAATTATTTGTTACTTTGAAATATTGTTCGAAAGAATTCGGTTTTCTCAGTGGAGGGCGCGAAATAAGATGTATCAAAAGAGGTCGGCGGAAAAAGTTGCGAAAATAGGTACTGGCAATACTAACAGCTGCTCAGGTCAATCTTCTTAATAAATTGGTCTGTGGATGGATGACCATCCATCTCATACCGAGTTTGCTTTGTGCCTCAGGAAACACGTTAAGCCGTTAATCACGGCTGTAATTTGTAGATCTTTGACAGTCTTGCATGGTATTACCCAGTTCTAATTTTCTTAAAATTCTCTTCTAGGTTGTGGAGGTCAGATAGGTCGCTCCATGTAATATACTGGTATTCAGCTGTATCTAGTTAGACTGACACAGTTGGGAAAAGCAAGCCCATATGATGAGATAGTTCTATTTTTGGAAAGAATTTATAAATTAATATAATCTACATAAATTAAGAATAAGCTTAAAAAATGGCGTCAAAAAACTCCTCCTCAATGCTATCAACTGGTAATACCTTATAAATATAATAAGCCTAATTAAAATTAGTGTGATAATTCTAAAAATGTGTAAAGATTATCAAGAAATGTTTGGTTTTAGGTACAAAATATTGGGCTAGTAAGAACATAGATGATTTCTTAGAAGATTCCTTTGACAGATGGATAGCATACTCTATTACAGATATGACATTCACTAGGAGTGAAGACCTAATTTGAACTATTATTTTTAACAATTTGTATTCTTATTGAGTGTGCGAGAAATGTGCCAACAATGTGTGTGTGTGGGTTCATACAATACGAGTTGTACCTTAACTTTAAAGACACTAGAGGAAGTAATATCAACTATGTTGCTTTAAAGTTCAACTGAAATCACTTACTTACTTTTAGACAACACATTTGAGGCACTAAAAATTTCATAACTGAATAACTCCCCCGATGTCACTTCCCGCCACTGAAGATCAAATTAAATGAACTCCGCAATAAATTCAGTTAAATTAGCAAGTTGCATTGTTACAGTTGGGTTGCAGCAGCAGGTACAGCAACGTGATTTCATTAAAACTACCGTCAACAAAATACCAGTTCTTGTGCAAATCTGAATAAGTACGTTGCAAAGTCCGTTCTTTTGCAACGGTAAAAAGTACGCAAAGTTTCTATTTTGCGGACTTTCGTTCTGAACTTTGCGAAACAAATTATATTTATAAGCTTGTAACTTTTACGCGTTTTACCCGACTACGGGGATGCTAAAAGGAAGGGATATGATTTTAGCAGTCTATGTATGTATGTATGTATGTATTTACGTATGTTCCTCCGTAGCGCCTAAACTGTTCATCCGATTTTGATGAATAAGGTGTCAGTCGATTCATTATTATAGCCCGGGTAACATAGGCTACAAACCGAAAAAAATCCCGGTTTTAATTAGAGCGCGATTTTTCAGTAGTTGGGTTTTTAGTGGTAGAATACCACACGAATTCTTGTTTATTTATAGTAATTTTGAATTGTGAGGTCAATTAGATGGTGCAGTCGTAGTTGACTTGTAAGATGGTGCTGAGGTTGTATTTTTCATGGTTTGTTGTTATATATTGTGTATACCAATCAGAATCACAATAATTTTATTTGCAGTAAGTATTGGTACAAATTGGTTTTAAAGCCAGTTGAGGTTCCTAATACATAGTCAGATGATGACATGCACAACTTTACAATATATTAGAGTATTAAATACATATTTATATAACATAACATTACGCTTGAAATCACCGAAGGATTAGGCAGAGGTGTGCCAATTAGCACACCCACATTTTGCTAATTATTTTTAAGTCCCATGTAATAGGAGGCGACCCTATTGCCATCAACCGATCACAAATCCGGACTCCATGGCTGCTACTGTGAAATTTCTGATGGTAAAACCCAATAACACTTTGCCCGACCTGGGAATCGAACCCAGGACCTCATGCTCGGCAGTCGCGCTTGCGACCACTAGACCAACGAGGCTGTCTCAAAACTATTTATATAACATTAACATTTTATGATTTTGTTTTTTTTTTACGTTTTAATGTAACTTATATGGAGATTCTCTGAAATAAATAAATAATAATAAATAAATTAGAAGTTCTTTCAAAACTATTCCTTCTTACTTTTGAAGTAGTTTACCCAAGCGATATCTTGATTTCCCTTTGAAACCGCTCCTATAACTTAATAAGTCCAATTACATAAAGTTCAGAGTCGTGAAACACGGAGCGGTATAATTAACGTTGAGGCGATGTGGTCACGGACATCGTTACAGGAGCCGGGAAATAATTACATGATTTTGGCTAATTGTTACTGTTTATAGTTGCAAATTACATAATTTTTTAGGGTTTTGTCGCCAAATCGTAAAAACCGAACCCTTATAGATTTGTTCTGTCTGTCTGTCAGTTTGTCCGTATGTCACAGGCCTTTTACTACGTAACTCTTGGTAATGTAGAAATTTGGTTTGATATATATTTAATTAGATTTGAAATTTAATTTTTGACATATGTAATTTAATTTTTGAGATATAGGACTTCCCAGGGTTGCGAGACTGTTCGAAAGAGATACCGCGGCCCTGGAACACAAAGGTCAAAAGAAGGAACATGGATGGGTTTTAGTCAGTAAAAGTCTGACACTCCCTCCTGCTCAGCCCAGAGCAAGAGGAGTTATTAGACGATTGCCCAACCGAAAAAAAAAAGTGACTTTTTCGTAAAACTGTAGCACTGTTTTTCATTGAAAAACTAATCTGATCGAGTAACAAGCTTTGTAAATATCTAGTCTGCAAATTAAATATTGGAACAAATTGAAATTCAGGCCTCGGCTTAGTTCAGGCGCTAGTTTCCAACAAACTCATTTGCAACTAGAATAACAATCTATGGACACTGTGTGAGTGATAAACTTCTACACTAAACGCAGAGGCTTCAATTCAAGGGAGGAATAAAATATTTTTAAGGTCTACGAGATCTTAGCTTCGTGCTACGAAAGTTTAGCTGTCGTAGCAAGCGGGTCAGTGCTACACCGTAGCAAACGCGTAGTCGACTTCGTAGCGAGTAGCATTTCAATTCTTATCAACTAATATTTTGAAGCCGTGCTACACACTTGTTTTGTTCAGTATCCTAACTATCCTAATCTTAACTAATATTTTAAATGCGAAAGTAAGTTTTTTGTTACCTTTTCACGCCTAAAGCACTGAACCGATCATTCTGAAATTTTGCATATAAGTTGTCAGGTGTACAGAAACGGACATTCCTGAGACCTTTCATCCCGAAAAAAAGTACTGTTTCCGAGGAAAACAACAATAACGTTCTTATGATAATAGATGGCACCACGCGTCTTTCGAATCATGCTTGAATTATATTATTACAAGCAGAGTACAAGCCGAATTGATTGTCAAATTCTAAATTAACGCAAGCGAAGCCGGGGGCAAATCCTAGTGGTAGAATAAGTCGGGCGTCAAAATAAGCATTCGATTTCGCCCGTTTTATGCCGAATCATAGTACCAAGCCACCCCAAGCATTTCAAATATTCTTTAGAATTTAAATGAACTGATGACTCACCTGATAAATGCAATTCGGGCTGGGTTGTGTGAGGAGTCGGGAGCAACAGTGCGACAGAAGAGAGGGAACTCCGTCCTGTCACTCAGGGCCGGCGACGTGGAGCCGAATGATACCTGAGAAATATTTAAAAAATGGTCAAGATTTTGCCAAAGTCGTGATGATTCGCCTCCTCTTTTGGGGTTTCGAACCAGATGGGTAACCAACGGCACCTATTATTTAGCCTCTGCTGTCCGTCCATCTGTCTGTCAGCGGGCCGTATCTCATGATCCGTAATGGGTGCATAATCAGCCTATAATGTTCCCACTGCTGGGACACACGGCCTCTTCTAAAGAGTGTAACGAGACTCTTAACGAAGCCGAAAGGCACTTGTTCTCTCCGTCATTGCGATCATTTTTTTGTTCTAGACCATTCCTGGGAACTTTCTAGTTACGGCGATATTGGGGGTCAAAGTTCCAACGCGTGTGGGTGGCGACGCGGCGGGGGCGGCGCGCGTGCATGTTGACGGGCTCAGCGCGCGAGACCTGCGAGCGGCGCTCCTGCATCTTAAGCCCAAACGCTCAGTGGGTCCGGACGGCATACCACCTTACATTGTCAAAGATTGTCGCATGGTTTTTGAAGCGCCCTTATTGCACCTTTTTAGTTTGTGTTTGCGGGAGGGTCGCTACCCGGAAGAGTGGAAAGTCACTCGCGTTATCCCAGTCCCTAAAGGGGGAGTAGGCACCGACGTGAGTGGATACCGACCGGTGGCGGTGCTGTCTGCCTTCGCTAAGGTATTTGAATCGGTGTTGCATAAAAGTATCTATACACAAGTGAGCTCACAACTATCTGACGCTCAACACGGCTTCCGACCCGGCCACAGTACGGGAGGCAACTTGCTGTCATTTGTTAACTACCTGTCGCCTATAATTGACGCGGGGGGTCAGGTGGATGTGGCGTATTTTGACTTCCGGAAAGCATTTGCTACTGTGGATAACGATGTGCTTTTGTGCATATTTTCTGCGATGGGATTCACACCGCAATTACTTAAGTTTTTCGCTAGCTACCTTGGCGAGCGCCGACAGTACGTCGAGTATACGGGACATGAATCTCAGCCGGGCCATTAGAATTTATCTTATTTGTTAATGACCTCCCTACAGTCGTGAAAGATGCGAAGTGTCTACTGTTTGCAGATGACTTGAAGTTGTTCCTAAATGTTACGGAGACTGCTGACTGTAATCGGCTCCAGTCTGATATCGACAATGTGGTACAATGGAGTAAGGCTAACAAGCTGCATTTTAATGTTGATAAGTGTTGTCTAATGAGCTACACTCGCGCGCGGGCTCCTTTACGGCATCAGTACGACATGGACGGGGTAGTCATACCGTGTGTCAGGCATGTACGAGATTTGGGTGTGCAGATGGTGTCTGAGCTGATTTTCCGCAAACACATAATGGAGGTGTGCGGTAGGGCTTTCAAAAATCTTGGTTTCATCATAAGACAGTGTAAGGAGTTTACCGATACGGCTGCTGTTAAGGTTTTATATAATGCACTTGTGAGAAGTCACTTGGAAACAAGTGCATTCATTTGGAATCCACATGAAAGGAAATACAGCCTCATGTTGGAAAAAATGCAAAATAAATTCTGTAGGTTCCTCTACCTCAAACAGTATGGAGTTTATCCCTTTTATCCCCTGATGTACCCAAGTCTGTTCGTCCTAGGCATGGTTGGGTACACCAGGCTGGCAGTAAGAAGGGACGTGGCGCTAGTCAAGTACGTGGCGAGCGTATTGCTAGGGCTGCTGCACCACCCCGAGGTGCTGGCGGCGCTGCGGTTGCGCGCGTCGGATGGGTGCGTGGGAGCGCGCCGCTGCCTCGCATTATTAGAAGTGCCAGCGGCTAGGACTAACTTACTCAAGTTTGCCCCTATGTCGCGAGCTGCACGTATTATTAATATTATAACGGTATCGGAAGATATATTTGGGCGAAACCTGCCGAGATTTGTCCAGAGAGCGCAAGTCATTATTGAAAGAGGTGTGCAACTGTAAACATTGTCATGCTCAATTAATTAAGTTATTTTTTTTTGTGTGTAATCTCACATGTCTATATTTTATGTTTTTCTATTTTAACTGTTCTATCTCTTGATGGCGAACAAGTCAGTATCCCTTTCGCAGCGGACGCTCTGGCGGCCTGGTCAGGTCATTGCCCTGGCGGTATCATCCCGGAAGAGCCTCAAGTGCAGCGCTCCTGGGATGATATAGGAGCGAAGGCGGTTCTAGCCGGACTTATCGACCGAGCGGAGGGGGTGGATATGGCGCGCCTAAAGGCAGTGTCGCGGTCAGAATCAGGAGCGTGGTTGCAAGCGCTTCCTTCACCTCACCTGGGAACTTTACTTGACGGTGACTCTTTGCGGGTGGCGGTGGCTCTTCGCCTGGGCTGCGATGTCTGTGAACCACATTTATGCATCTGCGGGTCCAGAGTGGAGGCCAACGGCCACCACGCGTTAAGTTGCTGCCGGTGCTCAGGGAGGTTTCCGCGGCACCATGCTCTCAACGACATTGTCCGGAGAGCGCTGGTTGCCGCCAATATCCCTTGTGTCCTGGAGCCGCCGGGTCTCTGTCGGTTAGATGGCAAAAGACCGGATGGCCTGACTTTAGTACCCTGGCAAAAGGGTAAGTGCCTACTTTGGGACGCAACGTGTGTTAGCACGTTTGCCGCCAGCCATCTCCCTCGCACAGTCAGGTCACCCGGTGCCGCGGCTGAATCAGCCGCTCTCAAAAAGCGGGCCAAATATGCTGCCTTAGAGCCGAAATACTTTTTTGTCCCACTGGCAGTGGAAACCACTGGTTGCTGGGGGTCCGACGCTATTAAATTTGTCGCGGAGATCGGCCGGCGACTTAGAGAAAGGGGCGGTGACCCACGCTCTGGTTCGTTCCTGGTGCAAAGGCTAGCCCTGGCAATCCAGCGCGGAAACGCTGCAAGTGTCATGGGCTCCTTTGCGCCAGGAACAACTATGAGCGTCTAGTGACGTAAGGTTTTTTTTTATTTTTATTTTTAATTTTGTTATTTGACATGCCTATGTAATTATATGTTGTAAAAATTTTAACTGTTTATATATATATATTTTAATATTGTATGTCTTATAGCATCGTATTGGACAAGTCTGTAAGGATGTTATAATTGTTGGTAAATAAATAAATAAATAATAAATAAATAACTATTGCACAATTTTTTTTTTAATAGATGTTTTTAATGTAAGATTTTTACTTTAAACACCTCCACGTCCCCCGTACTATTCAATACATCCATCAACACAATGTTTCGAGTCCGTTACATTGAGTCCTACCGTAAAACGTGATTTTTCAACCCAAAAAACCCAACAATATTTTTTGCGTTAAGTTACTTACTTTGATGTACATAATGCGTGATTGACGGCTTCGTTAAGGGTCTTGTACACCCTGTATAATATAAACTGCGATCACTAACTCCTCTGCTAAGCGTGATTTTAGTAATTTCCACAACAAACAGTTTTCGTATAAATTACCAGCATTACAGATTAACTTTTAACCCATACTATGCCTCGTGTATTTCATTAGCGTCCCTAATTAACTGAAACACCCGCGCCTAACAAGGGTTATGTTATAACACTGTAGACAGGTTCTAAAAGCATTTGGATCAACTAACTAATTAAGCTGCTATCATTAATAATCACTCTGTTATGATAATTAACAATAACTGGTGTGTGAAATTAATAACAATGATTGATAATCCTCCGATTAAGGTTGCCACTGCAAACTTGTAATTATGGTGGCTGTACACTCTCGCTGAGGCAGGGCGGTATAAGGGCGGTTCGTCTAGCTTCGATATGCCTCGCTTGCTCTTTGTCCTGTGTCGGTTTTTTTTGAGGCGTCACGAAAGAGACACAGAGAGCTCTCGGTCGAGAGCGTACAACCACCAATATTCAGAAGCTTTGATGCCACAGGCAGAGACACAGATACATACTTCAAACTTATAACACCCCTTTTTTTTGGTCGGAGGTTAAGACTCAAATATCACGCCAATAAGAAGAAAAGCGTGGACAACAATATTTATAACAATAACAATGTTTCTAAATAAAAAATACCTTTGTATTAAAAAGACAGCCTCGTTGATCTAATGGTCGCAAGCGCGACTGCTGAGCATTAGGTCCTAGGTTCGATTCCCGGGTCGAGCAAAGTGCTATTGGGTTTTTCCATCAAGAATTTCTCAGTAGCAGCCACGGAGCCTGGAATTGTGCCCGGTTGATGGCAATAGGCTCGCCCCCTATTTCATGGTACTTAAACATTACTGGCAAAATGTGGGTGTACTATTTGGTACACCTCTACCTACCTATAGGATTACATGCGTGATGTTATTTTATGTATTAAAACTATATATTTTCTTCAGCGTGGTAGCCCTACATCACAGTATTGTTGAAGCTATATTGAAACATAGTATTAAGGTCACGCTTGACCACAACTGGTCATGATTGGAGATTGATTAGTTCACGGCCAGATGATCCCAAATTATTTTGTGATTATTACATTTATATTAATTTCTGATCACTTGGCTGGCCAGAATTTGATTTGGAAAATGTTGAAATTGCGTAGGATTTTAATTTGTTGTAATAGTCTGATTTATGTTTCTATTTAAGTAGACAAGTAACATAAAATCACGCCTGTTAATCATGTCATCCTTTACGCAAAGGTGTACCTAATAGTACATCCACATTATGCCGGTTATATTAAGTCCCATATAATAAGGGGTGAGCCTATTGCCATCAACAGGGCACAAATCTAGACTCCTTGGCTGATACTGAGAAATTTCTGATGGAAAAACGCAATAACACTTTGCTCGACCCGGGAATCGAACCCAGGACCTCATGCTCAGCAGTCGCGCTTAAGACTACTAGACCAACGAGGCCGTCATTCAAGTAGATTTCAGACAAAATCTCTATTACAAAAGTAATTTATAGAATTTTATTATCTGCGTGTTATGCGTTAATACGAGCAAAAAGTATTTTTATTTATTTTCACAAATTTTGCCAACCAGCTGTACCAATGTACAGCTCTAGCTTACTGCGTAACAAATAATAATATCTACCGCCAAATAGCTTAGTAGTGTTCCACTTCGTAGATTTAAAATAATAGGTACGTAACTACTTAGATACTGAAGTGCTAAAAAACCCTTAAAATGGAAATTTATTACTTATAACCATTTTCATTTTGGTTTAAATTAGATCGAGAATTTCCTTTCACAAAGGCAGTCGAATATACTCAAAAAACGGATATGAAGTACTACGGACAACGATATCCTGACATCTTGAGCACAAAACATCAATTCGGTGCGAATTTCCCATCCATTGTAACGGTTGATTGAATAGAATCACTTCTTACTCCTTCAGTAATACGATTACTAACAAAACAAACCTCCCCAAAATTCAAATATTGGCTTTTGCGATCTACACACCAATTCTTGTTCAACACCTAAGAAATTGATCTCTATTTTCCTTACACCAAAGTTGAAAATTGATTGTACTGTGGTTAGGTCTCAGATGTTCTCTTTTCACAGAATTCTTGCCAAACCACATAGGAAATTGATCCCTATTTTTCTCAAGCCAAAGCTGAAAATTTATTGGAGTTATCAGGTCTCAGATGTTCCCATAGAGGAGGAAAATCGAGTTGTCTATCTAGGCTAGATTCGTTTGCTAAAGTTGGCGTCGACGCCGCGCCGGTAGCAGGTAAGTACCAGATTGAAGCGGATAAAACTGGTTCAAACTGGTTTAAAGTGGCTACAGTGAGTTCGTGACTAATTTGAGGGTAGTTGGAGATTTTGATGACTGAATTTGAGAGGTAATTGATGTGGGTATTTTCATATCTTATATGTAATGTATAAGATAGATTAAAACTTTGGTTGAAGTTGGCGTAAATACGGTAAGTTTAAGACAAGAAAATATAAAATATGTTATCCAAAAGTGTCTATTTTCGATTACATTTTCGCTAGACAACGCCATTTTTTTTTGTTTATTTATTTGCTACGCTACTCGGTGGCAAGTCGTATTGAATCTTCTGTGTAGCATATGAGCGTTTCTGCGGTTCATTGAGTCATCGAATTGAAGAACTCTTCCACCTTGTAATAATTTGGAATCTGATCAAAAATCTTAAATTCAGTGTTGGACAAAGCACAGAATTCTACGAACGAACTCCATATACAACGAAGGTATAATTAAGGAAGGTTTTTTTGATTTTTTTTTCCCTAAAAGGGTTTAATAGGAGATCAAAGTTTGTCCAAACAAACTTAAATGACGAACTTTTAGAAGATCCTCCTTTTTGGCGATAGGGACTCTCCTCGGGTATACCGAACCTATACAAGCGTACGTTCAACTGAACAAGATAGGCCTTCTTTGTTGTTTTTTCCTTAACAAACTAATTAAAAAAGTTCCACAACCCCTTAGAAAAACTATTTTCGGGAGCAAGGCTTTCCTAATCGCAGCATTCTTTTCGAGATTTGCCAAATTAAAGTCCGAATATTGCCAGCCTGATAGAAGACGCTTTACGTTGGCAGTGGCGCTGATATTGCCAATTTGCCGCAACATAAACTGACCATGACAACAGAAGAAAATCCCTTTTTACCCGACTGCGACGAAGGAGGGTAATGTTTTAGGATATTCTTTAGAAGGGCGTCCGGAGATGTCTCAAGGATTAGTTGAACGAGTCTCAGGGTTTTATTCCCCGGTAAGATTCGACAATCTTGCAAGAATTACGTCTCAAGAAATAATAAGGTTTTTCTAACCTATTAAACAGAACTATGTCTTGGTTTTTTTCGTAGACGAAACCATTGGCATTGTTGATGAGATGTTTTTTCCCCTAGTGGTATCGATTCTGGAGTAATGAGGTCTCTGTGAAATTATCTGAGTATTTGTGCAAGTGATTCATAATGGGTGTAAAAGTACCGCTAACGAAGCCAAGAAGCACTTATTCTCCCTGTCATTGCGATATATTTTTTTTCTTTTAGACCATACCTGGGAACCTTCTAGTTTCGGAGATATTGGGGTCAAAGTTGCAACTTTTTCAAAAGTTTTTTTTAAATACAAGTTTTTTTTTGCTGATATTTTACTTTAAATACTTCCACGACCTCGGATAGTATTCAATGCATCCATCAGCTCAATGTGTTGAGTGCGTTGAATTCAGTCCTACCGTAAAACGTGATTTAGCATCCCAAAAAAAAGTCGTTTCCCAGCAATAATTTTTGCGTAGGGTTACTTAGTTTGAGAAGTACAGTGTGCTTGGTTGACGGCTTCGTGTTGGATTCGTTTACACCCTGTATTTGTTTATGCACTTAAAATTCAAGAGCAATTTCCAGTTATGGTCTATTAAAGCTTGGTAGGTTGATGGCCATATAGGCTTGCACTAGGGTGTGCTGTACGTACTCTGTCTAACCCTTGGCGTATTACAAGCGTGATGTTGTTATGATTTTTTTTAACCTTTTTAGGCAATCGTGTTTACGTACGCACGACGGCCAATTAAGCTTTACAAAACCAATTTATCCGGATCTCTTATTGTGTAGGAAATCTATACAAAGTGAGGCCAAGTTAGGTTGTAGGAAATGTACAGTTTCATGTGCCTCCCGTTCACTGAGGGTCGTCCACTTTTCAACTTTATTACTTAGGGCATAAGGCTGAAAAGTGGTGCACATCAAGTTACTATTTACAATCTGTCAAATTTCTTTAATAGATTTTCAACTTTATCGCTAAAGCATTAGTTTAAAGGTTGATTGGGAAAACTTGACAGTTTCGGGTAGCTTGATGTGCTGGCGTCTGTACTTAAACCGATTCATATCAAATTGTTGCAAGTGGGAGACAGAAAAAAATAACGCATGACTCAGACCATTTCAGCAAAATCAAAAAGGGCACTTCCAAAAATCGAACAGCATCCCAAACTCGGACCTTATTCGGTTTTCCTCTCAAAAATATAGCGCGAACTGCTGCTCCATGTGTTTGACGGCGCATGTATGGGCTGTGAAAATTGGTGTGTCCGCTCCACGCTTTGAAGAGAAATTTGATTTTACCCAGATTCAGAGAGAAATTGGAAATTTTCAGGCACATGCATCTGTGGATAGACTGCGTTGCGTCTGTACTTAGGTATTCATTGAACAGATGGTCTAGCTGCTACTTCGTTAATTTTATATTCAGTCCCTGAACGTAACAGACTGCCTTACTCACTTTTGAAAGTCTGTAAGTAATTCCTTTTTAAATGCAATGCGCTGCTATTGTATTTTCTTCTTCATGTTAATCAACATCCTATCAATTTGAAATCTTTCAAACTGAATGAACGAGGCCCTTGACAAGTTGTATACTGTTCCAAAATGTTTCGTTTTTCTACAACAACTATTAATAGAAGGTGTAAGCGGGCCCTTCACGATGCCGTCAAACAAGCACTGTGTACATAAAAATAAATAAATCTAAGAAAATAAAACATTGTGGGGGAAAAATCACGTTTTACGGTAGGACTCTATGCATTGAATAGCACAGGGGTCGTGGAGGAATATAAACGCAAACTCAAAGCATTTATTTCATTTAGACCATTACAGATTTGAATGTCAAAAAAAAAAATCGAAGCTACAGTCACAGTGACAAGGCGTAATAACTTGAGAAAGTTCTGTAGTTACAGCTTGAGAAAGTACTAGTTAACGTAAAGTTACAACTTTAAAAAGTTGTGTTTAAAATAAAAGTTGGAACTTTGGCCCTTAATATTTCCGTAAAACTACAAGGTATGGACAAATGCCTTTCGGCTTCGTTAAGAGTACTTTTACATCTATTTGGGCTGAAGTTATTAAAAACTTTTCGGTAGGTTATGTCAATCCAATGGATTATTGAGTTCTCTTCATCATTATCGCTGATAGAATGTCTAGCTCGTTAGGTCTTCTATTAGTCCATCCTTGCTGAAGAAGAAAGTTAGGGTCTTACCACGAAAAACAAAGTTCGGTAAAAATTTGGTAGCTTTTGTGGCATATTCACCAAAAAGATGATTTCAGCGGTACCAACATTTTACCAAGGTTCTGTGCAATTCTAAATTGAGTTCTCTCGTAACAAACCTTAGTGTGCCAGAGAGAGACAAAAAATATCAACACCAACGAGACGTTCTCTTGTAACTTTAGGAGCTGACTGTACCGTACATATCAGTTGTTTATTGTTGAACTAGCGACCCGCCCCGGCTTCGCACGAGTGCAATGTTATACATATAAACCTTCCTCTTGAATCACTCTATCTATTACTGAAAACTGCATAAAATCCGTTGCGTAGTTTCACAAAGATCTAAGCATACAAAAAACGTTACCAAAAGGCACTTTTGTCACTTGTTTTGCACGTCTTTTGTTTAGTTGGCTAATCGTGAAATTTATTTACACGTCGCCATTATTTACACGTATCAATTGAAGCACTACTCATTCACAGCTTTTTCTAATCATCCTTGCCTACCTGCACAATATTCCAGTAGGGCACGATCTTAGCGATGCTCTCGGTGACTTCGGAACAGGCTGTGCCCAATAACATCACCATGCGGGAATCCCGCTCCGTGTAGAGCGCGTGGAAGAACCGGTCCACGCCCACTCCTGGGTCACACTGCAAGAGAAAGAGAAGATTTAGGAACTACATAAAATAACATCACTCCTTAATCCCCGAATGGTTAGGCAGAGGTGTAACTAATAGTACACCAACATTTCGTCAGTTTTGTATTTAGTCCCATGTGAGAGGGGGTAAGCTTATGGACCCAATGGTCACAAATTCAAGTTCCAGGTTGCTATATATGGACCCAATGGTCACAAATTCAAGCCCCAGGTTGCTATAGAGACATTCCTGATGGAAAAACCCAATAACACTTGGCCCAACCCAGGAATCGAACTAAGGACCTCATGCTCAGCAGTCGCGCTTGCGAATATAAGACCAACGAGGCAGTAATATTTCAACCTCTTTAGAAAACAACTGTTAGTCACAGAAACAAAGTTACATAACAGAATGTAACTCGTAAAGCAGCAGGAACAAGTTTACAGGGTGAATTTCCCAAGTGGGTGTGGATGGCCGTTCTTGTTGGTTTAAACTGACGCTACCCGTACAGAACTGTCATTGTATATCAAAACTCGCCAAGTGATGATCACTATGAACTGTCATCAGATATACGCAATAGCCCTGTTGGTCATACACGCACGCCGGCTGCGAGTACTACGCACCTGACCTTTCTGAAGAACATCACCAATAAGGTCAGTGTATGTCTTTCTAGGGCGTCTTTTGAGCTAGTAGAATAAATACCTTAGTATCATTAGTGATGAGATGCAGCTTGTATCCTGGCAGCAGGCCTCGTTTGTTGACGTGGTCCACTGCCAACCTTGCAGCAGCTAGTTCTGATACTCCATCAGCTCTTGGAGAGTCTCCCACTGACAGCTCGAACAGGCCCAGGATGGAGACGATGCGGTTTGATTTGCGCTTTGGAAGATCTGTGGAGAAAATGTTTTTGTTTAGTGTTCGTTTAGACACAGGTTGGGCGAAGCAAGGAAACCTGTGCGAGTGATGTCTTTCCGCCACAGGGGACACGAATTACAAAAGTACCATTATTCCGAGATGTTATTTGATAGTATACGATATTTGTGTGAACAGTTAGAAAGTATCGTCTTGTATTTCGTTCCTTTTATCTTATGTTTAATATTTTTTAAAGGAAACAGCCAAAAATAATATCTATTTTCGCTGCAAATTATCAGCGCGTCATACAACCTTTAATCACTCGTCCCAAGGTTTAAATTGCAATGACTAACGGGAACTCACAAAGTGCGTACACTTTTGCGCGGTTATTTTAGAAAATCGCTGCTCTCCTAGCGATTGTAGATGCCTTGTAGCCGTCGTGTGCAATGTGTGGCATTGTCATCATCAAGTATTCATGAACGTTCTATTATTGAGAGCTTAGTCTGGGAGATCGAGACAATACATTAGTGCACCTGCCTTTAAACAGGCTGAATTTCAGCTCGACTCACACTCCGCCCCATTAGTCACATTTATTTATTTGTTTAAAAAGATACCTGCTGAACTTACAGTTTGTACCCAAGCGTACAGCAAGTCAACAGCACACCAAAATAACTAACTAAACTACAACTAAACAACTAAACATAAATTAAGCATAGTTTTAATGCTATGCTCGTAAACATAAACATACAATGACAGTAATAGTTTGTTTATAAAGTGGCATAAACGCCACGTTCATATTTAAAATCTTTAATTTGGACAACCAAAAAACCGTTCGATAGAATGACATTACAGACATAACATTGTTTAAAGTGACATAATTATAACAGCCTTGATTTAAGCAGAATGCAACAGAGGGTTTGGGATGGCTTGTTTAGGAGGCAACGTACATCAACAACTTAAGACAGGTCTTGGAATACCAGTGTAAGAAACCTATTTCATAATAATGTAGTGTTAGCTGCGTCTCCAACCTACACCCCACCAGAAAGTCCGGACCATATGACCGAGCCTATATAAGACAACGCGTAGCGTGGCCAAGGACTCAAGGACTCACTCAGATCCAGCCTGTCCCTTTGCTGCCCCCCCCAGCGACGCGCGACGCCCTAAGCCGAGGCCCGTACCCCACAGGGGGTGCCCTTAGCGAGTGGTCGCTTAGTTTTTAAGTATAGTATTAAGCCCCTGGCTGGAGGCCTTAGATTCATTTTTAAGGCATCCACAGGGAATTGCCCGGTTAAGCAGTAGCCAGCCTCAGAGGCTGAACTGCGAGATGCCATTTCCAAAAAAAAAAAAAAATGGCTAAGGGCTAATTCGGCTCATTCCCTTATTTCGGCGGCGCGCACTTGCTAACTGTTCCCTTTGATTTTGTTCACTCGATTACCTTTGTAATATTGTTACGTAAATTCATAACTTTTTTGTTTTCATTGTTAATGTTTGTGTGTTTTGATGTATTTTGTATTTTCATCAATCGGTGGTATTCAAATGAAATCAAAAATTTATTCGCGTAATGACTGGGGATTACAGAATAACATCAAGGGTACGGTGTACGTATGTGTTACGGTGCGGTGGGTACGGGTCCTTGCTTCAGTTAATGATAAAATAAGAATGGTACGATGGCTATCTAACTCTCTGTCTGCCAGGCGCTATGAATATAATTGGGACTATATCACCCATCCACGAACCAACCTTGGCAAGCGCGGTTTAACTGTGGCCTCGGCAGTTATTATTACAGCTTTTGTCAAGTTCATTATACACTCAAAAACCCTTTTAGTATGGAACCCTAAAAATGAACCGAAAAAAGTTCACAAGTACAATAAAAGACAAACATCTGGCGCCGTTGTCGGCTTAACATGGGTATTTCATATTTTGGGTAAAAGATAGAGGCTTAACATTTATCGTAGACGTCTAATATTTTATGTAGGGACCAACATGTTGTGTGATGAATCGTGTGCCGACACGATACAGAAATATTTTGTTCATTTGTTTGAACCAGTCCGAAATAAGTAAACATATTTTCGTAATTCATAGATAATCTTATGCATTTACCGTTTTAAGTGCAGGGCATGTCAAGTTATCAGTAACCCATTGGACACAACCTAAAACGTTTAAGCGAAATCCGGCACCAACTGCGAAGAAAACAAATGGTGCATGTGGCTCAGAGCGTGCCACGGCCCACGAGCGATCGTGAGACTAGCTATTTGGCACGCGACTAAATCAAAATGTACTAGTAAACATCGCAGCGACCAGATAAGGTTAGACAACAAGCCGTCACCACTGATGAGTCGTGAAACGGCACGAATACGCGCGCGCGTTTTAATAATACCAGCCTATTACTGTCCCACTGCTGGGCAAAGGCCTCTTCTTAACAGAGAAGGCACGAGCATTGATCACCATGCTTGCTCAAGACGGATTGGCGATTTCAGACTTTTATAAGTCCAGGCTTACTCACGATGTTTTTCCTTCACCGATGTCTGTGATGTCCAAGATAAACTTAGAAAGAACATATGAATTGAAAAATTCACATTGGTACTTGCCCGGATTTGAACCCACAACCTCATGCATGGGAGGCGAGGCCTTAATCTCAGGGCTACCAGACCAGCGGGCGTTTTGCTTGGCGTAAATGTCATGGCCTGATAGTTACATCTTCGTTGGTTGCATCTGTGGCGAAATGCCACGTATTCAGTACCATATATTATATACATTAAGTTGGCAACACTGAGACGCTCTCTGCTCTCTGCCGAGAATTGGTTTTTACATGGCGCCACTACATTGTACAACAACATCAGATTGCTATAATTATTAAGACTGCGCCGAGCAAAATAATTCAAAACGATCGTCACAGTTATAGGCATATAATCAGTATTATGACCATAATTACCATAAAAAATATGTAATGAACACCACAATGAATGTGTTAACGATTCTAGTTTGGCAAAAACAAAAATTATTGTTTAGTTTAAATAACAAAAACACGTAAAGTTGGACAAAAATCTTAAAATAGCATGCTCGTATTTTATTGAATTTTGATAGTAAACTGGTGAATTTTTTCACAAAATTTAATTCATATTAATCTCTAATAGTCATACTACAATTTAAGTTTTTAACATGTTCGAAATGTCACTTGGTTATTTTAGTTTTCTTTTATTTTCGTAATTTTCGGGCTGTTTTGAATCATACGCATCGTACGCCGGTCGGCAATTCAGTCGCCCACGAGAGCTCGGAGAGTGGTCACGTCTCATCGTGTAGCGACGCGCCGATAACGACAATTCGCGATCTATTGTGTACGTATACCTTGCCGCAAATAGTTGAATAAGGTAAGTCTTATTTTTTTTGTTTATTGAGTATGACTTTTTATGCATACCGAACATTTACTTTTTATGTTTTTACTATTCAATACGATAATAACAATACAATAATAATTGTTTTAGTTATAATGGGAAAGCGTAAAGAAACATATTATAAGAAGAAAGCTACTTGCGCTCATTTTCGAAAAAAATGGTGTTCTCATAAAAAGTACGTATTTCTATTTTGTGACATTATTTCCTTTTTAACCGACTTTCCAAAAAGGAGCTGTTTGTTTTTTTTTTGTCTATATTTACCGATTTCATCAATTGTGGACATATTTCAGAAATTCTTTTTTTGTTTGAAAAAGTACCTACGTTCCATGTAAATTTAGTGATGATTTGATGAAGAATTTTGTTTTCAAAATATATCATCACGCCGGTACTCTCTAAAGGGGTACGCAGATGTGTACAGTAAACCCTGCTACACTCTCATTTCATTCAGGCTATAGAACTTGCCCATTATGTAGGTACACAACTAAAAAGTGTAAAATAGCGCCTAGTTCGCACGGCGCAGTCTTAATCACTGAGTACATTGTTTATACGTAGTCACTGTCACTGATTAAATGAAAGTTGTATACGACGCGTATCAATTAACGAACCCTCGCTCTGCTAACACCCAACACAACACGCAACCTACGACCGCTCATGGATATTGGATAACCGCCAATACCATATTGGTGACCCCGACCGACGGTACAAGAAGACCAAGAAGTAGCGTGAGGAGTTTACGAAAACGGTATCAGCGTGCAGTGCAGAGCATTGTTCCCGCGCTCTGGCACTCCTATGGCAGCGGCAGCAGCGGCATCATAATTATTGCGCAACTTCGAGATGGCGGTTGCGGCGGCCGTGCCGCCACCAACAAGTCAAATCGCAAGGCGTCAAGACGCTCATAAAGTGCTTACCTAAGAGACTGTAAGTACAAACATCTTTTAGACACTTCGAATTTACACCGAATTTGAACGGTGTTCTACGGATGCACGTGTTTCTTGCCTGCGGACTTAAACCTGGTTGTTGTGTGCATGTGCATAGTAAATAAAAACTTCATAAACAGCTATGGAATGGGACTTTCATCTAACTAATAATAATAACAACTTTTCATATTAAATAATTTGTAGTTTTCCAATTTTATTGTTTGTCTACAGTACTGTTACTTGTGTACTACTTAGCCACCTTATTCAGTTTTAACTACACTGTTTGGTTTTCAAATATGGCATAATTTAAACATAAAATTATTTAAGCCTATTTAAGATTGTAAACAATGGTTTTCATATTTTAATTTGTTTGTGTGCATTTATTATTTGTGTCTTAGAATTTGGTGTCATTTAATAACATAAAACTGTTTTGCTTATTAACAAAAATTAATATTAGGTGTTGGTTAAAATATTTTGATTATTATGTGTGAAATTTATTGAAACTTATTTTGATTTTTTTTATGCAACTTTTGTTATATACTAACTGTATTGCTGTTTTTCTACTAATCTTGTGATATTTGGGATTTAACGCACACCACATCCCATACTTTAATTGAAATTTAACTTTTTTTTTCTGCGTGTCTTGCTTTTAACTTACTTCAGCTATGGAAACTAAGGAGGGTAAAATATTGCCATCTAACATGGACGAACCTAACCATGACCCGGCTAGCATTCCTGTAACAACTGCTTCAGTTCACACTAATGTTGTTTCTACCCGTGTCCCACCCTTTTGGCCTGAACGTCCCGCACTATGGTTTGCTTTGCTGGAGGCACAGTTTTCACTTAACAGCATTACCAGGGAGGAAACTAAATTCTTCACAGCACTTCAGCAGTTGGACCCTAAGGTAGCTCTTGAGGTGGAATCATTTATTGTACAGAGGCCAAAGGACCAGCCGTATAAGTTAAAAGAAGCTCTCATTGCTCGTTATTCTCAATCTGCGGAAGAGAAGGCACGTCGTCTCCTGGAGAAGGAAGAGATAGGTGACCGTAAGCCATCATCATTCTTGAAGTATTTGAGGTCACTCGCAGGACCTTTATTTCCAGAGCACATGTTGAAGACTTTTTGGATGGACCGCCTCCCATTTCATACACAGGGCATATTGGTCTCTCAAAAGTCTGCTAGCCTCGAGGAACTTGGTGAGTTGGCTGATAAACTGAACGAGATTCGCCCTCGGACCTCTTACGACGTGGCGGTTGCAGCAAAACCCTCGACACCCAGCGAGCCTGATGAACTGAGATCCCTTCACCAGAAAGTAGATGAGCTCACTCGTATTGTAGCCAGTCTCACAACAAACCCTAGCTGTTCCAAAAGAGAGCACTCCCGACCTCGAAGTCGCAGTAGGTCTCGCTCATGTGACAGATAACTTTGCTCGTATCATGATCGTTTCGGTATTAAGGCTAGTAAATGCACACAGCCTTGCTCCTGGACCAGCGCCCGCCCTACGAGGCAGGAAAACTCCAGCAGCGGTCAGTAAGGGCGACTACTGACTGCTCTTCCCCAAGTCGCCGGCTGTTTATTACATATCGTTATTCGAACCGTCGATTTCTAGTTGACACCGGATCGGATCTGTGCTGTCTACCTCGTAAACAGGTCACGGGAAACATACAGCCTCAGCCTTTTGAGTTGATTGCTGCCAATGGCTCCATAATTAGGACATATGGCTTAGTACAACTCAATCTCAATTTAGGTCTGCGACGCGACTTCAAATGGAATTTTACTGTAGCAGACGTTGCTACTCCTATAATAGGCTCTGACCTTTTAGCATACTATCATCTGCTACCAGACTGCACTCAAGGTAAGTTGCGGGATGGCAAGACAGGACTGTCTAGCCCCGCGCAAACTTCCACCACAGACCAGCTTAGCATTAAGGTCGTTTCTTTTCCTGAGTCCCCGTTTGCGGCTATCCTTGCTGAGTTCCCGAGCGTCACTCGTCCTCCTGGGGCTCCTAAAGAGGTGAAGCATACTACGGTGCACTATAACACCACGGACGACCCGCCTGTTACATCCCGTCCTCGTCGGTTAGCACCACAGAAGCTTCGCGCCGCGCACAAGGAATTCGAGGAAATGGTTCGAGTAGGCACAGCTAGACCGTCCAGCAGCTCGTGGTCCTCACCATTACACCTGGCACCGAAGAAAGACGCAACATGGCGTCCCTGTGGCGATTACCGCGCCCTTAATGCGCGCACTGTCCCTGACCGTTACCCCGTTCGTCATGTTGGGGATTTCACACAGAACTTGACCGGATGCTCCGTGTTTAGCACCGTTGATCTGGTCAAGGCATACCAGCAGATTCCTGTACACGGTCCCGATATTTGCAAAACGGCCATCATTACGCCGTTTGGCCTTTATGAGTTTCCCTACATGACGTTCGGGCTTCGTAATGCGGGACAGACGTTTCAAAGATTTATTGACGAGGTCGTCCGTGTCTTGATTTTTGTTTCGCCTACGTTGATGACATCCTTATCGCTTCTAAAGACTCGAAGGAACATGCAGAACACCTGCGTATTCTGCTACAAAGGCTTCACGAGTTCGGAGTGGTGATCAATCCTGCCAAATGTGTCTTCGGCGCAGGAGAGGTAAGTTTTCTAGGCTATCGCATCAATGCTGCGGGCACGCGTCCACCCGAAGACCGCATCCGCGCCTTGATGGATTTTCCACCACCTAAAACTGTGCAAGGCATGCGCCGATTTTTGGGCATGACGAATTATTACCGTCGGTTTCTGCCCAGCGCCGCTAAGTACCAGGTTCCGCTTATTGATGCAGTAGCCTCCACCAATAGTAAAGGCGCCAAGCCATTCCCATGGACGCCCGAGCTTGAACGCTGTTTCGAGGAGTGTAAGTCAAGTTTAACATCCGCGACTATTTTATCTCACCCTGACTGTTCTGCCACATTAGGCTTATTTACACGCCTCGCCGGGCACCTGGCGGAGATGGGGCCGGATCTTGCGGAACACCAGTTTGGTTTCCGCAGGGGGCGCTCGACGGTGGACGCCATCATGCGCGTGAGAGCCCTCACGACGGGGGATGCAGTGTCCCGGGGTGGGGTGGTCTTGGCGGTGTCTCTCGACATCGCCAACGCCTTCAACTCCATGCCCTGGAGCTGCATCAGGGAGGCACTCCGGTATCACCGGGTGCCGACCTACCTTCGTCGTGTGGTCGGGGACTACCTGTCGGACAGGTCTGTCATTTACCCTGGTCACAGCGGAGAATGGAACCGGCGAGAGATGTCGTGCGGTGTTCCACAGGGATCGGTTCTAGGGCCGCCCTTGTGGAACATCGGGTACGACTGGGTGCTGCGCGCCGACCTCCCTGACGGCGTCAGCGTAGTTTGCTACGCAGACGACACGCTGGTGCTGGCACAGGGGAGGTCGTACGAGGCGGCGGCCGAGCTAATGACACGCGGGGTTGCGATGGTCGTGGAGAGGATCCGGCAATTGGGTCTCGATGTGGCATTGCACAAGTCCGAGGCCATGTGCTTTCATGGGCCTCGGAATGCGCCACCGTCGGGATCCATGCTCACGGTAGGAGGGGTTTCCATCGGCGTCGAGCCGACGTTGAAGTACCTGGGTCTCGTCCTCGACAGCCGGTGGAACTTCGTGGAGCACTTCCGACGTTTGGCCCCCAAACTGGAACGGGCCGGGGCTGCCTTCAAGCGGCTCCTGCCCAACCTGGGGGGTCCAAACGCCTCCTGCCGGAGGCTCTACGCGGGGGTCGTGCGGTCCATGGCCCTTTACGGGGCCCCGGTGTGGGCGCGTTCCTTGAGGCGGCGAGCCGCCCACTACCTGAACGCGCCCCAAAAGGTGGTAGCCGTAAGGCTGGTCCGGGGATACCGCACGATCTCCGGCGAGGCGGCGAGCCTCCTTGCCGGATTGCCGCCATGGGATCTGGAGGCGATAGTCCTCGCGCGCCTACACGAATGGCGCGTGGAGGCACTACGCCGGGGGGTAACTCCGCTGCCACGGCAAATTGTCGCTCAGCGGACAGACCTCCGGCGCGATCTCATGGCGACATGGAGAGAGCGACTATCGCAACCCCGTGCAGGGCACGCCACAATAGTGGCGATAAGTCCCCTCTTTGAGGAGTGGCTAGAGAGGCGCCACGGCGCCCTCACCTTCCGCCTGACGCAGGTCCTCACCGGACACGGTTGTTTCGGGAGGTTCCTGCACCGAATCGGGCGGGAGGAAACGCCCGGGTGCTACCATTGTGAGGATCGACCGGAGGACACGGTGGAGCACACGGTGGAGATCTGCCCCGCGTGGGCGGAGCACCGCCGTGTCCTCGTAGCGGCGATCGGCGGCGGCGACCTCTCGCTTCCGGCCTTGGTTCAATCCATGGTCCGGAGCGAGACGGAATGGGACGCCGTCACCTCCTTCTGCGAAGCAGTCATGCTAGCGAAGGAGGTGGCGGAACGTGAGAGGGAGAGAACCTCACGTCCCAGCCGCCGCGGGAGACGCACCGGGCGTCGGGGGCCACGTGGTGGCCCCCGGCCACCGTAGGCGCGGGCCTGTGGACGGTGAGCTATGGGCTAGCTCGCCGTCCGTCCGTCTTATGACGACAGGCCGTGTCGACGGCGCGTTCGTGTTCCACGCGCGCCTCAAGGAGAGTCAGCAAACAGGGAGGGGTCCGTAAGGACCGACGCCTGCCAGGGTTGCGGGACTGTTCGAAAGAGATACCGCGGCCCTGGAACACAAAGGGCAAAGGAAGGAACATGGATGGGTTTTAGTCAGTAAAAGTCTGACACTCCCTCCTGCTCAGCCCAGAGCGGGAGGGGTTATTTGATGATTTCCCATCGGTAAAAAAAAAAAAAAAGGCTTATTTACAGACGCGTCTAGCACTCACATTGGCGCTTGTCTGCAGCAAAAGTCAGATGAGGGGGACGCTTGGATGCCTCTCGCTTACTTCAGTAAAAAGCTGACAGCGAAACAATCTGAGTGGCCTGCATATTATCGCGAACTCCTTGCCGTGTATGAGAGCGTACAGCATTTTAGACATATTCTTGAGGTCCTGCACGCTACCATCTTTACCGACCACAAGCCGTTAGTGTACGCGTTCATTCAACGGCGAGAAAAGCTTCCGCCAACTCAGCTTAACCATCTCTCCTTTATCAGCCAGTTTACCACCGATATCAAGCATATTAAGGGTGACGACAACATTGTAGCAGATGCCATGTCTCGCATTGAGTCTATTTCGCTAGAGGATGATTTCAGCGCCCTGGCAAAGTCCCAGGAATCAGATCCAGAGCTTGCCGAGCACCGTTCGTCCTCATCTCTAAAACTGCACCAAGTACCTATCCCTGGTACTAACCTTTCCATCTGGTGTGATACGTCCACTGGTCGTCCTCGACCGTATCTTACGCCATCTTTTCGCCGAGCAGTTTTTAATCGGTTACACGACCTCAGCCATCCTGGCGCGCGGGCAACTGTTCGTCTGGTGACTGAGCGTTATGTTTGGCCACACGTCAATAGGGACTGTCGTAACTGGGCACAGTCATGCCTTCAGTGCCAACGCAGCAAAGTAACCAGGCACGTTTCCTCGCCCATTGGTCAGTTTTCCAGTCCATCGAACAGGTTCCGGCATGTTCATATCGACATTGTCAGGCCGCTTGCCCATTTATGGCGAGCCTCTTCGCCTACCTGGCGAGTTCATCGTTCCTTCGGAGGACCCCATCAATACTGCAGACGCCATCGATTTTGTCACTCAACTCAGACGCCGAATGGAAGCTCTTCGTCCCATTCCAGCATCTCATCATGTTCGACCGTCGTCATTCATCTTCAGAGATCTGACAACGGCAACACACGTTCTTCTCCGTGACGACACTATACGGCGTTCCTTGCAACCTCCGTACACTGGCCCCTTCCGAATTCTGCACAGAAGAGAGAAAACACTCACCTTAGACGTAAACGGCAGGGAAGTCACGGTCAGCATTGACAGAGTCAAACCGGCTTACGTCGACGCAGACTCCACCGCTGCATCTGTACCTCCAGCAACAACCAGGTCACTTCCAACCTCTGTGTCTCCGACTCCCGCCGAAACCCCTAGTCCTTCTGTCCCCACTCCTGTCGTCCCTAACCCTAAACTTGTCTCCCCTGCAAATAGTGCTAATTCCACTACTTCCCCACCCACTCCCACTTCTGCCCCTGCGCCTACAACTACTAGGTCTGGTAGAAGGATCAGGTTCAGGGACATCCTTGACTTGTAGTTTCTATTTTCTAGTTTTTACTAGGACCTTTTTTTCTCCGTAGGGGTGTGGTGTGGCGAAATGCCACGTATTCAGTACCATATATTATATACATTAGTTGGCAACACTGAGACGCTCTCTGCTCTCTGCCGAGAATTGGTTTTTACATGGCGCCACTACATTGTACAACAACATCAGATTGCTATAATTATTAATCACTTGAGTACATTGTTTATACGTAGTCACTGTCACTGATTAAATGAAAGTTGTATACGACGCGTATCAATTAACGAACCCTCGCTCTGCTAACACCCAACACAACACGCAACCTACGACCGCTCATGGATATTGGATAACCGCCAATACCATACATCCATCAAATTGCTTGAAACTTTGACATGATTATGACTTTGACATGACAGGTTCTGTTAAGGTTCTATTTACCACACATTCAGAGTGTTATTCCATTAACTTAACAGGAACGATTAAATTATGAACAATAATTTAACTGCTATAACCCTATAATTATAATTGTCACAGCCTTCAGTAATAGGAACATTATTAAGTAGAACAATCAAATTCCCTCAATATAACCGTCCTTCAAAAACAACAGGGATAAGTGAACATGCACAGGGAATAATTATCAATGTTCAGAAAGGACATTCCACTTGAACTTATTTTGCGTTCAACTTAAATGCTGTCTTAAGTTCGATTTCCACCTGTATGTTAAGTCTAGGAAACCATGGCTGATAGTGATAGAACCAAAAAATAAATAAAAAAGTTGACCATATTTTGTTAACCATTCCTTCGATCGAGAGAGAGCAGTGTGGTGGCCCAGAGGTTACAAGTGGGTCCCGATGTACGAGTTGCAGGTATTTTATTTATTTATTAAATCTTTATGCACAAGTAAAAAAACTGTACAAAGGCGGACTTAATGTCTTGGGCATTTTCTACCAGTCTACCTTAAAAAAGTCACAATAATTTTTCCGTAAAGTTACTTAGTTTGATGATATACAGAATGCTTGGTTGACGGCTTCGTTACGAGTCTTGTTACATCCTGTATTTTGCTTTGTATGGATTCTTTTTACCGATTGTCTGTAAATATATGAAATATATATGTATATTATGTGGTATTTCATCACCACTGTTCTCAAAATTATTATTATTTCAGCCTCTTTGATGCGTCTCGTGCGGGACAGTGCTAGCAGTATCTTAAACTTCATTATAGAAAGGGTTGATTGCCCTCTTATGCGTTACTGGAACAGTGTGCTTACGGGTTCAAGAACATCAATTTTCTTCAAGAAATACCACTTGCTGTGTAATTAATTTGTCAAAGACCTCTTTGGTCCTTCTGCGCAAATACACTCTGTGGTCTATCCAGCCCCTACCGTTACTGAGATTCAATACAGTGGCGTGTTTTGTTTTAATCCAGCTCCTTAATTACTATGATATTGTACGAATTGAGCCGCCGTAATAACGGAGAATATTGTAGGTAATTGGATATGACGGGCGTTTTCATTGAAGGATTTCTTCTGGGGTATGAATGAGATAAACCGTAGAAAGACCAAACAAAAAAGTATAAATATTTTATTTTACACAAGCTTATATGGGTACTTATAAAACGTCGACAAAAGGTGCATGGTACGGGTTGGTGTTCATGGTACGGGTTGGTCGTTTCCTATGGAGAAGAACCGGCAAGAAACTCCATGATTACTTTTTAATTATTTGGTTAAGGCGCCTCCCCGAGCAAAACGCAGCGGTAGCCGTGTTTTGTGCAGTTTTTTGGAGCTATCTACTCTTTACCCAAAATAAATACCAACTTATAAAATAGACATGAAATTTCTGCATATTCTTGACTCCAAAATGGTAGTTTTGGATTTTTTTTAGTAGTAAAATGTAAAATTAATCTCCTCACAACGAAACCACAGAAATGAGGCAGGATTATTGATGGCTTGCATCTCCTCGTAAAGTAACCATCATTTTGATTTTCTTTTTACACTAGATGGTAGGCAATTTAATAATAAACATTATGCTAGTTTTATTTTTTTCAAAAGACCTAAATTTGATTTTATAAAGGTTATATTCCAAAATCTGAGCGTACTCGCTACGTATATTGCTATTCTCTATCTCACGATCTTATGCTAGGTGGCGTGCGGCGAAAAGGGACGAATGCTCAAGGTTATTTGGTCAGGGTACCGCCTTAAACAATGTTATTATGTTACAGCGTTAGCACACAAGTATGGGAGGAGAGCGTAGGCCCGGCAATAAATCGTTGTTTACGAGTACTTCACAAAAACGTTAAAAAACATAGAAAAATTAAAAAGCATCTAGTAATCTACAAGGCCTGCAATGTTCATATACGAGTATTTACAGACAATCGGTAAAAAGAATCTATACAAAGCAAAATACAGGATGTAATAAGACCCGTAACGAAGCCGTCAACCAAGCATTCTGTACATCATCAAACTAAGTAACTTTACGCAAAAATTATTGTGACTTTTTTTGGAGTTAGAAATCACGTTTTACCATAGGACTCAATGTGACGCACTCAAAACATTGTGTTGATGGATGTATTGAATAGTAGCGGGGTCGTGGAGGAGTTTAAAGTAAAAATCCTACATTAAAAAAAGGATTTAAAAAAAAAAAACTTGTGAAAAAGTTGGAACTTTGACCCCCAATATCTACGTAACTAGTTTTTTGTTCTAGACCATACCTGGGAACCTTCTTCCCAGGTATGGTCTAGAACAAAAAACATGATCTTAATGACGGGGAGAACAAAGTGCCTTTCGGCTTCGTTAAGGGTCTTGTTACACCCTTTATAACCACAGTCATGTTGTTATTGATGTTATGAAGTATTTAGTGACGAATGAAAAAGAAAATATACCTTAATTATTTGAGGCTTTATTTGGCAATGGTTCCTAAGCGAGATTTAACATTCTTATTCTTTATTCCACACACAAAAATAAAAATAAACATACATAGAAATTGCAATAATAGTTACAGCTGATGTACAAAGGCGAGCTTAACCCATACTTAGATTTAGTTTGGGTTAGTTTTGGGTTTAACAAAACATTTTTAGGTTGCTCTCTGACCCTAACTAAGCCAACCTTTTTCTATGAATAGATAAAACACGTGTTTTGGCTTTAAATTACAAAATCACGTGGCAAGACTGACCTACAATTGAATAAACCCACACGCGACATTTACATTTTTAGAATAAGCTTTGCTGCGCATTCATACTTTGAGTGTAAATAATTGGTAGTGTGGGTGTTTAGCACTCGTCGGTGTTGTTAGCTACATTATACATACCGAGTTTTCTCCATGCCTTGGAAAGTACGCTAAGCCGTTTGGTCCCGGCTGTCATTTGTAGATCTTTGACAGTCGTTACAGGTAGTCTAGTGGCCCGAATGTCTGACCTAATGTCTTACCAAGAGGTATTCAATTACTTAGAACTGACTGGGTTATGAAGGCCTGATAGGCAATCGCCCCATGTAATATAATTTGTGTATATGTAATTAGCTGCGTCCGGATAGGCTGGTAGCCGACACCAACACATTAAGAAAAGGCTAGGCAAACAATGTTGAAGAGCCCTCTGCAATCGCTGTCAGGAGACCTGAGAAGCTCTTGGCCAGGCCGTTAAAGAGCGCAGCCATCTATTTTCCATCTTGCTTGTTCCGTAGTTCGTTAAATTCATACTCTAGTGTATAAATAGTTGTGTGGGTGTTCAGCACGTGTAGGTAGGAAGCTTTAGTTTAACGTTACTTCGTCTTACTGCACAAACTTAATAGGATTCACATTTCTGCAACGTTCTTTATTACATTTAAAGTTGCAAGACGGGAAATATTACATCCTCCATCCAACTATGTTGGGGTCGTCTTCCAGTCAGTATTTTACATGGAGCCGTTGCCTATCTGACCCCCAACCCAGTTAGTACTGGGTAATACGACACCCCTTGTTAAGACTGGTTGTCAAACTTTCGGGCCAGTGACTACTTAACGACTGTCAAAGATCTACAATTGACAGCCGGGACTAACGGATTAACGTGCTTTCCGAGCTCTTTTCGAAACTCTTTATTTAATGGGTGGTCACTCATCCACGGACCAACCTAGGCAAGCGCGGCTTAACCTGGAGTACGACCCGAGTGGCTGTTATTATTTAGGCACGAGCTCCTCGGTGCCCCTCGGTGTAATAATATAAATCTGTTTTCTGTTTCACCTACTAAAGTCACATTGAGAATAACTGAATGATATTATTAATATCTTTATGGGATCATCTGGTTTGCCACGACAACTGTTATCTATATACTTACAGGTTGTTTATTTTTATTTCTTGCTTGATTTAAATAATGAAGGGTGTAATAAGACCCTTAACGAAGCCGAAAGGTACTTGTTCTCCCCGTCATAGCGATCATTTTTTTGTTCTAGACCATACCTGGGAACCTTCTAGTTACGGAGATATTGGGGGTCAAAGTTCCATCGTTTTCAAAAGTTTTTGTTTTTTTATTCATATTTTTAACGCAAAATCTTAACTGTAAACAACTCCACGAACCCGTACTATTTCAATCCATTCATCAGCACAATGTTTTGAGTGCGTTACATTGAGACCTGCCGTAAAACGTGATTTTTCATCCCCAAAATAGTCGTTTCCAAGCAATAATGTTTGCGTAAAGTTACTTAGTTTGATGTACATAATGCTTGGTTGACGGCTTCGTTAGGGGTCTTGTTACACCCTGTATATTAGGAACAAATATTTGTACGGCCTGCAGGTAGTAATTTCGGGTCTCTGCAATTCCTAGTGCAGGGCAACGTTAAAAAAAACCAACCAAGTGCGGAGTCGTACCGTTATCTAAAAAAAAACTTTTTTTTTTTTTTTTCGAATGGGAAATCATCAAATAACCCCCCCGCTCTGGGCTGAGCAGGAGGGAGTGTCAGACTTTTACTGACTAAAACCCATCCATGTTCCTTCCTTTGCCCTTTGTGTTCCAGGGCCGCGGTATCTCTTTCGAACAGTCCCGCAACCCTGGCAGGCATCGGTCCTTTCGGACCCCTTCCTATTTGCTGACTCTCTTTGAGGCGCGCGTGGACCACGAACGCGCCGTCGACACGGCGTGTCGTCATAAGACGAACGGACGCGAGCTAGTCCATCTCACCGTCCACAGGCCCGCGCCTACGGTGGCCGGGGGCCACCACGTGGCCCCCGACGCCCGGTGCATCTCCCGCGGCGGCTGAGACGTGAGGCTCTCTCCCTCTCACGTCCCGCCACCTCCTTCGCTAGCATGACTGCTTCGCAGAAGGAGCTGACGGCGTCCCATTCCCTCTCGCTCCAGACCATGGATTGAACCAGGGCCGGACGCGAGTCCCTATTAAATGAGACCTTAACATAACTAGCGAAATGTGGGTGTACCTAACTTAATTAGGTTCATCTCTGCCTAACCCCCCTCTATTAAAACACTATTATTTTTATTACATTTACTTATTTCAACATGAAAACGATAATCTGTTCCCACAATTCTGAAAGGCTGCATGTTATCTAAAACCCTGTGGAAATCGGCTTTATCTCCATCTTTTTGTCCCAAAAGCAGTTGAAATGTTCGTCCGTAATCTATCAAAAGAGACATGTCTATGGTATGCGGGTGGAATCTACCGCTCTCGACAAATCCGGCAATTTCTGTGATGCACTTCCGTTTTTCCTATATAAGGTCTATCTATTCATATACGAAATCTCTTAAGGGGTCATTGTACTCATCATAATGAACAACTTTTACTATAGGACCAACACCGAAATCACAAAAAAAATCAGCTGTTCCCTACATTATTCGCGATTTCGGGGTTGGTCCCATAGTGAAAGTTGTTCATAATGATGAGTACAATGAACCCTTAAGAGATTTCGTGTATGAATAGATACACCTTATATAGGGTAGTAAGTCGGACAGTCGGGATCATAGATATACATAGATATTAGATATACCTAGATAACGTAAGTATTACAATCGCAATGGCCGTACTGGAAAACCAAGCGTGCCATTTTTTGACAACCAACTGTGACGTCATAAGCACGATTTAGTTACTATACAAACATGATAATAGACAAAATTGACTACGTTTTTGTTCTTTAAATGTCTTAAATTAAATTCTTGAGTTGTAAAGTTGTTGTTTTAAATAAAATTAGCTTGCTGCGACAATAACCACGTTATGCATAAAACGCGAAGTAGGTGCTATTGCGTTAGTTGTCTAGGGATATCTAAAGTTTTAAGATAAGTTTAAAGAAGAAAGAAAAGGGGAGGGGAGGGGTGAGGGGATGGGGGAGGGGCAGGGGGAGGAGGAGGGGAGAGAGGAATTTTTTAGGTATTTATTTTGTACCGTACCATCTACCACAATGTTTCTTATTTAACCCAAAGGCTGACTGGTAGAGAATGCCTTATGGCATTAAGTCCGCCTATGTACCACTATTGTACATGAAGTTTAAATAAATAACGAAATAGATAAATATTCGCGATCTACTCGTGTTGGTGGAAGCTGGAGTAATCTGATGAGCTTAGAAAGATACGGTTTGTAGGTTTCTATTGTTTTTTTTGACAACTAGTTTCATCGCTTTTTTGTGAGTCGTGTTACATAGTTTAATACGGCTTTTACTGATTAAAAACTCTGTTTAGGTTCGATCAAACCGGTACGGATAAATTACGGATGCGTTTCCGGACATCGGACTTTGACAGACAATAATACAACGTGTAAACCGGCCCTTCACGAAGCCGTCAAACATGCATTCTATTCGTCAAATTAAGTAACTCTACGCAAAAATTGTTGCTGGCACACGATATTTTTTGGGCTGAAAATTACGGTTTACGGGAGGAATTAATGTAACGTACTCACAACATTGTGCGGATGCGTTGCATAGTACTGGGGGTCATTGGGGTTTTAAAAGTAAAGTTATAACATTAAAACGAAAACTTTAAAAAATATTTGTTAAAAATCTGGAACTTTGACCTCTAATATCTCCGCAACTAGAATGTTCCCAGGTGGCCGTATCTAGTCCGATGTCTGTACCTAGTCCGATGTCAGTATCTAGTCCGCTGTCCATATCTATACCGATGTCCGTATCTAGTCCGATGTCCGTATCTAGTCCGCTGTCCATATCTAGTCCGATGTCCGTATCTAGTCCGATGTCCGTATCTAGTCAGATGTCCTTATCTAGTCCGATGTCCGTATATAGTCCGCTGTCCATACCTAGTCCGATGTCCGTATCTGGTCCGCTGTGCGTATCTAGTCCGATGTCCTTTTTAGCCCGCTGTCCGTATCTAGTCCGATGTCCGTATCTAGTCCGCTGTCCATATCTATAACGATGTCCGTATCTAGTCCAATGTCCGTATCTAGTCCGCTGTCCATATCTAGTCCGATGTCCGTATCTAGTCCGATGTCCGTATCTAGTCAGATGTCCTTATCTAGTCCGATGTCCGTATATAGTCCGCTGTCCATACCTAGTCCGATGTCCGTATCTGGTCCGTTGTGCGTATCTTGTCCGATGTCCGTTCTAGCCCGCTGTCCGTATCTAGTCCGATGTCCGTTCTAGCCCGCTGTCCGTATCTAGTCCGCTGTCCGATCCTAACGGGTTAGCCACATGACATCCTTAATAAAGGTTAAATTGAAGAAAACTGGACCTTTTACCTCTAACCAGTCCACAAAAGTATCAATTACGCCAAACCGCTCAATTTCAGTAAACGAAAAATAAACAAAGCATTTTCCCTTTTGATCCAATAGCTCATTGATAAAATAAACAAAAACCACGAACTATTCAGTAACACAGAGCACGAATCTTGTTGAATGAACAGTAACGAACTTTGTTGAACAACCAATAAGTTTGCTCACGTCAGAATGTAAAATGAAGAACCTCTTTTGAATTTTGTAATTTTATTATCTGTGGCATTTTGCCTGCGCCTTGGAGTGGACTACTGGTATTCGAGATTTAAACTTTACTGTTGTTGTGATTAGCGGGAAAGATGAATAAATTATTATTTTGTATTATATTGTGAGTTTTCAGAGAACTTCAAGAGAATTATTATACAGAGTGGAATTTTTCAACGCCACCTGTAGGGACAGTACCTACTCTAAATACTGGAGATAGAAAATTTTACTCAAAGGAAACATATTATTATATTATTACGGTTAGTTATTTTTATTCACAAAAAAACATAATCTCACTGAGATGTTACATGCCTTGTAAACAATACCCAGATAGATAATGCATATATCTGGTAGGCTTAAGACATCGCAATCGCTTAAGCAATACTAATCGTGTCATCCATTTGGCGATTTAATCGGACGAGAATCACAAAGGCAATCTAATCGTTCACAACATTACGAATACATAGAGCTGAACTGTAGTGCGATCAAATATTACAGATACATAGCAAAGAGCATCCATCAAAAGGTAATGGCCGTCGTAAGATTCACATTTGACCCTTGTAGCTGTAATCTTCTTATAAAATTCACAGTGGATAATGTTTGGACGTCTCGTCTGCATTGACTGAAATATTTAGAAGGTACAATAGTTGATTGATGACAAAATAAAATGATTATAAGTCAACGACTGGATTTGAAAAGTATTTTTTGATGTTGGGACCAATTATATTAAAATTGAATATAGATGCATAGTTAATGAAGTTTTGCCTTGTAAAGCCAGTGAAGCCCAACGTCCCGGCTGCTATTTTTACATCTTTGACTCGAGAGATTTGTAGAATTACGTTTACGGGTGGTCTGAACTCCGAACATCTGAGAGCCAGTATAAGAGTAACAGTAAGTATTACACAGTAACTGGGTGTATAGGTCAGATAGTAAGTCGCACCATAAAAAAATGGTATTCAGATTCAACCGTTTTGGCTGGAAGTCTACACCTACATAGTTGGCAAAAATCTAGACGAACAGAGAAATTAGTAGTGTGGTGGTGAGACTCTGATATACAAAATACAGGGTGTAGGTGGCAGCCCTGGGGACACTGATGGGGTGAATTCAGCTCCTTATTTTTAATCATATTGCACCGGAATTTTAGTAAGGCAATTTTTTTTTTTAAATCGATTTTTCAGTTCTTTTCCGATAATTCAATGTAAAATTACTTTCTCTGTACGCAGCACATCACACACAGCACAAGATAATTTGAGATAATGACAGAAAAATGATGATGAGACATAAGTAGGGTTGCCAGATCTATAAAAATTTCGGGAGCAAATTTCGGACATTTATTGACGGGTGCTTAAAATAGAAATCACTAAATCTACCCACATTATAATTGTACTTATAAGTGCACAAATGACACTGTTTATTCTCATGGTTTTAATTTGCAGTTTTTAGAATTCCCCCACATTCGGAACTGTGAGCTAAAATACCATGTCCAGAAAATTCCGGAAATAAAGGGTGTAACAAGACCCTTAACGAAGCCGAAAGGCAATTTTCCTCCCCGTCATTAAGATCATTTTTTTCTTCTAGATCATACCTGGGAACTTTCTAGTTACGGAGACATTGGGGGTCAAAGTTTAAACTTTTTCACAAATAATTTTTAAATATATGTTTTTAATGTAACATTTTTTACACCATAATCATTATCAATCAATATAATCAAAGCATTTACTTCAAGTAGGCCAGTTACAGGCACTTTTGAACTGTCGAAACAAAGATAACAATGAAATGTATACCTATATACACCTCCACGACCCCCGTACTATTCAATCCATCCATCAGCACAATGTTTTGAGTCCGTTACATTGAATCCTACCGTAAAACGTGATTTTTCACCCCAAAAAAAAAGTCGTTATTCAGCAATATTTTTTGCGTAAAGACAGTAAATTAGTTTGATGTACATAATGCTTGGTTGACGGCTTCGTGAAGGGTCTTGTAACACCCTGTATGATAAGCATAGACTTAAGCTGATAAAACAAGTTTCAGGAATTAGTATCAAACTAAAAGGAAACGCAAAGCGGATGGGAGCTTGACGGGGTAACTTGCATGATCCTGTGACATTTATCTGGTACACGAGCGCTTCAAGTTCAGTTGTGGCCGCGCCAGTTGAAATCTTTAATTAAGCTGTTGTGGGTAATTACTTGGAGGATTCATCGGATTTTAAAATGAACTTGTTTTGTCTTACAATGGAGAATTGGGGATTAAGCCTATCATGACGGGAAACGATATTTACTGGAAGTGTCCACGGATTGTCTATGAATGTATCTTGCAAATAATAAAAACCACTTTGTGTGAAGAAAATGTCGTGAGGAAAGTGTTGAGTATGAATGTGGATGGGTATAAGAGCAGAGGAAGACTATAGAAACGATGGATGAACTGTGTGAAGGATGATTTGGCACGAAAGGAGGTGAAGAAGAAGACATGCTGCGCCGACCCCAAATAAATTGGGATAGGGGCAAGAGAATGATGATGATTTTGTAAGGCTTAACAAGTCACTCAAATTTCAGTCTAGAACTTTCTTTTAGATCTATTATACGTAGTTGATGAACTTCTGGACACGTATCCAGAAGTGCATGCTTTTTGATTAACTTCAAGTTCAGTCCCCAGAAGTTCATCAAGTACGTTCATAGCTTGGTATCATCATCATTTGCCTAGCACGTATCCAGAAGTGCATGCTTTTTGATTAACTTCAAGGTCAGTCCCCAGAAGTTCATCAAGTACGTTCATAGCTTGGTATCATGATCATTTGCCTAGCACGTATCCAGAACTGCATGCTTTTTGATTAACTTCAAGGTCAGTCAGGAAAAACCCAATGAGACTTTGCCCGACCAGGGAATCGAACCCAGGACCTCATGCTCGGCAGTCGTGCTTGCAACCACTAGACCACCGAGGCAGTTGAATATAAACCTTATTATAAACGAATTAACCATCTTCATTCTTAAAGACCAGACATCCATCAAAAAGCAACGATCCAGTTAACATCGCACACAATTCACGTCCGCACATTAGGACCAAATGCGGATTTATGACAAGATGGGTATTAAAAGATCATCACACACATCCCCTTCATAGGATATGTACTTTTATGATATTATTCCGTACCGGATTTATTCTCGACCGACCTTCTATTATAATATTGAGAACCGTCTTATAAGTATCCTTGGAGAATGAGATTTATTTGAATAAAATGTCACTGTGGGAGGTTATTTCAATTGAGTGATTTTTACGAGTATGACATTTGAATCTTTTATCCTTACCTTATTATAATAAATTGATCATGATTTTTTTACAGCTAAGTGGATATGCCCAAATTAACTTTACGAGATAGCAATTGATGTCTGAAAAGTATATATTTAACGTATTCAAAGACTAGTCATGGATGGACTGTGTGAAGGATGATATGGCTAGAAAGGAGGTGACTGCTGAGATGACGAGTTAGAGAAGTATGGAAGAAGAAGAGCATGTCTTCTTCTTCCATACAGAAGAATGGTGATGATGATCCAAAGACTAGTTATGTGACAGAGTTTGAGTCCACGGTTTCAATTTTGAATTTACAGGCTTAGCAGGATCTCGTTAAGAACAGTCACCTGTCCAATAAATTACCGTGGCAAGCGCAATTGCGTGACACACTTTCAGTCACAAACGGAAGTATTTTGAAAATAAACTCCCAATTTATTGGTTCATAATGTTTAAAGAATTAGTCTGCACAAAAATGTAAAAACGCAACGAATATCGTTTACTATCTTATTGGTCTAGCGCTGCTACTAATCACGCGGTCCTGAGTTCGATATCCAGGTCAGGTTTTGAGTTTTTCCATCACATTGGTATTTCTGAGTCTGGATACGTGCCCAGTTGAAGGCAATATGCTCGCCTCTTATTACATAGGATGTAAACAGAACTGGAGAAATATGCCTCGGTAAAACGAGTATGATGAAGAAATCCGCAAGAGAACCAAGGTTACCGACGTAGCCCGAAGAATTGCCAAACTTAAGTGGCAGTGGGCAGGGCACATTGCTAGCAGAACGGATAGCCAATGGGGTCGAAAAGTTCTGGAGTAGCGACCGCGAACCGGAAAACGTTGCGTTGGAAGGCCTCCCACTAGCTGGACCGATGACCTGATGAAGGTTGCGGGGATCCGCTGGACGTGAGAGGCACGGGACCGATCAATGTGGCAACACTTGGGGGAGGCCTATGTCCAGCTGTGGACGTCTTTCGGCTGAAATTATGATGATTATGATAAAAATGAGTATACTGTGCCCACAGCTTCGAGAATTTCAAACGTGATGTTTTGTTATGGAAATTGTTGAAGTGACAAAAAGAATAGCATTGGAATTGTGATTGTAACATCATAACATCACGACTGTAATCCCCAAAGGGTTTGGCAGAGGTGTACCCATTAGTACACCCACATTTCGCCAGTTATGTGAAGACCCAAGACCTAGGGTACGAGCTAATTGCCATCAACCGGCCACAAATCCAGCCTCCGTGGCTGCTACTGAGAAATTCCTGCTCGAAAAACCCAATAACACTTTGCCTGATCTGGGAATCGAACCCAGGACCTTATGCTCAGCAGTCACGCTTGCAAGCACTCAACTAACGAGGCAGTTATTGAGCATGGGGGATTGGGATTATGTTACGTAGTTACCTCACAGTTTAACCTTGCAGAACTAATCGTTAGGCAACCATTTTCACTACAGAACTTTAAATACACGTGACTTGTCGAAAACTTCAATTAGTTAAACTTCAGTTATTAGTTATAATGACTTAATAATAATATCTTCTGGCAAAGGTATCGTTAACTTAAAGCAAAGTTTGTATAGATGCTTAGTTTGGAACTCGAATGGAATTTAAATATTTTTTTTGCTGTATTCATCATCTGCCTAGCCTTTATCCAGCCAGCTAGCTTTATGCAGCTATGTTGGGGTCGGGTTCCAGTCTAACCGGATGCAGCTGAATACCAGTATTTTACATGGAGCGACTGTCTATCTAACCTCCACAACCCAGTTGTTACTGGGTAATACGATACCCCTTTGTAAGCCAGGTTGTCAGACTTTTTGGGCCACTGACTACCTGTAACGACTGTCAAAGATCTATAGATGACAGCCGGGACCAACGGCTTAGCGTGCTTTCCGAGGCACGGAGGGAACTCGGTATGTAATGGGCGGTCACCCATCCACAGACCAACCTAGGCAAGAACGGCTTAACCTAAAGATCGACTGGAGCGGCTGTTATTATTTTGCCATGAGCTCCTCCACGGATTTCTTTTGCTGTATTATTTTGTGTAAAATAAGCGTTTCGAAAAACATCAAAGATCTTAGACTGAAAAGGTTAACTTCGTAGACAGCTCCGTTAAACTTTTATTTACCCTCGAAATTGAATTAAAACGTCTCACAGGGTATAATTAGCAAGAAAGTACTAGTATTTTCCCCTTCAAAATAAAAGTTACATTTTTTAGTTCGCAAAATTTCATTTTCCTTAAGACTTGGGAACTTCTTAATACAAGATAATAGCTTAAGTTCTTGACGTCTCTGTCGAAAGTAATCTCAGTAAAATTGGGTTTCCTTACTGCTTAATAAGTGATCCTTTTTTACCCGATTTACCCTATACAAGGTAGCTTTTGCGAAGGGTTTTAATTTAGGATTTTTGTTTTTGCTTTGACGTGGGCTGAATTGGTATAGTGAGTTGTTACCTATTTGTGTAGACTTTTTGGTACATGCACAAAGTTTAAAATAGAGGCGGGCCGGACATATTACAAGATTAAACGAGGAAAGGTGGACCATGAGAGCTACAAGCCGTCAAGGTAAGAGAAGAAGAGGAAGATCAGAGTCAAGCAAGACATTATCGAGCGGGCAGAGGGAAGAAATTGTGTCGATACAGCTCTCAGTACAGACAAATGGAAATCTCTGTGGGAGACTTATACCCGAGAGTATCTTTCCACGTAGATAACATAATACAGGGTGTAACAGGACCCTTCACGCAGCCGTCAACCAAGCATTATGTACATCAATTTAAGTAACTTTACGCAAAAATTACAGCTGGGAAACTACTTTTAATTCGGGTTGAACAATCATGTTTTACGGTAGGACTCAATGTAACGCACTTAAAACATTGTGCTGATGGATGGATTGAATAGTAAGGGGGATGTAGAGGTGTTTAAATTAAAAATATTACATTCAAAACATGTATTTAAAAAAAGAACTTGTGAAAAAGTTGGAACTTTGACCCCTAATATCTCCATAACTCTAAGGTTCCCAGGTATGGTGTAGAACAAAAAAATGATCGCAATAACAGGAAAAACAAGTACCTTGGCTTTGTTAAGGGTCTTGTTACACCCTTTATATTATGAACAGATTCTTATTATATACGCATTTTTTATTTATTTAAACATATTTAAGTTATGGAATCAGCTGAACTTTGCAGAAATACATTCTTAAATTATTTTACAAAAAGTAAAGCCACAGAAGTAATATTTTTCATACAATGATGATAAAATTGATTAGTACTTACCTGAAAATAAACTATAACGAACATAATTATTATATTACAGGTGCAACTAATGACTGTTAGGAATCAGAAACTAACGACCAATCGGCTCAGTTTTATTGAAATTTCCGTGTTTGAATAATCCAGAATATATAATAATGATTATATATTATATATTCCAGAATATATAATATTCATATCCGTTCAGTAGTTTTTGCGTAAAAGAGTAAGAAACATCCATCCATCAATAAATCCATCCTCATAAACTTTCGTATTTATAATATTTGTAAGATACTTTAATGTACACCAAACTTTCCACACAGCTCTTTTACAATATTGCTAATACTACGTCTTATCGCAAGCTTGAATTTAAGTATAAAAGCATTTTTACAACGCAATAAATCTTCAAACTGGCCGGTATTCCAATTAATACCAAGACAGAATTAGCATTCGGAAATATAAAGCCATGGTTTAGTTAGCGCCTATGCTTCGTCCTAAAAACGCGATAAATTCCAAATTGCAATTTTATTGGACACTCGTAAATCCTGGGGCCTTTCTTATAAATCTAATAAAATGCGTTTCATCCACTCAGACATTGTAAGGTCGCTTAAAAAGTTAATTTCTTTAAAAGTTTTCAAAATGGCGGCCGAGATTTCGCGCGCTAAGTGTTTGGAAGCACTTGGCTCAAGTTTTTGTGGGAATTTGATTGGATTTCTTTCTTTTCGTTGTGTCTGGGACTTGACTTGAGTGTAATTGACAGATTATGATTTAATTCGTTATAAATGGGAGGCGAGGACGGAGTTTGAACTTGTTTTGGTTAATTATTATATTTCTTTTGTAGTAATTTGTTAGATATCTTGATTAGAGATGATTACAAATACAAATAATTTATTTGCCTAACATGGGTTCTGAAGATGTTACATGTTATTGAAATTTGAAATAGTCAGTAGTCAGTATTACATATTAATTAAGATTAGATCGTTTGTTGAGAGTACTTAAAACTAATCCTTTGGTCATATTAACATACCCCACGGGTTGCTGTAAAACTGCCAAATCATTATCGAAAACACAGCACACGCCCCTATAGAACATCATCATCAGCTTAGCAACTATATTGAGGTCAGCGTCCAGTCCAACCGGATGGAGCTGAATACAAGTACTTTACATGAAGCGACTGCCTATCTGACCTTCATAAAAAATAACTGGGTAATACGATACCCCGAGTTAAGACTAGTCAGAGTCACTATCTGCCTAGCCTTTTCACAGCTATGTTGGGGTCAGCTTCCAGTCTTAGCGGTTACAGCTGAATATCAGTATTTTCTATGGAGCGTCTGCCTATCTGACCTCTACAACCCAGTTAGTACTGAGTAATACGATACCCCTTGGTAAGACTGGTTGTCAGGACTTTCGGGACACTGACTACATGTAACGACTGTCAAAGATCTACAAATGACAGCTGGGACTCGGTATGTAATGGGTGGTCACCCATTTAGTGACCAACCTAGGCAAGCGCGGATTGACCTGAAGAACGCCCTAAGCGGCTGTTATAATTTAGACACGAGCTCTTCTCCTAGATAAGATTAGTGGACCCCATATAACGCCATATTCCCTAAAACCTCAGCCTACTATTACAATAAAGGGTGTAACAAGACCCTTAACGAAGCCGAAAGGCACTTATTCTCCCCGTCATTGCGATATTTTTTTTGTTGTAGACCAAACCTTCTAGTTACGGAGATATTGGAGGTCAAAGTTCCAATTTTTTTACAACATTTTTTTTTATACCTGTTTTTAATGTAAGATTTTTACTTAAAACACCTCCATGACCTCCGTACTATTCAATCCATCCAACAGCACAATGTTTTGAGTGCGTTACATTGAGTCCTACCGTAAAACGTGATTATTACCCAAAAAAGTCGTTTACCAGCAATATTTTTTGCGTAAACTTACGTAATTTGATGTACTTAGTGCTTGGTTGACGGCTTCGTGAAGGGTCTTGTTACACCCTGTATATTATATTCCAATTTACAATATAAAGTATTCCAATTTACAACGTAAAGGCCCCTTTCCGACGGTTCGCCCTAACTAACCTGTTGACCTTTCTGTCCCGACCTTTGGGTCTAAATGCACTTACCGCCGGTCCTGGCCGTTCAATTAACACCCGAACACAGAAGACACCGTGATGGAAATTGCTTTGAGGGTCTATTTTTAGCTTTTCCTCGTTTTAAGTTTGATTTTAGATAGGAAACGGATTACTCAATGAGCAAGTTAAATGGATTTTTTTTAGTTCGAAGTTTTCAATCCTGTTTATATTGAATTGTCCTACGTTTAAGATACTATTTTTCGAAAATTTATTTCAAAACTAAAAAAAAATGATCATTCCCACTAGTTTCGCGTGGCACAAAACAATACAATTATGTTTTATTTGAGGCCAGACTGAGATCGCGGTATCTCCCTTAATTTTAACCTAGGATGTGTCCTATAAGAGTGTCAAAATTGGTTAATTCTTTTTATTTTACATACCGGTACATTTAGAGTTATTTTTAACTAATAATTAGAAGTTTTGGTTGACTTTGTTCAGCATATTTGCGTCAATGTTGGCAAAAGCAGCTTAATTTTTGTAAAAATAAATAAAATTAATAAAGAAAGGTAAGCAAATCAAGTATCTTGACTTGGTATCGCGAGGTCGTCAACATGTGGGATGTGGACTCAGCGATCATTGTGCCGATAGTCGTATCAGCCCATGGCTTAATTGCTAAGAGCCTCAATCAATACCCGTTAGGCAGCTGGATCAAGGACACGGACCGTATTGTTAGGAGGTTCTTCTCCCTGGACCCTGTTCCCGGTACCGGTGGGCTAGAATTTTATATATTTTAAATGATTTTTTTTAGGGAATATTTAAAAATGTAAATAATTTGTATTGAAATGAATAAAAGTAATTAAAATGATGTTTCTAATACTTTTGTTTAACGATTTTTTTAAAAAGAGAGTTCCCGCTCCTCATCCTGTAAAAAGGCATCTTCTCCTGAGGTAGAGTTTAATTCTTCCAACGATATACCTAAAGGTAGCCCTATTAAAACCTTTCCCTTTCATTGCCATCCTCATTCAAACATTCTAAATCCAGGGCAATCCAGGCCCAGTTTACTAAACAAAGCCAACGCAGCATATGGCAGGCGCTCCAATGTGCCCCTATATCGTACAATGGCCGAATATGGCCCAATATAGGCATTGTTAGCGGTAATGTTTCAGCGAAATGAGCGGCCGGATTAAGGTCAATTCATTAAGGGTAGGTAAAGAGGTTTTGAATTTTAAACGGTGGATATTTTTATTGTAACAGTAGGTTAGTTCGCGTTGCAGAATTATGCTCTAAAGCCCAGAGGCTGAAATGTCGTAAAAGCTTTTTTGGGTGCATTGGTACAGCTAGTCAAGGTTATAGCAATGTCTCCACAGCAAGATGTGATCTCTGGCAGGAACTGCTTAAGCCCGCCGACGGCTTCATCGAGCCTTCCACCTGGGCATGCTTTGCCGTGGCCGACTTTGAAATCTCTAAATAGACTCCGAACCCAAGTCGGCCGTAGCAAAGTCAATCTCTTCAGATGGGAGTTCATGAACCGCTTAGATCTCAAGTCTGTATGTGGCGTGTCTCCACAGACAATGACTCACCTTCTATCTTGCGCTGCGTGCCCTGACCTCTGCGTACTTGAAGATCTTATAACTGCCTTAGCGAGCGGAGTTTGCAAAGCTGAATTCTGGGCTATATATATTTAATTAACGAAAATTGCCATCGAAACGCTAAGAAGAACGGTTTTTATTTAAAACAATCATTTAGTTTAATTGTATGTTGATTTGCATTTCTGTCTCACAAATTGGGTTATTATGTCACAGCGATGACTATTGCCGCAACATTTTTTTTTTTTTTCAAAACGTTTCACAAATGTTTACCAACAGCGATCCTTGTTTCCTTAGCAGTTTTACGTAGTAAGTGAGTTGTTACTTGATGTGGTTATTAAAAGTATTCGTTACAAAGTAAACAAATTGTAATAATATAGGTAGGTAAGTAAAAAGATGAAACGTTGATGTACAAAATCTAACCATTTCAACAAAAGACATTATCTCAATGAACTTCCTTGAAACTTAACTTTATCGAGCAATTAATTGTTTCGGCCAAACTCCCACTTTTTATCTAACAATTTTAATTAAAGGCCCATGCGGAAATTTTCGTCAGAGGATCTGACCTACGAAAATTATGAGTTGATAAGTTTTAGTTAAAACACAGCGATTGATGAAAAAAACACTTCGGAGGTTTTTTATAATCGGTTTTTCACAACGGTGTTAATTGATACTTTTTGGTGTCGATCTTACAAAGTTTTTAAAGTTTTAAAAGGCCGTTAATGATTTTTGATATGGTTAGTCATAAAATTCTAAATATTTTTAAACCTAGCTTCGCTTCTTTGGAGCTTTTTTTAGTTTAATATATAATGTCTTATTTTTAAGATTTTCTTGTGTTCATTTTTATATAGGTATTTTATTTGATTGTTAATTTATAATCATTTTTTTTTGTCCTGTGCGAGACAAATAAATACTTTTTCTTCTTCTTTGTGAGCAAGTACCAACAAACTTTCGTACGTTAAACAAATTACTACACGACTTATAAAAAAACAGGCAATTGCAAATCAAATAAAACAGTAGGTAAACACTACATTGGCGTTTTTACCAAAGACCTGAATCGTTAGATGTCATCTCACCATACTTAGGTAGCTGAAAAAGTGTGTACAAAGAGAAAAGTGAGGTTGCAGATCCTGTACCGAAAGACACGATTGAGCAAGACAGTGCTATTCGAATGAAATGTTTAACGGAACAGAGACCATCAGACGAAACTTTGGTTTCTGTAAATAACTTGACATTCTTCGGTTAAGTGATACGAGTGCATATTGTTTATCTATGACACAAGACACACACCTCTGATTTTTGGATTCATATGTTGTTGGTTCTGTGTTGTTTTTTAATTATCACTTGCTTCGGTGAAAGAAAACATCGTTAGGAAAGCAAACCAGCATGCCTGGGAGATATTTCTTATTATTCTTCTTAATATTGAATATATTTGCTCGTTCAAAATTGCACTGATCAAGAATACAAGTTAATTATGCACCATTCAAACTATTATTTTCATTCGAACACTCGAAAAGCCCATTGAAAGCGATCTTTAATTACCAACTAACAAGCTACAGTCGATCGTCTGCAACTTTCCCTTCGAAACTAAGCAGCCAGTGCTGATGAAAATGAAATAAAGACTTGCAACGTTTCAAAGTCTGTGAACTTTGAATTAAGTTCAAAGACTTTGTGACCGTTGTGTGTGCACAATGTTGCTTTGTGTGGTACTGACTCGCTTAATTACTGCCTCGGATTCGGTCCGGTCTGTATTCTTGCGGTTTAGGTGTTTGTCTCTCTGTGGGTTCCGGAATTAGAAATCTATTTCAGCTACTGAAGGAGACCAGAGACTGTCTGATGGGATTGGCGAAATGAATTTCACTGAAATAACAATTCGTCAGGGAATAGTGATATAGCTATTTACTATTCGACGTTTCGGATTGGACATTTTGCTAAGAACAAACAGCAGATTGGCAATTAAACGAAATGAAAAGAGAACTTTTCAATCAAACAACTGGCTTATACAATAAATTGTCTTGTTATTTTAATGTGACTTCGAGTTCTGCTACGACCAACCTTGTCAATACAATGTTTTTTTAGCGCTATAATGACATTATCAGGACGACAGGCGCTAATGGTTTAGATTAGTGAAAACTAAGATGTCAGAGTTACTTCCATATAAGGCCACGCGCCCCCTTACCTGAAGTTTTTCTCAGAAATACTAAGGTAAGGCGCAAATCATCAGTTAGAAGAAAAAACTTCTAGTACTAAACTAATCATTCCTTTAAACAACTCCAAACTACCGTATATCGCCAAGATAGATGATACCACCGAGCAGACAATCTATGAAAGCTAGCTATTGCCATATCACAAAATTTCGATAGGCTTGTATTCCCCGGTTGAACGCATGTGCACTCAATCGCGGTGATGCGGTTCAGAGCACACAGCGCAACACGTAATATCGTTTTACGAGTCACCGAGGTTGCTAACCTTTGTATTTTGTGATTCGATTCTGTGATAGTGTGTTTGTAGGTATATGTGTGCTGTGTGACACAGTTAGAAGTTAAATTGACGTATTTGATCTATTGGGAACCCCCTTTTTGCCCAAAAGAGTTAGCGGTGGTTTTGTTTCATAACGAGTATAATCTACATAAAGGGTGTACAAGACCCTAACGAAGCCGAAAGGCACTTCCCTGTCAAAGCTCCAACTTTTTCACAAGTTTTTTTTTTAATACACATGTTTTTAATGTAAGATTTGTACTATAAACAACTCCACGACCTCCGTACTATTCAATCCATCGATTAGGACAATGTTTAGAGTCCGTTATATGGAGTCCTACCGTAAAACGTGATTAATCACCCCAAAAAAATATTTGGTTTCCCAGCAATAATTTTTGTGAAAAGTTACATAGTTTGATGTACATAATGCTTGGTTGATGGCTTCCTGAAGGATCTTGTTACACCCTGTATGTTTGCTCACTTCCTCAGTACTTTTGCTCTTTTGAACGAGAGAAAATCGTTTTAAATTTTTTCCCGTCTTGTTTAATTGGAATCTGTCATTAGTTTTGAAACTAAAAGTTGCTTGCTTTCCATACCTAATTAAAAATGGCATGTACTAAATACTAATTATGAGATATCGTAACTTGTATTAGAGTATACAGGGTGAAAGGGTCACCGACGCACAACCAGTTACCACGTATTCAGTACGTCGTTCTAAAAAAAACTAGACAAGTGCGAGTTCGACTCGCGTGGAAAGGTTTCCGTACGTTTATAGATTTCTTATAAGTGTTCCTGTAATCTATAGGTAAAGAACTACGTTTAGTATTTTTTTCAAAATTTTCGGCCCTGTCGTTTCGGAGTTATGGGGGGCGAATGGTTAATTTTGGCCTATTTTCTTAGATAACTTCAAAACTATTTATCTTAAAATATGTTTGAGATGCTCACAATGAGTTCTTTCATTTGATATGTCACACGATTATAGTTTGCATAACCTTTTTTTTTTAATTTTCTCATTTATCCGCCAAAAGTGGCCTTCATGTTTAAACTTCATTAATTAGGTAACGTTACATTTTCGTCTTTGGGGCACCGACTTATATATTATGTGAACCAAATTTCAACTCAATCGGTCGTGTAGTTTTAGAGTAAATTGGCTTCGACAGACGGACAGACAGACACGCGAGTGATCGTATAAGGGGTTCCGTTTTTTTCCATTTGAGATACGAATCCGTACAAAAGAGAGCTTTTCGTAAAAAAGTGCTATACCTACACGGTCAAAATGTAATAGAACAACAGATTTTTTTTATATTACCGATGAAAAATTCCGATGTGGGGGGGTTAACAATGATCCACGAAATACTCGGTAACCGTTTATTCGTCGGTGTCCTTCCATTCTGTATTTATGAGACAAATTATTTGATTTGATCCCTACCATAAAATAATATCCTCAGACATTTTATTTTATGCGCAATGAAATATTTATGCCGTCGCGTCGCCTCTATTTTTCTGTTCTGAATCTTTTCTTCGCGATAAAATATAATCTGCTGATTTCATCTTGAGTGTGTTAATAAGATAAACTACGAGCAATTGGTATATTGCCAAGTAGGGAAGGAATTCTGGAGCTAAACGGAACAGATGACGATGAATAACACTTTGGATGACTATTCTTCATAGTTAGTAACATCTGACTATGAATACTATGCGAAATTGTGTTACCGATTCGAGATAAATATATCATAACATCACTTTTGTAATCTCCGAAGGGTTAACCTGGTGCACCTTTAGTACACTCACATTTAAAAAAATAAAAAGTATTTATTAGCACAGGACAAAACAAACAAAAAAAAATGGTTACATTAACCATGGGTCCATGGTGGGTTCTATGTTTGGTCCTTGTCATTGTTTTAAAACAATCGGACTCAACACAACTGGCGAAATTAATTTCGCCAGTTGTGTTGAGTCCGATGTAATAGGGGGTGAGCCTATTGCCAACATCATCATCATTCTCCTACCCTTGTCCCAATTTATTTGGGGTCGGAGCAGCATATCTTCTTCTTCCATACTTCTCGTCATCTCAGCAGTCACCTCCTTTCTAGCCATATCATCCTTCACACAGTCCATCCATCCTTCCTTTGGTCTTCCTCTACAAAAAACTTTGAGTATGAATGTGAATGGCTAATCAGGCACAAATCCGAGATCTTACAGAGATATTTTCTTTATGGAAAACCCAATAACTCTTTGGCCAACCTGCAGGGCTATTGCGTATCTCTGTTTACAGTTCATAGTGATCATCACTTGGCGAGTTTTGATATACAATGACAGTTTCAGCACGGGTAGCGTCAGTTGAAACCAACAAGAACGGTCATTGTATATCAAAACTCGCCAAGTGATCATCACTATGACCTGTCAACAGAGATACGCAATAGCCCTGCTGAGAATTTAACCTAGGACAGATGAATAGCGCTTTGCAACTAATGGTAGAACAATGAGGCGGTTTGTGTTGTGTATTGGGGATAAAACTAATCTCTAATCAACGCTGTGGCTTGTATTTCTTCAGGAACGAACTTGATTCCTAGCTAGACTTTTTGACGACCCGAATGGCGCAGCGGTAGTGAGGCTGCCTTACGTTCTTAGGGTCCCGGGTTCGAATCCCGGTAGGAGCAAATGTTTTTGTGATGAGCATGGACATTTGTTTCCGAGTCATCGATGTTCATATGTATAATAAGTATGTATTTACAAACAAAAAGTATCTAGATAGTAGTATCAACTATCTGGTGTCCACGACACAAGCCTCGTTGCTTAGTGTGGCACCTAGCCATCTATCGCTGGACATTACACACGGCGCCATCGCCGTGTGTAATGTCCAGCGATATTTATTATTATTAGTATTAAAGAGGTAACGTTTGTCAGTATGGATGTAGGGCGTAATCTTCGGAACTGTCTTATCCGATTCCGAAAATTCTTTCGTGGGAAGTTGCATTATCCACGAGTGTCATAGGCATTATTTAAAACTGGGGATGCATCGATACGCACTTACGATACGATACGATACCGATACCGATATTTATAAAAAAAAGTATCGCCGATATACCGATACGGACGGTTAAGATTCAAAGAAAGATATAAATTGCTGTGGCTTTAGAAACTGACAAAATTACTCATACGTATAATAATATTTATTTAGAAATGATAATAAATTGATACCAGATTAGAAGACAAAACTCATTCATTTAGACTATTGTTCCTACTACCTTTACCTAGCTCATCATATGTCTAGCCTTTATCCCAACTATGTTGGGGTCAGCTTCCAGTCCAACCGGATGCAGCTGAGTACCAGTATTTTACATGAAGCGACTGCCTATCTGACCTTCAAGACTCAGTTAGTCCTGGGTAATACGATACCCCTTGGTTGATCAGACTTGACTGACTACCCGTAAAGTCTGTCAAAGATCTACAAATTATAGCCGGGACTAATTCCGAAGCTTGGAGGAATCTCGGTATGTAATGTGTGTGTGGTCACCCATCCACGGGCCAACCTAGGCAAGCGCGGCTTAACCTAAAGATCGAACGGAGCGGCTGTCATTATTAAGTTTTTTATTTTTGCTTTATTTACTTTAGCTTTTGAAAGTACATATTACCTGATCAAAGGCAAGTAAGCTTCCGTCTTCAAAAGGAAGAGCAATAGTCTTACCGACATCTAATTAGTGAGTGTTTACGCCATTTCATTTTATCGAAGGAAAGAAACTGTAAACAACCTAGAAGTATGAAACTATCGATCTTATGACCTGTCAATTTCATTCAAAATACTTTATTACGCGAACTTCGTCCGCGTGAAATTATTATTAAAAAATTATTCCGTACCTGAATGTAATTTTGTTACCAATTTCAACCTTATTTTTGGTTCTAAAATAAATGTAACCTTAATAAGCCAGTAGAGTCTCGTCAAAATCGATCCAAACAAAACTAAAATGTAAAAAATGATTTTTGTTTTAAGTAACGTTATACTTTCATATGCATTCAGTAAAAAGCTGTTATTTTGAAATTACAAACAGAAACCTCAATTTAATTTACTTTTATAGATGTATAGATAAACCCACATTTTCCGATTGGTCATATCCTATGGCGAAGAGACGGGAAACTCAACGGTACGGAAAAACAAGCGCAACACTATCTACAGTCTACACTACACTACCGGCGCAGTTTATACAAAACAAATAGTCAGCGAAACACCTCAATGTAGGAACATGAAAAGCTTGAAACAATACACACAACATGGCGTGCTGTTCAGTATTCATTGTAAACAAACAACACGATGAACTGAAAACTATTTGTAAACGACCAACAAATGTTATGAGAATGCTCCGTAATGCGGTGTAAGCGCGTTTTACTTCAAATAGGCTTGTTTTGAAGGAATTATTAGTCGCTATATAGGTACTCACACTTTTGAGTGGCATGGTTATAAGATTAAGGAAAGACTAAAGAAATAAAAACAGACTAGACAGTCCTCGCGACCAGAGTGCTGTCCTATTTCTCGGCCAAAGAATCAGCATTGCCGTGCAAAGTGGTAATGCTGCCAGCTTTCTGGGCACTTTTCCCGTTGACAGCGATGTGGACAAAGTTTTTGACGCTCTTTAAGTCTTTTCTGCCTTTGATACATGCACATATTTTCAGTTTGTATAATAAACTAGCGACCCGCCCCGGCTTCGGGTGCAATGTCATACATATAAAACCTTCCTCTTGAATCACTCTATCTATTTTAAAAAAAACGCATCAAAATCCGTTGCGTAGTTTTAAAGATCTAAGCATACACAGGGACAGACAGCTGGAAACGACTTTGTTTTATACTATGTAGTGATAATGTATGCAACAGATATTTCATTCGGGATATATAGTTTGTTTTCAGTAGTGTACGGTCTGGACAACTTCTGGAGAAAGTTAGCGAAGTAAATTAAAGAAATAAAGGCATTATGTCTAGCATGATGGCGATGAATTAACTCCTACAAACGAAAGTTAAATTTTCATCACGCTGTGTGCAAAATATTACTGATTCAATTGCCATAAATCGAATTTGTTAAACGAGTATTTACATACAGGGGTTTAAAGATATATTTATTTGCCAGTGAAATTACATACCTAATCAATTTTATCGGCAACGTATCAGGCAACCTTTATCGGCTGTATTCTCATAGCTAACTCTGTATTGGTGTATTATACCGAAGGAGAAGGAAAGAAAAGTTTTTAAACGTTTGGGACCTACTTCCTACCACATAATTAGTTTTTTTGGTGCCTGCCTGTTATGTATCGAATATCGAGCCACCAAGGCCACTTCTCATTCAGAGGAAATAGTACATTTTGATATAAGTGGGGAAACTTTGTTATTGCATTCGAGCGCGGAATTAACACCCGAGCTGCAGGCGAGGGTGTTATGGAGCCGAGAATTGCAATAACAAATCCCCACGCGTATCAAACCACGTTTTTCAATACACTTTCGAAGAAATAAAATATTAAAACAGAAAGTATTTTCGTCAGGAATGATTATGAAACTATGATTTAATTTGCTTTTTTTCCGCGCTTTGCTTTCGCCAGGCTGAAGAAGAAGCAAAGGTATGATGCCGCTATACAGCCTAATATGAAAAGAAGAAAAATCAAATATTTTTGCATATACAACACAATTACATGTTAATTTGTTAATAAAAGCAAATATTTGTTTTAAATAATCATGTATATCAATGATATTCTATTTATAAACACAATTTAAATATTAATAAAATATTTACACCGTATAGACGCATGTCTCTTTGCCGAGATTAAGAAAAACAATCACCACCAATTAAAGCTATAGTCATTGAACCCAATTGGACTTATCTGTGGAATTTTTTATTTCCGCACGTGTGCGGAAAAATATTAAAAATCCACGCGTGTGAAATACATTGCATGTTGAACCTAATCGTAGTGCGATAAGAACCAGTTTTCGAGAAAGTGTATTGAAAAAGAATGAACTTGATCACCACGCTTGTTCAATGCGGGTTGGCTATTTCAGACCAAAGCCAGGGTTCCCTCACGATGTTTCTCTTCACCGTTAGTCAGCGGTGTCTTAGTTTAAGAATTACGTAGAAAGTACTTATATTGGTACTTGCTGGGTTTAAACTCGCAACTTGGGGTGTAAGTTTGGGGGTATGGAGAACAGGGTGTAAAGTTCTTCAACCCCCATAGAAAAGGGAGGATCCTCCGATCAGACGGATGTTCTGTCTGGTGGGCTACTGCCTGACAGTTGTTGTCGGGTTCTGCTATATACTCTTTAAGTCGCGGATAACTTTACTATGTAGGATTTCAATGTATTTCGATGTTTTGATGTTTATGTTGATGTTATGTTTTGATGTTTATGTGTTTGATGTTTTTGTTTTGATGTTTTGTTTTTGATGTTTATGTAGAATTTTAATGGATTTCAATGTATTTCGATTTAGTTCTTCGTTTGTGACATAGATGGCGCTGTAGTACATTTGGTTCTATGTTGCTGCAGTATTCATAGTGCCGCTACATAAGAAGCGGATCAGATAAGAAACGGGTCACCACGACATCATAATGTAGGTAACTAAATTAAAGGTTTTCAAGAAAATCCCAAATTTTTTAATGACCCCGGAACCAAATCCAAAGCCAGTCCTACCATTGTTGCTAAACTTTATCCCACGCCCAGCCAATGAAGCAACAAAAGCAAAAAACTATCGTTCAGCAGCAAAAACAAACAAATCCTAGCAAACAATAACAAGAAGAAGTACCCAAAGGCGGGGTGCAAACGAACCGATAGAACAGTGGACAAACTGTTCAGTTTGCTCGCGGTGATATAATTGCTGAGCAAAAAATATAGCTGCTCTTTAGCGCAGTAGAGAAAAAATACGTTGCAGAGGGTTTGAATAGCAAGCGCTTGAATTACTAAGGTCAAGTATGACCAGTACCCATGGTACGAGTTTTGTTATCGTTTATTTCGTCTATTCGTAAATAAGTATCTTGTATAAGCATATAATAAGCCTATAATGTTCCCACTGCTGGGACACACGGCCTCCTCTCTATGAGAGGGAATGGGCTAAAATCCATTACGCGGGCCCAGTGTGGATTGGTAGATGCCATATGTCTTCGAATTTTTGCTTCTAGGACATGCTGCATGCCTCACGATGTTTTTCTTCACCGTTTTTGAGAGCAGTGGTGACGAAATAACTTGCACAAAATAATGCTCCTGCCTGGGTTCGAACTCACAATTTACTGTTCGCTGCCACCATTGGGCCACCGCTGCTCTCCAAGCTAAATAAGAATCTAATATTCTTTAAATAGACTCCGGACACAGGTTGGCCGAAGCAAGGAATCCTGTTCAGGTGGATTTTCATGGATGACTCTGCCTTGGCGTTTAAATGTTGTGTTGTTCCACAAACGATGAGACACATAAAATTGTCCTGTTATTTGTACATCAAAGGAGCTGATGGACGCTACTGAAAGTGCCAAACTCGTCGCAACATCTTGGTAGAGTCCGGGCCTCAAGCAGTTAGAGCTCAGTGCTGCGGGACTGTTCGAAAGAAATACCGCGGCCCTGGAACACAAAGGGCAAACATCGGTGCGTTTTAGTCAGTAGAAGTCTGACGCTCCGCTCCATCCAGAGTGGGAGGGATCATTTGTTGATTTAAAATCCGAAAAAAAAAAAACACTTGGCTTGTCACGTAAAGAATGTCCAAAATTAAATTACACGGGGTCGAAGGGAGAGCGACACGAAAACGGTGACCACTTAACGTCCATGATTCTGAACTCCCCATAGAAATTTTTCATCGATTATTAAAAAAAATTGGCCGTTTCCTACAAAAGTGCAATACCTACACGTCCGCACGCAAACTAGAAAGAAAGAAAGAAAAAGTATTTATTAGACTCACACAGGACAATACAAAAAATGGTTGACATAACATTAAAACAAAATTATATAAAGAGTAAACAAGTAAACATTAATAAAAGAAAAAAAACAAGTGAAGTATGACCTGTGCGAGGCCAAAAGGCCCCTATCTCAGCATGGTGCTGTAACTTTTAAACCACGCGCTTGGACGTGGAGTTCCGTACACCAGCCCGTTATCCAATACAATACAATACCTACACGGTACAAAATGTACGGAACAGCTGTTTTTTTTTTTAATAACCGCCGAAATATTTCTATGTGGTGAATACGTGGTAACCCCGTCCCCGTCGCTGTCCCTTCCAGTCCGTATATTTTGAAACAATGATGATACTTTAAAATACCAGTGGTTGATTTATGCCACTAGATGTACCTACAGCGGTTAACGAAGCAAACAGCAATAGGAGCATGATGCCTTTACTCTTGATGAAAATGTAGCACAAATTTTGTTTGTGTTTAAGATACCAAACCCAACTCAAGAATATTATTTCATTACCTTCCTTCTCAAATAATTCCACAACGTAATGATATTTTTTCGTTCTATGTTATCCATTTTATTTTCAAGCGAGCAAACGCATGAATTTTCAAACCAATCTATTACGTAATGTAAATGTATTAAAGTGAGAGTCAGATCAGCCTACATTTTCTATTACAAAGCCGCGGTTTGTCTAATTTAATGTTATTTATGTTCGAAGCTGAGATTAACTTATTAACTTGATGTCAGGATTACACGGGCGGCCTTAGTGTATGGAACTGACGCGGTTCTGAAAAACTAAAAAAAAGGGGTAGTTTAAAATGATGAAATACTTTTTACCGTTTGTTGGGTGATTTGTGGGGTGGTGGGTAGATGGTTACCCGAAGGGTAACCAACAGGACGCTATTGCTAAGCCTGCGCTATTCGTCCGTCCAACCGTCTGTTCCTCAGCGGGTTGTGTCATGATCCGTAATACGACAGATAATCTTAATTGAAAGTCTTAATTGAAAGAGGTGTGCAACTGTAAACATTGTCATGTTCAATATAATTATTTTTACTGGGTGCAATCTTACATGTTTCATATTGTATGTTTTTCTATTTTATTGTATGTCATATAGCATCTTATTGGACGAGTCTGTAATGATGTTGTAATTGGTGATAAATAAATAAATTAAATAAACAAATAATTAAACCTTCAGCAAAAACTGCATTACCATCAAGCAGAAGGTGCACACTCGCAACAGTCTCTTACGGCTCTTCAAAGTCGGGTGCTTCACCTCATGTCTTGCGGAATGAATCTCTGAATGAAACGCCGGATCATCACTGTTTGCCTCAAATCGAACCCGGTACAGATGCTGTACCGACTGGCAAGTGGCGAGGATAGCGCCGCTAGAAGTTTGAAGAACACTGGCAAGCTCTAGCGAAAGAGCCAAAATAGTTTCTGACACACGACTCCCTTTGTACCCAAATACCCTCGTGTCACAAAGCCTGAAAAGTCGAAACAGCTATCTGAAGTGTGTCACCCCACTCACTGGCGCGCGGTCTACGGAAAGACTAAAGCTGTGGCGAGGTAGTGCATCCTTACCTAACCCATTCGTTCCATCTGCTGAAAATCTCCCACCTGCACATGCTGCCATCGCTGACCTGGAAGTCTATAAATAGACTCCCGACCTAGATTGGTCGCAGCAAGGAAAACCTGCTCAGGTGGAGATTCATTAATGACTGCCCTGGAGTGTTAATGTGGTGCTGTTCCACAAGCGATGGGGCACTTAATATCGTTTCCTGCGTGTCCTGTTGTTTGTTCACTATAGACGTATTGATGGACGCTACTGAAAGCGCCAAACTAGTAGCTCAGTCCTTGGCCCACACAATTTAGATTACTATCGATACGCTAAGAAGAAAAAGTTAAACGTAGAAACTCGTCGAAACTATGTATTTCATGTGATACTACATACAATTATTTTGCTCAAGCTCCTTGGCTTGATCTTCAGGTTAAGCGCTTGCCTATGTGTGACCATGGATGGGTGACCACCCATTACATACCGAGTTTCGTCAGTGCCTCGGAAAGTACCTTAAGCCGTTGGTCCCGGCTGTCATTTGTAGATCTTTGACAGTCGTTGCAGGTATTCAGTGGCCCGGAAGTCTAATAACCAGTCTCACCAAGTGGTATCGAGTTCTCCAGTACTAAATGGGTTGTGGAGGTCAGATAGGCTGTTGTCAGCTAAATGTAAAATACTTGTATTCAGCTTAATCGGGCAAGACTGGAAGCCGACCCCAGCATAATTGGGAAAAGACTAGGCACATGATGACTGTACTACTTTTTTAAGATGGGTAAAAACATTTTGCATTGGTTACTTGAAATAGGATTCTGGAAGTAGGATATCAAACTTAGTTTCATAAACCAATTCGTGAACCAACTGGGTTGAACATCTATAGAAAGAGAATTGCAAAAAACTCTGGTTGAACCGCAAAGTAATCTGAAAAACTAGTTTAATTTCAATCAGTTTCTTTTACTTTTACTGGATGAAAGCAAGCTTTACTGTTATATGTATTAAGACCTATGTAGCTGGCAGCTGGATGCTGTGAAGTGCAGAATGTTCTTATTTACGTACTGCAAATATTCATTGCGTATTATGAAAATGTAATGGATGCATTTGCAACCATGTTTTATTATTTATGCACTCATAGTTGTTATGATCTCTACACACAAAATAGAAACATACAAACGATCGTTGTTTTATAGAATGTAGCTCAGTCCAATGACTCCAAAGAGGATGTTTTATTTTCTTCAAATCAGTGCTTCTCTGGTAGGAGTTCTAACTTCTGAATCTAGGTATCCGTATGCATTGGTTTCTGTTTGGGCCATTCCCGAAATGGCCCAAACAGAATTTAGAATTTAGTTATGGAGACATGGAAGGTCAACGCTCCAACTTCTTTATAAATATTATAACTGAACCCTAAATTAACTCTTGTACCGTTCAATAAATTTATTACAACTTTATGTAGGAAAAAAATTTGGTGACCAATTGGAACAGTGACGAGTCGTAATTACAATTTGTTAATCACCGATACTTTAAAAACACTAAAACGATCCAGTATGCCTGGAACTTTTTTCTGAATACACTTACACCTAAATAAAACAATTAAAAAACCTCTTTTTACTTAATAAATGTAAGAAGATCTCTTCTTTTATGAATATAAATATAAGAGATTTATGTTCTGTATTTTCTACACAATGTGTCTACATTTCTAATCCAACTATCATCTCGCAGGCTATTTATTTATTTCGTTTTTAGGAAAACTTACAGCTAAACAGTCAGTGAGTAATAAATTAAACAAAATATGGCCAATTACAGGTTTCTACATGTAGTTTTTAAATATAAAACAGAAACAGAAAATTTAAAATAGACTTTAATTTTATATAACAGCAAAGAGAAAAATTACTACTTGCGCTCGAAGAAGCCATTTGCCATTTTGCATTCAAGTTTAGTTTGGATGTCATGACTGAAAGTTATGAAGTGACGTCATTCTAAATCCAATATGGTGGACTCCAAAGATGGCGGACTAGTTACATTTTTTTATACATTCGTCAGTCGTGCTTGAGACCGACGTGGCAGCAACAGGTTTGCTTGCTAATTGCGTAGTGCGGTATTTGCGCGTTTGATTGGCTATCGGCCGATTGAGTGTGATAACAGGCATGTCTGATGACCTGTGTATCCGAACGCGTATGCATCATGCGTTGTACACGGACCCCCCAGCTAGGTCGTGTTGAAAGTAAGTTGATACAAATCACCGAAATATCCGCAATTTTTTGCAGACACAATTTTGATAAAACTTGATATTATATGATATATCATATAATATCATAATATCATAAAACTTGATATTATATGATATATCATATAACATCAAGTTTTATCAAAATTGTGTCTGAAAAAAATTGCGGATATTTCGACGTCACCGCCCCAATTCCACACCCCTACATTTTCACCCCACACTGTAAGCCCGCAAATTCCCCATGCGGGATTACTAAGCGTTACCGGGCTATACGTTGAAGTTCAGTCGAGTGCTTATTACATCGCATAGCGAGTGCAGCCGACCGCGAAACTAGTATAGCTGAGAACAACAGCTAGCTAACGTGGAGTTCCATGCCGTTGCGTTTCAAAAATGTAGGTATTTTGTATGGGTGCATTGAATAGTAATTTTAATAATATTATACGCCTTGTAACTTCAAGCAAACCTGCGTTTAGTTAGGTACTTAATGCTAAAAGTACGAGTAAGCAAATTTAGCAATGTGTAGCAACAACAACAACCATTTATTTTAAGGCTACATAAGCCCATAGATATATGTATATCTTACAGACTAACATACATGTGATATAATTATGTTAGTAAATAGAAACTTAAAACTAAGTTAGTAACACTTCACTTGTGCACTACGTCACTGCGCGTTCATGTGGCACTTGCCCGTGGAAGCGACGGAACACCACTCCCTGCGGCCAAAAGTCCTCCTCCAAGACGAGGTGCAGATAACATGTTGGTATTTGCACCACGAACGCCTTAAAGTTGACGTTGCGGTGCGACTCAAGCAGCTGCACTCTCACCATGTATTTGGTCTTCTGACACACGAACTCCACCATGTCCTCCGCCGTAGTGGTGTAGTGTAGCCCGGAGATGTGTACCGCAAAATAGTACAAAGAGCATCCTCCCTTCTCTTCTAGGGTCTCTCAGTAGGCAAAGTGTAGCTTTATTCTGTATTTTTGATACCAGTTGATGATCTTTTGATTTTTGCAAATGGCAAGTTAAGTGAATTTCATTATTGTAAGAAATCTTTTCCTTTAAAGGCATCCCGCAAGAGTTGAATATTGGCGAATTGGTGTCGTAACTTTTTCTCGTCTAGTGATGGCTGAAATGTTTTTTTTTTTGCGCTAAGCAACTGCTTAATTAGTAAGCCTTGGGGCCACGGTATCTCTTTCGAACAGTCCCGCAGCCCCGGCAGGCTTCGGCCCTTGCGGACCCCTTCCTATTGCTGACATCTCTTTGAGGCGCGCGTGGAACACGAACGCGCCGTCGACACGGCCTGTCGTCATGAGACGGACGGACGGCGAGCCCATAGCTCACCGTCCACAGGCACGCGCCTACGGTAGCCGGGGGCCACCACGTGGCTCCGGACCATGGCTTGAACCAAGGCCGGACGCAAGAGGTCGCCGCCGCCGATCGCCGCTACGAGCACACGGCGGTGCTCCGCCCACGCGGGCCAGACCTCCACCGTGTGCTCCACCGTGTCCTCCGGTCGATCCTCACAATGGTATAACAGGCGTTTCCTCCCGCCCGATCCGGTGCAGGTACCTCCCGAAACAACCGTGTCCGGTGAGGACCTGCGTCAGGCGTAAGGTGAGGACGCCGTGGTGCTTCTCAAGCCACTCCTCAAAGAGGGGACTTATCGCCACTATTGTGGCGTGCCCTGCACGGGGTTGCAACAGTCGTTCTCTTCATGTCGCCATGAGATCACGCCGGAAGTCTGTCCGCTGAGCGGCAATTTGCCGCGGCAGCGGAGTTTCCCCCCGGCGTAGAGCCTCCGCGCGCCATTCGTGCAGGCGCGCGAGGATTATTGCCTCTAGATACCACGGCGGCAATCCGGCAAGGAGGCTCGCCGCTTCGCGGGAGATCGTGCGGTAACCACGGACTAGCCTTACGGCTACCACCTTTTGGGGCACGTTAAGGTAGTGGGCGGCTCGCAGCCTCAAGGAACGCGCCCACACCGGGGCCCCATTATTACGCGGGCTCATAGTTACAAAACCAGTAATTAATTATTAATTGGTCTGCAAACTTTAGGCAACCGTCGTTTGTTTCTAGTTACCAGACCTGCGTCCCCAATCAACTGATGGAGTGTCTATCTAGATAAGTTACAATTATTTAATATTTCAGCAAGGTTCAAATTACTATTGAAAATGGCAGGTTGACTACGTCTTACATCACTACATAGTGTTACGCCGGTTGCCTTCCAGAACATTCTAGATTACGTCCGAATCCCGAATATTCCTGTAAGGACGTGTTTAGTAGATAAGAGTCTAGAATGTTCTACTATAGAACTGTCTAGAAGATTCGAGAGAGTGGTGGAAGTTTCTCGAAGGACAATGTACTACTATGGAACTTTCTAGAAGATTCGAGAAACTTGTGGAAGTTTCTCGAAGGATGATATTTCCCTATGGACTGTGAAGAAGGTTCGAGAAGGTTGTAGATCTTTCTCGAAGGATCGGTCGTCATATAAATAGCCGTCGTGTTTGCGGAAGCAGGCAGTCTGATTTTGGCTACACAACGAAGCGAATCGAAGTGAACTAGAAGTGAGATATCTAAGTGAATAGTGATCAGTAGTGTATTTGTGATTAAGTTTTAAGTGTTTGGTAATTATTAAAGTTATTTCGTGTTTATAATTGCATAGCACATGTGTGGGTACTATGTACTGTAAAGCAACCATTTACATTTATTTATCTTTCATTGACTTGAATGTAGACTGGTGGCTGAGAGAATGTCATGCTCACTCAAATTTCTCGCTGATGGTGGCGCGTGTGTCGGGTCATTTGGTTCCCTTCAATATAGTTGAGTTGAATGGCGCCGAGCCATGCGTCATGTTCGTGAACGGGCGCTGTCAGTTGGGAGTGGTCATCTCTTAGCTGCCACGGTTTATTTTAATTACTTTATTTTGAAAGTGTTGATTATTTTAATCTTTTACTCTGGGCGCTCTTAATGTGGACGTCTTTCTACATCGTTCTCACATATATGTATAATCTCAACGTGAATGATGTAACCGAGATTTTGTAACAATATTTTGATTAAAAAGAGTGTCCATGGAGTTTCTTGCTCATTCTTCTCCATTGAGATCTACGCTTTGGAATGTGCAACTACAGTACTTTCTCAAGTTATTATGCCTTGTGACTGTGACTGTAGCTTAGCTTTTTATTTGTTTGACTTTCAAAAGTGCCTGTAATGGTTTGGTAATTATTAAAGTTATTTCGTGTTTAATCGGTAGTATTTAATTTATCCCATACCCAGCTCGTAACAATACTATAAAACAAAATCGATTCCCGCTGTCTGTCCCTATGTATGCTTAGATCTTTAAAAATACGCAACGGATTTTGATGCGGTTTTTTTATTAGGTAGAGTGATTCAAGAGGAAGGTTTATATGTAAAACATTGCACTCCTGCGAAGCCGGGCGGGTCACTAGTTAGAATTAAAGTACAGAAGCACAAAACCAACAAATGGGGAAGCACGGTGGACTTACATACGGACTAGCTTTTGCCCGCGGCTACGCTCGCGTTATTTTAGAATTTGACAATCAATTCGTGTTGTACTCTGCTTGTAATTCAACCATGATTCGAAAGACACGTGGCGCCATCTATGAGCATAAGAACGTTATTGTTGTTTTTCTCGGGAACAGTTATCTTTTTCGGGATAAAAGGTATCCTATGTCCGTTTCTGTACATCTGACAACGTATATGCAAAATTTCAGGACGATCGGTTCAGTGGTTTAGGCGTGAAAAGGTAACAAACAAGCAAATAAACTTACTTTCGCATTTATAATATTAGTATGGAAGTAAAGATTTGTGACCACTGAAATAATATAATGTATTTCTTTATGATATAGCCTGGGGTCAGATATGCAGTCGCTCCATGTGAAATACTGGTATTCGGCTGCATCCGGTTAGACTGGAAGCTGACCCCAACATAGTTGGGGAAAGGCTAGGCAGATGATGATGATGATGCGGTGGTGATGTACTCGAACTATGTGGTTCTTACTTCAAGAGACCATCTCAAACACTAATCTGCATAGTCCTCATGTGAGTTAACCAAGATTATGTCTTGACTTTAAAAGAGACTATGACCTCTGAGTTTGTTTCGGCTGTTTCTTTTCAGAGTAGTCAGGTACGAAACACCGGCCCCATCTAGTTTAAAAAAAAGATGCGTGTAAAAGTGTTTTTAAAAACCTATTTGCAAAATAAACATCATTTATCATTTAACTAACTTAATGATATTGTATAACATAAATAAGGGGCGTAACAAGCCCCTAACGAAGCCGAAAGACACTTGTTCTCCCCGTCATTGCGATTTTTTTTTTGTTAAGGACCATATCTGGGAACCTTTTAGTTACGGAGATACTGGGGGTCAAAGTTCTAACTTTTTCACAAGTTTTTTTTTACATCTTTTAAATGTAAGATTTTTACTTTAAACACCTCCACGACCCCCGTACTATTCAATCCATCTACCAGTACAATGTTTTGAGTCCGTTACATTGAGTCCTACCGTAAAACGTAAATTTTCACCCAAAAAAAGTCGTTTCCCAGCAATAATTTTTGCGTAAAGTTACTTAGTTTGATGTACAGAATGCTTGGTTGACGGCTTCGTGAAGGGTCCTGTTACATCCTGTATAAAAATCATTTTATTTCCAGCATTGAACACATACATACATGTGTAAGTATGTTTACACATAGAAATATAAAAAATAAAAAAGATTTCATTTCATACTACTTAATAGTTTTCACAACATATTTTCATTTCAATTTGCATGATTGATAACAATAAAGATAATTGTAACATAATATAATTTAATCATAAATATATCAAAGGAAAACTAATATTGAATTATGGCTGACATAGCACCAGCGCGCGATGTAGGCTTTTCATGTCACCAGCCGAAAATGTTTGCCATTTTCTTTTGTCGCTTTCACGAAATATTCCAATCATAGCATACTTGGTGCTAGCTAACGAACCAAACCATGGAATTTCGAGTTGGCTCAACATCGACAATTATGTTCGCCAGCCATGTTGAAAAGAAAAAAGGATAAGTCGCCGTTACTCCGTGCTTGCGACCAAACACGGTGCACTATGGAAAAGAAAAAACTAAATATAGTCCGGGAGCTAGAATCGAAAAAAGCCATTGTATCGTTTTTTTTCGATAGCACGGGACGTACCCACAATATGTATAGAAGATTTTGAGCGAGTCAGAAAAAAAAATCTGACTAATTTTCTTTGAATTATAACTACTATTGCTGGATGACTTCTTAGAAGATGGACCAACAACCTGGTGAAGCTCACGGAAATCAGGTGAATGTGAGAAGCATAGGATTGCTCAAAGTGGATAGCTAGCTTTGGGGCAGCCTATGCCCAACAGTTGATGTTTTTCGGCTGAAGTGATTGATGATGACAACTTTTATACGGAAAACTTGATAAACCTAATCAGTAATGTATGATAGTCATCATCATGTCAAAATACATGTGTGGATATCGCGGGTCTCAAACCATAGGGGCGTATCCACAAAACCCCTACTTTTCAGGAGAGACAAAAAACTTAATAACTTTTCTTGTGATTTTGTCAGCTTGCTGTGTTTTTGCATGTGGCCATATATTTACACCTCAATTAATATGGGATGCTTGCTTTTAAGATATTCCCTCTGTAAGACTAGTTTTTGGTCGTTACGTCCATTTGGCATGACGACTATACGGTAAAACTCCGCCAAAATTCCCCCAAAAATGCTTGGAATTTGTGGACGTAAAACCTTTTTCCATAAATTATTAATAATTGTACCAATATACATTTAAACCTAATTAGTGATTTAAAATATTGCAATTTAGGAATGAGAACCCATCAAAATTAACGTTATTTCCGTTATTTACAAAATTCATACGCCTGTATGGCTTGTTATTAATATTGAGACGTGTTTGAATTCAAAGTAGAAGTATAGACTATTTTTGGTCTAGAATCTGGAAAAATAAAATAGATAATAAATGGAAAAATATAATAAATAAATAATAAATATATAAATGGTAGTAATTACACAATGTTTTCTATGTGAATAAAAAATAAGAACAAAATGGAGCATATAAAAATGAAATTTATTCATAAATCTGAACATAATTAAGTATTAAATCACATTAATCACAAACATCAAAATTGAGTTCAAGGCACATTACGAGGAACAAAATAAAATTTAATCTTAAAATAAACTTCTTAAAATTTAAAATTTATGAATTATGAACATTAAAAAAATGCTTTGAGATCAAGACACATGAGATCTTTATAAAAAAATTATATTGAATTCTTTAAAGAAACGTATAGTCATAAAAACCAAGGAAAATAATTTCTCTTAAACATTAAAAAACAAAATAAACACTATAAATAGTTAGTTTTTGTTCCTAGGTCGACGTCGTATATAAGATGCTCTTGAAGCAGCAAGGGTTAACTCGTCGTCGTCATTTGTAGCTCCTGTCTCCAAATTTTCGTTTTCTACTACAGGCAAATTTTTGTAATAGCTGTGGTAACTCTTTGGAATAGTTCCATCATTACACATAGCTATCAGGTCTTTATATTTGACTTGTTTTAATGGAAGAGGTTCGGAGTACAGATTTGTATCCATAGAAGAGGAATAGTCTGACCGCGTTACTTTTCTGCTAAACCTTACCTCTTTAAATTCTTCCCAGTAGTCGAATTTGAAGAAAAGCGAATCGGGAACATCTTTCCTCACCCGTATCCATCTGACGTTTGCCCATTTTAAAAGCGTTCCATCCGTGGCTTTTATTGTGTTTCCAATAGAGATACCTCGCATTGCCTTAAAGTCTTTAAACTTTGAATGGTCTATCACCTCAACAATGTATGGATTGTCTTTCCGTGCCAATCGTATCACATTTAGCCAGTCTTCGGGAATATAGATTTTGGCATATTCCGAGGCCCGTTCGATTGTAGAATGCATGTTATCACACTCCATATGGGTGTGACCTGGTTCGAGAAACTTGTAATCAATCATTTTTACATTATTCTCTGTTGACATCATTACGTATCTTAGCATTGTAGCAACCACTGAATTTCGATTTTGTCCAGGGCAGCAATCGGAATAAAGAATCAGGTGTTCCACATTCGTAAGCTTGGTGATATAAGTATACAGACATGTTGAGACTTCATTTGCCCCTCTGTTCCCCTCATACTCTGGCCAAAAGTAACAGTAGCCCTGTTTGCTCACTGCATTGTGTATTGTAAAATTCATACAGCCCAATTTTCTTTTATAAAACACAGGTTTACCCAAAACTAAAGGACAATATAACACTGCTTCGAAATCAAAGGTACATACAAGAAGAGTAGAATCAACCATTGCCTTTGATTTATCAGTCTTTTTTCTTCTTTGGCATATTCTTTCCTATTAATATGTTCTTCATACTCCTCATGTTTCTCTTTCTGTTCTTCTTCGGGTAACTGCTCAAACTTATGACACCAACATTGGTCTTTTCTCGGCTTGTGAAAATCTATATTTTTTTCCAGAATCAATTCTTTGTATGAAGTCTTACAGATCGGGTCGTTGTTATTCTCCATGCAATGTGTTTTATACAATTCGTACAGTTTTTCCCTGTTTAATGTAGGCTCCAAATATATTTTTTTTGTATCTTTACGACACCAGTGTGACGGTACCGCAGGAAATAAATCAATATGATCTTTGGCAAATTGAATTTTAATATCGTCATATTTATTTGATGGTACATGTCGACCTCGTTTATCGGGTGATATAATTTCACAAACTCCTCTGCGTGCTTTATCTAAAGCAGTGCGAACCATTTTGTCGCTTATATGCAATGTTTTTAAAAAAAAAGGTTGACAAACTAAAACGGTATCTAAATTTATTTTAAAACTGTACTGCAGTGTAAACTTTCTCCTAGAATTGTTAACACGAGATCCTGTAGCTTCAGTTACAGTTACGTTTTTGGCCAAAAAATCTCTTTGTCTGTCAAGACCCCCTAGGCACCAGAAAGAATCAAAAAGTTTTTGTCTTGTTTCACTGTCAAATTTTAAGTGACATTGTTTTTGACATTTGCATGGTTCATGGCTGCATTTTTTTGCTGGTTTATTCTTGCCTAGAGCCGATGTATATTCTGCGCCACTGTTTCTTTTTAGTTTCCTTTGGTTCTTTTTCCAAAACTCTGGTAACTTTCTTTTATTTCTTCTTATAATAGGAGAATCGACCTCTTCTTGATGACTTTGACTAATTTGAATTGGAATTGAGGAATTTACTGATTCTGGTGCTTCTATTTCAAAAGGCTGTTGTGGGTTGTCCAAACTATTTGGTGGAGGAGGTTGAATAGAAGAAAGTGGCAGAATTGGTGACATTGGGGATGGTTGGCTTTCAATATCTGAAGGAATGTAATTAGGGTCTGCCACAGAGTCATCGTCATTAGGGTCTGCTACAGAGTCATCGTCATTAGGATCTGCCACAAAATCATCGTAATCATGAGAGTCTATCACTGTTTCTGGTAATGTTTTATTATTTGTATTGTATGTGGTGGTTGGTGTTTCTAATATGCTAGGGCTTAACAATGGCTGCACAGATGGGATTGGTGTAAAAAGTGGTGTAAGCTCTTGTTTACTTTGAACTGAAGAATATTCTGGTTCTTCAAGTGGTATTTCGCAATTTATATTAAATACCGACGTTGGTGTCGAATGCGAGGCTAATGAAATATCTTTGGTACTATTGTCGCAGAAACTGCCAGTAAAGCCTAAGTTTTCCATTTCAACTATTACCACTTGTTGTTCAACCGTTAGTGGTGAATCCCTGGGTGTTTCCATTGGCGATGAATGTAAACTTTGAATTGGTTCTTCGACTGGAAGTGGTAACTTCTCGTGGTCCATGGTCTGAGACCCTGTAATTTTAAAAGGCAAAATTTAAATAAATTATCCAGGTCAGCTTTCTTATATTTAAAAAAAAAATCTGCTTAGCCGTTTAACATTCTAACAGTAACTTTATGCTAAATTTTACATAAACAAATCTGTAGGTACTACCTACATAACCACACTAAGCATCCATTACACGAAAAACAAAGTTTAAGTAATCTTACCACGTCTTAATTATGATGGAATTAATAATTATGAATGCTATCTACTTTACGTAAAAGTGTTTTTATGTACCTACTTAACACTACCTACGGTTCATCGATTTATTTATGTTATAATAACAACAATAATACATAATTATGAACAGGTAAATACAATCCTAATTTGACAAATGAACAATATATTAAACAGTCTTTGTAATAAGGTTATTCTAAACAAATAAGTAGGTATAATCGATATTACTTACCATTATTGATTAACACATTATCACTGTTTAGTGCTAAACGCAGGATATTATCTCTACGCTTCATTATTCACAGTAAATTCACGAAAGATATTCGACACATTAAAATTGACATCCACTTGATACGACAGCTCACTCCTGAATGACCTTATTGGGTGTTGTTGATATGACTATACGTCTACAATTTGACGAAATCTTGAGACAGCAATACTAAAATATGCAGACGTATGTACAAACGTCTGCAGTGAAGACTAAATATCCTCATGATCATGTTGACATTGACGGTCGTATGCGCATACGTTTATATGGCCCGACAAAATAACTTTAGATTAAAATAAAATACACAGCCGTATGTGCATACGTCTCTATGGCCCGACACAATTCCCATAGATCATAATATAATTGAAAGTCGTACGTGCATACGTCTTTATGGCACGTCAAAATTACCCCAATAAGCAATAATATTGCTCTTACGTCTACTATACGGCTATATGGCCTAAAAATAATTGCAGACTGTTTTGCCTACGACAAATAATATTTTGCAATTTATTCAAAAAGTAACTAATATTAAATTTTAAGAAAAATTGAGGCGATGTATTGCTTATCGTAGAATCCAATGGCATCAAAAACGAAAAATCGCATTTTTGCATATACGCCCCTATGGTTTGAGACCCGCGATATGTATTTTGCCACGAGAACTAAACTAAAACATTGGATCTACTTTACAATAAAATACAGCAGCTGAAGTTTACCGACATTAATTGGCAGACAGATTGAAACTTAAACATTATTTCATAAGTTCTATCTTACATTACTAAATTTTTGCGATCATGAACTCTTGAACCATAAAGTCGGAATGAATTTCCATTTAGCACTGAAAAAATCCAGGCATTTCGTGTAAAAGATATTTGAATAAGCAATTATTTTCGTTCTGAATGTGAATTTATTTTTCTGTGAACAAAAGAGTTAAATGCAGACAGGCTGAGCTGGGCTTAAGTTTGTAAGATACATGGAGTATTTACAATGTTTCAGCTTGAAATTTGTTTTATATTGTTTCAGGTTTAAGATATTACTGTGAGTTTTTCGGAATATTTGGAAGAAAAAATATGTCTTGTTAGTGGTGGATTATTAGCAGGGTAAAGAGAGATTTAAAATTAAAGTGTAGTGCTGTATTGGTTAACTTTTTATGCTAGTTGTGATTAAAATGGAGTGTACACTGTACAATAGTAATAAATAAATAAAAACGGGCTAGCGTATTGTTTTGTGTAATTGCCAATCAATGTAAAATCAGCAATGGATGGTTTAAACAATATTTACTGAATTTTGAATAGTGCAGTGAAAATAGTAGTGATCATTGAAGAAGGCCAATTCATCTATTGAGCTGAAAATACCGTCATTTTTGTTTTACATGGATTCCCAAGGTACTTTGCGGTTAAACAAAACTTTCTTATATAATGGAGAAACTTCATATCTTAATCGGATTTAACAGGGGATGAAATTGTCCTTTTTGACGATGGGAAATCTCTACGGGCCAGGGTTTGAATAACTAGCACTGACGTTATTTCTTTCATCGTAACCACGACTGCTGAGCATGAGGTCCTGGGTTCGATTCCCGGGTCTGGCCAAGTGCTATTGGGTTTTTCCATCAGGAATTTCTCAATATCAGCCACGGAGTATGTATTCGTGCCCGGTTGATGGCTATTGGCATCATGGCTCGCCCCTTATTACATGGAAATTAAATATAACTGGGGAAATGTGGGTGTTTTTTTAGGTACACCACTGCCTAACCCATTGGGAATTACAAGCGTGAAATTATGTTATGTTATGAAATTAGTCATTTTTGGCGATGGAAAATCTCTCGGGCCATTGTTCTTGTTTTAATTGTGATTGTATAATGATTTTTAATTTTGATTTTAATTCTGTATTTAGTTTTAATTTTTGACTTTAATTCTGATTCTAATTTTGTTGTATTTTAATTATAGAAATTTTGATTTTAATATTTTAATTTTGATTTTTAAAATGTATTGCAATGTGATATTATTTTAATGTATTTTATGTAATTAGTTATAATTATGGGTTGATACCTGAAATAAACGATTTATTTATTGTTTGTTTGATTAAAAGTTGAAGCATTATTTTCTCTAGTTACTGTTATAACAAAAACAATCGTGATATCTTTGGTTCCAGCACTATACTCAAATAATGAAGCTACTCTAAATTTGTATAATTAATCACTCGCCTCCCTCATTAGTATCAATTTATCTCAAACAATAACGTCTACTTACTTTTAGGCTAAAATCAAAACATATGGGGCTTGGTAAAAAAAAACCGGTGTAGCCATTACTCTGTGTTCGCACTCCATTGAATTAGGCGCAGAATAAATGATAGTTATTGTGCATAGTAATGGTAGATGTGACGTCACATGCAGCCGAGTACGCGTGTCAAATGTTGTATTTATTGAAGTCATTTAGGAAGTATGACGAGTTTCAATCATCGCATATTTGGGTACAATCTAAAAAATATGGTTTTTTTTAGATTGTACCCAATTGTGCTAATAAAAGTAAAAAAACTTGATGACTTTTTCTGGGGTTCTTTTCACTATCGATACCTCCCATCAAGTCTGCGAGTTCCGCTAGTTATTTTAATTTGACCCAGGATAATCTTGATCCACCCGTAGGTATTTGAGATTAGCGGTTAACGAGATACAAGCCCACGTGTCAGTCCCCTCTCAAATAGGTACTGTCTGTAAGTTCTTTTTATAGTTACAGAATGTAGAGAATAAGTAAAAAGAAGTGGCTAAGACAGACGAGTTTTGCCTTGTTCCTTCATTAACTCTCTTTCAATAGTCGCGGTTAGTCTCCCGTCAAACATGCTTCAGTTCTACTTTGGCTGCAGAGTTATGCTCGTTTTCACCGACACCAAGCTACACTTATATGAATGCCTTAATTTTATTTACGCTGTTCAATTTTTAACTTAGTCGAGCCTTCAAAATCCAACAGCGTAGTTAGACATTCATACAGGGTGAGACGCAGACTGATGGGATGAATTCAGTAAATCATACTAAGATGACCGGTAGAAGAAATTATTTCAGGAACGTTATGGGAATCCAATAAATGTTATTTGTTTTATTTCCTGACTGATGCGCAATGTATCGTTACCGTGGCCAAACGCATGCAGCGACGACGGGACGGACGGCAAGCGCGACGACGAGTTCGATGAACTTTGTAAGGTAGGCACGAAGTGAACAGCTGAATTCGTCGTTCAATAGAGTATTACAACATCCAGTGTTGTTTTTTTTTTATTTTAGCCGTATTACTTACATAAATGAAGTGCTGCGTACAGATAATGTAATTTACATTAAAATAAAAGAACAGTATCTGAAAAAAAAAAATATACCCACCACGCACCAGTTATGGCAACAAAAATTTTATGTAAGAAGGTACTGCATTGTACAATAAACTGCCAAATAACATAAAAAATGCTAAGTCCATGAAAATATTCAAGAAAAACTTAAATTACACATAGTTAAAGCAAGCACACCTTAATACATTTTATACCACATCTAGTTGCGCGTAATAGATTATCCTAATTATAGGTATTGCTATGGTTATCATAAGTATTCCTTTTACTTTTAAAAGTTGATAAAATAGTAATGTTTTGCATAATCAAAAACTTATAACAACTATGTAATACCTAAATTACATTATACAATAATTCTTTCATTATTTCAGTAGGTGTGTAAAATAAATAGTTTAAATATTAAGGAATAATGTAGCAAAACATATAAAATATTCCAAACGGATATCCATCTTTTATGTCGTTGATATTTTGGATGGCGGTAGATAGAAACGTCAAAGTTGTTTGTTCACGACTATAAAAGAGGGTGCTCCGAGGGACAGAGGTCATTCTTGTTGGAGACATCTACCAGATCGGAGCTCTGGCCTAAAGGTAAAAGTTAAGTTATTCTATTGCTGTTATTGTGTGATACTATTTTTTAATGTTTGTTGCTTTACTATTGTTATTATGTTGGATATAATAATGATTATGTACCATTATTTACATAAATAGTTTGGTAATATTCAGTACAAATTTAAATTGATATTATACTATGAATTATTACTGATAACTATGTGCTAGAAATGTGTGTTATAATATGGCTTATATTGCTGAGTGCTTATCTACACTGATAAACTGCTATTACTTGAGAATGTCCAGGACAACGGATAGTTGTCCTGGCTTAATACTTTAAAAGACGTTACCGTGGAGTTTCTTGTCCATTCTTCTCCACGAAGACCTAGGTTTGCGAATGGACGTAGCTTGATAGGTAATTAACTTAACCTATTAATAACTGACAAGCCTGATTGAAGTAAATGAATAGTCTTGTCTTTCTGTGCTTTTCTTCACGAAAACCCTTTTCCCTACACACCTCTTTAGAGTTACTTTTGGACACAGTAAATAACAAGTAACGATCCTGACACTCGAAGATTCATAGTTAGTGGTTACTAATACACAATATATTATAGTCTCTCACCTACTTGCTATTACGCGCGTTCCGTGTACGTTTACATTTAAGTTTTTTTTTTTTTTTTACCCATGGGAAATCATCAAATAACCCCTCCCGCTCTGGGCTGAGCAGGAGGGAGTGTCAGACTATTACTGACTAAAACCCATCCATGTTCCTTCCTTTGCCCTTTGTGTTCCAGGGCCGCGGTATCTCCTTCGAACAGTCCCGCAACCCTGGCAGGCGTCGGTCCTTACGGACCCCTTCCTGTTTGCTGACTCTCTTTGAGGCGCGCGTGGAACACGAACGCGCCGTCGACACGGCCTGTCGTCGTAAGACGGACGGACGGCGAGCTAGCCCATAGCTCACCGTCCACAGGCCCGCGCCTACGGTGGCTGGGGGCCACCACGTGGCCCCCGACGCCCGGTGCGTCTCCCGCGGCGACGTGAGGTTCTCTCCCTCTCACGTCCCGCCACCTCCTTCGCTAGCATGACTGCTTCGCAGAAGGAGGTGACGGCGTCCCATTCCGTCTCGCTCTGGACCATGGATTGAACCAGGGCCGGACGCGAGAGGTCGCCGCCGCCGATTTACATTTAAGCTGGGTTAACATTTTTACCGATTACCCTACACTTTTAGAATATTTTGTATCTATGTTTGTAATTTTTTTGTCAAAACTGTACGTAAAGCCAATAATGTTTTTAACTAGTTAATATTTCTCATGTAAGTAAAATTTCTTATGGGAAATAAAGACATCTCAAACCCGAAAAAACGGAAAAAAAGCCGAGAAAAATTCCGGTGGAATGTCAGTTTGCGGAGGGTTGTCCCTGACACCATGTGTATAGTGTGGTAGTTTCTTAGTTTCAAGATTAAAGTTTGACACTAAGTAATGCATGTTACCTCCTAGTCAAGTTGCCAACTAAGCTAAATTGCTTCTAGTACAAATAAAACTCCAGCAATTGAAGTTTTCTGCCGCTTTCCTTCGTTTTTGTTTGCACAAACTTTGGTACGTTAGTGGTTCACTTATATTTGAAATGTTTTTGTAATTCATATGCTAGTATTTTCGATTGCAAAGAAAACTAGAACTTAGAGTTCGGAAACAAAGTTACTTATAATGGAATTGCTAAGTGTACTATGTGGTTTGGTTTTTCCAATTTCTTTTTAAAGGTGAAGTTTTTGCGTTGACATTAGAAGGATCTGCAGTAGAAAAATAATATAGTGCCATTTAAATGACTGTTTTATTATGCATGTATTTTAAATAAATGATTAAATGCCTCACAAAAATTAAGTATCAGTTAATACCAATACATATGGAGGTCGTATGTAGGCAGTCGCTTCATTTGTTATACTTATATATGAATACGCATGACGACCCGAATGGCGCAGCGGTAGTGAGGCTGCCTTACGTTCTTCGGGTCCCGGTTTCGAATCCCGGTAGGAGCAAATGTTTGTGTGATGAGCATGTACATTTGTTTCCGAGTCATGGATGTTTATATGTATGATAAGTATGTATTTACAAACAAAAAGTATCTATGTAGTATTATCAACTATCTGGTGTCCACAACACAAGCCTCGTTGCTTAGTGTGTCACCTAGATGGCGCTTTGTGTAATGTCCAGCGATATTTTTTTTTTTTTTTTTAATACACTGGTATTCAGCTGCATGCGGTCGGGCTGAATGTCGGCCCTTAACATAGTTGAAAAAAAGCTAGGTAAATAGAGATGATAACAAAAACCAAATAATCTTAAACACATTTCATACATTTCTTATATATGTCGTAGGATAATTTGATACTTCGAATCTTCGCGGAAATCCTAGGGGTTTTGCGAAAACGCGGATAATTAGACATAGGCGAAAAATTATCAAATCTTACTGGACAAAGTCAGGATTTTTGCGAAAATACTCGTTACTATAGTAAGATTTGATGTGCTCAACACTGATTGGCTACAATTTTGCTGGCTGATTTCTAATTGGTTCCTAGTTTGCCGATGATTAACTTCAAGTATTGTATCATAGAGTTATGAAGGTTTAGAATAGGTGAGAAAGGAAAATCACTAAATTGATTTTTATAAACTTTTTATTGAAAATTTTAGTATGTATGTTATTTTCTACAGACAATAGGAGATCTCAGTCGTAGTAAAAAAAAAAGATCCAATTTTAGGGTGTAATCCATAAATTGGATGAAACTGGTTAGGTAAACAATTAGTTTAATAGTGCAACAATGGAATTGATCAGTCTTGTGAATTAAAGTCTTGAGATAAAATCACTCATTCATCAGCCTTCTCTTCTCTTATACAGCTAAACTTAAGATATATTGAGGCAAAATTATTATCACATTCTGGTTCACTTATAGTGAACAAAATAACAACAACAAATTATTATTGAATTAGCAAAAATAGGAAAAAATAGACTTATTCAAAGAAATTAAAAGATAACTAGAAAAAAATTTGAAAAGCGAATAATCACAGAACAAAAGATAATTAAATACGTCACTAATGTGAAACTTACGCTGAGTTGCATGGACCTGTAACATTGGAGTTGCAATGCTAGCACAGCTGCGTTTAGTAAATAGTAATATGAAATTATTAGTAAGACTTTACTTGTTACAACAATTCAAAGATTTATGACATTTGGAATTACAAAGCAAACCGTGCTTTTTACAAGCACACTTATTTGAGGAACATTGTTTGCTTGATTTCTTGCAATGACATTGCTTAAACCCTTGTCCGCCGAATGGTGATAGTTGTGAGGAAATACCACGAATAGGTAATACTACCTCGGGAACGGGGCCGGTAAATTGAGCTCCTGGAGATATTTGAAGTGCGTTTCTTGGTAGCCAATCTTTAATTATACCAACGGAGGTACCAACTTGAAACAAACCATTCTTCTTATCAATTACTCGTCCTGTAATGTTTTTGTTATCTAAGGGTGCACGATCGTACTTCGGAATTCATTCGATTCATTTCTACAACCTGCATTACGCTCGTCTTGAATATCTTCAGTGCGAGGAGGATTTTCATTAATTAAAACCTGCTGTAAGTCTTCTTCATTTTCTAATTTTGACAATGTATCTCTAGGCAAATAAGTTGAAGACAGGCCAATTACAGGATCGTGACAAAACAAGGCTTTGTATGGTGAACGTCCTATTGTGCGATGATGCGAAGAATTTTTCTGGAACTGAACGAAATAGCATCCCAATGACCATTCAGTTGAGTTATTGTCGGACATCCAGGAACGCAACATGTTCTCAACCTTTTTTGCATTTCTATACTGTTGTTGTGTTTTTGGTTGCTTAAGTACACTCGCAGTTTTAAATTGTTCAATTGAATTTATTACAGCATTTACGCGTTCTTTAGTCCATTCTGGTTTAGTTGTACCGTCAACTCTATTATCGTAAATCTTTCTTAACTCTATGTAAAATTTGTCTTTATCGGAGATAACCTCCAAATTCTCCGATTCTGCTGAAGGTTGAACATCATTCTCTGTCGAATCTGTCATAATTATATGAAAACCAAACCTCCTATTCACACCGTTTCTTAGTTCAAGTCCAATTTTATAGTCCACTTTTAACACAATGACAAACAAAACACCGCTAAACCAATCTCGAAAGCATTGTTGTTGTTGAGTGGTTGACTAAGACTTTTATGATATATGACACTATGTACATCCGTGTAGCACTTTTATTTACCACTTTATTTAAGTCCAAGTAGGTACACTATTTACGATAAAAAACAAAACACTTCTGCAATTTAACTCAGACACAAACGTAAACAAATAACGTGCGGCAACAAATGATTGACATTTAAGACGTCAACCAATCAGAGACGATCTCTTATTGAACGCGCTGACCGACCAATCAGCGTTCTTATTTCATAACAGCCAGCGTTTCGTTTCGCAATATTGCTATAATAACGAGTATTTTCGAAAAAATCCTGACTTTGTCCAGTAAGATTTGATAATTTTTCGCCTATGTCTAATTATCCGCGTTTTCGCAAAACCCCTAGGATTTCCGCGAAGATTCGATGTATCAAATTATCCTACGACATATACAAACAATAACATACATACACACATTACATTACACATCATCATAACATTTACACACATTTTTTATTTCATACTAGCGGCCCGTCCCGACTTCGCACGCGTGCTACGTACCTTTCTAATGGTGAAAGAATTTCTGAAATCGGCGCAGTAGTTTTAGAGTTTATTCATTACAAATATACATACAAAAATCTTTCCTCTTTATAATATTAGTGTAGATTACATTTCTTAAGCACATTTTCCATTGTTAAAATGTCAACTGATTGTTTTTTTTCAATAAAAGTGAGACTATAATAAAGATACAGACATAATTTCCCAGCCTCGCAGCCTCCCAGACGATCTAAAACACCTATTCTCCGTAGTACATCATCGACAGATTTATGAGCCGTCTCTGGTTCTCGTCTGTCGGCGCTAAAGACTCGCAGAAGATTGCCCCAGAAGCTTTCATGATTTATATATTGCCCAGCAAATAAATAATAACTAAATAACGCTAGAAGAATATATTGCTTTTTAGCTGGGCAGTTTATTGGGTTCATTGAGAGGTGTGAGAAAGGGGGTGTGCAATAAAGAATAAGATTAAGAATAAGAAAGAAAAAAATATTTATTTGTCCCAGGGACATGACGTGCATCATATAAAATGACAAAAAACAAAAAAACAACAATATACATACAACGCAGAAGAAAAATTTAAAAAAAATGCGTTCGTAGCTTGCACGTTGTGACTGCTACAAGCAGGTTACCAGCATGATGCTGGGCTATGGGGGGCCCACAGCACAGCGCTGGTTTTCAGTGGTCACCCGTTATAAAACGTAATATGACTGTCGTGGGAGATATAGAAGGCGCAGACACAGTTGCAATCTGTATTCTTTACTCCATGAGGCCAACCACTGGCTACAGGGAAGGGGAGGGTTAATAACGAGGTGACGACTGATGATACCCATTATAAAATCGTCCTTTAGGTCCTGGGTTCGATTCCCGGGTCGGGCAAGGTGTTATTGGGTTTTTCTATCACGTATTTCTCAGTCGCAGCCAAGGAATCTGGCTTTGTGCCCGGTTGATGGCAATAGGCTCGCCCGCTGTTACACGGGACCTCGAACATAACTGGTGAAGTGTGGGTGTACTTATTAATACACCTTTGCCTATCCCTGTCAAACGAAATAAAATGCTGGCAACGACTACTGCTATTTCTGGTGTGACAAATGGCTGTTGTTGTAGCTCACAACGAGCTAAACATAACATTGTGCGCAGATACTTTGGAGAATTAGAATTTATGTAAAAAAAACCGGTCAAGTGCGATTCTGACTCGGGCACGAAGGGTTCCGTACCATTATATAAAAAAACACGTCTGTTGGGAGCTCCCCTTAAATATTTATTTTATTTTGTTTTTAGTATTTGTTGTTATAGGGGCAACAAAAATACATTAACTGTGAAAATGTCTAGCTATCACGGTTCACGAGAAATAGCCTGGTGACAGACATCCACACAGAGACATAGATTATAGTAATAGTCCTTTTTTTTTTAATAAAACGTTGCCCCACACTGGGAATTTCTCCTGTATCGTGAGTGCGTTTACAACATATACTCACATACACAACCAGCCAGACCAGGAACAACTACCTGCAAATCATACAAATATTTGTTCCGTGCGGGGATCGAACCCGCGACACGCAGAGCAGCAGCCAATCGCTCAGCCACTACGCCAACCGTGCCGTCGAACGTCGTTTTTACCCCTTTTTTTTTTCGGTTGGGAAATCATCAAATAACTTCTCCCGCTCTAGGCTGAGCAGGAGGGAGTGTCAGAATTTTATTGACTAAAACCCATCCATGTTCCTTCATCATTTTACTCCTTGGGACGGAATCCTCAAAAATTACTATTTATGAAAAAAAGAACGTGTTATCTTTGACCTTCCATATCTTTGCAGGTTTAAAATAGGTTAAAAAATGACAAGAACAAGACGTGATAGTTGATTTCGACAAGCATCTTTTTAAACCCGTATAGATAAATATTTTAAGTACTTGCTAAGAATATTAATATACATAATATACAGACTTATTAATTAAAATAACCTAAAGTAAATAACCTAGCAACAAACTTAAAAAATGGCGTCAAAAAACTCCTCCTCAACGCTGTCAACTGGTAATGTACCCAAGAGACTGGCGGCGTTGCCACGTTGTATGGCAACGCTAAGCCTTTGGCCAAGGTAAAAGCCAGCCCTTGGGTCACGGGAAGTGTCAACTAAACGTTTAGAAATATCCTTGAAAAGGCTGTGAGCGCTCGGACCCCACGGTCCTAGAGTTTCAACCCCAAACGGCTCGAAAATATAGTTACCAATGAGGTTACTATATTTACGCCGCTTGAGGTTCTCTGCAGCCGCAGCGGCAGCCCCAGCACAGCACGATGAGCTAGGAAGATGGGATGGCGCAAGAGTATCGACACATGTTGCGTCCCACACTAAAGGCCTACCCATCTTCCATGGAAACAAAGACATCCCGTCCGGTCTCTTGCCATCGTCGCGTGCCAAGCCATTGGGTTCTAATATAGCTGGAACGCCGACGGTGACAAGAGCTCGTCGGATGATGTCATTTAAATTCGCGTGCCGTGCAAAACGGCCCGCACTTCGGCTGCATGACAGGCCGTGATGTCCGAGGCTGTTGACAACTTCACCACAGTGACAGCGGTGAGGAGAACATAATGCGGCACCTAGGCGTAGAGAAGCAGCGAGGCGGAAAGTAGTGTCGTCGAGCAACGTACCTGTGTTCGACGACGGTAGTGCGTGAAGCCAAAGACCCGACTCCCACTCACCCACAGCTAGCAGACGAGCGCATTATTATTTATTTCAAAATAATAAAATTAAAAGAAAAAGTTACATTATCTTCAGACCACAGATATTATAATACTTCGTCTTCAGACAATATTGGTTTCACGGGCCCATAGTCATTACCCCAGACCTGTGTAGAGCAGGCCAAGGTGACAGTTAAGTTGGTTCACTTACGGCACAAAATCGCTTGACAGACGATGATAGCAGATCATTACTGCCCAATTTCACAAGCACCAACATTGATATATCACATCTCAGGTCCAGGCGAATAGTATGATTGTCTCGTTACAAAACTTCACGCAACACAAAACTGTATTCCGTTTGGTATAAAGTTGGTTTCAGCTTGTGTCTATCTGATTGCAATCTTGACTTATGTAGCTGTGTGAATTAGTTGATGTATTTGTTATTGTAATTAGTAATAAAACGGAGTTAATGGGTGGCTGTGACGTCATAATGTAATGTGGGGTGAAGGGCGGCGAATCAAGATGGATTGGAGGATCTAAGGAGCTGAACACACAAGGGTTTATTAGGTTTTTGGCAAAAAGATTTAAAAGACTTACAGAGCGGCCATTTGAAATCCTACTAAGTTTGTGAGGATGGATGGATTGATGTTTGTTACTCTTTCACGCAAAAACTACTAAATAGATTTGGATGAAATTTAGCAGACAGATAGTTTATAACCTGGATTAATACATAGGATACTATCTCGACAGTATGATCCTGTGGGACTACTATCGAACTCCACGTGGGCGAAGCCGTGGGCATAAGCTAATACTTTCATACAATCATTTTGATACCGAATTACTACCCGACAAGCGGACGTAGTACCTATGACATTAATGAGACTTAATACTTTCTTGCTAGTAGTAACAAGTTTTGGACTACGATTTTTTTTTTGTCAAAAAAAGCTCGTAAATCTGAAGGTAGCTATTCTCATGCCTTTGCATTATCTAGTTGCAGAGTTAGAAGTAAGTAATACAAAAGCAAGATTAACAGGATCGTCCAGATAATATAAGACTTAAACTACAACTGGCGAAATGAGGGTGTACTGGTCACCTCTGCCTCTGTCACACCTTTCGAGGATAGCGGGTATGATGTTATTTTATTTAGAATTGAATAGAGACGGGTTTTCTTCTTAAGACGTTCCAAAGACTATGTAATAATCGTGGTACGTACCCAGCGTCCAGCAGTTTCTATCTTACAAAGTTTTCGATTTGTCTGGACATGTCAGACTTTTTGTCCTCCCATCCAGACTTAAACGGAAAAGTTAGAGAAAATGTATTAATTAGTTAAACAGAAATTGAGAAAGATTAATAACGAAACTTTCTAAAACTTTCTGCAAAGCTCCGGCTGTTTGACTTTGCAAATTGCAAAGTAGAAAAACGCATGTGGTAAATAAAGCCATGATCTTGATGTTTATAAACGCATATGACTCATAAGAACTAACTCATCTATCACACACTTACACACACACTCACTCACTCATACTCTTATAACTCATATGTCTTTATTGTTTTAGCGTCAAATTATATCTTGCTGCTTGCTTATTGGTAAAATATGGCTGAACCTGCCTTTTATCTGTGCATCACCATGTACTACACCCAAATTTGCCAAATAAAAATGACTTACTTACTTATGTGTCATTTCCTTGGAGGTGGACAGAAACTACAGAACTACTACCTACCCCCACGGGAACACTACTAATCTGGATATCTTCCCCAAACATTTATTTCACACGATAATTGAACCCGCACCGACGATCAGAACAGGCACTCACTACCGCTAGACATAAGAACGAATGTATTGTGTGAAAGGCCACTAATGAAGATGAATGGAAGATCTCTTGAGTAATTAATGAAAGAAAATGTGCTGATATTTGTATAGAGTGGCTGTTAACGTTTGGACCTATGGGAAAAAAAGTTAATTAATATTAATAAGTTGGCTAACAAAAGGATGGCAGAGGGCAAAGGAGTGCGGAAATATTCATATATAATCGCTGATTTATTTACACAAACCACGTCCCCCCCCGACCCTTGCCAGAGCCAGCCCGCGATGCTGAGCCGGTAGTTTTAAACCAGCCCCTAAATAATATCACTCAGATCCAGCCTGTCCCTTTGCTGCCCCCCCCCAGCGACGCCCTAAGCCGAGACCCGTACCCCACAGGGGGTGCCCTTAGCAAGTGGTCGCTTAGTTTTTTAAGTATAGTTTTAAGCCCCTGGCGGCCTTAGATTCATTTTTAAGGCATCCACAGGGAATTGCCCGGAGGCCGAGAACTGCGAGATGCCATCTCAAAAAAAAAAAAAAAACACAAACCACGTCACAATTTAAAACATTATTTGAGTATGAATGTAGATGGGCATAAGAGTAGAGGAAGACAAAAGAAACGATGGATGGACCGTGTGAACGATGATATGGTTGCAACCTTAATTGCTCGTATTGTCAAATCACAAGAGTAATTATTTTAAAAAAAATAGATTTTGTTGTCTGCTCGGCTATAATACAAATTTTTGTTGTGTCCGAATTAGTTGCTGCTATTTGGAATCTGTGTCACTATTGAAATCAGACTAATTAGCTCTCAATTAGAAGTCTAGTCACGGTTATTTATTAGTTTAGTTATATACAATGTGTAACAGAATAAACGCACAACCTCTTACGGGGTCATTGTACTCATCATTATGAATAACTTTCACTATGGGACCAACACTGAAATCGCGAAAAAAAAGTCGACTGCCCTATACATTTCTGTGCGCATAATTCGACAAAATGTACTGAACAGCTGTTTTTTTTTTCGCGATTTCGGGATTGGTCCCATCGTAAAAGTTGTTCATAATGATGAGTACAATGACCCCTTAAGAGGTTGTGCGTTTATTCTGTTACACATTGTATATATTATTATGTTATTACGATTATTTATTACGGTTATTTATTAGTTTAGTTATATATATATTATATATTGTTATATTTATATTATATATATTATATATTAGGTTAGTTATTACGTTTCTCGTTTTTGTGTTTTAGTATTTGTTAGTATATAAGTATATGTATGTTTGAAAACAAGTAGTTATTTTAGCTATTATTTTGTACCCTATCACAATATTGTCTTAATTAACACAAAGGTTGACTGGTAGAGAATGCCTTGTGGTATTAAGTCCGCCTATGTACCACTATTGTACAAGAAGTTTAAATAAATCTATACTTAATATTATAAAGCTGAAGAGTTTGTTTGGTTGAACGCGTTAATCTCAGAAACTAATGGTTCAAATAAATATAAACTTTTAGTGTTAGATAGCCCATTCGTCGAGGCAGGTTATAGGCTATATAACATCACGCTACGACCAATAAAAACGGAGCATCAATGAAAAATGTTGCATAAACGGGGAAAATTGTATTTTTATTATAATTTCAACAACTAGTAAATAATAGATTGGAAACGCATGAGATGACGTGATTAGCTTCTCGCCACGTCACACCAACAACACAAATATAAATCCCTCTCTAAACGCCATACAAGGTCCCCATTTCCCAAATTTACTTCATTTGACAGTCAAATCCTCCGATTACTAATTCAATTCCAAACGGTACCGACTTCGATAGTGTGACGATCAACCACAAAATGGTCACTGATTCTCCACTAACCGCATTGACAACCAACCCTTCAAATGCTAAAGTTCGCTTCACGCAGGAATGCAATAACTCAGGCGGTTCCAATTTAACCCGTAACCGCTGATTCGAGGCGACCGATTAAAGGCTAACTTTGTTGAATTTAACTTGTTTGTATTGATCGCTGTTGAGGGGTTAAATGTGTTAAAGTTTAAGTTATCGATTGATTGGAAAGGAGTACCGTGTTGTCTTTGTAAGTTATAAGATGCGGGACAAACAAAAAATAATGGCCGTTTTCATAGACATTACGTGATACCAAGAAGCCCGTATATTGTCGCGTTGGAATTTAAATTGTCAACGTTGTGTCAAGAGTAGAAATTCACAAGTGGCATAAGTGACTAAGCGATATGCTATTATGCTATGTTATACGAATGTCTAAATATAATCGCGCTGTGGGATTTTAAACTCTGGATATTAAACCATAAAATAAGTGTTTCTTTTTACCCGACTGCCGAGGAAGGGTTATGTTTTTCGCGCGTATCTTGTGTCTTTGTTCATATTTTCCAAATTGCTGGACGGATTTCAATTAAGGTATCATTCGATTCGTCTCAAATACTCAAGCTTCAGGATTTTGTTTAACTTGTTGTAGAGAAAAATGGCAAGATATACCCGCTGTCGCCTAGCGGACGCCGTGTGACAGCGTAAAGGTAAGCAAACGTTTTTTACAGTGCGCTTCTTTTTACTTTGTGCATTATTAGGTGGAATACTGTGCTGCGTATAAACAACTCACAGAATTTAATTCTGTCTTATTGTGAGTACTTCACACTTCTCGTATAAGACTTTGGTGGGAAATCTAAAGGGTCTGAAAGTCAAGACCTTTGGGCCCTTTCCAGGTGAATCATAAAAGTAATATTGATGTCGCCAGCAATAATTATGTGTTTAGCTTTAATAGGACGTATGATCGCATCTAATGAAGTGAGAAAGCTATTTGTGCAGTGTGCAGATGGGGATCTATACACAGCTAGTATGTTAATATCAGGGAAAACTTGAAGCAATAGAAAACTAGCGTCTTTTGACTCAGGTTCTTCAACAGTGCATTTTATATTTTCCTGACATAAATAACGATGTCATCATTTTGATTAAGCCTGGTCTTAGAAGAAAAAGATTCGTAGTTCTCAATAATAGGAATAGGTTTGTGTTAATTAAGCCAGCATTCAGTGAGGATCGATCGGAGAATCGTCGATGTCACAGGAGAATCTGGCTAGTTGTGCCTGAAAATTATCGAAGTTCTTGTAAATACTGCGAATGTTTTGTGTTATGATTTTCAAAGACTTTGCGGTGGTATGTAACACAGAATTACAAGTTTCAGGGTCACAAAAATAACTATTTGCCACAGAGATAGTACGAGTATCTAAATCGAATAACATTGAATTGGTATTATTAGCCACTGGAAAAATATTAAAAAATTATGTCACATATAATTGGTGTTTTATCAAATAAATATTTGTAATAATGGAATGCTTGGAATAGTTCAGGCATGATCTTATCACTTGATATATTAATTTGGGGCCCTTCCGTCAATGCGAGCTTGGTCAAAAAGCTTGTTGTTTCATCCAGAGCCACAGCGGCGATTTTCTTTCAACTCCCCTATCTTACCCCGCCCCGACCCCGCACAACTCGTCTCCCGCGCACCTCATACCGCCTAACGCGATGACATTGAACGAAAAATAGTGTTCGAAAATTTCTTAAATTTGCTCCAGGAAATACGTGTTTTTGAATAAGTTTTACAAGAGTGTGAAATAAAAATTTGTCATTAAGAATCTCCATTACATGTGCAAGGTTTCTATCGTGATGATTTTTTTACTTTTAGAGTTTATGAGTACATTATGAACGGCCAAAGTTCAGGTAAAATTTGTGCAAAACAGCCATTTTTGGAGGCTTATACTGAATTTGTTTCTACAATTTTTTATTTTTTGCTCCCATAGAAACCTAGATATAGTGCACAAAATACCTATTAGTTCAAAAAAATCAAAGATAGATGTATAACAACTGCATAATCACGTACGAGCGTTTGTATGAAAAGTATGACGGGTTGGCCGCTCTTAAGTGGTATATGTGGTTGTGTGTGTGAATGTGAAAATGTATATTGTGTTGTAAGGTGCACTGAAAAAGTGTGAGTTTGGGTTGGGCACATAAAAAAATATGATTTACTAACAACATTATGACAAACATCAACAGAAAATTATAGTAATATTACAATTGGGAAAACCTGAGATGACCGCTAGTCATTTGTCCAAACGAAGGTTGTTGATGTCAGATTCGCTCTTAATCAAAATTAGCTTTCCGCCTTCAATTTTTCGTAGGAAAACTTTTCCAAATGATGTCCAACAAAATCTGTAGCCGTTATCCTTAGCGTAGTTTCTAGCAAGGTAATAAAGACGTTGTGCTTTGAGGGTCAGGATTTCAGTGATATATATTGGTTTTGGTGGACCTTTCTTGTTAATGTGGGTAGTATTCAATTTGTATTGGCTGTTATTTTTGTTGAATTGTCGTAAGTTCCTTAATATGCTATCCTTCGGTGTTGTGGTAGTGAAATCAACCATGATAGTGGAAACGCCGTCTTTTTTATTTAAACGGTAGACATCTTTTATATTTTGGCGCTGCAGGGGGGGTTTCCAGAACGCTTGCCGTTTCTGTGATTATAGTACGCAAATCTTCCTTTGTTTCGCTTTGCTTTTTTGGGATGTTCTTAATCTCAATTTTAGACTCAAATCGATACATAATACAATTTTTTGTTGGGTTTTTTTGATACTTTTAATTAAATGTTACTTGATTAATATCAGCTTCTTCAATTCGGCATGGGCAACGTACAAATCTTGGTAACAACATTTTATTTATTCACAACATACTCGTACCTACATTAGACACGCACTTACACTTATATTGGATAAATGAAAGACTAGGTATTAGTCTATCTAATTCTCAGTCTAGAACAAAATAATCGAATTAGTCTTTCGATCTAACAATCTAAAGCGAAAAGAAAGTTAATCTCTTCAAAGGCTTGGGCCAAAGACGAAGATCTATATCTAAGCCGTCTACCTTTTAAAAGATAACAAACTTTATGATATTATAGTTCGCAATAAGGCATTAAAAGATTAATTTACGAGACTTATGAACTAGGTGGGGAAACTGTGGAAAGAAAATGGCGTAAGCCTTAAGATACCTAGTCAAAGACACAGACTCATTTCTTTCTGATGCGCTGAAGAGAAGATGGCTAATTACTTTCTTATCCTCTTAATTTTCTTTGCTCTTTCTTGCATTATTGTATGCTTTTTAGAGAGAACATTTTACTCTAATATATTAAACTATTTACTTTATTATATAACTTGCATATTTTTCGTATTCTTATTCATTTATTTTGCATTCCATACTGTATAAAAGATGTTACAAAGGGATTAAAGCTAGGTACATAAAAAAACTGGTCACGGGGTTTCGTAGCACCAAGCAATATAATAAAAATATTTTGAAGGCTCATTCGTGTGTTGTATTGTTTTACATTTAACAGCAAAACTAAATTTGTTTTTCATAGTTTGTTAATCAAAAGCAAAGTTACGGCTGCAGTTTGATGAAAAAGTCCCATATCTCAAAAACTAAACATCAAATCTTATTCAAACCAATTTTGGTTGAAAGTTTTATTTACGTTCCTCCTCGTACTTTAGAAATTAGCGGGGGGGGGGGGGGGGACACATTTTACCACTTTGGAAGTGTATATCTTTCAAACGATTGACCTCAATGTTATTTTTGAAGACCTGTGTATAGACACCCCGCACGTATAGGTTAGATGAAAAAAAAAAATTCTTTTACTTTCAGTTCCATGTATGGGGAATCTATAAGGGTTCTGTTTTTTTCCATTCGGCTACGGAATCCTAAAAATGGACCCTGTGAGGGCACAGCAAAGTAGGAGGGAGGAAGGGAGCTATAATTTGACTAATTAGTTGGTATACAAAAGTAACAATTTTTAAAAACTATTTAGTGAATCATATTAATTAAAAATGAGTCATTTAGATATTCATTAATAGCATTTATATATTAAAAATTGTTGTAATTTATTTATGAATGAATTAAATTATCGTTAATTTTTAATTATATCCGGTAATTTATTATAAACAAGAGCGTGGGAAAATAATAACAGCCACTCGGGTCGAATAATAACAGGTCAAGCCGTGCTTGCCTAGGTTGGTCTGTGGTTGGGTGACCGCCCATTACGTACCGAGTTTCCTCCGTGCCTCGGAAAGCAAGTAAGCAAGCGTGCAAGCTACGAACGTCTTTTTTTTTTTTAATTTATGCTTTGTATGTTTATTGTTATTTTTTTTTTGTGTTCTTATCATTTTGTATGATGCACGTCATGTCCCTGCGACAAATAAATATATTTTCTTTCTCTCTTTCTTTTTCTTTCAAGTTAAGCCGTTGGTCTCGGCTGTCATCTGTAGATCTTTGACAGTCGTTACAGGTCAGTGACCCAAAAATTCTGACAACCAGTCTTACCAAGTGGTATCGTATTACCCAGTACTAACTGGGTTGTGGAGGTCAGATAGGCAGTCCCTCCATGCAAAATACTGGTATTCAGCTGCATCGGTTAGACTGGAACCGCCGACCCCAACATAGTTGGGAAAAGGCTGGGCAGATGGTGAAGAATTGGTCGGAGACGGTCATTGGTACGGGCTTAAAATGAATCACAAGTACGCGGTGGTGACATCACGCGACCTACTTACAAGTCTACCCACTCCACAGCGTGCTTGTTACAGAGTCTTGATGGTAAACTCTGAGCTAGGACGACAGTCAGTCTGTGTCTGATCGTGGCTGAGTTAAGACCTCTTGGAACTGTACCCGATTCATTGTGCCCCGTGTTATTGTGCTAAGTTGTAATCTCAAGTAATTCGTTAGTTTTGCTAGAAACAGCGTATCGCTCAGTGTCTTTTCATAGTACGAAACCCATCGTCTGCCCACATGATGTAGAAGCCTAGCGGAGTAAATTCTGACACCCCGACAAATCTACACTAATATTATAAAGAGGAAAGATTTGTATTTTTGTGTGTATGTTTGTAATGAATAACATCAAAACCTACTGCGCCGATTTCAAAAATTCTTTCACCATTAGAAAGCTACATTCACCCTGAGTAACATAGGCACCCGTGCGAAGCCGGGACGGACCGCTAGTTTATTATAAACTTTCATCGACATGACTAGGGCACTTGTCGAGTGCATATTTTCTCGTGTAGTGTAAACTGAAAATTCTGAAAGTTAGAATAATTCTTATTATGATACAGAGCTGCACTTAACTTCAATAACTGTTTTGTATCAATTTTACAGCTGTTATCGATTACATGAGTAACTATTACTTTCAAACGTATGTGTTTGGTTAACATAGTAAAATTAACTGCCTAAACGCAGCTTAGCTGATTCAGGATTCGCTGAAATTGGTAATAACAATCAGATTTGAATTTATAAAAGATCACTTCCCTACGGGTGTTTATGTACTGCGTACAATTTATCACTCAGAATACAACGGGGTAATTGTTAACACACTCACATTCTTTATGTTACTGGTTTTGACAATTAAAAAGCATTAATTGCGCTTTTTACATTGAATAAATTTGCTTATTTGTAAAAAGATATTCCTATTTATTCCCCATAACTGAACGTTTCCAAAAGAATCGAAGATAGAAACCCAAAACAACTACTAGTACCGGCCCAAAGGCTTCGTTTGTATAGTCGAAATGCCTACTGCATGGCGATAAAGATTTTCAATAAGCTGCCATCACATATCAGACAGCTACCTATAAATAATTATATTATATTTATTAAAACGTGCAATATTTTCTTGGCTTCTGGACATGTGTGTCTACTCTGCGAATTCATTGATTATAAGTTTTAATAATTAATCTATAATTCTATTATTATTCTATATTACTTAGTATTGTAAATGTATTTTTTTTATTATTTCGCTTTAGAAACTAATAGTGGTATTTTATAGTCACATTTGTGAACTAATATAATTGTAAACGTACCTACCATATCCTCAGAAATAAATGACATTCTATTCTATTCTATTGAACACAGACGATTTTTTTTTCAAACATTTGAAGATAAGTATTACGAATTGCTTCAAAATCATTCGGAATATGATTGTAAAGTATCTCATACAATTGGGATGCATCTATATCTATAGAGTCATTTTTTTATTGCTCTTCCATCCACCATCAAAGTTAATAGAATCGAAATCTGATCCAGCACAAAGTTATTAACACTCCAAAGGTTTCCAATTAGCACCTCGACCAGTCCACAGTAACGAAAGGGTCAGCCACTCAGCAATATCCCTATACCCCCCCTTAAGGGGGCTAAGCGGGCTCATTAGCGGGGAGTTTCTTGTTGTTCCTCGACTGACTTGTTCTTTGCTATTATTATTTATTCAGCACTTTATCTGTAGCTTCTGTAATTAAAGGAAGATCGTGGTTGGACGCGGTGATTTGTTCTTATTTTGGGGTTAAACAAATTTGTAAGAGCTCTGTTGTATGTTTTCTTGAGTCAGCGAGAATTTTTGTTGAGAAAATATTATTAGATAACCGTGCATGTGTTGATTGTTTGAATTCGATACGGTGCAAAGCTCTTGTTTCATGTGGACAATGTATTCCAATGCGAAACTGTGTGAAGTTTTGCTATTTGGAAATCAAGTATCAGATCATCACCGATGAAGGATAAACTTTGGTGAAGGATGAGCCATCATACGTGATATTGATTAAATAATCGAATTGTAACAACTGAGTACTTAAACACAATATACAGGTTGTAAGGGATATCATCGCACATAATTATACAACGAATTGAGTAGGTATATGTTTGTAGTTTTTTTTTTCTTGGGGTGTCAAGAATCATATATAATGCTGAATTCATGGCAACAGTTTGCACTTCGAATTCCTGTACATCAAGCATTTTGACAGTTTATTTCGCACAAATGGTTCAAAGCTTTTACATCACTAGTATCATTCAGAAAGAAAGAGATGAAAAAAAACTGTCAATTTGCCCATTACGGTGACAATTAATTTCTAACGTGGCCTTTTACATAGCAATGTACACTAGGAATTCAGTCGCATGTGGATCTAGGGCTCGTTCATGACTACAAGCGATGCGACTTATTTTCTTTTTTATTATTACCGTTGTGTCGCGGTGAGTACTAGCTTGCTCTTTTTTGTTTATTTTTTTTATTACTCAATAGGCTTGCATTTGATCTTAACTTGCCTGATGAAAAGTGTTGATGCGGCCTAGGGGCTATCACTTGAACTTTGAAAGGATCCAGATTATAATGACCGGGAAGTAGAGAATACGGCAGTGAATTCCACAGACTGGCGGTTCGCACTATGGAGCACCGCCATACAAGGTGTAAATTAACCCTTCACGAAGCCATCAACCTAAAATCTACGCAAAAATCATTGCTAGGAAACGAGTGTTTTTTTTGGGAGAAAAATCACGTTTTATGGTAGGCCTTAATGTAATGCACTTAAAAAATGTGTTTATGGATGCATTGACAGTATAGGGTTCATGGAGGTATTTCAAGTAATATGATAACATTAAAATAAAACTTATGATATTGTTGGAACTTTGACCAACTTTGACCCCCAATATCTCCGTATCCAGAAAGTGATGAATGGTCGCAATGACGGGGAGAACAATTTAAGTGCCTTTCGGCTTCATTAAGAGTCTTGTTACACCCTTTATAACGGTGACGCTTTGCCGTATCGTCGATTATTATTTTTTTATTCGCCGCTCGTCCGATAATAGAAATTAAATTCTGTCATTCTAAAGTACACTCTCCGAAATACTCGTATGCTCGTACCAACTTCTTTCAGTCATTGGGTTAGGTTTATTATCGACAAAATGTATGACGAAATTGTGGACATCTTAGGTCGAGCAGCTAAAGACAGTAATTACTCTCGTGATAGTGATAGGATACGTAAGAAGAAACCTGTAGTAGGTTGGAACAAACATGTCAGTGGTGCTCACCGGGAGGCCAGGTCTAAGTTCCAATTATGGATATTGTATGGTAGACCGAAGGCGGGTCGTATTTGGAGTGAGATGCGAGAAAGCCGTAAAATCTTTAAAAGCCGGTTAAAGTGGTGTCAAAATAACAGTGAGCAACTTAAAATGGATATTCTGGCAACGCATCACGCCAAACATGATTTTCGGAGTTTCTGGAAGTCTACTAACAAAGTAAACAGAAGGCCGGGCTTGCCTGTGAGCGTTGGTGGCATTACCGACCCAAAAAACATAGCTGAAATGTTTAAAAGCCATTTCATGGTTACTTCACCATTGGGGCCATCACGGTCGGGACGTGAAGGTGTGACTCGAGGGCAGGAGCTCAGTGTAAGGTTTACAGCCAAAGATGTAAGAAAGGTTATCACGTCCATGACTCGAGGCAAGTCTCCTGGCCACGATGAATTGAGTATCGAGCATCTTAAATATGCTGGCGTCCATCTTCCAAGGGTGCTGGCAATGTTTTACTCCATATGTCTAGGACATTCATATCTACCTCCAGCTATGATGCAGACCGTGGTGGTACCGATCGTTAAAAGTAAGACTGGTGATATAAGCGACGCCAACAACTATAGACCCATCTCTCTGGCTACAATTCTGTCTAAGGTGCTTGACAGTCTTCTTAACACACTGATGAGTGGCTGTCTCGAGATACATGACAATCAATTCGGTTTCAAATCGGGACTCTCCACTGAGACAGCTATTCTATGCTTGAAGCAGACTGTCAAGTATTATACTGATCGTAAAACACCAGTCTATGCTTGCTTCCTCGACCTTACGAAAGCGTTTGACCTGGTTTCCTATGATATCCTCTGGGATAAACTTAACGGCACATCCTTGCCAAGCGAATGCATTCGTATTCTGAAATATTGGTACGGGAATCAGGTCAACGTAATTCGATGGGCGGGGACGCTGTCTGAACCATACAGATTGGAGTGCGGGGTGAGGCAAGGGGGGTTGACCTCACCAACGCTCTTCAACCTTTATGTAAACGCACTCATCGAGAGGCTGAGCAGCACGCATGTCGGATGTCATGTTGGTGGAGTTTGTGTAAACAACATTAGCTATGCGGACGACATGGTGCTGCTGAGCGCCTCGGTCTGTGGCCTGTCTAAACTGCTCGGCATTTGTGAGGAATATGCTCTCAGTCATGGCCTGCTCTATAACGCCAAGAAAAGTGAGTGTATGGTTTTCCGGGCCAGGGGTAAATGTCCAGATAGTATCCCTAGCATCAAGTTAAATGATATACCGCTAGAGAGGGTCGTCACCTTCAAATACCTTGGGCATCTAGTGACCTCTGACCTGAAGGATGATATAGACATTGAGCGGGAACGTAGGGCGTTGTCTATTAGAGCGAACATGATAGCTCGCAGGTTTGCACGATGCTCGAAGGAAGTAAAAAACACTCTTTTCAGAGCATATTGTACCTGTTTTTATACGAGCGCCCTGTGGATTAACTATACTCAAAAACAGTACAGCGCCCTACGAGTCCAATTCAACAATGCCTACAGGATGTTGTTGGGGCTGCCTCGGCACTGCAGTGCGTCGGGGATGTTTGCTGAGTCGCGCATTGACTGCTTCTATGCGACGATGCGGAAACGGTGCACATCCTTGGTGCGCAGGGTCCGCACCAGCTCCAACACCATCTTGAGAATGATGGCTGAGAGGTTCGACTGTCACTACATTAACCATTGTTGTATGATTAATGTAGTGAAGACAGTTAAATAATCTTATATATTTCATTGTTTCTAGTCTTATTATGTTGAATTTTGATTTTATTTTTTATTTCAATTATAATTTCCGTTTTGTGTATGTTGATTTTGAATTATGTCTTTAATAGTAATTTATTTTAATTTTTGATTTTGATTGTAATGTTAACTTATTCTCTTTTTAATTTTGGTACTGATTCTAATGCTAATTTATTTTTACTATGTTAATCTAATTTATTCATTTTATTTTATATCTGAACGGCGACTGTATGGATCAAGTTATCCGAAATAAATGAATTTATTATTATTATTATTATTGTAGCAATACGCGTTACGCTTGAGCGTGCATATCGTGGCCAGGCAGTTAGGTTTAGGTAAAATTCTATTCGGTCGGTGTGACGGCGACATTAGACGACATGTGGTCTTGTGCCAAGAATGCACTCATTTGGTGCAACATAGTTCCTTCCAGTAAATGAACTAAATAGTGGTATATGTTACTTTATTAGTAGATTATAAAGTGGTATTTGCTTTTGGAAAAAAAAAGTGAAATGAAAGGCCATTTGATTGTGGGTAACACAAATCTACAAAATAGAAAAAGTTATGTCATAGATTTGAATTATAACTTATACAATATGTTAAAAAAAACCTTATCCCATCCGAAAGGGACATATAGGTATGGCATGGCCAATGTCCAATGGCATTAACAAATAAAGTAAGAAACACAAAATATTCATGAAAGTAAAAATCTTTATGAATTTTAAAATGCAAATTCTTTGTCCCAAAATTACCATATTTTCCCAAATTCTAACAAACTTTTAAAACGTGGCAACACCATCTTTGGCATAAGTATGTGCGATCGTCAATTGTTTGTTTATGTCATCACAACCCGAGAAGCGACTGGAGTGTCGCCACCAGTGCCCCTCTGTTGCCAGTGTTAGTTTACTCATTTTAGTTCATTTTATTTAATGTTCATCGGGGTATTTTTGTGTTACCTGTTATCCAAAAAGGATCACATAAATAGAATCTAATCTCGATACCTAATAAAACCCTCGCGGATCATACAGGTTTTTTTTTAACATATTGTATTATGTAGGTATAAAGCGGGGATCCGCTGGATGCGAGACGCACGGGATCGGTCAATGTGACGACACTTGGAGGAGGCCCATGTCCATCAGTGGATGTCTTTCGGCTGAACTGATGATACCTTATACAAATAGCTTTATTTTTTTAAATGGCATATCGTAGGGCAACCTATGAAGCTCGCTTCTGCTTAACCGGGCCATCTTATATTATGTTCTATAATCCAGTGTAATTTAAATACTTGTTACCCATACAAACTTAAACTTGCTTATGCGCGTTTCGATCCCGGATCGGAAATTAAAATAATTTAAACTAAAACTGTCGATCTCTAAAACTGCATCAAAGCTCATAAATAGTAAATTAGCTTACAAAATCAGTAAAGCTAAAACTAAACTGAAACTTTTAGCTAAACTAAACACTAAAAAGCACGTGCCCCTACAATCTGTACTGTAATTGAATCCAACCAATGATGTAATGCCATTGTCTCGGACGATGGTTTTATTCAAAAAGTGGACCGTATATCAGACTATGAGAGAAACTGTGCGGTACACACGGCTCCACATCAAGCTATACATTTCCAGTATAAGCTGACTTCGCATTGTACGGAAATCAGCATAAACTGAAAAAATGTATAGCTTGATGTGTAGCCGTGTGTACAAATGTAATATTGTTAGATAATATGGCGAGCGTTGGTACTTCAACAGATAAAAGAGGATGGATCGCAGTTCTGAGTGAATAAAAGTTTTGAGGTATGCGAGCTAGTTTGCGACGTTAGGAAGCTAAAATCTTATGTGTTGGCGAAATGTATGTGTCTTAGATTGTCTCATGTTGTTTGTCGTCATTCTCAGCGTACAACGGATCGCAGACGTCATTATACGCCGTAAAATAGAACGCATTTGTGCTGAAGCCGTGACAATATTCTATATCTTGCAACGACTGACGTCTGATCATTGCATTGTTTAGGATTGTACTTTTCTATTTTTCTTACTGAAGCCTTGATCTACAAGCTAATATAAAATTAAAAAGATAGGGTGATTTATTATTTTGTAGCTACACACGAACCGACAGGAAAAAGCAGGAGTAATTACAGTATTGGAAAGAGATGGCGCTAGACGACCTGTATAGCTTTTTCTCCTTCCCACACTGGAATTACTCCTGCTTTAAGACGTCATAGTAACCCCCTGCATCTCGCAAGCAAAGTTATGTAAGCTATACCGCACCGTAGCCAACACATTATACAAGGCAAAGATTATGAAAATCCTTTAAATTCTCGACATCAACAGATCGCTGACGTCATCATAATGCCGTAAAATGGAACGCATTTGCACTGAAGCCGTGACAATATTCGATATTCTTGTGACGTTTGAACTTTGCACGGATAGTAGGGTGACCATTCATGTAGTGTGACTAGATTTTCTTTCCAATTTATGTTTTCACTGAAGATTTCTGATCTTTCCACTTTTAAATTTAATTGTGAGCATTTTATTATTAGACAAAAAAGTGGAAAAGTATGTTGTAAAATACGAAAATTCACTACTACTAGATTTTTTTGACGGTGCCAAGTTGTTTATTTAGGGCAAACTATTTATGGATCTCCTACGATGCCTTTACATGCGTTTTATAAAAGACTACTAAAAACATTTTGTCTTCTTTTATAAAAGAGCTATTTTCTATGTGGTATCTTCTAAAAACACAGTACATTCTCTAATTAGTCTGCCAAGTGTGGTACTTGGCAGTGAGAGTGACTTCTAAATTTCCTTTTAGTTCAGCGTTAATTACAGAGCATGATAAATTAAGACGAGGAGCCTTAAATTGAGTATGATTTCATTTAAAATACGCCGAAAATAAAATAAAATTTATTTTACTCTTCATCTGCTTAAGCTCTTCCCAACTACACGTTAGGGTGTTCTTCCAATCAACCAGATGTAGCTGAATACTATTATTTTACATGGAGCGACTGTCTATCTGATCTCTACAACCCAGTTAGATACTGAGTAATACAGTACCCCTTGGTAAGACTGTTCGTCAGACTTTCGGGTCACTGACAACCTGTAACGACTGTCAAAGATCTGCAAATGACAGCCAGGACCAACGGCTTAGCGTGCTTTCCTAGGCACGGAGGAAACTCGTAATGTAATGGACGGTCACCCATCCGCAATCCGATCTTGGCAAGCGCGGCTTAAGCTTGATGATAGACCCGTGTTGCTGTTATTATTTAGCCACAAGTTCCTCCTTTATATTGTACTCCTATCAAAATAAATTTCAAACCATATATTTACATTTACATAGCAATTTAATCATACAAACCAACGGTAGATAAGGTGTCCTCACAAAGGCGAAGATTCAAAGATTACATACATTTGAGGCCACTACAGTTCAGACATCTTGAAGGGAAGACAGTCGAGGATCAAATTCAATATCCTGTGGAGTACTCGCTGCAAACAAGTGGTACTTCAAGTTTGACAACTAGTAGCAATCTGGTTCTCAAGTATAAAGGGTAGTTTTCTGCCGTTTGGAGTTTTATAGGTACTTATTTTGTGCTTTCTTTTGTTTTCTATCTCTGATTTTGCAGTAAAGTGATTTTTATTCTCATTGTCTCTCATTGATTTATGTCAGAGGTAAAATAATTGTGAAAGCTGCAATGTTGAATTAAAAATAATGTTTTTTTAATATTTTTTTGATTTTCGAACTCGCTGTTACAGGTTGGGAAGTCCGTCTGTAGGGAAAGTCTAATAACCAGTCTTACCAAGGGTAACCCAGTACTTACTAACTGAGTTGTGAAGGTCAGGTAAGCAGACGCTCCATGTAAGTATTCAGCTACATCCGGTTAGACTGGAAGCTGGCCCCAACATAGTTGCGAAAAGTAGTTGCTAGGCACTAGGTAGATGATGATTTTTGAACTTGCTGAAAGTATTTAGGTTCCGATTTAAAAATAAAAAAAACGAAATTGTAATCTCACTACTTTGATCGTCTGATACAGAGGTTTTTTTTAAAGATCTATGCAATGTGGGCAGTTGATTTTTTATACAGTTAGTTCTCGTTGACGCACATGCACAAATATAATATATAAATAAAAAACATTTTTTTAGTAGTTAAATTGCAGTAATAAGTGACTAACAAAACACTTATGACTATTTAAAAGGCATGTTGTGAAATGATAGAATACCAAAAATGGTTTCTAATTATGACTTTAAATCGATCTATAAAATGTTGTTACGAAAGCTACGGCAACTAATGCCGTAGCTTTCTTAACAAAATTTTATGAATCTTAATATAAATATTTATGGGTAAAATAAAAGCAACTCTTACAAAACCTACTTTACGGAAAAAGGTTTAAAAAGTAAACAAGCCGTTACAAATTTAATGAGCTCCAATTGTGTTTCCTTCATAATTAATTAATTAGTGAGTAACAATCAAAGCGCGATGAGAAGAAAGTAATTTTATGATTTTCACGCGAATAGGCAATATCTTCGAGTGATGAATATAAATGTTGCTGGGTAATGAGGGAGGGGAAGACCAAGGGAATGATGGATGGATGCATCGATCGTTTGCTTTGTTCGTGTGAGGAATGATATGAAAGAACTTTTTCTTTAGAGTAAATGATAGCTTGACGGTTGACAGATCAACAGCCTTTAAGGCCGAAACACACCGGATCCGTACACGTAGCCGTGCACGTACCATGACGTTGTAATATATGGAACTTTATAGAGACATGGCACACCGCTTGCGTGACGTACACGTGCGCGTAGACTACATGCGTAACGCTACGCATTGCAGCTGCCATGTGTCAAACTTGTGGCGTACCTACGCAGAGCGGAACAGCAACGTCACATTGATGCGTGCAGTAATGACGTTGTAGTCAATGGCATTCCGTATTGGACGTCACACCGAACAAGTTTGAACACGCACATATCTTTGCTGCGCGTGACTACGCGCGTCACTTACGCATTCAGTTGTATTTGTTTTCCAGTTTTACCGATAGTAAGTGATGTTTTGTTTCGGTTTTAATGATGAATAATGAAATTAAAGAAAAACTAATTGTTTGTACAACACAAAAAACAAAGAGTAAAAAATATGTCATATAAAACTTGAACCCATTGTTTTTTGGCACACCCAGGAATATTCTGTCACAATAACAGTAATATTGCTTTTTCTTCATCAGATGAACTACTTGGTCCATTTACCCAATCTTCTTCAGACATCGTGCACAAGAATTGCTGGGTACGCAAAGGACCGGTGCGTTGCGTGCGTACTACGTATGCGTAAGCGTAAGCGTACACGTATGCGTAACCCGGGTTGTCAGGGGTTCACGCGCGTCACCACGCGCGTGTACACGTGTACGTCACGCCACGCATCTGGTCTGACCAGGCCTTTATTCACGCGGGGCGTCGCACGTAACCGGCTATGCATGGTTCGTTCAAATAACACCTACGGCCTAGAGCATAACTGGAAAATTCTAGTTACGGAGATATTGGGGGTCAAAGTTTCAACTTTATCACAAGTTTTTTTTTTTTTTCAATTCTAGTTTTTAAGGTTATAACTTAACTTTAAGAGGGCCCTTCCCGGACCGTCTAACGTCAACGCGAGCATGGTCAAAAAGCTTTTTGTTTCATCCAGAGCCACAGCGGCGATTTTCTTTCAACCCCGTCTTACCCCGCCTCGACCCCTCACAACTCCTCTCCCGCGCACCTCATACCGCCTAACGCGATGACATTGAACGAAAAATAGTGTTCGAAAATTTCTTGCTTTCTTTTCTCGAAAAAACTTGTTCCGGGAAATACGTGTTTTTGAATAAGTCTTACAAGTGTGTGAAATAAATATTTGTCATTAAGGAATCTCCATTACATGTGCAAGGTTTCTATCAAGATGTTTTCTTTATTTTTACAGTTTATGAGTACATTATGAACGGCCAAACTTAAGGTAAAATTTGTACTAAACCTCAATTTTAGGAGGCTTACACTGAATTTGTTTCTACTTTTCTATTTTTTTGTAACCAGAGAAACCTAGATATAGTGCACAAAATACATATTAGTTAAAAAAAAAATCAAAGACATCGGCATGATCACGTACGACCGTTTGTATGAAAAGTATGACAGGTTGGCCGCTCTTAAATATCTCCATGACCCTTTTACTATTCAATATGCACCTATCAGCACAATATTTTGAGTGCTTTACATTGAGTCCTACTGTAAAACGTGATTTTTCACCTAAAAAAAAAGTCGTTTCCTAGAAATATTTTTTGCGTAAAGTTACTTAATTTGATGTAATATGCTTGCTTGACGGCTTCGTGAAGGGTCTATTTATACCCTGTAGGCTAGTGCGATATTTAAACTGTCGTCAATTAGATAAATACACAAAAACCCGTCTCTTTTTTATATAATTGTAGGTTATAACTACAGAACGCCACGCAATTAATCCTCTTTTTGCTTCGTGCACATTTATATAATATCTGGGGACTAAAAATGGCCACATTAGCAGAATCGTAATAGATTATTCTATTATGATTCTGCTGAACCGGCAAAAATAAAATATGAATTATATATTAACTGCGTCAATTCAGAATATTAACTGGGTCAGTAACCATTTTAAGAATTTTAACGTGATTCATAGGTACCTACTATGTATATAATGATTTAAAAAATTAAAATGGCCATAGAACATTTTAGACTCCCTGGTCATACAGGTGCATGAAGGCACCGCTGCAGGTACCTGAAGTTTCTGAAGAATATCACCAATTTGCTTCGTTGGTCTAATGATCGCAAGGTCCACTGTTGACCCCAAAACGCCACGGGTTTGGGTTGGGTCAATTCCAAACTCGGGCAGTGTCATTGAGTTTTTTTCCCAACTGTAGGAATTTCTCAGTAGCAGTCTGATATCTGAATTTGTGCCCGGTTGATGTCAATAGGCTCGCCCCGTGACTTAAAAATAACTGGCAAAATATCTCCAATTCTGTATTACCATGGTCACCTAACTAAACCGTATTGTTAAAGGTCAAAGTATAACCTAACAAAGTTTATTCTTTCTCAAGACATGTAGGGTAGTTCACAAAAACTCTTATGAAGTGTTTCTAAATGTCATCGCTTATTATAAGTTTTTACTTATAAGGACACTTGTAAGTCTTTTTTGTCTTCCACAATACTGTAGACAAACCCTACTTTTCATCTCCCGATAAATGGGAGTCAGCATAATTATGGCACTAAATGCCAAATGTTTGGAGGAAAACGTTCTTGTTTCACTTTTTTTTTAATAGGCGTTACTGTCGCACTGCTGTGCAAAAGCCTCCCCGAATTCCTTCCTTGTACTCTTTTTCCGTGCCTCCTCGAGCCAGCCCACGCGGTACGCGTCATGTTTCATATTTAAAGCTACAATTTTATTCATAACTTTACTCAATCTAATAGCATAGACAATGAATTTCTAGCTGTCTTGCGTTCACAAACGTGGTTGATAAGGAATAACTAGCCTCTGAGAGCTAATAACCAGTGATCGGAATAGGTAGAGCTAATGTGCCTAAAGTTCAAGGAACAGAAACGAAAGTGGAGACTTCCTTACGACAATTTTTTTTTTCGGAATATTTGTTCCGAATGTCGGAACATTACTTAAGTACAACTAAAATTAAAAAAGTAAAACAACTATTGAACTTACTGTTTCTGTTTAAAAAAAAGTGCACGATTTTTATTGTTTAAAAAATAAAGGTTATCTCTTTATCTTCGTTTGAACGCCGTAAGTTAGTGCGGAAGCTTATTTCATTTTCATACCAGCTTTAATAGTTAGAACTAACAAGGTAAAAAACAATTCATACCATTTATTCATTTTGTACAATTATTGGAACTAACTGTTTTATTTCTGTTTACGGTTTAACGTAGACCATAAAATCCCAGCCAGTCCAGCCAATCCAAGCCAGGGTGGTCATGTAAAACATACCCAATAAACGATAAAAAAGTAGAGGTCAAAAAAAAAATTGTCGTAAGAAACACTTTTCGTTTCTGATCCTGGCTTGAACTTTAGGTACATTAGCTCTACCTATTCCGATCACTGTTAATAATATAAATCATTCCCTTCTTTGATATTACTACTAATAGGTATTTGATATAGAAGATGGTTTTTACGGAAATTAACAGTGATAGTGTAGGTATCCGGTAATCGACTGTCATTAAATGGGTCAGAGCCCACTCGTCCCCTAAAATTCGTCCCCCAGTATCTGCCTACCTTGTCCCGTGTTACTACGGGTCGGCACAACACGTTTTCTTCGCCCATTCTCCCCTATCAATAATCATGCTCATCATTCACACCCTCTTCTTTCGTATCATTTCTCAGTTCTTCTCACAATCCGTCCATGTTTTCTTTGGCCTACTTTGGCCTCTCCACCCATCATCATCATCATCATCTGCCTAGCCTTTTATCAACTAGTTTGGGGTCGGCTTCCAGTCTAACTCGATGCTGCTGAATATCAGTATTTCACATGGAGCAACTGTCTTTCTGACCTCCAACCCAGTGAGAACTATAAAAACTATAATTAGATCCTTTCCATCCATGGACATTTATATACATCACTCTTTTAGTCACATGCATTATATCCCCGTCATCCATTTTCTATCTTTTTACCGTTTTGTGACAGGCGCCACTTTCAATCGTCCGCATTTACTCATTTCTTACTTTTTTCATTCGAACGGTCATTATGGTCGTAAAACCTTGCGTTAAAGTATTCATGAGTGGTCTTCGCTTGCTGTTCTAACAGAAAATAATACCCATTTTATTAGATATCTAGAAACTAGAGATAAATTCTATTCTATCGGTTCTTTTTATATCGATAGCCAGGTAGACGAGCGACATTCGACCGCGGAGGAAACAAAATTCCTTAAGCGTGGATAAAAATGTCTGCGGAGAGCTACGGTTTTAACGCACTCGATGTGCGATCATTTTGTCTGCTGCGTCATCGTGACTATGTACTTCGTCACTCTCAATAATCATCTTCCTGTCCTTGTCCCATGCATGTACTTGGACACGGCCCAAAACGTTTTATTCCTTCCATTGTCCCCTGTCAATCGTCACACTATAATTTACTCCTTTTTAAGGTTTCGAACCTCAATCGGCAAAACGGAACCATTATAGGATCACTTTGTTGTCCGTCTGTCAAGACCCTTTTTCTCAGGGATGCGTGGCGGTATCAAGCTGAAATTAATATCAAATACTCAAGTCTGCTACCTCTTGGGGCAATGAAAATCTCAGACTTGTAAGTCAACGCGATCAAAATATATGACTGTTTATGTCGCATATTATGCGATTACACAAGGGAATCAAAACGTAATAGGGTACTTCCCTTTGACCTTGAATCATGAAATTTGGCAAAAAGCAACGCTTTACAGCAACAGCCTTTCCATCTCATTCATATATCATCATGATCTCGTTGATGCGCCTTGTGCAGTCCAGTCACCCGATATGCCCGATTTTAGTTTCTCCAGTGCGTTATTTAATGCAATTGTATCTATTAATTTTGACAGAAAAACTAAACAATAAATTCTTTATTGTCACCAAAATCCGTCTCATTACAATATCCAAAAGACTAACAACTAGGTCATAATAATTTAAACACTCTGACTCCTAAACTAGCTGTAGGTGCATGTGTCTTAGAAGTCACCTTAACCGGGACGTTCCAACAATAAGCAAATGGTGTAAAAAAAAAATAGAATTTAGTATAAGCAAAGAAAAAAAAAACAAAATGAAAAACGTTTAACTGCATGGTGTGTGTATTAATTTAGGATCTGAGTGTGTAGTGAGTAAGTGTAGAGTGTGTGTAGTGTGTGTGTATGTAGTGAGTAAGTGTAGGGTGTGTGGTAAAAAGATACCCCGATAAAAGTCTCTCGTCTACGCAGGCTTTACCCGACAATCGTTCTGTTAGCGTGGTCAGTTTAACTGCCACAGTGAGCGAACTTTAACGACTTCTAGACGATGCTAATTTCCTTTGTTTGATTTTTATAGCGCGCTGTTTGTCCATGAAAATGCTATGAGGAATATTTAGATCGCGTTTTGTTATAGCATGTCTTTACTGGCTTGAATAGGTATTATATATAAATAGACTGATAATTATAGAATTACTTCAGTAATATAGTATTTTAAACTATTACTGCACTATGTACTTCGTCATAATGAAGGTGTAGTTTTTTAAATATTTGTCATACATTTATATTTACAACAAATATAATATTGTGTATAAAATATAATGTATTTCGGAGATGTCAGGATTTACTCCGCTAGGCTTCTACATCATGTGGGCAGACGATGGGTTTCGTGCTATGAAAAGACACTGAGCGATACAATGTTTCTAGCAAAACTAACGAATTACTTGAGATTACAACGTAGCACAATAACACAGGGCTTTTTTTTTTTTCGTTTGGGATGTCATCAAATAACCCCTCCCGCTCTGGGTTGAACAGGAGGGAGTGTCAGACTGACAAAAACCCATCCATGTTCCTTCCTTTGCCCTTTGTGTTCCAGGGCCGCGATATCTCTTTCGAACAGTCCCGCAACCCTGGCAGGCATCGGTCCTTACGGACCCCTTCCTGTTTGCTGACTCTCTTCGAGGCGCGCGTGGAACACGAACGCGCCGTCGATACGGCCTGTCGTCATAAGACGGACGGACGGCGAGCTAGCCCATAGCTCACCGGCCACAGGCCCGCGCCTACGGTGGCCGCGGGTCACCACGTGGCCCCAGACGCCCGGTGCGCCTCCCACAGCGGCTGAGACCCGGGTCCCGCCACCTCCTCCGCTAGCATGACTGCTTCGCAGAAGGAGGTGTCCCATTCGTTCTCGTTCCGTCCCATTCCCTCTCGCTCCGGACCATGGATTGAACCAGGGCCGGACGCGAGAGGTCGCCGCCGCCGATTGCCTCCCGCCCGATTAGGTGCAGGAACCTCCCGAAACAACCACTACGTGCCTTTGATCCATTTTATGCCCATAAATTATTACGACCGTCTCCTACATGTATACTAAATGTAATACTTAAATTTATACATTTACAAAAGATAAACTCAAGCAAGGTGTACCAAATAAATAATAACCCTAAGTTAACAAGAAAAACAGTACAAAACAAACTGTTAGCTTCGGCACCTGAGCTTACAAAGTAAATAATGAAGTTACACCACCGACGCGCCTCTAACGGCGGCGAGGAAACCGCGGCCTTATGCTAACTATAGGAAGTTTCAGAACGTGAATAAGTACGTAAGTAGGAATTTATCTTGTAATCTGGTGGTTATATAGTCTTTGTTTGTATGCAAAGGCGAGTTTGTTTAAGTTTTGCTTGACTTTTTGGAGAACTGATTTAAATTTCGGGTATGAATGTGGATGGCTATAAGAGTAGAGGAAGACCAAAGAAACGATGGACGGACTGTGTGAAGGATGATATGGTTAGAAAAGAGGTGACTTGAGATGACGAGTAATAGAGAAGTATGGAAGAAGAAGACATGCTGCGCCGACCACAAATAAATTGGAATAGGGGCAGGAGAATTTTGGTGATGATTTTTGTTGTGACCCTGATGAGAGAACTTAGATGGCAATGTGGCAATAGCTTTCATCGGTTTTCGTATTTCTCCTCGTTAGTCTAGTGGTCGCAAGCGTGACTGCTGAGCATGAGGTCCTGGTTTTGATTCCCAGGTCGGGTAAAGTGTTACTGGGTTTTTCCATCAGGAATTTCTCAGTAGGAGTCACAGAACAGAGGCAGCTTCATGTCAAGTCGAATGGTAATACTCCGGTAAGAATAATAGCTTCCCATAACTATTTATATTACCAAGCTATTAGAAAATTCATTCCTCTACTCCTTGTGTTTTAACTACAAAACTTCACTACCCGAAAACCATAAACGCTCCCGTTTTAAAATCAATCTACTGGCCCCTAAACTCAGGTAAAACTAACGTATACAACAGCGATATTGCTTGAAGTCACGAATGCAATAGCCTGTTCCGTTTAAAGAGCTGTAGCCAACACAATGGTTTCCAATCTCACTGACTGGATGAAGGAAATAGGTTTCTTTCAGTTACGACTAGGGTATAAAGAATGGGTCACAAAGGGGGTGAAGACGGGGGAAGGGCTATTGTTAATGGTCGATTTTTATAGTGAGTGTTTGTTGAGTTTGTGGGTACGGTTTGATGGTAAACGATAAAGGGTTTGACGTGTTTCTAACTGTGGAGGAGTTATGTCTTGAACTGTAGTCATTTAATATTAAGATGTCGATGAACATTTGTATAAAGTTCCTCGATTTGTCAAAGTGCGTACATACCTAAGTAATTTTAGCTGGAGAACAATCCAACCCTCCAACCCTTGTCCCAATTTATCTGTGGTCGGCGCAGCATGTCTTCTTCTTCGCATACTTCTCTATTACTCGTCATCTCATCAGTCACCTTCTTTCCAGCCAAATGTTTAATAATACTACACGGTGGTTGTGGAAGAACTGTATTTCAACAAAAATATTCATGTGCCCTAAGAGGTTTGGCGTAAAGGTAACGATAGCTTGCATTTTAATCGAGCAACGCCATCTATCGGGCCATGAGGAACTAAATTACTCAAACATTCCTGCCGGCCAAGGACTGTGTAAGTCCTTCAGAAGAGGTTAAATTTAAAGTTATTTATTATTTATTTATCATCCTTCACACAGTCCATCCATCGTTTATTTGGTCTTCCTCTACTCTTATATCCATCTAAATTCATACTCAACATTTTCCTCACTACATTTTCCTCATTCCTCCGCATCACATGTCCATACCACGATAACTGATTACCACACAACTTTTCACTCACCCGGCGCCACTTTCAAACTTCTTCATATTATGTACTCATTCCTTATTTTATCCATTTGTGGTCCCCCTTAGCATTCTCATCTCAACCACATGCAATTGCCTTTTATTCATATTATATCAAATAATGTTTTCATGTAAAAATATTTCTCCACAAAAAGTAACTTTGGTGTGAAAGCACATTTAGTACATACTGATTTACTAACAAAAAATTCAAACTACGCGCACAATGCTAAAAAGTCCATCTGGTAAAAAAACAATTGCCCATCTCTAACAAATACCCGAGTCGAGCCAGCGAACACAAAAAGTTGCTAAAATCCGCATTATAAATTGAAAAGACGGTCATGTCTCCCCAATTATTCTTTAACTCCCATCACGTCGTCGGCTCGGATTCTGCCGGATTCATCCCTGCTCCGTGCCGGATTCCGTGACATTGCGGTTGCGGTGCCGCCTACCCGAGATGACAGACTACCATTTATTATTAAAGAGGTGTAATAGGTGGTTGTACGACTAATTACGGGCATTCTGTAGTTTCGCTTTTAATTTATTTGCGGTGTTTTCAATAGTGCTAACAGAGATAGTTTCTTACAAGGTTTGTAACATGTAGGTACCTATGTATTTGAAATTTGACAACTGGATACGACATACTCGTAGTAGCAAAGGCTACCTAAAGGGAACCTTGTGAGCTATGAGGGAAAGCCCTCATAGCTCATGTCGACACGATAATTAGAGAAGTAACCCCGACTTACGAACAGTGAGTCGTGGGTTCGAACCCAGGCAGGCGCATTACTTTGTGTAATTTATTTCATCACCACTGCACTCAAAACAGTGAAGGAAAACATCGTGAGGAAACCGGCATGTCCAAGAACCAAAAAAATTCGAAGACATGTGACATCTAGCAATCCGCACTGGGCCCGCGTGGTGGATTCATTAAATTCATTCATTCATTCATTTCATTAATTCATTCATTCATTCCCGCCCATTCCCTCTCATAGAGAGGAGGCCGTGTGTTCCAGCAGTGGGAACATTACAGGCTGACTATAAGTATAACCCAAAACTCGAAGTGAAATACCTCCTATCCAAAAGTTATCTCCGATCTTTTATTTGTAGAATTTTATCTGCAAACAGCCGTCCCTTAGGACTTTCAAAACTTGGAACTCCTACTTATTGTCTATAAGTAAGACAGTATAGCGCCCTGGGATACCAGGAGAATTTAGACCCTTAGGTGTATACTTACCGGATCTTTTTAGAGTTCCGTAACCGAATGGAAAAAACGGAACTCTTATAGATTCGTCATGTCTGTCTGTCTGTTTTTCCGTGTATGTCACAGCCACTTTATTACGAAACTATTAGGACTACACAGTTGAAACTTAGTAAGTAGATGTATTCTGTAAACCGCTTTCCGATTTTTATACAAAAAAAAACAAAAAAAAATAAGATTATGGGGGGCTCCCCATTTATGGGACTGAAACTGAAAAATAATTTTTTCATCAAACTTAAACGTACGGGTGCGTGCGGTGCCGTTTTATAGATAGGTCTTTAAAAAATGACACTGAGGTTCCTAAAACCGTTTTTTCTCAAAGTCATTCATTTGAAAGATAGACAATAGACACTCCCAAAGTGGTAAAATGTGCCCCCTCCCTCTAATTTCTAAAGAGGAGGAAAATTCTGAAAAAAAATGTAGGATTGTAGAATGTAAATAAAACTGTCAACCAAAATTGGTTTGAATAAGATTTGATGTTTAGTTTTTGAGATTTGGGAATTTTTTCATCAAACTGCAGCAGTAACTTTGTTTTTCATTAACATAATATGAAAAACAAACTTAGTTTTGCTGTTGAATGTAAAACATTGCAACATATGAAAGAGCCTAAAAAATATTTTTGTTATATTGTTTGCTGCTACGGAACCCTATGTGCGTGTGGGTACGACTCGCACTTGACCCGTTTTCTTGTTTGCAACAGGCATTACCACTGGTTCGTTTATGCCTACACGTTACCTCAAAATATAAAACTTGTATTATTTGAAGTTAAAATTATTGAACTTTGCCCTTATCTCTGGTTGACGTCACAGGTATAGGTAATTTTACCATTATATTACGTAGAGGCAGCAACGTCATTCTTTCTGCGAAATAATGACTATGGTGAATATTTTCCTATGTTTTGTAGAATAATAATTCCATATAATATAATCCTTCATTTCCCCTAAGACCCACTGACCTTTTGTTCCTCTGACAAATGTTATGCAGTTACGTAATCTTGAAGAGGAAAACATGACGTTTACAGTTATTTATAGGATGTTACACGGATCTTTTGGATTTTGAATGACTTTAACAGAAAGGCGCCGTTGGTAAATATTTTGAGATTTTAACCGATGAAAAGAAACGAGGAGGTTCTCAATTCGACACGTTTATACAGGATGGAATTTTTCAACGCCTCCTGGAGGGAAAGTACTCTAAATACTGGAGATAGAAAATTGTTCTCAAAGGAAACATTCCTTAATTTTTAGAATAAATAAATCTGCATTCAAAATTTTCGAAAATTCGTTTGCCACACTCGAGTAAAAGTGCTTTTTCTTATCCCATTGAATATATAAGTTTAGATTTCCTGGTTTTCCTTTCATTTAATTTGACATGTTTGTTAGAGAGATTTGATCCATATGATTGACCCTACCGATTGATGTCATAAAAGTACAGGTTGTTACTTTTTGGCATTTAGCCGGTTCGATTCCCAAGAGTGGCAAGCGAATTTTCGAAAATCTTTGAATGCAGATTTATTTCTTTAAAAAAATAAAGGAATGTTTCCTTATAGTAAAATTTTCTATCTCTAGTATTTAGAGTACTTTCCCTCCAGGTGGCGTTGAAAAATTCCATCCTGTATATATATATTTTGTATACGTATGACCACACAAAACTTTTTACAGAAAAGTCCGATTTTAATTATTTTTGTTTTTAAGGAGCTTAAACAGCGTGCTGCCGACCGCTTCATCGATGCTGCCGCGTGCTATGGTACTCCCGCTCTGCTTATCGCTCTAGCAAATGACGGTTCTGAGCGACAGAAAACTGTAGAATCATTGAAAAATGCGATTCCGTGCTGCCAGATGAGGCGTAACCCTAAGAAAGTACTAACGTCTGACTGACTGACAGATATCCAAGTCAAACCACAAGTATTCAGTTTCCCCCAATTCATTACGGATTACTAAACTCACAAAAGAATCTCGAAGCCATTGAGTCGAAGTTTTGAGGTTAAGCACGTCAATCGTGCACTCAATTACCTACGTTTCTTTTGTTGTCAAAATCAAATGAAATCGGAAATCATTAAACTTTAGTTATAAGGGTACTTCAATCAAACTTATTTCATTTAATTCCCGAAAAATTTCGGAAGTTTTTGTTCTATTATTTGTTTATTGGTATCGTAATGCGAAATTAGTTGAACAGAGAATTTAGTTCAATGGGTTTCAGGATTATTGGATTTGAATTAACAAATTATTCAATTTAATAAGCTTGGAAAAACATGATTTACTTACTAAAATAAAAGTCCAGATAATCGTGTATTTTGTACTATTATAATTGGCATTAGAAAATTACTAAGTTCTATTTAATATTATACAGAAAACACAAAGTAACAAAATTATAAGACCCAAAATAGCAACATAAATATTCTAATTGGTGTTACCATTTTAGGAGAAAAATTTAAATTTAATTATAGTTATAAAGGCAGTGAAATAACCTCTGTATGGTTTGGGTAGTTGTAAGTACGCAGATAATTATATCAACAATGAGATGGCAATCAAGCCCGAGTCCACGTGGACCAAATTTTTTCCCATGTTTCATTGGAAAGTGAACAAACACCACATCTGTAATGCGTAAATGTCTAAAATAAGACAAAGTGCCTCTTGTTCGCTGGAATTATCAACCGTGCAGAACGAAATAATTTCTATGAAAGCAAAACAATTTAAACTGTCAGATAATTCGCTATCTCTTAACAATGGTATCTCTCAGCTGATTCTAAATTACTCTATGCACTTGACGATATATAGACGATCACATGCCTTACACTCCACATAGAGGGTGTACCACCACATAAAAATGATGCCGTGACCAGAGGATTGCAGCTTCGTGTCAAAAAAAATCGACGCGACTGGTCCAGAGCTAATTAAGAAATACACTACATTACCACACAACGTAGGAAATAGAGCACAGAGTATTGTTAGGATATTCGCTTTCAGAGATGCCGGAAGCAGAAAAGATGAAGCTCCACCTCGCACAACTGCACTATTATATATAATGTATAAAATAATGAATATAATATACACGTGTAAATTTACAGGTTTACATCTAGACAAAGGTTGCAGAGGTGAACTATAAGTGAATACTTATTTATATAAACCTACAAGCCTCAATAAAATATAATAAATTTTACATAACCTAATCATAACAATTTTGTTTACAGGATAAAGAAGATACACAAATAACATCTTGGTCCTTGTTATAAAATTAACAAAAAAAAAAAAAAAAAAAAACTAGCAATTCCAGTATCGTTCGGCTTATAAACTAAAACTAACATTGTAATACATAGGACTCGCGTGGGCCGGGGGCGCGGTGTCGATTACGGGATCTTAAGCTCAAAAGGGTAGCTGCATTTGTTTAACGCGTAAAATGTCTGAGAAACGACGGGGCAGGAGTTTAAAAAAAAAAACAATGGATGATAATATCCATGAAGGTGAAAGTAGCGGTCTGAAGGGGCATTCTAACGGGACCATTGATAACGTCACTCTAGAGATATTACTACAGAAAATGGACGAGTTTAAGCAGAAACTCGAGTCAATAAGTTCGCACGGTAATAATGAGGGCGGGGTAGGCGCAAATAGTACGTCTTCACACGAGATCGTAGGAGAATCTAACGATTTAGGACCTAGGGCTAGTACGCAAGAGACAGCTAATTTCATCACGGAAGACAATAGTACGATGTCGTCTATCACTCGGAACATTTTCGTGGTCCAACCTACGATTAGCAAACCCATCTTTGACGGGAAATCGCAAATTAACCCGATCACATTTCTAAAAAGACTGAAAAAGTATATCAAATCGATTAACGCTCACGATAGGGAGGTAGATATCGCTCTGGAGTGTGTCACGGGGCACGTGCGAAAGGTTATGGAGGTGTATTCGAAGGGATGGGCAACGTTTGCTGACTTTGAGACAGATTTCCGACGTAATTATTGGACGGAACAGATTCAAGAAGCGGTAAGATATAAATTGATTAGAGGGGTGTATTCTCGTGATTCCGGTATCACTATGTCCGAACACTTTGCCGAGCAAATAGAATCTATGCAATCATTAACTATTGCATTTAGTGAGAGGGACTTAGTAAACTCCATAATGAGACATTATTCGGTAGACATACAACAACTATGGTTTACTAGAACGGGAGAACCCACTATTATAAACGGCGCGAATTTTCTCAGGGGGCTCGAACAAAACATTGTCTTCAGGCAACAGGTGACACCTGTGAGTCACCTCGTGAGGAACAATAGGCGGGACAGACACGATAGACCGCCTATCACGGCGACTATAACGGCTGAGGTACGAGGTAGAGGTCAGTGGAACTCGTACAGGGGAAGGGGTTATCAGAGGGGCCGGGCAGGGTATAGGTCCAACTATAATCGGGCCGTGCCGCCAACAATGAATAGGAACGAACACACTATAGGGAGGCCAGCTATTACCTTTGTCAAAAGAAATGAGCCAGCCACTTCATCGCGACCTGTGGGGGAGGAAAAACAAAAAAACTAATGTCCCCTACACAAGCGAGTCCAAGAAGATTAGATATGTGTGATGTGGGGAACGGGAGGACTCAAAATTATGTCAGAAAGAACATAGCTTATAACATTCTCACGAAGCTAGGATGGAAGGCGGGAGAGAGGTTAGGCATGAGTGGGGTAGGATTAAGGAAACCGTTAGGCGAAACTGGGGATGACGGGGAAGATTATAGATCACTGGCGAAAAAAGTAGGTATTTTACTAGAAGGGCAGTTTGATTCAAACATGACGTGTGAGGAGGGCGGATCGATATGTGACGTTTGCACGGGGGGAGTTAGGGCGATGTTTGCAATGTTTCACGAATTAGAAGAGGAAGATGAAGAGAGTAATGACTACTCACTACCTAGGTTACCCGAGGTGTGCGTGTGTTTATACGGTAGGAATATAAATGCGCTAATTGATACAGGGAGTCAGATTAGCGGAATAACTAGGGAATTGTATGATTCTATCCGGGAGGAAAGGGGCGACCTACCAGAGATCGCGATCCCGGCGGTGCAAGTGCAAGGGGCTTTCGGGTCGCGAAGTGAAAGCACTAATCGGTTAGTGTTAATAGAATTCAAACTAGGTAGCACTTTAGTGGAGGCACCTGTACTGATCATGCGTAGACTACCTAGGTCTTTGATATTAGGGGTCGACTGGCTCGAACGTGTGAAGGGGGTGGTAAATTGCGGGGAGGAACGAACGTTGACGATAGAACACTTGGGAGTTAGATCGAACATTAAATTAGATTCGAATTGCGAGATTGAACGATTGGGGGGCGCAGCGAACGCCAGTATAATTAATTCGATGATAGGACGTGACATTCACCAAACAAATAAGTCAAACCAGAATATCGAGACAAATGTCAATTCAAATATCACGATCGATCGCGCACCAAATTGGAAGGAACATTTAGACAATACTACTTTGAGTGACGAACAAAAGGATCTATTGTTACCGGTATTAGAAAAACATATCAAGGTTTTTACCAATAGGTTAGGGCTAACAAATAAATACGAGCACGTCATAAAGTTGGTAGATGAGGAACCGTTTGTTAGACGCAGTTATCCGGTGCCATTTGGGCATAGAGAACAAGTTAGGAAAAAGTTGGCCGAGCTAGAAAGTTTAGGGGTTATTCAACAAGAGGCAACGCCATATTGCAGTCCGTTAACTTAAACAAAAAAAAAACGAGACGGGACAATAAGGGTTTTATTAGATGCACGTGAGCTCAATAAAAAGATGGAGGGTGACGCCGGATCGCCGCCACTTGCCTCAGAAATATTACAGTCATTTCACGGAGTTAATTACATAAGCTTGATTGACTGTAATGATGCGTATTTTCAATTACTATTGTATAAAGATTCTAGGAAGTACACTGGATTTACGTTTATGGGGAAGACTTATACCTATCGCGTATTACCACAAGGATTAAAGACCTCAGTAGCGGGCTTCTCTAGGGCCATGGATATCATCCTTGATGACATCCGGGACTTCTGTATGAATTATTTGGATGATATCATCGTTTTCACTACGGGGGACCTAAACTTGCATCTAGACCACTTAGACCAGGTCTTAGGGAAATTAGAGGACGCGGGGATGACAGGCAGAATAGAGAAGTGTCGATTTTTGTGCGTCGAAGTAAAATTGTTAGGGCAGATAGTTAATTAGCATTAACGGGAAACGTATGGACCGTGATCGAGCGGACGCTATAGCAAACTTCCCAGCGCCGAGAACCGTAAAACAATTACGAGGGTTTTTAGGACTCATAAGTTATTTCAGACGGTTCGTTTCAAGGTATAGTGAAGAGGTTAGGCCTTTGTACAATTTATTGAAGTTAAAATCAAAGTGGACTTGGACCAAAAGGGAAAACGAGTGTTTTGAGAGAGTGAAAGGACTGTTTTTAAATACAGTACTACTCTCGCACCCAGATCCTAAGGGGACGTATTACTTACAGACTGATAGTAGTAATTTGGGGATCTCCGGATACATGTATCAACTAACTGATGACGGAGAGGAGAAGGTTTTAGGATTCTGTAGCAAATCTTTGTCGGAAACAGAGCGTCGTTGGACTGTAACAGAGTAAGAGCTGTGGGCTGTGGTGTATAGTCTATCTAAGTTTGAGACGTATTTACGGGGGGCGCGACTAATTATTCGGACCGATCATAAAAGTTTGGTATTCTTACAGTCATGCAAATTACTGAGTGCACGTATGATACGTTGGGTGCACTATGTAAGTCGATTCGATTACACGGTAGAACATGTCAAAGGTACGGTAAATGTAGTAGCCGATGTACTGTCGCGATATATTGCGGGGGCCACCGATATAATAACAAGCAAAACGCTGGGACTGGAGATGAATTTATTCAAGGTACCGTTAGGACGAAAGATAAGACGGAGCTGGAAGGATATTAGGGATTATCAGCGGGACGATGAGGTAGCTCAGGAAATCGTTAAACGTATTGAGAAAGTAGGCACGTCGGAGTCAAAATATTTCGTGTTCAAAGAAGGAGTACTTTACAAAAGGAACAAGAATGAAGAAGTATTGAAGTTGTATGTTCCAATTAGATTACAGAACGAGTTGATTAGAAGCATACATGAGGAAATAGGTCATTTCGGACGATACAAGGTTTATTCACTGATGAGAAAACGTTATTATTTTGCTAATATGTCACGCGAGATAGGAAAAATTGTAAGGACTTGCGAGATATGTCAAAAATCTAAACATGCATCAGAAACGCACACGGGGCCAATAAAAACCGTAATAGCCAATGACATAGGAGAACGGGTATTTTGCGACATATACGGACCATTACCTACGGGAAGGTATGGATACAGATACATCTTTGTCATGCAAGATGCGTTTAGTAAATTCATTAGGCTGTATCCACTGAGACAGGCGTCGGGGAGAGCAACTTTGACTTGCGTAAGAAAGTTCCACAGGGAGCTAAAAGTAGTGAACTTATGTTCAGATCGGGGCACTAACTTTACATCAAAGATATTCGAAACGGGGGTTAGACAGTTGGGGATAGAGTTGACACACACCTCGATTCGAAATCCACGACCTAACTCGACTGAGAGAGTAAATAAGGAACTAGGGCGGCTATTTAGAACCTATTGCGACAGGTCACATAGATCGTGGGTTGATCTATTAAGTGACATTGAAGACTGCTATAATAGCGTAACACACACCACTACGGGTTATTCACCAAACGAGATAGTCAGGGGAGTAGAAACCGTACTGTCCACCGATATTGTTAAAGCAAACCGAAGTAAATCAAATCAACAATTAGAGACGATAGACCAGATTCGGCGGCAGGCGCGCTTGAATACAGTTAGAGCGGCTGACAGTAAAGAAATGTATTATAACAAGAATCATCGGTTGATTCGATTCGAGATAGGGGACCTTGTGAAGTTAAAGACTTTCGCGAAGTCAGATGCAGATAAGAAAATAACTCGGAAATTTATGAGATTATTTGAGGGGCCATATAAAATAGGCGCGATACCTTACGATAACGTATACACATTGATAGACATCCCCACCGGAAAGATCAGGGGAAATTACAACGCCATCCACCTGTTCCGTTACTACACCAGCAAATGAAAAAAAAAAAAGGTTTTTTTCTCGCCGGGTAATTCATTGAGAGAGACAACAATAGGACCGCAATTCAACAATGAGGGATAGGATTTTATGAGAGTAAGTCAGTACAATGGGGACTGTAAGAGTAAGGATAGGACCGCGGGAATATGGTTAGAAACGTGTGAACAATTGAGGAGTTGTGAGAAATTGTAGCGAATACGGGTCAATTAAAAAACTAGATGCTTATGGAGTTAGAGGTAATGTACTTGATCTTTTAAAATCCTACTTACGTGACAGAATACAAGTAACAGAAATAAGAAGATTAAATGTCAATACCAAAAAAGAAGAGAAAATCCTATCTGAAGAACGTAAAGTTAGGTATGGCGTTCCACAAGGAAGTGTACTAGGACCACCACTTTTTACACTTTATATTAATGACCTTCCAATGGCGATAGAGCATCCTATGATACTTTTTGCAGATGACAGTACTATATCTATACCTTGTAACCAAAGAGATCTGTATAAAGATGAAATAACGAATACTTTAATAAAAATAATAAAATGGTTGGAAAATAATAATTTAAAAATTAATTTGAATAAAACTGTTATAATTCATTTTAGCAAGCGTACAATGACATTTCCGAATTTTGACATTACATATAAGAATAATATTATTGACACAGTAAATACTACAACATTTTTGGGGCTAACTATAGATTGCAATTTAAACTGGAAGGCGCACATAGAGATTCTAAGTAAAAAAATTAGTAGTAATGCGTATGCTTTGAATATTTTGGCGCGAACTGTTAATACTGAGGCGTTATTAACGTCCTACTACGGTCTGACAGAATCTATACTCCGATACGGCGTTATATTTTGGGGTAATTCAACAAACAAGGAGATAGCGTTTAAAGCTCAAAAGAGATGCATCAGAGCCATGTTTAGTTTAAAAACCACGGACAGTTGTAAACCCTATTTCAAACAACATAAAATATTGACATTGCCATCTCTTTACATCTTAGAGATTGTTGTATTTATTAGAAACAATCCAGAGTTATTTCCCCGCATGTCAGATCAATTTCCAAGAAATCGCCGTGATCAAAGTCAGATCTGCCTTCATGCAAGTCGGACAGCATTTATGCGCAAGAGTGTTCTTTGCATGGCTCCAACTATTTATAATAAATTACCAAAAAGTTGGAGGGAGCTTACTAACATAGACTTGAAGACGAAATTAAAACTATTTTTGACGACCAAAGCTTATTATAGCATTAATGAATTTATGGCCGACTCATTTGCAACAAGTTAAAATGTATTTGATATCTTATTTTATTGACATAATGTATTGTAATTTTGACATTTTACTGTAAAGTTTGACATTGTTATAGTTTTCTTATTTTATTTTATTGACATTTTTTACTGTTAATTTGACATTTTCTTTATTTTATTATTATTAATTTGATTTTTTCCAATGAGTGATATTTGATGTAACCTTCTGAATTATTTTATTTACTGAAAATGGATATATTAGCGTAATAAAAAAAAAGAAAACAACATAATATATTTGCACGTCGCGTATGTGGCAAACATGTTGCACATAAATTTATAATAATATCCTGCATGCATAATATCATCGTTCTGTATGTATACACATGTTTGAGCAAATAAATATACTTACTTACTTACTTACTTACTTACGGTTGAAATAGATTTTTGAAACGACGAGTTGGGCAGGAAGCTAGTAAGGCGGTGTTTCAGAAATCTATTTGGGGGCGTGTGAGATGGCAATCAAGCCCGAGTCCACGTGGACCAAATTCTTTCCCATGTTTCATTGGAAAGTGAACAAACACCACATCTGTAATGCGTAAATGTCTAAAATAAGACAAAGTGCCTCTTGTTCGCTGGAATTATCAACCGTGCAGAACGAAATAATTTCTATGAAAGCAAAACAATTTAAACTGTCAGATAATTCGATATTTATTGGGGTTTTGACGCGGGTTAGATACTTGAAACAATACTTAAATTGCCATGTCTCGTGTTTCCAAAGATTTTTTTTGATGTTGCTAAGAAAAAAATGCTGAGACGCTGAGTGCACAATATAAATTTATCAATGTGGGTGACTTAAGGAAATTTCTAGAAGGATTTTGGACAGAGCCACACCCACGCCGGAGGGATCGGCCAATAATGAGATTGCATTATTTTTTCTCAAGGTTATTTTAAAATTTACAGTGCGCTTGAGGGCGGGGCCTGGGCGATCGTTTGAAAGGACGCATCCATCGGTTCAGGACAGACCGGAGGCGACTCTCGAGACGTCAAGGCGATTCTCTTTACGATAATCTGTATTAGTTTTAAATAGAAGCAGTGTAGCATATTTTGATTCCTATCTTTTGTTTGTAAAAAGTGTTGTTAGATTTAAATTTGTAACCTCAGTGCGAATTTCACCTAGAGCAACTACTACGTCGAATAATTCACGACAGTGAATCGTTCGTGAGTAAAATTCAACAAGGTCACGTGAGTTACAATAATTAACGGGGACGACACCCACGAACTCCAGTCTAAATTCTATAAGTAAATTGAATAACATCTCTATTATTATGGAACCCGATACTTCCCCAAACTTCAAGAAATTAAACATAGAGTATTTACATCCCATTTTCCGGGGTTATTACATTGAGGCAGGTTATTTAATCGGGGTTATTATCATAATTGTCCTGATAAAGAAATGCATGGACTGTAGAGACGAGAGGGAGCCGGAGGACTGAGGGTCGCGTGTGTCGATACCCTGACTATTTGATCATTTAAAGTCTATGTAATTAGTTCCTAATGTAAATTTTATTGGACGGCTAACTGATAATTTCCGTCAAACTTTATTATGAATTCCAGCCAATAATATGACTGAGGATGTTTTGAGGAGAACGGTTGCGGGCTGTCTTTGTGTTATTGTACGTATAATCATGAATTATATGTATATATCCAATTTGTGTTTATTTTAAGTTTGTTGGCAGAATAACGGTTTTTTCTGTTTCGATATTTGGATTTTTCCGTTATTATATCAAGGCCATAGGAACCCAAATATCGGCTCTACATTCACTAATGTTGGATGTAGGGTTAATTCACACACCAGTTTCGTGATGAAGGGGCAGGGAAGCAAAGCTAAACGAGGAGTTATCTCACAGTCTGTAAATTCACGGGAGGTCATGACTGTGAACTATCATCACCCTAAACAAATAAATAACAGGGCGTGATATTACATTCCTTAGAGTATACACCACCTTAAATTACATTGGATACCCGATTTGAGTAAATAATGACTGGACAGATCATAGTTCTGAAACAATAAAATAATAGAACTTGATCTTTCATTAATTAAAGATATACTCAAGATAGTAGTACAAGTGAATTGCGTTGAAGTGATGCACCGTACTTTATTATAATTTAAACCATGATGTTCCATTTGGACCTTTTAAAAACTACTCGCCTATCTTCCCCTGAATCAACACCGATTGTATTAAATAAATGATTTTAATTAACTAAACTATAAATTTGTTTTTCTTTATAGAATAAGTTCCCTATGTTTATGACGAAGGAGGAATAGGTTATATTTATTATCCTGTGTACTTGTGGCTAAATTAATCTTTCAAGAGATATCATAATTGACTATATTATTCGACTCAATTAGGACAAATTTCTATTGTTTTTCCAGACCCAAATATACTCTGAACGCTCTTATAGGTACACTTTTGCAATCCGTCTGTTAAAGACAGTAACTCAACACAGAATCTTGGCTTAAATCTCGATAAAATCAAGATAGTCCAACCTGACTAGTTCTACTATTAATTACTAGATCGAAGGAGAGAGAAGGAGATCTAGAGAGGGATAGCTTATCTTTCAGACAAATCAATCGGATATTAAAATTTCACTCTCAATCCAACTAAAGTAGGCAGTAGGATCATGTTAGGAGGCCCAGAGATACGATGTTGACAGATATAGTTCATCCGGTTAGATTCAAAGACCTCTACCACTACAGCTATTATTCTTATATTATATCACACGAATCAGTACATACATGGGAGGCGACAGGTGCAAGTGGGAGCGTCACTCACACTCTCTTCAGACCGATCCCTGACTTGTTTGGGTGGCCACCCAGTTAAATTCCGTAGTTTGATAATATATACATAAATACAACAGATATCTGATCAGGAGGTAAAAAATATGCTTAGCACACCTATGATTATGATCGCTTCGCAGCGGGTTAGGTACATAAGGGAAAGGTCTATATACCTCCATAACTACCGTAAGGTAGGCCCTGAGCCGGGCCCTAGGAAATTAGTCCGACGCTCACTAACTTGGCTTGATCAGTGCAGATACCTAGTATCTCTACAAAGTAAAGTTCACCTGTGTTCAACTGACTAGAACACTCAACCTTAGTTGCCACTAGGATATAATGAGTCAAGTTGTCGGTAATATTTGATATAAACAATGTTTTACTTAATAAAATTGAATTAATCTAAGATAATAATCGTCCTTTCTTAATATAGTAGAGTTAATCTATCAAGGTCAAGAGACACGGTAGGTTAACTATGATCTAAGGTGAACCTAGTCAGAGGGCCAGTGGCGATATTTTGTCCAACCATGCTATGTACTAGGATAAATGTAAATGCAGACGACGATAAAGACTAATGAGGCAATAATTCGCTATCTCTTAACAATGGTATCTCTCAGCTGATTCTAAATTACTCTATGCACTTGACGATATATAGACGATCACATGCCTTACACTCCACATAGAGGGTGTACCACCACAACAATAATAAAAAAAGAATATTATATAATGACTTTCATAGTACAGGGTTCAAATAAGGACGGAATAGAACAATATTTCAATTTAATCAACCCATAAATGTCGATCTACAATAGATCTCAACAGTAAATAATTATAGACAACTTATAATAAAATAATAATAATACCAGCCTATTACTGTCCCACTGCTGGGCAAAGGCCTCTTCTCAAAAGAGAAGGCACGAGCTTGTTCAAGACGGGTTGGCGATTTCAGACTTTTATAAGTCCAGGTTTCCTCACGATGTTTTCCTTCACCGATGTCTGTGATGTCCAAGATAAACTTAGAATGTACATATGAATTGAAAAAGTCACATTGGTACTTGCCCGGATTTGAACCTACAACCGCATGCATGGGAGGCGAGGCCTTAACCTCTGGGCCATCACGACACTCATAGACAACTTACTTAGTTACAATAAACATAACATCAAACTTGTAATCCCCTAAGGTAGGCAGACAGAGGTGTACCTAATCGTACACCCACATTTCAACAGTTACGTTTAAGCCCCATGTAATAGGGGCCGAGCGTATTGCCATCAACCGAGCACAAATCCAGACTCCGTGGCTGCTATTGAGAAATTCCTGATGGAAAAACCCGATAACACTTTGCCCAACCTGGGAATCAAATCCAGGACCTTTTGCTCAGCAGTCGCGCTTGCGACCACTAGACCAACTAGACCAATATTGTTTCCAATATAATCGCTTAATACTTTTACACACTACGAGTATTGAGTGTGCATAAACTATACAATTCATAATTTAGACAATTGATATGTTTTTCTCTCTACTGAAACAAGAAAGTCAATGCTCGTCAGACAGTGTGAATTAAACCAAGACGAGTACAAAACAAACTAATTTGACATCACAATTTTTACCGCTTTTTTCCCGCATAGTTGGTCCGTAAAATCTATCAATTTTCTTATGTTAGATCAGTTTGACGATAATAGTATCGCGTCTTTTCATATGACTGATATCCTCGTCTGGTGTTCGTGAACATGAAGGCTTCTCATCTTGCTGATCTTCAACAACAGGTGGTTCTGCTCTTTCCTCCTCTTTTGCTATTTCTGAAATCGGAGGCTTCTCATTTTTATCTTCACCAATAAGAGAATCTTTTGTCTCTTTCTTTATTTCCGTAGACGAAGGCGTCCTATCTTGCTGATCTTCAACTATTGGAGTATAGGTTCTCTCCTCATTTTCTGGCCTTTTTGAATACGAAAGAACCTCAGCTGGACCTTCAACAATAGGTGGATCTCTTCTCTTCTTCTTTACTATTCCTGAACACGAAGGTTTCTCATCTTGCAAATTTCTAACAACAGGAGGATCTGTACTCTCCCCAATTACCACTGGTATGTCCACTGAAGCTTTGGGGTGAGGAAAAGGATACTTAACTGTCACTCTCACTTTGTACTCTCCTATTAAAATCTTCGAATGCTGTATCGAGCATGAATTTGGCATTGTAGGGACTATACACGTATATGTTGACTCCGAGTCTGGTTTTAACTTTGGGGAGCATCCTCTAGTATTCTTTACGGGCCCACTTTCAGTAAAAGTTTTTCCTGTATCTGATATAAAAGTTAAATACTTCATAAGTTTTGACTTCAAATATTTTATCGGAATTTCTGGATCATTCTTTATCGTTACCGTTAGTTTTATGTCTTCTCCTGGACGTACCATTTTCTTTTCCATTTCTACTGTTACATTCGCTTCATTATTAGTTGCATGGGACGATGCTTCTGCTTTTAGCGTAAAAACTAATGGCTCTGGAGAACACGGGCTTACAAAGCCGTAAACAGGCACTTCTATATCAAACTTCTTTGTAGTTTTAAAGCAATTTGCCTTCACGAATATGACGGTAAGTTTGTATTCAATAGTGCACTGGTTAGTATTAATTGATGTAGGTATATCCTTTGGAAGTGAGAAATTGAATGGATGTTTGTAAGTTCCTGCTTCAATTGTTTCGCCATTTGCTGTTGGAAGTAAATCTTTGTACACTGATACATACTCTTCTTCGTTTTGATAAAATGTTGTGTCACCTGAATCTGATTCTGACCAAAAACACGTTCCTTTGCCCACAAAATATAAATCTATACTTTCGAACTTTGTTGGTTTGTTTATCACATATTCCACTTTTCCTGCTACGTGTTTTCCGGGTCGGAACACATTTCCTTTAACTCTTTTAAATAATATGTCACATTTCACACCCATTTTGTCAAAAAAAAAAAACATATAAAAACGTACACACGACTTGCCTTTATCACAACCCGCGAAATACTAACATTCTGTACCTAGCTACCTACTTATTAATGACTGATAGAGACAACATGCATATTGAAAAATTTGTTGTTATTGCCATTAAAAGAACTGTCAACTTCATTGTCAGAACAATTAAGTAGATTTTAGTATAGCAAAAGTTTGTGTTAATTCTACAAGATTTATTTCTTGCAATGCGAAATGAACCGTGTTCAATGGAGTTTACGTTTAATATTACTGAGCTCTCTGTAGTTGTAAAGTGGGAATACCTTTTCCTTAATATTTTATTATTATCCTTGTAGTTATTAATAATTGTAAACAATTATTATAATTAAATATTTAATGTAAGCATTAGTGTTTCGTCCAAAATATTATTTAATTTTACCTACTTCCATAAAAAAATGTAAACAGTAACAAGTAAGTAGTAAAATGATAAAATTAAGTATTTATTACAGTATTTTCATTTACTGGCTGGCCTCTTATTTTGTTGAAACTACACTACGCTAAGCTAGCTCAAGGTCAAAGTTCTACCACGGTTGTGACGTTGATTTTAGCGTCATCATCATTCAATCGAGGTTTTCCTCATTAGGTAGGTTCATCAGTTTATTAATTATATGACTAACATACACGTGTTGCGCCGACCACAAGTAATATGGGTCAGACGCAGTAAGATGATGATATTGACTAACGTAAATAGTGAGTATCTACGTATCAAAGTACAAAATTTTAATTTGCACCCATAGCTCCCATTTCCTCCAAAATGCGGGCCCTTTATTCTCCAAGCCATCCCAACAGTTTTCTATAAAACAAACAAAAAGAAAAAGTAATCTAGTCACAAAAATATCACTATTAGAATATTCAACATCTTTATCTATATAGTTTCAAAGAAGATAAGCCTATCTTTCAGTGTTGTACAAATCATGCAGAAAAAAATTGTGCTTCGAAAACCATCACATAGCTTCGTAAATACGCATGGTAATGAGAATCAGTAAAGAGAATGAAAGTTGTATGAGTAGACAACCATGGAAGTACTTGCCTATTTTTTTGTTTAAGATGTCTACAAAATAAGAGATTATTACAGTATGCATTTCCAAAAAACTTTCGGGCTACAGGCGACGACCTGCGACCGTTGTGGGTAACCCAACAGAGAAAGTGGCTTCATTCAATCGTGTAACAATGCAAGTTGCTACTACAAAACGTATCGAAAAAAACACAGGCATAAGGCTTAGAAGATTAGCCTTTGTGGGGGCTTCTATATCTTCTTATTCAGAAACACGAAGGTTACCGAAGCGCATACTTGTTCTGGTTTAACTGTACCGTGTTTAACACAAGCATTTGATAAAGAACTCGCTTTTAGTCGGCTAATCTCAGATCTTACTTTAATGCGAACTAGAAAACTGAGACTAAGCTAGGATTTGAATGAAATAGTTTTTTTTGTAAAAGATTTCTGTTTGTCTTTTGCTTATTATGTTTTAGGGATTGTTTTGTGCAAATAAATTCAGGACTATAAAGTTTTTCTGCTACATATATTCTATCATACTCCAGATTTAGGTAGCTCCAAGCTAACATTTTGCCCGTTTGGTTTCCGTTGCTTTTATTGACATTTTAGAGCCTCGGGCATGTTTGCCCTCGCTACTGTCGACTGCTTTTATGCAACGATGCATATGCGGAGCGCGTCCCTGGTGCGCAGCAGCGTGCTGATGATTATAGTCAACAGGCTCGGCGGTCCATACATCAGGCGCTGCAGTGACTTGCACGTCACCTACGGTCGTCGGCTGTCAATATAAATATATAGGATTTTCGAGCGGCCGAGACACGACGTGTCGCTGTTTATTCGTTATTCATTGTTGGACCTCCATTATGGACGTATATGTGCAGGTGGTTGAAAAATAATACGTGCAAAATAATTCACGTGATATAATTACAAAGATTTCAATGGAACATTATCAAAATAATTTGTGTATACAATGATAGCTACTGATTGAATCCAAATTACAATAATTTTAGACTTGAGTTTAGAGCCTATGGATTTGTGCGTGACCACCGGGTGACAGACACATCAAAAACGCTGTCACCGCCGCCATGACATTCACAACCGCATTCGGTGTTAACCGCTCTAAAAAACTTTTAAACCACAGAATAAAATAACCAATTACAACTTATAAAAGAGTGTTGCAATAAATCAATTAAATCATCGCGCGCCGTTAAATATAATGTTTTGTGTGGTCATTGTTTTACGTTATTGGTATGTTTAAAGTATTGTGTGTGTTTAATGTATAATTTGTGTTAAATAAAGAATTGAATAAATAATACAATTTTTTATTATTGACTTAGTATTTCACCTGTAATATGCATACAGCTGGGACACAGGTCTCCGATCTCTGGGAGGGAAGTGCACCGTAATCTTACTAAGGCCTGTGTGGGATGGTGAAAGTCATATGTGTCCGAGTTTTTAGTGTGGACATAACTACCTAATTTATTTGTATTAGTAAAAATTCTAGTAGTGAATATTTTGATACAAAAAACTTAGAAAAGCAAGCCTTTATTTAAATAAAAGATTTGTATTATGTTTTAGGACTCGATTTGGCCAACTAAACCTAGAACAACACTGTTTTTGCAAGATAAATATATTTTCTAGACATCAGATTTAGTTTGCTGAAGCACAATATTTTTTACGGGACGAAAACAATTTTGTGTCTGCCCAAAAAAAAATGAATGCCCCAAAAAATGATCTCATTGCTCGAGTACAGGCAATCCACCAAAAAACTAAACACTTTAATAAATATATCTACTTGTCTAACCCCTTTAGACTGAATACAGCAAATTTTAATTCAAAGTCGACAAAAACCATGATTGGATTTTGAGGGGAAAATTTTGTAGTGACCGAATGGAGTTGGTACCTCCTTTCGGCTTTACCGTTTACCCCGGGCCGGTCGTTGGGGCGGACGAACACTGACCTTTTCCGTGCTTTCAGGAAATTCAGATATCCGTTGCCTGATTGTGGATGTAAGGTAGAGTACGCTTTTTCAGCTCCTTTTGTTTACATGAGACTTTCAGAGCACTTTACAAAATGTGTGTGGTGAAAATAGTATTATACTTCTATATGTCTAGAAGTATGTTAAAATGGAAATAAGGTATGGTATGGTGTATAGATAGTGGAATATGTTATATGTTGTTTATATTGTGTGTGTTAGGTGTTTTCTTGTTTATGTTGTATTGTACCAATTTTAACTTTGATTAAAAATTAATTATTTCTTTATAGGTTTAAAGATATTTATTCCTCATTAGCTATTTGCCTGCGAGCTTCGTTCGCGTGAATTTTTAATTAAAAATATTACTTCTCTTTTGAATCGAAATTTTGTTACCAATTTCAAGAGTTTTAATTTTTTTTCATGGAACCCTAATTAGTTGGTCAAGTGATTGCAATGTTACTGCTTAGCTTGAGGTCCTGGTTTCGATTCCCGGGGCGTGAAAAGTTGGGCTTCTTCTACCAGAAACTTCCCAGTAGCAGAATGGAGTCTGGATTTGTGCCCAGTTGATGGCAAAGGCCTGGCTCCGCTATTAGGTTCATGGGACTTAAACATAACTAGAGAAATATGGATGGTACACAACTACTACTGAACCCACTAACGCAGTTACGGTGACTGTAACAAAAATGTTCTTCTCGCTATCTCAGATTCAGAGGTAGCGAAACAACCAACTGCAAACGCATCCAATCCATTTCAGTACCACTGCACAAGCTTTTATGATTTTACAGGTTATTTACACGTGACTCGCGAACATTTCTAAGGAGAAAACATAAATGATAGGTACTTAGGGCACAAATTATACACAAATGGTGTAAGGTGACGGCGCGGCGCAGGCATGGAAAGTACAACGAAAAAAAGAACGGCGTGCCTGCGCCGCGATGCATGAGTGTAATTCGCGACACGTCGCCTACGTACATTTTGTATGAAAATGTTTAGAAGTGGCATCATGTCTGCGCCACGCCGTCACCTTATACCGTATAATTCGCGCCTAAGAGATATTTTAAAGCATGTCCGAAGTTTCCGTGACGCGACTTGCAAAGCAACACGGAACGGGTACGTTACGAGTGATGAAAGTTGCTTCACCGGGGCCGTAAAAGGGGCGTTATGCCATGTAGGTATGAACTGTATAAGTCATAATCTCCTAAACATAAAACATTCTCAACCTCACATCGCGCCTGCATTTAATTTAATATGTCCCGGGGTGGCGAGGAAAATCAAGTCGTATGTCGAAAATAATTGTTTGTTTTGTTGTACCAAAACTCTGGAATAACAATAACAATGAAATAATGCCAGAAAGTTTCGGCCTCATTAAAATGTTTGAAAGTTTCTACAAAACTACGTAAGCATTATTATTTGTGTGGCAACACTGTGAACTGGGTTGTGCGACGTAAATATTTGTGTGCTAGCTTCAGGCTTTTGTACGGCTGACTCTTGAACTAACATAGAAATGTTATAATAACGTTGACGGTACGAGACTTTTTACGAAGTTGACGTTAGCTTTAACTGAGTGTTGGTACACTCTTAGGAACTAGCTGAGGGCGGTCTCTCAGCTAATTCATAGAATATTTCCTACTAGCCTATGCCTATACTGTGTGTGCTGTATTTTCTTAAAGTGGATGCGCAAGGGTAGCCCGCAAAATTTAAATTTTCTTACGTTTATTGCAATTTGCAGGTCAGTGTCAGGTTGTATGTTGATGAAAATATAAATCGCGCAAGTTACACCTATGGAGTTACAGAATTATAATCATTCAAATCATCAATACAACCCTTGGAGGGTTGTATTGATGATTGATTGTTCATATAACCCCATTCAATAACTATTTCATGAGAAAGTCACTCAATAGAGTTAAATGAACTTGGAGGGTTGTATTAATGATTTGAATGATTATAATTCTGTAAATAAATACGTGTTACTGGCGCGATTAATATTTTCATCAACATACAACCTGACACTTACCTGCAAATTTCAATAAACGTAAGAAAATTTAAATTTCGCGGGCTAACCTTGCGCTTCCACCTTAATATGAGCATGCTCCATTCTAGTCTCTTTTGGCAGGCAATGATTTTACTTTCGTTTTTGAATTGTCTTGTGTAGATACAGAATGGAGTGATGTTCAAAATTAACTACTTAATTATCTTGGGAAGGGCGTTGGTAGCTGCGCTACAGTTTATACTTTTGCAGCTACCATCGTTTTACTGGTTGAACTTAATCTTGTGTTTTTGTTCCGAAATAAACTTTTATTATTTGTTTATTTTATTTATTTCCAAGTTTGGCATGCGCAGTTAAGCACGGGAATACGCATGAGCTCATCACTTTAGCTTTGAAGCTCATTGGCAAGCTAATAATAAATATTTCTGAGTAGCGTTCTTCGTTCGATTTATATCGAACGTTATTTTTCCTGTCTAAGCCAATTTGTACGCCAAAGTCAGTATATTTTTCTGTATATGTAAGCGTTTCTACTACTATCTACATAATTATAAACAAACATAAATACATGCCATTTTCTCATGGGGGGTAGGCAGAATCTACAGAACGCCACCTGCTACGATCCTTACATACTTCTTTCGCCTCGTCCACGTTCACACTCGTACATTTGGTCATACACGCACGCTGGTAGCAAATACTTTGCACCTGACCTTTCTGAAGAACACCATTGCACCAATAAGGTCAGTGTCGCCTTTGGAAGAGCACCTTAATTCACAGCTGCCAAATTGGCACGTCTTTCCTTCACAAAAGTTAGTATACCTTCTTCGGAGTCCTGAATTTCCGAAGTGCATTGCAGAATTTCAGATCAAACAGCGGATATCCGGTTCTCCATCGTAATGTCAGCCGACTCAACGTCAACTTCACTTCAGGAACGAAAACTTTTTAGTTAAATGTTACAAAGAACTCGCTAAGATTTTTCTTGTGAATTGTTTCAAAGTAACGGGCATACTTTTAAAAGTATTATTATAAAGGAATTATGATAAAAAGTGTGTGCAGTTGCTAGCGTATTAAATTAAAAAAAAAACATCATCATATGCTTAGGCATATGATGATGTATTATAAGATCTTTCTCGCTTAAATTTTGTTTTTTGTTAGCCTGAACTGACCCTCTCCTGGGGGCCTAAAATGGCTGCGTTATCAGAATCATAATACGAATCACACTTAAAACTCTTAAAATGGACTTTGTGGTCATAACCATAAAGACCATTTTAAGAATTTAAAGTTTTTAACGTGATTCATATTATGATTTTAGGCCCCCTGGGCAAAGGCCTTCCCCCGTTCCTTCCACTTTTCTCGATGTAGCGCCTCTTCTCGCCAATTAACGAGAAAGTCATCCAAGGCGTCCCGCCATCTTCTCCTCGGTCTGCCGCGACTCCGTCTAGCTGTCTCAGGGCTCCAATTTTGTGATATACGGGCCCATAGCTTTGTCGGCATCCGGCAGACATGGCCTGCCCAGTACTATTTTAGTTTACATGCAAGATAAAAAGAAAACATAGAACAGCTTACTACAAACAAGTTTATTCTGTGATTTAGAAAATCGATTCCACCCTGACTTCCCGATATAAGACCTTAATCAGTTATTACGACACTACCGGGAAGAGAAAGGGTTTCTTATTTTTGCCAGGGGACGCTGAAATAAGGTCGGCGGCATATTATTATATTTTATGCACACATGTGCTTTAAGAAAATAATAAATGAATACCCCGTGTGTTCTGCAAATAAAATTTGACAGCAGTTCCATTTTCTGCACTAAAGATGTTTTTATAATGAGAAATACCTGCGAACTGCTTTTTGACGTCATTTTACAGCATCATATCATCGCGCTGAAGGATTTGGATATAAGGGGTGTTACAAGACCCTTAACGAAACCGAAAGACAATTTTTCTCTCCGTCGCGTTATTGAGTTATTTTTTTGTCATAGACTATACCTGGGAACCTTATATTTACGGAGATATTGGGGGTCAAAGTTCCAACATTTTAAAAGTTTTATATTTTTAAATACATGTTTTAATGTTACATTTTTACTTTAAAAAATTAGTTTACATAAACATCTCCACGACCCCCGGACTATTCATTCCATCCATCAGCACAATGTTTTGAGTGCGTTACATTGAGTCCTACCGTAAAATGTGATGTTTCACCCAAAACAAAATTGTCGTTTCCCAGCAATAATGTTTTGCGTAGTTATCACTTAGTTTGATGTACATAATAATAATAAGGTCAAGTATATGATGAGCCGTTTCAAACTCATTTCAAACCTAGAATCATAAAACATACAAAAATATATGTCTATGCAAAAATTCCGTTTTCCCACTATAACCCCCAAATCTGTGGCTCGGATGTCAAATTGACGTGACATAAAGTTTTCTGAAACCAATTTTATTTAATATTTTTACCACATTTCCATAACAAAACGAATTATAAATAACGAAATAATGAAAAAAAAAAAGCATTATCCACATCAAACGAAACACGACAGGAATGTACGAATAACGAAAATATAAGAAAATCAATGCCATAAAACTAAAACGTCATAAAATGCTGACCAGAAGCCGAGCCAAACAACAGGCACACCCACCATCTCCGGGCTCGTCGCTCAGCTCCGCCTCGCAGCCGCCGGGACGCGCCACATCCGTGAGCATCGTGTCACCGGTCGCTGCAGTTGCGTCGAGCTCGAGCGACGAGTTTTTCTCCCCGCCGTCGACACCACCACCACCATCGCCTCGACGACGAGCAAGAGGACGGCCACCAGCGAGCTTGGGACCTCGAGGCCAACCGGCCCCGAACAGGGTCCCCGCTGCCGGTGGAAATGTGTCGCGCATGCGATGGACTCATTCCATAAACGAGAATGTCATGCGCGCATATTATGGGGCTACAGAGGGAGGAAACAACCTGACCGCGTACCGTGTTCGGATGCTCTCTCTGTTTCAGGTGCTTGAGCCAGCTGTCAACGTGTCGGCGCAACGACTGTCGGATCAGGTGCGAGTCATCCAGCGTAATCGTATGTTGGATGACACCGTACTTGATCGCTTGCGGACTGAAATGCAGAGTAGCCATGTCATTGCCACGCCGTCGCAGGCTGTGGTTCCACCACAGTCTACCATATTACCAAATCGCAATAACGACGTAAGTGATGACATGGTTACTAATGTAAGTACCCAGTGCAATGAGGAAATGAGGAGTGCTTTGGAAGGTGCGATTCGGGAATATCGATTCATGCCAGCCGACTTTAGGCCACGCATACCTCGTTTGCCCATGCATAACAAAAATAGGGCGCTGGTGGCTGTTCTGGATTCGCAGTTGTCAAACTATTTTGATAACTGCGAAGACCTCATCGATGCTCATTCAATCCTGTATTGTGCGGCTGTAGCGGCATGTCGTGTAGCTCACGTCAAATTTTCTGATGACAGAGCTACACGACCTAAGCCAGCCGTACCAGCATGGCAGTACAGGATTGAACGACGTATTGGTGGGGCCAGAGCACTCATCGGCAAACTGATCTGCTTCAGGGAGGGCAATACACGCCCTAGAGTGATGCGTTTTGTGAGGCGGGCGTTCTCGGGGACTGATATCAGTCCTCGAGACTACATGTCCCGTGTCACAGAGCGCATCGACTTCCTGAAGCAGAAAGTGTATGCATGGGCAAACCGTATTCGTAGGTATAAACGGCGGGTGGACCGATACACTCAGAATCGCACATTCCAAAGAGATGAAAGGTGGGTTTATAGGGCTTGGGAGCGACCGGACCAAGGTGTGGCTGACACGCCCCTGCCGGATGATGATGCCATGTGTTCATTCTGGCGCAGCATCTGGTCGGTGCCTGTTAGCCATACCGAGGATGAATGGATCCGGGAGGTCGAGCGGGCGTGCGATCATGTACAAGAAATGGGGGCAATCACCATCTGCCCCCAAGACGTAGTTCGTGCAGTCCGTCCGTTGCCTAACTGGAAATCTCCAGGGCCGGATGGGCTGCACAACTTTTGGATCAAATGGTTCACAAGGTCGCACGCTCGCCTGGCAACCCTGTTCCAGTCAGCCTTAGAGTCAGGGTCGCTGCCCGAGTTCCTGACAACAGGTATAACCCACCTGCTCCATAAATCGGGTAGTACTGCGGAGCCTAAAAATTATAGACCGATTACCTGTCTTCCGACAGTCTATAAAGTTCTTACATCCATTTTGAGAGCTAAAATTAACAAACACATTGATGATAATTCTATCATGTCCGCTTCTCAAAATGGATGTAGGAACGGGTCCCGCGGTACTAAGGAGCTACTCCTCATTGATATGGCCATTAGCCAACAGGTTCGCCGTTCCCGAAGGGATCTGTCGACATGTTGGATAGATTATAAGAAGGCCTATGACTCCGTGCCACATACATGGCTCATGAGGGTGCTAGAGTTGTATAAAGTAGATGCAACTCTGCGCACCTTCCTGATGTCGTGTATGGGACAATGGAGGACAGTCCTTCGCTATCCAGGATGTCGGCAAATCCAGAGGAATAGCGAGCCGATAAGGATAGAGCGAGGTATATTTCAGGGCGACAGTTTGAGTCCACTTTGGTTCTGCTTAGCCTTGAATCCTCTTAGCACGCTGCTGGAGGATTCAGGTCTAGGCTATCGGTTGAGGAGAGGTGGTCAAGTTGTATCTCACCTCCTTTACATGGATGACCTGAAACTCTTTGCCCCCAACGATTTGCAACTGATGGAGCTACTGAAGGTAACTGAAACTTTCAGTAGCGCCATCAGGATGGAATTTGGTGTGGACAAATGTGCGGTCATGCATGTTAAAAGAGGGGAGATTGTGGAATCTGTGGGAACCCAGCTCTCGGATTCCATAAATCTTAGATCCCTCTCAGCAACCGAAACCTATAAGTATTTGGGAATGTCGGAAGCACTGGCCATCAATGTTGCTGACATGAAGCAATCGTTGAAGGAACGCTTCTTTGGCCGCCTGAAAAAAGTATTTAATAGTCTTTTAGCAGGCGGAAATAAGGTGCGTGCCTTCAACGGTTGGGTCATGCCGGTTTTGATGTACTCTTTCGGCATACTGAAATGGACTCAAACAGAACTAGACGCCCTGGATAGGAAGGTCCGTACATTGTTGACGGCATATCGAATGCATCACCCACGTTCTTCGGTTATGAGACTGTATATCCCGCGGAAGTGTGGGGGTCGAGGCTTTTTAAACGCTAAGACTCTCCACAACCGCGAGATATGCAGTCTCAGGGAATATTTCCTAGAAGCCGACGTGGGGATGCATCGAGATGTGGTCGCGGTGGACAAGGGCCTCACCCCGCTCTCCTTGGCTAAAGAGAACTGGCGCAAACCTGTAGTGCTTGACACTAACGACCGCAGGGAGGTATGGCAGAGTAAGGAGCTTCACGGACGATTTTTCCGGGCCCTGCACGGGCCCGATGTAGACCTGTCAGCGTCCGTAGCCTGGCTACGTTCCGGGGACCTCTTCGGAGAAACCGAAGGTTTTGTCTGTGCAATTATGGATGAAGTTATGATGACGAATAACTACCGGAGATTTATTGTGAAGGACGGCACGGTTGACATATGTCGGGCATGCCACCGTCAGCACAGGTGAATCAATCCGTCACATTATCTCTGGGTGTTCTCGTTTGGCTAACGGAGAGTACTTGCATAGACACAACCTTGTAGCCAGGATTATCCATCAGCAACTTGCTTTAAAATACAGACTTGTGGAATCGGAAGTGCCGTACTATAGGTATGTGCCCGACCCAGTTCTCGAAAATGGCAATATCACATTGTACTGGGATCAATCCATCATCACTGACAGGACTATTTTAGCCAATAAGCCTGATATAGTGGTGGTGGATCGATCAGAGCGGCGCGCAATGATTGTTGACATAACGGTCCCGCATGATGAGAACCTCGTGAAAGCCGAGAAAGATAAGCAAATAAAATATCTTGACTTGGCTCGCGAGGTTGTCGACATGTGGGATGTGGACTCAGCGATCATTGTGCCGATAGTCGTATCAGCCCATGGCTTAATTGCTAAGAGCCTCGATGAATACCTGAGGAGGCTCTCGTTAGGCAGCTGGATCAAGGGCTTGATACAGAAAGCAGTACTCCTGGACACGGCTCGTATTGTTAGGAGGTTTCTCTCTCTGGAGCCCTGACCACCGGTAGCTTGGACTCTGTTCCCGATACCGGCGGGCAACAATTTTTTATATTTTTAAATGTTTTTATATTGTTTTTTTATAAGAAATATTTAAAAATGTAAATAATTTGTACAAAAGTTAAATAAAGGGAATAATAATAAGAAATATTTAAAAATGTAAATAATTTGTATAAAAGTTAAATAAAGGGAATAATAATAAACATTTATTTTCTCTTCCACAAAGGCGCCTTAAAAATATGAAGACACACTACATCTGATAAATCCTTTGTGGGAGACTGGTATCTGCACTAGGAAAAACCTGTCACACAGATTACCAGGCCCCCCCCCCAAAAACAGTGATTGTATATTAAATCTTAAATTAATGATATCGAATTATACCTTTGGTAGAAGAACACAGTAAACAAAAATAAAGGGGAAAAAACAAAAAATTAAAAAAGCTACATTAAAAATTATTATTAAAAACGTACTTGTGAATAATGCTTGGTTGACGGCTTCGTGAAGGATCTGTGTACACCCTGTATGTATTATGCTGGTTAATTAATTTACATTTTTCCAGTTCAAGTCACATGTAATAGGGGGCGAGCCTATTGTCATTAGCTGACACATACAACACTTTGCCAGAACTGGCGATGAAGCCCACGACCACGATGTTTAGCAATAGCTTTTGCGAGCACGAGTCCAACAAGAAATTCTTTTTCGGAGGGCAAATGATACGTACGCCACATCTTAGACCTGCTGCCTCGTAGTTCTGTTGTGGTTGTAAGTGCTGTTGTCCGAGTCTTGGCTTCGATTACCAGGTCGAGCATACCGACATTGTGTTTTTCCAATAGAAATTTTGCACTGGGAAACTGAAGTTTAGGTACGTACCCGGCTGATTACAATAGACTCACCCCATTTCATGAGACTTAAACAAAACTAGCTCATACTGGATGCACTATAGCTACATACACCTCTACCTAACCTTTCGGAGATTAACGTCAGAATGACTATTAATGAAAGATAAATAATGACTATCCACCTTTCTTCAACCGTTCTGACTGGTTAGTCTTTATACCATCGCATATCAGCCTGCCGTAAAACGGAAAAGATAGAAGAAAATTTAAACTACAATTGAATTCGAAATATGTTCTTCAAATAACATATAATTTCATCCAGTCTTGCTTTCATTACCGACTACCGAGGCGGAAAGCATACCTACACAGTGGAAGATTAAATTCTCAGACTCCTGAGTTTTCTTGAATGGCTGTCGTGCAGTATCGCTCTGTGTTATTATTTTGTATTTCTCGTTCCGAAGCACTGGTATCGCGCTTTTCAGTCGGTTCGTGTTTAATACACGTTGGGCTGTGCATTGAATTGAAATTAGAGACAGTGATGAAATGTTATGCAGTAAAATAAAACTTGTTTAAATTAAACTTGGGCAGAAGAGTCGGTTTTTTGTTGTTGATCTCGTAATTACTTCGTCATCCACGCCATACACTTTCGAAACGTTTCGTATTTCTAAAACAAACAATAGAATATGCATAAGCTTTTTGATAGCTAATGTCAGCCCCTAGAGTTGAGGGATCGAATCATCGAAGTGGCAATGCGCCGGCCATATTAGCTGTAGAACCGATGACCGTTGAGGTAGATGTGGTCTTGAGTGGTGACCACGAATCGGCAAACGTAAGAAGGGACGCCTTCAGGCTCGGTGGAGCGACGATCTCCGCAGGGTGGATCGTATCAACTGGATGAGAGTTGCTGAGAATCGAGTTAAGTGGCGTGCGATTGAAGAGGCCTATTTCCAGGAGTAGACTGCTGTGGGCTGATGATGTTGATGTAAGCCCCATACATTTAAGATTTTGCCATCATCGTTAACGTTGATAGATTGATACTTTACCTAAGCCTAAATTGTGATTTTCACTATTGTATGATGTACATAATAAAGAATATTCTATTCTGATTTCTGTTCTATTCTAATAAAGGACCATAATCTGAATATTCAAACGAGTTACAATAACCAAATTATTGCCGTTTGTATAATTCTAGGTAGTCTTTTGGGCACAAAATCTGTACAATGGATTCAAAATTGAATTGGTATGAAATCCTTTTCATTTTATAAAAAGAACTTAACAAAAGGCAAAATGACTCTCCAAAACCAATAAAGAACTCACGTTTTATTTTCCAAATGTACCTTTAATACTAAATCCAATTTATCTCCATCATCCTTTAATCCAAAACAATTGATGCAGAACACCCATATAAACGTCAGATTTCGCAAAATCCTACAAATGATTGTGAATCCCTCCATATTGTGTGTTTTGACAACTAATCTAATAACAAAATGACATTTGACTGGCGTTAGTATCGCTTTGTGAACGAGATACTGTTGTAGGGTTCCGTAGGTAGGTACCTAGTTGGTGGAAATGGACTCCTATTAAGCATCGGTCAAATTTTAACCTCAGATCGGTATTCTTCAGTATTTGTATTCCTTGGTGTTCGATAAAAATGATACATGATGTTTATTATGCAAATAGGTTTTACACGTCGTCTTTTTTTTTAAACTTTATGAGGCCGGTGTGTCCTACCTGGTTTCTCTGAGAAGTATCTGGAGCTGCAACTTCAAATTGTCCGTATCGGTTTTATCGATCGTTTAATCATTTGCGTCCGGTTTCTTTTCTCCGGGTTGCATTTTAAAATATTAATTAGGATGATAGTTCTAATTATCCAAATATGTGTATTTATAGCTTCTGTCAAGGCAATTAAAGTGTTTTTGTGTCCCTACCTTATGTTACGGAACCTTCGACGAGCTCGGCGCGAATTTGCTCGGGTTTTCGATAAAAGGGTCATATTTTATAGGCGCAGTCAATTTTATTTGTATTCATATGGAGGAAACTCATTTATTTCAGCTTTTAAAATGTTTGAATGGACTCCATATTTTTGTTTGTTTCAAAACGAGTAAACTTTGTGTTTATTTAGCGAGAATTTTTAATATTGAATGCTGTAAAAAATCACGCAATACGAAAAAAGAAAAAATAACAGTTTTATTGGAGTTATTGCCGACTCGTTAGTAGTCATCGAAAAACAAAAAATCGATTCTAAAAACGATTGTATCTCTGGCAATCTGATATAATTACATCGAACTAAAACTACTTAAGACCCTTTCAAGATTTTCCAGAACGTGACCGTTGATTTCGAAGCAATACTGTTCACAAATCTCCTAAGACCTTAAATGATTAACTACATTCCAAAATCCAGTCTTCACGTACTAGACATAAAGTTTGAATTGACTTACCTTCGAGAAAGCTGGGCCGTGGCGTGTGTTGAACATTCGTAATTGAAGGAACATGATAGGATGTGGGAACCCGTGTGGGGAATCCTAATGATTCATTGGAGATCCTCTTCATATCTTCCCGATCTACCTTTCCTTTAATCTCAACACTATCCTGTGTCTCATTATTTTCACTAACAACATCAATTTTAGATTGGTTCTTAGTAATTTTAACTGTTTTAGAGAAATCGTTGAATATCTTTGTTCTTGTAACATCGTCTACTCGAAGTTTCTCCATTGAATTGTTGTCTAAACCACCTTTGTCATTTTCATCTAGATCTATTTGGTAATCTTCAATCTCAAGTGTGTTATTCCCTAAGTCTGTTTCTTCTGTTGTATTATTATCTTTTCTCCTAAATCTGTCTATTAGTGTTTGGTAGTTTTTGCTACTTACTGTATTAATAAGCTCGTTTTCTTCATTTTTGTTTGGTGTTTTTGTATATTCTTCTACTTTAGTATAATTAAGGTTAATGTCGTTTAATAGATTTTTGTTTTTGTTTGTTATGTTGGTGGGAATCATTTGTGTGTTGGCTATTGGCAGCAGTAGGAAGGAGAGGGAGAGGACAGTAGTGAGTATGTTCAAGGTTGGATCGTAGAGGGATGAGTAGAGGTGTAGGGTCGAGGCGGGACGTAGTTGACGCGTCATGCCAGGCCGGCGTCAACGCCGACTATCCTGTAAAAGAAAAACATGATTATAAATAACATTGTACGTATTGAAATCAGAATTGAGCTGCTTGCAGCTGATAGTTGCGTTACATACTTTCGATCACAATCACAGGATTTATTAAGGTTTCTAAAATTACCTGTGTTTGAAAATTCTGTTCGACGAATTAAGTAAAGAAACGACTATTATTCAAATGTCAGAATGAAAGCATTTAAAAAACACGCTATGTTTTCACTGTGTATTCATGTTTGTTGTGTTGAGCCTGCGTACATACTTTTATATATATTTTTAGTGTTTATTATATTTTCTATAGTTGTTTAATATTATAATACAAGTACTGTTTGTTTTATTTTCTTATTCATTTAATTAAATATTTATGCTGTCTTGGCTTCCGCATGTTTTTTCACGGGTGACCACTGAAAACCAGCGCTGTGCTGTGGGCTCCCCATAGCACAGCATCATGCTGAGTGGTAACCTGCTCGTAGCAGTCACGACGGTGCAAGCTGTTAACTTTTCTTTGTTTCTGTCCTGTGTATTTATAATAATTGTTATGTGTTGTATGATTATTGTTAATTTATTTCTTGTATGCACGTCATGTCCAAACAAATAAAACAGACCAATAATATTGTTCCTTTCTTTCTTGTTTTATTTGTGTCATGGAATTATCTCGTAGGTTCCGAATATCAACAGAGGACTTCTATGGCGTAAGTGTTAAGCATATTTACGTACACCGACCATTACTGCCTGATTTTAAGTTACTACTTCAAACTTTCTTACAGAAAATGGTAATTCTACTACACAAAAATAGGAGTAAAGCAATCAAACTTAGCAAGGAAACTTTCTCGCCAAATGACGCGAAAAATAATTTCATTAAACCTCGTCCAAACCTATTAACCGACTTCTAAAGTTTGATTAAATATTTGGGACTAGCACTTAAAATATTTTCGTAAAATTCTTTTGACACAATGCAAAGAGTAGGTCTTACGAAAAAGTGTTGACAATAAGAAGAGTAAGCTAGAAAATCCCGCAAGGAACGATATTTAGTGTATTTTATCTATAGGCCTTAGTTGCCTGATAAAAAAATGATTATTATTTCCTTTATTCATTTAAAGACATATTAGTTACATTTTTAAATATTCTAATATAAAACAATATAAAAAATAGTAGCCCACCAGCGCTGGGAACAGGGTCCGAGCTACCGATGGTCAGGACTCTTGAGAGAGGAACCTCCTAACAATACGCGCCGTGTCCAGAAGTACTGCTTTTTGAATCAAGCCCTTGATCCAGCTGCCAAACGAGAGCCTCCTAAGATGTTGGTAGAGGCTATTGGCTATTAAGCCAATGGCTGACACGACTATTATTATTATTAAGTACACCTCAGCCTAACCCTTCGAAAACTTTTAGCACTAATATACTAACTAATTTTAAGTTAGTAGAACTAAAAGAAGATTAATGATAGTTCGGCCATTCTTTAATAAAAGTTATTGTTTTTAAGTGCGTTTATCGTTTAGAGTTTACAAAGTTTTAAAAGCTTTTGGAAGTTATTTTATATTTAAAACATTTGTAGGTCAGTGAATAGCTTCAGAATACTCTTAAAATGGTAAATGAGTGAGAGACAATGGGATTGACAATCTCTCTCTCATGGTATGTTTGTTATTTTTGGGAAATAGGGAGACAGATAAACATAAAAATAGTTTATTGCATACAACAACATTCAAGCAAAAACTCAACCAATAAATGCACAATTCAAAATAAAATAAAGTTAAATAAAGCCCTCTCTCACTGTTAAAAGCAACGTAAAACAGGTTTCTTTTAAAAGCACGGTTCGTTTGCATACCCTACAAAGGTTCTTTGAACAATTCAAAGAAAAAGACCTGTAAATGCTCTTTAAGGATCTGGAGAAAGGTCTTATTTGTATAAGCATAGCATAAGCTTAATCAGCCTGTAATTGTCCCACAGATACGAGACAGTCTATCGAGACGGTAGATGTCACATGTCTTCGAATTTTTGGTTCTAGGACACGCCGGTTTCCTCACGATGTTTACCTTCACCGTTTTTGAGAGCAGTGGTGATGAAATAAATTACACAAAGTAATGCGCCTGTCTGGGTTCGAATCCACGACTTGGGGTATCGTTATCCAGCAAAACGATACCCCTTGGTAAGACTGGGTGTCAGACTTTCGACTTTCTGACCTGCGACTTTCAAAGATCTATGAACAGTTGCCGATACCAATAGCCTAACGTGCAATAACATACCATAACATCACGCCAGAAATCCCCGAAGGGATAGGCAGAGGTGTACCTAAGAGTACACGACATTTCGCCAGCTATGTTTAAGCCCCATATAATAGGGGGCCAGCCTATTGCCATCAACCAGGCATAAATCCAGACTCCGCGGCTGCTACTGCGAAATTCCTGATGGAAAAATCCAATAACATTGTGCCCGACACGGGAATTGAACCCAGGATATCATGCTCAGCTGCCGTCCTTAAGACCAATATTAATAATATTACAGAAAACGCCAGTTTGCTTAAAAAGAAGCCGTATACAAAGTAGAGGATTATTCACACCTCTTTCATACATTTTCCGTATCATTTGCTACCTATACAATTATTCTATTCTTCCCTTTTAAAAACCATCTCTTACAATCTGAAATCAAGTTTGGCCCATTGTCAACTCAATCACAATTAACTCTCTTCTGTTCGTTGCTGACAAAAGTAACAATCATTTGCAAGGCTTTCAGATTGTCAGCAGTATAGAATTAAACCTTTTCATCCAACACTGAAGGTTCAAATCTGATTAATAACACCCGAATAGAAATTTTCATTGAAAGTGAAGAAACTCCCCCTCGTCTGATTTAAGCTTTTTGTGTTGAGAGTGAATTCTCGTCAGATTTTTCGAGAGATTTTGTTGATGTAAAAATAACAATATCCAAGATAAATTGACCTTTACATAATTTTATATTAGGATTCTTTATAGCGCGTCCATTTCTTTTGGAAGTTTAAGTATTACAATTTATTGTTGGAACACAATAAATAATTTGATAAAGAGGCTTTATAAATCAGTCTAGATGAATTTTCAATTTTAGTTTTCAGTCACGACATCGTCTGGGGATTTATAGATTAAGTTTCGAATAATTTATTGATATACTAACGACATAGAATTGAGTAGATAAATAATCTGATTAAAAAATAAATGCTGCGGACTATGAAACAGATTTTTCACACACACACAGCAACAGCAGTTTTCATTTTAATTTTATTTATTCAAGTTGTTTAAACAACTCGTTGGGTACATATCATTGGCTCAGGAGAGACCTCCATACAATCTCCCCAGGGTTGTGCCCTAACAGGCGTTGCATAGAGGGGGCTTCGGACAGATCTTTTAAGAAGAAGCGGTGCCTCTTTCCATGTGCGGATGGTGACTACCGGGGTGGTTTTAGTGAGGTAGAAATCCTACACTCCCGATCTTATCCCCTTAAACCGCTCGCCTTTTGAAGTTTGCATTAGATTAAAAATGTGCATAATCATTGAGAAATTATGGCAAAAAATTGTGGCCACAATAAGTTTCACTAATTAAAGCAATTGCTTGGGTTTAACACCACGACTTCCTACACGTAAATAAGGGTTGTACTCAATTAGTCACCAACAAAAGTCGTATTGACCCTAAGCATTACCTGTTTCACATGTCTCCAGAAGCAGGTGGCGTGCTCTAACAAATGCTGTCTACCCCAGTGGGAGCAGAAATAGAGTAGACAGTGACCTAGCCGATCCATAACCAACTTCACCAATTTTAGTTCTATCTCTCGTCGTACGTCCAGTTATTAAATCATAAACATGTCGATATGTCGATTGAGATCAGTTAATTTCCTGAAGCAGGAAGCGATGCTACAAGTTTTCGTGTTTCGACGCTACACCGCGTATTCTGTTCATGACATATTTTAGATTGAGGGGTATCGGTTGGTAATAGTTTGGGGTTTAGATAGACTATTAACTTATCAAGAGTCCACTAATGATGCGCAGTTAACTTTATCTGTTGTTGCGAGACCTCTGGGAGTTTTGTGTCGCTTTGTGAAGCAATACATAATATACAAGGTGTAACATAATAAATACAAGACCTCTCGTTTGGTATCTCAGACCTTGAAACTGAAAATTTTTTGTTCAATTCGTAACTTTTTTGTGGGTTTACTATACATGTTGATCAGCTGATCGCGTCAGTTCCTATAGGAAGTTATTTTTTTTGCGAATTTCAAAAACTCGTAGAACTAAAGTTAAATCTTGATGGGAACACTCTCTAACACATTGATTGTAATATAAGTTTTTAAACACACACACACACACATTGATTGTAGTTTTATGGTGCACTCTGATCGGATTGAACGTGTTTAAAAGAGGTTCTTATACCACTTAAGTTTCTCAGATAACAAGTGTCTGAACTCGTATAACTCTAGGCTGAGTCATTATAAAATGAAATCCTTGAGCGCACGAAGGAAATCTCTAGACTTCATGTTTTTGTTTAAATTAGTAAATGGTACATTGGATTCTCCTCAGCTTTTAGAAAAGGTGAAATTTAGTGTCCCACGTAGTAGTAGCCGCTTAATTAACCGAAGAACTTTCGTCCTGCCTCACAGTCGAACTAATATAGGTAATTTTTCACCCATTTACCGCAAGCTTTCTCTTGCCAACTCCATTCGTAGTGAAATCGATATCTTTGCTGGTTCCGTAGCCTCAGTTAGGACTAAACTTAGAGTCTTAATTGTATAATCCGTTTTTTTTTATATATATTTCTTGTTTAATTTTTCTTGCCCAAAACATTTTAATTAATTTTGGGAAAGTTCACAATTTGTAAGTTTTCTCTGATTGTCTCTTTTTTTTTTAAATAGTAAGTGTTTTACATATTAGCATGTTAGATTCACATCTAGTAGATGCCAATCAGAAATATTGTTTTACAACTTTTTTATTGCTTTTGAGATTGTACATCAGTTTCGTGAATTAAAAAAAAAAAAAAAATGAACTTTGGCCGTATGCACACGGGTACACATCAAGGTATACATTTCTAGTTTATGCTGATCTCGCATTATATACGATTTCCGTACAATGCGAGTTCAGCTTATACTGGAATGTATAGCTTGATGTGTAGCCGTGTGTACAATAATAAATACCTATTGGAACAGTTAAATAAATTATATGATACTTCCAAAAACTAAGTTGAAAACTCGCTATTATCACCCAGTTTCATCAACAGATATTATGTTCTATTAAGATGAATGCTATTTTTGACGAAAAGATTTGCTAAGATAATTCACTAGTCACGTTTTATAAAGCCGTCTGTTTTATCCAGGAATAACAGTTTTCATAAGCTTTTCTACCATAATTCACTGAGAGGCTCTCTCTTTTCAAGGATTTCATTTAAATATAACAGTTTCATTGTAACATAGCATTACTTCACGCTAATAATTCCCGAAAGGTTTGGCAGAGGTGCAAGTAAAATACATCCAGATTTCACCCACAAATCCACACTCCCGCTTGTTGCTGGGAAATTCCTGATGGAAAACCCTTTACAGCTTTGCTCGATATGGGAATCGAACCCAAGGCCTCTTGCGACCACTCAACCAAAGCGACGTGACAGTCGTTTCTTCGTCGTTATATGTCTTATATTAATATTTTTTGAATGACGAAAATTTTATCACGAAAATAAACAATTTATTTTTTTAAACTTTAGACACATAATTGTTGAAAAAACACAGTTCAAAGGCGGATATATTGCTTTGGGCATTTTATTTATTAATTTATTTAAACTTCATGTACAAGAGTGGTACATAGGCGGACTTAACGCCACAAGGCATTCTGTACCAGCAACCTTTGGGTCAAGATAGAGTACAAAAAAATAAGCTCAACTCAAACTCAAAGCACTTATTTCAATTAGACTTTAGCAGGCATCTTTTGAAAGTCAGAAAAACAAAGGTGAAGCTAAAGCCACAGACACAAGGCATAATAACTTGTGAAAGTACTGTAGTTGCCCATTCCAAAGCGTAGATCTCTATGGAGAAGAATGGGCAAGAAACTCCATGGATACTCTTTTCAATCAAAATATTGTAACAAGATCTTGGTTACATCATTCATGTTGAGATTATACATATATGTGAGAACGATAAACATATATAAATATAAATATGAGAAATACTATTTTGTTAACATAACATTGATATACTTACATAAATGGATTTCATTTCATTTTCTACCAGTCTGCTTTAGGGTGACGTAGAGACAAAACATAGTATATAAAAAGGTACAGAAAACAAACTGACAATAACAACAATTCATTCATGAATGAAATTTTAACAATCAACAACAGCAATAGACGCACAATATACGTGAACTGAATGGAAGAATGAGTGAAGGATTAATTAATTTTGTCAATCAATCCTTTGTTGTTCAGTCCGTTCATTATCAGATCCAATCAATGTGTTTGACGGTGTGTGTTATCGTGGAGGTGAAGGATACACGTGTTCTTCTATTTTCATCCTAAGACCGAACATTTTAAGGTAACATACGCCTGTCATCCCCGAAGGGCTAGGCAGAGGTGTACCTAATAGTACACCCACATTTTGCCAGTTATGTTTAAGTCCCATGTAATAGGGGGCAAGCCTATTGCCATCAACCGAGCACTAATCCAGACTCCGTCGCTGCTAATGAGAAATTCCTGATGGAAAATCTTAATAACACTGCCCGACCGGGGAATCGAACTCAGAGCCCCATGTTCAGCAGTCGCGCACCACTCGACCAACGAAGCAGATTTTAAGGTACGAGTAATAATTAGCATTAAAAAAAAATAAAAAAATATTGTTGTAGCACTGTATAGCAAGAAAGCACATTTGCACAAAAAGAATTAACTTACATAAAATCTATAATATTATTATGAAGAGGTATAGTTTGTAAGTTTGGATAATATGTAGAGCTAATCTTCGAAATGACTGATTCTATTCCGAAAATTATATCACTAGTAGGAAGTGATTTTATTCCCGATTATCTTAGACAATTTCTCCGACCATAACGGAAGCGACGACGTCGCGAGCAAAACCTAGTAAAAAAACCATGCCGTATTATATATGCAAGTATTATTTCAGCAATAAGATTAAGCCAGACAGTTGCTATCTGACGCTGATTTTCAATTGAACCTTTACGGACGAGAGATTTAATTTATGAACTTCGCGGGCTGACTAGATAGAACTTCCCTAAATTGTCTCGTGAGATTGGTCTTTTACAGATATCACAGGTTGACACACATACATCTATGAGCACCTGTGATCTGTATCAGTTTAATAATGACAATGAAATACCATTATATTTCATAGATTAGAGTTAATGCACCGCGTGAAGCAACTAATTGTCCTATTTTAAGTCTAAAGAAGATTGAATATCTCAATAAGCTGTGTACGTTTTCCCTATATGTATAAGGCGTCATGAAATGTAAAGCTAACATTACTGCGAAAGTGCTACTCTTTAGCAAACATGTCGCGAACATGTAGCATTGTAGCTGTCAATTCATGACAAATAAACTACGAGCACGAAGTTAATATACGCACGAAAAAATACGTTATTCTGTCTGTCTGCGTACTAGGGTTGTCACGTCCCTGAGTTATTGTAGTGTTACATACTAATTGTACCTATCTAGTAGCAAAGCTCGGCTCTAAAGGTTTGTGATGTTGCTTTAAGATTAAAACAAAAACTTGAAGTTACAGATCGATTCTAGCCGATCCTGCTTGTCGCAGTCACGACGCGCAAGCTGTCAACTTTTTTTTTATGAATGATAAATGATGTTTATTTAGCAAATAGGTTTTTACAAATACGTTTACACGTCATTTTTTAAACTAGATGGGCCGGTGTTTCGTACCTGACTACTCTGAGAAGAAACAGCCGAAACAAACTCAGAAGTCATAGTCTCTTTTAAAGTCCAGACATAATCTTGGTTAACTCACATGAGGACTATGCAGATTAGTGTCTGAGATGGTCTCTTGAAGAAAGAACCACACAGATTTGAGTGGACCTGTCCAGTCAGTGCAAGCATTTGTCAGTTATCGTGTAGCTCGACTTATAACTCAAGGAGCTCAACGACACGACGAACAATACCAAAGAAAGGACATTGGGTAGGTCGCCTAGTTATCAAACTGCCAGACAATCGTGGGGAAAAAAATGACCCACATAGTATTCACATTCTCAATGATCAAACAAAATTAATACCTAATACTTTGCAAAATAAATGTCAACAACAAATCATAAACATCATGTGACCATTCACAATATTCTTTCTCTATTTTCTTTCTTTTTGGGTGACTATTGGACACGACGTGTGATCGACCGCTCCGTGGTTTGGAAAGCAGGCTAAACCAAAAATCTAAGTAAATCTACGTCGTCGTTATGGGTAATCAGAACCCAGAAAGTCTGACAACCAGTCTTACCAAAGAGTATCGATTTCCCAAGCAATTGGATGGCGGAGGTTAGAAAGGCACTTCATGTAAAATACAGTAAATATTGTAGAATTCAGCTGCATCTGGTTAGACTAAAAGCCGACGTTATTATAGTAATAAAAGGCTAGGCAGATGATCTTCTTCTCTTTATCGTGTGGTTAGTGCCTAACCTGGTGTCAGACTTTTTAGGCCGTCAAGAAATATCTCTCAGGTATGCTGGTTTCCTCACGATTTCCCTTCACCGAAGCAAGTGATAATTATACAATACGCACATGAATCCGAAAAGTCAGAGGTGCGTGTCTTGGGCTCGAACTCGAGACCTATGACTTGGCAGTCCGACGGTTACACCACTAGGCTATCACAGATAGATGATGTGTGTTACTTATAACAGCAACGACTAGGTTTTGTTCACTTTGCTCCAATGTTAGCATTTAAGTGGAATATTATACTAAAACAAATAATCAGGCTCAGATCAGCCTCGTTGGTCACAAGCGCGCCCGCTGAGCCTGAGAGGTCCTGGGTTCGATTCCCGGATCGGGTAAAGTGTTATTGGGTTTTTCAATGAGGAATTTCTTAGTAGCAGCCAAGGAGTCTGAACTTATGCCCCATTGATGGCTATAGACTCACTCCCTATTTCATGTGGCTTAAAAAATAACTGGCGAAATGTGGGTGTACTATTAGGAACACTTCTGCATAACCCTTTGGGGATTACAGGCGTGAAAATGTACTGACGCCAGCACATCAAGCTACTACAATCTGTCAAATTTCTTTAATAGATTTTCAACTTTATTGCCAAAGCAATAAGGTTCAAGGTAGATTTGGAAAATGGTGGTAGTTTGATGTTCTGGCGTCTGTACAAATAATCAGTGATTGTAACAACCACATACTACATATACCTCTGACATGATACATCAAAGTAAAACACATTATATCTTACGTAAATTAGTATTTGATACTTGACAACCCTAAGGCGTCCTTGAACGAAACTTTTTTTAAACCCATGTACACACGTACAGACGCACTCGTCCAATAAAATATTTACATGTCGGATTTAATCGTCTCGTTTCGCACCTCGTTAATTATTCGGGTGAATGAGGGAATTGGGGTAAAGAGGGAATTGAAGAATTACATGTTATGATGTGTGCTTAGCCTTACGATTGGGTGTTAAATTCCCTCTGGTAAATTATTCGATTTAAACGTGATTCGATTTAATGTGGTTATTTTCGATTTTCGATTCGATGTTTGCAGATTATTTTGTGATGAGCGTTATAGAGAATTTGAAGTGCAAATTGTTGCCCACTGAGGTGTACTTTTTATAATATGTTGCTTATAAATATTGCAATGCAGCATTATATTTTCTAGGGTTCCTTACATGGCACCCTATTATTAAGCCCCTGCTATCCGTTTGTCCGTCCGTCCTTCTGTCTATCAGCGACCTATATCTCATCCGTAATAGGTCGACAGTTGAATTTTCAAATGACCAAAGAAATTATGTCCAAGGTATTCGTATCCGTCCATAAGTAAGGCATGTATTTAAATGATCATTTTAATTTTGCACACAGACACACAGAAACAGCAAGCAAAAAAATACTAAACTGTGCTCTTTCTTTGTTTTTTTTTTTTAAATCATATAAATCGATATTTTAATCTGTTTAGAAGTAGGCAAACAATGTTTGAGAAATTACATCTGATAGTTACTTGTTGGGCCCCAAAACTGAGAGAAATGAGCATTAAATATCTAATATTTTGAGACTTTTTAATACAACTCGATTTATCTAAATTATTTTTTTGTCTGTTTAAACAATTTCACCCAGAAGTCAAGGTTGAACACAATTCATAAAAGAAGTTTTGGAAGGTCAAATTAGGAATAAAATCAACGTCAAGGTAGCAAAATGTTGTTAGTCAACGTAGCCTTGCTAAACGGGGCTCCTATAATTCTATCTGGAGGGTTTAAAGTAACCTAACACGAAGGAGATGGCGGGGGCTCACTTCACTCGCTCTCTAGACCCTGCTTCTCTCTCTCTCCCTGTCTCTAGAACCTAAACTGTCCGGAGTTGGGGTGCCCTAAGTGCCGAGCTTGCTTCACTCGCTCTTGCCAAAAATAACAATAACTAAAAAAGAGGATCAAATATTATTTTTCTTACCAAAAATTAATTGAGTTTGTGTAAACATAATTATCATGTAACCTTGAATGCAGTTCATTTATAATATATCCGTAGATCAACTAATATAGACGCAATAATTAATATAAAGATTAAACATAAAAAAAGTAAAAAAAAGTTAAATAATATTATACCCATACGAGTATGTACTCGTAATTGCCTGTCGGAAGAAATCGTTGTCGAGATAGACCGCGGCGAAATTGGTGTTATGATCAGATCTCGTTTGCGGGGCGAACATGGCCAGATATTGCACAGGACAGAGAGGTTCGGAAAGAGAAACGGAAGGCCTTTGCTCAGCAGTAGGACATATAAAGGCTAACAAAAAAAATGTAAGAAGTATAGGTAGGCCTGCACGTGTGTCAAATGTTCTCGATGGACGTACCAGCTCACCCAGTTTGCGCTCACCACTCACTAATCAGGTTATAAAGGCCTACCTTATTTATCCGGTTAGAAATAATCACTTAATGAAATGAGTCGAGGTCACGCGTACCAGCATTTGGAAAGGGTTGTCTTTTTGCTGAGTTTTTAGGACTTGTTGCCATTATTGCTAGGCGGATAACTTCTTTACTAGAGAACTAGCTTTTCACTCACGCTTTCGTTTGTACCACACAAACGAAATCGTGAGTGAAGAGCTAGTACTTTTTACTTTCCCCGAATCCGCGCGCCGCGCGGGTACTCAGCCTACCCGCTGTTACACCGTACGATAGTTATGAGACAGAACGGCGGCGTCACGCGGCTAACATTTTATACGGCTTTTGTGTTATAGTGAATGAGTATAAAAAAATGTTTCTTTGGGAAAGTTGTTTGTTATCATGAGTATTATCACGTGTTTAAGTATCGGTCACTAATTACCAGTCATCCTTACCACTGTTTGTCACTGCATAACCCAGAGGTGGACTGGTAGAAAATACCTATGGCTTTAAATCCGCGTTTGTACATTGTGCTTGAAGTGTTAATCAAATAAATAAACTTAAAGATTCTTCCTCCCCTCTTGATGAAGTGGTTGCAGGAAGGCCTTCATTTTGAAAAAAAAAAAAACATATTTTCCATTTTTCCATTTATGTAACATGTTGCAAGCATAATCGAATGTAAAGAACTTACAGAGGCTCTAGCTTGAACGCACGACGTAATGGAAACATATTATAATTTCGATCGATTTTTGAACAAATACAAAAATCCTAAAGCGTTTTGATTTTTGCTGCAAACAAAATTATATGAATAATTTATTGGAAGGAGGACGCGTGGGTTCGAGAGAAAAGGAAAGAGGAGACCTTTGCCCAGGAGTGGGACAGAGAAGGCAAGGAAAAAAAAAGTTAGTAAGTATTGAGTAAAGTTTAAAAACCAATGAAAGCAAATGTAATGTGCAAAACTCTGTTTTTTTATTGCTATATGGGCCTGCTCTTGACCTCGATCACGCCTGATGGAAAGCGATAGATGAGGTTTATGCTGGAACGAACGTGCCCAAAAGATGCCTGTTCAGTCTTGCTTTGCAGGCAGAGGTGTTAAATGTGGCAGGGAACGCCAACAGACAGTTCCACAGTTCCGTTTGAATACAGGGTAGAACAAACAACGACGCAAAATCTTGAATTAAAAAAAAACATCTGTTCCATAAATTTTTACCGTATTTTTTTAACTACGAAAATTATCTATGTCCTCGTTTGGAGTGATGAACTGTATACGTTTTAACTGTTTATGTGTCGATGTCCCTACCATCCGGTATATTGTTCCACAACTACACAGGATGTATCCAGTCTATACATCTAAGAGAAGGAATTTGAAGCTTTGTAGATGTATTTGTCATTCTTCTTCTTAGCGTGTCGATGGCATAAAGTTCAAATTTGTTTAGCCCAAAACTCAGCCACGCGAACCCCGCTCACTGATGCAGTCGGTAGGTCATCAGATCAAGATGAAAGGTGGGCCATTGTCCGTGGGGAGACGCCGCATACGCACTGTCATTTGTCATTGTCACACACACAATACAAACGCTAGTAACAGTTGTAACAGCCAAAGGCTCCTACAACATCCTTCATCAAAATCAACTGAACAGATAAATAAATACTATAAAGGGGTGTACACACAAAGCATACTCGAGCGGAATACGGCCTGCTTGTTCCAATACGATGTGTCTACCGCCTAAAAGAGAAAAGTCCTTTGCTCGTATATATGTTTGCTGAAGCGATAAAGTGGAAAATTCATGCTCAAGCTGATATACGATTAGATTGGTGGTGATTTGAGTAACATGAAAAGTAAATTTCAGTGTAAGGGTTCTTTGAGGAAAAGCTTTGAATTGGTTTTGATGTTTGTGTTCTGTGTTTGACAGCTTTACTGGTCGAGTGGTCGCAAGCGCGCCTGCTGAGCATGACGTCCTGGTTTTGATTCTCAGGTCGGGTATTAGGAACTGCTCAGCTTAAGAATGAACATGTCCAAGATGAAGGTGATGTCAGGCATTTCGGACGACTCTGCCTCAGCTGTTATGGTTGGAAATAAGCGTCACGATATGGTTGATCATTATATTTATCTGGGACATGTTCTATCTTTTTGACAAAGAGCATTCCATTAGGGACATTTCTGGGAGAGTACAACTGGGATGGGCCGCATTTGGTAAACTTTAACATATTTTTCGGTCCACAAAAATCCCTCAGTGCCTAAAACCCCAACTTTTCATCCAATTTGTCCTGCCAACAATAACCTTCGGTGCCGAGACATGGACGCTCACAAAGGACACTGTCCACCGAGTACGAGTGGCACAAATGGCCTCGATCTAAGAGCAATCAGGCCATGCTCGGCATAATCCTCTTAGATCGGCACATAGACGAAAAGACGAATCATTTCATTTTATGACTTGAAACTGATATCAACCTGGCTAAGACTACCTGTCTTAGGTTGATATCAGTTTCATGTCATAAAACAAAGCATGTAGCAATCCAAAACTAGGTCGACTATACAAGCCATGTGTATTCCTAGCTTTACCAGTCTCATACGTGGCCAGGTGAGACGGAAAATTATGAAAAAAAAAGACCCGCTGCCTCCACATCATGTTGTGTGGTAATATAATAACAGAAATGTCACGGAGCTTGGGTGGAATACTAACAAGGGGGAGGTCTAGGTGGGGTGATAAGTAATTTCATTCCTAGATTCACGATCTACGATTGGAATTTGTTTGTCTACTGATTTAAGGTGTTACATTTTTTTTCAAAAAAAAACCTTGTCCTACACTAGGAATTTCTCCTGTATCGTGGCTGCGTTTACAAACATTTAAACTCACGTACACAAACAGCCAGATCCCGAACCACTACCTGTAGGCCATACAACTATTTGTTCCGTGCGGGGATCGAACCCGCGACACACAACGCAGCAGTCAATCGCACAGCCACTGCGCCAAGCCTGTAGCAGGCAGCAGCAAGCTGTACGCCTCGGCAGGTTCGTTAGAGGCAGAGACACCTATTTTACCCACCTACTTTTCAATTGTTATGTTTCAGTGTAATGGAATAGGGGCAAGACTATTGCCATCAAACGGGCACAAATCCAGATACGTGCGAAGAAATGCCAACTGGAAAAACCCAATAAAACTTTGCCCGACCTGGGAATCGAATTCAGGACCTCATGCTCAGCAGTAGAATTTACGACTACTTGACCAACGAAGACTAAATTAACGCTGATTGAATGTGTAATGGTTTTGAACGTATGTCATGTTAACACAATTGATCATACAGATGAAGGCAATTCTGAATCCTTTGTTCAAAAGGATGAACAGTTATTTATTTGATATATTATTATATTTGTTCCTTTGGTCGTATGTTTTATTTGTCAGAGACGGTCATTGGTACGGGCTTAAAATGAATCACAAGTACGCGGTTGTGACATCACGCGATCTACTTACAAGTCTACCCACACCACAATGTCGCTTGTCACAGAGCCCTGATGGTCACAAACTCTGAGCCGGGACGTCAGTCAGTGTCTGATCGCGGCCGAGTTAAGACCTCTTGGAACTGTACCCGATTCATTGTGTCCCGTGTTGTATTTTGTTAAGTTGTAATCTCAAGTAATTCGTTAGTGTTGCTAGAAACAGTGTATCGCTCTGTGTCTTTTCATAGCACGAAACCCATCGTCTGCCAACATTATGTAGAAGCTTAGCGGAATAAATCCTGACACTCGATATTCGATATACTAGCTGTTGCCCGCGACCTTGTGAAATTATTATAAAAATATTATTTCCCTATTTGAATCGAATTTTGCTAACCATTTTATGGGTTTTCATTTTTTTTGCACGGAACCCTAATCCTTTTTCTGAATTATTTAAGATCAGCTATCTCTCAGTAAAAGTCCCGTCAAAATAGGTCAAGCCGTTTTATAGATTAGCCGGAACAAATAGACAGCCAGACAGACATGTATTAAAAAAAAGGTTTTTATGAAAGTACCGTACTCGTACCTATACACATACTTTTTTATGCATTCATTTAAAAACTATTATTTTGAAGTTACAAACAGATACTTCAATTTTATTTATTTACATTTATATAAGTATAGATTAGGCTACAAGGCACTGGTAGCAGTTGTATTGGAATACATAGCATAAAAAATATTACTAAGTAATATACTTTTAGGAGCAACCTGTATCATTTAAAACTTCCTCCACTACTTCTGTTTTTTATGCACGGACGGTCGGAATGGTCACCGAGGTTCGCTCGTTGGTATTAGATATTATTTCGCCAAATACCCGTTGTAAGTTTTTTTTATTTTTAACGAAGTACCTACTTATGTGGATATAATTCTATATTATGTAGTCGATGATCTTGGTGCACGGTAAAACTCTAATGAGTTTATGTTGGCGCCAACTTAAATGTATAAAATGTATGTACCTACTACTGAATAAATAAATAAGAGACCATCTTAAACTGGTTGTGATACTACTGCCGTACGGCTATCGTACGTATTTTATTTGTGTCCAGTAAGTGGCTATGCCAATCACATTTTCTTTATTCGACAATAATGTTTTCTACACGCTTTGTTACCTTATTTTTATTGTGGCCTTTTTACTTGTGGCCTTAATTTTATTTACGTGCCGTTACTCAAAGAAAAACTCAGAGAAAAATCTCAACGAAAAAAAAATACAACTGAATTCTACTCTAACCTAATTCTACAGATACTTTTGTGTATTCCACCAAATTCTTTTTTTTCGTGTATGTTCACCGATTTCTCCGTGATTTCTGGGGGTCTAAAATGGCCGCTTTAGCAGAATCATAATAGGATGATAATATGTGTTAAAATTCTTAAAATGGTCACAGACGCCGTTCATATCATAAATTGTCACTTTGTGACTATTTTACGAATTATAGCTTAATTCATATTATTATCCTATTATGATTCTGCTAAAGTGGCCATTTTAGACCCCTAGGTCCGATTTAAGTGATTCGTTTTTCATTTGGTAACTTAACTTCGGCATTTTATGAGTTATTATTTTCTATAATATGCATTTTTATTTTACGTCTATGTGAATGATGTAATAATTAAATTATTATAATTAATATTAATATTATTATTAATTAAATTAATAATTTCTTATCTACTTACAATGTAAATAGATACTTGACAAGGATTTGTATGAGATACAAAGTAGTATTTACAAGTAGTTAAACTTAAAAGGGTAAAATACAAACTTTTATGAAATATTTCATCAACCCTCTAAAGAACTTTGATCTACTAAAGATGATCGCCTATTCTTTGATGTTCTACAAACTACTAAAACTTTTTGGTCTTCTAATGATGACATTTTTTTTTTTTTATCTTTTTTATTTTTGACTTTCTTGTTCTTTTTTATTTCAGACCTACTCTGAAATAGAAAAATGCTGGGTTAATCTTTAACAATCATAGAAATAAAAGTTCCTAACGAAGCCCTAAGCACTTGTTCTCCCCGTCATGCGTCATTGCGATCATTTTGTTCTACCTTACCTGGGAACCTTCTAGTTACGGAGATATTGGAGGTCAAAGTTCCAAATTTTTCACCAGTTTTTTTTTTTTAATACCAATTTTTAATATTAGTACTTTACTTTTTAATATCTCCACGACCTCCTACTATTCAGTCCATCCATCAGCACAATGTTTTGAGTGAATTACATTGAGTCCTACCGTAAAACGTGATTTTTCACCAAAAAAAAAGCCGTCTCCCAGCAATTTAAGCCTGGAGATCTGTCATACAGGTCTCAAACCCAGAATAGACTCCAGCTCTGACAAAGGTTTGAATCTGCCTGTAACCTACATACTATGTTCCAAAATTGTACCTTTTTGAGAGAAATAAATTGCTATTGTATTGTATTGTATTAATAATTTTTGCGTAGAGTTACTTAGTTTGATGTACAGAATGCTCGGTTGACGGCTTCGTCAAGGATCCGTTCAAACCATTTTCAGAGATACATACATTTCCAACCGCAAACACTTGAACATCGCCGCAATATATCGGTTTTACAAGTACGTGGGCCTAAATAAACTTTGACATAACAAGTTACGATTCTTTAGTGTCAAAATAAAGGACATCAGGGTCCGGACAAGAATATTAATGTTAGTGACCCTCACAACTTTCCGGAACATGTGTAACTTGAGATATTTCCCAAAATAGATGGTGATGTATTAAGGGTTGCTTGAAAACAATGTTTGGTGAGGTATACCTCTGTTATTGAGCAATATTGAGACCCAAGTTTTGTTAGTTTCAATACGTGTAATATTTATCATACTGTACAGTTATTGATCGATAAATATTTATTGAAAACTAGCAATTGCTCGCGACCTTCATCTGCATGAAATTATCATAAAATATTACTTTACCTCTCCATTTGAATCGAATTTTGTGAACAATCGCATGGGTTAATAATTAAAATAAACCTAGCCTAAGCCAAACTAGCCTAAGTTACTCTATAACATCAGCTATCTGCCAGTTAAAGTTTCGTCAAAATCGGTCCAGGCGTTTTGTAGATTATCTGGAACAGACAGACAGACAGCTATTTTTTTAAAGTTTATCCATATATATATATATATATATATTATTATTTTGTACATAGAAGATGTATAAAGGGTGTAACAAGACCCTTCACGAAGCCGAAAGGCACTTGTTCTCCCAGTCATTGCGATCATTTTTTTTTTGTTCTAGACCATACCTGGGAACCTTTTAGTTTCGGAGATATTGGGGGTCAAAGTTCCAACTTTTTTAGATACATGTTTTTAATGTAAGATTTTTACTTTAAACACCTCCACGACCCCCGTGCTACTCAATCCATCCATCAGCACAATGTTTTGAGTCCGTTACATTGAGTCCCACCGTCAAACGTGATTTTTCAACCATAAAAAAAGTTTTGTTTTTTTTTGTTGAAGAGTCACGTTTCCCAGCAATAATTTTTGTGTAAAACTACTTAGTTTGATGCACATAATGCTTGGTTGACGGCTTCGTGAAGGGTCCTGTTACACCCTGTATAACTCGTGGCTAATCGTCATCACTGAGTCATCATCCTCTGCCTGCTTTTTCCCAGCTATTTGAGGGGTTTCAGTCTAAACCAAATGCAGCTAAAAACTAGTATGGAGTACATTGAGCCACTGCCTATCTGACCAAACACACAGTGTTAAAGATAGGTATTTTGAATTGCTAGTGAAACAATTTCTTTTAAAATCTATACTAATATTATAATGAGGAAAAATGTGTTTGTAAGGTTGTATGTAGGGGGTAATCTCCAGAACTAATTTCACTGGTAGAAAGCTATAAATAATATTTATATCATGCATATTAGCCGAGCTAACACAATTTTTGCGGACCAAGTCGAGGGCGAAGTGCTAGTCAATTATAAAGACATCCTTGGTATCATCTAATGCTGTCAAAAAATTCCTAATCATTGTCATTTTCTAGAAACACCGCAAAAAAAAAAAAACATCTAAAATTCCCTTGCTTATGATTTCACCGAGAGATACCAGGATCGCATGAATTTATAAGAAGTCTGGGGCCGAGCACTCAGTTCTTAAAACGTCACTAAATGAGATTGGGAACGAGGCTTGGGTCGCGACATACACAACGTGTACCTAATGAAGAACACGAAAATGTTTAAGAAATGAATTGGGTTATAGTCTCATTTCAGAAGGTTGGATACATGTATTTATTTTTATTAAGTGTCTGTATTAGGACAAAAAAACTTTCTGCGAAAACAAAACCGACTTCTAAAAAAAACACTAAAAAAGTCTAAAATAACTTTACTTTCGGAAGTAGGTGTCTTTGTTTGTATCTTTTTTGCCACCGACTTCCGAAAGTAAAGTTATTTTAGACTTTTTTAGTGTTTTTTTAGAAGTCGGTTTTATTTTCGCAGAAAGTTTTTATAATTTACCCTTTTTAGTTGTAGTATACCACACAAATTCTTGTCATGAATTATTTTGTACATTGTAACTAGAAGTTAGTTAAAGTACTCGTCAAGACGAATCATACGAGCCCAAACTCGATGAAGTTTTGTCGTTTTATAACGGAGTACCTATGGTCACCTTCCAGCTCCATCACCAGACCCTGGGTACCAACTAGAGACAAAGTACTCAACAAGATGAATTATACGAACCCAAACTCGATGGGGTTAATGTCGTTTTATAACGGAGTTCCTATGGCCAAGGTGGCCAGCTCCATCATCAGACCCTGGTTATCATTTAGGACTAAAGTACTTATCAAGACGAATCAAACGAGTCCAAACTCGACGTTGTTGCGTCGTTTTATTACAGACTTCCTATGGCCACCTTCCAGCTCCATCATCAGATCAGCTCCATGTCATCATAATATTGCATTGTCTCGCGATATACACATGCGTGCAAAATTTCAGCTCAATCAGAAATCGAGAAGTGTGTCAAATTTAACCAGCAAGTATCACGCGACGTCGCGTGATGTACATCAGAGCGCCAGCACGCGACGTCGCGTGATGTGACAATTAACGTGAGGAAAACAACCGAATTCCTAAACCGATTTTGATGAAATTTCTATGGGACCAATCGGGAAGCATATATCCTTTCAGATGAAAAAAGAATTTTTAATAAAAAAAAAATACAACCGTATTGAGAACCTCCTCCTTTTTGAAGAAAGTCGTTTAAAAAAACATTGAAGGTAAGTATGCCTCGTTGGTCTAGTGGTCGCAATCGCGACTGCTGAGCATAAGGTCTTGGATTCGATTCTCAGGTCGGGTGAAGTGTTATTGTGGTTTTCCATCAGAAATTTCTCTGTAGCAGCCACGAAGTCTGGATCTGAGCCCGGTTGATGGCAATGTTCTCGCCCCCTACACATAACTGGCAAAATGTGGGGTACTATTACACAGGGGTACTGGTACACCTCTGCCTAACCCTTTGGGGAATACAGGCGTGATGTTATATAACATGTTTAGTGGGTGACATATTCTAATGCGAAACTTGTTTATTCGACGTAGCGTTACTTTGATAATTGCTTATTTCATCAATTTATTGTATGATTTTGATACATGCTATCGAATAGCAGCAGCCCAGGATCCCAGATGTGATCCTGGTATGCTGTTACATTCGTCTACCAAGCTGGAACGCAGTGCAGCGTTCGCATAGTCACCGAATTGCCGGTGTATTCCCGTTGCCCCCACCGCCCGTGGCCCCACTGCCTGGTGGGGTTAGCGGGAATTGAATAAAATAATTAAAAATTGTTCCGCGTCGATCGCTGATGCTAATAAAACTGTCATTTGAACAACGCTATAATTATTCATCATTCTCTTGCCGTAATCACAATTCATTTGGGCACATGTCTTCTTCTTCCATACATCTCTATTACTTGTCATCTCATCAGAACTCCTTTCTTGGCATCGATGAACAACGCCAAAATTATATTTTTTCAATTAAGATAAAGGGTGTAACCCCGGTGGGACTCTTGCCGAAACCAAAAGACACTTGTTTTCCCCGTCATTGCGGCCATTTTTTTTTGTTCTCTACCATAGCTGGGATTCCGGAGATATTGGGGGTCAAAGTTACAACTTTTTCACAAGTATTTTTTTAATGTAAGATTTTTACTTTAAACACCTCCATGATCCATCAGCACGATGTTTTGAGTGCGGTACATTGACTCCTACCGTAAAGCGTGATTTTTCACCCAAAAAAAAGTCTTTTGCCAGCAATAATTTTTGTGTATATAAGGGGATATCCCTATGAGATTAGGTTTAAAAAATAGGTGGCAAATTGTGGCTGTACTATAAGGTACACTTCTGTCTAACCTTTTGGGTACAATGTTATTTAAGCTATGTCTAAAAACCAGCTCAGTTTGTCAAACTAAAGTGCTTTTTAAATCCAGAAGAAGACTAACAACGCTAAGCTTCTTATAATTTAAATATTCACATTCAAGGACATTGCTTAACATCATTTTAAAGACAGTTTTCGTTTTTAGTTTGTAAAAGGTATTTTACGTTCTAGCTTACGTTCCTTGCATGGCTGGTGTTCTGGAATGTTCGCTCCAGAAACGGAAATTAGTTGGCTGTTCATCTCCTTTCAAGTCTAACGTTTATAGATACGTTCCTTTCAGTTTTATCTCATTTCTGTAAAATGGTGCTGTAAAATGGTGTTTTTGAATAAAAGTTAACGAATATGTGATATGATGTGGCTAGAAAGAGTGACTAATAGGATGACAGCTGATAGAGAAGTATGGAAAAAGAAGATAATGTTGCGCCGACCCCGAATAAAACTGTGATAAGGGCAGGAGAATTAATAGCCAGCGACACAACGACGTATAATATATCCAAATCGGTTCATCCGTTTAGGAGTTACGAGGTAACAAAGAAACGTACATACATACATACAAACATACATCAGGTCAAACACATTACTCCTTTTGGGCTTCGCCGCAGTCGGTTAAAACTACCTTTTGACCTTTAAACCTGCTTACAAGTCAGTACGGCATTATAACCTTGAATACCAGGTTACAATTTCAGCTTACCTAATGGTTACGTGTCGCGGTCAAAGGATATAACTGCGAAAGAAAAAAGACCCTAAATCAGCACTTTAAAAGTCCTCAGAAAAATCAAGATTCGAGTTATAAATGTTGCCAATCCCGAAAAGTATGTTAATACAGATTTACATACGAAAGGTAATGGATTTGTGCTCGCGAAATATTTAAATTTTAAATATGGAATTTCTCGTGACATATTGCGGTAACTCTGATTTTGGACGATATTATTTTTAGGGTGGCCACTGGAAGTAAAGAGGCATTAAAAAAAGTGCTGCGCTAGTCTGTACTGCTTAAGATTAAAATGTGAATAGACGGTACACAAAAAAAAAAAAAAAACTATCAACAGACAGATTCACGAGGCGCATATAGTGTAAAATAATCTTTATAATAACTGAAACAAGAGCCCTTAACTAAATGGATTTTTACTTAGTGTGTCCGACCTAGTGCTTTTCTGGCTCATCGCCAATATACACTGTCTTCGAGTAAGCTGGTCAAGTGGTCATAAGCAAAGTCTTGACTAATTCTATCATAAATGATATCTTCAGTTTTTGAACGACTGCCATCTTATTTCTGATGGTAAGCATTTAATGTATGGGATAAATTATGTTAAATGATGTTAAAACGAGTAACCATGGAGTTTCTTGCCGGTTCTTCTCCATAGAAAACGACCAACCCGAACCGTGCATTTTTTTTCGACGTTTTATAGGTGCCCATCAATACTTATATTATAAAGAGGTAAAGTTTGTGAGTTTGTGAGGTTGTAGGGGGTAATCTCTGGACCTACTGAACCGATTATGACAATTCTTTCACTAATAGGAAGCTACATTATCCCCGAGTACCATAGGCAATAGTTACAACGTGCCTGTGGGATAATTTCCGACTAAAACGCGAGCGAAGCCGCGGCAACAGCTAGTGTGAAATAAATAAATAAATAAATAAATATCGCTGGACATTACACACAGCGCCATCTAGGTGCCACACTAAGCAACGAGGCTTGTGTCGTGGACACCAGATAGTTGATACTACTACATAGATACTTTTTTGTTTGTAAATACATACTTATTATACATATAAACATCCATGACTCGGAAACAAATGTCCATGCTCATCACACAAACATTTGCTCCTACCGGGATTCGAACCCGGGACCCTAAGAACGTAAGGCAGCCTCACAACCGCTGCGCCATTCGGGTCGTCAATAAAATATTTGGATTTTGTTTTATAAACTACGTTAAGTTTCGCTTACTTTAAGAAGAAACTCCTTCAGACCCAAGAATATAACTTATGCAGACCGTGCTACCGCGATGGCCCAGGGTAAAGCCTCGCTTCTCATGCGTGATGTCGTGAGTTCAAATCCGGGCAAGTGCCAATGTGACTTTTTCAATTCATATGAACTTCTTAAGTTTCCAACATGCTTGAAAAAGGCTAGGCAGATGATGATGTACTTTCTAAGTTTATCATAGACATCACTGACATCGGTGAAGGAAAATAATAATTAAGCAACCGTGGTGATGTATGCTCGTGCCTTCTGTGTATGAGACGAGGCCTTGGCCCAGCAGTGGGACAGTAATAGGCTGGTATATATCATATCGTTATCTCTATTAATAAAAATAATTGCACACGTGTGAAGGCGGGGCGGGTCGCTAGTATATTATAGACTGACTATTGCCCGTGACCTTCGTTCGCTGTGAAATGATTATACAATTTCAAGGGTTTTAATTTTTTTGCACGGAACCCTAATCCTCTCTCTAAAATAAAAGAAGCTTATGTTAGACCTTATAATATCAGCTATCTGTCAGTAAAAGTCGCGTCAAAATTGGTCTTGCCGTTTCAGAGATTAGCCGGAACAAACAGACAGACAAAATAAAAATACAAAAAATTGTTATAAGTACCGTAAATACTTTCTTAAGCGTTCAGTAAAACGCTGTTATTTTGGAATTACAAACAAACACTTCAATTTTGTATATGTGTATAGATTGTGCTGCCACCGATTTCACCGCACCCCATCACAGTCGAGTCTTACGGCCCAGTTTTATCTAAAGCTCAAATGACATCGCCGATTGTTTTAATCCACAAGATCAACGGTTTCCCCATCGCATTACAGTTCAATTGAGAGTTTCAAGAATACCTATCAGTCGGAAACGAGTTTTAATAAGTGCCTTCATTGTGTAAAATGACAATTAGCAACTGATTGCTAGCGTTGAGTTGATTTTTAGCAATGAGGGGAATGTTTTTTAGGTCCCATACTTTTTTCTCGAGTCCCGGGAATTCCCAACAAGAATTTCTCGAGAATTCTCGACAATCGAGAAAATTACAAAGCCTTCTATAGCTTTTGAACCGTAATAGGTAGTCACACTTAAAAACTCAGGGAGTTACTAAAGTACAGAGTTGCTACTACGTTACAGTTCTATTATGGCCGCTGTAATAACAAATAATAAAAACAATATAAAGTTAAATAATAAGGGCTAAAATAAAGGGTGACTGACTCGTTGGTGGAGTAGTTGCAAGCGCGACTGCAAGCATGGTCCTGGGTTCGATTCCCAGGTCGAGCAAAATGTTAATGCGATTTTCCATCAAGAATTTCTCAGTAGCAGCCACGGACTCTGGATTTGTGCCCGGTTGATGGCAAAACGCTCGCCCCTTACTACATGGGACTTACACATAAAAATGGAGCAATGTGGGTGTACTATTAGGTATAGCTCTGCCTAACCCTTTAAAAAATAGAGGGGGAGGGGTCATTTGATGATTTCCCATACAAATAAAGAAAAATAGGAGTCCTTATATTATTATTATTACAAACTTATTTATCTTTTTCTTCGTTTTGGACTCAATCTTAATCATTACCATACATACAAGAAATATTTAGCGTGAAATGTCACGCTAAATATTTCTTGTATGTTTCACCACACTTATTACTCCGTTTACGAGCCCGACTCGCACTTGGCAAGTTTTTCTGATGAGATCATTACATTATGAGGTTGGTATAAGTGAATTGTCTGCTTTAGGAAATTGTGGTGAGCTAAAGGGATTATGTTACTGTTGCTTTTACTGAATTATGGTTTTCAAAGTAAATTGTGCTTGCTATTAATATCCTTGTTGAATTGTTTAAGTTCAAAATCGGTTGTTTGTTAATAAAAATGCTTTGTTTAAAAATTGAGACTTGTGTAATTTTTTTCACTGTAATTTATTTACTTCATTAAGCGCAGCGTAATGACAGCCGCTCGGATCGATCTTCAGGTACAGCCACGCTTGCCTAGGTTGGTCCGTGGATGGGTGTTAATGGGTGTCACAAAATTTTAACGAAGCCGAAAGGTACTTGTTGTCCCCATCATTGCGATCATTTTTTTTGTTAAAGACCGTACCTGGGAACCTTCTGGTTACGGAGATATTGGGGGTGACACCCATTAACACCCATCCACGGACCAACCTAGGCAAGCGCGGCTTAACCTGAAGATCGATGCGAGTGGCTGTTATTATTTTGCCACGATCTCCTCCACACGAGACTAGAACTCACTGTTACGTCACTGGCGCTACAGCAACAATTTCTGATATTTTTTTTCTTGATTAAAAATTATTGTACCTTTTCAACAAGAAGAGGCCCTTATTGCCCTAAAGCCTTAAACAATGGCTTTCTAATTGCCACTCCCAAAACTTCGTTACGTTCAATGCCAACAACTCACGCGAAAGCAATTTAAAATAATCGTGCAATTACTTTGCGACCGTTACTCGTTCCAGTAACTGGATCAAGCAGACATGAGAGTAACTGGAGAATTAAAGTTAAGAGTGGTAGTAGTAAATTTAATCGGAAAATAATATAATCTATACTAATATTATAAAGCTGAAGAGTTTGTTTGTTTGTTTGGTTGAACGCGCTTGGATAGCTTATATATCGAGAAAGGCTATAGGCTATATATCATCACGTTACAATCAATAGGAGCTGTGCAGCCCTGGAACGCAAAGGGCAAAAGAAGAAACGTGGATGGATTTTAGTCAGTACAAGTCTGACACTCCCTTCAGCTCCGTCCAGAATAGGAGGGGTCATTTGATGATTATCCATCGGTAATATTATATAATAGGGATTTACTCCTTTTGAGAGCTTCCGTTGTGCGTGAACGGTTAAAGTTACGCAATTATCATGTATGTCGGAATTGTTCCTCTTAAAAGGCTCTACAAAAATATCCGCAATGGCCATATGTCTAACTTTTAAGGTTGACTCTCCCTAACCTCTCTTTCTTTTATGTACTCACGCACGCAGACGAAGTTGCGCGGGTCAGCTAGTCTACTAATAAAAAACAAACTAGCTTATCCCCGCGGCTTGACCCGCGTGAATTTCGCTAATTGTCTCACGGTATCGTACCACTGAAATTCAAAGTATCCCATGTGTTAATTGAGGTTTGAGATAAACTTTATTCACATAAGAATACAAAAATTCACTTACATGAGAATATATTAAAACTATAACATAAGTCGATATTGTTGAGGGTTTTACAAAAACTAGACATTTGTACAATCATTATTTAGTGGGTAGATCCATAATAATAATACAAACAACTCAATGTTCGCTTGATACACTGACTCAAAAACATCAACACAAAGGGAACCAAGTCTCCGTTCAATATAGATAAGTAATAGCTGGATGTGGCTTGAAATTATTCTAGGGAATGTACATTTTTTATGATGTGCTGTTTTAGTATTTTTTTGAAAGAGGTAATGGATTTGGATTCTGTGATGTATTTCGGTAATTGATTGTATAGTTTGGATCCTTCATACATGATACTTTTTCTTCCGTAGTTAGTGCGGGGTGGGTATAGCTGTAGTAGGTCTAGTTCACGTCTCAATTTCATTTTGTGTAGTTTTTTTCTTTTCGTGAAGGTGATGTTTGAGTGTATATTTTTATTTAGTATTTTTCGTATCAGTATGCATGTATTATAGACGTATGTTTGTGTTATGTTCATTAATTTTGTTTCTTTGTAAAGTGTTAGTGTTGGAGTGAAATAATCATAATTAAATAATGTTTTAAGTAATTTGTTTTGTGCAGTTTGTAGTAGGTTTATATGTGTTTTTGCGGCGGAACCCCATATTTCAGCTAGGTAGTCAATGTGTGGCTTAACGAGTGAGAAATAGATTAAATATCGAGTTTGGCGTGGTAAGCAGCGAACGATGCCTCGAAGGATACCCGTTAGTGATTTTAATTTTGACTTTATTTTTTGAATGTGTGGTAGCCATGTCAATTTATTATCTAAGATTAGTCCTAAATATTTTTCTTGATCTACTTTATTTATATTTTGGTTGTTTATTTTTAATGGGGTGTAGTTACCAACTTTTTTATTCTTCGCTGCGAATATTATATAATTAGTTTTTGTTGTATTTATGGTAAGAAGATTTTGCTGAAACCACTGGTTAAGTAAATCTAAATCACTTTGTGCCCCTTTTACAACTGTGTCAATGGAGTGACCAAAGTAAAATAGACATGTGTCATCTGCATAAAGGGTTAGGTTCCCCTTTAGACCAATTTGGTGAACACTGTTTATATAAAGGAGGAATAAAAGAGGAGCCAAAATAGAGCCTTGGGGCACGCCGTATGTTATGATTTTGGGATTACTCTGAGTGTCCCCAATCTTCACTACTTGGTAACGGTTTGATAGGTAGGATCTGAAGATGTCAAGGGCAAGGCCTTCTATGCCAATTTCTTTGAGTTTATTTATCAGCAATTCGTGACTGACTGTGTCAAACGCCTTTTTTAGGTCAATAAAGACGCCTAGACCGATTTTTTTATTGTCGATATTAAGCTTTATAGTTGTCACCAGGTCTATTGTCGCTGAAAGTGTATTCGACCTCGGTCGAAAGCCGTATTGTTTATTATAGAGGAAGTTTAGTGAGATAAGGTATTTTTCGAGGCGATTGTACAAAACCCTTTCAAATATTTTTGACAGCACGGGGAGAACTGAGATGGGACGATAGTTACCCGGCTCTGATTTAACTCCAGATTTATAAATAGGGGTAACTTTTGCAATTTTAAGACTACTTGGGAATGCACCTAGCTCCATACATTTGTTTATGCAACTTGTGAGTTCTTCTAATATTAAGTTTGCAACGCTTTTTAATGATTTCGTGGTGATACCTTCCAAGCCTGAGCTGGTGTTGTTATTTAGGTTGTTAATTATTTTGAGTATTTCATCTGCTGTGGTGGGTTCTAGGTTGCTGAGTGTACTTGTGTGAGATCCAGACAGACTTATCAAAAGATTGCCCGATGAACGATGTTGAGTGGGAATTTGATTTGCTAGTATCGAGCCAACATTTGCAAAGAAATCGTTAAAACATTCACAAATCTCCTTTGAATCACTCACAATGCCACTTGGTGACTGAAGCTTCCGCGGGATGGCATTTTCTGTTATTTTGTTGCATGACAGACTGTTTATAAGTTTCCACATTTTTAATGGCTGTTTTTTACAGTTATCGAAGGCTTTCAGATAGTATTTTGATTTGGTTCGTTGAATACATTCTGAAACTTCATTTCTTTTCTTTTTAAATATGTCTTCTTTTTGCTTGTCTTTTGGGTATTTCTTGTGTTGAATCCACAAAGTATTTCTACTATTTATTTCACCTATGATTGACTTATTAATCCAGTCTTGGCGAGGTGGATTTAACGTTTTTGTTTTAGTAATTTTGCTTATTTCTATACTCTTTATTAGTTTTGCTTCCAGGGATTCATATAAACAGTCTTGGTTTTGGTCTTGTGATTCCAAGATGGTTTTATAAAGAACTTTATAGTCAATAACGTGATAGTTTCTCTTTTTCAAAGGTTCTGGTTGGTAACGTTTTAGTTCTATGTAAATTTGTTTGTGGTCTGACATGGGTGTATCGACAATGGCAACATGGAAATTATTCTGTTTAAGATTAGAACAGATATGGTCGATAATACTCTTCGTAGTTGTTGTTTCTCTTGTGCAATAGTCCTCATCTATTTTGTTCAACACTACATAGCCGTTTTCTTGGATCACTTCTTTATACATATTAGCAGCACGGTCTGCGTTCAATAAATTGAAGTTAAAGTCTCCAAAAACCAACCCACGTTTTTTTTTATCTAACTGTTGGGAGTAAGTTTCTAGGAAGGTTTTGACATTTGATTGGTCTGGTTTTCGATATATAGCACCAATGTCTAGAGTATAGTTTTCAATATGAATCCACAAATAATGATTGTCGTTTTGACACATTTCCTCACTCAAAGCATGTTGCAGATTATTTTTTACGAATATTGAAACGCCTCCACCTCTTGTACCAGTTCTGTAGTTATAATAATGTGTATATCCGGGAATCTGAAATCTTTTTCCTTCTTCGTCAGATTTTATCCACGTTTCCGTTAGAACCAATGCGTGTAAAGATGATGGAAAAGCTTTTATCACGCATTGTAATTCATCAAATTTGCCAGGTTTCACGATACTCCGAATGTTAGCATAAAGAAATTTAAAAGATTTGTTTGAGGTGTTAATAGTGTCATAGCTATCGACGACTTGATAGGTTATTTTTTCATCATCAGGATTAGTGTCTTTCTTTGTTGTAGGTTTAATGATATTTAGTTTTTTGACGGTACCTCCACAATTGTCGGTGTGCCGTTAATGTATTTTATTGTGAGATTTTTGTGTTCAATAAGTGAACGGCGGTTAAGTTCATCTTTCAGATTTTGTAGGTACTTACGCTGTTTTGGTGTCTGATCAGAGTAAATTTTAATATTATCTCGCTTGGAGTTGTTTTGTTTTCGTAGAATAGATTTTGCGATTTCTTGCGATTTGAAGTATACTTTTATCGGACGTATTTTGTTTATGTCATACTTTCCCAGTCGCATGATCCTTTCTGGCTCGGGATAATCATTATCAATTGATTTTAGCAAAGCTACTACTTCATGTTTATCCATATTTATGCGTTGGTCTTTGTTCGAGGATGCGGGTTCTGGGATGCCACTAATAACAATGTTTTTGCTTCGGAATTCACGTTCGTTGATTTCTGTTATGATGTTTTCCTGAGTTTCATTTGATGAAGATGTTTGAGCTTGCTCTGATTTCAATAGCTGAACTGTATGACTTATCTCATTAACCTTTTTCTCGGTTATTTCATTCTCATTGCGTAGCGACATAACATCAGATTTGATATTATTTTGTTCAATGGTGAGATTGTCCGTAGTGGATTTAATACCATCCATTCGCTCCTTGATAGTTGTTATGTCTTCAGTAATTTTTTTTGTAAATTCATTTTGTGTAGTGGTAAGCGTCTTTAACATTGACATCATTTCAGACATTTGTTTACGCATTTCACTCAGTTCCGTTCGAATGTGTTCATTATCATCAAGCTGTTTGCGTTTAATATTACGATGGGTTACTTTCGGAGTATCCAAGTATTCGGGTTGAGAATCGCCAGATAGTAAATTCGGTTGCGAGTCACTACGACCGACACCAAGGCCACTTCTAGTTGGTGAGCGCACTATATTCATGGTATCTCTGTGTTGGTCACTCACTCAGTGCGTGGTTCGACTGTGGTGCTGTGACGTCCTTTGATTGCTTTTGTGCGAGGGAGTTAAACAATAATGAGCCTGTCTCTTTCTTGCGGGGGGGAAGAGCTGCTCACGCGCCGGTGTGCCGTCGATGACGATAGTATTCTTAGAAGAATAACGTCGTAAACACTTGTACGCGGCACTATTTCTTTTAATACTTTAGTTAGTGTTGTTTAGGCACTAGTTCGACTACCGCGAGTTTTATAATTTAAGGAATATTTTAGCGACACGTCTACTTTGCACAACGTCTCAACGTAAGTCAATTCAGGTTAATTCAGGTAATAAACTGTACGACAACAATATTCTTACAGTAGTTTTTGCGTGAAAGAGTAACATCCAGCCATCCATCCATCCACCCATCCATCCATACATCAGTTATTGGGTTTTTAGAACTGGTATTTTTCAGTAGCTGTCTGGAGAATGGATTTGTGCCCGGCTGATGTTAATAGGCTCACCTTTTTACATAGAATTCAAATAAATCTGGCAAAATGTGGGAAAACAAGCCTAGTGACCATGACGTCTTATAGCAGTATTGTTTAAAAATTATTCTAGATTGCGAAAGTGCTCTTTCCAACACTGTGGTAACCGAACCAAGGGGCCTTAGTCTGCTATTGCAATAGTGTCAGAATGGTCTATCATTGATTTAATAAGGCCCCGCGCAGACGAATTACTCTCTGTACGCACGTCAAACGAGTTTCGAACGCGCTTCAATACGCCGTGGGCTAGGGGCCTTATTAAATCAATTATAGACCATTCTGACACTATTGCAATAGCAGACTAAGGCCCCAGATGTTATGCTATTTTGAACCGACTTTCCACGAAATTGATATAAGATTTTTGGTGGCTTTTAACAGTCTCATAAAATTCTCCTTTTTCATTATCGCTGAGAGAATGTACCGTTTTCTAGGTCCTCAGGTTTCAGATATAATGTTTTTTTTCTCTCAGTTCAGCCTCTCCCCCAACGACATAGCAATAAGATATAGCTACGCACCGGTATAATTTCCTTAGCCAACCCCTTAGGGAATCGGGACAATTTCAGCGGCAATTACATCGGTGCCCAAATGTGGGAGCGATCCCCAAGCCCATAATAAGGCGATGCGCAAATATTTGAGCGCGTAATGGCAATGTAACGGAACGAAGGAGCTCGTAGCTAAATAATATCGCCCGCACGGATGGATCTTCAAGGTTAAGCAGTACTTGCCAAGGATGGTCCTTAGATGGGTGACCATCGATCACTTACCGAGTTTTCTCCGGGCCCCGGAAAGCACGTTAAACCGTTGGTCCCGGCTGTCATTTGTAGATCTTTGACAGACATTACAGGTAATCAGTGGCCCGAAAGTCTAGCAACCAGTCTTACCAAGAACTGGTATTATCCAGTATTGTCTGGGTTGTGGAGGCAATCGCTCGATATAAAAAACTGATATTCAGTTCCTTGTGGTTAGACTGGAAGCTGACTGCAACACAGTTGTGAAAAAGCTAATCAGATGACGAATGGCAATGTAACGGAAAATAAGTAGCGCAAGAGAGATAGGTTACAGATCTCCTAGAAAAAGTATGGGCTTCGGCAATGGTCATCTATCTTCGTGAATACGGAGCCGCGTTCATAAGATCTAATGTTATAGATGGATTAACGAAGCGCATACATTTACTGGTTTGATTGTAGAACGGACGAACGGACCAGAATGTGATGTATTATTTATTTTCATCTATACTTAATATATCTATGCTAATATTTTCAAGAGCTAAAGTTTGTGAGGTTGTAGGGGGTAATCTCTGGATCTACTGAACCGATTTGGAAATTTTTTTCACTAATAGGAAGTTATAGTATCCCCGAGTGCCATAGGCTATATTTACAAAGCTGCGGGCAACAGCTAGTCCCATATAAAACTAAAGATTGTCCCTACACCTGTCTAATTTTGAATGTTTATTGCACGTCATCATTATTCTCCAATTGGCGCAGCATGTCTTCTTCTTTCAAACTTCTCTATTACTCGTCATCTCATCAGGCACCTCCTTTCTAGCCAAATCATCCACGTTTCTTGTATGTCACAATAACACACACACACACAATTAATAATATTATGCCCCTTTGATAGCTTTAGTAAAGTGGTTTGAATAGCGATAAGGCAATACCAAAAAAATACTTAAGAATACAAATAGTAATAATTTAAGTCCGTTTAAAAGTGTAAATCCACAACAAAAGCAGCTACAAATTAAATTTCTGTCTCGACATTTAACATTTAACGAACTAGACTCCGTAATAGTGTGTTGCTTCTGCTACGGATGTTTTTAAAAGAATTTAGTGTGAAAATTAAAAGATTTTCGTATTCTTCGGACTGTTAAAGTATATAGTTTTTAATTACAGTTCGTTTTTGTAAAAGCGCTTTGGCAAGAAGCCAAAACGGGTCCTCGTAAATTGGACGCAGGTGACTGGTTGAGAATTAACTTCTGCTTTGTTCATGAATCCCAGAATAATGTAACAAGATATTACACTGTTTTGGGATCCCAAAACCAAGCAAATCAACTTTCTTTTGGCATTCAAAGAAAGTTAATTTCAAAGTTCGCACGCAAAATACGCGCTTGCACGTGGAGTTGTGGAATCCAGCCCGTTATACAATGCAATATAATACTAAGCTTTGACGGTAGTCTGTAAACCATCCGTTGGTGGGCAAAGCTATATTGGATATAGAAACTGTGCATTTAAAAATGTTATTCGCTGAAATAGTAAACGAAAAAAAATCTCTATATTAAACAAGAACAGAACGGAAACATCATCATCATCTGCTTAGCCTGTTCCCAACTGTGTTGGGATCGGCTTCCAGTCTAACCGGGTGCAACTGAATACCAGTATTTTACATGGAGCGACAGCTATCTGACCTCCACACCCCAGTTAGTACTAGATAACACGAAACCCCTTGGTAACACTGGTTGTCAGACTTTTTGGGCCACTGACTACCTGTAACAACTGTCAAAAATCTATAATTGACAGCCGGGACCAACGGCTTAACGTGCTTTCCGAGGCACGGAGAAAACTCGGTATGTAATGGGCGGTCACCTGTGGATAGGTGACCGCTCATTACATACCGAGTTTTGGACCAACCCAGGCAAGAAGAACAGAACGTAAACGTTAAGAAGAAATGCGGTAGGTATTCGAAGAAACTATCGCTGTCGCTTAACGAGCGCTATTTCGACATTAGCGCGACAAAGACAACTACAGATCCGACAAGTGATAAAAAGTCATAATTTGAGGTTTGTCTCTCGCTTCCTCCTCCAATATTCAACCAATTTTAAAGATATTTCATAAACTGAATAAGAAGGATATATACTGTGTCTATATGTTCTTCTTTTTTCATGAATAGTTGTCTTCTGTACACTAGGCCTTTTTTGACAGCGGTCCAAATAAGCAATTTTAAGCATTTTGTAAAGATTCTAGTGCTGATGCAGATTATGTATCATCAAAAAGGAAAACAGGGACATAGAAGAGGTTAATATTTATTTAACTGTAAAAATCATAAACCAGAAAGAAAACAGGCGAAAGCGTTTGTATGGAGAAAAGACCACCCGCATTTCCTCTTAAGGCATATTGTTTTCAGTTAACACAACCAGTAATCGGTGATTACAACATGTCTGTAATGGATATAACTTGTTCGGAACAAAAGGACTGTCCGGTACGTGGCTAACTCAGTCCCAGCGGACGATTGGTGCAAGTTACAAGATCTCGTTTTGCAAGAATTTTTCGTCAAATTACTACAAGATTTGCGTGCACAAAACTTTTCTGATGGATTAGTCTCTTCACGGCTGTGTTTGGGTTGGCTTTCAGTCTAACCGGGTGTAGCTGAATACCAGTTTTTATTTTAGCTTTGACGAGTATACACGGGATGTTTATGTTATAAACCGCTCCATGTATGAAGGTCTCAGTTATCCACCAAACTGCACAGGGCTCACATGGTAGATCACGGCACAGCTGTGGGAACGAAAGACTACATACATTCTACGTATAGTAAAAAAAATGGATAAAATATTGATGCCTTGTAGCAATTTGTCAAACCCTAAAATTTTACCTTAGCTAAACATGTTTCTAATGTATTCTATTCCTTTGTAATTTATTTCATCACCACTGCTCTCAAAACGGTGAAGGAAAACATCGTGAGGATACCGGCATGTCCTAGAATCAAAAATTCGAAGACATGTGACGTCTACCAGCCCACACCGGGCCCGCGTGGTGGATCATGATTATTATTTGTATAGCCCATTCCCTCTCATAGAGAGGAGACCTGTGTCCCAGCTGTGTGTACATTGCTGATTATGTTAAACCATGTTTCATGCAAATAAATGATTTATGTTTATGTTACATGGTTCTGGCAGATCCTTGTCTCATATTCTCGCTGACGCCTATAAATTGGCTTCTTTACACAATTCCCTGAGCGATATTCCTTTTATTGCGTTCTGTCCACTAGGATTATATCCGGCAAAGATGCGATTACGGGTTCAATCGAACACGATTAGAAGTCCTTGAATACCCTTTAACGCTAGTTTAAAAGTGTTCTTGAAGTGTATTCGCCAGCAAAAAGCTTGTGTAAGATGGGGTTGATGTATCTGTTTAGATAAAACCCCCAAAACAAAAAAAAGCTTGCGTAAATCAAGTAAAGTATAAGTTGTGGTTGAAATATTAAATACTTTTTAACACGGGTACTGAGTTCTCAGATCATCCTCTGCCTTTTTCTCAAAAACGCTGGGGTCGGCTTTCAGCATTACCCAATGAATATCATATTTTACATGGTTATAGTAGTATATATAGGCAGATAAACCATTTATTCAGTGCATACAAAAGACATAGCACAACATATAGAAGCACAATTAAATGGTACAAATAACATGAATATATACCTTATGAAATCAAGGTGCCAAAAATGCCTTTAACGGTATGAAGAACAGGGTCTAAAGTTCTTCATTTCAACCATAACAACCAGGCGGTTGTTGTGTCTGATGGGCTTCCCTGACAGTTCTGGTCAGGTTTTTCTATATGGTCTTAACTCTTGGAGAAGTTTAATATGGCCATTTAGGATTTTGGCGCCGCTTCACCACCCAGCTATCTGACCTCCACAATTTAGTGACTGAATACCACAATTCTCCTTGGTAAGACTGGTTGTTAGATTCTCCAGCTCCTTACAATGTGTTCAGCCAGATGTGATTCATGTTTGTACGTAACGTGTATGTCCCATGTTAAAAATGCCGTACCTACATCATAATTTCCCGTGGGTCTCATAAGGCGAATAAGGGATTATGTGGAACGGGTGGGTTATTTATGGGATTTCGTATTTTTCAATTGCGTACAAAACGAACAATACAGGTCTGCATGGTAGTCGTAAATTGTGTATTCTATGGTTTTTATGTACACATGATTTATTTCTTGATTTTTACTAGCTCCTGAGCGTGGTTTCGCCCGTGTTAAACCCGGATAAAAAGTAGCCTATTGGACCATCCGGAGTAATGTACAAGTCCTATCAAAAGGTAAAAGAACAAAATAAAAATAGGTGCCGTGGTGATGCACGAGGCTGTGGTTTCAAATCCGGGCAAGGATCAATGTGACTATTTCAATTCATATTACGTACTTTCTAAGTTTATATTGGACATCACAAACATCGGTGAAGGTAAACATCGTGAGGAAACCTGGACTTATAAAAGTCTGAAATCGCCAGCCCGTCTTGAGCAAGCGTGGTGATCAATGCTCGTGCCTTCTCTGTTGAGAAGATGCCTTTGCCCAGCAGTGGGACAGTAATAGGCTGGTATTATTTATTTTAGGTGCCGTGGTTCCGAAGATTATCCATACATACATACTCACAAAATTCGCACTCTCCTATATTAGAATAGAAGTATATTTTTTCTTCAGGTTACAAGTGCCATACAAGAGATGAGACCATGACGCATACAGGTACGTCGAGGTATTGAATTTGGGCTAACCTTAATTAATCTTTGTTGACTTACTTAATGGTAATTATCTGAAATGTCTGTCTTAAATGAGTTTCGGAGGTCACATAGGCAGTCGCTTCGTATAAAATACTGGTATTCAGCTGTATCATTGTATAGGCTAGACTGGAAGCTGATCAAAACTTAGTTGGGAAACGCAAGCAGATGATGATGCCGTGATATAAGCAAAGCCTGGAAGTAATCCTGAGAGAGAGATCCGGAGAGCAGCGGTGGCCCATTGGTGGCGGCCCTGACTTACTAACAGTAAGTCGTGGGTTCGAACCCAGGCAGACGCGTTACTTTTTGTAATTTATTTCATCACCACTGCTTTCAAAACGGTGAAGGAAAACATCGTAAGGAAACCGGCATATCCTAGAACCAAAAATTCGAAGACATGTGACATCTACCAACCCGCACTGGACCCGCTTGATGGATTATAGTCCATTCCCTCTCATAGAGAGGAGCCCGTGTGTCCCAGCAGTGGACACTTTATAGGCTAATTATGCTTATGCTGCAAATTCTCATGGACCTGAAATATTAAAAGATTAATAATAGAATTTCTGTTCACACAGCTCTTAAACCGTACTTTAATCTCCGATATTAATCGTTAACGAAAAAATTAAACATTACGCTTCGGTTAACGACGTGAACGCTATAAACTGCTGAGTTAACGGAAATATAAAATTCAACTCAAATGGCTGAGGGAGCTCAAATGGCTCTCGGAGCTCAATGGCGCACAAAACTCATGATATTAGTAGGTAATAAGGAACAGTTCTCATTTATAACTGACTGCATCGATGGTCTAGTGGTTGCTGGCGCTACTGATGACCTTAAGGTCTTCGGTCTTCGAGGTTCTTGGGGCTTAAACCAAGTGATATTTTTATTACAAGGATTTGTTTATCTTGCAATGTATGTCTGTTTGTTTAGGACAACTCTTGCAACTGAATTTTGAAACAGTTATCAACCGATTGAGCAGAAATTTTGCATATAACACGTTTAGTTTGGAATGTTTTGATGACAAATCATGGTTAGCCAAGTGAAGTAATTCTAAATCCAATATGGTGGACGTCCAAAGATGGCTAAACTAGTTATTTTTTTATGCAACCCCATGATTTTAATTGTTTTTTTTTAGAAGCTTGTTGATATATTTTTTTTTGACATAACCAATTTTGACGTACTTTGATTAATATTTTATTGGACTTGATGTATATTTTTTACTGTGAAATTGTTTACTTATGACGCGAATGTCACGTCGCCTTGGCTTGTATGAAATCCGTTGCTGCCCACACGCACCGCTCATCCACGCCGAGCGGCGCTCACTTGCTTACCGCGCGTTGCATCGCCAATACATTTGCTTCGACCGGCGATGTATTATGAGAATTGTCCTAATACTCACAAAATTGTTCTACACGTCTAACTGTGGCTATACATACGCTAGTTGAATGTATTTGCAAGATATTTGTTCAAGGGCACAGTTGTAGGTACACTAAATATCTCTTTCCAACCCTCAGACATCATAACACTAAACATGAACGAATTCTCGCATGAGTGACCTAATCTCAGACGGTGGACAGTTTTCGGGTTCCAATGAACCTCAGAGGTACATCTTACGACGGTATGCTGAGCACGTGTTTCCGAACCACTGGGTCCATTCGACGCTTTTCGGTGTGGAAAAATATGTGTAATTCTTGATTTTAGGTGTATGAAAATGTGGCGTAATGAAAATGTGTTTCTTTGTGTTCATTTGTTGAAATAATAAAAATTAAATTGAAGACGAAGAAGCGTCGTTTATGTTATCACTCGGATAAAATTTACTTGATGGGTAGATACTGAAAGATTTCTGTTGTTTTTGACAAGAAAAGTGGCATTTAAAACCAAACTGACAGCTTGCAATTATTTTGGGGTCCGGTGTATGAACAGGAAGACATGCTGCGCCGACCTTAAATACATTGAGATAAGGGTAAGAGAATGGTGATTTACACTTGCATTGGCAAAAGTGTAATGTGTTCTTATTTCAATTTCCAAAATCAAAAGTTCAACATTTCACCCGAAATGTACAAGACCCAGTGTACCTGAAAATTGATTCTTTTGGAAATATACCTACCATAGATAAGAAAAACTAGCCAAGTGAGAGTAGTACTCACACAAACACAGGGTTCGGTAGCACCAAACAATATAATAATAATATTTTGAAGGCTCAATCATATGTTGTATTGTTTTACATTCAACAACAAAACTAAATTTGTTTTTCATAGTATTGTAATGAAAACCAAAGTTACTGCTGCAGTTTGATTAAAAAGTCCCATATCTCGAAAAATGAACATCAAATCTTATTTAAACCAATTTTGTTTGAAAGTTTTATTTACGTTCTAAAATCCTACATTTTCTCAGAATTTTCCTCCTCTTACTGAAATGGAACTGCAAACCTTGTCTCCTAAAACAAAACATTAAACAACTATTATTATAATCAATCAAACTACACTCTTTTTCCCCAAAAAAGGGTACATCATACCCAGCTGCAATCGCCCAAACCAAAGACAAAATTAGGTCACATTTGGTCGACAAGGCGGCTATCAAACGACTTTACGAGTCGTATTTGGAAGTCAAACGTGTGTGGGACTCTGAGACTGTTTCAAACGAAGTCGGGTACCGCTGGGACTGATATAGACGTAATTGCCCAATCTAGTATTGAAAAGGTCAGACAGAACGAAGTTGCAAGAAATTGGAATAAACAATGACAGTCACGAGCCAGATGTCCGTAATGTAAATTCAGACTCCATGTCTGCTAAACTTATACGGTCTCTTACGGGATATCTTCCGTGATTGCCGTGACTTAGGGATGAGTTCCAGTAGTGCGCGTAGCAAAATCCAAAGAAAGAGGGTAGACAGATTTGTCTGCTCTTAACAATTTATTTTTCATCCACCCGCATTCGCCAGTCAACCCGCGATCATGGCGCTTGCAACAGCGTCGAAATATCGCGAGATCAAAATAGTGAACAATCACATGTATATGCTTGTTCATGTGTTCGAGCGTAGGGCACTCATGGGCTGCAGCTGAAAATCAGCGTCAGGTGGTACACCTTGTGTGGCCATCTGGCACTATGCTGAGCTGAAGTCCTTTCGGCATTATTATTATTTTTGTTTATGTATTTTGTTAATTTTTTAAGGTGTGTTTTTTTACAATAATGCCGAATAAACACAATTTTCTTTATTTCTTTCTTTCACGGAAGATATCCCGTAAATGACAGTATAAATTTAGTTACAAACCGGAAAATCATGAAACAGTCCATGTCTGCTACTGAAATTACTAATGGAAAACCCAAAAAACATATGCCCGACCTGGGAACCGAGCCTAACACCTCATGCTCAGTAGTAAAGCTTGCAATCACTAGACCAACGAGGGACTCATGAGTCAGAGGTTTTAACAATGATTTTATTATTTAATTTAAAGATTGATATCTTTCGTAAGTTTTAAGGTGCATTTATTTCAATCCAGGATTGCATTGATCCAATATTCAATCCAGCGTTTGAATTCTGCAGCACTGGATCCTTAATTAAACAAATAAGCAGCTGCTCTTTATTAATTTAGCTTCGGATATTGACTGCTTTTCTGTTACCTTTACACGTCTTATCAGTTCAACGGATTTCAATGATATTTGGAGAAAGGGTAGACCATGGCCTAGCTTAGGAGTTTTAATCATGGTAACAAAAGTATCCAATGGTAACGCCATTGGATACTTTTGACATGAATTCGTATGAAGGTTTATATGCAGTGAACTGGGGCTGCATGTCAGAAATGCAATTAAGACCATTTGAATGTACTCTACGAGCTTTATATCTCAAAACGTATAACTAGATGGCGAGACGAGAGTTGTACCATCGTATTAGGCACATAAGTTCAAACGGAAAAGTTCCGAGTAGGTGACCTGGATGCGCGTGGGCATGGCCCAGCAGCGTGTAAAAATAGACACAAGAAATTCCCTTTTACATACGAATTCACGAAACAATACAACACAACAATAACGGCAGTGTCGCCCAAAGGAATACTGCCAGCCGTCTTTATTAATCTCAAGGTGGGTGAAGCCGCGAGCAAAAGATATTAACCGTTTAATATATTTGTTTCCTCTCCAACATAGCATAATCAGCATACAATGTTCCCACTGCTGGGACACACAACCTCCTCTCTATGAGAGGGAATGGGCTATAATCCACCACGCGGGCCCAGTGCGGGTTGGTAGATGTCACATGTCTTCGAATTTTCGGTTTTAGGACATGCCGGTTTCCTCACGATCTTTTCCTTCACCGTTTTTGTGAGCAAAGTAATGCGCCTGCCGGGGTTCGAACTAACTACCTATTGTTTGTACGTCAGGGCCGCCACCACTGGGCCACTGCTGCTCCCCAGATTTCCTTGTAAAAGAAAATTTTGGTTAGTCATAAATTACGGAAAAAAATTGGCGTAGCGTAGGTAGCATCAATCTTTGAAATTGAGGGTTATCCCTTCAAGACAAATAAATATTGTCTTCGAAAGACTCTTATATAAATATTTGTTGTATCAAACATAGCTTCCATTGAGAAGGGTCGGGTGATATTTACATATTTATGTCCGCTTGTGTAGAAAAATTCTACATAAACTTGTATACAATATGGATGCAGGTTTTTCATGTGAAAATAATAGCTATATGTTCAGGAGTTTTGAGGATTTCAGTATTTTTTTATCCAACTGCTTCCGGTTTTATGTGATTTTGTTAGCCAATGCTTAACCGATTAGGTTATTCATTAATCAAAATAGCAAGCTCGAAAGCCTGGCAACCAGCACCAGCAACTATCTTTATCAAGGGTCATCGTGTTACATAGCAACTGCGTTTTGGAGGTCAGATAGGCAGTCATTCCATATAAATCACTGGTATGCTGTAACTGGTTAGACTGGACGTCATCTCCAACATAGTAAAGAAAAAGCAGATGAATTGCTAGGAAAAATAATATTATTTATCTATTTAAACTTCATGTACAATAGTGGTACATAGGCGGACTTAATGCCATTAGGTATTCTCTACCAGTCAACCTTTCAGTCAATATTCAGTTCGAAAAAAACCTTTCTTCGTAGCAGCACTGTAATATCTTCTTATATATAAAATTCTCGTGTCACAATGTTAGTTACCATACTCCTCCGAAACGGCTTGACCGATTTTTATGAAATTTTAAGTGCATATTCAGTAGGTCTGAGATTCGGCTACTATCTATTTTTCATACCCCTGGGATAATTTTCGACCAAAACGCGAGCGAAGCCGCGGGCAACAGCTAGTATCTTAATACATTTCGCTTTCCCAGTTACAGTAGTAAAAAAATATTTTAAGTAGTTTATAAAACTAAAAAAACACGCTTTAAATTATCGTCATTATATTTTTCGTATTTTTCTCAGCCCCTTTCCTTTGATACCCTTAACATGAGAATGCAGAAAAAAAAACTATTCCGCATTCTTTGGGAGTCCGCCGTATTGGATTTAGAATACCGTCACTTAGCTAACAATGCATTGTCATCTAAAATAAAAAATCTAAATAGAAGCATTTATTTCAAGAACTATGAAATGTAGCTACAGTCCCAGTCACAAGGCATAAAAAACTGTGAAAGTATTGTAATTGCCCATTCCCTAGCGTAGATCTCCACGGAGAAGAACGGACAAGAAACTCCATGGACACGAAATTTCAGCTCAATCGGAAACTGGGTCCCATTAAATTAATTTGGATTACAAGTGAAGCTAATAAAATGGTGTTGAAAATAAGATCCTTCCTCAAGAAAATTATTCTTGTAACTTCTACATCGATTCAAACTGTTTATATCATCCAAATAGCTTAGAGACCTTCCTACCGATCTGACTATTCTTAATAACGTCCCGATCCCGAGGTTGATTGCAATTGGGGTCTTCTTAATGGCCTATAGACCGTATCGGAGGTCCATTTGATCGGCCCATGTTGGGAGACCAGGAAATACTCGTAATTAAGATTAGATGAAGATGGGTTGGGTTCTCTTGTAAGTTTTATCTTAAAGGAGGTTGTGTTTGGGCTTTTTGCAGTGTTGATGTGTTTTTTGTGTGTCGTGTTGTGATATTATCTATACCTACTAATATTATAAAGAGGTACAATTTGTTTGTAAGTTCGTATGTAGGAGGTAATCTCTGGATCTACTGAACCGAGTTTTAAAATTCTTTCACTAATAGGAAGCTACATTATCCCCGAGTGCCATAGGCTATATTTACAATGTGCCCGTGGGATAATTTCCGACGAAAATGGGAGAAAAGCCGCGGGCAACAGCTAGCGCTATATAAAGTGGTAGCCTGAAACACAGGTTTGCATAATTCTACATAGATCGGGCAGGCCGCTACCAAATAATTTGAATTATCATTACTTGCAACTTTTAATATATATTTTGGTTGTAGTTTACTTATAAGCACTTTATAACTTTGTATGAGAAATAACTATTGCGCCTAAGTGTACACTTTTATACTACTAATTTTTGAATAATTTATTCTTATTTGTATTCTTTTTTTGAGTTTCATGAATTTTAAAATTCATTAATATGTTCACTTGTATGTATATTTAATGTTTCGTATTTTATTTGGGAAATAATGTTATTGGCATACCTGTATGTATGCCATTTAGTGAATCGATCACATTTGACCATAGATCATTTGGCACATGGGAAGTAATCTATTCCCGTGAGTTATATTCCGAGCTTTACGCGGATGAAACTGCATGCAAAAGGTACCTAGTATTCAGTAATACAATAGCTCAAGCTACATAACTAGGCTATGGGGAAGCACGAGTTCAATTTCACCTGTTGAACTTTAGTTTTGAACTCTCTTCTGGAACAAACAAACATTAATTACCAATTAACCCTGAGGTTTTCAAATAGATATTGAAATATTAATGTTATAATTGTGGTTGTACTATAGCTACAGGTCTTCTTAAACCTTTCGAGACTAACTGCGTTATGTTATGTTTATGTATGTAATATTTTAGTATTGGTCCCAGGAGTGCCTTTTTGGTCTATTGTTCGCAAGCACCACTGCTGAGCATGAGCTACCGGGTTCGATTCCCAGGTCGGGGAAAGTGTTATTGAATTTTTCCATCAGGAATTTCTCAGTGGCAGTCACGGAGCCTGGATTTGTGCCCGGTTGATGGCAATAGGTTCGGCCCCTATTGCATCATCGGCGAAATGAGGGTGTACTGTTACGTACACCTCTGTTTAACCATCTGGGGTACACAGGCTTAAATTTGTGTTTTAAATGATTTCTCTTTTATAAGTATTCTTTTAAATCTCAACAAATGTGATAATAGTTGGTAATCCTCCTTTCTCTTTGCTATGTTTTGCTTTGAAAAAATTAAGGTCAGCTGAAATTAATGGCAGAGGATCTAAAAAGCTTCTAAACCAAAGATTTAAAACTCTAGATCCGCACGTCAAAAGCGTGGCCACGTCATTAGAAAATCATTAGAAATAAATGCGGTTAAACTTAGCACATATTAGTTCTGTGGAAATTGTCTTTGGTCCCGGCCAAAGACAATTAGAAGTTGTCACTCTTGACAGGAACATAGCTCAAAAGCTGTAAGGTTTGGTCACAGAGCATAATATATATACTGGGTTTGGTATAATCTATCTCTTTGGCTGCAAGATTTATGAGTTCCTATTTTGTGTACACACTCACTATTTTTCAGTTTAGGTTAGTTTCACTGACATATATATTTCCTAAATTAATATAAACGCTTGCTATTCATTATTTTGTGTATCTAGTTGTATCTTTTAAACATTTTTGCTTCTCTTTGCTAAAATTTTTGTCTCGTTTATGACATACTGAATTCGCTGTCGTTCCCTGCAGGATGCATGAGCACACTCTTTTCAGTGTAGACACTCGCCCTACCGTACATACAGGGTGTAAAAATAACCTTGACGAAGTTGAGAATGAGAGGTACTTAGTCTTCGCGTTTTTGTTAAGTTCTGGACAATAATGTATCTGGGAGCCTTCTAGTTACGAAGATATTGAAGCTCCAAGTTCCAAGCCCTGGAATATCCAGGGCTGCGGGACTGTTCGAAAGAGATACCGCGGCCCTGGAACACAAAGAGCAAAGGAAGGAACATGGATGGGTTTTAGTCAGTAAAAGTCTGACACTCCCTCCTGCTCAGCCCAGAGCGGGAGGGGTTATTTGATGATATCCCATCGGTAAAAAAAAAAAAAAAGTTCCAACGTATTCACACCTCTTGTTTAAATTCAAGTTTTAAATGTTTCAATTAGTCTAAAATACCTCCATGAACCCTTTACTATTCAATGCATCCGTCAGCACACAGTTTTTAGTGCATTACATTGAGCGCTACTTACCAAAAACAAATTTCGTTTCCCAGCAATAATTTTTAAGCAGTGTTACTTTGATGTACAGAATGCTTGTTTAGTGGCTTGATGAAGGGTCCGTATACAGCCAGTAGCTCGCGGGTATTTTTTTTTTTTTTTGAGATACAATACGATACCTGGGGAGGACAGCAAAGGGACAGGCTGGATCTGAGTGATATTATTTAGGGGCTGGTTTAAAACTACCGGCTCAGCATCGCGGCCTGGCTCTGGCAAGGGTCGGGGGGAGTTCGTTGAACGGGGGTGTCGCGACGGGCCTGGACGGCGAGGACGGAAACTCGGCGGTCTGTGTATGTGTGGTTTACGAAGTGTGCTGGTTTCCCTACTGCTCTCCTGGAGGAGGGTGATGGGGTCATCGGGGGTAGGGACATCCAATGACTTATATCTTTGGTCTAAACATTTTACAGTGAACCGCAGTCACGCTTTCGATATTAATTACTGTAATTTCTCTCGGTTCCATTTCGAAGCGATATCATTTGGATGTACTTTTTACTTTAGTTAAGATTTATAAATGATAAACGCAGGTGATTAGTAAAAGCAAGAGAAAAAGTAGAAAATGAACAAAATATGAGGAAGGTCACGTGGTCATAAGTACGCAACGCTGCATGTGTTATTGCCAATGCTGACACCTTATCACATATATAGCCTGCACACGATTCTTATTACAAGGTAAACAACTCTTTAAAACATTCATTTGAAACTTAATAGAATTACATCCAGATTTAAAAAAAAAAAACAAAGTAAAAACAATACTGGATTATTCGTTCCATGTCATAAAATTTAAACAAAAAAGGAAAAACAAACATCTTTATTCAAGAATTTAATTGATAATGAATACATAAGTAGGTAAGTGCCATAACATCTAACCTTCCGATAATGAGAGTTCCCTAATTGCAACGACTCAGCAGAAACTTGTGTCGAGTTGTAAAAAGTAGGAAAAGCGGGGGAAAATGTTTGAATGGGTTTTCTTCTTATTTATTTGTGGTTTACAGGTGAATGAAGTGGGGTATTTTGTGAATAGGAAAATTTGTATACTCACTTAAGTAATGCTTAGTAGTTAGTTTGGTTTCTTTAATCGTTTTTAATTGTAATAATGTACGGACATGAAAGTTTGTTGCGTACAATGTTGGTAGATGAACCTCTTTACATTTAAAAAAAAAGATTGTTTTTGATTGGCTGCAGAATCCGTGTTATTAACCGTTGAAGAGTACGACCATGAAGAGACGACCCTGGCTGCAGAATACAGTGATGTCTGCCATAAAAATGTATAGTCACCAGAACCAAAAAGGTGTGTGAAAAATCGGTTGGGGTAACTGGTTTGAAATTCAGTTGCAAGATTTGACCAATTTGATTTGACAACTAACAAGGCAAATTAAATAAAAACTTACGACAGAAAAAGTAAACAACTGTAGTTATCTTTTTAAACGCAAAGGATGAACTCTGGAACGACATCTCTTCACGTATCTTCACAAAAACCCCACATATCTAAGTTCACACCATATTCAACCCAAATACAAAATGTAAAGCCACAGAATATCCTTCACCAAATAAAATTGAAACCTATTTTATAGCGGTTTAAGTCTTATTTGATTAGTTTGGCAAACGAGCGATGGAAAAGCGCAGTATGCAGATTTTACGGCTCAGTAGAGATATCGATTTTATTCTGATCGTCATTTATTTTTACGCTATTTTACTTCGTGGTGATGGCAGAATTCAAGGTCTTGTTGTTTGATAGTATAGTCGAAAGGTAAATCAGATATTTTTGACTGCAACGAAAAACCCCAAAAAAGATTTTTTTATCTAAGACTTGCACGTCGCCCGCGACTTTGTCCTTAAAAATTGTGATAGCTCGGCTAATATGCATTATGTAAATATAATGTATAGCCTATTAATAGCACCCACGAATAATGTATCTTTATATCAGTGAAAACAGTTTTAGAATTTGATCATTAGTTTCGAAGATTACCCCCTACATACAAACTTACAAAGAAATTTTACCTCTAATATTACTAGCTGTTGCCTATGGCTTCGCTCGTGTTTTGGTCAGAAATCATCCCACTGGCACATTGTAAATATAGCTTATGGTAATCGGGTATAATGTAGCTTCCTATTAGTGAAAGAATTTTTAAAATCGGTTCAGTAGATCCAGAGATTACCCCCTTCAACCTCACAAACTTTACCTCTTCATAATATTAGTATAGATTATAGATTAGTATAAACCACCGAATCACACGTAAATCAATATACAAAAAGAAAGTTTGCAAAACAATTTAAATGTTTATCTCTTTAAACTTTGCAGAAATTCGAACCGATTCCTCTTTTGTTGGAATTTTATTTTAAATAATATATCTCCACAGCTTTTGTGGTAGCGGTCGAATGGTTACAGCATTTTGTTCAACATGTTTTCGGGCAGATTTCGAAACAATGCGCTCATAACATATGCGAAGCTGTTTTAATCTTGTTGTGGTCTTTTGTAACAGTTGAATTAATGATTTTTTTATACTATGAACTATCTGTTTCCCGCGACTTTCGTCCGCGTGAAATTACAAAAAAATATTACTTCCCTATTTAAAGGTTTCAAGGGTAATCAAGGTTTTTTTTTGCATGGAACGCAAATAAAAAAAAATGTTTATTTCTAATACTTATGACATAACAATCAAATGATAGGAAGTATTTGTATTAGGTACGTCCGCTCTTCCGATTTACATTAACATTACATAAGTGAGAAACTTAACAGTAAAATCAAATTCAAAATCAATACAATAAAAATTAAATTAAGAAGTAAATCAAGCATTAAATTAAAAAGTAAATCAAAAATTAAATTAAAAAGTGGATCAAAAATTAAATTAAAAAGTAAATCAAAAATTAAATTAAAAAGTGAATCAAAAATTAAATTAAAAAGTGAATCAAAAATTAAATTAAAAAGTAAATCAAAAATTAAATTAAAATGTAAATCAAAAATTAAATTAGAAGTAAATCAAAAATTAAATTATAAGATATATTAAATTAAAAAGTACATCAAAAATTAAATTAAAATGAATTTCAAATCAATACAAATCAAAATTTAATTTAATCACTAAATTAAATCATAGATGCAATTTATATCAAATTATGAATCAACATAAAATTACTATTAAAAAATTCAAATTATCATCAAAAAATCAGATCAAAAAGAATACCAAAAACAAAGTGATAAAATTATTTAGTTTAGTGTGCGCATAGGGTGTGTATGTGAGTAAGTGTGTATAGTGTGTGTGTGTGTGTATTTCTGGCCAGTGCAGTGGAGTCGGTCCTACAAATTCGTGAGGTACTCATCACGAACTATGTGATCGTATGCAAGATTGATTCAATTTCTTCGTAACTTTTGTTCATCAGCCATTGAGTGAGTGTTTTTTTGCAGTAGTGGTATGTCATAGAATAAATGCTTTGTTCTTTATTTAGAATGTTGTATAAGCGAGATGATTGTTGTGTATATTGTCTCCTGGCAAATTTAGTTTTAACTGGGGTTTCTGGGGTGACATTATTCTTCCTCCTAGATTGTGTCCTGGAAGGGATGAACGGAAGGGATTTATGTTTTTTTAAAGCAATCTGAAAAATATAAATTTTCCTAACTGTCAAAAGATTCGAGGTTAAATAAAGACTTTCAGTGGGGAATCTCATTGGTTTGAAGAACATAACCTTCAGAAGTGCTCTCTGCGCCCTCTCCAGTCCAAAAAAAATATTTTTATTGCACCGCCCCAGATTGATATACAATACATTATTATTGTGACTGACCCAAGGAGATGTATATTTGCCTGATAAGTTCTTTTGTAGCCACGTGACGAAGTAACTTGAAGGTCCATATTAGTTTCCTAACTCTACCCATTATTAGATCTATCCAAATAATTTTTCTAAAATAAAAGTTTAGGTTTCTTCTTATAACAGATTATATCTGCCAGTAAAAGTCTCATCAAAATTGGCTCAGCCGTTTCGGATTAGCCGGAACAAAAAAACTGACTTTTTTTTTTGTTTTTAGTACCGATACATACATTCATATGCATTGATTAAAAAGCTGTTATTTAAACTATCCTATATCTCCCAAACTATAAAACTTTAGTTAGGGAAAGTAAGGTCTAATAATTAGTAAATGACCTCCTCTATATGCGATTTTGCTATGGCGGGTCCAGATCCAGTCACCCTGTATACATTAAAATTTATAAATTAAAATAACCTAAAGTAAGTAACTTAAAGATGATGACTTTGATTACGTTATAACTCAAGTGTTATAACTAAGTGGTTGCTTTTTTTGTTTTTTCGGATTGGAAATCATCAAATAGGGTCCCGCTCTGGGCTGAGCAGGAAGGAGTGTCAGACTTTTACTGATTAAAACCCATCCATGTTCCTTCCTTTGCCCTTTGTGTTCCAGGGCCGCGGTATCTCTTTCGAACAGTCCCGCAACCCTGGCAGGCATCGGTCCTTTCGGACCCCTTCCTGTTTGCTGACTCTCTTTGAGGCGCGCGTGGAACACGAACGCGCCGTCGACACGGCCTGTCGTCATAAGACGGACGGACGGTGAGCTAGCCTGATTTTGTGCCCGGTTGACGTCAATAGGGTTGCTAGGTAGAGTCTGATTTTGTGCCCGGTTGACGTCAATAGGGTTGCTTAAAGACTTAAACATAAAGTATCGAAATGTTGATTTACCTAATACAGACTACCTCAGTCACCCTGCGGAGATAGCAGAAGTGATGTGTATGTGATCTATGCTTTGGAATGGGCAACTACTGTACTTTCACAAATTATTATGAAAGATAAAAAAAAAAGAAAGAAACAAAAAAAGCGAAGCTATAGGAGACTGTAGCTTCGCTTTTTTTTTATTTGACATTCAAAAGTGCCTGTAACAATCTAATTGAAATCTAGTTCTCTGTTTGAGTTTATGGTTCGGTTCTGATGAACTTACAATGTTTTCCTGACTTGTATTACGGTGTATTTAGTGCATTTTTCTTCAATAATCGCCACTTCGATTAACATAAGACTAAAGTCACATTACCCCTTGTGACTTTTTATTGAAAAAAGAAAATTAAAGACAGCAACACATCTAACTTACTACACAGAGTGATATTTCTTAATTTAATGAGGGCTATCGTTTTTGAGCACACCAGATGGTGCCACTGTCGAGTAGGTAAGGTTATTTAAATAATTCCATTTTATACTTTATAGTACAAATAACTTCATAAAAAGTTTATTTTATTACGTATAACAACATAGTGTAAACTTTAGATACATTTATTTACAATATTCTCCCTAAAATTAGCAAGCATGAAACATTCAAAAATCTTTTTACCTCCAAGTACTAAAAAATAAGATCCTTAGTTGCTACTTAAAATCTTCAAGTCATAATTAATCAGGAATGGCTCAATCAAGACCACAATCGTGAATATTAGTAAAAATACGTGACAAAAAAGCACGCAACGCGCGAACACTCTATGATATCAGACATTTCAGTGACCTCGTACTACTCTAGCGCGTCTAGCTGAAAATTTATTTATTAGACAGTTATTTGTTTTATAATGTACAAACTTAACGCATTTCGATCTAGTCCGCTATGGATGCTGGAGAGACAGTAATAATAAATTGGCAAGTGCATTCTCTATCTATTTTTGTATCGTGTATTATTTATCACAAAGCCGAGCCTACAGCACTGGCCTCGATAGAATCTCCCGCTTCAGAAACAAAAGCCTAGCGGTTATTCTTGATAGTTGAGCCTCGCGGGAAATCATCGGAAGAGCCTACGAATTGTGCGGACGGCTTTACTGCCGTAAATCTGTGATCATAGATCTAGAACTATGACTGAGAGTTACCTTGCATGCTTAGATAAAGTATTATGTGCTTATGACAGTGGCGTGCCCGCTCCTTTTCATTGAAAGGGAGGCAAAGCGCAATTACCACAATAAATTCAGTACAATATCTCCAAATTAGTACCTAAAGATGTATTAAAAATTTGCTAGGAGAAAGTGAGAGGTCAGAAGCCAGATGCAATCCAGCGGGTGTGAAAGAAAAAGCGTTACCATCTGCCGAAACCCCTAACGAAACCTACAGAATGTTTTTTTATTTGTTGAGTTTGATTGTAAGACAAGCCGGGGCTTTTCGGCTTGTATGATAGGTCCGCCACTGATAGACATTACAAGGGACAAGACGAAAAAAATCGTAATCCAATACTTGTTGCTACTTAGTAACTAATCGTTCTGTTTAGTGTCATAAGCAACCTTGTCAGGTAGCATTCGTGTGCCAAAATCGAAAACGGTCGAGATCAAATTTTTTGTATGATAATATTTACACCACTCTATCCGAAGGAGTTGGTCGGAGATGTATTATTCGTATATCCACATTGCTCCAGTTATGTCGAAGTCCCATGTAATATAAGGTGAGCCTATTGCCATAAACCTGGCATAAATTAAGACTTGACTACTGTGTGATATTACCCATCTTACGCCTTAGATTTGCATATAAAAAGGTAAGGAAAACTCACATGTACATGAAAAACAATGTTTGAAAATTCCAACACACAATTTGTATAAAAAGCAGTTGAATATATGAGTATATTTTTTTATTAAGTGAACATAATATATGAAGCACAACCAACCTTTACTCATTAGATATAAATAAACTTTATAGTGCAAATAGGCAAAATTAACAGACATAAAATATACATATACTTATATGCTTTTTCCAATAGTGGTAGGCAGAAATTGCAGATCGCTTCCGCTATGATTTTAAAAGACGTACAAATTATACTAATCTATGCAAGATTAGTTCCAAGCGATTTATTCCATAACCACAGATACTCGTAGCAACCAATGCGTAGCCGTGCGCCTAAACGCTACGGCGTAGGCATTGCTACGTAATAATATTGGTGCCAAGCTGCTGCTACGCACGTAGCCGCCTACGTGGGTCTAGTCATTATAGTATCTAGAGTATGATATTTATCTAGCAATGAGAAAAAAAAATCACATAACGCATCACACTTGTAATCAGGGTTAGGCGGAGGTGTACCTAATAGTACACCCACATTTTGCCAGCCATGTTAATGGGGGCGAGCCTATTGCTATTTAGCTTGTATCCGACACAAGACACAATAGTGTCCACGGTTTTAGCCGACTGAGGTACGGAACTTTAAAAACAGAACGGCCTACATACACTTTTCAACATACTCATAATTAGCTTACTATAGAACAATTTCAAGGAAGAAACTCTGTTATCACAAAAAACATGTCTTTAACCCTTTTTCAGAAAAAACGATCTTTTTCAGCTTAAATTCGTTCTTCGCAAGAAATAAGCAATTTATTCTTCGCTTGTTCCTGTCGTTTCGTTTAGCGTTACCGAGTGTATTTTTAAATTGAAATAAATGTTATCCTTTTTATCTTTTTAAAAAGAAAAGGTATCAATGTATTGGTGGAGTCTTTTGTTAGAAATAAGTAATTTTTGAAAGAATGGGAGAAGCAATTGGAGGTTACTGTTTTATTTGTAATTTTGTATTATGAAGTGGGTTTTTTTTTATTTAGATTCGTTCGGTTGGTGTTTTGCTGTTGTTCGTTCTATGGAAAAGTTCATAAAAATATGGGTTACTGTTTAGTATTTTAACAGGTCCAGGTTTTTGAACAATGTTTTACCTAGCACATACTAGGCCTGTGTGAAGGTGTGTAGGTGTGTGTGTGTGTTTGCGTGGTGTGAAGGGCACGTGTGTTTAGTCATTAAACCTCTGTGTATATTTTTTTTTTGAGCTTTACGTTTTTTCTAAAATCCACGATATCAAATTTTTTACCCGCGAATCTGCCAGCGTGGACGTCAGAAATTTCCACGGGAACATACAAAAGTATGCCGAATATTAGTATGGATAAACAACAATTAGTATTATACACTCCATTACAGTGTCTTCTATAATATTATACAACTCAGGTTTGCATATATTATTTTATCCTTTTAATTGATACTCAAAGAAATAATCATTTTAGAATTCCCTTTATACATAATACTACATATTAAACAGTCTCGCCTTTGTGCGTGTCTATCCCACCTGAAAACGGTTTTCACAACGCGCTAGTAACCCCAACTTTAACACTTTAATAACAGGTCTAGGCTGGAATCTAGACACGTTCTAGCGTTAATAATTCTAGCGAAATATTCTAGACCTTCAGATAACCGTATGGAAGTTATTTTAAACTCACAGACCGTTTCTGTATCTGCTAACTTTGTTCGCTCGTATAAGTTAGACGGGCGATATGCTTTGGCTAGGTTTGGTCCCAGGTTTAAATTAAATGTACTTTTTGTAGGTGTATTGAGTGCTCGTTCGAAGATTATCTAGATTCAACATAAGCTACTTTTGCCCTAAAAAAGAGTTATATGGGTAAAAAGTAGCTTTTGTTTTACCCGTCTTGGATCACCACTGCTCGCGATTCGTATTCCCGCTGACCCCATGGTGGGGCCAATGGGAAAACACAAAACCGTCGTTTCGTTCGCCCCACTGCACTGCCCCACTACCTTGAGATCAGAAAATAAGGAATGAAATAAACCTCAAAGATGTGTGACGAAAAACATCGTGTGGAAATTTGCATTTTCTAACACCAACACGTCGTGTACGTGACATTTACCAAACCGCACTGGGTCCGCACGGTGGATTATAAGGCCTTCAAACAGCGAGGATGCCTGTATCTAGCGGGCATTTTATACAGGCTGATAGCTGATTATTATTCTGTTTATTCATCTTTACACACATCATAACATTCTTACAGATTTCTTAAAAAAATATATAAACAACGTTTAACAGAACAAACGCAAAACCTTTTATGGGGTCATTGTACTCATCATTATGAACAACTTTCACTATGGGAACAAACCGGAATCGCGGAGGTTAAGAGGTTTTGCGTTTATTCTGTTACACGTTGTATATGTATAATTATTTTAAAAATTCTAGCCCACAGGGTCAGTCAGGGCTCTTGAGAGAGGAACCTCCTACCAATAGCTGATTATTACATATTATGTAAATTTTTCGAGGGTTTTTGGTTAAAATAATGGCGCTCAATGCAGTTATGGAACGTTATCGTCATTCATTATTTTATCGGGGAGACAACATGCTTCCTCATAAGTTTTTTTTTAATATTCCAGCGTGAAATGTTAAGAAGTTAAAACTGAAAAGCGTTATTAAGATGAATAATTCTTGCATCTCGTGGCGGTGAAGAAGGGAAGATTGACAATCTCCGGCAGACGGAGACGCAGTTAGAAGGTAAAATAGAAAGAATTTTCTTTTTCAATTTTCTCGAGTGTAAAATAAAATGGTATTTTTGAAAGTTAGTTATATTAAACCTTACGCGTCTATTTAAGTTTTATTTGATTATTGAAGTAAGATTATTATGCACATTATACAGGGTGAATTTTCCAAGTGGGCGTGGATGGCCAAATCCGAAACTATGGGGAATAGCGAAAAATGCTCAAACAAGTCTGGAGCCCGATTTTAATAAAAACTAAAACTGCATCGAAAAACCCATTTTATGATTTTTGAAAAACCCATTGATTTTGAAAAAAAAACACTGTATTAGCGACACTATCGAATGGTGTAATAATACCGAGTGTGCTTTTATTTTTCTAAAATCTATTGGTTTGATTCCTGGCTAGGAATATTGATTTTGAAAAAACATAATGGTGCAGAAAATCGGGGTCACGACTCCTTCGAGCATTTTTCGCTATTCCTCATAGTTACTGATTTGGCCATCCACCATCCACGCCGCCACTTGGAAAATTTACCCTGTTTTCAAACTACAAATAGATCTAAATAATAAAAAAAATATAATAGAAATAATAAAAATACCTATACAATATTAGAAATAAGTACCTACATACATAATAGGATACTTAGGCGTTAAAGTACTCCTCCGCATCACTGTCATCCGGGTACGTGTCCAGAAGACTGGCAGAATTGCCACGTTGAATGGCAAGTTGGATGAATGGAAAATTGGCGCTTCTAAAGATCAATCGACAATAATAATATTGACCATGACAATTGATAATTAAAAATATTTCCTGAAGTTATTCCAATACAATCGAAAAACAAAATGTAACAATTTTTTTTTTTTTTAATCAAACTTATCTACAAGGGGTAAAAACGGACCCTATTTTATTGCCATTATATTATGACCACTGTCCGTCTGTCACCAGGCTGTATCTCATGAACCGTGATAGCTAGACAGTTGATATGTTCACAGATGATGTATTTCTGTTGCCGCTATAACAATAAATACTAAAAACAGAATAAATAAATATTTACGGGGGGCTGCCATGCAACAAACGTGTTTTTTTTAAAGATAATGGTACGGAACCCTTCGTGCACGAGTTCGACTTGCATTTGGCCGGTTTTTATACATTTTAAACTTTATCTAGTAGGTAGTGTAAGACATAGGTTAAGTTTGCATTTAGTGTTACATTAAATTTGAGTGCCTAGTGAAAGCTACCGACCACCATACGTCACATACACATAATCCCCGAAGGGTTAGGCAGAGGTGTACCTAATAGTACACCCACATTTCACCAGTTATGTTTAACCCCATGTCATAGGGGCGAGCCTATTGCCATCAACCGGGCACAAATCCAGACTCTGTGGCTGCTACTGACAAATTCCTGGTCGAAAAACCCAATAACACTTTGCCCGATCTGGGAATCGAACCCGAGACCCTATACATTATACTTGTTGAAAGCTACTGTAGAAAAACAAACATCATTTTTATAAGGCCAACCACTTTGTCTGAGCCATCTGGTTATAAGTACATCTTCTGTAAATAAATCCTACGCTAAGTGAACACATATAGGTACCGCAACATTCGTACATATAAAAGCATTTCCTTTCCATTTAGCAGGCAGTTAACTAGTATTTAGGACGAGCTCTTTGCTACAATGTACAAGGTCAGGCTACTTCTGTGCAGCAGTGTAGTAGTCTCGGTGATACTCCGCCATGGCCGTGAATAGGCAGATAACACGCGCGGGTACAGGGACGGAGTTAGCAGGAACTTTTATGCCTACTTGATTGGGATTATCATTTTATGATGAAATACGTGTTACAGTGAAAATATTTATTTAAACTTCATGTACTCGTACAATTAGTGGAACATGTGCGGACTTAATACCACAAGGCATTCTCTAACAAAAATATTATATTACTACACCTGTAATAATTAAAGATAGGAAAAGATGTTTAAAAAGACCATCTCGGACACTAATCTGCATAGTTCTCATGTGAGTTGACCAAGATTGTGTTTGTAAAAACCTATTTGCTTATTAAACATCATTTATCATTTAAATCCCATGTTATACGAGACGAGCCTATTGATATCACATCTATGTCCTATAGATACACCTCTGCCTAACCCTTTGGGGACGGCCAGCGTGATGTTATGTCATATTTTCTATATTAAGGATTAGATCCTTGTTTTCTTGCAAATACTATTAATTTCTGAAAGGGCACTGTCCGTTTTGATAGATATTTTGAAGGAAAGAGGTAAGTGTCTACTCGCAAAGTTGAATTTGAGGTATATTTTTTTATTTGCCCATGTTTGTCTACCAAATAAGCGACTGGACGTATTATATTCATTCACTATACAATAAAATTCAGAATAGATGGGTACTTTGTTACACCCAAGTCCGGCCCTGTACGTTTACAGCAACATCTACGCTAAAACCCGCGGCGGCGCGGCGTCGTATATCACACGACCGGATTCAGAGTAAGCCTCGCACGACTAAAACAAAAGGTATTCACCTGGTATTAGTACAGATATAATTCAGTGCACGAATGCCTTAAAACGGGAAGTGGTTGTTGTTGTGACCTAAATAATTATAGGGATATTAAAGTCTAGGTATAAAATAAGAGAATCTTACTGCATGTAAATTGCGTCCACCTAAGGTTATTATTTTTACCGAAGCATCAACATTAATTGCCAAAAAAAACTGTGCTGTAGTTTGGCAGGATATTTGTAATTATTCTATAAAAAAAAAACAAATGGTAAGATAGATCAACAGTCGCACTCATTTAGAAGCCGGGTAGGTTTCTGTAACGAAAATTGTATAATAAACATGTCAAAATTAAACGCAAGTAAAGTTATACGATTTGGTGTTGTAAGTTAAAAAATCAGTCATATTAGTTAAGAAGCGTAAAATATTGTTTGTTTTGATTTAAGTTTCAGAAACCGAACTCGAATTATTGTAAATATACGCGTGTTTATTTTTATTTTCCATCCTAGTTAAAACTTATTTATTCATGCTCCTATTAAACGTAACGCGTCTAGGTGGAGCCACAGCATTGCCTATTCAGAATATATATAATGTACAGATTATTATCACACGGAGGCATTCACAATTAAGTCACACACATGGTAACAATTCCACAGCGATAGTGCAATAAGAAGCTTTGCGGTCTCCACTAGAATGTAATGCTGGGATAATAATGTGGAGGTTAGAACACTACGACCAGGATTAGACCACATTATCACATTGTGTGGTCGCTGTTTAGCGATAAAGGAGTTTATATTACGGGGCTTTGTTCAATTATTTTAATAATGGAGATTTGGAGTGGGTGCATAATTAGTGGGTTGCTACGATTTGAGGGTCATAAACTCATAACACATAATATTATATTGGTACTTACCAGGCAGTACCTGTCGCTGCCGAGACATGATAACTAGAGGAACACCGTGAAGTTAAAGATGCGCTTCAAAATCACAGCTCCATATTATACAGGCTGCCGCTTTGCATCCTGGTCAAACTCAAGGAGGTATCTATACTAATGATTCTCGACCCGAATCGATATTTAAAAGTGTAGGTATTTTATTATTTTTTTACGGAAATCGGTAAGCGTAACCGGACCCCTAGTTTTCATACTGACCATAATTATACCGTGGAATAAACGTTTGCGTTTGTGTGTGTGACGGCGCGTTTATAGGGCTAGGAACAAACGGGCTGCGTTTTAATACGAGTGGTTTACACTTACTGATTTCCGTAAAAAAAAAACCTACCCTTTTTGTTATCGATTCCGCTCGAGAATCATTAATACAGATACGTCCTTGAATTTGACCCAGATGCAAAACGACGGCCTGTATAATAAAGTTAGCTCCACATACACACGTAAACTGACGTGTGTTTCCTATGGGGGTAGACAGAAACCACAGAACGTCTTACGATCCTTACATACTCCTTTCGCCTCGTCCGCGATCATAGATCTGGTTGTGAATACTACGCACCTGACCTTTATGAAGAACTTAACTCCATTTTGTATGAAAATGTAGGCAGGCTCGTCCACTACAATCCACGGTATATATATCTGGTAAAAGAATGAACCTCGCAGCTAATGTTGGATATCTGTTACCAGGAAAACCCGATTTCAGGCCAAACTAGATCGTTCTAGGCCAAACTAAGCTCATCACAAAAGGAAGATCATAGAGCACCCCGTCTAAATAGGTTAGGTTAAAACTGTGACCAACCACGAGCGATACAAGTAAGGCGCAGTGTAATTTCTTCGTTTAGGTTAGTACATCCTGATGACACGATAAATCAGTAAATCCGTTTGGCCTAGGACTAATATCTTTGGCCTGAAATCGGGTTTGGCCGGTAACATATCCAAAGCAGCAGTCGACTTTATGATATGAAGGAGTATAGGTACTCGTAACATAAACACATTCGCGCAAGAAACTATTCACGTCCCCATCACAACGGTACGGTACCCTTTTTTTCAGTATTTTTTATTCAAACAACCCGCTAGATTATTCCTCTTTACAATTTACTTACCCACCCTGCAGAAAAAGTAAAAGGCTTGAGTAAAATTCAAGTGGAACTGAAATGGGTCCAGTAGTTTTTTTTTTCAACCCCGTTTTCGGTTGAAAAAACATCTTTTTAGTGGTATGAATATGCGGATCTTTTAAGATTACGGGTCGTATCACATGACAACACAGTTGGGATCCTTTTATTAACCAACCCCAATCTTAGTCGAGTACTAGCAAGGCTTTGTAAAGTACCTTATAGTGGTGCCTAGCCACGGTAATTGAAAAGGGTTGATCTTTGGGACAAGTAAGGGTATTATTTAGGCTGTGTCTATATGAAGTTTTGGTTAGGTATATTTGTAGGTTTTTTGGTCATATTTAAGTCTCGTATTAATAACTATAAGGACGGTCTGAGGTCTGAAACCCAAGAATACATAACGTTTATTTACAGTTATTCTTTACTTGATAAACTGTTTTTTTTTTTTTGCAACCACTAACACAAATACGAAGCGTTTTTAACCGACTTCAAAAAAGGAGGAGAGATTCTCAACTCATCTTTTTTTTTTTTGTTTATGTTCACCGATTACTCAAAAACGCCTGAACCGATTTAGAAAATTCTTTTGTTTCAATGGCTAAACTTTCATGGAGATCCTACTTAATTTTTATCCAAATCGGTTAAGCGGTTTTTGAGAATCAACAAAAATCTAAAAATTGTATATATCGATGATATTTTCGTTTACTCCGAAACCTCAGTGTCTCATTGGAGCAGTGCGCAAATATTTGTGTAGGATATTACAACTTAAAATAGAAAAATTAAAAAAACTTTTCTTTGCTAAAACTAAAACCAACTTCAAAAACACAGCCGGTGGCAAAGAAAAAAACTGAATCAAACAAATAAAAGTCAAGTCATGCCTGCTGAAAACACTAGTCAACACCTAAATCAAACCGCATTAATGGATTTTCAACCCTCAACTCGGCGCTAGAAAGTAAAAAATCCAACATCACACTTTTGTTGGGGCGTTCATTTAGCTGTCTCCTATTGTTGGTGGAAACAGACAGCACGGTCATAACTTAGGTTTAAAAGCTCGCTATAAATCAAAATGACGGCTGGCTAGGCCTCGTCTACGTTCACTCCGACCAAAGAAATTGTGTGTTATGGTAGATAAGGCAGCCATTTTTATACTAAATTCTGAGCAAAGATGAAATTCTAACCGAAATTGGACGGAAAAAGTGTTTAGTGATAACTTTTGCGGCGCAGGTGAAGCTTATCTGACATTTTTTCGTTAAACACATTTTTTTGCTGATGAATCGTTTATGCGACACTTCATTTTGTCTGCGTACGTTCATTTTGTCTTCGTACAGTATGGCACTGGATGGTCTTTTTGAAAGAAAAATTCAAAAAAAAAAAATCCAAAAAATTCCAAAATTCGGTGGCATATGATTTAAAATGAGGAGCTGAATGCACCACTTGTGCAGGGTTGTCCCTTGCACCCTGTCTAATATTTTAATTAAAGAGGCTCCCCTCCCCCACTACGATGGTACGAAACCCTTCACGCGAGTCCGACCAGCACTTAGCTGTTTTTTAGGGTTCCGTAGCTGAATGACAAAAAACGAAACCCTTATAGATTCGCCAAGTCTGTCTGTCTGTCCGTGTATGTCACAGCCACATTATTCTGAAAGTATTAGAACTACACAGTTGAAACTTAGTAGGTAGATGTATTCTGTGAACCGCTTTATGAATTTTAAACAAAAATTAAAAAAAAAAAAAACGATTAAGGGGGGGATACATGGAACTGAGACAAAAAACTATTTTTTTTCATCAAACCTATATACGTGCGGGGTGTCTATAGTTAGGTCTTTAAAAATGTTCTTATAACCATTATTATAAAAAATGGTTATAAATGTTCTTATAACCATTTTTTTCTCAAAGTCAATCGTTCGAAAGGTAGACACTTCCAAAGTGGTAAAATGTGTGTCCCCCCACTTCTAATTCCTAAAGTAAGAGGAGGAACATTTTGAAAAAATGTAGGATTGTAGAACGTAAATAAAACTTTCAACCAAAATTGGTTTGAATAAGATTTGATGTTTAGTTTTTGAGATATGACACTTTTTCAACAAACTGCAACAGTAACTTTGTTTTTCATTAACATACTAAGAAAAACAAATTTAGTGTTGCTGTTCAATGTAAAACAATACAACTTAAGAATGAGCCTTCAAAATATTTTTATTTTATTTTTGGTGCTACGGTAACCTGTGTGCGTGTGAGTACGACTCGCAATTGGCCGGTTTTTTTTATAATTATCGAAAAGTCCGTTTTGTGTCTGTTTTTGTGGCAACAGATTTTGGTTTCTGATGCAAGCTTAATATTGAAGCAAGATACACACCTCTGTTTTTTTTCAACCCCTATGGGAAAATGGTATATGTTTATGTACCCATGTAAATATTATACATGAAATTTCCGGAATAAATTGTCTAAAAGTGGAGTAGGTAATGGCGAAAGCCGCTTCAAAATGCATTGCGTAAGTTGTGTAGCTTGGAAGCACTGAGCGATCACACACACACAGACAGACACGAAAAGCTTCTTAATATTTATGTTTATACAGGGTGTAATGGACAGCCCTCCGCAAACTGACAGGGTAATTCAGCTCCTTATTTACAATCCTTTGAATAATATTCCACTGGAATTATGCTCAAGAAAATTTCATTTTTTATCGTTTTTTCAGTTACTAACCCTTTATTTCAATGTAAAATTACATTATCTGTACGCAGCACTCCATCTATGTAAATAATACGGCTAACATCAAAAAACCAACAATAGATGTTGAAATCAGCGATTCACTTAATGACTAGCTACAGAGCTCATCGAACTCGTCGTCGCGCTTGCCGTTCGCTACCTGCGTTTTGCCACGGTAACGATACATTGCGTATGAGGAACTCCCATAACGTCCCTGGAATAATTACTTGTACCAGTCATCTTAATATTATGTACTGAACTCATCCCATCAGTCTGCAAGACGGTCCTTACACCCTGCAGATGATAATTGAGTTCAATCACGACAAAAATCAGCGTTTTCCACATCGCAAAAAATATCTGATAATCAACATTTACCATCCCTAATGACATCATCCTTAACGCAAATAACAACAACGGGAAAAAAAGGGAAAAATCTACCGTTTGAAGTCCCGGGTTCTAATTTAAATTATTCACTTTAAACGTCATTGTTGGTCTCGTACTCCGGGATAAGGATCCCGGGACATCCGGCGCCCGCCCTAATCCCGGTAATGTTTAATTAAAATACAAGACAATTACATTTAAGGATATGAAGCTTATTTTGTACAATTTTAGCGGCTTTTATTACGTTTTTGTGAATGTATAATTTGGGATTTGTGGAGGTGAAAATTGAATTTTTTATTTTGGTATATAGGCGTGTTTAACAACTAACTTTGAAAGGTTTGATTATACACAATTGAGAATTTTATTAAAATAATTTGTGCGGCCAAAGGAATTTCCCAAAAAATACGCATCTCCATTCAAACTGATATTCCTTAATTTAGGCGATGAATTCTTGCAAACCCTTCCATTTTGTTCACTCCTTCGTTGTTGAATTTTTAGTCCAAAAAGTTATGTTTCTACTCGTACACAGTGGCTTAGGCTGTTTGTTATCTGTCAGAGTTTATAAGATTATTATTAATTTTTGATTATTGATTTTAAAATAACCTGTTTACTAAAGATGTTTTATGGGATGAAACTTTTAATTACAAAACGTAACATGACGCCTCTAATCCCCGAAGGGTTAGGTAGAGGTGCACCTAATAGTACGCCCACATTTCGCCAGTTATGTTACAAGTCCCATGTAATAGGAGGCGAGCCTACAGCCATCAACTAGGCAAAAATCTAGACTCCGTGGCTGCTACTGAGAAATTTCTGATGGAAAAGCCCAATAACAATGCCCGACCTAGCAATCGAACTCAGGAACTCGTGCTCAGCAGTCGCACTTGCGACCACTAGACCAACGAGGCGACCATTAAACCTTTCATGCAAATACAAATACGGAAACGGAACGAAACTACTTTTTGTACACTTAGAAGAGTAAATAAAAGTTAATAAAAAGAAGAAGAATATCTCAATAAAACTACATAGTTTAAAACAAAGTCGCCTCCCGCTGTCTGTCCCTATGTATGCTTAGATCTTTAAAACTGCGTAACGGATTTAATAGATAGAGTGATTCAAGAGAAAGGTTTATATGTACAACATTGCACCCGTGCGAAGCCGGGGCGAGTCGCTAGTTTATAATAAAGTGGCCGAAAATAGAAACCAGCCAATCAGGAGACATTAAAACATCTGCTAATAATTGTTAGTGATGGTTCCAATACCACCCTATTATAGAAAAGTATCATATGTATCGGTCCGATATTTTTTAACAAAATACCCGATGTAATATGTTCTTTTATTAATTTTCACTTTTCAAAAAGAAATTGACAGATCTATTAAATAATTAATGTTATTACTCAATTGACGAATTTCTGACCGATAAGACTTTATATTGATAATATGACATCTCTGTATCTGTACCTAAATGATGTATGTAATTAATTTGATTTCTGAAGTCTGTAAGGTGACATTTTTTTTTAATTATTGATATTCCAATTCCTCATGTTTTTTTCTTACTTTTAATTATAGTATGTACTAATTTGCACACCTGTTAGGGTAGGATATTATATGGTTTGAGCTCTATTGGTGTATTCAATCCTTAGGGGTACAAATATTTAATCAAAATAAATGATTTGATTTACACAAAGCAACATTGTTGTATTCGTAGTTGTTACGAGCCTTATTTCTAGATGTAAAATCGAATAGTTTTAGTTTTCCAATTGTTGCTTGTTCGTTGTTACGGGCAAAATTCCCTTGCCGCCTGATTTATAAGCAAAGTTTTATTCAACAGTGGCTGTACCCCTGGCTCCTCGCGGGTACTCGTTAATTTTCCAGGATGAATGGTGCTTTCCTAGGTATCTTACTAGTCAGAAGTTTGAGAGAATGGATTGGAGAGTTTGCAGTACCTAAGACTGAAATGAAATGAAAATGAAAGTTCTAGAAAGAACAGAAAGTCAATTTTGTTGCGAAAAGTGAATTAAACGGAAAGTTCTTGGAGTGTGATAGAAAGTCTAACAAAAAGGTCTCTAAAAACGGAAAAATCCATCAATTTCCTCTTCCGTCACAAAGTGTGAGGCAGTTACTTATAAAGGATGTAACAATACCCTTAACTAAGCCGAAAGCCACTTGTTCTCACAGTCATTGCGATCATTTTTTTGTTCTAGACCATACTGGGAACCTTCTAGTTACGGAGATATTGGGGGTCAAAGTTCCAACTTTTTCACAAGTTTTTTCTTAAATACATGTTTTGAATGTAAGATTTTTACTTTAAACACCTCCACGACCCCCGTGTTATTCAATCCGTCCAACAGCACAATATTTTGATTGCGTTACATTGAGTCCTACCGTAAAACGTGATATTTCACACCAAAAAAAAAGGCGTTTCCCCGCAATAATTTTTGCGTAGGTTTACTTAGTTTGATGTACAGAATGCTCGGTTGACGGCTTCGTGAAGGGTCCTGTTACACCCTGTATATTGTTAACATACAACATATCATAACATCACGCCCCCGAAGGGTTAAGCAGAGGTGTACAGTAGAGGTGCCAGTTATGATTACGTTCCAAGTAATAGGGGGCGAGCCTATTGCCATCAACCGGGCACAAATCCCGGCTCCGTCGCTGCTACTGAGAAATTCCTGATGGAAAAGCCCAATAACACTATGACCGACTTGGGAATTGAACCCAGGACCTCATGCTTAGCAGTCGCGTTTGCGACTGATAGATCAAGCAGAGGATCATGAACATCGTGCCATACACAACATTTAACGATTGGAAATTTCGCTTTTTCACGTGTCGTCTCATCACGTAGCTAAACCAAACATTGATGAATTCCATGTTATTTTTTGCGCTCAGTCCTTGTGTACACAATATGGTAACAGATGTGCCAAAATTCCAATATCCTGCTGTACATCTACATTTTAATAACAGCGTTTTTTATACGAGTATTACAAAATATACCATACATACAAGTATAAGTATAGAAACGGATGGATTTTGGAATACACAATAATATGTTATAAAATGGAATTTCCTTATATCATTTTTTTTTTGTTAGTTGTTTATAAGGTCAATCTATTCATATACACTTTTACTACGGGACCAAAGCCTGAATCGCGAAAAAAAAATCCATTGTTCAATATATTTTGACGAGTTAATGCGAACATATTGTACGGAACAGCAGTTTTTTCTTTCCGCGATTCAGGGTTTGGTGCCATAGTAAAAGTTGTTCATAATGATGAGTACCTTAAGAGATTTCGTGTATTAATAGATAGTCCATAAATACAGGGTCGGAAGGTACATCGACGTACAAACTACCACGTATTCCGTCGTTCCCTCATAGATTTTATTTTTTCGATCATTAAAAAAAATCTGCTGTTACTACAAAAATGCAATACCTACACGGTTTATGGTATGGTACAGAATGCAGATTTTTTTTAATGTAATTTCCACCCTTTTGATTGCCATAAATGGGATAACTTCATAAAAAAAAAACTGTTTATTTCCACATGCATTAACAACTATTACATCAAAAATAGCGCTCAATCTTTTTGAGGCAAGATTATGTGCACTATCGATTAAGATTTAAGTTATTCACTAACAGGTCTTTGTCTAGTACTGGACCCACACGTATGCCCCTCAGAGTTTTCAATGGTGAAATAGGTTTTTAAGATATTTTTTATTTGTCGAGGTTTTTGGGGGTTTATGTTCAGACCTTTCACTTTCATTGTTGAATGGAAAGCAAAAATAAACAAAAAGTGAAGCGTCAACATTGTCCAAGTCGTATATTACTCGAAACACTACGAAAAACTGCTTAAAAACCTCACAGCTACAAAGGCCAGCTAGCCAAAAATAATCTCATAGGATCAGAAAACTCCGTGCGACCGTACGAAAGGAAAAAGGAATAAAATACACTCAACCGTACCTTTGATCTGGGCCCTTGTTAGCCACCAAATTGTACTGAAGATGTGGACAAAGAAATTAGAACTACTCATACTGGCACATCAAAGAGTTTTTATGTTCATCTGTGGGTTAAGTACATTCGTGTGTGAACTTGAACTGAACTTGAAAATGAATGTACTCGTAAAATGGCTGTGGCATCTTTTTTTTTTGGGATTTTCTAGTGTAGCAGAATCTTGAAGGTACTTAATTCATAAAAATAATTAACTAGGCAGAACTTTTCTTTTTGAACATGTTCTCTGAAAAAGTGTTTTACAAAAACGCATGTATCCCATACCACTTTAATGTTACTGTTAGCTTATGTTATCCCACTGCTGGGCCTCACATTTACTTTACTTGGGACTTCCAAATTCTTCGATCCAGGGACCAATTTGGACCATTGGTCGTAGGTTTTGTCCTTCTGAGTGAGCTGGACCACCAGCCCTTGCGAGGTCTACCGCGTAGCGTTCTTGCTGTGTCACGGTACACACCACAGCATACCACCTTATGTTTATAAAATAAAAAAATAATCTGATTTACTAACACACTAAATATGAAGTTTCTAATTTCGAAAACCGCAGACTAACCAAAAAAATATTTAAAATCTAGAAAACCTTTGAATTGAAAGTTGGAACCAGAAACGTTAAGAATTCTGACGCAGAAAGTAATTGAAAATGGTTCCTTTAAAAATATCTCTGCTTCAAGTAACAATCTGACTCATTGAAAATCTAAATCGGGTTTGTCAATCAAATCAAATCTAGACCTACGTTTTATTCAGACAAATATTGTACAAAAGGAATCTGCTATGATAGAGGCTTTTCAAATTAGTTTGAACATAACCATAACATAATATCACGCCTGTTATTCTCCAAGGGTTTATCTGAGACACACTTAGTGGGTATAAAAGTATACTTAACGAAGCCGAAAGGCACTTTTTCTCCCCGACATTAAAATCATTTTTCTATTCTGGACCATAACTGGGAACATTCTCGTTACGGAGATATTGGGGATCAAAGAACCAACTTTTTCACAAGTTTTTTTTTAATACGCGTTTTTAATGTTATGTCTTTACTTTTACTCCACCATACTATTCAAGACACCCGTACTATTAAATGCATCCATCAGCACATTGTTTTGAGTGCGTTACATTGAGTCCTACCGTAAAACGTGATTTTTCACCCCAAAAAAAGTCGTCTCCAAGCAATATTTGTTGCGTAGAATAACTTGGTTTGATTTACAGAATGGTTGGTTGCTGCCTTGGTGAAAGATCAGTTTACACTTTGTATAGAACAACCATGTGGCTCCAGGATGTCATGTTCAGCAGAAGCGTTTGCGATATTAGAATAACGAGGCGGTAATATTAAACTTACCTATATACAGCGTGTAACAGAAAGGGTATAATCATAGGGAATACTGTGGTACGGACCATCAAACTGAACTTTCTCTATGGGACCACCATCGAAATCGTAAAAAAATAATCAGCTGTCCTATACAAAATTTCAATACCTACTCGACCCAAATGTATCTCCGTACCATAGTATTCCATATGATTATACCCTTTCTGTTACACGCTGTATATAAATAAACAATAATAAAAAATAAAAATAAAACATTTCTTTCGAGCATCCTCAACTCATCTGTGTCGTACACACAAATAAGGTAACACACAAAGGATAATAAAACAAAAATAAGACAAAAAAAAATTAAAAGACTTAATACCTAAGAGGCCCTGCTGACGGCAACATGCCTATCACAACAGTGCCGTACGCATGGGCAATCCATTCGGTCCCCGATCATCGCTAGAACAGCATAAAGGGAACTATAAAATAAGTATGGATTAGTTCAAAGAAAACTCACTGTTGTTGTTGGATAACCACTAAGATCCCAAATATTTGACATAATTTTGCCCTGGTAATAAAAATAATAAATATTTTCTTTATAGCGAGATTGACATGCCACCTAAAAGACACTCTCTTTTGTCTTCACCGTGTCGTAATGTAAACCAATCTTAATGGAACTTATTGTCTCCCGAAAATATCTGCCCCATTATTTTGCACCAAATACTCTGTATTGTCAGCTGTGATCGGTTTTAGGTGTCTCACAGCTAGGGTTGGCACTTGGCACGCGTTCGGAATATGCTATATTTGTAACCTTTTATGAATAAAAAAAAAGTGTTGTGAATAAAATAAGTAGTGGCTTTGGCCTGTTATCTGACTTTATTATTAAGATACAAGCACTTCACAAATCCAAAATTGTATTTATCTACACTACTAGATTTTGCCCGCGACTTCGCTCGCGTTAATTTGACAATCAAATCGGGTTATACTTTTCTCTTAAAGCTCTGCTTTCGAAAGACACGTGGCGCTATCTATTATCATGAGAACGTTATTGTTGTTTTCTTCGGGAATGGTACTTTTTTTCAGGATGAAAGGTACCCTATGTCTGTTCCTGTACACCTGACAACCTAGATACAAAATTTCAGGATGATCGGTTCAGTGGTTTAGGCGTGAAAGGGTAACAAACAAACTTACTTTCGCATTTATAATATTAGTAAAGGACGTAAGGATAGAACCAGTGCTTGGAGTTTTGAGAAGATCATCATTAGCTGCTTGAAAAAACAATTTTTCGCCAGCTCATTTATGTCTCACAGTTTTAATCTTCAAATTATCCAGCTGAACAACAAGGTACTTACACCATAAAGTCACAAAAATAACTACCCATCTTTTTGAAAACCAGAACATTATTTTACCATCCAAACCTTATTGGCAGTAATTCCTATCCATTACGGAGCCATATATTTTACATTTTATTTTACGAGTGTAAATTTCATCTTCTACTTTTTTATAACGACGCATCATTTATCCAATCCGATTCTATACTATTCAATGAGCAATATTTTTGTATTTTATGTATGTATTTATAATCACGTTCTCGTAAAAGGCTGTAACTATTTCGATGAAAGTTGCAATATAGGCGTTTACGAGGGCGAAAAATCAATCTAGCTAGGTCTCATATCTGGAAGAATTCGTTTTCTCTATTTTAACCCGAGCAAAACTCGGTTGCTCAGGTACTGTATGTATATTATACTGTTTGCACCAAGTATGTGGCCAAAATTATTGTGACGTCAGAGACGTTGATCAGACCGTCAAGGGTGTAGATGCAGATGGAAGGTCATTATGAAATACAAGCTTGTGCTCACGGTTTCGCCTGCGTGGAGTTCAGTTATGTCCCAGGAGATAGTACTACCAGGATAAAAATTATCCTATGTGTTAATCCAGGTTATAAACTATCCGTGTTCCAAATTTCATCCAAATCCGGTCAGTAGTTTTTTGCGTGAAAGAGTAACAAACATCCATTCATCCATCCATCCATGCATCCATCCTCACAAACTTTCGCATTCATAGTTATAGTAGGATAGTCTAACGCTCATCACAGGAGCACCACACTAATACAGGTATAACTCCCAACGTTCAAAACATTCCTGTGCGACAACCCTATCGCCATCACAATGGCGTCATCACTCGCCTGTCGGTATCGTATTGTGTATTACTAAGCCAAGAATTTTGAAGAGATTTTTCATGGTATCGAGGAATGTATTTGGTGGGATATATTGTCTTGCGTGTATAACCAAATGTATGAACGTGGACGAGGCAAAAGGAGTATGTAAGGATCGTAGCAGGTGGCATGTGGTAAAAAGGCGAGATTTTATCTATGAATATTGTCTTATATGGTAGTAGGTGAGTCTGAATAGCTCATAAACGGCACAAATATGTGGATGTCTCTAACTATTCTCAATCTCATTTTTTCTCATTCAGATTTTTAAAATACTTTTAAATCATATAAACATCTTTTGCTCAGAATAGTTACAGCATTGATGACAATATTTGTGTCACTTGTTTAATTTAGTATTTTACAGTATGTTCTTACCTTTGTATAGATTCTTTTTTACCGATTGTTCGTGTTAACTTTTTATCTTGTTTTACATTTTTGTGTAGTAAGCAACGACTTACAGTCGGACCTATGCTGTTCTGATAATAAACGTGAACGGGCGCTGTCAGTTGGGACTGGTCATCTCTTAGCTGCCACGGTTTATTTTAACTACTTTGTTTTAAAATTGTTGATAGTTATAATCTTTTACTCTGGACGCTCTTAATGTGCACGTCTTTCTACATCGTTCTCACATATATGTATAATCTCAACATGAATGATGTAACCAAGATCTTGTAACAATATTTTGATTGAAAAGAGTGTCCATGGAGTTTCTTGCCCATTCTTCTCCATAGAGATCTACGCTTTGGAATGGGCAACTACAGTACTTTCACAAGTTATTATGCCTTGTGTCTGTGACTGTAGCTTCGCCTTTATTTTTCTGACTTTCAAAAGTGCCTGCGAAGGTCTAATTGAAATAAACGCTTTGAGTTTGAGTTTGAGTTTGAATATTGTAATACCATATATGGTTTGAAAAGAGCTACCATGGAGTTTCTTGCTGGGTTTTCTCCACAGGAAATGATGAACCCGAACCGTGCACCTTTTTGTTGACGTTTTCTATGTGCATCTAGGTCTATGTGAAATAAAAATATTTTGATTCGATTTAATTACGTGAATTATTACTTATTATTTATCGCACGTTGGCACTAGAAATATTTTCTTTAACTGCTCAATGCTACGCAGTTTCATAAACCCAACGAGTAACAAATCCAGTTTAAGCTGGCCTCACATGCTATTGAAACCCCGTATTACGCTAGGTCACCTCAAGGACATTCAGTTACTCTGTCTACGGTCTAACGCGGTTATTAACTTGATTAAACTATCAAAAAGCTTAATTTTACAAACACACGTAAATAAAATGTAATGTAATGAAGTTAACAGCTACATCTTTTTTTAGAAAATTCAACGTTCGTTTAATTTAACTGAAAGCTTTGAGCCATTAAGAGTCAAATAACGAATGTCAAATATAAAGTAGATTCATTCGTTTTTACAAACTTTTCGATTGCATTTAACCCGATATGAAAAGGAAAAAATCAACACTAGAAAATATTTTACAAAAACATTGAAAATTGGAACGCTACAATCAGAAATACGAAACCTTTTATCAAGTCTCTACGGTATTTTTATTGAGAGTTTATTATTAGAGTGCCATAGTGGAGCATGGGTTTTTTGTGGCGCGTAGCCTAAAGGTAAAAGCACACTTATCATAGCCGAAGAAAGCAAAGGAGCCAAAAAAATTGAATTACTTGTATGAAATCCTATGACCTCTCGCAAACTTATCCGCGGACCTAAAAATGCTTTCTATTACTGTCAGCCTGCGTCATGCCACTGCTGGGCCAAGGCCTTCCCTTATGACCTCCAAATCTTTCGATCCAGGGCCAATATGGACCCACTGGTCTTTGGCTCTATCCAGCTTGTCCCGCCATCTCCTGCGAGGTCTACCGCGTCGCCTTCTGACTGTGTCAGGGCTCCACAACGTGATCCTACGGCAGACGTGGCCACCTCAGTCCCACTTCATCTTGGCGGCTTTTAGAGCAACGTCAGTAATTTGTGTTTTGGAGCGCAGTGTGGTAATGCATATATGGGCATAAAACTGCTTTCGTAACTTTTATTCGCACCATCGCCTTGTATCACAAAAGTGTCTCATCTTTTAAACTGGCCCCTATCAGAGGAACTTGAATAGTGCTCAACAATCCGCTTGCCTAACAAAAAACCCATGACTCACATTTATAGAGTACCCCTTCACCCCCACTCGATGTTAGCAGCCTCTTACACTGCCCAAGTGTTCTCGAGCTCTGGCCTATTTTATTAGAAGACACCCCTACCGATCGATTTACGACCCTATTTCAAAACGTTAGAGTCGGATTTACAGTGGGCTGTTAGTGCGTTTGTTATGCAAGACTGAATGTAAGGAAAAATGTTGAGCGACTCTGCTTAATTAGAGTAAAATTAAGGCGTTTAAGTTTTACTTGGATTTGTTGGTCATTTAACTTGATGGTTCTGCTGTATGAGCTTCACTGCATGTATGTTCTTATATGATGTATTTTATTCTCTACTATTAAATGAGCAATTCTTGTAACTTTACGCAAAAAATATTTGGGAAACGACTTTTTTTTTGGGGCGAAAAATCACGTTTTACTGTAGGACTCAATGTAACGCACTCAAAACATTGTGCTGAAAATCGTACATTAAAATAAAAGCATTAAAAAAAAACTTGAGAAAAAGTTGGAACTTTGACTCCCAATATCTCCGTAACTAAAAGGTTCCCAGGTATGGTCTAGACCAAAAAACTGATCGCAATGACGAGGAGAACAAGAGCCTTTCGGCTTCGTTAAGGGTCTTGTTACACCCTATAAGTATACTCGAAAAAGCTCTAACAATTTCGATGAAAGTTGCATTATGGGGTGAAAAATAGACCTAGTTAGGTTATTTGGTAAAACAAAGATTTCTTCATTTTTACCCGAGCAGAGCTTGGGCACCCAGGTACTTATGATGATGCAATTCAAAACTGCCTCGTTGCTTGAGTTGTCACAAGCGCGACTGCTGAGCATAGGGTCCTGTGTTCGATTTCTGGGTTGGGCAAAGTGTTATTTTTCAATCAGGAATCACTCAGTGGCAGCCATGAAGTCTGGATTTGTGCCCGGTTGATGGCAATAAGCTCGCCCCCTATTACATGGAATTTAAACGTAACTGGAGAAATGTGGGTGTACATACTATTAGGTACACCTGTGCCTAACCCTTCTTAGGAGATCTTTCTTTATCGTGTTGTAGTGCCTAACCTGGAGTCAGAGTTTTAATGGCACCCATGGGCCTCTTACATGGCTTTACTTGCCGCCTATAAATATATCTCAGGCATGCTGGTCTCCTCACGATGTTTCCCTCAGTGCATTACAGGCGTTATGTTAATGTGATTCAATACTGGTGCAGTTAATTTTGTAGCACACTTTTAATCTTACACTGAAGGGTAATTATCTTAGGAAGAAATTGAGTGAAATCCATTGCTTTTTTTTATACGGGTGGGAAATCATCAAAGGACCTCTCCCACTTTGGGCGGAGCGGAAGGGAGTGTCAGACTTGTCCTGACTAAAACCCATCCATCTTCCTTGTTTTGCCCTTTGTGTCTCTTTCGAACAGTCCCGCAACCCTGGCAGGAGAGGAATCCATTGCTTCATGAGATGATGATTGATTGCCTGCTAAATAATGTTGTTGGTTTGAAAAATGTCACTATAAGCGTGTAGAACAAAAAACATAATTGCTGTATTTTATCCTGGAGTCAATGTAATTCGGGTGATTTTAACTAAATTAACCATTCTTTGGACAGTTACTAGAGACGAGGAAAAATAAACACACTTTCAAAAGTAGGTTCTTACCTACGATAATACCTATAGGAGCAATAATACCTATACAATAGTACCTATAGGAGGATATACCCCTGGGAGGCGATTTCTTGTAATCACTAATTGATTTCTCATTATAATGGCAAATAACAAAATAACGAGAAACGAAATACAAAAACTTTATCAAACAAGAAATATAATAACAATATCACCCATCAAAACATATTGTCTTGGCAACATCATATTTTCGCCCCAACATATTCGTGCTGCGTATGTTTCTCACAAAAATTCAGGAGCGAATTATGTTTACGACGACACAACCGGAGGGTACCGACAGAATTGTCTCGTGAAACACGTTGCAAGGAGACGTAATAATATAACGTTACGACTGTTATCTTTGCGACGCGGAAAGAGCGGTAAATGTTTTTGAAAATATTTTTTTTTTACTTATTACATCACGCAGTCTGTAATCCTTAAAAGTTTAGGTAGAAGTGTAACATCACCAAAAGATGAATCTGCTCACTTTTAAAACAAAATCCCATGCTCACGATATCCACATCTGTTCTGGTGAACACCTTACCTTACGTGACCTCCTTACTACTATTGGTCCACACAAAGAGAGTGCGGACCAATAGTAGTACAACAAAAATAAAAGTACACCCATACAGCTACACTCCGCCTTGTCGTCACCGCGCCTTACTAGGTGTGATAGTAACTCCAACTGAGTTCCGAAACGCGATTATCAACCTCGACAACCCCTGAAAAAAAAGTAGTTGCCACAATCAAGATTTTGTTTAGTTTGACTAAGTAACATTGAGATTTGAAACGGGATCTTGATTGGAGTTATCACAAAACCTATCTGCAGCAATCAAGTCAAATAGTGATAAACACAACCAAATATTGATAAACACAAACAAGAAACTTATTTAGCGCAAACATTTAGCGTAAGATTTGATCAAGTTGCATGATTAATACAATTAATTGCAATGATAGATGCTATCAAGTCAAATGATCTTGATTGAAGTAATCAAAATGCCTGATTGATACAACTAACTTATTTTGTTATAGTATTTTTTTTTTAACTTGTCTCTTTTTTAACTCTTCTACAATGATTTAATGTTAAGGGTAATCGAGAAACTTGTTTGAGCGTTCAATCATTTGAACTAGTATTGCTGCAATCATGTCATGATGTTCAACTTAACTAAGATTTTGATTAATCTAAACAAGATATCGCCAATCAAGCTAAAAAGTCACTTGATTGGAGTGCATTTTTTCAGTGAACTAAAGTTAAACATATCAAACCCACACTAGATTCTTAATACCTTAAGACCACAGATACTCACAGTATTTCTCTAGCAGAGCGTATGTATTAGCATTTGTAGACGTAAAACATTTCAAAATAAAATATTCATTCCTCAACTGGCTGACTTCCCACGCACTTCTGTCGACCTTAAACTTTTAAAAGCAGACGAAACACAATCTCAGAGTTAACAAAGTGTGGTACAGGATTACAGAAACTGGTGCTTTTCTGTAATGTATCGCACAAGTTATAATACTTTTTTTAAATTAAGTTTATCAGGGCGCCGCTTGACAGTAGCCCACGGCTAGCTTCGTTTCGTATGAAAATGTAACTGCGACACCCAGTCACGCTATACGATGATTATGTGGCAGAAAAACAAATAAATTGCATGTTATTTATTCATTTATTTGATCAAGTAACAAAGACTCATTAAGAAACACAGAATTCAATAGATAAATGATACATTAAACACATACAATACATTAATCATTCCAATGCAATACAACACAAAACAATAACCACACAAAACATATATTTATATTGACATCCGACGACTGTAGGTGACATGCAAGTCATTGCAGCGTCTGATGTAAGGACAGTCGAGCCTGTCGGCTATCATCATCAGCACGCTATTGGGTGCCGCGAACCCAGCGCACCAGGGACGCGATACACTTACGCATCGTAGCATAGCTAGCATATCATAGCATAGCAAAGCTAGCATAGCATAGCATAGCTGGCATAGCATAGCTATGGTTCCGAAAAAGTTCTTTATCAACTTTTTAGACATAATTATGTATCCTGCTTATGCGTATGAAGTTTCATTAAAATCGGTTCAGTCATTTCGAAACAAAATAAGTTCAAAGTTTGTATGAAATGCCGTAAGACGTTAAATGCTCTTAAGCCACATCGTGTCTTAGTAAGAGAATGACACACCCGCATTTAAAGTGAAGTGTAGAACCTAGAAGTGAACGTTCTGGCCAAATGGGGCTTCCTAGACCCATCAAAAGTAAAATACCTGTGTGAAGCCCCTCTGCAGGATATGCCGCACCTCCTTTCCTGCCCATCCTTCACAACCGCCTGCACCTTCCAGGATTTGAATACACAAAGAAGAAGAATGCGAACCTTTTATTTAAGTTGATGTGCCATCATATTTTAGGCTGGGTACTATTGATAATAGACAAGCTAGTTCCTTGTAGATTAAGAACATTATCATCTACCTAGCAGGACGCATCTGAACACCAGTATTTTACTTCGAGTGACTGTCTATCTCACGTACACAACCCACTATATCCCTTGGTTGGTAGGTTGTCAGATTATCAGGTTTTTGACTTCTCATATTGACTGTCTAAGATCTACTAATAATAGCCGGGATCAACAGTTTAACATGAATTCCACGGCAGAGCAGTACTGTTATCCAATTAATATAATTATTTAAACGAAACTTTCACGAAGTTGCAATCACGCAAAAAAAATTGCCCGGAAACGACGTCAACGCGAGCATGGTCGAAAAGCTTGTTGTTTCATCCAGAGCCACAGCCGCCATTTTCTTTCAATTTCCCCGTCTTACCCCGCCCCAACCCCGCACATTTCGTCTCCCGCGCACCTCATACCGCCTAACGCGATGACATTGAACGAAAAATAGTGGTCGAAAATTTCATAAACTTGTTCCAGGAAATACGTGTTTTTGAATAAGTCTTACAAGTGTGTGAAATAAATATTTGTCATTAAGAATCTCCATTACATGTGCAAGGTTTCTATCGATCTGTTTTCTTTACTTTTACAGTTTATGAGTACATTATGAACGGCCAAATTTCAGTAAAAAATTGTGCAAAACAGCAATTTTTGGAGGCTTATCCTGAATTTGTTTCTACAAATTTTTTATTTTTTGCTAACATAGAAACCTAGACATAGTGCACAAAATACCAATTAGTTCAAAAAAGAACAAAGATAGATGAGTAACAACTGCATAATCACTTACGAGCGTTTGTATGAAAAGTATGACGGGTTGGCCGCTCTTAAGTGCTAAACACATTGTGCTGGTGTATCATGGAGATAATTAAACTAAAGTTATAATGTTAAAAACTTTTTTTTTAGACTTGTGAAAACGTTGGAAATTTAAACTACAATAGGTCCGTAACTAGAAGATTCCTAAGTATAGTCTTGAACAAACAAACGATCGCTATGACGAGGAGAATTTCGCTTTGTTAAGAGTCTATTACACCAATTATTTATTATTGAACCCAAGTCAAGATGCAAAAGGTTGAAACTCCGTTTTCATGAGTAGTTTTCTCAAGTAAATTGTCAAGGACCAAAGCTGTTTATGTGAGATGTCGCTTAGTCTTTTATTTCCGTCACCGGTGGCCCGTCGTCTGGATATACAACTGAGTATGAAAGCTTTTTATTATGCTTTTAGACCGAAGTTATCATGCGTCACTGTCCTTCAAAAGAAAATGTATAAGGTAAAATAGATATTTTAATATCACGCCTGTAATTCCTTAAGGCTACGCACGTACTGAAAGGTGACTGGCAAAGCTCCTAGAGGCTACCCCCTACTTCGATTCACGCTAGGTGATTATTGAAGTGCCAAGCGCTCAGTATAGCCGGTTGCGAAGATTTTGGAACGTTCGTTCTTGCTAGGCGACTCGCTAGACTCAGTCCAGGAGTTAAGCAAGCCAAGGTGTCAGTGAGTTCGTAACCTAAGAGATAGCAGAGGTGTGACCTAGTACATCCACACTTCGCCAATTACGTTTAAGTCCCATTTAATTGGGGACGGGCTTATTGCTATCAACAGGGCGCACAAATAAAGACTCCCTGACTACTACTGAGTAATTCCTGATAGAAAATAACCTTGGAAAACAACACTTTGTCTGACCTAGGAATCGAACCCAAGACCTCATGCTCAGAAGTTTGCGTACGACCACTAGACCAACGAGGCAGTCAGAATTGCGTTGAATTAAATTACTTAATCTAAAAGCACACTTATTTGCATAATTTTACATAATACATAATTTTACAGTATTATACACATAGTCACGGTTTTATGGTACGGTAATCTTCAATTTTCACACCATTCTTAAAACTTGAGCTCTGAGACCTGCGGGCCTGTGGACGGTGAGCTATGGGCTTGCTCACCGTCCGTCCGTCTTATGACGACAGGCCGTGTCGACGGCGCGTTCGTGTTCCACGCGCGCCTCAAAGAGAGTCAGCAAACAGGAAGGGGTCCGTAAGGATCGATGCCTGCCAGAGTTGCGGGACTGTTCGAAAGAGATACCGCGGCCCTGGAACACAAAGGGCAAAGGAAGGAACATGGATGGGTTTTAGTCAGTAAAAGTCTGACACTCCCACCTGCTCAGCCCAGAGCGGGAGGGGTTATTTGATGATTTCCGATGGGTAAAAAAAAAAAAAAAGCTCTGAGACTTTTTCACGGAGAAAAAAAGGTAGACACAATTTGTGGTGTTAATAATGTAAAACTGCCAAGAGTTTGAGTTTGCCGCATGTCAGTGGCCGCAAATGGCCACAGTGTAAGCTGGCATATTTTATTCATATTGTAAAGTTTCATCTAGTACTAGGTACAACAAATACGTTCGGAAGAAAATGCTTCCGGAGAGTATAAAAACCTGTCAACGCCTGTAATCAACGAAGGTTTAGACAGAGGTGTGTGTGTGAGGTGTGTTTTTGTCTTATAGAGCATCATCATAACAACTAACTTTTTCCAAACTATTCGGGGGTCGGCTTCAAGTCTATACAAAATACCAGTATTTTGCAAAAAAAAAAAAACAAAAAAACAGATACCAAAAAGAATCGATCCGCATTAAAAAAACAGTACATTTAGTAGAATTGGGAGCAATTTAAAAACCTCCACGTTTCTGTATATTCCCAAAAGCAGTGTTTTAGGAACATAATGGGAAGCAAAATGTCTTTTATTGCATCCATGAAAATAAACTTACTTTGCTTTGGGGAATTCGTGAGTATTTAGGTAATCTGGTGGAATGGAATGAGTTTTTTGCTATGTTTCCGTGTTTCATATCTATTTATTCTAACATACAGTGTGTTTGCGACTTCGGTCGCATAAAAGTTGTATAATGGTTGCTTTCACATAATAAGTGATGAATGAGATTCTCCATCATCATCATGTCATCCCGGAATTAGTGAAGAAAGGGAATACCTATACAATTGTAGTATTTTATTATCCTTGTAATACAACATAACTCAACGAAAAAATCTTATCTGATTTACACCTACCACTGTCTCTGCATCACCCAAAGGTTGACTGGTAGAAAATGCTTATGGCATTAAGTCCGCCTCTGTGCTCTGTTCTTGAAGTATCTGTTTGTTTTGAAATCTCGATATTTCGGCGCTGTTGCAAGCACCATGATCAGTCACGGATAAACATGTTTGTTTATCCGTGACTGAAAACATGGTAAATATTTCGTGTCTAGTGTTAATGATATTGCTGTAACCATGACAGTTTAGAACCTTAATATTCTGTGTATTGAAAAGGTGGAGACAATGCTCACTAGACCGTTCCATCACCGACCAACACCGTCGCGTCACAGAATAAATAGCATGTAGCGTATACGGCAAAATATTCTTATTAACAATAATTGTTGACGCTCCGTGCATGGCACGTGACGGTGATGGAACGGTCTAGTAGGCATAAGTCTCATACTTTTCAATACAAAGAATATAGGGTTTAACCGCATAAATGATGACCATTCTATACGCGTTATAAACAGGTATGATACGCTGTTGATAAGAGTACCTACGCTCAAATGGGCTTAGTTGTCTCTTGTTTCATTCCGTGCCTGAGACGTTCAATGTACGGTCATGCTATGGTACAGTGTTGTGGGCAGACTCCTTAGATCAATTCGTCATCATCCTTCCTGCTTTCAGCATAATTCTGCTCAGTTAGCGTGGTGATCAAAAGATTTTAAACAACAATTCACTGTATCCGAAAGTCATAAAATTCAATATATTAAAACCTGCACAATAACTTTTAAAACTGAACAGTAAAATAATTTCTGGGTTGGGCTTTGGGCTTATTGGATTCGTTCTAACTACGCCATTGACTTCGTTATCAAAAAGGTCAGACTTGATTAGAGTGTATAAAATTTTATGTATTTTTTTTATTGACTTCGAACTGGTCGTCCCGCCGCGACACATTTATTATTTATATTTACTGGATTCCTATTTAAATATAAATTTTTTCATCCGTTTTTTATAAAAGTGTAGTTGGTGCATCTATTTATGAATAGTTTAGTCCTAATTTAATAGCTCGCGTGATTTGGAATATATCTCTCACTCAGATCCAGCCTGTCCCCTTGCTGCCCTCCTCAGGGGTGCCCTTAGCGCGCTGTCGCTTAGTTTATAAGTTTTTTACCCCTGGCTGAAGGCCTTACACTCAAGGCACCCACAGGATCAAACTCAAACTCAAACTCAAAGCATTTATTTCAATTAGACCATTACAGGCACTTTTGAAAGTCAAACAAAAAAAAAAGCTAAGCTACAGTCACAGTCACAAGGCATAATAACTTGAGAAAGTACTGTAGTTGCACATTACAAAGCGTAGATCTCTATGGAGAAGAATGAGCAAGAAACTCCATGGACACTCTTTTTAATCAAAATATTGTTACAAAATCTTGGTTACATCATTCACGTTGAGATTATACATATATGTGAGAACGATGTAGAAAGACGTGCACATTAAGAGCGCCCAGAGTAAAAGATTAAAATAATCAACACTTTCAAAATAAAGTAATTAAAATAAACCGTGGCAGCTAAGAGATGACCACTCCCAACTGACAGCGCCCGTTCACGAACATGACGCATGGCTCGGCGCCATTCAACTCAACCATATTGAAGGGAACCAAATGACCCGACACACGCGCCACCATCAGCGAGAAATTTGAGTGAGCATGACATTCTCTCAGCCACCAGGCTACATTCAAATCAATGAAAGATAAATAAATGTAAATGGTTGCTTTACAGTACGTAGTACTCACACATGTGCTATGCAATTATATAATATTATTAAGAGATGGAATCTATATAAAGCAAGGATATTATTACAATCTTCTGCAGCTTCCACAATAACTTAACATGGTAATCAATTAGTTTGCTCCTATGGTTGTGGAGCAGGACCAGCATTGAGCCAAGCATTTTTATCATCAATATAGTCCCCCAATTTATAATATGCTTGCCTACATAGTGTGCGTTTTATACAAGATTTAAATTTCGTCTCATTCAGTTGTAGAATGTGAGGAGGTATTTTATTGTAGCATTTTAAACAGTACCCCATGAAAGATGAGTCTACTTTAGCTAGCCTGAAACCTGGCTGAACTAGTTGGTCCCTATTTCTAGTATTATAGTGGTGTCTGTCACCTCTCTTACTAAATAAATGCAGATTTTTCCTAACGTACATGATGTTTTCATAGATGTATTGACAAGGTACTTAACTGTCATGATGTTAATTTCTTTAAACAGTTCTCTCAGAGAATCGCGCCTACGTAGATCATATACGGCTCTGATGGCTCTTTTCTGCAGAATAAATATAGACTCAATGTCTGCAGCCCGTCCCCATAGTAAAATACCGTATGACATAATACTATGAAAATAACTAAAATAGACTAGCCTCGCGGTATCTACATCAGTAAACTGACGGATTTTTCTAACAGCATATGCTGCTGAACTCAGCCGTCCTGCAAGAGATGTTAAATGAGGACCCCATTGTAGCCTTGTGTCGAGCGTAATTCCCAAGAAAACAGTTTTATCGACAAATTCTAGTTTCTCTTGATTCAATATTATGTCACAATCACTACTTTTGACATTTGGCAGATAAAATTTTATGCACTTAGTTTTTTTCCCATTTAGTACTAAGTTATTAGCGGTAAACCAATTATGGACCTGCAGTAGGGCGTTATTGACGTCGTCAAGATTTGTGGCACGTCTGTTTATCCTAAATATTAAAGAAGTATCGTCAGCAAACAACACCATTTGCGGTTGGTTGTTAAATAAGTGGGGTAGGTCATTAATGTAAACTAAAAAGAGAAAAGGACCCAATATCGAACCTCGTGGTACGCCCATTTTTACTTTTAAACCCATTGAATTGACACCATTTACCTGTACTTGCTGCTGTCTATCATTCAAATACGATTTTACTAAACTGAGCGCAAGTTTACCTAAACCGTAATGCTCAAGTTTCAAGAGCAGGGTTTCGTGATTTACGCAATCAAATGCCTTCGAAAGGTCACAGAAGATTCCTATGGCATCTTGTGCCTCTTCGCACGCAGTAAATATGTGTTTTAATAAAGTAACACCGGCGTCAGTTGTACAACGTCCCTTGGTGAAACCATACTGTTGCTCGTGTAAGATTTTATTGGCGTTAAAATGGTTTAGCATTTGATTGATGATTGATAGTCTGGTTGAGCAGGAGCCAGTCTCATAGGAGAGAGAGAATCCGGTCCTTTACAATAAATCTTAAATTCGATTATTCCAGGACTTGTCCCCACCCGTTAATGACAAAAGGCCTTTCTAACATGGGACTTAAACTTATCTGGTGAAATGCAGGTATACTATGAGCACACTGCCTAACTCTTCAGGGGTAATTGGAGTTATGTTATGTATTTCTGTCAATTTTACCAACCATCCTGGGACACACACAGGGTATGAGGTCATAGCTTTAGTACCTTTTTAAGTATTCATCATCTGCTTAGCCATTTCCCAACTGTGTTGGGGTCGACTTTCAATCTAACCGGCTGCAGCTGAATACCAGTATTTTACATGGAGCGACTGCCTATCTGACCTCCACAACTCAGTTAGTACTTGGTAATACGATACCCCTTGGTAAGACTGGTTGTCAGACTTTTTTGGGCCACTGACTACCTGTAACGACTGTCAAAGATCTACAGATGACAGCCGGGACCAAGAACTTAACGTGCTTTCCGAGGCACGGAGGAAACTCGGTACGTAATGAGAGGTCACCCATCCACGGACCAACCTAGGCAAGCGCGGCTTAACCTAAAGATCGACCCGAGCGGCTGTTATTATTTTGCCACGAGCTCCTCCCTACCTACCTATATAAGTAATAAAACTACTTATATTAAAACAATAACTTGGACCGCGATAGGAGGTCAAAATATAGAAACTCATAAATAATAGAAATACAAGTTGGATACGAAAGGTAATCTTTGCTGGATACAAAATAATATCTCACAAAAGATAATCGAAGGCCTTTTCTTTTATAGTATTGTTTAAGTTTCTAAATAAAAAGTAGGGACACACACATATTTTTTTAGAAAAATAAATGGTATGGTGACTTTAATTCTTTAAAGAAGCAATATTCATTCTGCATTTTAAGACAGATATATTAGACAGATATTGATTTATCCTAGTCCTAAATAATCACTACATAGTATAAAACAAAGTCGCTACTCGCTGTCTGTCCCTATGTATGCTTAGATCTTTAAAACTACGCAACGGATTTTGATGCGGTTTAGTGATTCAAGAGGAAGGTTTATAATGTATAACATTGCACCCGTGCGAAGCTGTGGCGGGTCGCTAGTTAATTAATAAAATGTGAGAGTAAGTTTGTTTCTTACCTTTTCATTTCTAAATCACGCAACCGATCATTCTGAAATTTTGCAGATCATTGTCAGGTGTACAAAAACGGACAATGAGTACTTATCATTCCGAAAAAAGTACTGTTCCCGAGGAAAACAACTTTAACATGCTTATGATAAAACAGATGGCGCCACGTGTCTTTCGAATCATGATTAAATTATATTATTACAAGATGAGTACAACCCGAATTGATTGTCAAATTATAAATTAACGCGAGCGAAGCCGCGGGCAAAAGCTATAGTATATTATAAAAACACGATATAAATGTAGTTCAATATTCAAGTAATTGTATTATGTATGTTACTTAAATATTTGCACGACTGAAGCATCAAATAAAGTGAAACTATCTTTGTGCTGAGATTTCTTGTAACTTCAGCCTAGAATGTCAAATGTGCTGTTATTTCACAAACGATGGGACACCTGATATCGTTTTTGGGTGGTCACGGCTGCAATCTGCATGCCACAGGAAGTTATGGACGGTAGTGATAACACTAAACTCGTAGAAATTTTCTGCAAGGTCACTCAATATGAATATATGAAATAAATATAAATATATGAATGAGCCCCGTTTTTGAGCTCACCAGATGGCGCCACTGTCAATAATTCTATTTTGTACGATATAGTACCAATAACTTCATAAAGTTAACTTCAGATCATTTATTTACAATCGTCTCCCTAAAATTGGCAAGCATGACACATTTAAGAATATATAACAATAACAACAATATACTAACAAATAAAATCCTAAGTTTGCTACTTAAAATCTTCAAGTCTTAACTAATCAGGAATAGCTCAATCTAGACCACAATTGTGAATAATAGTAAAAATACGTGCTAAAAAAGCACGCATCGCGTGAACATTTATGACATCTGACATTTCGGTACCCTTGCGCTACACTAGCGCCTCTAGCGGTGAATTCACACGAGATAGCCCCCGTTGCCATTGTGGTAGTCACATTAACATTGAGTAAGAAGATCTGCTATTATTACCATTTCATTTTTATACCTATATTCTGACAAATAACATAGCAACATCTCGACTGTAATCTCTGTAGGGTTAGACAGAGGTGTATCTATAATACCACACCCACATTTCGCCAGTCAATTTAAGTTCCATGTACCTAATAGGGGTCAAACCTGTTGCCATTAAGCCCAAATCTAGACTCCGTGGCTGCTACTGAGAAATTGTTGATGGAAAATCGCAATAACACTTTGCCCGTCCTGGGAATCAAACCCGAAATATTCATTTGTTTCTAACATACAAACACTAGATGCCTTTTTTACATTTAGTAAAAACTAATCATTGTTATGGTGCAAACAACCTTCGTATGCTTCAAAAATAATCTCTCATGAAACGTTCCTATGCCACTGCTTACCATGTTAAAGACTAAGCGTAAAGTATAAGTAGATAATCCAGTACTTCACTTAAATTGCTTTCTGAATCCATCGCTGAAAAGATTACAAAAGGATAATGAGAAACAAAATTCAATATATTAAGTTCTATTTTTAGAGAGATAGGCATCGTGAAGAAAACTTTGGAGGTCGCTATATCTTTTGATAAATTGTGAAGTCGTCAAATTGAATAAAAACGAAAAACCTGTGACTTTTTTCACGTTGGATAGTAAGTGGTTTCAAACTCAAAGCATTTATTTCAATTAGACCATAACAGGCACTTTTGAATGCCAGAAAAACAAAGAAGGCGAAGTTACAGTCAGAGACACAAGGCATAATAACTTTTGAAAGTACTGTAATTGCCCATACCAAAGCGTAGATTTCTATCGAGAAGTATGGGCATGAAACTCCATGGACACTCGTTTCGACACACTTTCGTTACCCATTCTCCTCCCTCTTAGTCGTGGTCATGGAATGTCTCCCAAAACTGCGGTCGTTGCCTTCACGATCCATTTCCACCGGTCTCTATTAGCTTCATGGCGAGCACATTCTCCCACATGAAACTTGGTGATAGATTTCATGGAGGCTATCCATTGAAATGGTGTTCGACCATGTGGTCTCATGCCTTCGACTCTATCCTGAATCTCCAAACGCTCCATGGAAGCATTGTTGCGGGTGACATGTCCAAAGAATCTGAGGATCTATAATTGCACAAGCGACGAAAGTCTCCTAGTCCTAATTACAGTCTCGTTACCTACCACCACCACCACTACGGCGGAGGACATCGTGGAGTACGTGCGTCAGAAGACCAAATACTTAGCGAAAGTGCAGCTGCTTGAGTCGCACCGCAACGTCTACTTTGTTCCGTCGCTTCCACGGGCAAGTGCCACATGAACGCTCAGTGACATAGAGCACAAGTGAAGTGTTACTAATATAGTTTTAAGTTTCTATTTACTAACATATTTTGTATTTATCATATGTATGTAAGTCTGTAAGGTAGGTAGTGTTTATCCTAGTCTGTTGTTGGTGTTGTTACGCATTAAGACTGAGATAAAAACCGCGAATGGAAAACCTATGTAGGTTCCTACTTTTCAAAACTGGGTTTCATCACCAGCAGCCAGCAGTCACCTAGACAAACCCTCTAAAAATGGGTTTCAAATCAATCTTTTCCTTCGGGGTACATTTTCTATGGACAATTTTTCGGCTCGTGCTTTCGGTGGCAGGATTATCTACGTAATTCATTATTTTCAGCAAGCATGCTTTCAGTGTTGACGTCATTTTATTTAATTACGCGTGAAATATCGGGGGAATCCCCTCATCTAAACTATCGGGTTGTATCCGGTTGTAACTACGTAGTTTCTAACCAATAAATCAGTATGGCCTTGTTAGTTATTATTCATACATACACCTACTAGTTAAGCCTTTGATAAAAATCTACAAGAACACCTGAAATATTTGCAAGTAATGATGACTTCAGTACATGTGGAATTGTGGACGAGCCCCTCAAAATATAAATATTTTTAAGATTAGATTAAATTTAAGTCTCCTTGTAGATTCGTACATTAAGGCCATAAATATTGACTTCAGATTAAAGATAAATCGGGGCAAAGTTAATACTTTTGTTTTATCAAAATTCCAAAGCGGCTTTGCTCGAAGTGTCGGTAAAGTTGATAAATTAATAAGCGTAATACACTATCTGGAAATCCCACCGTTTTTCGGAAGCCAGTTAGGCCGCTCGCTGTACGTGTTTAGTCCAATGGGGGTCTATCGTCAGCCTAGTCTGTTGTGATCGGATTCTAGTCTAACCGGTTGCAGCTGAATACCAGTATTTTGCATGGAGTGACTGCATATCTGACCTCCACAACCCAATTAGTACTGGGCAATACGATACCCTTAGATAAGTAAGTAAGCAAGTGTTTTTGTCTGATGGGGATATTACGGTTAAATAAAATGTGACTGCGGAGCCACATCGCAAACGATGTTCCACCTCCTGTACTACCCCTTCTTAAGCCCCCTGCACCTGGAGGGATCTGTCCGGGACCACTACTAACGCTTTCAAGGTGTCTACTACCTTGAAAGCGTCACGTTCTGATCGAAACTTCACGAAGGAATCATCGACACTTACAATCAGCCTGGGTCCTACTGAACACAGGCCAGTGCCTAACTAATACAGATATCTTTCTTTTTTTTGTCTCAGCGCGACTGCTGAGCATGAGGTCCTGAGTTCGATTCCCGGATCGGCCAAAGTGTTATTGGGTTTTCCAATAGGAACCCACTCAGTAGCAGACACGGAGTCTGGTTTTGTGCCCGATTGATGGCAATAGGCTCGCTCCCACATGAGACTTAAACATATGTAACTGGCGAAATGTGGGTGTACTATTAAGTACACCTCTGCCTAATTCTTCGGAGATTACAACCGTGATGTTACCTTTATTTTAACAGCGTATAATCTTTAACCGTCGAACAGAATCTATTTGCTGAGCTTGTCTGGCTTAATCTTTATACTGCTATATTTGTATATAGCAGTATAAAAAAAATGGTATCGCATATGTAAATATAAATTTGTATTTATATTTACATATGCGATACCATTTTTTTTTTTTTTTTTACCGATGGGAAATCATCAAATAACCCCTCCCGCTCTGGGCTGAGCAGGAGGGAGTGTCAGACTTCTACTGACTAAAACCCATCCATGTTCCTTCCTTTGCCCTTTGTGTTCCAGGGCCGCGGTATCTCTTTCGAACAGTCCCGCAACCCTGGCAGGCGTCGGCCCTTACGGACCCCTTCCTGTTTGCTGACTCTCTTTGAGGCGCGCGTGGAACACGAACGCGCCGTCGACACGGCCTGTCGTCATAAGACGGACGGACGGCGAGCTAGCCCATAGCCCACCGTCCACAGGATATGCGATACCCTTAAGTATCATGCAAGATCCAACTCAAAGTCTGGAACTTCAAGGCGAAATTCAAAACTATGAGACGTAGAGCTTAGTGGACAAAGGAGCCAGGACTACAATTTACTTAATTTTAATTTAGTAGTAAATAGTAAAAAAACTATTATGTACTGTGAAACTAAGGTGAAATCGAAAAGGTTAAAGTTTTAGATCGACCCACGGCTTCTTGTTGTAAAAATAAATCAACTAGCTCTTATTACAATGGAAAGAAAAAAATAGGTTTAGCTATGAAAATTGAACGCGTATACGTTTAGTGTAGGTTCTTGCAATTAAACGTTGAGGAGACGATCCTGGCTGCAGGATCAAGTCATGTCTGTCATAAAAATGTATTGTCACCAGAACCAAAGGCGTGTGCAAAATTTCAGATCAATCGGTTAAGGTTGGGGGTTTGACTAATGTTTATTTACTAACAAGGCAAGTTAAATAAATGCTTATAATAAAAAGGACGATTTAATGCAAGAAAAGAAACTCAATTAAAAATACATGAGTCTCTTGCAAACGCCGAGACCCATCCGACATCTGTTTGTTTATTACAATTTTCACAGATAATTCCACAAATCTTTTTATATCTACCGCCAAAAGAATTACGCAGCACTGCTATCTAATCGAACATTGTTTATTATTCCGGCCTGTTGAATGTCTTCCGTGAGTCACGCGAACGGAGACAGCAATAACTCTGTCTCTCTTACACATAACGAGGCGATAGTGATCGTCTGCCACTGGTATCGTTCGGATACATTAACTATTATAGCCGCGTTGGTTGGATAAATCGTGTCGAAATGGTTTTTTTTAAAGCTGTTCAGTTTTTGATTGAATGATTATTCTTATTTTAGTTAGTAAATTAAGCTCTAATCTAAAAGATATTTTGTGTATTGAAAAAGAAAAGAGTTTTTTTCTATGGTATGTTCTACGATTCATCTACGAAGAGTGTTTCCGAACATACCTTCGTGAAAATGCTGTCAGAAAGATCATTAGGATTGACGTGTTTTTTGTGTTTACAAAATTATTTGTTTTGAAGTCAAGAGAATAAGGCACGGCGTTGTAATAAACCTAAAATTCTATCTTAAGTGGACACAGTGTTGAATAGTTGGAAACCAGCGCTACAAAAAATAGCAGGCACTTTGTTATTTCTTGTGTTGGGCGTTCCTCATCGTGTTTGTGTATTAAAATAGGATTCTAAGACATTGATATCGTTGTTGTTATCTTTTGGTATCGATAAAATTATCATGACGATCTTCATATAATCTAAACAATTCATGGGAGTTCTCAGAAAACTTTGAGAGTGCGTTAACCTAACATAAAACAAAAAAAAAATGTAAACCTGTGTACCAGTGTAGTAGTGATTTACATTGGGGAAATCTCGTAAAAACCGTTTAATTCAAAATGGGAATATTTTGTCAGATCAACTTGAACAAACCCCCAGACGGCGCTTTCTACAGCGGAGAAGCCGTTTCTGGAATGATCAAATACGCACTTGACGAACCAATGGAAATGGAAAAGATAACGGTCTCTTTAAAAGGAATGGGTAATTTAAGAATAACAGAGAGAACCAACAAAAAGAACAGAAGACGTACCTATGGAAGCAGCGAAGTCTACGTTGATACTGACGAGGTCATTCAAGAAGGAAAATACACTGTACCTACAGGATCTTACGAGTTGAAATTCAATTTTCGATTGCCTCAGAACGTACCTCCAACATTTGAGTACAACAAATATATTCCAAGATATAGCGTCAACTGTAAGATTAAATATTATGTGCGCATAAAGTTCGATAGACCAGGCTGGTTCGCTTTCGCCAAACATTTTCGAAAAGAAATTACTGTAGCGTCTACTATCACACCAAAACTATCAATGGAACCTGTCATGTATGGGGAACGAAGCAAATTATTACAACTATTTTCAAGCAAAGTTAGCACCGTGATTATGAAAGCAGACATTCTTAACTCTGTAATTACAAATGGAGGTAAAATAGAAATTGAATCAGAAATTCAGAACGATACGACTGTAAATATAAAAAGTGTAGAAGTTAAACTGGTAGAAATGCATACGTTTACGGCATCAGGACACACTGACGTGAAGGGTTGTGAAGACATACCGAATTGCGAAACAAAGACAGGGTCTATCAAGAGTGGAGCTACCCTACATATGCCAGTAATTATCATCGTTCCATCAGATATAGTTTCTTTAGATAATTCAAAGATAGTTTCGAGAGATTATGTAGTTAGAATAACAGCTGCACTACCGATGCCTCATAGAAATGTTGTGTTGGACATACCTGTGCAGATTGGAGACAATGTGCAGAGAGATGAGATTTGTGATCCTCCTCCAACGTATTGGGAAGCGATGGGTGAAACAAGAAAAGATGATGAAGATGCAAGCGATGATGAACCAGGTGATGATGAAAAGGGAGAAAGCGAAAAGACAGAAAACGGAGAAAAGTCTTAAAACACTATAATCGCATTTTTTCCACAACTAGCCGTGTACGGGTTATGGGATTTCTCATTGACAAAAATGATCAAGTTCCATACAAACTTTCGTCACCTGTTAAACCCCTTTTGGGCATGAATTGACAATAAATCTTCCCTTAGTGTTCACATTCGTTTTAAAAGGAATTTCTGTGCAAAATTTTGCATTCCTAAACTAGGTTTCTGCTGTGGGTTGGTCTGCCAGTGAGTGAATTGATTAATATACATGCAGAATTTTTCAAGAAGTCATTGGTTAAAAAAGAAAAACACAGTCTGTATTAATCACCTCGTCTCAGATTTGGCCATCCACGCCCACATGAAAATGTACACTGTGAATGAATTTGATGAATTGAATTTTATTTACCAGGTTTGGAATTTGTAATTGTTAAATTACATCTTCTTTAATAACAATATTCTTTGTAGCGTATATGTGCTATGAATTTTCAGTATTATAATAATTTCAGAAAGTCTCCGATATATTGAATATAGTTTAAATTATGAATTATAATTAGGTTTAATCGCATTGGTAAGAACTCTCTATACGGAAACTATAAATTAATGTGAGTAGATATTAGTTACGTATATGAGTAATTTTTTTATTACTGTTTCTTATGTTGCGTTTTAGTCTAGATTGCCAAACCGAGTACTGAATTTTTCCATCGATAAAATTTCAACTTTGTCTTTTATGTTGTAAGACTCAAACTATGTCTGTTTTTTAACAGCTTGTTAAATTATGTGTGATATTGATTTATTTATAATAAAGTTTATGAAAAAATATTATAGTAGTCTTATTTCACTAAAAAAGTATTCCAGCGTTCGCAACTTAGTTTCCAAACAAAATGTTCCAAAAATAACTTTTAACATTTTCAGTTTGCGCAAGAACTTCAAACATTTTTATGACTAGCTGTGTGCTAAATCGAAGTTGATTCTGTCTATATGGTTAGAAAAGATAACCAGACACATAGACCGTCATTATAGACATAGTTACTTTAATCATTTGCTTAGCCTTTTATTTCCTTTTGGTGCACATGAAGACCCGTATTTTACATGGAGAGACTGCCTATTAGATCTTCACAGCCCAGTTACTTGGTAAGACCCTTTGGTAAGACTGGTTACTTTTCATAATAGTATACACTATATTGGTCTGATCAAAGCACTTACTATCACAATTTGTCCCCGTCCAGTCCAGCGACCCTAAGCTTAGGCTCATTTCTCACAGGGGGGTGCGTGTAGTCATTTATTTTATGATTATTATCTTGCCCTGGCTGGAGCTCTTGCTCTCAAGGCATATATAGGATGGTCTGGTTAAAAAGCAGCTGACAACCACCAAGACAAGTGAAGTGTCATTAAAAAAATAAAAATACAATCTATACATATAATAAAACAGTAAAAAAACTGTGTCTGTACATTGAATATATATATATATACATATAATATAATAAAACAGTAAAAAAACTGTGTCTGTACATTGAATATATTTAAAAAAAAAATTAGTGAGGGGGGTTTGGAAACGGTAATAGAGCACGAATCCAAAATAAAAATTCTGTCTGTTTGTCTGTATGTCTGTTTGTTTGTACACGCTAATCTTCGGAACTACTCGACGGATTTAAATGATTTTTTTTTGTTGTAAAGGTATTAAATCTGGGCAACATATAGGCTATAATTTATCTTGGAAACTTGAACATCTGATGCAGCACCGCAACAGACCAGCTAAACTATAAGAGATACAAAAACGGTACCATAGCAAAAATTGTTCCACGTGATGAGCATTTTCTGCTAAGAGAATAAATTTGAAGATCTGGAACACCTGAAGTGGAACTCCAAGAGCCCAGCTACACTATAACATATATAGGAATGACGTCTTAGCAAGAGTTGTTCAGCCTGATGAGCACTCTCTGCGTAAAGACTTAGTTTGATGTACAGAATGCTTGGTTGACCCGTCTTAGCAAGAGTTGTTCAGCCTGATGAGCACTCTCTGCGTAAAGACTTAGTTTGATGTACAGAATGCTTGGTTGACCGCTTCGTGAAGGGTCTTTTTGTTGTAAAGGTATTAAATCTGGGCTTTCCTGTGGACTTACGAAAATGAAAGATCTGGAACGTCTTCAATCGTCTCGCTCATCCAGTTGTTTTCCCGTCCCCGGGCCTCAGAATTCTACATCAAACGTTTCAGATCTTCGATTTTCTTGACGACCCCGTTGTCGCTGGCAAAAGCAACAGGATCCGCGTACGAAGTCGCGGGCAGAAGCTAGTTTCAAATAAGTCTCTTTATTGCTAAAAACCGTCAAACCATCACCGTAATAACTTCAAAGTTCTAATATTAAAATCTACTATATACTTAAATAGAGAATTGCAAAATAAAATCCGAAAAAAAACGCAAATTTTTTGAAGCGCAAAATTGAGCTCTATTTTAAGTGCCCAAGCCGATACGAGAGAAAAAAAATACGCTGGGCTAAAAGCACTCAAAGCCATAAAATCCACTCAATGCTCTTCATCTTCAGCTTTCTTTGGATTATTCTCTATTCCTCTATTAAATGTTTCTCCTTCATGACTTGCCAAAATGAAGGTGCTTGAACATCTGACTTTTTTTCTTCAAAGTCATCCATTTTTTCTGCGATGACCACCGGGATCTCTAGACAAAGTTCTCGGTGAGGGAAAATAAACTTTAGAGTCACTTTAATTCCATATTCTTTTCTTAACATTTTTAGAATATATTGAAAACTTATCTGGTGTTATAGAAAAATAAAAGTAAAGTGAGTGCTTAGCTTTCAATCTATTTATACCAAGAAATGTAATTTCTAACCCTTTTAGTGGCGTTGATGTTTGCTTAACATGATTCCCGAAAGATTTGTAACTCACACACTCAATTAACTCAGTTTTTATAGAAACAAGAGGGACTTCAGCGGGGTTATTATGTCCAACAATACTGGTAAATCTTTCCCCAGGTATATTGGGGTTTAAATTCCTGCCATTAAAGTAAGTTTCTGCGAAAACATAATATTAAACTCTTTTTCAACTTCGTGTTGGCGGTATCTCACATCAGGTCGTGGTTGCATGGCACTTTTTACTTCAACTTCTATGTAAAACACCTCTTTTTTTCGGTTCAGACATCTTTAAATAACCCCTCTCGCTCTGGGCTGAGCAAGAGGGAGTGTCAGACTTTTACTGCCTAAAACCCATCCATGTTCCTTCCTTTGCCCTTTGTGTTCCAGGGCCGCGGTTTCTCTTTCGAACAGTCCCGCAACCCTATGTAAAACACCTGAGGTGCACTTATTGGTTTTGGTTTTACAAATTCCAATTGAACGAAGAATAAAGCATTTGAAGTCTTTATAGGAAGATGGAATTTCTTCTGGAAGTACAAAACAGAATAGTTCGTCATAACTTCCTGCCTGAAGCGTCACTGTTTCTCCTTCGCTAGCATGAAGTATGTCTATATGTTGATCGACAAAGTTTTCCGTCTTAGTGTAAATTGTTTTGAGAGTGATGGGTTCCCAAAAGCATAATTCTTTGAACTTGATGGTGAAGAAACGTCACCATCAAGTTGCAAAGGTTTAACCAAATCCACACATGCGACACCAATTTGTTTTTCCAACGGAACCATAGTTGGACATCGATGGTTTATAGATGGCAGTGGCAATCGTGACGACTCTGTCAGTGAAGCAGGCTAAACCTGTACTGTTGATATAATTTATTTTTTTAGTTTCAAAGCACCCTTGTAGACAGAAGTTATAAAACCACTGTATTCACAAGAGTGTCTAATTACACTATAAGAATTAGTTTTATAAAGGAGTTTTCATATACCATTGTACAGAACTAAGTATCGAGTGATGTCATAATAACACTAAGAGTAGTAGTAAGTAAGTGATCACATGCAATATACAGTCTTTATACATCGTTAACGATAAAACTAGCTTAAAGTGTCACAAAATACTTAAAGTTGTATAGTAGTGCTTTCATATTATGTTATAACACCCTAAGCTGATCCGGATCCCTTAATACACGTCTTATACAGCACAAGCTGTATAACATCTCAAAGATCCCTCTCATAACGACAGAAGCATATTTTGACACTCTTGTACGTCTTTATGAATGAGCTGGTGAATTGATGTTAAAAACGCTTGCGTGCTGCTTGGGAGGTGACTAATAGTGACCGATACTTAAACATGTGATTGTACTCATGACAACAAACGACTTTCCCAAGGATTTTTTTAAATTCACATACACTTCATCACAATATCACAAAAGCCGTATGAAATTCGCGCACACCCGCTTTCGCCCAATCAGCTGATAGCCGCGTGACGCCGTTCTTTGTCATTACTAGCGCTCCGTGCAACAGTGGGTAGGGAGGTTGCCCGCGCGGCTCGCAAGCCCGCTCTGTAAGCGGCGTCGCGTCACAGGCTGGCCGCCAATTACCGTCGAATAAGTATAAAAAAACGGTTTCTTTGGGAAAGTTGTTTGTTATCATGAGTACAATCACGTGTTTAAGTATCGGTCACTAATTACCAGTCACCCTATATAAAAGTATGAAGAGGAAGACATGCTACGCTGACATAAAATAAATTGGTATAAGGGCAGGAGAATGGAGATATGGAAACATAACATAACATAACGCCTTTAATCACAGAAGGGTTAGGCATAGGTACTACACCCTCAAAATCAAATTCAAAATCAAAGCATTTATTTCAAGTAGGCCAGTTACAGGCACTTTTGAACTGTCGAAGCAAAGATAACAATGAAATGTAGCTACAGTCCCAGTCACAAGGCATAAAAACTGTGAAAGTACTGTAGTTGCCCATTCCCTAGCGTAGATCTCTATGGAGAAGAACGGGCAAGAAACTCCATGGACACTCTTTTAAATCAGCATATTGTTACAAAACCTTGGTTACATCATTCATATTGAGATGGTACATTATGTGAGAACGATGTGAATTTTGTACATGAAGTTTTAATAGTGTAGTTTGCCCCGGATTCAAATGCGTCTTTCCAATGTCTACATTGAAAGTAATGGATTCGTTTGTCAAGAGAGATCCTGCTGTCGCTTGGTACGTTGTAGGCTGCAGTTCAAGACGTGGTTTTATGCCACCCTGAACCTTAATGAAGTCAAGCCTTTTACAAAATCTTTTACCGTTTGATTTTAAGAACACCAGTTCAACGAAGTATTCGATATCTCCTCAAGTAAATCCATGCGTTGATCAACATAGTCTTCGGTACCGATGCATGTAGATAATATATGGTTCAGGCCTCCCAGCCATTGACATGATCCTTGGCCTCGTAACGATATAGTAACACTAGTGAATTCTGTGGGTTTATCTATAGTATATTTCACTAAACCTTGCACTGCCTGCCCCGCTCTGTAGTCACCTTGTGTATTCGTTAGTTAAATGTCACAAGCCACTCCCATTTTTAATTTTGATGCTCTCGAAAACCTCACCTTGTGGGCAGCAGACGCGTACTAATTCCTTATCACGAAAATTGTTATTATTTATTTTTTGGCAACTTAGGGAAGTTTATCTTATCAAAACTATTGCTAATCAATACTTAGTATAAAACAAAGTCGCTTCCCGCTGTCTGTCTGTCCCTATGTATGCTTAGATCTATAAAACTACGCAACGGATTTTGATGCAATTTTTTTTTAATAGAGTTATTCAAGAGGAAGGTTTATATGTATAACATTGCACCCGTGCGAAGCCGGGGTGGGTCGCTAAACTAGAATATTTAATAGATGGATGAAATATCTAGTTATAGATAATACAGAGCCTGCAGTTCTGCTAGTGTGCAAGACAGAAAACGACTTTGAGTGGATTATTAAAATAAACGTCGAATCTAACCAAATTAACAGAAACTAGGGCAAAACGTGGGAAGGAAGTAAATTTAATAATTTCAATCAAACTACAAAGAGTAACCTAAATGCATATCCCACTTCGTATGTGCGCAATGGATGTAGGTATGAAGACAATAACTAGATTCATGCTGGGACAGTAAAAACAAAAGTTGTATTAAGTACAACAGCAGCGTATGGTATTCCTATACAAAAAAAGGCTTCCTTGTTGACTACGGAACCCTAAAAGCATGGTGAAGCCCGCCTGCTATGCCATGGCTTTATACAACACTAGAAACAAGTCTCGGCTTCGCATGGTTTTACACGGTGATGCATAAACGTTTTCACCACATGTGGTCAGATTGATATAGATTATTACAAATAGACCAAACAACAACAAAAAAAGATAATTTAACACCGATAATTAATCGTATCAGTGATTATTAGATACTTCAGAATTATCTTGATAGCCGTGTAACGTCGCAATAAGGACATAAGATTCGATAAAACATAATTATTATGATCATAATCACTTAAGTATTTATTAGATTACATTTGGTAAAATGAACGCAGAATAATGTACTTTGGACATTTAATAAATTAAATGAATTCTTAGTAAAATGTTCGTCAATTTCATACTATTGACTTCCGTCTATTATATTATCTATTTTTATCTAAATACCTACTTTTTTTTTGCGCACTTGACCTAAATTTCTATTAAAGTCGTTTTTTTATCGCAGGCTTACAAGAAGATACTCATATCGCATAGTCAATAAGTAGTAAATAATTGTAACGTTTCCACAGTGACTGGGAAACAAGCCTCTTCTTTGTGAGTAGGCTGTCGTCGACCACACGGACCCAATTTTTAGTTTGAGGACATTTCTTCACGATGTTTTTCACCATAACACTAATTGCCTTGCCAGCCACGTGTTCACTGTACCCACGACTTCTAACACGAAAGTCTGCTTGCTTAAACTTTTTGGGCGACTCTTATGACTTTCCAGTAAATGTCTGAATTAAACATATTGACGGCAACATAATTATAATGTCCAACTCTTCAATTTTCATGCGCCATCAAGTATTTGAACAAGGCTAGTTATTGGCGGCCAGTGCATAGAATCAGTCGTTAGATCGTTTAAAACTAAGTTTTACAGTTTTACCAAAATGGGTGTGGAGTGTCGAATATTAATCCAATCTGAAAACAACGGTGCATTTAGGCCCGGACAACCAGTGGCTGGAACAGTAAGGTATTTCGTAAATAAACCAACAAGGATTAGAACTATAGATATCACTTTTCTGGGCAAAGGAACATGTCATTGGACAGACGCGGGATGCCAATATAGAAATGAAGAAGAATACATCAAGGTCAATAGGAACTTGTTCAAAGCTGGACTTCACCAAGAATGTCTTATTTCAGGAACTTTTGAGTACCCATTTGAATTCTTATTGCCAGATGACATACCATCATCAGTAAAATATAACACACGTTGCAAAATAGAATACAAAGTTATCGTTACTTTTGTAAAGGCAAAAGGGTTGACAGTAATAAACGAATTTATTAAAGAAGTACTTGTTTTCGGTTATGTAAGGCCTTGTTCTCCAGAGCCTTTGACATTTGGCTTACAGAAAAATCTTACCACTACGACATCTAACATTAAAGTTAAAATAGAAGCAGAAATAGAGAAAACATTTCTGATTCCAGGAGAAAACATCAGACTGAGGCTAGCTATAAACAATGATTCGGATGTCCCAATCAATATTAAAGCAGAACTAATTGAATATTTTTTCTTAACATCAGATGATAAAAAAACCCACGAGCCAGTTAGAATTATAAAACAAAGATCCGGAAGTATAGTAGAAAAGAGTATATCAAATATAACCTGCGTTGTTCCAACCTTATCAAATTTGTATTCGATACAAGATACAAAGATTTTGATAAGGGGATACAAAGTGAGAATGGTAGCTGAACTGCCAGATCCTCATGCTAATGCTGAAGTTGAAGTACCAGTAGTGATTGGAGTAAGAAGAGATCATCTCTTAGCTGTAGATGTGGGAAACCAGTGGAATTCTTCATCTTCAAAAACGTCAGGAACAGATGATTTTAATTTGATCGAACTGTAGGTGAAAAACGACGCATTGGCAGACATTTATGAAGAAGTCTTCATGAGAAATTGAACCGCAATAGCTAACCGCTTTGCGAAACGGAAAGGGTGAAGGGAGGCTTTTGGCCAGCTGTGGGACAATATGAGCTGATTTAATACTATTAATGGGAAAAGCAGGGATTGTGTAATAATAACCCTGCGTTTACACCAGCAGCGTTTCCTTCGCAGACCGTGTTAGGTTGCAGTGTAGTATTCGATTCATTTATACACCGTATCAATATAATGTTGCTTTTACTGTACATTATTGACCATTGTTTTAATTAATAAAGCGTTTTTATGTCTCCTTGTAAAGTTTTTTTTACTTATCTACTGAATCATGTCGTTACATTGCCCAGATTAAGTCCCATTTCCAGACTGTCCCAAATGTCTGTAAACCTGCCCTTGACGAAGAAAAAAAAAGTTACAACACTTTGAATTTTTGTTGCAATATTCATAGAACAGTTGACGATCCTTAATTTAATCACCAAGTAAATTAACATGATTTGTTTTTGATTGATTATAGCGAAACAAAGACGATTAAATTACGAATGAAATTCATCTATTTTAAAATATTCAAACTTTGCCGCCATTCACGTATACGACGTCTACTATATTCTGAATACATTCATAATACACGCTTGCTTAAGGAACGGGAGTTCCACAGCGATGACGTAACCTACTCAACCACAGACGATAATACACCTTATTCCTGTTACACAAGGTTCATATTGTATTGCTACAAATCATCTCCTATAACATGCTCGATTGCATAGCGCTGTTTTGTCATTCTGAAAACAACTTACTTTTCATTAACATAAGGAAATTTTTCGACTAACAGTGATATCAATGTTTTGTATACATTTGGTTTTCATGAGTCATACTTTTATGTAACGACGCTAGTATCTTGCGAACAATGTTCGATAGCAGTCGGTCGCATGTTTTAACCTGTATTTTTGAATCAAAATGGGTGTAGTGTGTCAAATAATACTTAAAGAAACAAAAGAAGGCGTCTACAGACCCGGGGAAACTTTGGCAGGAACAGTCAAGTATTCCATCGACAAACCGACGAAGTTTGGCAGTATACACCTAAATTTTGTTGGCAATGGAAAATGTGAGTGGTCAGAAAAGGATTCAGATGACAAATGGTTTTATTATAAGAATAAAGAAGAATACACAAAGCAATACAGGAATATGTTCATAGTGAGAGATGACCAAAAAGATCTATCAGGAAATTTCGAATACCCATTCGAATTCTTACTACCAGATGATTTACCAACAGCAGTCCAAAATCATATCTGCACAATAGAGTACAAACTCATCGTAACATTCGTGAAGGAAAACTTATATGAGACTGAGTACAAGTTTGAAGAAGAAGTTCCGGTTTATGGATATGTAGAACCATGTTCTCCAGAGCCTCTGATATTTGGCTTACAGAAAGATCTCTTCTCTCTTACAACCAAAAAGAACATTGACGTAAAAGCAGAAATTGAGAGATCATTTTTGACACCAGGAGAAAACATCACACTGAGACTTACAGTAAACAATGACTCAGACCTCCCAATAACTATTAAAACAGAGCTTATGAAATATTTTACTTACATAGACGAAGGTAATTTTGCAAAAAAGATTGATAGAGAATCCGTGATAACTACGAAGGGATATTCACCAATTTTAAAGGAGAGGAACGTTTCAAAATTAACATGTATTGTACCAACATTACCAAGTTGTTACTCGATACAACATTCGAAGATTTTGGTAGGAGAATACAAAGTGAGAGTGACAGTCAAAGTTCCATTCCCTCACATCAATGCTGCTGTGGAGACACCAGTAGTTATTGGAGAGAGAAGAGACAAGCTTGGAGTTACAGCCGTGGATGTGGAAGATGAGAGTCCTTCGTCTTCAAAAGTTACCACAGAAGATGACAAAAATACAGAAAGTGAGAACGTTGAAGACTTTTTTGATCTTAGCAAGAAATTGAAAGAGTTGCAGTTCAAGTGATATGAATATTGAAGTAGACCGAAAGTGGATTTCTACTTTTGTCTTATCATTGTGTACACTTGATAATGACAACATACTTACAACGCTAGGCTGCTGTAATTGTATCAGTGTATAATAAAGGTTTTATTATATTTAAGAATAACCTGCTTGTGTCTTCTAATTTTACTGTAATTTATAATAATGGGTGTTTTGAGGCGAAATAAAACACTGAAAGATAATATTTTAATATTCATGAAATTGGCTTGATTTGACTGATATCATTATGTTCCATTTATGTTTAATGATTTAGGCCACAACGGTGATTTATTTTAAATTAAAGTTATCCGCCTCTAAAAAACAACTCTTAATTTATTATGAACGCAACAAGGTCACGGCGTGTGGAAACGTTATGCGAGCCGATACAAAGATACGTCTGTCGGGACGATTGCCCTCCGTCTGGCATTGATGACTGATAGCCGTGAGGGCACAGCTAGGTTTTAGTTTTTTTTTTTTTTGTTACTTATAAGTTTGTACTATTGTATTTTTTTTTCGGAATAGAAATCTGAGAAATATAAAGACAGCCAGCTAATAATAAATAGGACTTTAAATTTAAAACCCCAATACTTGCCCTATGGTATACGATCACTGCCCCAAGAAAGCAATTAGCTTTCGATCATTATCTCGCCCGAGAAATAATGTAGGTCCTCTATCAATAAAAGGGTATACGATTTAATTATTTCGTGAAAGATAAACAAACATCCTTGCATACATCCATCCATCCTTACTAACTTTCGAATTATTCTTTCTTTATAGCATTGTTATTCTAACGGTAAGGTCAGACAACCTGTTGTTTTAGTTTTCAAAGGAGCTGTTTAATTTTCACCCATAAATAAGATGTACATTTATCGAAAAAGAGGAAAAAATATGACGAATTTAGGAAAAATATTCTTTCGTGTATTTAAGCCTAATTTGTTGTGCACAAGAAGTAATAGTTTCTCAATTATTGCCATATTCTATTCAATATGGCGCCGTACAGTTTGCATAGTCTGCTTTCGTTCTGAAATCATGTCACACAAAATTATCATTATCATCATAGTATCACATTGACGTTAAATTCTCTTATACATAACTTTCGACTAATTATAAGTAAGTGTGATGATTTCATCGTTAAAAAATATAATAGGTACCACTTTTCTGGAGTGTACGAAGGATTTAAAATGAAATTTTGTTTTGACAATACCTATCAGTGTCAGTCAGTCTCCGTTTTATTAAAATAGAGAACTAAAACTTAATGTAAGTATCGACAACAATGGCGTGACGTTTACCCGTTTTGTATGCAGTATCAAATGTGTCGCTTAGTAAATTTTATACGCCCTTCGCGTCTACGCCTCGTCTACCATTCTATTTATTCCTAATACACGCTTGCTGTCCAAAAGGAGGTCCATCTAACAATGACGTAACCTACTCAGTCTCTGACGATTGGAGCCATTAGAGACTTTAATTCTATAACACAAAGTTTACATTTCATTGCTACATAACCCATCCGAAAACGTTTCTGATAGTGTTTTCGTCAATTTGAAATCAACTTCATCGTCATGAGTTTAAGGTTAATTTTCGTCTAACGCGATAACATTGTTTTGTACAATCATGATGTCACGAGTCAATATTTTATTTAAACGCGCTAGTATTTCGCGAGCAATGTCCTATAGTAGCCGTGTGCACGTTTTAACCTCAGTTTTTCTACCGTAATGGGTATCGAGTGTGAAATATTACTTCTTCCGTCAAAAGAAGGTGTCTTCAGACCTGGAGAAACTGTGGTAGGAACAGTGAACTATTTCATCGATAAACCAACGAAGTTCGGAAGTATATTTATCGGTTTTGTTGGCAAAGGAAGATGTCAATGGTCAGATACAATGGTGGATACAGAAGATGAGGCAACAACCTACAGCAACGAAGAAGAGTATGTAAATATACACAAGAACTTGTTCACCCCCGTAGATGATGAAGTTCTAGTATCAGGAACTTTTGAACACCCATTCGAATTCTTACTGCCAGATGACTTACCGACATCAATTGAAAATCCCATCTGTACCATAGACTACAAAGTAATAGTCACATTCATAAAGGACAATTATTTTGGAAAAAAGAAAATATTCGAAGCAGAAGTACCTGTTTATGGCTATGTGAATTCGTGTTTCCCAGAGCCTCTCGAGTTTGGCTTTAAGAAAGATCTCTTCACTCTTACAGACACCTACAACTTTACTGTAAAAGCAGAATTAGACAGAACATTTTTGACTCCAGGAGAAAACTTCACACTGACGCTAACAGTAGACAATAACACAGATGCCCCAATAACTATTAAAGCAGAGCTTATTAAACATTTTACGTACATAGCTACGAGTCTGACGCAAAAGATTCAGACGGAGACCTTTGATACTACAAAAACATATTCAGAGCCTTTAGAAGAAAAACGTGTGACAAAACTGACACTTAGTATTCCAACGTTACCAAGTTTATACTCGATACAGCATGCGAAGATTTTGATAGGTGAATACAAAGTGAGGGTGACAGCCAAAGTACCATTGGCATTGCCTGGCAATAGAGCCATAGTGGAGGTACCAGTGGTGATTGGAGAGAGAAAAGGTCATCTTGGAGTTGCAGCCTTCGGTATTGAATATGAGAGCCCTCCTGATTACGCCCCATAAAAATGGACAGGGATAATGTTGGGGACGGTTTTGAAGAAATGAGTGCTAAGTGAATGATTTCGGCTCTATCAAAATATTAGTATTGTGGACTGTATTATCGAATTCTTCCAAATCTGTCATTGTGTAGTGCATTTACGAACGAAAGCTGATTAAAGCTTCTACTAGTATAAATTGTAATGCTCATTAATGTTAGTCAACAAGAAAATATTAAAACAGGTTTTATTATTTTTTATTGAAGTGATTTCATAATTACAATTTATATTTTTGAACTTGAACTATGGTCTTTGCTTTCTTCGCTCTGTCACCTACATTTTGGTTTTCCTTGTAACCTCTCACTCATATTTTTCCTCCCTTCTCAACGATTTTGACATCTATTTCAAAAATAGCATTAACATGAGTCAACAAATTAATATTTTTCAATGCATACGTACATTTCGTACCTACATGTGTTCTATAAACTTATCGGATACGGAATAATAATAATTGATGACGCCACCCATTACTAAAAATTAAACAGTAAACGACCTTAAATGTCCTACACTAAAAATAAGTTCTGAAACCGCCGAATTGGTATTCGTTGGTCAAACTCACAGATAATGGCAGTCGATATCTCGCTCTGCCAGCATGCTATCTCTTTCACGCACATCAAGGTTGTAACCTTGACATTCAGACAGTTGTTTTGATACATTGCTAGTGTATACTTTTTGATACTTCGTGGCCCGCCAAATTCAAAATTTCTTACGGTTTTTGGGAGTTGCAGTTTTATACGTTGTATTTTGTTTCAAATTCTATTCTAAGTAGTAATTAATTAAAAACAGCTCTTGAAAATATATAACATAACATAACGCTTGTACCTAATCCCCGAATGGTTAAGCAGAGATGTACTTAATAGTACACCCATATTTCACCACGTTTAGGTCCCATGAAAAAAGGGGCAAGCCTATTGCCATCTACCGGGCACAAATCCCGACTCCGTGGCTGCAACTGCTACATAGCCTTCCACTCTTTTCTCCGTACGGTGTTCTCCGGCCAATCTCAATTTTGATGATAATATGTTAAAAAAGAAAATGAAAGATAGCTATGTCCTTGCCCAGGATATAATCTATCTCCTTGCCACATTTCATTACGATCCGATCAGCCGTTTAGGATGAAAATGTAAGAAATAAACAAACACCTTTGCATCTATAATATTAATTATGGACATGAACGACCTTGAAACCTTTGATGTATTTAATAGACAAAACACAAGGCAGTCTAGATTACATTTAAATTTAAGGTACAAGAGCCTCAGGCAACGCATAAATTGGACTCCATACTCCGTGAACTGTGTAGGGTTAACCCACAAATCAACCCTGTTTGGAAATTAAGGTAAATGTAATTAAGATGATGTAGGAAGCTATGGGTCTTGTGAATGTATTCCGAAATCAGTTAAAGGTAGCGCGAGTACTGAACAAGATAACGGTGGGTTCGATCCCCAGGTCGGGCAAAAAACCCAACCGGTTTTTCCAAATCAGTATAGGCCGGTGTCAGGATTTGTATTGTTTTGTATAGCACAATATTACGCCTGTAATTTACTAAGGGTTAGTAAGAGATGTACCTACCTATTAGTACAAATTTCGTCCGTTATGTATTAGTCCCATGTGATAGGAGTTAAGCCTATTGCCATTAACCAGGCACAAAATAATCCAGGCAACGTAGCTGCTACTGAAAAATTACTGACGGAAAAACATTCAACACTTTGGGATTCGAACCCAGGACTTGATGCTCAGCAGTTGACGATAATATAAGTAGTATCAAAGGCACGAGGCATGCTGAGACTCGTAAGCCAAGCATTCTGTACATAAAACTAAGTAACTCTTCGCAAAACATCACATATGCTAGGACTCAATGTAACGCACTCAAAACATTATCCTGATGGATGCATTGAATAGTACGGGGGTCATGGATGTATTTAAAGTAAACTCACAACACACAGTTGGAATTTTGACCCCCAATATCTTCGTAACTAGAAGGTTCCCAGGTATGGTCTAGAACGAAAACAAAACATTGACCTTATTGGTGATGTTCAGAAAGGTCAAGGGCGTAATACTCGCAACCGGAGTGCTTGTTTCAGCAAATGTATGAATGTGAAGGAGGCGAAAGGAGTATTTTATTTTATTTTTATTTTATTTATTTAGGGACAAAAAACAGTTACACGTTACAATTTGTATATCAGAGCTAATTAGGTTCATTTAATATACGTATAACCCACACTATTGTCCACGGATTAAAAAAAAAATACGTAAAAGAGGAAAGGACGAACGGTCGCTTATCAAAATTATTAATGAAAAGAAGAGAAAAAAATAAAAAGTAAGTTATGAAAGGTTGTCGGTAAGTAAAGTTACAACCATTTTTTTAAATCGTGCAGGAGTAAACGCAAAAATATCGGTATCAGTAAAGTGTGTGTTATAGGTTACTATAAGGCGGCGGAGAGGTGCCCTCTCACCGGCATTTGTTTTGTTTTGCAGTATGTCATTATAAGGTAATAATATATATATATTTAGTTATTTAGTAATAATATATATATATATATATATATCGTAGCATGTGGCGTTCTGTAGTTTCTGCTTACCCCCCATGGGAAAGAGGCGTGTGTTTATGTATGTTGTATTTACTGATACTACACTTCATGACAGCTTTCTACAGGCTGTCGTTTTGCATCCTGGTCAAATTCAAGGGGTATCTCGAATTCTCGACCCGAATCTATAATAAAAAGATTGATATGATTTTTAATTTTTTTTTACTGAAATCGTTAAGCGTAAACCACCCCTAGTTTCCATACTGTCTTTAATTTTACCGTGGAATAAACGTTTGAGATAATCGTTTGCATTTGTGTGTGTGACGGCGCGTTTACTGGACTAGGAACAGACGGGCAGCGTTTTAAAACTGGTGATTTACACATACCGATTACCTCCTTGAATTTGACCAGGATGCAAAACGACAGCCTTTATGTATCTTATCTATGTACTAGCTGACCCGCGCAACTTCGTCTGCGTGCATGTGCACATAAAAGAAAGAGAGGTTAGAGACAGTGTGCGTCATCCTTAAAAGTTAGACATATGGCCATTGCGGATATTTTTTAGAGCTTTTTAAGAGGGACAATTCCGACATTCATGATAATTGCGTAACTTTAACCGTTCACGCACAACGGAAGCTCTCAAAAGGAGTAAATCCCTATTATATACTATTACCGATGGATAATCATCAAATGACCCCTCCCACTCTGGACGGATCGGAACGGAGTGTCAGACTTGTACTGACTAAAATCCATCCACGTTTCTTCTATTTCCCTTTGCGTTCCAGGGCCGCGGTTTCGAACAGTCCCGCAACCCTGGCAGGCCTCGCTCCTCTCGGATCCCTTCCCGTTTGCTGACATCTCTTTGAGACGCGTGTGGAACACGAATACGCCGTCACCACGGCCTGTCGTCATAAGACGGACAGATGGCGAGCTAGCCCATTACTCACCGTCCACAGGCCCGCGACCCTCGACAGCCTTACGTCTTCATCTTTAGACACTCGATGACAATCATACACCAGCTAGAACGAAAGTTCTCATCAAAGTTCTTGAAATGAGCCGAGACACGATAAAACTGCTGTAAACTTTTGCGGACCTGTTTCAACTGCCTTCCGTCTCCATCATCAGACCTATGATGATAGACATACTCCAGGCAGGTCTAAAGTTCTCATAAAGGTGCATGAAATGAGCCCAGACACGATACAGATGCTGTAAACTCTTGAAGACCTCTTGCAACTGTTTTCCTTCTCCATCGTCAGACATTCGATGAAAGTCATACTGAGTTAGGTTTAAAGTTTTCATCAAAGCGAATGCAATGAGCCCAATAACAGTATACCTGCTGCAAACTGTTTAGGACCGCTTGCAACTGCCATTTGTCTCTATCGTTTGATCGTCGATGACAGTCATACTTCAGCAAGGCCTAAAGTTCTCATCAAGGTGCATGAAATGAACCCAAACACGTTATTGTTGCTGCAAACTCTTGAGGACCTCTTGCAAGTGCCTTCCGTCTCCATAGTCAGACCTTCGATGACGTCATACTCCAGCTAGATCTAAAGTTCTCATCAAGAAAAATAAGGAAATGAGCCCGAACACGATTTTTCAATTTAAAAAACAAAAGATCATGCATATCGGACTTCTCTGTAAAAAGTTATGCGTGGTCAGGTCATACATAAAATAAAAAAATATAGACGCGTCGAATTGAGAACCTCCTCTTTTTGTTTCGTTGGTTAATAAACCAAGCTTCAGACATTTGACACGGGCGAGGGTCATTCTTTCACGGAAAACTTAACACCGCGACTCAGAAAATGGAGTGAAATTAATAGCGCCATCTATCGAGCACGAAATTAAACCGTTAAAATATAATGCATGTAAAGCGATCGAACACACACTCTACAGGGTTATAGCGTCATGTAGACTAATCTAGAGTACTTTTTGCTACCAGAACTTTTTTGTAAAGCTGGTCAGCCGATTTAAAAGTTATCTTGTGAGCACATTTTTATTAATTAGTACCATTTTGGTGCAATAGATGTCGTTGCATGTATCTTACACAATGATGGTAAGTTCTTGTTGAACACTTTAAATTCATAAATCTTTTGATAGAGAGCACTGATTACAATGAAACAAAAACTAAAACCTTCTCTAAGTTCTCCACAATATTTGTCCATTGAATCTAATCACATTGGTTTTCCCAACAACATGAAGCCCGCCTCGCAGCGCGCGCAGGTTATTATTTTGATGCGGAGTTATTTTAAAACTGTGATATCTCCTAAGATATTCATCTAAATTGAATGGTGTTAAGGGCAATTTTGGTCACAATTGAATGCTAAAGATGACTAACATATTTATTTTGATAAGGATTAATACTATGTCGGTAAAAATACCTTTGCAAATAAAACACTATTTTTGACTAAATTTTAAAATCATAAAAATGGTTATTGTTAGTCAACCTTAAAAGATAGGCATGTGCTCTCGCGGACTTTTTTTTAGAAATTTTTAAGAGGAATAATTCCCTCATACATTATTTTTGTGCAACTTTAACCGGTTAGCCAGCGCACGCAACGAAAGCACTCAAAGATAATACATTTTCCCCGTTTTTGCAACATTTTTCGTTGATGCTCAGCTCCTATTGATTGTAGCGTGATGATATATAGCCTATAGCCTTCCTCGGTATATAAGCTATCTAACACTAAAAGATTTTTTCAATTCGAACCAGTAGTTCCTCAGATTAGCGCGTTCAAACAAACAAACAAACAAACTCTTCAGCTTTATAATATTAGTATAGATAAGTGAACTTATTTTGGTCTCTAATTAGCATTTCGTACAAACAATAACCTTATCTGTTTAATTTTAATGTTTATATTCGTATGTTACGTGTGATGACAGTCGTTTATACACATAAACAAAATTCAAATTTGGATGATGCGTCATTGTATAGACGCCAGCACATCATGCTACTACAATCTGTCACTGTAATAGATTTTATACTTTATCGCAAAAGCATTAGGTTCAAGATTGATTGAGAAAATTTGTTAGTTTCGGGTAGCTTAATGTGTTGGCGTCTGTACGTAGCTTGAGATAAATCTATTAATATAAAAAAAAAACAAAGAACAAGATTATAAAATATTATTTACTAGATTTTTCTTGCGGCTTCGCTTCGCTCTCGTTATGAACGGAAATTAGCACAGTGCCGTTTAAAATGTATGTGTAATGTTTATGACACTAAGGGGTAATGTAGCTTCACGTTAATGAATTTCGGAATCGCATCCAAAGACATACAAACAAACTTACAAGCAAATTTGATCTCTTTAAACGATAAGTTAAGAAATATAGAAAGAACCGTTCTCGGTCAAGGTAAACTTGTTATAAAATAAAGGGTATAACAAGACCCTTAAGGGGCCCTTCCCGGCGCGCCTATCGTCAACGCGAGCATGGTCGAAAAGCTTGTTGTTTCATCCAGAGCCACAGCGGCGATTTTCTTTCAACTCCCCCGTCTTACCCCGCCCCGACCCCGCACAACTCGTCTCCCGTGCATCTCATACCGCCTAACGCGAAGGCATTGAACGAAAAATAGTGTTCGAAAATTTCTTAAACTTGTTCCAGAAAATACGTGTTTTTGAATAAGTCTTACAAGTGTGTGAAATAAATATTTGTCATTAAAAATCTCCATTACATGTGCAAGGTTTCTATCATGATATTTTATTTCCTTTTAGAGTTTATGAGTACATTATGAACGGCCAAAGAAGGTACAGGTTAAATTTGTGAAAAATAGCCATTTTTGGAGGCTTATTGTTCGGGATCAGGCCGCGAGGGTTGAATAAATAAGATACACGAAAGATGATTTAAAACTAATAAAATATATTGCACTGATTTACACACTTTTACTTTAATACAATCACAATTTAAACTGAAGAACTTATATTTAACTAGAGAATACTAACAATTCGTACTGACTAACGACCGAGTAGCAAGCATGTGTTGCTGACTGAATATTCTGAGGAAGACTGCCTCGAAACCGTTTTTTTTTTTTTTTTTTTTTTTTTTTTTTTTTTTTTTTTTTTTTTTTGGAGATGGCATCTCGCAGTTCAGCCTCTGAGGCTGGCTACTGCTTAACCGGACTATTCCCTGTGGATGCCTTAAAAATGAATCTAAGGCCTCCAGCCAGGGGCTTAAAACTATACTTAAAAACTAAGCGACCACTCGCTAAGGGCACCCCCTGTGGGGTACGGGCCTCGGCTTAGGGCGTCGCTGGGGGGGGCAGCAAAGGGACAGGCTGGATCTGAGTGATATTAATTAGGGGCTGGTTTAAAACTACCGGCTCAGCATCGCGGGCTGGCTCTGGCAAGGGTCGGGGGGGGTTCGTTGAACGTGGGCGTCGCGTCGGGCCTCGGCGGCGAGGACGGAAACATGGCGGTCTGTATTTGTACTTTCGTAATGTGCTGGTTTCCCTACTGCTCTCCTGGAGGAGGGTGATGGGGTCATCGGGGGTGGTGAGAGCATGTCGCGGACGGCGAACCATGCTAATACGCGAGGGCTCGTATCGGGCGGCCGATGCGATCAGGGGGTTCCTATGCTTGATAGCGGAATCGAAGAAACGCTTGGAAAGACGTTTCATAAACTGAGCTAGGGTGGGGATCCTAAGGTCTAAGTGGAGACTGTCATTACGGACATAATAGGGGGCACCGGTAATCTTGCGGAGAAAACGGTTCTGAAGGGTCTGCATCCGGTGCAGATGACGCGGGTGGGCATGGGCAAAAGTGACACAAGCGTATGTCATAATGGGACGGATGACGGCGGTATAGAGTCGCAACTTGCACTTAAGTGACAATTTGCTCTTTGCCGTGATCATAAAATGGAGCCTACCCATGGCAAAGGCAGCCCGGTCGCGGGCTGCTCTTATATGCGCAGCAAAGGACAGGTGGTTGTCGAGAATGACTCCTAAGTATTTGGCTTGCTTCTCCCAAGGGATCGGCTTGCCGAACATAGTGATCGGAGAGGGGACGGGACGTTTGAGACGCGCCTTATGGAATAGAACTGCCTGGCTTTTATCGGGATTGACCTCGATTCGCCACTTACGGAACCAGGCTCCTAAAGCATTGGCTGCTTTTTGGAGCTGACGGGCGATGGCGTCTTGGCCGTGCCCAGTATAATAGATTGCCGTATCGTCGGCGAAAAGGGCCAAGTGAGCCTTTTTGCTCTTGGGGATATCAGAAGTGAATAGAGTGAATATGAGGGGGGAAACGACAGAGCCCTGAGGGACTCCCGCGCGAATGGGGTGGGGGGAAGAGAGGGTTTTCCCTATGCGATAGCGGAAAGTGCGATTCGCCAAAAAGTCTCGCAAGATGAGCACGAGACGATCTGGCACACCGAGCTGATACAGCTTGTATATCAGCCCGTTGTGCCAGACTTTGTCGAACGCTTTCGCTATATCGAAAAATAACACACCGGTCATCGCTCCACGCTGGAAGCCAGCGCTCAAGTGCTCTACGATGCGGTGGACCTGTTGGACGCACGAGTGTTCGGTCCTGAAACCGAACTGCTCGTTGGGAATGAGGCTCTTAGCCTCGGCAAAGTCTTTGAGGCGCTTATAAATAAGCCTCTCATAGATTTTACCGAGCGCGCTAAGGAGACTGATCGGCCGATAGCTAGTCGGCTCGGATCTAGGTTTACCCGGTTTGGGAATACCTATGACGGTGGCCTCTTTCCACACTTGGGGAAAGATGTTATTGCTCAAGGCGCCATTGAAGATGGCCGCCAACAAGACTATGAGCTGAGAGGGGAGGACTTTGAACACCCTATTGGTGAAGCCATCGGCGCCAGGGGCTTTCCGAGGCTGTAGCCTATCTATTATGTCTTTCACTTCGTCGGGCGTGACTGAAGGAAGAGGACAGTCGGGGTCTTCTACTGGGGGGAGAGCGGCTCTACGTTCGACTTCCGCGTCCACCTCAGCGAGATGTCGCATGTCTACTGGTAGAGAGCTGGGCGTGCACTGAGATTCCAGGCTGTCGGCCAGGCATTCAGCCTTCTCAGAGTCGTCAAAGGCGACGCTCTTATCGGGGCGAATGAGAGGAGGCATAGTAACCTCGTCGCTGCTAGCACGCAACTTTCGTTGCAGTTGCCAGAAAGCTAAGTGAGTGGGCTCGAGTTCGCTAAGCTCCTTGTCCCAACGATTCGAACGAAACTCACTGGTGCGCTGCTTTACAGCAAGCTGCAAGCTGCGCATGTGAGCCTTGTTCGCATAGCAGGGAAAGACGCTATAGGCACGAACGGCCGCGTTCTTCTCGGTTATCAGATCACGTATGTCATCGGGTAGTTTCCAGCGGTGATCGCTCATCGCTGGGACTTCCCGTGAACAATCCTTCAGTACGGATTGTACGTGATCTGTAAACAAGTTGATGGCGGCCGTCGTGTCTGCGACTGAGACTATGTGATCGGGGATACCGTCCGTGAGAGGAGACATGTCGGATTTCAGCTTATCGCTTACTTTCTTCCAGTCTGTTATCAAAATAGGGGCAGGGGGCTGGCTGGGGTCAAAGAGGCCCGAGCTAGAAACGAGATGCATGACTACCGGACGGTGGTCAGAGTTAAGCTCGTGTAGCGTCTCAATCGAGTCCAGCCTGAGGCTGACGTTCCTGAGCAGCGCTATATCGAGCACATCGGAGCGAAAACCGACAGTGTCGGGGTAGTGGGTGTGCTCCATAGGAGCGATAGGGTCAAAGGAAAGGGAGTCGCTTAGGTCGTATAACGCCCGCCCTCTCGGGTTGGTCGTTATGCTGTTCCAAGCAGGGTGTTTGGCATTGAGGTCGCCCGCTATGATAACGGACTCGCTCAAGCCGAAGAGAGAGGTGAGATCCTTCTCTAACAGGGAATGGTCCTCAGATGAATTTACGGGGGGCATGTAGGCAGAGATGATATGGACCGACTGATGGCCGGTCATACCTAGCCGACAGATTGAAACCTCAAGCAGTGATTCTAGAGGGGGTGAGTCTACTGGGATGCAGTGCAGTTCTTTACGGTAATAAATGAGCGTGCCGCCTCTGTGGCAGCGGGAACGGTCATTGCGAACTATATGAAAGTTTGCAATCTTGGGGTTGCGGAGATGGGGCTTTAAGAACGTCTCTTGGACAAGAAAGACATCTATCTGATGATCGCGGAGGAACGCGGCGATCTCATCGCGTTGTCCACTAATGCCGTTGGCATTGTAAAAGCCTACTTTAAGGGATCGGGGTTGGGTACTCGTTAAGGGCCTAGTTAGATCCATTATCGGTCTGGCTCGAAACCGCCCGGGGGCGCCTTATTTATACTTTTACACACAGGTGCAAGTCGTGGGTGTCCTTTTTTTTGCACCCGCTTGCTATCTAATCGGTTACGCGGAAGGTGTCGATTTCTTTCCCCTCGACCCCCGCATCCTCACCCCTGTGACCTAGATACATTTGGACTCGCCCAACGAACCCGGATCTAGAATACAATGGAGTCTCTTAGCCAATCAGGGGGTTTGTTATGATTGACTTTTAGGACTTTGTCATACTAACTTAAAACATTTATTAGAGGTGTTTCAAAGTAAATGGCCCTGTATTTCTGATATCTACGTTATATATAAGGTTTTATTATTACACATATGATGCCCTAGAGTGATAGGGACCTGCTAGAGATGGTTTTGATTATCTTATGTCTCAATTTCGACAGTTATATACATTTTTAACTTGTAGGTGGTCATTCTACGGTATATAAGGCTCATATGACACTTATGTGTTTATGAAATCGACCTCTAATGGTCTTGGCCTATCGATTTAGATATTTATTTCTATTATACCTAGTTATGAGTAATCATTTATCATCATAGATAGCTGCGCTTCTCCACATTTCCACCCCCTGTAAAAGGGTTCAACCGACTACACTTCCGTCTGTAGGAAGCACAACTATCTTTACAACGGGCCGACGCAGGACCCCATGATTTGTTCTTATATCTACTACTCTTATTATAGAGTCCGCTCCAGGGTATACGTTTTTTATGACCCCTTTGGTCCACTGATTACGTGGCTTGCTTGTGTCCACTATCACCACCACGTCACCCACTTTCACATTTGGCACATCACTACACCATTTGCTGCGTCGTTGGAGCGTCGGCAGGTATTCGCGCAGCCAGCGCCTCCAGAAGAGGTCGGCCATCGCGTTCACCCGCCGCCACATGCGGCGGGAGTCCAGGTCTGCTGCCTGCCGACGTGTGCACGGGGCATCTCCCGCGGCAGTGCCCAGCAGGAGATGGTTGGGGGTCAGCACCACTGGATGCTCGACGTCGCTGCTCACGTAGGAGAGAGGCCGGCTGTTAACGATCAGCTCGGCTTCGGCAAGGAGGGTGTACAGGACCTCCTCGCGGGGGGCACGCTCTCGAAGCGTCGCCTTTAGTGCGTTTTTCACTGAGCGCACAAGTCGTTCCCAGCACCCGCCCATGTGTGGGGATTCCGGCGGGTTGAAGTGCCAGGCTATTCCGCGGCCCGACACCTCGCTGCCCAGCTTGTCGTGGTCCATGTCGCGCAGGGCTGCGCGTAGCTCGGCGTGGGCACCGACAAAGTTAGTGCCTCGGTCGGAGTACATATCCGAGGGTAGTAATTAGGCGCCGCAGGGCCAGAATGGCCGAGTCAGCACTCAGCGAGGCCGCCAGTTCCAGGTGGACGGCGCGGGTGGTGAGGCACGTGAATAGCACGCCCCACCTTTTCTCCCTGCGTCGACCGATGGCAACCTCCATGGGGCCAAAGTAATCGACCCCGCAGTGGACGAAGGCTCTTCTCGTGTTTTCTAGTCTGGCCGCCGGCAGGTCACCCATCTTGGGCGTGACCGGCTTGGCCCTCTCGAGGCGGCACCGTTGACAGTTGGCGGTGACGGCCTTGACGGTCGACCGCAGATTGGTTACCCAATACTTTTCTCGTACCCTGTTCACTACGGTTTCTTGGTTGGCGTGCAGCGCCTCCACGTGGTACTTAAGCAGGAGGCGCCGCGTGAGAGCGTGTTTCCCATCCATTATGACGGGATGGCGCTCGCCGAAGTTGAGCTCGCTGCAAGCGCCCAGCCTGCCGCGCACTCTAACCAGCCCATCTTCAAAGAGCATGGGGTCCAGTGCTCGTAGTTTGCTATTTGGAGGCAATGAGCGCCCCTCTCGCAGCGCCGCGATGTCCGCCCCGTAGCTCTCTGCCTGCACCAGACGCAAAAGGCGTAGCTCGGCCTCGCGCAGGTCATCGCTGGTTAGTGCCGATGTTTGCCGCCGCTTGCGGCAGCGATCTGCAAAGATTTGTACGCGCGCCACTACGTTCAGGGCGCGCGTCCAGGTGGGCAGCCTCTCGTAGCGCAGCCACGGTTCAGCGGGTGTTGCGACTGTGTGTACACGTTGCACCCTCTCCAGGTCCTGCTCCACCACCGCGTTGAGATCGGTGTCAGCCGGCCATTGTTCCTGTGGACAGCGAAGAAACAAGGGGCCCGACAACCACTCATTGCAGTTGTCAGGCCAGTCCATCCGGGTAGCCTTGTCAGCGGGGTTCATCGCCGACGGAACCCATCGCCAGCTGGCCCTCTCTGACCTCCTATCTATCTCTGCTAAACGGTGTGACACGAACCTTTGAAATTCTAATGCATCTGAGTTTATCCACTTGAGAACAGTTTTACTGTCTGTCCACAAATGTATGCTGTTGATTTTCGTGCCTATGTCTCTGACAACCGTGTCAGCCAACCTATATGCTAACACGGCTGCTTGTAACTCTAATCGTGGAATAGATGTTAATTTCTGTGGCGCCACTCTAGCCTTTCCCATGACTATGGCTACATCCCTATTCCCTTCTTCGTTCAACCCTACTAAATAGGCTACCGCTGCGTAGGCGGACTCGCTCGCGTCACCGAATACATGCAACTCTAAGTATTCTAATTTCAAGCCGTACCACCTAGGTATATATATTTCTTTAAGGTGATACAGGTTATGTAACCATTCGAACCATAATTTAGCTTCTGTTTCTTTTAATTTATCATCCCACTGGATACCCGTGTGCCATATCCTTTTCATTAGGATGCGTGACTGTATGACACATGGGTACAAGAAACCTAGCGGGTCAAAGATTGACATAATAAATCTTAGGAATTCCCGTTTTGTTGGCACTACGTGTCCCTCTACTATGTTTTTAGGCAATCGCTTGAAAGATAAGTCGAACGCTAATTGGTCGGTGCTCGGGGACCAAATCATTCCTAACGTACGTTCCGTAGCACCTTCGCCTTTATCTAAAGAAACCCGTTCAGGCATTTCTGACTTTAGTTGGTCGCGCAGCTCTGGAAGGTTAGTCACCCACCCCCGTATATTAAACCCGCCACTGGCGTGGATATGAGTGACCTCCCTTATTAAATCGTTAGCCTGCGCGACAGACCAAGTACTGTCTAGGTAGTCGTCCATATAATTTTTTCCATGTATGGCGGCTACCGCTTCAGGGTACATTTCACTATGCTGACTTGCGTTTTTATTTAATACGTAAATTGCCGATGTCGCTGACGACACAGCACCGAATATCATTGAATTCATTACATACACGTCAGGCTCTTTACTATTATTAGATGGCCAAAGAAACAGTTGAGCTCCTCTATCTTGTTCTCTTATCTTAATGCGTAAGAACATATCGGCTATGTCTCCCGAGAAAGCAACCGGCCCTAATCTGAATTTGAACAGTACACCCAGCAGGGAATTGAGCAAGTCAGGCCCTGCTAATAAATTATCATTCAAGGAGGTACCATTGTAGCTAGCTGCGGCGTCAAAGACCAATCTCAATTTTCCCGGCTTATTTGGATTCGTTACCCCGAAGTGAGGTAGGTACCACACCGAATCGGACTTGACACCGCCTTCTACCTTGCTCGCGTACCCCTCCGCTATCAACCTTTCTATTTGAGCTGTATAGGCAGAGGCGTACTCAGCGTCTTTATGTAGCCGTCGCTCAATCCCTGCTAGGCGCTGACATGCGTATTTATAATTGTCAGGCAACTGAACGTTGTCCGTTTGCCATAGCAGTCCTATTTCCCACGCGCCGCCCTGCGTCTGGCGACTAGTGGAATCTAAAATAGCCTTAGCTCTTTCTATGTCTTTATGTTTCCTAGGTACTTCTGTAATACCTATGGCTTCTAACTCGAACTGTTTTTTAACTAATTCGTGTAAGTCTACAGTCGATTCTACAACACAATTTAGTGCATGTTCACGAGTATTTTGACAGCTACCTACAGGTCCGTGCACAACCCACCCTAAGTTGGTCAAAGAGGCAACTGGCTTACCGGATTTCCCTCGGCGAGTCTCCTGGCTGTTCAGCAGCTCCCAGTTGTCCTGGCCCAGCAACAGCAGCGGTCTGGCTCCTCTCATCTCCTCGCAACCCAAGTCGCGAATGTGGGCGTGTTCCGATAACACGGCGGCGGGCACTGTTTGCGCGGGTAAGTCTAGGCTTTTTAATGTTCGGCACTTCACTTTATGTGTTAGTCCGTTAGGTCCACGCACTGATATACTTATTATTCTCGATGTGTTGTCAACAATTTGTTGACCGCGTGCACTATGTAGAGTTAATGGCACTTGCTTGCCACTGACGTTTTCGGTTAGAGAGTCGTCTATCAGTGATACGGTTGCCCCGTCATCCAGTAGGGCGTAACATTGTTTATCCTTGCCGTTCACTGATACACACACAGGCATTATTTTCAGTAGTGCCTTCCCAGTGTAGTCGCTCACATTGGTGACGCTCTCGCTCTCACTTTTCTTGTCGGCATGTAGCATTGTATGGTGAGCGTAATTACACGTCGCGCACCTACTTGCCCGACAGAACTTCTTCCCATGCTTCTTTACGATACACTTGAAACATAGTTTATTTTTCTTAACATGTTGCCACCTGTCATCGACACTTAGCCCAATGAACTTTTCACATTTAGGTAGTTTATGTTTGTCTTTCTCACACAGTGTGCATAGTTCCTCTGACTCTTTATCTTCCTTAGCTGGCTGGTCGCCATCAGAGTGTACGTGCACACGTTGAACATTCCTAGCTTGTTTCACGAACTGTACACTAGGTCGTGACCTATTATTGCTGGCTGCTGGTGTGGGCGTGTTCACTTCCATTTGAACATAGTATGACGTGGCTCGAGCTAGATGACTTAAAAACTCTGCGAGTATTTCTAAACTCGGTGACACTCGCACATCTATGCCTTCGTTCGCTGCCATGCCCATCGCAAAGTCACCATATTGAGCCCGTTGTACAGATGTAAGCTTATTTAACAGTTCACTCACCAGTTGTGGGTTATTTAAATATCCATTAGCTCGTACACTTTTCAGGAGCGACACACAATTTCTCACTGTTGTTGAGAACTTCCTTAGTTCACGGCCACTTTCAGTCACTTTAGGCAACGCACGCACTTTCTTTAGGGCACACTCAAGCACTAGGTTCGGATGTCCGAACTCTTCATCCAGTGTTTTCATGATTTCAGCTGGGTTAGTGGAGGTGCGTAATAAGTCGTCCACAGCTATCTTTGCGTCGCCTTGTAGCGGTGTTTTCAAGCGCGCTAAGTTCTCGTGCGGCTTGAAGTCGTACATTACTGATGTATCGTGGTACATGTTTTTATATGACAGCCACTCTGCTGGGTCGCCCTTGAAAAAAGGCAACTCGTAGGCTTGTCTCGGTACCGGCCGCGGGCGTGCTAAGCTCGTAATAGCGTCCGCTAGCTGGTCTATTTTTCTGTCGCGCGACCTGCTTCTGTCCGTGTCGTCGTAAGTATTGCCCCATTCAGGCATTTCTCTAGCCTGCTCTCTAACTCTCGGAGCACTGGCCGTAACTACGGGTATAGGGTTCCCTAGGTACGGCGGTTCGCGGAACTGTACTGACACGGGCGCACACTGTGTGAGCGCAGGCACGAACGCGGGTCGCGGCGCGGGTACTGATGCCTCGCGGGAGGGCACGGACACTTGACGCGGCGGCGTTGGGTCGCGACACACACCGGACGCGCGCACTTCCCTCTCTACGGGAGCTGATTCCGTAACCCATTCCTCTATACGACGCGTTGTTCCCTCCCCATCTGAGCCTGAGTCCTCTTCGGCAGCGGCGTCTATCTCAGCGAGATCGGCTTCGAGATTCTTCTTCACTAATTGCTCCTTCATGCACACCAACTCACGTTCTGCTTCATATTCGACCCTCCGTCGAAGGAAATCGGCACTCCTCTGGCCGCTCTTCGAAGAGGCGTGGCTTGTTTCGGACCTTGCCCTCTGTCGTATATCCGATCTCACAGGCGTGACCATATCTCTGTGGTCGTAAACTCGACCTCCCGCCAGTGGGATCACAGGGACTCGGACCGATGGTGTGGTTGGTGCGACTGAGATTGAAGCTGGTGCCCTTTCAGACGGCACCCCAGAGTCAGCTTCCATTTCTCGACGCCTGTTCATGTCAGCCTCTAGCTTGCGTAACTTACTCCTTGTCGTTATTGTGCTTCTCTCGCTCATCTTTCTACGCGCACTACTGATCCGGCTCGCGAAGGACCAAATTGTTCGGGATCAGGCCGCAAGGGTTGAATAAATAAGATACACGAAAGATGATTTAAAACTAATAAAATATATTGCACTGATTTACACACTTTTACTTTAATACAATCACAATTTAAACTGAAGAACTTATATTTAACTAGAGAATACTAACAATTCGTACTGACTAACGACCGAGTAGCAAGCATGTGTTGCCGACTGAATATTCTGAGGAAGACTGCCTCGAAACCGCCCGGGGGCGCCTTATTTATACTTTTACACACAGGTGCAAGTCGTGGGTGTCCTTTTTTTTGCACCCGCTTGCTATCTAATCGGTTACGCGGAAGGTGTCGATTTCTTTCCCCTCGACCCCCGCATCCTCACCCCTGTGACCTAGATACATTTGGACTCGCCCAACGAACCCGGATCTAGAATACAATGGAGTCTCTTAGCCAATCAGGGGGTTTGTTATGATTGACTTTTAGGACTTTGTCATACTAACTTAAAACATTTATTAGAGGTGTTTCAAAGTAAATGGCCCTGTATTTCTGATATCTACGTTATATATAAGGTTTTATTATTACACATATGATGCCCTAGAGTGATAGGGACCTGCTAGAGATGGTTTTGATTATCTTATGTCTCAATTTCGACAGTTATATACATTTTTAACTTGTAGGTGGTCATTCTACGGTATATAAGGCTCATATGACACTTATGTGTTTATGAAATCGACCTCTAATGGTCTTGGCCTATCGATTTAGATATTTATTTCTATTATACCTAGTTATGAGTAATCATTTATCATCATAGATAGCTGCGCTTCTCCACACTTATACTGAATTTGTTTCTACAATTTTTTATTTTTACTCCCATAAAAACCTAGATATAGTGCACTAAATACCTATTATTTCAAAAAAATCAAAGATGTGTAACAACTGTATAATCACGTACGAGCGTTTGTATGAAAAGTATGACGAGTTGGCCGCTCTTAACGAAGCCAAAAGGCATTTGTTCTTCCCGTCATTACAGTATTTTTTCTTGTTCTAGACCATACCTTCTAGATAAGGAGATATTGGGGGTCAAATTTCCAAATTATTTACAAGTTTTTAGATATTAACATAATTAACTCAGGCGTCTACATTTCGACCATATATTATTTTATGTACTTCATAATCACAGGTTTTTATAATTTCAACAATCTATTTCAATCCAATCAATCAATCTTCATCAATGCTGTTGTCGACTTATCTTTCCTTGCAAATATTTCCAATCGTTATCGTATTTTTCAAAGAATTCTTCAACAGTTTGGTCCGGCTCATCCTTTGCGGGCAAACCCACTGCTGTAGCTCCAAGATGACCTCTACTCTCTCCAATAACCACTGGAGCTTCCACTGAAGCATTGATGTGAGGAAATGGAAGCTTAACAGTTAATCTCAGTTTGAACTCTCATATCATAACCTTTGTATGCTGTATTGAGTATAAACTTGGTAATGTTGGGACGACACAATTTAGTTTCATCATGCTCTTTCCCCCTATAGTTGGAGTGAATGCCATTGTAGCTTTAACTGACTCCATAACAATATTTTTTCTCTTGTTATCTGATACATATGTTAAATATTTCATAAGCTCTGTTTTGATAGTTATTGGGACATCTGAGTCATTGATTACCTTAAACTTCAGTTTAATGTTTTGTCCTGGAGTCAAAAATGTTTTCTCTATTTCTGCTTGTACTTCAACTTTCTTGTTCGATGAAACAGAAAAGAGCTCTTTTTTACCAAATAGCAGAGGCTACATTTACATACTCTTCTTTGTTTTTGTGAACTTCGTTGGTTTGCCTAAAGAATAGTTCAATATTCCTTTTACATGTTCTCCAGATCTATAGACACCTCCTTTCGTATTTTGGAGTATTATCAGACCTTTCACGCCCATGTTGGTTGAATAAACCTAGATTTAAACTTTTATAAACAATCACTTCGAAGCACTGTTCGCGAAATACTAAAGCTCGTTTACAATTTGTGAACTGTATCAGAACCAAGTATGTTTTAGGATGGCAATAGTTATAGACCACATGAATATAGATGTTTAGAAACAAGGAAAAGTCAACCTTGTATTTTTTGGTTAGTCATAAGTGGCTACGTGGGTTGTTCGTTAATTGCAACGAGGAAATCCCTATCATTAATAACTATAATTATTTGATCTACATAATACTGTGACGTCAACATTCACTGTACTCCAATGATATAAAAACATCGGAAGGATGTGTCGAAAATGTATTGTAGAAATACGAAATGTTTTAAGACGCTACGCTCATCTGCCCAGCAATCTCAAGAAAACTATGGTTGTGCCTATTGTGAAGGATAAGACTAGGGACACATCAGATCTCTCGAACTGTAGGCCCATATCGCTTGCTACTGTAATTGCCAAATTGCTGGACAGTTTATTAAATAGAGGCATATGGCGACCCGCATCGAATTGCATGATTCGCAGCTTAGATTCCGACTTGGTCTTTCCACAGAAAGTGCCTTACTGTCTCTCAAGCATACTGTCCAGTATTATGCGTCTAAGAAAACGCCTATTAACGCGTATTCCCTAACCTTTCCAAAGCATTTGATCTGGTGTCGTATGACTTACTGTGGCAGAAACTGTTGTACGATACCACAATGGATAGAGGAGTTATATCAATACGACGGTACTGATATAACTACCAGACCTATTGTGTAATGTGGACAGGTTCTTTATCGGATGTGTATTGGCTCGAGTGTGGAGTGAGACAGAGCGGTCTGACCTTTAGTCATTACATAAACCGGTTGATCGTTGAGCTCAGCAACACTTATCAAAGTTTTTATGTAGACGGGATGTGTGTCAACAATATTCTGTTACAGTGATGATATGGTGTTGCTGAGCCCATCGAGTAACTCAATGATAAGTATCCTCATGATATGTGAGAGGTACGTGTAGGCCCATGGGTTCAGATTCAATGTTAAGAATAGTGAAGTACTAGTATTCAAGGCAGGTTCTAAAACCTTCTCGATTGCACTTTAACTGAAACTTTGTGGAAGTCCCTTTAATCAGATCACATCTTTCTAGCTTCAGGGAAACTGCCGGGTTTCCGAAGACCTAAAATACAGCCTGGACATTGAGCGTAGGCGCAGAGCGTTGGCTGTCCGCTGCATTAAGTTAGCTCGTAGATTGTCGGTTTTTTTTTTGAAGTCGTAACCGACTTCAAAAAAAAACCGACTTCCAATACACAGTTATTTTAGACTTATTGTCTAAAATAACTTTGCAGTCGGAAGTCGGTGGCTTTGCTTCATTGACTTTTTTGCCACCGATTTCCGAAATAACATTTATTTAGGATTTGTTTTGTGTTTTCTGGAAGTCGTTTTTTTGCAGAAAGTTTTTTATTTTACCCTTTTCAGTTGACCACACAAATTCTTCTCATGAATTAATTTTTACATTGTACAGTGTTAAATAAAGAATTTTCAGAATCGGATCAGTGTTCCGAAGATTACGTCCTACATACAAACTACCTGCTTATAATATATAAGTTTAGAAAAAAATCCTTCTCAGTCAAGGTGAACTTGTAATAAAAAATAAACAATTCTTAGTAAACAGGAAAATATGTTATCACCCACACGTAGTGCATATCTAATGCACTTCATAACCACAAGTTTGTATAACTTTGAAAGTCAATCCATTTTTAATCTCCATCAATATTGTTGTTAGCTCATCTTTCCTTGCAAATCTTTCCAATGAATATCGTATTTTTCAAAGTGTGCTTCAACAGTTTATTCCTTCTTATCTTTTGCAGGCATTTTTAAAGACGCAGAACTCCCATCATCGAAACCCACAACTGTAGCTCCAAGATGACCTCTTCTCTCTCCAATAACCACAGGAACTTCCGCTGAAGCATTGATGTGAGGAAATGGAAATTTAGCAGTTAATCTCAGTTTGTACTCTCCTATCATAACCTTTGTATGCTGTATTGAGTATAAACTTGGTAATGTTGGGACGACACAATTTAGTTTTGATACGCTCTTTCCCTCTATAGTTGGAGAATATGCCGTTGTTGTTTTCACGGACTCCTTATCATTTTTTTTTGTCTTGCCAACTGATACATATGTCAAATATTTCATAAGCTCTGTTTTGATAGTTATTGGGACATTTGTTTCATTGATTATCTTAAGCTTCAGTTTAATGTTTTCTCCTGGAGCCAAAAATGTTCTCTCTATTTCTGCCTTTACTTCAACTTTATTGTTTGATGAGAGAGAAAAGAGCTCTTTCTGTAAGCCAAATATCAGAGGCTCTAGAGACAGTGGTTCTACATTACCGTAAACAGTTACTTCTGCTTCAAATTTATTTTTGGTTCCAAAAAAGTTGTCCTTCACAAACGTAGCGATTACTTTGTACTCTATGGTACAGGTTTTATTTTTAAACGATGTTGGTATGTCTTCTGGCAAAAATAATTCGAACGGGCAGTCGTAAGTTCCCGCTAAAAGTTTTTGACTAACTCTTCCTGCTAACACATGTTTGCTGGTATTTACATACTCTTCTTTGTTGCTATAGTATGTAGTGTTGTCATCTGAATCTGTTTCTGACCAGTGACACTTTCCTTTGCCCACAAGACATACGTCTATTCTTGTGAACTTCGTTGGTTTGTCTAAAGAATACTTCAGTATTCCTTTCACAGGTTCTCCAGATCTAAAGACACCGCCTTTTGTATTTTGGAGTAATATCAGACCTTTCACGCCCATTTTGGTTAAATTAACTAAGATTTACATTTATTTAAACATATAAACAACCACTTCAGAGCACTGCCTGCGAAATACTAACATCGTTTGCCTCGTTTACAATTTTATGTATACAAGTAAAGCTTCTTGTAGAAATATCGATTTTAAAGGTATCTGAACTAAGTATGTTTTAGAATGGCGACAGAAGGGCACATAAATGAAGATGTTTGGAAACAAGGAAAAGTCAACCTTGTGCAATAGAAGTACAGCCGGTTAGTCATCGGTGGTTACGTGGGTTGCGCGTTAATTGCATCGAGGGAATCTCTACATCATACTGTGACGTCAGCATTCAGCATTCTTGATCGTACATTAACATTAAGGTGGAAGCGCCAAGGTAGCCCGCGAAATTCAAATTTTGTTACGTTTTTGGTAGATTTCGTCAGACAAGCAAAATTTAGCCACACTCTACAGGTCTCAATTATGCACCGATTGCTTTCAAACTTGGCCAAAAAATCGAAAGGGTCAAAACTTAGGTTAAGTTCGTGAATGGGGGGCGGCGGTTTTTCGAAAATCAGTTTTTTGGCCGTAACTTTTTTCTATGGAAAATTTTTGAACCACACACATTTTTATCAGTCCGAGTAAAAATACGAATCTTAAATTCAAACTTTTTGATGCAACCACTGATTCGGGGAGCAGGTTGAAATTTCCATTTTTAGTGCAGCTTTTTTTTTTGAAACCGAATTATTTACTCTACAATTTTTAATTCTAAAGTTTAGCGATAAAACTTGAAGTTTTTGAAATAAAAAAATATAACTGAAAAACGAGGGCGTTTCCATGCTAATCTCATTCATTTGAAGGTCAGTGTCAGGTTGTATGTTGATGAAAATAGGATTTGCGTCCGTAAAACGTATGTTGTACGTAGATAGTTACAGAATTATAATCATTAAAATCATCAGTACAATCCTCAAGTTCATTGAACCCCATTCAATGACTTTTCATGAAATAGTTAACATTTTTCGGCAAAAAGTCAATGAAAGAAACAAAAGTTGCTGATTTACGAAACTAAAGTCATTTTAGACTTTCGGTTTTTTTTGCAAAAAAGTTTTTTTGGTAGCTGATAATCTAGTGATTTTCAAAAACAACCAAAGGATTTAATACAAGCTTCCCCTTGAGTGTGGTGGGGCAAAATAGGCCTACCGCTATAGCAAACTTGTTTGTGGATCATTATAAAGTGGAATCTTCTCTTGTTCCAGCATAACAGGCGGTCGATGCTGAGGATAGTCTGATGGAGTTATACAGGGTGTAACAGGACCCTTCACGAAGCCGTCAACCAAGCATTATTTACATCAAAATAAGTAACTTTACGCAAAAATTATTGCTGGGAACCACTTTTTTTTTGGGGTGGAAATATACGGTAGGACGGTAGGACTCATTATACCGCACTCAAAACATTGTGCTGATGGATGGATTGAATAGTACGGGGGTCATGGAGGTATTTAAAGTAAAAATCTTAAATTTAAAAAATGTATTTAAAAAAAAAAAAACTTGTGAAAAAGTTAGAGCTTTGACCCCAATATCTCCGTTATTAAAAGGTATGGTCTAGAACAAAAAAATGATCCCAGTGACGGGGAGAACAAGTGCCTTTCGGCTTCGTTAAGGGTCTTGTTACACCCTTTATGTCAGGTTCCCAGCGAAAGATGTCACTACTGTTATTAAAAATATGGTTTGGGCAAGTCTCCGGTGCATGACTACCTCTCCATCGAGCACTTGCAGTATGCAGGAGTTCACCTGCCATGGGTGCTGGTAATGTACTTCTCGCTCTGTCTGAGCCACGTTATCGGCCCAGCGATCGCATAAAAACTGTGGTAGTGCCTATTGTTAAGGATATGACTGGGGACCCACCAGATCTCTCGAACTATAGGCCCATATCACTTGCTACTTTCATTGCATTACTAGTATTCAAGGCAGGCTAGTGCCTGCAATGGTACAGCTGAAATTTTATGGAAGTCCCTTAAATGGCTTTCACCCCATCATGCGCAAATGATGCGCCTCTATCATGCACAAGGTACAGTCACGAGCACAAATATGTATACATCGATCTAAATTTAAAAGCAATTTTTGCGAGAAATAACGATTGTAACTTGGAGATAGGATCTTTTTCATAAAAATATGAGTTCCAGAATACTATTCTAGCGTCTTCATTAATTATTTATTAATATTATAGGTATTACTTTAGTGAACTTAGTATGTAAATAGTATTTTAAGTTAACTGTAAAGTACCGCTAGATTTAGGATTCTCGCGGCAAGCCCGTAGATTTTATTGCAGCTTGTTTTCTTCCTTGGCTATAGTATAGTATAACACTTGACTTGACTTAGTTTATTTCCTTGCCCAATTTGTGTATTGTTTTTATAAGCTTTAAGAATTTAGAGTAATACCCGTTAGATTTTTGTTGAGATGCCGACGGTTCTTTTGCATATGTTTAACTGTGCTATTTCATTGTGTAACCTAGCTGTAAAAACCTTCGAACAGTTTTAGATTTTAACGCGCCGCTCCGACCGTATCCCAAGTTTTCGATAATTGCTCAAAATGGAAAATCTGCCAGTAACTTTTCATCTCCGGATTCGGTCGGTCGGCATTCTTGCTCCTTGTAATGTATTTTCATAAACTTACTCCATCACCAAGTAAATCAAGGACTTATTTTGCGATTCCGATTACGCCGATACTGACCTACCAGCGCGCAAAACTATGTTCGTAACAACATGAAATTTTAACCAGTAGGTGAAAAACACTTTTAAAAGTTGCTAAGTGTTTACATATTGGTGCCGGTGACTGTACGCATCAGCCCCAACAGCATCTTGGAAACTATAACGGACAAGTGGGGCAGTCCCATACTGGGGCATTGGCTACATGCGGAGTATAATATAATTAATAATTGTTTTGCTTATGTTTTTCTGGTAGATGTAAGTATTAATACTGGTTTATAAGTTGTGTGTAATAACCACAGTACTTACTATATGGACTTGGTCTCAAATATAAGAATTTTATTAATTTATCTATTAAGATCTTTAGTTGTAAACCAATTCTATAAATCGCCTCTGAATACGTTTAAGAGCATCTTCTGCTAAATACAAACTAAATTATCTTGCTATGTAAAAAAAATAAAAAAATAAACAAGCGATGTATCTCGTTCGCTTGAGAAAATTGAATATTTTTGCTTTTCCATTTTATAAGAAATCATTTATGGGATATTAGCTTTGAAAAGTCTTTTAGGATAATATGGAATATGTTCGACAATAAACAATTTTACCTCGTTGAAAGAGCGGGAAAGCTTATTTTTATGGTAAGTGCCTGCGGTGTGCCACATATTTGTTCAGGTGGGCTTATTCCATTTGGCAGTAATATTGTTAAACAACAAAGAGAAGACCTGAAGAGATTACTGAACAAATTCGGCTTTCATTTGCCTCGTGCCGATCGGGAAACTTTCGTTCGGTTTCTTCACCATCTACACCTACTATGTTCGAGTCGACTCGACACAATTCGAGTTAAACCGAGTTACTTTATCCCGAATTTATCTTATTTTACTATCTTACTAATATTATAAATGCGAAAGTTTGTGAGAATGGATGGAAGGATATTTGTTACTCTTTTACGCAAAAACTATTGAACGGATTTTGATGAAATTCAGTACACAGATAGGTAGTTGTAGATAACCTGGAGTAATACATAACTTTTTATCCCGGTAGAATAATTCCGTAGGACAGTTATCGAACTCCATGCGGGCGAACCCACGGGCATAAGCTAGTCTCTAAAATTCAATTTTGCTGTCCAAATATGGCACTCCCGACCCGTGGTACAACTGCGATGTCCAACTGGTTGTACTACGGAGAAGTAAATTTACCCATGGTTCAACTCTTTTTTTTTTTTTTTTTGATTATGACCCGTGGTACAACGGTGGAATTATGTCCAACTGGTTGGACCACGGGGATAGGATGATCGTGTAAAACAAATGAACGTCTAAAACAAATGACTATCGTTAAGTGATCTGACAACGATTGCGATTGTAATAACCTCCTTCTTTTTTAATTCAAGTGCAAGTGATTGGTGCAATAAAGATGTTAATGAAGTGAAATAATAAACATTTATTTATTGAAAAGATTTTTTTGAGGAATCTATACTAATATTATAAAGAGATAAAATTTGTAAGTTTGTATGTAGGAGGTAATATCTGGAACTACTGGTTCAAAATGAATAATTCTTTTTGTATTGCATCCAATATGAGCTATCGCTCATCTATCGAGGAAAGCTATATATAGGCTATATAACATTACGCTACGATCCACGAAAAATTTATGGAATTAATTTGGCACCAGATTATGAATGGTTGAAAAAGTAACGTTCAACCAGGTGAAATACAATAAAACAATGGATGCCAAACGCAAGCAAATATTTTCAAATTATTTACTTATTCATTATTTTAAAATCGTATACTTAAGCTTACATAGTAATGAAACGTATGTGCAGTAAAATGAATAAAAATCTGCAAAATAATTCTTCTTAGAACTAAGTCAACATAAAAGTTTGGTAGATAGCGCTTTCAACTAAATTATCTGGAGCTTCTTTTGTAAACAAATAAAAGACACTATTCCATTTCACATCTATGAATATAACAAAAAAAAAACAAAATCAATTAACAGAGCATCCTGCAATATCAAATAAACGAAAACTTGAAAATGTATGATGACAAGATCGTTCTGATTTTAGAGATTAAGAGGAGAAGCAGTATAAAACACAATTTATGCTTTAGATTTTTCTTCACACAGTCTCCCTGTAAGACGGTGGCGGTTCCATGGGAGCTCTTGCATCAACTTCCTCTTTATCAATACCTTTAATTCTTTCCCCAACAAACACGGGTATATCCACAGAAGAATTTATATGTGGGAGCGGTAATTTTAGTGTTACTCTTAACTTGAACTCTCTAGTTATAATCTTGGAGTGTCTTACCGTGCACAGTTCTGGAGCCACTGGTATTACTACAAACATACATGAAACATTGTTCTCAGACACACTTGCTGTTCCCACTGTACAGGAATAAATAACTTCTCTCACAGTTTTTGGATCATCAAACATATACTTTTTAACAAAAAAGTCATCTTTATACTTGGTTTTGCTTATTAGTTCAGTTTTTACTGATACATTAACATTACTGTTGTTAGTCGCAACGTATGAAACTTGTCTTTCGCCGGACGGATTAAGATACCCTTTGTCGAGTTCTGCTTTTAGATTAATCTCATTCTTGTTAGAAGAAAATAATTTATTCAGAGTTTTGTCTATTGAAAAAGTTATTTTTTTATCTGTAACTGAAGAATCAATACCTGGATATATTGTAATTTTTGTCTTAAACTTCTTATTCAAGTTGAAAAGCCTTGGCTTCTTAAATTTTAAGACTAAATAATATTTTATTTCTCCAACGTCTGTCTTCATTGATGGTGGTATATTTTCTGGAATTACCATTTCGAATGGGTGCTCATGTGGTCCAGCGCTCAATGTTATATTTCCATTATTATTTTTGTTTAGCAAGTTAATTTTCCTTACTACTTTTGTTTCGCGACCTTCAAACATGAAATTATTTCCCACTTTTTTTCGACGAATTTGTTGACCGCGACGAGCAATACAACTGGGTTCACATTCGTACCACTGACAGTATCCTTTCTCAACGAGAGACAGATTTATCTTCTTGTAAACTGATTCTTTGTCCAGATAAAACTTCACTAGACCTTTAATATGCTCTCCAGTAATATGTTTTCTATTTGCAGGAGGTTCTATCAATATGTCGCTGGTTACTCCCATTTTGTTAATTTTTACGACTGTTTTCTATTACGATTAGTTTCGTACTAAATTATCAGATACGTGGGGGATTGTTTAATCAATGTGCAGTATTCGGTGTTGATAAAAGATAAGTTTGTGAACAAAGAATTCATTAATTATTAGTCGTACAGCTCAAGCGGATAGGTTAGTTGTATATGTGCTCGTTTTAAATAAATAACAACAGAGCTTACGCTTTAACACATTTTTTCTTCAATTGCCGTGTCCACGCATCGTACACAAATATTTTTCAAAGAGTTGTACGTACCAAGTAAATCGGACCTTTAGTGAAATACCTATATTTTCAGTCAGCTATTCGGGTAAATTTTAAATCTAAACAACCCGTTGTAAATGATAAAAGCAGACCGAGAAATGTCAAGTAATGACACTGACAAACTGACAATTCTAGTGTAAAATATTTGTTGGAATACAAAGGAGTTTTTATTCGTTTTCAGTGAGGCCAAACGAGTGTGTTTCCATTTTATTTAGGCAACAGATATATGTATAGATAGCAGGCATCATAAAACATCGATAAACAAATATAGGTATTTTGCCACGTTTGTGAACGCCGAATATCACTGCAAGATTCTTAGAGTTCTGACAGAAGTAGACGAGGATACATCATACCGAGGAGAAGATGGCGCGATGCATTGGATGGCTACCTAGTGAACTGTCGTGAAGAAGCACAGCATCGAGAAAAATGGAAGGAATGGGGGATGTCGTTTGCCTAGGAGTGTTTTAGTTAAAGCTTACGAAAAAAAGAACCAACATAATTTACAACCAAAAATTTATTTTGATAGAAACAAGTAACAATAAAAAAATATCCTGATACATTATAAACATGGATTTTAAATCTGTTACTGAAATTATGGTCATGCACCCAGAAGCGGTTCAGTTCTAGACGACATAGTCTTCTTTAAAGCATCGGCCTGTCGTGTACTTCTGCAAACTCCCGTGGAAACTTTTACTCGCCACTATTTTATCTTCATGCACTGCCTTCTATTACGAGGAAGGACTCACTAAATTTGTTTGACACATAAATGCTTCTTCATCATTTACTATCACTTAATTTAGTGTCGTAGGATTTTCTCCGACGAACAAAGGTATTTCAACTGACGAATTTACATGTGGCAGTGGTAATTTCAAAGTTATTCTCAATTTACATTCTCTCTCTACTACTTTTGAGTTTCTTACTGTACATACCCAATACGACACTGGTATTATGTTGAACATGTTTGATAGACTGTTATCAGGTATTTGTGGTGTTTCTACCGTACTCGATTTAATCACTTTTATCATAGTTACCGTTTTTTCGCCAGCCATGTATGTGGTTTTCATAATCAGTTCTGTTTTAATCGAAAAAATAATATCACTTTTATTATTCACAACAAATGTTAATTTTCTTTTACCACCAGGAGTTGAGTAACTTTTGTCCAGTTCAGCTTTTATACTAATTTCAGGCTTCCTCGATGAAAACAGTTTGAAAAGAGTTTTGTTTAGCGAAGCTACTATTGGTTCGTCTGTGAGTGATGAATCAATTTTGGGACATATACTGAATATTCTTCTTTTGACTATTCTATTACAACTGCAACATTCGGGGTTTTCAAATTTTAGTTCCAAGTGATATCTTATTTCTCCATGTCTTGTCTGGATCGTTGGCGGTGTATTTTCTGGTATTATGAATTTGAACGGGTGTTCATATGATGCGGCCCTCAGCGTCGTTTTTCCATCCGTAGTACTATTCAGAAAGTAAGTCCTCTCTACAACATTTCTTTCATTGCCTAGGTATACTGTTCTATTGTCCGGTAATGGTTGGGTCAGTTTTCGAGTTTCACCCCATTCAAATTCACCTTCTTCAATGAGCGACAGACTGATTTTCTGAAAATCTATGTCTTCGTGCACATCAATCTTCACTATTCCTGTTATAGGTTCTCCAGTTATATTCTTCTTCACGTCTACAAATATTTCACCGTAAAATCCCATTTTATTGATTTGTGTTGACGTTTTTCTTGTAGTATGATTCGTTTCGTACTAAATTATTGGGCAAATAGCTACTTTTATTATATTGTTGTTAGTGTTGAAAAAGATAAGCGCGAGGTACCTGATAATAATTTTTCAATACACTTTTTCGTAAACTGGTTCTTATCACACTACGATTAGGTTATAATATTCTTCCGTACTCGTGCGGAAATAAAATTTTCCACAGATAACTATACTTATTAAGACCAAATGGGTTCAACGACTCTATTCGGCGGTGATTGTTTTTTTTTGTTTTAAATCTAGGCCAAGAGATAATAATATGCGTCTTTACGGCGTAAATATTTTTTGAGTATTCAATTGTGTTTAAAAATAGAATATCATAGATAAACATGATTATTTAAAACAAATATTTACTTTTATGAACGAATTTTCTATTTTTCATATTAGGCTGTTTAGCGGCATCATACCTTTGCTTCTACTAAAACCTGGCGAAAGCAAAGCTTGGAAAAAAACCAATTAAATCATAGAAAGTGTATTGAAATACGTCGTTTGATACGCGTGGGGATTTGTTACTGCAGTTCTCGGGTGTTAATTCCGCTTCGAATGCAATAACAAAGTTTCCATACATAAATCAAAATGTACTATCATTTATTTTTATGATTGCCCACCAGATCCACAGAGTATTCGAGACTGGAAAAAACAAACAATTGTTAGCCTGTATAAGTTTCTTGGTAATTTCTAGAACCAACACAATATACTGTTGCGCCTTCTAAGTAGAGTCAATGGCAAGGATCGTTATGGGTAATCAGAAACCAGAAAGTCCGACTACCAGTCTTACCGAGGGGATAATTATTACAAATTTTTTTGGCAACTACGAGCAAAACCTAATAGCGATAACTTAACTAAACTTAAAAATTACTCACAAAGACTTAAGAAAATAATAAAATTAACACAAAAGGCAAAAAATAACCATAAGATAATGACATCAACAAATAAATCAAAAGATACATGGAAGATCATAAATGAAAATAAACATTGCCCTCCCTATGAACATATAACAGAAATACAAACTAACGGGGTTACAATAACAAACCCTAGTGACATAGCGAACGCATTTAACGATCACTTTGTGAATCAAGCAGAATTACTTTCGGAGGCTTCAAGATCCCCGAGCTATGAGACCCCTAATACATGTTGTGAATCAATGTTCTTGACCCCGACTACACCTCATGAAGTATATCGAATAATACAGGATTTAAAAAATAAAGTTAGCGTAGGGTATGATGATATTATAACAAAAGTATTAAAATTTGTTTCCGATGTGATATCTGGCCCCATTTGCCACATCATTAATGTTAGTATCTGCTCTGGAATTTATCCTGATAAACTAAAACCAACTATAATTAAGCCCTTATTTAAAAAACATGACAAGACTGATATGAATAATTACAGACCCGTTGCCCTAATACCAGTAATATCAAAAATATTTGAGAAGGCTATTTATCGCCGAATGTCTTCATTTTTCACGAAACACAACATCTTGGTAAAGGAACAGAAGGGCTTCAGGAAAAACAAGTCCATAAATATGGCTATCTATGATTTTCTTAATATTATTATGACAGATGTTGATGAAAGAACTCCTATTAGCGCCGTATTTATGGACATGACGAAAGCATTCGATCTAGTCGACCATAATATTCTGCTACAAAAACTTAATGCATATGGAATAAGGGGCAATGCACTTTCCCTTATACAGTCTTATTTAGACAATAGAACGCAGTGTACGGAAATTAAACGAATTTCTAAAAAGCATAAACAAGAACTTAAATATATTTCAGGAAAACGTAAAATCACTTTTGGCGTACCACAAGGCAGCGTATTGGGTCCCCCGTTGTTTTTAGCTTACATAAATGACTTTCCAAAACATGTCGCTTTTGCTATGGTCCTTTTTGCTGATGACAGCACAATAATTGTAAGGAATAATAAAAATAGAAACCATGAATCTGACATTAAAGACGCATTACAACAATCAATTAACTGGCTTGAACATAATAATTTGAAATTAAATTTAAATAAAACTAAAATCATGCAATTTCGACAAAGATTGACTACTCCTGACATAAATATAGCTTTTGACGATAACAGAATTGAAGAAGTAGAACAAATAAAATTTCTAGGTTTGACAATTGACTCTAAACTGACTTGGAAACAACATGCATCAATTCTTATATCAAAATTAAGTAGGTTCTCTTTTGCTCTTTATAAACTGAAGAAAATAGTTAACCAGGCAGCTGTTGTAGCTGCGTATTATGGCTATGTAGATTCCATATTACGTTACGGAGTAATTTTTTGGGCAAATTCCTGTGAGAAAACTAACATTTTTAAAGCACAGAAGAGGTGTATTCGATCGATATGCAGTCTTAAACCAACGGAAAGTTGCAAACCGCATTTTAAATCTCTTAAAATACTACCACTACCTTGTCTTTACATATATGAGACCGCATTGTTCGTCAAGAAAAATAGTGAATTGTTTAAAAAAGCTTCAGAGCAACGCTATAGATCGACAAGACGAGAATATCGTCACGAGTTATGTCTAAGAGCCTCAAAGACCGCTCTTATGCACAAAAGCATCCTCTGCATGGCTCCGAAAATATTCAATAAAATACCAAATGGCATTAAAGATTTAAACTTGGCACAATTTAAACGGAAACTAAATAATTTTTTAATTGAAAAATGTTACTATACCATTGACGAATTCCTTCTTGACAAAATTTGAATTTATGATAATGTTTAAGCTTTCTAAATGTGTATTATAAAAATTGATTGTATTTTAATGTTGAATTTGTTTAAGTTTTCTAAATGTGTACTACAAAAAATTGATTATATTTTAGACGTTTTTTTTTTTTTTTTTTTAATTTTTATGTAGGTACCTAATATCAATTTTAAATTTGTATAATGTTAAATAGTGTATGCCCTAATGGGTAGTTTTTTGAGTTACTATAACCTAACTATAAGACCAACTGTATCACCAAAAATCACACTAATAAAATACTTTGACTTTGACTTTGACTTTGAAATTATTACGTAGAAACTGGTGGAGGTGAGGTAGGCAGTCACTCCATTTAAAATGCTGGTGTTCAGTTGTATCTGGCTGTAATAGAAGCCGACCCAAATAGTTGGAGAAAGGCTCAGCAGATGATGTTTTTAGCTAATGTCCTCTATTCAGAAATGAGGTCGAATCTTACAACGCCATCTATCAAGACAATTGGAACTAAAATATTGTTTTTTTAAAAGAGGATGACAATTCGGAATTTCGTTTATAACCTACATTTTCATAGATTTATAGCGCATCTGTTTGTTTTAATATACATGCTGTTGTTTAGCATCCTGGTCAAATTCAATGAAGTATCCATACTAACGATTCTCGACCCGAATCTGTAATAAAAAGGGTAGTTTTTTATTTATTTTTTACGGAAATCGGTAAGTGTAAATCACCCGTATTTAAACGGAGCCCATCTGTTCCTAGCCCAATAAACGCGCCGTCACACACACAAACGCAAACGTTTATTCCACAGCATAATTATGGACAGTATGGAAACTAGGAGTGGTTTACACTTACCGATTTCCGTAAAAAAAACAAAAATAATGAAAAAAACTACACTTTTAATTATACATTCGGGTCGAGAATCATTAGTATAGAGCCTCTTTGAATTTGACCAGGATGCAAAACGCCAGCCTGTTTATTGATCATGTTATTGACTAAATTAATTCATGACTAATTGTCTTTGATTAATTCATTCATTTATGACTGTACATACTGAAAGCTGGCGGCGAAACAGCTGTCAATTATTTCGCACTTTTGTTTATTTCATCAATTTATCTAAATTAAATGATTAAATATTGCTCCTTAGTGAATTGAAATATGTAATGAATAAAAAACATTTTAAATAACATCGTCAACAAGTTGTTTCAGTAATAAACTACGACCTAATTCAATGTTATTATTACAATTATATGTTATTAGTGATAAATGTTTATTGATTATGAAATAATGTTATTGATTATTTTTGTTATGTTGCTGTTATTCTTTTGTTGTCTTGTTGTTGTTATTGGTATTGTTTATTTAAATATTATAATCCGCAGACGGAACGAAACATTATAAATCCGTAGACGGAATGAAATATTTTAATATTTAGTAACATTGATTAATAATAATGATTTTAAATTTCAGATTGACAACTTGAGGCAATGCAGTTTCCGCGCGTGTCGCGGGGACACGTGGTAATTAGTTCTAAGAAAACGCAGGTCACTGTCGCAAGACGCGTGTCGCTTGAATGTGCAACTCGTGGCCAACCGGTTAAGTTGTTATATTCCTTTCCAACTTTCAACTTTCGAATTCGTATTACTTCGAAGACTTTGGTTACCAAGTGAAGCAATTACAAATTCATCTGAAGGCAATGTTTGATTTGCGAGAATATGACGATCGTCTCTTTGAATGTTTTAATCAAACTGAGTCTTCCAGGGTTTTTAAACTGTAGTACCAATCATATGTTATCACTCCAATTATTTTATACACTGGTATTATAAATTTGAAAGGATATTCTTTATTTTCCGGGAGCCAGTGTTATATTTCCATCAGTAATATTGTACAGAAAGTCAATCTTCTCTGTATCATTCTTTGCATGGATTATGAAATTGAAATTGTTTATAACTTTTTCTGCCATAGTTGTTTTGTTGCAGTTTTCTTGAATGCTAGCTTGAATACTGTGCTGGAAATTTTCAAGGCAATTCGTGAGGTCCCGTTTTTCTTTCATCACTTGAGCAGAGTTTTGATATTCTTTGGCCTTGAGCCTCAAGTCCTGGTAGTAAACTGCCATTTGTGAAACGCCATGTTCTATCTTGCGCGAAAGGTTGTTGATCCTCAGCTTTTGTTCGGAGTTCAGCTTTCCTTCCTGAGCAATGAAGCAGACTTTATTCAGGCATTTGTCGATGGAGATCAACCAGTTACTAATATCGCTGGTTTCCACTGTTTCTAATCTTCCTTCAAAATCAAAAAATCAAAGCATTTATTTCAAGTAGGCCAGTTACAGGCACTTTTGAACTGTCGAAACAAAGATAACAATGAAATGTAGCTACAGTCCCAGTCACAAGGCATAAAAACTGTGAAAGTACTGTAGTTGCTAGTAGTCTGCTTCATGAGAAGGTGTTTGGGTTTGATTATAATACCATCATCTTTCTTAATTAATGAGCGACAGAGCGATATATTTATACTCTGTTTCTGCCTCTAGTAGAATTTTTACTGTACCTGTTATAGGTTTTGGGTTTACACATTTACCATTACCTATATTTATATTGCATTCAAGTCATTTAAAATTATTTGACCGATCGCTTTCATTATTTATTTATTTGTACGACCTTATTATGGTATGATTCGCGTCGTACTAAATTATTAAATAAATAGTTGCTTTTATTATATAGTATTTGGTATTGAGAAATGATAAGCAAATGCGCCTATTTCCCGATACCATAACTTTATCAGATTATATACTGAATCAGAATATTTTAAAAACAAACGTCACCTGATGTGGAAAATGAACAACTTGGTCATCTGATAATTTTTTTATGACAATAAATAGATAGTATCCCATGTTACACAGTTTAATATCAGACATATAAGACTTATTGTTGATTTTGTATCTAATCACAGTCTGTAATACTTAGAGACACATTTGCATACGCCTTGTTCACGACCTCCTGAAATGCGACTAGAGTCAAGCACACGCGCGTGTGCCACTTATTTCCTTCGTGTATAAATAAAATGAACACGCCACGTCACAAATAGCGTCGCAGTGACATATTGCTTGCTCTAAGCAATTTTATGGCTGTGATTTGTTTTTTCTGCAGGCGCTGTAGCAACATGCTCGCTCACCGTAAGATAGATAATATTTCGAATATAATGGTAGATCTCCAATTGCTTAGATCATTCTGACGTTGATTGAAGAATAATGCGAACGAATAATGAAAATGATCATGGTAAAGTCCCAGTTCGAGGGAATGACCTAGCTCTGGAGAAATTGCCAATCTACACTTAGTCCAGTCGCGGAGATTTTTTTTTGTGTGGCATGAAATCGTTCAATTTAACATGAAACCTTAAAACTGCAATTAAAAATGACTTTACCTGTTAACAGCCGAATAATTTTTGAGCTGTTCTTACGCTTACCATATACCAGTATATTAAGATTTTCGTGTCAAAAAAAATTTTTCTTGTAGTTTTTTTAATAGACATTAGTTTTCTATAGTTAACATCATATCATGCCCGTAATCCCCAAAACGTTAGGTACGGGTGTTCCTAAAGATAGAAAAACCCAAAAACAAAGCCCAGCCAGGGAGTCGAACCCAGGATAACTTAAAGTCCTATAAACCAGAATATTTATTAATTTTGGTCTCAATCTAATTATGTTATGTCTAAATAATAACAGCCGCACGATCTTCAATGCTAAGCAGCGCTTGACAAGGTTGATCTGTGGATGGGGGACCGCCCATTACATACCGAGTTTCCTCCGTTTCCCGGAAAGCACGTTAAGCCGTTGGTCCCGGCTGCCTTTAGTAAATCTTTGACAGTAGTTACAGGTAGTCAGTATCTTCACACTCCGACAACCAATCTTACCACTACTACTACAACAGCCCATAACGTCCACTGCTGGACATAAGCCTCTCCCATGATGCATAAGCCTCTCCCATGATGGGAGGAATTTGCCGTAATCTCCACGCTTGGCAGGCGGATTGGAGATCGCAGTGATGAAAGACTATTAATAGAAAACGCTGCTGCCCATTTTCTGGTCTACGGAGGCGCAAGGTGTTCTGCCTCTGACATTAGTCGCCTTATACGACACCCGTGAGTGTAATGGGTTGGTTCTATTCTACTCTGCCGGATACCACACGGCTAACCAATCTTACCAAGTGGTAGCGTATAACCCAGAACTAGCTGAGTTGTAGAAGTCAGATAAGCAGACGCTCTATAAAATACATTAGTATTAATTCAGCTGCATCCGGTTAGATTGGAAGCCGACCGCAACATAGTTGGGAAAAGGCTAAGCTGATGATGTTGTCTTTAATTAATTAGTATGTTATTTTAGTCATAATCACTTGGCTACGAGCTACATGTCCAAGTTGCAACAGCGAGTGTGTAAGAACCTAATAAAAACTTGCTTAGAGCATGCCATCAGTCACTGTGACGCGACGGTACTCACGTGAAACAAATGATACACGCGCGTGTCGCTTGACACAAATAGCATCACCTGAGGTTGTGAACGGGTCATAACAGTTTATAGGTATATCCCCTCGTGGCGACGTAATAATTATCTAATCAATACATATTTATCTAATAATCAGCAATACACACGTGTGTCCAGTCTCTCGTGCCCAGTTGGTGACTAACCCTTTTAAAGCAGGAGTAATTCCAGTGTGAGAAAGAGATGGCGCTACAGTACCTGTAAAGCTCTGTCTCTTTCCCACACTGGAATTACTCCTACTTTAAGACGTCATAGTGGTCCTGTTCAGTCAAGAGCAAAATGTCAATGACGGTTTATTGTCTAACTGGGCCCGAAACACTCACTGTGCGAAAGAGATAGAACTATACAGGACGTGTAGCCTTATCTCTCTCCCACACTAAAGTAAGATTAAAACAATCATCATCATCCTGCATTTGTCCCATGTTACTTGGGGTCGACGCAAAAAAGGAATCCTTTTACTAAGACTCCACTGACCGTCTGTCTGGCTGTCTGTTAACAGGCTGTATGTCATTAACCCTGATAGCTAGACAGTTGAAATTTTCACAGATGATGTAAGTATTTCTGTTGCCGAAATAACAACAAAAACAGAATAAAATAAATATTTAAAGAGGGCTCCCATACAACAAACGTGTTTATTTTTAGATTATGGTACGCAACCCTTCGTGCGGTCAACCGTCACGCTATCATTTACTCCTTTTTCGTTCATATCCTCACACCATCCTTCCACCGTTTCCTTGGACTTCTTCTCCCCCTCCATCCATCATCATCATCATCATTCTCCTGACCTTATACCAATTTATTTGGGATCGGCGCAGCATGGCTTCTTCTTCCATACTTCTCTATTAATTAACATTTATATTCCTCACTCTTTTAGTCACATGCGAATTGTCCTTCCTCATCACATGTCCATACCAAGACAGTCGATTCCCTTTCAACTATTCTGTAACTGGTGCAACTTTTAAACTTACACTAATAAGTAGTATTCTCTGGAGTAAGATTAAAACAATATTGTATAAGAAATCATGGTAGGTCGCCTGCAGGCCTAGCCAAGTTACAAACGTTTCGTATCTTTTCTAACTTGGTAGCCAACTTGACACGACTGAGTCGATCGCTCGTTCTACAATGAACTTCGATAAAACCTATACTTTAGTCTATGGTGAGCGTTCCAACAAACGTCAAACTAACGTCAAGGTCACAGTTGTGTACTTAGTGCGCGAGCTCACGTTTTGTTTTGGATTGTTAAGAAAGGAATAATTGTCTCATAATTGTCTAACGTGTTAAAGATTTTAAACATTACTGTCACTCGAAATAATATGATATCGTGAATTTGAATGAAAGATACCATAAATGAACCACTTTTATGGGATGGAATCTAGATCTCAAGCAAGCCCGGAACAGTTCGCAGCTTTATTAGAATTTATGGAAAGGTACCTACTTACGTAAGTTAGTTATTTCGTAATCTTCCTTTGTTAAAATCTATCATAATTGGGCACTTGAAAGTTAGAAACGTAAAACTAATACTACTACTTACGACACAATCAAAACAATTGTGTTTGACCCTTTACTTATCAATAGACCCTTTGTTTCTCTGAAATGATAAATACAGTCCAAAATTATGGTAAATAAAAAAAACACTTCTCGGTCTCAACACGGCTGGCTCATATAGGCACCATTTTTTATCGTTTTCTCTTGGGTCTCGGCGATCGCTCTGCTGGCGTTCATAAACTTCGACATCGTTTCGTTAGCGCTTGTCAAAACTGTGACTTGGCTACGATTTATATGGGATGTAGCGTTCAACGTTGTAGAAAGGATCACATTTCATTCTATCATTTCGAACGATGTAAACTTGTCTACGAATTTTCTATTCGTTTGTTTAGACCACGTGACTTAACGCTGAGATGACGTCATTCCCATACATTTGATTAGTTTTCTATTAGCGTTAACGATTGTAGATTGTCAACTTGGCTAAGCCTGCTGATCCTTGCCGGTCGAATCGAATTGTCGTCCCATCGTACTATGAGAGTGATTTGTACCGGGTGTAAATAGACCCTATCAAAGCCAAAAGGCATTTCTAGTTACGGAGACATTAGGGGTCAAAGATCCAACTTTTTCAAAAGATTTTTTTTAACATAGCTTTTAATATTATAACTTTACTTTAATCACCTCCATTACCCCCATACTATGAAATGCATCTAACAGTGTATGATTTCTAGTGCATTACATTGACTACGAGTACTACCGCATAACGTGATCTTTCACCGCCAAAAAAAAAGTTTCCTAGGATATTTTTTTGCATAGAGTTACTTAATTTGATGTACAAAATGCTTGGTTGCTTGCTTGGTTGACGACTTCGCGAAGGGTCAGATTACACCTGGTATGATGTTCAGTATCTGAGACTCTTACTACGATTCAGTTGCAAGACGAACTGTGCGGCGCCATCTATCGAAGTAATTAGTACTAAACTTTACTGGCTGCCTTAAGGCTGCCTCGTTGGTCAAATAATCACAAGCAAGATTGCTGAGCATGATATCCTGGGTTCGATTCCTGGGTCGGGCTGTGTGATTGGGTTTTGCATCAGGAATTTCACAGTAGCAGCTGTGAATGTGAAGTCTGGAGTTGTGCTCTGTTGAAGACAATAGGCTCGCCCTGTTTTAGTTAAACATAACTAGTGAAATGTGGGAGTACTATTTGGTTTATCTCCGCCTAACCCTTCGAAGAATACAGGCATGATGATAAGTTATAATTATGTCGAATCAAGGCAAATTATACAGCGCCATCTATCCACGTAGCTAGTTAATACAAAGTACATTTCAGAAATAATTTGACTTACGTATTTTTTACCAGTAATTTGTAATAACAAAACAATTTAGTGTATTTATCTTATTATTAAACTATCTTCATAATAAAGAGCTTATGACGCTTGTGGTGGGTGTGAGCCGTGCTGTGTCAGCGACAGTTTAAGCATAGTCATCTTATAATGTTCCCACTGCTGGGGAGAGGTGGCCTGTACCTCTCTATGAGAGGGAGGTGGCAACGCCAGGCCAGTGCGAGCTACACTTTGCCAGACCATACTAGATAAATTTTATTGGTAATGTTGTTTTTTTTTGTACTATAGTGTTTGTAAGGATAAACAGGTAATACAGGGTGTAACAAGAGCCTTCACGAAGCCGTCAACCAAGCATTCTGTACATCAAACAAAGTAACTAAGGTCTAGAACAAAAAAATGACCGCAATTACGAGGAGAGCAAGTGCCTTTCGGCTTCGTTATGGATCTTGTTACACCCTTTATACTCGTAAAACACAGATTTCTTATGAGGTTTTATTAGTTTAGTTTACATTTCATTTGTTTTGATTATAAATTAATAAATTAAATTTTATTCAGTTCGCATAACATGGTACAATATTAAAAAGCTAGTAACAAAAAAAAAACACTAGATTTTTAGACACTAGGATTCCCTGTGTCGTGGGGTCCAGTCTCTTCCCACTCACATTACAATATAACATTACAATATCTAAAATTATCCATGATGGATAAAACACAAAATACACCGCTTTTGATTTTGTTAATCAGTCTCTCAATACGATGGCGCTCTCCCATCGCTTCGTTTGAATAACTTGCCATATCTTCATCATTATTGTTTTTATTTTAGAAAATCAGAAGTTATTTTTTTAGATATTATTTTGTACTCTATCACAATGTTGTACTATTTAACCCAAAGGTTGACTGGTAGAGAATGCCTTCTGGCATTAAGTCTATGCCTAAGTACCACTATTGTACATGAAGTTTAAATAAATAAATAAATATTTCACCAAATTTAAACGCATGTTCCCATTGAATAGTTGTACCCTGTTCTGTATTCTTGTCGTTATCTAGGCTAGCTAGGGGAAACCCTCGCTGCGATTATTGATTCGATGTCTCCACTCAAGGTTTGACTGCTTCAACCGCTATCAGTCCTTCCGAAGATAAGATCATTTTTTTCTTTTTGTCGTTCTCTCCGGTTCTTTCCTCATTTCTTTCCCAAATATATGCTTTAGTTTTAGTTAAGTTTTTCTTTTACTCACAGTTTTAAGTGAAATAATAACATCAGTATTGTTAGCCACCACAAATGATACTTTTATCTCTCTTGATGGAGTAATAAATCCTTTTTCAAGTTCTGATTTCACATTAATTTCATGTTTTTTCGTGGCGAACAGTTGAGTGAGGGTTCTGTCTAGTGCTGATAAGAATAGATCCTCTGGAAACGGCGAAGCGACTGTGGGATAGACTTTTATGGTAGTTTTAAACTTTTTCCTTAAACAGAAAATGCCTGTAGGCTTCTTGAATAAGATTTCTACATGATATCTCTTTATGCCCCCGCTTATGTCTGTCTCTCCTGATGGTTTTATGTTTTCTGTTTTAAGTGATCCAGTACTCGATGTTACACTGTCATTTGGGTTCTTGTTCAGCATTTTAATGTTCAGGAGCACGTATGTCTTGTGGTCTTCAAGTTTGTGACGATTCCTCACCTTATTTCGTTCACGACCTTGCTGACCCTGGTGGACTCGATAGTTGTGCACATATTCATACCAGGTACCGGATTTTTTCTCTACAAGTGACAAATTGACCTCCTTGTACACAGTTTCTTCTTCCAGATGATACTTGACTATTGCAGTTAAAGGTTCTCCAGTAATACGCTTTCTGTTTTTAGGAATTTGTATTAATATATCAGTAGGTGCTGCCATGATTGATTTGTGAATTTTCCGCGTCGATCACATAATATGATAGGTTTTATACTAAATATTATCAGCATGATAGGTGGTAGTATTATCTATGCTGTTGTGTTTGATGGTTCGATAAGTTTATTAGTGACGTAAGTGATCTAAGTAGAAAGTGATAGTGGTAAGAAATCTAGCTTTTTCCTGTGACTTCTTCCAGTACCGGAAAAAGTCGTTTCAAATATTAGAAGTATTCAAACATTGCTTAAATTCCTCTAAGAAAGTTTGACTGGAAAGTTGTGTAAAATCGATTGTCATCTTATGTGGCATGTGTGTGGGATGCAACCAAAAATATTTAATTATTGATTAATCTTCAGAGTATTTTTGACATGCTCCAAGTTGATACCTACACAAGGGAAATACGGTTTTCTGTAGAAAAATATAACTTGGTTGCCCATTACAGCTTTTAGAGAATGTTATTTATTCAAGAGCAATTATTGTACCTTGTAGTGAAAAAACTGAGGCTATACATTATTAATGTTCGGTGCCAGTTAAGTTCCTCTTTAGGCTGGGTTCTGTTTGTGAGTCACTTCGATGGAAACAGACCAGTCAGATATAAATGCGAGTATAATGTGAGTTGGTTGGACGATGGACTTTTATTATTGTTTCACGCGAAAAACCCACCATCATCTGCCTAGCCTTTTACCAGCTATGTTGGGGCCGGCTTCCACTCTAACCGGATGCAGCCGAATACCAGTATTTTGCAAGGAGCGACTGCCTATCTGACCTCCACAACCTAGTTAGTACTGGATAATACAATACCCCTTGGTAAGATTGGTTGTTAGACCTTTTGGGCCACTGACTACCGACCTATAAAATATCTACAAATGACAGCCGGCACAATGGGTTAACGTGCTTTCCGAGGTATGGAGGAAATTCAGTATGTAATGAGTGGTCACCCATCCACAGACCAACCTAGGCAAGCACGGCTTAACTTAAAAATCGACCGGGCGGCTGTTATTATTTAGCCACGAGCTCCTCCCTTCAACCCTCCCCTTCCCTCTCTTTCACGCAAAAACTACTGAACAGATTTGGATGAAAGTTGGCACACAGATACTCGTAGTATATAACCTGGATTAACACCTTTTTGTGAACTGAAAAATTAATAAGAATACACTGGTTGGTCTCGTGGTCGCAAGTCTTGAAAAGCACGTTCTTCTAATTTATTTATTTTTAACAATTCATTTACAAAGTTGATGCTTATTTCTAAACAAATCTCTTCTAGCATACTTACCTGCGAAAGGAGATAATAAAAAAAGAGATGTAGATATAGTGTGTAAAAGAAGAAGAGAAAATGGAATACATAAAACAGAATAAGAATACCATAAAAGAATATACTTACATACTTATAATACAAAGACAAAACATATTGTATATATGTCAAAGATGTTAGGATTTATTCCACTAGGCTTCTACATCATGTGGGCAGACGATGGGTTTCGTGCTATGAAAAGACACTAAGAGCGATACACTAACACACACAAAACTAACGAATTACGTAAGATTACAACTTAGCACAATAACACGGGGCAAAATGAATCGGGTACAGTTCCAAGAGGCCGCAACTCCGCCGCGATTAGACACTGACTGTCGTCCTGGGTCAGAGTTGCCACCATCTAAGCTCTGTAGAAAAGAACGCTGTGGTGGGGTAGACTGGTACGTAGCTCGCTTCATCCCACCACTACGTGCCTTTGATCCATTTTATGCCCATACTAGTGACCGTCTCCGACATATACAATAAAATACCTAATAATAAATACCTATGCAACTATGATAAAATAGAAAGATAATGTTCTTTCACACTTCTTTTGAAAACTGCAACAGTTTAGCAGTCCCTAATGGCAGGCGGAAGTGAATTCCACATCCGCACGGAGTGTACAGTGAAGGAATTGGAGTAGAAGTCGGTAGAGTGTTGAGGGAATTTAAGGAGGTTCCTAAGCTCAGGTCGAGCCTTAGGAAGGTGCACCAGAAGGACGGGCTCGACTTCTTCGACGTGTCGATGATTCTCTTTTTTATAATCAAAATAGTTTTGACCAGAACTCTGCCATCTTGACGGCGTTGCTGGTGGCTTCGGACAGGTCACTCAATGTGCAGGTGGAATGACACATGGAGCAGGACAGGAGGTGAGCCATAGTTTGAGAAAAGCACGTGGAGCCGTTGGTGAGCCTGATCTCTCCCCGGTCTTGTCGGATTGCCGTTCCATCGGACTATGAGACTAAAGGAACAGACATAGCACCTACGAGTATGTCTGCGCACACATTTGTGCACTGCTATATGCTCTGCGCTCTTGGCTAATCTGCGTTCGGATTGGCCGCCGTGGCCGAAATGAGTTCAGTCGGGGGGATATTATTTAAGGATACACAGAATTACTTGCCCATTTTAATAGTAGTTTGGAGAGCATGCATTTGATTACCGGGTTAAATTATGTAAAACAAATCTTTATCAGTGCACCATAGATAGCAATTGTCTAAATCACGTTGTTTATTATTAAAATACGGAACATTTTCGGTAATACCTGATAAAATACTGGATTGCACTGGTACAATATCTGATATTATTGGTAGTAATATTTAATATTACCACTGATAATTAATTTTAATATCATCGAATACTATAACACACGAAAATAAATACCTGATAATATCGGTAACTCCGTGTGTAATATTTTTGTTGTTGTCTTTATTATCAACAGGAAAATCATTTTGCTATCTACTTTCTAAGGAAAAAAGCTGAAAGTAAAATTATGCAGTTTTTTCAATTTATTAAAATAATGACACTTTACAGACACATACATCGATATGAACAAGTAAAATGACTCCATTGCTTTAAAAAATCTATTTGCTAAGCATTTTAGAACGTCTCAGACGTCAAAACCATCTGAGACACTAATCTGCATAAAAAGTCTGGATCTTATAAGAGAGTAAGACCTCTGAGTTCGGTTGGGCTATTTCTTCTGAGTTGCAAGCACGAAACTAGTTTAAAAAAAAAACAATCAGGTGTAAAACTGTTCGTAAAAACCTATTTTCAAAATAAACATCATTTATCAGACCCATGAAACATGTGTAGGATAGAAACTTATACTAAACTCGCTGAATCAAATCTCTTCATCGTTGTATCGATGATTCCAATAGGTTATGAACTTCGACCAGAACTCATACATTGACGGTATTATTAGTGGCTTCAGACAAATTCCTCAAAGTGCAGCTGGAGTTGCACAAAGCAGGGCAGCAGGTAGGATATAGTTTTTGGTGGGTCGACAGTCATACTGGGACTATACAGTGGACGTTAGCCATCGTTAAGTTTTGGAATCAGCCGTTACTCTGCGGAAACCCATACACTAGTTGTTATGAAATAACATGCAGCTAACTGGAGACCTATCCTCTGTCATGAATCCTGCATCCAAGCCTGGAATTAAAATTGTATTTAAATAAAATGTAAAACTTACATTTAAATAAAATTGGAATTATATTCTTCCAAAAAAAACAGAGTCATCTCAATCAGTGCTTAAATGTCAAAATCAAAATTACGAGAACTTACCTAAAAATATAATAAGTATACATAGGCTTCTTTTTGAAGTCCGTTAACATTTAATCCCACGGATAATAACTTTGATAATGGTGCATTGCGTATTACTTATCTTTTATCATACCAATATAAATATAAGATCAGCGTTATTATGACTTATTTAATAGTACCAAACAAATCATACATTAAGAACGACGTAAATAATAATATACGAAACAATAATGGGAGTATCAGCCGAAATATTTATACATGTTCCAAGAGAAAGGAAACATATAACTGGGGAACCTATAACAGGAATAGTGAAGTTTCGTCTGGACAAAGACACAGTGTACAAGAACATTGCTTTATCGCTTCTTGGCAAAGGTCTTTGTCAGTGGGATGCAACGCCTAACACTGTAATTACAACCACGGAAACAATCCTTGCAGAGAAAATTTACTTGCTGAACAATATCACGGATGAAGCTATAAAATTAAGTGCCGGATCACACGAGTACCCATTCGAAATCATTGTACCAGAAAATGTGCCACCATCAGTAAAGACAACTATTGGAGAAATAAAGTATCATTTGGTACTAAAATTTAAAAGGCCTGAATTTCTCACTTGGAATAAGGTATACAAATCAAAAATAACGATCTATCCTAGAATCGATTCCGAACTAACAGACCAACCAGTGATTGCTGCACTAAACAAAACTCTATGCAAATGTTTTTCTTCGAAGAAGCAAGAAATTAGCTTGGAAACTTTACTTGAAAGAGAATATTTGACTCCTGGTGGTGAAAGAAACATAGCGTTTGTTGTTACTAATAACAGTGATAAAATTTTGAAGGTAAAAACAGAATTGTTATGCAAAACCTATTACAAAATTCCTAAGCGTGACAAAAAAGTGTCTAAGCAAAAAGTGATTCGTGCCAGCACGGTGGAGACTCCAAAAATACCGGATAATTGTGTATCAAACATGACGAGTATAATACCAGTGGCTCTTGATATTTGTACGGTAAGACACTCGAACATAATCAACAGAGAGTATAAACTAAGAGTGACTTTGAAGTTACCAATGCCGCATGCAAATGCTTCTGTTGAAATACCTGTGTTTGTTGGAGAAAGTGTTGAAGAAGGTGCAGAAGCAAGCGGGTTCAGTGAGGCCATGGGAGCGCCACCCTCTTATTGGGAGACTATGTTTGAAGACAGAGAAAATGATAATTAAATTGTAATGTTTATAAGAGCATTTTTTAAGTGCAACCGCATACCACTGCAACATTTCCCTTACCCTGTGCTTCGTAATCATTCCGTGATCTTTCTTACGTTTAGTGAAATTTTGTTAGATCAGATCGATATAAATTTAGCCACATTAGGCTGTAACTTGTTGTCAATGAGTGAGTTTATTTAAATCTTGTAATTACATTGTCTGTTTTCTTTATTTAATTTTAATAGTGATGTTTCACTGTTGTAAGGTATTAATAAAAGGTGCAGTATTTTATTGTCTACTAAAATAATTGTGTTAAAATATGTGTGGCTGGTTGAATTATACCGTATAGGTACCATATTGAGGATGACTCTGTTTAGATGCAGTTTATAAAGATCCTTCCCACTCGAATGTCATTGGCAGAGGAGCGCTGTTGGTATACATTAGTAAAATTGTATTATGAAATGTAATGAAAAGTAAAATGACGATGTTTATTCTGATTTTGGCCACGCACCATCAGATCCTTGTACACACGGCTACACATCAAGCTATAAATTTCCAGTATTAGCTGACCTCGCATTGTTCCCGATCTTTTTTAAGATGTAGGTAACTATTTTTTTTAAGTACGCTTTAGCTCAATAAATACTTGAACCCATTATACATGTTTTTTTGGTTTAGCTCTTTTTGAAATGGAGTGTTTGGTTAAACTAATCAATTCAAAAAACCAATATTACCAACAATAAAGCGCAGAAAGATTGATTGAATATAATTTATTGTAAACGAAAATTTATACACAACTATAATATTGATCAAACCAAAAAATATAAGGTATACTCGTATACAGGTGTTACTCTAGGGTTACGCCCTGTATACACCTTATATTTGTTGGTTGCGCTGTATTGCGCTTCTAGAAGTGCAATACCTGTCAGGTAGTGTTTCAGACCTGGGGCCTTAGTCTGCTATTGCAATAGTGTCAGAATGGTCTATCATTGATTTAATAAGGCCCCTAGCCCACGGCGTATTGAAGCGCGTTCGAAACTCGTTTGACGTGCGTACAAAGGGTAATTCGTCTGCGCGTGGTCTTATTAAATCAATGATAGACCATTCTGACACTATTGCAATAGCAGACTAAGGCCCCAGGGATGTTGCGGATATTCGCATACGCATCGATTTCGAAATCCGCATCCGCAATAATCGATGCGGATGTTCATGCGGACGCAGGTGTAGCGCAGGTCGCGACAAGAAAAAAATGGGTGTGGCTTGCGATTGGCGCATGCCGTGGGCAAGTGCTGATTGACCAAAAGGAGCCAAGATTTTGGTGACAAGATCCGAAGCGATTGCTATTTTTTATCATATTTTGTATCTCGTAAATCAGTCTTAACGTGTTACTTGCGCTTATCGTATGAAAATTGCAATTTTTGAGTGTTTTAGTGAGTATTGTCTGTTTAATGCGAGTTTACTGCAGTTAATAGTTTATTGGACAAGTGAATTCACAATGTCACCAGCGACACAAAGTGAAAATTGGCCTTTTTTTAAACAAGATGAACATGATGAAGATTGTAAAATATGCAATTACTGCACCAAAACGAAGATTCTTAAAAAAAAAGTTAAGACCCGCATCCGCATCCGCGGATGTCAAAAAATCTGCATCCGTAATTACATCCCTGTTTCAGACCATCAAACTGGATTATTTCCGTTAAGAAAAAAAATCGTTACGATAGATTTATTGTAAAGCTACTAATTGCGTCAGCAGTAGTCCATTTTATTTTCAACTATGTTCCTTAGGGAAAGTTGCAAGTTGGTAAAGCTGCGTAGAAAAAGTATTGTGCTTTTAGAGTTACACCTTGGTTAAACCTTGCTACATACAATCAGCACAACAATTTGAAAATATATTGAAAAATATCTATTTTCGGCTTTTGCCACTGAAAACAAAACAATGTAGTAATCTACTTTTTATCAGTTATCCGTAACTTTGCAATCATAGATAATTAATTATAATAATAAATATAGCGTCACTTGGATGGAAAGTACCTTTATACTTAGCTAAAGATAACAATATTAAAAGATAAAGACAATAAATCATTTTGATGCCGTGTTAGTGACAAGCAATATGCGTCATCTTTATCGCCTCAATTATACTGTTGTAATTTCTGTATATAGAGGCGTTGAGTCGACATAGCATTTTTATTTTTACATTCTTACGGCATTTCATACAAACTTTGAACTGATTTGTTTTCGACTGATTTTTTTTAAAACTTCATACGCATGTGTCTAAAAAGTTGACATAGAATATGTTTCTATGGAAAATCTAAAATCGGCCTTATTTAGCGGTGCCACTATTTTTTTTTTATGTTCTTTGTCAAATTTTTAGGCCTATGTATCTTGCTTATGCGTATGAAGTTTAATTAAAATCGGTTCAGTCATTTCGAAAACAAATAAGTTCAAAGTTTGTATGAAATGCTTTAAGACGTTAAAGCTCTTAAGTGTTTTATAATATTACTAGCGACCCGCCCGGCTTCGCACGGGTGCAATATTACACATATAAACCTTCGTCTTGAATCACTCTATCTATTTTTAAAAAAACCGCATCGAAATCCGTTGCGTATTTTTTCCGTATTTTGCATAGGGAAAGACAGCGGGAAGCGACTTTGATCTATGCTATGTAGTGATTCCTTTCATCATTCTTCTGCCCTTATACCAATTTATTTGGGGTCGGCGGTGCATGTTTTCTTCTTCTATACCATTATTCGTCATCTCAACAGTCACCCCCTTTCAAACCATACCATCCTTCACACAGTCCATCCATCGTTTCTTTGGTCTTCCTCGACTCATATAGCCGTACATATTTATTCCCAAAACTGTCCTCACGATCTTTTTCCTCATTCCTCCGCAGCGTGACAACCGTTTACCACTCAACTTTTTTTGTATTTACTAGCCGCCTAGAAAACTGCTGATTTTAAGGGCCAAACATAAAACTTTATCTAATCACACAAAAAGTTTTTTAACGAAACGTCGAGATCACAAACAATTTGTTTGTCTAACTTCTGTTGTTCTTGGATACCTACTCGCTTAACTTGTCTTAAGTTCGAACGCTCGCGGAAGTAAATTTACACAATGTTAGATTTTAGTTCAGGTAGGTCAATATTATTTTTGTGAGGATAGGATCTGGGGAGTATCGGTGACCCAGTCCCATATCTAATGTATTTCTTACTAATGCATGAACATGTGATGCGGAAGAATGAGTAAAATGTCGTGAGGAAAGTTTTGAGTATAAATGTGGATGAGTATAAGAGTAGACCAAAGAAGCGACGGATAGACTGTGTGAAATGATTTGGGATAACGGCAAGGGAATGACGATGGTCTCAAAATGGTGAAGGAGCGCATAAAAGAAGCCCACGACTTAGCTACAAACGTTTACTTAGCTTGGTTTTGTACGAAAACGTTTGCGGGATCATCTACTGCCATCCACGGCCACGCTACGCCCGATTGCGTGGCTAGCAAAAAACACAAGTAACTTAACGTATTAAGTTACTAACTTGGCAAACCTCTGTTTCATTCTACTTAACAGTGAACGGACTTAACATTAGTGTGTAGTTATAATTCTCCTGCCCATATCGTAATTTATTTGGGGTCGGCGGAACATGTTTTCTTCTTCCATACTCTATTACTTCTCATCTCAGCAGTCGCCCCTTTTCTAGCCATATCACACTGTCCATTCATCCTTTCTTTGGTTTTCCCCAACTCTAATAGCCATCTACGTTCCACAATAATACATTCGTACATATTAACAATTTATTATTATTTATTTTATTTAATTTAATTTATTCTCTCTTCACAATGTTGGTTTTCTTAAAAAAAAAACAACAACAACAATTCACAACAACAACAATTAACAACAATTAACAACAATTATTATTCTTACTACGTTTTCCTCATTTCTCCGCATGACAATATTTTCATACGTTTAATTGCCAAACAACTCTTCAGTCACCGGTGCCACTGATATCTTTTTACCACTTCAGACTTTCTCTTATGTATTCATTTCTTATTTTGTCTAGTGCTTTTATTTTCTATATAAGGCCACCAAGATACAGGCTGTGCCTAGTTTGGGGCCCACGGCTACGTGTACTTTTGAATTCTTTTAACTTTCCTCACTGCATTTTGTTTGTCTATGTTGTATGTTACCTAACTTGTTTGTGTCATTTTTATTTTTTATTTATTCGTGTTAAATCACACATCCCCCCCCTTCCCACGGTATTCTCCCCTTGACATAAGAGTGTATTATCTTACAACTATTAGCGAAAGATTCTGTGGATAGATCCGCATCTCTTTCACGCAAAAACTACTCGAAAAACATAAGAAACGCAAAATAACGCTTAAGCTTTAATTGATAATGATAATGTGTGTAAAAAATAAATTTACACACGCACAGCCGCGGGCGGATCTAGTCAAACATAATATCTGACCAATATAAGTAACTGCACTAACTGCCATGGTTCATGTGTTGTTTTAGGTTGACAATCCGGTATAAAATTACCTACCTTGTTCAAACTTGTTTGAGTTTGAATTTACACTTTGTACGTGAGATGCATACAGGCAGATAAATTGTTGTGTGATACTTGATCGACCTCTGCAGGGATCGTGGTGAGGAGTTATGTTTAGTCGAACACTTTGTAATTAATAAACTAATAGAGATAGTTTAGTTTTAAGCACTAGAGTTTAGACTATGGAACTGTCACTTTGGTCTTAAAGTAAACAGGTTTAATTTTGATTTTAGACCAATGATTGTGACATGTTTTGAATTTTAATGACATGCAAATTATATCCAACTTTGTGGCCAGTAAAGCAATTACGAGGTCAAATATATACCGCACAGGTACATGATGTAATACGGCGTGATGAGGAAAAAAAAATAGAAAAGTAGGTTACTTTGTATAAAATAAATGACAGACCCATTCTTCCTGGAGTAGACCTTTGCATACACTTATCCATAGTAACTTATATGATCATAGTTCATATTATCACACATTATTATGAATTTCCACCTCGATTGTACAGCAATATAGGTAACTTAATAAGCCAATAGATGGCGCTAACTGGGTGCCGATAAAGCCTGTCCCCGCTTCAATTACCTCATGTAAATGGATGGCAGTTATTGCACGAGACGGCAACGATACAGCGACGATGTAGGCACGACGTATTCTGATTTAGAACATGTAACTCCTTCAAAACATTGTGCTGATGGACGCATTAAATAGTACAGGGGTCATGGTATATTAAAGTCGGTCACATAAACAGAATACAAAAAAATGCAACATTTTAAATTCACAGCATCTCAAGCCTGATAGATTGTGATTGAAATGTATTGTAATTTATGTGCATATTTGCTTATTAATCAGCAATAAATTATGTTTTACAATGGCGGTCTGTGAGTGACAGATACGTGTAAGCGTGTCGTTTCAAACAACTAGATAACTAGGTTATATTGTTTCAGTTTAGAAGGAGCTTAGTGATTCTAAGATGAAGAGAAAATGTAATTAACTGGGTTAGTGTTTGTTACATAAAGGGGGCTCGTCGCTATTTTGGTCGATTTTCAAGATATGCTTCGTTTTTTTTTGCAACCCTTTTTGATGTCGGTGCGTGGATTAGTGGCCATTCCTGACATAACGAGTCTCTTCTGTGTTTCGGAAAGCAAGTTAAGCCGTTGGTCACGGCTGTCATTTAAAGTTTTGACGTGAGTCGTTAGGGATTATTAGAAGTCCAAAAATTTTACCAAGGGACATCATGTGACCCAGTGATTTGACCTCCACGAGGAGGTCAAAGAGGCAGTCATTCCTTATAAAATACTGGTATTCAACTGCATCCGGTTAGACTGGAAGCCGACCCCGACGTATTTGGGAAAAAGGCTAGGCAGATAATGGTCTGCAACTGACTGAACGAATGTAGGTACACACGGAGCACATGGAGCTGTAAATTTCCAGTATAACTTGGCCTCGCTTTGTATAGATTTCATATACAATGAGAGATCCGCATAAACTGGTTTTGTATAGCATGATTGGACGTCGTGCGTACCTAAGCATGTAATTTCAAGTAACTGAGGCATTAACACGGGAGCTCGGTAAACGTTACGGAGGTAAATGGGAACGATTGTATATTTTAAATGGTAATTTCACAGAATAATCGGCCTCTAATGTTCCCACTGCTGGGACACACGGCCTCCTCTCTATGAGAGGGAATGGGCTGTCATCCACCACGCGGGCCCAGTGCCAGTGGTAGATGTCACATGTTTTCGAGTGTCTAGTTCTAGGATATGCCGGTTTCCCCACAATTTTTTCCTTAACCGTTTTACGGAAGGGACCATAATTTCATTTCACGTATTTTTACATTTAAATTTTAAAACATTATTCAGGGTGATACCAATTGCATAAGTCGCAGTCGCAAAAAAAAATAAGTTTCGATTAAAAATTCGTACGTAGTTACATTGCGTTTACGTAGCACGTTCGTGCTAGCTGCTTTGGAATAGTATTGTTTCAATATAGTAGTAGCTAGTGAATCTAGCATGTAGCGGAAATCTAATTAGTTTACTGATCTAGTGTTTGTTACTTAGAGTAGCTATTGGTTTGGACATCTAGCACAGAACGACTTATTAATCTAAACCAGTCCATCTAAACTACGTATAGCAGATCATTCAGATATTTCTTTTTTGTTTACTGTCCATATATGTAAAATTAGATTTTATTGTTAGTTGCTATAAAAGCCAAATAAGTGCAATTGTCCGCACTAGTAAACCTAAATTTTTATTAGTAGGTACTGTTTGTTCCGTTCCCATAGACAAGCCATGAAAACGGTTTTGTGGGGCATACTAAGTTAAGATTTATTGTAAGCTATCCATGAATAAAAATGAAAAAAAAAGAGCGGTCAATACCATCTTTTCTATAAAATATTGACAGGAAATGCTCTAGATATAGACCTTGGACTGCATTCCGCACCAATGAGTCTATTCTCCGTGACCGGTTGGGGTGGGGGTGAGCTGCATCCGGTTAGACTGTAAGCCGACCCCAACGTAGCTGGAAAAAGGCTAAGCAGATCATGATGGAATTTTTAATTCCTGATGGTGAGCATTGAAAATCCAACGAGATGATTTTTAGGCATGCATATAGATTTCACATGTTACTCTGAACGAGGCATAAGTCGTAATCGACTGCACATGAAACCCGTCAGACACACTAACGGGAATATTACTGACTAGTATTCAGCATAACTGTTCTATCATACACTCAAGGTATTCGCCGAAGACACCACCCGCCTAATAATCGACGTGCTAACTAATTAGTGCTTCTAGAACCGATTATGATGAAATTGGCGAATTGCATCTAGGAATATTAACTTGCATACTGCGAATTGCATAATGTTCTTATCATTTAGTGGCGGTAGTTTGTTCTGTCCGTAAAGGATTTTGGTCAAAATTTGTGTAAGTCCAGCAGAATTTAAATATATCTTGGATCATAACCTACAATAAGTTTTCCAATTTAAATTATTATTGCGCTAACTGAGAAGCTACGGCCAATCGAAAATTGACTACAATTACAGTCATTTGTTTTAAAAGTTGATCACGTTGAAAATATATACTAGGCCGGCGTGGTCCTCGAATCGTCTAAGGAATGTAGAGACTATGTTACTGAACTCCATTGTAAAACTAGAATAATTATTAGTTCGAATAACTTTGTCAAAATCCAGAAAAGGGAAACATATTTAAAGTAGCTCTATTTCTATTCTCGGGCGACATCTGTATTTGTTGGTTTAGAATTAAGTAAACTACTATTTGAGATATATTTCAATTCTGTTTGTCTTACAACCAGAGTTCATAGCAAAATGCGCATGGTACTTTCTAAGAAATTATTGTAGATTTAAATTAAGTTTCTAGCAGTGGGTAGGTATGCTGCAGATGTGTACAAACAATCTCAATTCACAAACAATAAACAAAAATGGGTGTGTTATTATTTTAATGATTGAAATCTTTCTAAGAATCCATACAAGGATAACAAATGCATGAGTAACTTATATACAATGGATTTTCATTCAGGATTTTTTTAAAAATAAAGAAAGATATAAAAATAAAAATAAAATGACGATGATATAATGACGTCTTTGACTACACGGTTGGCGCAGTGGCTGAGAGATTGGCTGCTGCGCTGCGTGTCGCGGGTTCGATCCCCGCACGGAACAAATATTTGTATGGTCTACAGGTAGTTGTTCCGGGTCTGGCTGATTGTGTATGTGAGTATAAAGGCCTGGTCAGACCAGATGCGTGGCGTGACGTGCATGTGTACACGCGCGTGGTGACGCGCGTGAACCCCTGACATACCGGGTTACGCATACGAGTACGCTTACGCTTACGCATACGAGGTACGCACGCAACGCACCGGTCCTTTGCGTATCCAGCAATTCTTGTGCACGATGTCTGAAGAAGATTGGGTAAATGGACCAAGTAGTTCATCTGATGAAGAAGAAGCAATATTACTGTTATTGTGACAGAATATTCCTGGGTGTGCCAAAAAACAAGGGGTTCAAGTTTTATATGACATATTTTTTACTCTTTGTTTTTTTGTGTTGTACAAACAATTAGATTTTCTTTAATTTCGTTATTCATCATTAAAACCGAAACAAAACATCACTTACTATCGGTAAAACTTGAAAACAAATACAACTGAATGCGTAAGTCACGCGCGTAGTCACGCGCAGCAAAGATACGTGCGTGTTCAAACTTGTTCGGTGTGACGTCCAATGCGGAATGCCATTGACTACAACGTTATTACTGCACGCATCAATGTGACGTTGCGGTTCCGCTCTGCGTAGGTACGCAGCAAGTTTGACACATGGCAGCTGCAATGCGTAGCGTTACGCATGTAGTCTACGCGCACGTGTACGTCACGCAAGCGGTGTGCCATGTCTCTATAAAGTTCCATATATTACAACGTCATGGTACGTGCACGTGCATGTGCACGTCTACGTGTACGGATCCGGTGTGTTTCGGCCTTTAATGTTTGTAACGCACCCACGATACAGGAGGAATTCCTAGTGCGGGGCAACGTTAAAAAAAATTATAAGTTGAATGTAAATGTTTAGTTTTAATTATTCCTTAAGGTGGATGCGCAAGGGTAATCATTCAAATCATCAATACAGCCCTCCAAGTGCATATAATTCCATTGAGTGACTGTTTCATGAAATAGCTATTGAATGGGGTTATATGAACTTGGAGAGCTGTATTGATGATTTGAATGATTATATTTCTGTAACTCCATACGTGTTATTGGCGCGATTCATATTTTCATCAACATACGACCTGACACTGACCTGCAAATTGCAATTAACGTTAGAAAATTTAAATTTCGCGGGCTACCCTTACGCATCCACCTTAATTAGCTTTGATTCTTTGATGTATTTATGTTCTCATGAAAGATACTACTAAATCCATGCAAACAAAGTCGCCAGCAACAGCTAGTATATCTTTCTCATCTTGAAAATAGAATCCCCTGCATACGTAACGTATGTTCCACTCGAGCGAAGGTTATATATTTAGCAGTGCTCTGAAATATTTAGGTTGTTTTTGATTGATCGAGGGCTTATAATGATTGATTGGGTCTATTCGAAATGCCTATCTTTCTGTCTTTCATCAGGATTGGTAATAATGTATTATGAGGTATAAACGTCTTTACTTCCAATATTCACTATATCAAAAACTAGCTGTGGCCGGCCACTTTCGTTCGCGTGAAATTGTTATAAAAATACAATTATCCCCGTGTTTGTAACATTTTTCATTGATGCGTCGCTCCTATTGGTCGTGGCGTGATGTTATAAAGGGTGTAACAAGACCCTTAACGAAACCTAAAGGCACTAGTTCTTCCCATTATTGCGATTTTTTTTTTGTTCTAGACCATACCTGGGAACCTTCTAGTTACGGAGATATTGGGGGTCAAAGTTCTAACTTTTTCGCAGATCAAAACAGTCATGTTTTTAATGCAAGATTTTTACTTTAAACACCTTCACGACCCCCGTACTATTCAATCCATCCATCAGCTCAATTTTTTGAGTCCTACCGTAAAACGTAATTTTTAACCCCAAAAAAAAGTCGTTTCCCAGCAATATTTTTTGCGTAGAGTTACTTAGTTTGATGTACAGAATGCTTGCTTGACGGGTCCGTGAAGGATCCTTTTACAACATGTATAGCCTACAGCCTTCCTCAATAAATGGGCTATCCAACACTAAAAAAAAATTCGATTCGAATCAGTCGTTCCTGAGATTAGCTTCTACCAAACAACTTTACAGCGTTATCATTTTAGTAATAGCAGTTGCCCGACTACAAAACAAAACACAAACTCTGGTTAAAAATATTAGTATTTACATTATGTGAAACTAGCTGTTCCCCACGGCTTCGCTCGCGTTCTGGTCGGAAATTATCCCACGAGTACGTTGTAAATATAGCCTAAGGCACTCGGGAATAATGTAGCTTCCTATTAATGAAAGAATTTTCAAAATCGGTTCAGTAGATCCAGAGATTACCCCCTACAACCTTACAAACTCACAAACTTTACCTCTTTATCATATTAGTAAGAAGTATAGATAGATACCCGTTCTCATAACACCGTACATCAAGATTACTTGACACCTAAGTCATCATCTTCATGCCCTTCTCCCGTTCTATTTGTGGTCTGCGCAACACATTTTTTCCCCCATTCTCCCTTGTCAGACGTCACGACATCAATTACTCCTTTCTCTTTCATATTGTTACGTCGGTTGCCTTACGAGAACATTCTAGACTACGTGCGAGTCTCGAATATTCGTGTAAGGACCTGTTTAGAAGGTTAGAGTCTAGATTGTTCCACTATAGAACCGTCTAGAAGATTCGAGAAACATGTGGAAGGTTCTCGAAGGATGTTGCTTCACTATGGACTGTGAAGAAGGTTCGAGAAGGTTGTAGATCCTTCTCGAAGGATCGGTCGGCATATAGTAGCCGTTTGCGGGAGTCAGTCTGATTTTGACTACACAACTAAGCGAATCGATGTGAACTAGAAGTGAGATATCTAAGTGAATCATTATTGGAAATCAGTAGTGTATTTGTGATTAAGTTTTGAGTGTTTTGTAATTAAAAAAGTTATTCGTGTTTAACCGGTAGTATTTAATTTATCCCATACCCACCTGGTAACAATATAATTCTTCATACAATCCTACGTAAATGTCTTAAATTTTATGTTACCGCCTTCGCATCGACACGCTAGTTAAAATTACCAGTAACTGCCCATTCCCGAAACCCGCAAGAAGCTATCACCAACCTATGATGCAATAACCATTTAAATCACCATCACACCGGGTCATCGATCTAGATAATCGTGTTAAGCCGTAACACCGGGCTAGATAGACTGAATTTACTGCACGTAAAGCAAGTTTATGGCTTCGATACAATAATTGGTTTATCGCCTTTCCCATTAAACTGAATAAATTAATACAGGCTTTATATTTCTCCGGGAGAGTTTGGGTAGAAGTTCTCAGTACTAAGACTAGTTGGATTTAAAATGTAGGAAGTAAAAAATATTACAAATAGTTCTGAAAACGTTTTCATTAAAATCATAATCTGCCTAGCCTTTTCCCAACGGGTTTAAGGTCGGCTTCCAGTCTAACCTGATGCAGCTGAATACCTGTATTTCACATGGAGCGACTGCCAAACTGACCTCCACAACTCAGATAGTACTTACTTGGTAATACGACACCCTTGGTAAGACTTGTTTCCACTGACTAGATGTAACGACAGTCAAAGATCTACAAATTACTGCCGGGATCAACGGCTTAACGTCCTTTTCGAGGAACGGAGGAAACTCGGTACGTAATGGGTGGTCACCCATCCACGGACCAACCCAGGCAAGCGCAGCTTAACCTGAAGATGTCCCAGAGTGGCTGTTATTATTTAGCCCCAAGCTCCTTCTCCAAAGTTTTCATTAAAATAACTTTGAATAATTATCAGGATAGCCCATGCCTACAATAAACGTATATAAGAATAGTACAAACGAATTAAGACGTCACTACAAAATGCATACTCATCTAGCTGTTTAGACTCAAGAAAATCAACCCATAACTTTCCCACTTCTGATATAAGGTTGCCTCTCTGTTAGGGTTCGTTTTTACATAAGGAAAAAATCTTCCTAAGTGTAAAAATCCTCCCGCGTGCTCAAGGATGGGCGAGCGCCCAATTTTATACTCAAAGTCAATACTTATACAGTCCTTTGTTCGGTGAAAGCAAAGAAGTGCGCGAGGAGAGTGCCGCTTTCTGAAAACGGATCCCTTAGAGGCTGGATTCCACCATGTGGGCCCAGTGCAGTATGGTAGGATATAACAACATGTCTTCGAATGTTCGATTTTGCGACATGAAAGTTTCTTAATAATGTTTTTTTCCACCGTTTTTAGAACATAACATGTTTACATATCAATAACAGACATAATACTTGGATTACTACTGATATCAAAGTACATACTTGACACGTGCATCACTCAGTATTAATTTCAACCATGATTGTCTTGTTATTTATCGGAAGTATCTATTGTGAGGTACTTATAGATTACTCGTGAAAGCCAGTACAATCAACAAATAAAATTAGTCAGCAGCCGAGAAAACAACAGTTTTAGTAGGAAAAACACAAAAAAATTGTGTGTAAAATGAGCACAAATCCGTTTAATGGCAGTAAGCTTGCCCTGTATAACATGTGAATGTTCAATCATTCTCCCCGTCATTGCGATCTTTTTTTTTCCAGACTATACCTGGGAACCTTCTACTTATTAAGATGTGGGGGGGCCAAAGTTTTTGACAAGTTTGTTTTTTTGTTTTAACTTTATTTTAACCGACCCCGGTACTATTCAATACATCCATGAGCTTTAATGTTTTAAGTACGTTACATTGAGTCTTAACGTAAAACGTAATGTTTCTCTCAAAAAATAAAAGTAATTTCTCAGCAATATTTTTTGCCTAGAGTTACTCAGCTTGATGTACAGAATGCTTGGTTGACGGCTTCGTGATGGGACCGGTTACACCCTGTATACTATATGCCTCGGGTACAGTCTGACTGCACGACTACACGAGTTTCACTAAAATAAGAGGCGAGCTTGTAATATTTGCGATGCCACGTGCGGTCTGTTAAACAACATCATTTCAAACAACGTAGCATCTCTCTCTTGTTAATCCGACCGTAAGTTGAACATCTCGCACACGTTCTACGGTTGGGTAATAACATATGTATAAGTTCAAAATCTCTAATTCTCCTGCGGATTACACAAGATCACTGGACAGACGTTTGTAGGTTGCTCATCTTGAGCCTAATTGTAGGTATCCAATCTTAAACCGTGAACGCGCAACGTTGTGTAAATACTAAGGATTTTTGTTTCAGTATTACAATTGTCCTACAATATTTTGGTTTATTTTTTTATGGCAAGCACATTATGTCATCATCGATTGGAATTAATTTAGATCTTAAGAATTACTAAACTATTAACTAAATTAATTATTTTGAAATTATATTTGGTACTAGCTGTGCCCGCGATCTTCGTCCGCGTGAAATTATTATAAATATGTATCTTACCTATTTGAACCGGATTGTGATAACAGTTACAAGAGTTTTATTTTTTTGCTCGGCACTTATACCTTTTTCTAAAATAAAAGTAGCCTGAGTTACTCCTTGTAACATCTATAAGCCAGTGAAAGACCTGACAAAATCAGTGCAGCTGTTTCGGAGATCACAGACAGATAAATAAACAGACGAACAATACATTAAAAAAAAAGATTTTGTTAAGTACCGTACCTATATACTTTCATATGCATTCAGTTTCTAAACAGTCACTTCAATTGTATTTAGGTACTTGTAAATATTCTCTGCGCGTTCATGATAGGCCCAGTGCCATTGTAGGTTCATTAGAATAATTATAGTAGGCTAATGAAGATACTTGCATTGTATAACTTAATAAGAAGAAAGCATTTTAGAACTGTCAAACTTATTTTCATTAAAAAACTTAAGAAAATTCTAGCGGCATAAAAGTGAGACAAGACTGCTGCGATGACGAGTAATAGAGAAGTATTGAAGAAGAAGAAGACATGCTGCGCCGACCACAAATAAGTTGGGATACGGGCAGGGGAATGATGATGAACGATTGATGAATTGATGACTTAATGATAATTTGTTAGTCATTTGACATTGATATTTATTTAATTTTGACATTGTATTATCATCTTGATTTCCATTCAGTATTTAGACAGGGTGGAAACTTCTGTACATGAAACTAAGTAACTCTACGCAAAAAATATTGCTGGATAATGACTTTTTTTTTGTAATTATTTAGTTTAATATGTTGATTATTCTTTTTTATAATAATTACTAATTATTTGATTGACATATAAGGTAGATTTTTGAGGAACTAATTATGTATTATTAAGATGTCATGTATAATGTTTCAAAAATCACACCAATAAATGAATTTGAATTTGCTGATGAGTATTTCGGATGGTCATAAAACCTATTCGCCGTTTTGGGACAGTGATTAAAATGTGTAATGTGAATATGAGACAACGATAATGGTACGATGTTAACTGTTAACACGTTTCATTGCACGTATAGTTTGCATACAAGGAGTGAAGTGTTAATCAATTTTATCGTACGTCATTACAATCTACGAGTAGGAAATATACATTTTACAATTGATCAATGTATGAAAATTACACGATCTAGAAAAGGTGAGATATAAAAGAGCCTTTAGACAAATTCTGAAAAAAAAAACAACGGGATAAGTAAATATAAAATCCTTAACTAAATACTTTTTTACTGAAATCAAATAGGTTAATCGAAAAAATATTTAACTGACTGGCCGACACTTCGCGTGACTAGAGCGCTGGCTCTTTCTTTGGCAAAATAATTAGTATTGCCATTCAACGTGGCAATGCTGCCAGTCTTTTGGGCACGTTCCTGGATGACAGCGATGCGGAGGATTACTGTCCTATTGTCGTCGTTGTATATAAAAGGACTATCTTTTCATTCGCGAAATATTTTAACAGTAACTTCTGTAAGTCGTAAAGTCGCCAAATCAAAGAAAAAAAAATGTGAGTGTTTTTGTTTTTAAATTATTATAATTCTTCACTCTCTTGAGACATTTTGCATAAAACCTTTACACCCAACTCTAGAATGAGACGCACCCACATAGTAAACTAGCGTAATGGATGTTGAAAAATAATTATGTTGTGGGTCAAGTTTTTTTTTGAATAAAAATATACTTAGGTAAAATAAACTTTTGAAATGACTTCGTTATAACCGTTAGATGGTTCTCTGAAAGTATTTCGAGTATGAATAGTTAGACCTTATATTATGCAGGTACTGACTTTTAGTATTACGTATTATTTTATTGCTATTCGTAGTCTGTATATCATGTACAGAATATACATAATATAATATAACCTTATTTAACCAAAAAACTAAAATGTTCAAATAATAGAAAAAAAAAAATGACGGTCATATCTTCATTATAGACTATCAATTAATCTTCATCAATTCATTCATTCATCAACCTAACCTAATCTAACACTTTCTATCCCTGCTTACCCCTATATCCATACAAGCGCAACGTATATTCATTCCACACAGTGAGACCTCCCCAGTCTCCATCATTAAGATGCATTGTTAATCTCTGACATTTCTCAGCTATAATTAAGAATTCTCTTTTGGCATTTCTATTGGAAATTATTTAGAGCTAATTCGAGATTGGAAAGGTTTAAGGTCCTTCAAGTTATGTAGGCGTTGTGATGATGGGATAGACTGGTTAATTTTGATTATTTATTGATTTATTTGTTTTAAAATGGGTTAAGACAAGACGAACATCATTCATCATTCTCCTGTCTATATCACAATGTAATTGGTGTCGGAGCAGCACGTCTTCTTCCTCCATACTTCTATATTACTCGTCATCTCATCCAACATCTCCTTTCTTACCATATTATCAATGACATCACTTTGGGCCCTATCCGAATACCAGCGCTGTGACGTTTTTTAAATGTTACAGCACCATGCTTTTGGCTTCGTACAGGATTAAGAAATGTTATGCACAGATAGAAAATTTTGTTGTCTGCAAATAAACACGCTGTTTTTTACTTTTATTAAATGTAATTTTAAATTTTAGTACTTCACTTTTCACTTTATGTTAATTTATTTATTTAAAAAAGTTATTTATGCGCTATTGTATCCTGAAACCCCAGTTTAACCTAGCTCAGGAAAATAAGCAACTGTGATCTATTTTAAATGTTAAGATAATATTTTATTGAAAATGTGCCCCTTTTTTATAATTGTAGGTGTGATTATTATTATTATACATTAAATAATGCCACTATGAAGATATTCAGAGTATTCGGGTTATATTATATCAAACAAAATTGAATATGAATGATATACGAATAAGTTTTACTGACTTTTCTAATAGGCGGTTATAGCAATAGACATCAGTTTCAAGATAAGTCTGGATTAAAATCTTACAAATACTTGATTTCTAAGTTTTCTCAGGGACATTTAAACTTCAACTAAGTAATTAACTCGTTAAAATAAGTTTGGTGAAATACTCGTGCTGAAAAGATTAGATCCGTAATTAAATGTTGACCTAGTTCTGAAATAATCTTAGTTTGAAGATTAAAATTAAGAAGATCGAAGGGTGGGCCAAACGTTTTGCGTTCTTATACATTTTTATGGTAAATGTGTGGTGAAACCTTTTGAACGAAAGCATAAAATTAAAAAGAGCTTATTTCGCGATGTACCAATAGCCAGTACTTACCGAATAAATTAAAAAATGGAACAATATTTGTATGTAATTATCTGCCAATTAAGTTATCGGGAACTTATTAGTAGGTGGTGAAAATGGGCATAATACGCTTCATGAAACGATTGACGTCCTAAGAAGATTTTCTCGAATAAAAACTTACAATGATCACTGGTAATGAGGGTCCTAAAAATTCAATAATATAAAACATTCATACTAATTTTGGTAAAAGTGGAAATCGTACCAAAATATCCGCATTGTCAGAATATTCATATTGTTCATAATAAAATACAATTAATATAAAATCACTTACCATTCCTCCCGCGGTAAAAGATCACAATTCACACTGTGTTAGTCATTTTTAAAAACACTTTGAATTTACATTTCATTCCAAAACTTTTAATCAAATCAGTTTGAAGTCAAACATTATCAGAAGTTAATAATTATTTCATAAAACTGATTCACTCAAAACCAAACTTAAAAGTGATTGCTACATAATATTAAAATTGTTTTTGTTCAAAATTAAAATATTTACTAGAATTATAATTATCATTAAACAAATTCACAAACACATACTTTTATCATCGTAAATCAAAAATCTTTAAAAATTCCACAAACACTCGAAAGTTTTCGCGTTGCTCGTAGCGCGTAGGCGGCGTAGCGATCGTGCGCTACGAGTGCTACGAATCGACTGAGGTGGATTGCTGGTAGTTCCTCCCGAACGTATTCGGGAACGTCTCATATAAATAAATAAAGCGTATGATCTCTTAAGAGATATGTTACACAGTTTTTTCTGTGTGTAAAATATGAGGTAATGAATGAACCAATCACACTGTAGTACAGAAATATACGAGTATCTGCGGAAATTATGTATAGGATTTACTCCTGTAATGCTTTTTAATTACTACTAGGGACATCGCGTACTACGCGGCCATGGCCAATGATTTTGGCCGCAGAAGCTTCGACCAGGAAGAAAGTTTGGTCACACGACCGGCCGTTCGACCAGTTTTGTTCAAGATAGTGGCCGGTCGTGGCATAGTCGTGGCTGCGTAGTGTGTGATATCCATTAATCACAGAATAATCATTCTCGCGGGGATTTTTTGTCTGTCTAGCTTCGACAACAACTGTAGATATTATGAAGCATTTTATTATAGAGAAGGCTGAGCCCCTTAAACGTCCACTTTTTATCACCAAACATGGCGGCCCTGCTTGGCGCGAGAAATACTTATGGTGGTACTAGAGTAAATTATCATAATCAGCCTATAATGTTCCCACTGGGATATAGGTTCCCTCTCTCTAAGAGGGAATGGGCTATAATCCACCACGCGGACACAGTGCGGGTTGGTAGATGTCACATGTCTTCGATTTTTTGGTTCTAGGACATGGCGATTTCTTCACGGTGTTTTATTCACTGTTTTGAGAGCAGTGGTGATGAAATAAAGTTATGTGCCTGCCTGGGTTCGAACCTACGAACTAATGTTCGAAAGTCGGGGCCGCCACCACTAGGCCACCGCTGTTCTGCTGGAGTAAATGATGAGATATTATTATGTTACTTACCAAATCGGGTAAAATGCGATTGGGTTTGCTACAGGAATTTCTTCGTAGCAGCACGATATAAAGGGTGTAACAAGACCCCGAATGGCACTTATTCTCCACGTCATTGCGATATTTTTTTTGTTCTAAACCATACCTGGGAACCTTCTAGTTACGGAGATATTGGGGGTCAAACTTCCAACTTTTTTTACAAGTGTTTTTTTGAAATGCATGTTGTAATGTAAGTTTTTTACTTTAAACTCGTCTACGACCCCCGTACTATTCAATCCATCCATCAGCACAATGTTTTGTGTGCGTTACATTGAGACCTACCGTGAAACATGATTTTTTACCCCAAAAAAAATGTCGTTTCCCAGCAATAATTTTAAGTTACATAGTTTGATGTACATATGCTTGGTCAACCAAGCATATGTACATCAAACTAAACTAACGGCTTCTTGAGGGGTCCTGTTACGCCCTGTATAGACTTCCTACTAGAACGTTAAAATATTTTTGGCAAAATATCTAAGGGAAGACTAGAAAACAAAACACCTCGTGTGCTTCCTCTGGGAATACAGACACAATATTATGTAATACTAATAAGTTTATTGGTATATAAGTTTATTTATATATTTTTTTTAATCTTTGGCAAAGGTTTCGCCATAAATAATACAGTTTACTTTCTACAGAAACTGTATTACAAGAATTCTATTTACAAGTACGATCATAGATTTCAGAAATAATCTTTTGACTGTATAAAAACCAATGCTACTCCTAAATATTTAAACACATCTTTTCGCATAAAAACAGTACGTTATTTACCTTAAAAACTTATTAACAATTCAGATCCAAGCTCAGATACTTTTGTTATTAATTATTTAAATGTTTTCCGATTTTTTTTTAATGAACCGGGTGGATGTTGGTTCCTTCGCGAGTTGAATTTTGAACAACTTTCGTTTTGACGTAAATATTTAAATTGGTTTCGGGCTCAATTAAATGGACTATGTAGAATTTTTATATATCATGCTGTGCTAAAAACCGGCCAACTGCGAGTCGGAGTTGCGCACGAAGGCTTCCGTACCATTATCTTAAAAAAAAAACACGTTTGTTGTATGGCAGCCCCCAATTAAATATTTATTTTATTCTGTTTTTAGTATTTGTTGTTACAGCGGCAACATAAATACATTATTTGTGAAAATTTCAACTGTCTAGCTATCACGGTTCATGACATACAGCCTGTTGACAGACAGACAGACAGAAGGACAGCGCGGAGGCTTAGTGATAGGGTCCCGTTTTTACCCCTGGGGTACGGAACACTAAAAAAAAAAAAATTCAATTACAATAGGCATTTCGATACATGTTATTGAAGATCACCTTTTAAGCAAGGAATTGCTTGTATTAGGAGACTCCGCTCTTCCACTTGTCATTTCTAAGCAATTGAAATGTAGACAATCATAAAAGATTATAAAAAGAGGTAAACTGAAAGGGAATAAAAAGGGATAAACTGTACATGTATTTACTATTTGTACAGTCACAAGCACTACTGCTGAGGTTCTGGGTTCGATTCCCAAGTAGAGAAAAGTGTTATTAGGTTTTTCCATCAGTAATCCCTTAGTAGCAACTACGGAGTCTGGATTTATGCGCGGTTGATGGCAATAGGCTCGCCCCCTATTACATGGGACTTAAATATAACAGGCGATGGAAATAGGAATGTGGATTTAGGTACTATTAGAAAGAAAGAAAGAAAAAAGAAAGAAAAAATGTTTACGTTACGTTGTTTACGTGTTTAATAATAATAAAGATGTTTGTGTTGTTTGTTTGTTTTTTTTGTGTTTGTTGTGTGTTTTGTTTGTTTGTGTTTTGTTATTTGTTTTATTAGAAACAGCTCTGTCTAACCCTTCGGAATTTTGTCATTACCATGATGACATCTATATTTTAAATTGTGCCTGGGGTGTTACGAGTACGTACAAAGAATCGTACATACAAAATAGCGTGTTTGTTAAGTCAATCCATAGCCGACATCATTATAATTGGATTACTGATAGCTGTATTCTAATCAGTCAATTTAATGATGTTAATACTACATAAATCGATTATTGTAATCAGTGAACCGATTGCGAAGACTGATCGCTGCTGGTGGGGTATTCCGACGAAACAGGGTGCGACTATGAAGCCTCACTACAGACCATGGTTCATCACCTGTCCTACTTTTTCCACCATCAAAGGACTACCGGTCCGCAGCCACTATCAATGCCATCGCTGCGGAGAGTTCCTATCAAAGCTAATTTGACTAAAACTCGCAATGAGCGTGCATAACTGTATATATGACCAGGTGTATGAACCTGAACGAGGCGAAAGAAGTACTTATGTAAGCATCATAGCAGGTGGCATTCTGTCTGTTTGCGTGAAATTAAATGTCATGGATTTCGTGAAAGTAACGCCTGATTCCGCAACTTACCAAGTAACGTGCTTGTCTGGCCCTGCAGTCTTGAAATAGCGATCACAAACCAACCGAATTCGGTCGCAAAGTCATAACTATGCGGATTTAAGGTGGCAGCCAACACCGGCGGGTCGCGTTCGGCTCGCGTCCGCCTTAAATCCGCATCGTTATGGCTTTGCGACCGAATTCGGTGGTTTTGTGATTGCTATCTATGTCGAGACTGCGGGGTGTGTGAACCTGGACGAGGTGAAAAGAGTATGTAAGCATCGTAGTAGATGGCGTTATGTACTTTCTGCCTACCCCCGTGGGAAAAAGCCATGAATATAATATGTATCTTGATGTTGACGAAGATGAAGACTGAACTCATTGATATGTTGGTTCTAAGCACAGTACTGCTGCTGAGCGACGGTGAATGATATAATAATATGTAGTTCCTATTAGTGACCATTTTCATCATGATGGTTTCCCTGCTGTTTTTAGAGCACTGGGATGCAATCTTACAAGAAGTAAAGTTTAATGTTACACAAAATATTAAATGTCAGTTCTGTGAAAAAGATCTGGATCTTTTTTGCATCCTGCATCTAAGCAAACATGAACAAACATTAGCAAGCCTTGCATCCAGACCTAACTCGACAGGTGTTTTGCCCCATCCACGGGGCATCCTCGGGAGAACTTGACTCGACGCCAGAGCAATCGCTTGCGTAAACTTAAATGTCATGGATTTCCGCAAAGTAACGCCTGATTCCGCAACTTGCCAAGTAATGTGCTTGTCTGGGTTCAAACCCCCGCCCGCGACTTACAAATCGCCGCAGCTGTTTCTACTGGGCCAAAGCTGCTCAGACAAATCCATTACATGTAAATTAAACCGTTTCCAAGAAAAGGGTATAAGTTCAGAATAAAATACTTTAAACTGAATTTTTCTTCATCATTTCGACGAAACGAATCTATTTATAAGCAATTTCGAATACAATATTAGTTTACAACTAAAATTACAATCAAGCCTAGAATTTTTAAAGCGCGTTATTTCGTCATTAAATTAAATTAAATTCAGAGAGCGCTGTGTGAGAGCTAATATGATTGCCTGCAGTTTCAGACATGCCTCTAAACAGGTCAAGCGCACTGTATTCACTGCGTACTGCACATCTTTTTACACTTGCAGTCTATTGCTTCATTATACTCAAAAATCACACAGCGCCCTTCGCGTCCAATATAATAAAGCATTCAAGGTTCTGATGGGGTTGCCTCAATGCTGCAGCGTATCAGGGATGTTTGCTGAAGCTTCCGTGGGCTGTTTCTACACGGTGATGCGGAAACGGTGCGCATCCTTGGTCCGTAGGGTGCGGGGCAGCGCCAAAAGCATTGTATCTATGATAGCAAGTAGGCTTGATTGTGAGTTTGTGAACCACTGCTGCAAGGTTTCGGTTGGACCTGTCACCTAGCAGCGATGATGTCACAATCTGTTTCTGTTTTTGTCTTTGTAAGTGTATTACTAACATAGTTTGTAAGTACATTGTTACTAACACTATGAGTCTTGTCAGTCTCGAAATAAGTGATTAAATTAAAAATTAAATTATCAGGGCTACTGAATTTTTGCGAGTCGGACTCGCTCACGAAGGGTTCCGTACAATTTTCTAAAAAAAATAACACGTTTGTTGTATGGGAGCCCCCTTAAATATTTATTATATTCTGTTTTAAGTATTTGTTCTTTTTTTGTTTGTCTGTTTTCAGCGGTAATGGAAAATACATTATCATCCGTGAAATTTCAACTGTCTAGCCGCTCAAAACCGCGATCGGTTCATGAGATACAGCCTGGTGACAGACAGCCAGACGGACAGTGGAGTCTTAGTGATAGGGTCCTGTTTTACCCCTTTTTTTAAGCATGAGAAAATCATCAAATAACTCCTCCCGCTCTGGGCTGAGTAGGAGGGAGTGTCAGACTTGTACTGACTAAAACCCATCCATGTTCCTTCTTTTGCGTTTTGCGTACCAGCTTGGCTTACTCTTACAGCCTTATAGTCTTATATAACTCTTGATGATGTTGGGGTTTCTGAATAATCCGCTTGCCTCATGGGATTGCCGAATTATGGGCCACTCACCTTAGTCATCATACTTTGCAGAAGAATACTTGATCTGTAAATGACTACAGATTTGCTTATTGTGGACCATTTGACGCATAATATGTTTAATCAAAAATTGAGACTACCGGACCTCTTGTCTTACATTCTTCTATTTTGGAATCCTATAAGGAATCTACAAGAATCAAGAATAAAAACCCAATTCTTTACTTTGTTTGTAAGTGGCTGGCTATTGTTCATCAGTTAGAGTGTTGAACTTGCATGTGAAAAGGCGTACATTCATACAATGCTTCCTGCGCAGTATTGACGATATCCGATCATTCATTCATATACAATGGCAGTAGGCAGAAACCACAGAATGTTTACTGCAACGGTCCTTATACACTCCTTTTTCTTCCTCGACGTCCTTACACCTGATCATACACACACGCCGGTTGTGAGTACTAAGCATCTGATCTTTCTGAAAAGCCTCAAGAACCAATAAGGTCAGTGTTTATCCTACAAGGGCGTCCCCTCCCGGCGTTATCATTTCTAGTAAAAGTGCTCCCTAATTATCATTCTTTGTCTCCTTTTAAGATCATTAAACTATATAAGTCTAGGGTTTTAACAAAAACATTAACTATGCAAAACCAACTCCGTTTTAATAAATATAGCGTAATACTCATTTGCAAAACAGCACCGCATACCGGGAAAAAACAAGTAATTTCTTTAGAAACATTCTTAAAGAAACATTTACATTTTGATGAAAAATAACATTTCACATGCAGACATCAGCTTAATAACGGCAATCGTTCGTGCTTGTGCCAACAATTGTAGAAGACGTATTTGAAGATTAATATTAAGAGCGTTTCAGGAAGGACTTGATAGTAAACTGGATGAGCAGAGAAGCCGAGATCAGCCAAGCTCAGAGGAGGCTTTCAGACAATCAGTGTGAAATATTTGGGAACCGATTCAATATATGACTTTACTTATTATAAGCCTAATACAATAATTATCTTCTGTTTTCGCAGTAAAGAAAATGAGTTTTTGCCCGACCTTTATAAAAGGGCATCTGATAAGAACTTTCAATTGAAATTGTTTTGCTGAACTCTTATCAGTGAAGTCTTTGAAATATCGTGTAACAGGAAAGTTATTATAAAAATGTTATTTATGCAATTTAAAAATCCAAACGTAAAAAAACTCATCCGGTTATATACGGGTGCATAGGAACCTTTCGTGTTGCTGAGATTTGTTATTGCGATTGCGGCTGTACTTAAAAGCGCTGACGTCTTACGGCATTTCATACAAACTTTGAACTCGTTTGTTTTCGAAATATCTGAACCGATTTTAATGAAACTTGATACGCATAAGCAGGATACATAGGTCTAATAGGTTGACGCAGAACATTAAAAATAGAAAACAAATTACTTCAAAGTTTGTATGAAATGCCGTAAGACGTTAACGCTCTTAAGAGGAGACAGGACCTGCGAGGAATTTGAAAAAAATGTATTTGATGAAACTATTGCCGTCGCGCTGCGTCAAGCCTGCCTCCATAGAGTGCGATAGGGACAGCTGCAGTTCAGACCGATTATATAAAAAAAAAATTGAGGAGACCGACGTTTCGTATTCTTCTTTTTTTCTCCTCGAAAACTGAACCGATTCAATTATTTTTGACATAAAAAATTAAAAAAAGAGTATGTCTAAGTTCGTATAAATTTAGTTTATGTTAAAAACTTTTAAAAGTTGTCTGGTAGTCCTCTAATCACGGCCGTAAAAATGGGGCATTATTTGTCAATTTCAGAGGGTCATATTAAATTTTGTTTACATACTAGTTGCTGAAAAAAAGAAAATGGCTGGGGCGTGTCTACAGCAGACAATGATTTAATGACAAAAAAAGAATATAACTCTAGCTAGAGACATTATTTAGGAAGAAAAAACCGGCCAAGTGTGAGTTGTACTCATACGCACACAAGGTTCCGTAGCACCAAACAATATATTATGTAGTAAAAATATTTTGAAGGGCCATTCATATGTTGTATTGTTTTACATTCTACAGCAAAACTAAATTTGTTTTTCATAATATGTTAATAAAAAACAAAGTTCCTGCTGCAGTTTTAATGAAAAAGTCCCATATCTCAAAAACTAAACATTAAATCTTATTCAAACCAATTTTGGTTGAAAGTTTTATTTAAGTTATACAATCCTAATTTTTTTCAGAATGTTCTTCCTCTTACTTTAGAAATTATAAGGGGGACACACATTTTACCACTTTGGAAGTGTCTATCTTTCAAACAATTGACTTTGACTAAAAATGGTTTTAGGAACCTCAATGTGAATTGTTGTGAATTTTTAAAGACACAAACCTATCGCGCGGGAAGTCTATAGATAAGTATAGACTTCCCGCACGTATAGTTTTGAGGAAAACAATAATTTTTTAGTTTCACTTCCATGTATGGGGAGAGGAATGTTATTTTTGTATAAATATATGTGTATTGTAAATCGGTTCACAGAATACATACTACTAAGTTAATAGTTTCGGAATAAAGTGACTGTGACATACACGGACAGACAGACACGGCGAATCTATAAGGGTTCCGTTTTTTGCCATTCGGCTACTGAACCCTAAAAAGGGGAATTCGAAACGTCAGTTTTGTCAAAATTTGTACGGAGAAATCGCAGCTCTCCCCCCCTCTTAATGTTTGCCTTGTTTTGTTCGGTCTCCGCTGATATGGAGGGAAATGGAAATTATGATAATTATAATTATATATTTTTCCTACTCCTCCGCTTTTCTTTTCTGATTTACGAGTATTTCGTTGCGAGATCAAAGACAGTTATATCGTTTCTCTGGGACTACGTCGACCTTCATTGTCTCGGCGCTTTTCTGGTGGTCGCTACTGTTGACCGTGGCCTTCAGGAGTTGCAGTCGATTGGGAATAGTAAGCTTGTTAAAAACAAGGCTTAATATTCTTTGCTAAAGTGGAAGCCGACCCCACCATAGTTGGGAAAAGACTAGGCAGATGATGATGTTTTTCTTTGGTAAAATTAGAATTGGGCTTGCTTACGAAATCTACGAGTAGCTCAACTACACATAGACAGCTTTGATTTTTAAGGAGGCGTCTTTAAAACCGTCGTTCAACCTAATCAGTCATCATTCTAGCTTCATAAAATCTTCAGCAATATAAATAAAGATCCTTCACCCGGGCTTTGTATTCAGAATTACCTCATAAAGTATCTACAGGGAGAATTTCGAAACAGTTTTGGCCACCGCTAAGGACGTTTTTCAGGGGATGATTTAGGTGCAAATTGTTCGCTGAGCATAGCCACTGACAATCCCTAGTGATTACGATGCAAATGAGAGGCGGTGGCACTCGTCAGTTAGCCTTTTGGAGGCTGTGGACTTTGGTGGTTAAACCTTTCAACAGGCTGCTGTAAAAAGGTAGTACCTGTAATTTAGCTTGACCCACATTATAATTGACCCGCAGTTTTTGTGTGTAATTTTATGATGTTCTGTGTAAAACCAGAGACAGATAGCTTTTTCCCGCGGCTTTGACCGCGTGGAAAATACTTCACAGGAATGAATTGCGTACCAGGGATAATAGTATGTTTTGTTTAGCTTTTCAGTTAGCAATTTTTGAATTCGAAATTTCTAGATCTATAAAGGTGTTTGTACATAATAATTACAATTATTTTTATGTCTGCAATTACAAAATATACCTAAGATAATAACAAAAAGGTCCTTCAAAACTTTCCCTTTTAGCATGAAAAATAATTCTGTAGATTTCTGCGTAATGATTCGACGTCCTAGTTCCTTTAGGCTATTTTGTCTTGCAAAAATACACAACCTACTAAACTATATAGTATACTAAATAGGGCCAGTAATAATTCACTTGTACCAACACTAACATTCAAGAAACCACTGAAAGTAGCTGAACGTGGACATGTAGGAGGACCGACAAAAGTTATGATACCTGCGCGTGCATGAAAAATATACAGGTATGAAGCATATACTGAGATCACATCATAAAAGAATGAAAAATAACAAGTAAAAATAGTATTTGTAAGATATCTTATAGATTCTTGAGAGAGGAGGTTTCTACTTTGCAGTAGGTGGAACAGAACTGGATGCTTCTTACGATGTGACTTCAGCCTAAACGTTGTTTTTTTTCAAGATGATAATTAATCCATAACAAAGAGGCATTTTATTGTCATAATGGATGTAAAAGTACCCTTACCGAAGCCGAAAGGCACTTGTTCTCCTTGTCATTGCGATATTTTTTTTTTTCATTTTGGACTCTACATTACCTTCTAGTTAAGGAGATATAGTAGGTGAAAGTTTCAACTTTTTCACAATACTTGTGAAAAAGTTGTTTTTTAATACTTGTTTTAAGGTTACTTTAAATACCTCCATGACTCGTTTACTATTCAAGGCTCCTACCAGCACAATGTTTTGACTGCGTTACATTGAGTTTGATTTTTCGACCGAAAAAAAAAGTCGTTTATCGGCAATAATTTTTGCGTAGGGTTACTTAGTTTGAAGTACAGAATGCTTGGTTGACGGCTTCATGAAGGGTCCTTTTACACCTTGTTTGTATTGTTTTCATAAATAAGACTTAATAAAAATAATAATCATTTCAGTAACAGTCTGATAAAGTTAATTGAATCTGACCAGCTGTGTAATAGGTACCATGAATCGAATAAAAAGAGACCTATTTTTCGTCAATTACCAATTTTTTGGTATTATTTTTTCATCGTCGTCGCTTGTTTCGATATTATTCAATCTTATATGTCGAACTGGCAACACATTGCTCTAAATGGCTTTACTTGATTTATGGCAACATTAAGCAGACTGTCAAAGTAATAACATCTAAATCGACACATCAAAAGCTCGTTGAGTTTTTTTTGTGTTCTATACGTTTTTCAATTAACTTTAGTATTTTTCGCAGTTACGCAGTCGCAATTTTACAAGAAACTTTTACTAAATCAGTGGATTAGCTATTTTTAATATTGACCGAATGCTAAAATAAAGAATCAATAACATTATTATGGAGTTTTTCTGTAGAATGGTTAAGGGTAAATTAGTACATTTTACGAGTTATTTTCGAGCTCCAAGTAGTACAGCCTTGGCCTTGATACTTTTTGACCCTTCTTATATAGAAGAGATTATGATTGGGAGAGCTGAGAGCCTAATGCCGTCAACGGGACAAAATTACAAAGTCAGAATTTCGGTTCGTTCGTTAGTTCAACTTAACAGTTTGACTTTAGAAATAATGGGAATATTTTTTCCTTCTTTTGAGAAATTCCTAAAAGAACTTAAAACTAAGTGAGCTATTTTATCTAATCTATATCTAAAAACTCGTGTTATAGTACCTTCAAGCTACGTTTACGTACTCAGGTCACCTTCAAAGGCTTCAGATATATTATTAATCCATATTGTTAACATTATGTAGGCACGAGAGTGTAGCCTCCCAAATGGTTTGAATTTAATTCAGGGTTCATTGCCATTCTCTGCCTACGTTAGTTATACATTTTACTAGGAGTTAGTCAAACTGCAATTCTGGATAAGGTACTTTGGGAGGATATGGAAAGGAAGAGGAAGATTGGTAAAGGTAGGCTACATTAGCTTATGCCCGCGGCTCCACCTGCATGTCGTACGGTAGTGCACATGATTATGCTACTGGGAAACAAATACGGCATCCTGGTTGTGGCACGAAGTAAGCTGGATGGACACTTACACGCAACCTAAGAAAACAAATTAACAAAATATTAAAAAAATATATAAATCATTAAAATACAATCATTCATACAAATTAATGAAACAAATACAAAATAATAAAAATAATACGCAAATAAAATAATTTAATAACCTCATGATATTAATTACAATAACTACTTAAACCTAATACTAGTAATATACATATAATATATTATGGATAATGATTATATTTGTTGAACAAACTTGCAATCCAGTATACCTACCTACTATACTACCTACCTACTGGATGCTTGTTTTGTCCGTTCTATTATGTTGCTGTGGCCTAACCGGGTTTCATGTTGGATCTTATTTATATTTTCACTGGGTCTGTACCACACTCTTCCATATGACTATACCCTTTCTGTTACACGCTGTATATGTAACACATGAATGCAACAAAGAGTTTTAGTTTGAACCTTATAATCTTTTTCATACAGACATAAACACACACCTATTTCCCATGGGGGTAGACAGAAATTACAGAACGCCACCTGCTACGATCCTTACATACGTCTTTTGCCTCATCCACGGTCATACGTCGGGTCATAGACGCACGCCCTTCCCGAAGAGCTTCAACAATAAGGCAAATTTATGTCTTTTTAGGACGTGATGATGGCCAGGAGGGGACCGGCTTTGCCACTCTAATCTGCCTTGTAAATACCTTTTGTTAGTCACTTTTCACTAGTCCTCTCCAAGTGACCAAACTGTCTAAGCATACCCTTTTCTGTTTTTGTCACTTACGTAAAATAATATCTCGCATGGGATCTCCAGCATTTCGTCAGAAATGCAAGTGATCAAATACGCATTTCGCCAGAAAACGCATGTTGTCAGAAACGCATCTCGTTAAATTTGCCTTATAATTCCCGAAAGGTTAGGTAGAGGTGTACCTAATAGTATACACCCACATTTCGCAGTGCTATAGAGAAATTCCTGATGGCAAAATCCACTAACTGTTTGCCACCAACCAAAGGCGCAGTTTTTTTGTCACCACTCTTGCTTTTAATCTATAAAGTTCTCTCCAATCCTCAATTTTCACAATTTTATTAATTCTGTTTTTTCTTATAAGTAAGTTATGTGTTCCTTGGTTCGGTTCTTTTTTTCTTTCAATTCAAGCCATATTTTATACCATGTCCAAGAAATATACCTCTTGGGTGTATTTAAATGAAATCAATTACAACGTATATAGGTAAGCCGCTCACTAAGGTACAGACTACAGAGGACGTGAGTAATAAGATTTACCTGCATATGTTATAGCTAACCTGGTTTTAGACGTGCCTACTTGTATACCTACTTGGTTCAATTATGCTGCTGGATGCTGGTAATGTTTTTTTTTTTTTTTTTTTCGGATTGTTAATCATCAAATAACCCCTCCCGCTCTGAGCTGAGCAGGAGGGAGTGTCAGACTTTTACTGACTAAAACCCATCCATGTTCCTTCCTTTGCCCTTTGTGTTCCAGGGCCGCGGTATCTCTTTCGAACAGTCCCGCAACCCTGGCAGGCATCGGTCTTTTGGGACCCCTTCGTTTTTGCTGACTCTCTTTGAGGCGCGCGTGGAACACGAACGCGCCGTCGACACGGCCTGTCGTCATAAGACGGATGGACGGCGAGTAAGCCCATTACTCACCGTCCACAGGCCCGCATGCTAGTAATGTCTGGTTCTCAAGTTTGAAAATGGAAGGTTTTTATTTGAATTGCTAGAAAGTGGTGAAAAACTTCAAGATTCTTGACTGTAACGCGACCAACAGTCAACGTCTCCATCCATATTATCTCAGTGATGAAAACGGAGATATGTCAGAGACATGTAATGGAAATAATTTACATCTCAATGATGAAAATGGTCCCAAGTCTGAGGGATCCCACTTCTGACACCATGTTGTGTTGGTTAGCTGAATAAAAGATACCGTGTGGTACACTTAGTTTATTTACAGAGACATATTGAAATAAAGACGCACGTCAGCAGACATGGTAGTGACAGGAGTGAGCTACCGTAAGTATCTCCCATCATAGACAATCACTAGTGGTGTACACACTAATTACATACTATATAATGATGTCACAACAATAAGGTATGCCATTTGCCTAGCCTAGCAGTCTGCTACCAGTCTAACTGGATACAGCTGAATACGAGTATTTTACATAGAGCGGCTGCCTATCTGATCTCCACAACTCAGTTTCTGGATAATACGACACCCCTTAGTAAGACCGGTTGTCAAACTTTGAGGCTACTGCGAAAGATCTACAGATGGTAGCCGGGACCATCAGCTTAGCTTTCTGAGGTGAGGAGGGAACTTATAGATGGTCAACCATCCATGGGCCGACCTCGGCAACCTCTGCTTAAACTTGAAGATCGACCAATGTGATTATTATTATTTACCCATTGTTAAGTTATTATTTAATAACGTTTTAAATGATTAAATATATATAATTTTGAAGGAACTTGAAATTCGATCGCTATAAGTATGTAAAAGTCGTGTAAACGACTTACATAATGAATGGCTTATACAGCGTGTAACAGAAAGGGTATAATCATATGGAATACTGTGGTACGGACCATAAAACTGAACAACTTTCTCTATGGGACCACTATCGAAATCGTAAAAAAATAATCAGCAGTCCCATACATTTGGGTCGAGTAGGTATTGAAATTTTGTATAGGACAGCTGATTATTTTTTTACGATTTCCATGGTGGTCCCATAGAGAAAGTTGTACAGTTTGATGGTCCGCACCACAGTATTCCGTATGATTATACTCTTTCTGTTACCGCTGTATATCGTTGAATAGGGTAGATGACTAAAAAATCTAATTAGTCCGTCAGATAGATTTACAAACAATATTGGATACGTACCTATTTTTTCTTTTTTTACGTAAACAAATATGAAGACGATACAGTGCGTCGAAAACTCGCGTGACGTCACTTTATGTACACTTTTTACGTACAAATGACGTCACAAGCCCCCACTTCGATTATTTGATGCGTTTTGTCTTCGTAATTTTTTATTGATTTGATAAAACAAAAAATACGTGTCCAATATTTTTCGATGACGGACTAAATAGAATCTATTTTTTTTTTACTCAGGAATCATCCCTATTGTCAAAATGCGTTGAGATGCATTGGAATTTGATTTATAGCTTTTTGATTTGATTGGTCTAGTGGTCGCAAGCGCGACTGCTGAGCATGAGGTCCTGGATTCGATTCCCAGGTCGCGCAAAGTGTTATTGGGTTTTTCCATCAGGAATTTCTCAGTAGCAGCCACGGAGTCTGCATTTGCACACGGTTGATGGCAATAGGCTCGCCCACTAATATGGGACTTAAAAATAACTGGCGAAATGTGGGTTTAATAATAGGTACACCTCTGCCTAACCCTTCAGCGATTACAAGCGACATGTTACGGTTAACACTAATTTAAGTAGATGCTTGATACGGGCCTCAGTGTGTTACGCAATGGATCCCGCAATTCCCCTATTTTTTTTTTTAATATGTTCCCCCTCTAGGATTTCTCCTGTATCGTGGGTGCTTTTACAAAAACATTTATACTCACATACACAAACAGCCAGACCCGGAACAACAACCTGTAGACCATACAAATATTTGTTCCGTGCGGGGATCGAACCCGCGACACGCGGCGCAGCAGCCAATCGCTCTGCCACTGAGCCCACCGTGTCATCTTATCCCTTAGTAACCGACTTCGAAAAAAGAAGAGGTTCAAAATTGTACAAGAAGCCACTTTTACTTTTGTTTTCATTTGGAACAAATATTTACAGAAGTTATAATCCAAACCGTGACAGAGGTAACGAGACCCTCAATTTCTGTTCTCAAGGGAAAAATACGAAATTCATTCAGTCTCGACACTTTCAATTTCATTATAAAGCTCCTCAAAGTACTTAAATTAATTTTAATTAATTTTAACAAACTAATTTTAATGTTTTTTGTCTCTTTCTATTAGCGTGAGATTGACAGGTGAAATTGTTTATTAAAGATATTATCTTTTATGTTGACGCTTGTTCGGTTTGTATAATTAATTTTGCAATTTAATTATTTTATCTAAGAATAATAATCCCCTAGTCGGCAATAATCTTATCAGCTATTTATATAATTGTCCGGATAAAAACTATGCAGCATGTTTTCTTTTCGGCCGCCATGGCAACTGAGTTTCACAACCAGTTGTGAAACAGGAATTTTTATTCTTTCTTGGCAACTAATTGCGATGGAAAATGTTTGTTCCTTATACGCAACCAGTTGCTAACATAGAATACTTTTGCCACTATGGCAACTGAGTTTGCAATCAATTGCAAAATGGGAAGTTTATTCATTTGTTGGCAATCTTCGCGGTCAATCCATACCTATTCCTAGAAATACTGGCTAGGGTTATTTTTCCTCTATATTGATATAATATGTCAATTAAATAAATATGACGTTGTGTATTGCAAAAGGCTCATTTAAAAAATGAAAAGATAGGACAGTCTAATTAAGTGAACTTTTTGAATTAAACCTACACTACTGAATTGAGAGAAAAGAGTCGATGCAAGGAAAGTTAGTTTTACAGAACGAAGGTTTGGTACTGGCAATATTTGTTTTCCAATGTTTTGTAAATAATTAACATTAAGGGTATGAGGGATAGGGTATTAGTCCCTCATCCAATAGTGAAAAGGGAAGATCTGTTGGGATAAGAGTGTTTTCAGATTATGCGATCCGATTTCGGTGTCGGACCCCATCAATAGCCGATATCCGAATAACCGACACCATGTGCTGTTTTCACATATTTCCGATAAAATCGTTCCGATACGTCATATCATATTTCCGATAAAATCGTTCCGATACGGCCAATTGCTCGATAGCTTTAGTGCGGGCAGGTCATCATGGCAGACTATAAACTAGTAAACAAGCAAAATGACCGCAGCACATCGGGCTCTGCGCACACAGAGACAATTTAGATAGGTACACGTATAGCACACATACAAACTTTATCGTCCGACAGCCCATGGGCGTCCGTTAGTGCCGTCTACGTATCGGTGTCGGATCCGATATCCGTTATCGGAGCGGATAATCTGAAAACGCTCTAACTGTGACAGCGCGATGCAAGATTTTAGTTCTTTATTTGCGTCATAGATGTCGCTAGCAATATTTATCAATTTCATTATGTTCGGTACAAGCATAAAAGGTCTATCTACACATATCAGGGCCGTGCCCGGGACGAGAACGGACCGTGCCCTCAAAAAAATATCGGTATTTTTTTTAAGAACTCGTTCACTCACCTCCGTGCCCGAGCCGGCGACGAAATTTCAGTGCCTACATACATTCGGCCACGGCCCTGTCACGTCCCAGGCACGGCCCTGATATGTGTGGATAGGCCTTAAGCCCTATATTGTTCTTGTACCAGTAAATGGGCCTCTTCTTTGTAACCGGGTGTAGGCCGTAATTCACGATGCGGGATCCGTGCGGGTTGGTGGAAGTCACGTACCTGTCTTCGAACTTTCTACTTCCTCCTGATGTTTTGAGAGCAGGTGGTGATGATTCTAAATATATTTTTTTTTTTTTTATATACTTGTTTTTTTTTATTCTTTTTTTTTTTCTATTTTTATCACGCCTATAATCTCCGAAGGGTTAAGTAGAGGTGTACCTAATAGTACGTACACCTACATTTCGCTAGTTATGTGTAAGTCCCATGTAATTGGGGGCGAGCCTATTGCAGTCAACCGGGCACAAGTCCAGACTCCGTGGGTGCTACTGAGAAATTCCTGATGGAAAAACCCAATAATTGCCTGACCCGGGAATCGAACCCACGACCTCATGCTCAGCAGTCGCGATTGCGACCACCACACCAACGAGGCAGTCCAGTTAATTAATATTAAATAATAATAAATTTAAAAAAATAGCGATTTCTTGCAAATTGGCGCAAGATACCATCGAGAAAAGTGAAAGGGATTGCCCTTTTCCCCAAAAGTAAGAACAAAACGGGACCAGGATCAGGAAACAGGATCCGGATCCGGGGGATCCGGGATCAGGATGGCAACCAATCGTCTATCTTTTAAAATTAAAGTTCGCGAATACATGCCTAAAAAAGCTGGCAGTTTTGTCACAATGTTAATGTTTTCTCCATTGTTTGTCTTTTTATTTTAGTTTATTTGTGTAAATGTCTATTTACGTATATATATTTTGATATATATGTATAGTATTTTATATATCCTTGTAGTTTATACGTACACCTACCAATGTTTGTCTCTGCATCACCCAAAGGTTGACTGGTAGAAAATGCCTATGGCATTAAGTCCGCCTCTATACTATGTGCTTGAAGTGTTAAATAAATAAATAATAAATAAAACAGGCTAATAAAAAAAATATGGCTAATAAATATTTATTAACTAAAGTAAATATCATAATATAATATTCACGTCATAACATAGATTATCTACTTCGGCTTCAAATACTTCTGGACACCCATAGAATAATCTCTCAAGTATTCAGCCCATTCGATCTGGGTGGGATCACAGGGGAATGTCTGCTTGTCCTCGGGGGATAGTGAGCCGTAAAGCTCTCTCATTCGCTCTGCCCTCATCAGCCAGGTTGAAGATGTGAAGTAGTCATAGGTTTTCCTCTTGGCGATGATTTCGGAGACGGTTTTCGCGTACCTGGTGATAATGAGGGATAATTTTAATTAGGGATATTCATTTAATTGTCTTAGTGTGAGGTTGCCGATGATGTTTGTTAAATTAAAATAGGCTATGGTTAATAATTTCTGACTGCAGCTATAGTTATTATAGCCATAGTTATTATAGTTTTATGCGATGAGTATTAATAACTGTAGTAAAATACGCGGCACGAAAGATGAGACTTGACACAACACGTAGTTTGACTTGCGCAGTAGACGATTTTAAGGATTCTTTAGCGGTATGAGGTCTACTGCGCAAGTCAAACCACGCATTGTGTCAAGTCTCATCTTTCGTGGCGCGTATTGTAGTTATTATAAGAGAGTGCAGGGAAACTGCACTTTAGGTAGAGAAAAACCCGCTTTAGAGTAACGTCATTTCATTTCTCCATATCATGGACATGCATAAATAATAACTAGTCTGCCAACTTTGGGAGTCCGCCATATTGAATTAAGTATGACGTCACTTAGCTAACCATGCATTGTCATCCAAACTTTACATGTATGCAAAATTTCAACTCAATCGGAAACTGAAAAGTCGGTCGAACCCACTTTTCGGTTTTCGATTTCTACCTTCTAACGATCTTTTAAGTTTTTTTTTTAACATAATTGTAGTCAGTTAGTTACTGGTGAAGCTAATAAAAGCATGTTAAAAAAACAAAAATAACAAACCAAAACACAAATAAGTGAAAAATAACTTTAGCTTCTTCTTTGTTTTAGTTTGTTATTTATGTTTTTTTTAATTGTGTTTTTTTTTTGAAGTCGGTTTTATTTTTTGCAAAAAAGTTTTTATTTTTCCATTTTTAATTGTTCCCATGTCGCCATGAATTTATTTTAAATTATTAAATACGCGTCTAAATAACAACAACAGTTCTTTTCTTAAAGTCGGTTATAATGATTAATACTTCTACATAGTTTCTAGCACTCACTCTGTTGCCTCTAAATCATCGATCGATATCGACAAGTCGCATTATCTATACATTATTCTAGAACAAGAAATCACCTAACTCCTAACCGTTAAAGAGTTGTACCTTCTTTCATCAGCTCAGTGTCAAGAGATGAGCATACGCAAATGTCTCAATAGCTTTATAAATATAAATTATTTTTTACTAACATTTTTGTCGTGGCTATTGTGTTGTGTATAAAATACTGGTATTCAGCTGCATCCGGTAAGACTGGAAGCCGACCACAAAATAATTGGGAAAATGATGCAGATGATGAACAATACATGTCATGGTAATGGGCTTATCCCCAATAAATGGAAATCTGGGTGTATTATACACATCTGCGTACCCCCTCAGAGCATACAGGTGTGATGTTACGTCATGATGTTGCATAAACAATAAACATCCAAGCGATTGCAGCAATCACGACAGATTTGCCGTCTATTTTTGAAGAGTTCCATAGTATATCTCCAAAGATCAGCATCCGATCTTCACCAAATTTAAATGGGACCACCTCAGAAGTATAATCTTTCAAATAAAAAAAGAATTTTGAGAATCGGTCCACAAATGGGTGAGAAATCAGGTAACATACATAAAAAAAATACATACACACGAACTTATAACCTCCTCCTTTTTTGAAGTCGTTTAAACTCTGGTCGAACCGTATCGGGACTGATTGAGCCGATTTGAAAACCCCCCATGTAAAATAGAATGTGATCCCGCAATATTTACGGGATTCATTAACCGACTTCAAAAAAGGTGGAGTTTATTTACGTTCGGGTTGTTGGTATTTTTTTATTTGTGTTTCCTGATTTCTTCTCCATTCTCAAAAATATTTTATTTAATTCTAATATTATTTTCTTAAACAAACCAAATCTCTCATCAGTTTTGTTCGCGAATCGTGTATTATGTATAAAGGGTGTAACAAGACCTTTAACAAATCCGAGAGGCACTTGGTCTCCCCTTCGTTGCGATCGTTTTTTGGTTCTAGACCATACCTGGGAGCCTTCTAGTTACGGAGATATGAGGGTCAAAGTTCCAACTTTTTCACATTCAATCATTAGCACAATGTTTTGAGTGCGTTACATCTAGTCCTACCGTAAAACGTGATTTTTCAGTCCAAAAAAAATATTTTTTACGTAAAGTTATTTAGTTTGATGTGCATAATGCTTGGTCTTCGTTAAAAGTCTTGTTACACCTGTATAGTTTTACGTGTTTCAATGGACCTAACGTTGGAATACGTCAAGTTTTATTTAGTTCTAAGGATCTAGCATGAGTGCGCGGTGCAAACTTGACGTAAATACGTCGATTTTAAAATAAAAAATTCTCGTTTAACATTCCTAAAACATTTCATAATTTAAAAAAAATATTCATTTCTATGGATGACATTGATCGTGCTTGTTGCATAATTAACTGAAATGATATAGGATAATTGTGATATTGATTCAAAAATCGACGTACTGATGTTACGTTTACGAGTACACCGTGCGCTCTTGCGGTGCGCTGGTTTCTTAACCTTTTGACCATTGTCACATATACGTGACAAGCAAGCGCGTGTCCTGCACTCCAAACGACTTAAATATGTGACAAAATGGTAGGTGAATTTGTGGCTTGGCGTGGAGGGCACGCACGTGCCTTTATACTCTGGCGGTCAAAGGTACTTTATTAGAAACGTGAAATAATCAAAAAATAAGTAACTTACTTCGGTTCTCTGCCCGTCATTTTCAGCCACAAGTCAGCAACATGGGCTGGAGTCGTTTGAAAGAAGAACGTCCCAATATTTACGATTGCTTTTGATTTGACAAATATCAAACTCGGACATGGCATTTCATCTGAAAATACAAATAGAAACTTTCTATAACTTTGAAGACTTTTTTTTGTTATCATAATTTAAAATAACTCGCTACTAAAACTTTTTCCTGAAACAGTAGGCAGGGGTGGCTTATACCTTTTTGCCTGTTATGTGTGTTTTTGTCCATGCCCATTAAAACATGTGCATTAAAACCTACAGATACTTGTAAAACACATTTTATTTTAGACATTCCCTTCACTGCATATCTATGAACTAGAATTAGACATAAGGAATAATTTAAACAAATATGAGACATTAAAAAGTGCCAGGCTTACCAGTACACTTCGGGCAATACGCCATAGAACGGTTATGTTTGACAAGAGTGCATTTTGTATGGGACCTAAAATATATAATAAATTACCTTATAATATAAAGGAAGTAAATAATTTTATATCATTTAAGAATAGACTGAAGACTTACTTGATCAATAAAGCCTATTATAACGTTAATGATTATTTTAATGATAAATATGAAGTAATAGTAATACAATTATACAACGTGTAACAGAAAGGGTATAATCATATGGAATACTGTGGTACGGACCATCAAACTGCTACTGCTAAAAATAATCAGCTGTCCCATACATTTGGGTCGAGTAGGTATTGAAATTTTGTATGGGACAGCTGATTATTTTTTTACGATTTCGATGGTGGTCCCATAGAGAAAGTGGTTCAGTTTGATGGTCCGTACTACAGTATTCCATATGATTATACCCTTTTTGTTACACGCTGTATAATAAATGAATGTCATAAATACCCTAATAGTAATATTTGGTATAGTTAAATATGTACCTAACGATTAATGTAAGATTATTATTTTTTTTTTTTTTTATTAAAATAGATATTTGCACACCTGTTAAGGTAGGATATGGCTAAAGAACTTCTGTTAAATGTACCACCTCATGTACCTACCCATATTCAAGCAAATAAATGATTTGATTTGATTCCATGTGCAAGCCTGAATCCAGACACCAAGGTGGCAGAAAAAAATCTGATAGAAAAACCCAATAAAACTTTACCGGACAGAATAGGCAGACAATCAGCCAGTAGACATAATATAAACACCCAAGTTAATAGGAGTCTCAAAAACGTCCGCAAAAATAGCATTAAAAAACGGGCAATACGCATTCAGTTAGGTGTCACTTAGTGTTGGTGAAAACGGGGATTGGGTTACTTTAGGTTTGAATTGTGGCTGAAGTCACTCCCGCCCACCGCGTAGTCAAGAAATTGCTGACTGAACGTTCGGTATTGTATTAGAGGGATATCCTATGAACGCTAGACCTAGTTCATTCTCTAAAATCGGAAACTTTTTCTGTGGAAATATCTCACTATACAATAAGTAAGTATAATTAGGTAAGAAGAATAATTGTATATTATGAAAAGTGGTGGTGGCTTTGGCAGATATCAGGTAACAAAGGTGTGCTGAATATCTGCTAAGTTCCATCATACTATAAAGCGTGGTTTTTAAATATTCCATAAAGTTATAATTCACCTCCTCCACTGCCAAACACTTTGTGTGGTGAAGAACCCCCGCCAGACACCTTTAAAGTATGTTAAATTGGTTGATTTTTTGGTTTAATTTTTTATTTGATTTATCGACGACACTTTCTGATGTGAAATTATTTGCAAGGAACTACTTATAATATATCAGTGGAGTAAGTTCATTTTTTTTTTACTTATAAAAATAACACAATTATCACTTACTTTTACCCCGTGATATCATATCTTGGCTGAAGTACTTTTGAACACCCGACCAATCGATAGGATTATCTGAATCACTGGTGGTATTAAATACTTGTACTTCATTTGTTCTGGAATAAGAATTTATCAGTTTTTATTACTAGATTAAAGGAAATATAGGAAAAGGGATGGGTAGGCCGAGACAGGGCGGATATTACGTAAACATCTGCTTAGCCTTTTTCCAACTATGTACGTATAGTTGTTTGGTTCCAGTCTTACCAAATGCAACTGAATATCAGCATTTTACACGGAGTCTTCCTATTAGACCTCCACAATCTCGATACTGGGAAAGACACAAAATGGCGCTTTTTTTGTTATCCAATTTTTCCATTAGATTTCTTTATTTGTTTAAACATTGTATACATACAAGAGCATGTAAGATATTATCGTCCATCGTTTTAGTCTAGACATGTTTAGCCGTAATTATCGGCGTACAAATATTTCCGTAGCATCAAAAGAAAAAAATAACAATATGAAATAATCAAAAAATTACCTAGAATAGGCGCTTACAAAGTTTATAATTTAACAACTTTATAAATTAAAAAAATATTCTAATGTGATAAATGTCAAAAATCCATCTTCTATAAACTTAGTATTAGTGTCAAGAAAAGATAAAATTACAATGACCCCTTAAGAGGTTTTGCGTTTATTCTGTTACACGTTGTATATTTATGTCCATATTTTCCATAGTCAGTCGTTGGTTAAAATGTATGATTTTAGTTTTATTTAAATTAATCTTTAAATTAGTGTAAAGTTTATATTGGATCATGTCATTACTATTACTTAAAAATGTCACCGTGCTATCATCTGCAAATAAAGTCATAGGGTGTGGAATTGATTTTAGCAAGTCATTATATAGAATGAAAAGATATATAGTATAAAAAGTGGAGGTCCCAATACACTACCCTGTGGAACACCAAAAGTAGTTTGACGTTCATCTGATAGGTGTCTCTTCCTTTTTAGTGGTTATATTAATTCTAGTGATTTCTGTCTTTTGCTTTCTATTGTCTTAGTAGGATTTAATTAAATTAAGAACATTACCTCTTATACCATATGTTTCAAGTTTTTTTTCTTAAATGTCATGATTTACGTAGTCAAATGCTTGAGTCATATCGCAGAAGATAGAACATACAGGTGTTCCTTTCTCCATTTTTATCAATACAGTGTATAAAAAGTCGTAGATCGCCATATTCATGGTCTTATTTTCGCGAAATCCCTTTTGCTCATTACATAATATTTTTTTTTTTATAATGTAACCATTTAATTTTGTTTAAATGAATTTTTCAAATATTTTCGAGAAGATAGGAATCAGAGAAATAGGCCTATAGAATTCCATGAGCTCTTTATCTTCTTTTATTAAATACTGGCTTAACGATCGATATCTTTAGTGCATCAGGAAATGTGCCGGCTACGATGGTCGCATATTTCAGATGCTACAGCTTTTATTACTCTGGTTGATATGCCACTGCTGGGCAAAGGCCTTTCCTTTTTCCATCCAAACCTTTCTGTCGATGATCTCTGGCCATGTTTGCCCCACTTAGATGACGAGATCGTCACACCAGCTTCGCTGCAGTCAACCTAGGCAGTGATGTCGTACCTCAGGCATGCCATTTAACCGGGCGTGTTACTAAAATTTTAATCTACAAAATAGAATCTTTCTTACTTAGCTCTAGCACCAGCGATAATACTGAAATTTGAAACGTAATCCACCGGGATAAAGTCGACAGCATGGCTGTTGTTTCCAATGTTAAAGCGGTTCCAGCCTTTGGCTGAGTGGAACAGAAAGCGGGTGAGACCATACCAATTTTCCAACCAGCCTTTTAAAGGTTCGTCTTTTGTTGATGAAACTGAAAGAAATGGAATCTTTTAGTATTATTTTTACTGCAAATAAATTAGTTTTATTTACATATTATTTACATTTTTAAATATTACATTTATTAATTAAAATAACCTAAAGTAAATAACCTAGCAACAAACTTAAAAAATGGCGTCAAAAAACTCCTCCTCAACGCTGTCAACTGGTAATGTACCCAAGAGACTGGCGGCGTTGCCACGTTGTATGGCAACGCTAAGCCTTTGGCCAAGGTAAAAGCCAGCCCTTGGGTCACGGGAAGTGTCAACTAAACGCTTAGAAATATCCTTGAAACGGTTGTGAGCGCTCGGACCCCACGGTCCTAGAGTTTCAACCCCAAACGGCTCGAAAATATAGTTACCAATGAGGTTACTATATTTACGCCGCTTGAGGTTCTCTGCAGCCGCAGCGGCAGCCCCAGCACAGCACGATGAGCTAGGAAGATGGGATGGCGCAAGAGTATCGACACATGTTGCGTCCCACACTAAAGGCCTACCCATCTTCCATGGAAACAAAGACATCCCGTCCGGTCTCTTGCCATCGTCGCGTGCCAAACCATTGGGTTCTAATATAGCTGGAACGCCGACGGTGACAAGAGCTCGTCGGATGATGTCATTTAAATTCGCGTGCCGTGCAAAACGGCCCGCACTTCGGCTGCATGACAGGCCGTGATGTCCGAGGCTGTTGACAACTTCACCACAGTGACAGCGATGAGGAGAACATAATGCGGCACCTAGGCGCAGAGAAGCAGCGAGGCGGAAAGTAGTGTCGTCGAGCAACGTACCTGTGTTCGACGACGGTAGTGCGTGAAGCCTAAGCCTTCTTTTTACTTAGAAGTAGTCTGAGAAGACGTGAGCCTCATGAATACCGACAGTCTCAACGCTATGGGTGCCTGAGGACTGACGGAGTCGACCAGGAAGAGTTAGTAAGGTGACCTAATGAAGGCTGGTTCGACGGAATGCGGGAAAAGAGTACCTAGAAGGACATAGGGGAGGCCTATGCCCAGCAGAGAGACATTCAGGATTAACGTAAAAAATGAAGCTCAATTTGTGAAGAAACGTCAAACTGCAATATTTGTTATGTCATCTACTTGCGTTGATGTGTCTTAGTTTTAAGGGTACTGCCACATTCTAAAAAAAAAAAAATGGTTCGCTTTGGTTTTCTCGAATCGATGAATCAGATTTTGTTCAACCAGTACGTAACAACCTGGACAGCCCTGTCATTTGCCTCATTCAAGTCCTGGAGGGTGCAAATAGTTCTACACGATGGGCAGAAGAGAAGTTGTGGCATATCCTGCGACATTCCCTGAAAAATACGATACTTAAAAATGTGTTATTACCAACAGAAGGCCTGATGATGATTGTAGGCACATCCCCATGATTCCTACCGATGTAGGACTCCGATAATGCCTTAGTGAATGTATAGGTGTTCGGTTTCTCATGATATTCTGTAACAAAAAAAAATATCGTATTTAATTGTGCTGTTGCAGGTAAATAAAGCAGATCTATGTTAACATCATCGGGTGAGCGGTTTCTTAGCATACCAATTTTTTTTTTTTGCGTTTTCACTCATGTATGTCATCCGCACCGTGGTCTGTCAAACCTCCACGAACTATCTCTATCCACACTTCTAAAATTACCCTTGACCAGTGCGCTGCTTGGTTAGTTCGTCACCCTCCCCTAGCCAGTTATTGGCTGATGATTTTCAATGCGGACCCCGACCGACGTCAGCAAGCTTTGGTTAACCTTGAAGAACGATTCGTTTGCTTTTATTGGCTAATTTAAAACACGAGCAGTGACAGCCGGGTGCGACCGTCGGATTGCCAAGTCATAGGTCTCGAGTTGGAACCCATGGCACGCACGTCTGTTTCGTATTCATGTGCGTCTGGTATTATTACTTGCTTCGGTGAAGGAAAACATCATGAGGAAACCAGCATGCTAAGGCTACGGACACGAAGTCAGCGGGTGACGGCGGCGGCGGTGGCGCGTTTCAAAGCATAGATTTTATTATGCCTTGTGACTGTGACCGTAGCTTTGCTATTTTTTTTGACATTCAAAAGTGCCAGTAATGGTCTGATTGAAATAAATGCTTTGAGTTTGAGTAAAGCCAAGTCTGAGGCCTATGGACGACATAAAAACTCTGACACCTGGTTAGACACTAACCACACAATAAGGAAAGAAAGATTTAAAACACGAGACCCTATAAAAGTAAACTAATGTAAACCATTAATAAACATTATTGGAATATAATACGTACTTAAAAACTTATTGGTTTCTTCAGTATCATGTCCATATTCCTCGATGAACTTGTAGACATCTTCCACTTTGGCTGGCGAAGGATACACCGTCTCCACAAGTACCTTTTTCTGCGTTTGGGTGAAAGCCGTTGAAATGTATAGTAAAGCCTGAAAGTGATAATATGACTGAATTTATCGAATAATCTATATTAACAGTTAAGGAGCATTTGACGTTCATTCTTTCACGTTTTACATCAAAAAAATGTGTGTTACGCACATTTACTTCTGAAAATAGTGATGTGCAAGAACGAAGTACGAAGTGCGAAGCGACGAAGTACGAAGTGCGAAGAATAATACTGTAAGGCACTGGCAGACCTGTAGATTCTATGAATGTTTTCGGGTACTTAGTTTTACCCAGTAACTCCGTGGTGGAAGTCAGACAGGCAGCCACTCTAGATAAAATACTGGTATTCAGTTGAATCTGGTTAGATTGCAAGCCAACCCTCGTCTAGCTGGAAAAAAGTTAGGCAGATAATGTTCAGATATAGTTACCCCCTCCACCTCTTTCTGAGTTAGCCTCGACGTCGCCTTCCATCTTAAGGATGATTTCCACCAAGTGGATCGCATCGCATTGTATCAGAAAGGATACGAACGGATGCGGCGACAACCGATCGCGAATCAATCAGGATGTTGACACATACGATTGGCTCCGTACCGTCGCTTGCGAACGTATCCGTTTCTGCGATTAGTCAGATAGTTTCATTCCTACCGTGTCGGATACGAGGACAGTGAACGGAGCAGATCGCGCGTCGCAGCACACTTTCGGATACGATTGCATGTCGCGGAAGACGCCCGCGGTTGAACTGCTGTGCGTGGCTTGGTAATATACAGTGACTAGCGATATTGTAGGTACTTATATAACAACTATTTTAATTTACAAATACACTACATACTTAGGTCCAACCCACTTCCCCGCTGATTGGCAGACATTTTAAGTTTTAGTCTTACTGAGATAAAAATAGGCTTATTCGGGGGGCAACAATATTGTTTATCGTTAACATTGCGAAATAATTGGGTTCACATATTTCTAACTCTCAGAAAAAAACATTAAACTCGAAATGGCTTATCATGGTTATGTTGCATCAACACTTAGGTATGGTATAATGTATTGGAGCAACTCAGTCGATAGAGATTGTATATTTAGAGCTAAAGAAAATGTATTAGATCTATGTGTGGCCTAAATAGCACCGACAGTTGTCACCCATTCTTTAAAAGCCTAAACATTCTTACCCTGCCATCATTGTACATCTACGAAACTAACATTTTGTCAAAACACACATCTCGCAGTACAAAGTAGCTTTCAAAAGTTACTATAGAAAACTATGTGAGAAGAATAAGTTCGAGCTCGAAATCACACATGGCAGAACAGCCTTAATGAATAAAAGCACTTTCTATATGGCCACAAAGATATTCAACAAGCTGCCTGACACATTAAAATCGATAAAATCGGGACAAATTCAAAAGAGTACTTCTGAAAATTTTAATTAATAAATGTTACTACTCACTAAAGGACTATCTGGATGATAGTTCTATAATCCCTCCTTCAGTGATGTAGATGTGTTGATGTTGCAGTAGTAAAAATAAATAAAAAAATGTAATTGACATTATCTTCTATAATAATATTTTTATTTTTGTTCTCTGACATTTATGATTTTTGTTAATTCTTAAATTTTATTGTTGACATTCTGAGAATGATTGATCAACTTGCTATGAAATTCTTGTTTTTATAATTTTAATTGATAATGGTATTCGTTGCATGTAATCAACTGAATTTATTTTAAATTGATGATAATATTTGAACGCCAAATGGCAAAAAATGGAGCACATAATTATGAAAATGTAATCTCTCACGATCTCACATACTCTGTAACTACTCGTACCTATGTTAACAAATAAACATTCTGATTCTGAAAAACCATTCAAAAGATTTTGCAAATCGACAAATTTGTGTATTATAACAGTTGATATACAATATCGCTTGTCCTCGACCGGACACATTGTAGACTTTAAATACTGTGTACACGATTTAATATCGCTTAAACATTGTAAAGTCCGTACCGATCAGATGCGATGCGAGCCGTTTGGTGGATCATCCTTTAAGGTACCCAGACGAAAATATTATAATTTCATATAATAATTACCTCCATATTCTTCATACGCCGACTGAGTTCCAGAATCCTCTTCGTGCCTTCAAAATTGATGTTCATGGCCACAGGTAACGGTTCGTCAAACCTCACCGTAGCTGCCGCGTGGTATACTACCGACACCTAAAATTAATGAGCTGGAGTTGAGATAATGTGTTATATAATGCTTCTTTAACTGGCTATAAATACATTTATTCCACAAACTGTAAACAGAACCTTCAAGAAGACGTCAAAAAAGCATTCTGTACATTAAAAAATTTTGCTGAGAAACGAAAAACGTTAAACGTTCTTTGGATGAAAAATCCTGGTTTGCGCTAGCGCTCAATGTAACGCGCTCAAAACATTATGCTGATGGATGCATTGAATAGTACGTACAGGGGTCGTGGAAGTTTTTAAAGTAAAGTTATAACATTATAAACATTTATTTTGAAAAACCGTATCAAACTATTACGTCCCTCATTCCGCAGAACTGTTACATTGTCTGACTCCACAATCCCAAGACTTTGCTGGCTTCTCAATCAATGTGATGATGATATAGGTATTTGTTACACATTAGTACAAAAGTTCAAGCAAAGTCCACCAAAAATAATCAACACAACACCTAACTATTTATTATTATTATTTATTAACCAACTTCAAACAAGGAGGAGGTTATATATGTTCGTGTGTATGTATTTTTTATTTATTTATTATCACATACATTAAAATTTGTTACATGTTGTTGTGTTGTTTGTTTTGTTACAGTTACTCACAACCTATTTTTTTAACAGTCTAGATACTAAGTATTTATATGTACGAGTATAAGGTCCCATTAAAATAGACGGACAAATTTTAACACAGCGTTCAGTAAGTCTAACCAATGTAAAAAAAAACACTGATTAAAGTGATTTTATTTTGACCTCAAACAAATTGCTACTGGCACTCTAGAATAAACACATCCATTAGGTCAAAATAAAATCACTTTAATCAGTGGTTTTTTTGCTTGGATATCTTTGGATAAACGTACTGAACGCTGTGTTAAAATTTGTCCATCTATTATAATGGGACCTTATATAACTGTAAGACTGCTTTTTTTTTTTCGGAAGGGAAATCATCAAATAACCCCTCCCGCTCTAAGACGGACGGACGGCGAGCTAGCCCATAGCTCACAGTCTCCCGCGGCGGCTGGGACGTGAGGTTCTCTCCCTCTCATGTTTCGCCACCTCCTTCGCTAGCATGACTGCTTCGCAGAAGGAGGTGACGGCGTCCCATTCCGTCTCGCTCCGGACCATGGATTGGACCAAGGCCGGACGCGAGAGGTCGCCGCCGCCGATCACCGCTACGAGGACACGGCGGTGCTCAGCCCACGCGGGGCAGATCTCCACCGTGTGCTCCACCATGTCCTCCGGTCGATCCTCATAATGGTAGCACCCGGGCGTTTCCTCCCGCCCGATTCAGTGCAGGAAGCACCCGAAACAACCGTGTCCGGTGAGGACCTGCGTCAGGCGGAAGGTGAGGGCACCGTGGTGCCTCTCTAGCCACTCTTCAAAGAGGGGACTTATCGCCACTATTGTGGCGTGCCCTGCACGGGGTTGCGACAGTCGCTCTCCATGTCGCCATGAGATCGCGCCGGAGGTCTGTCCGCTGAGCGACGATTTGCCGCGGCAGCGGAGTTACCTCCCGGCGTAGTGCCTCCACGCGCCACTTATGCAGGCGCGCGAGGACTATCGCCTCCAGATCCCATGGCGGCAATCCGGCAAGGAGGCACTGCAAGACTGCTGTAATTATTTTTTAGTTATAACACTCTCACTTGTTCATGCATGCTGTGTCTATCGCATCATGTTGTACATTTGGTGTTTATTTTAGCTTGTATTATTAGAGTAAAAACTGTAACAATTGTAGATAAGCAAATTAATAAAAAAAAAAATCGTGAGTGCATCCAGTGCTGTGATGTCAAAGTTATTCTCTCATTTATAGGGACGATGACCGGTACAAGAAATTATTTCAGGAATGTTATGGGAATCCAATAAATTTGATGTGTTTTCTTTCCTGATACGCAATGTATCGTTACCGTTGCAAAACGCACGTAGCGAACGGCAAGCGCGACAACGAGTGCGATGAACTCTGTAGCTAATCAGGAAGTGAACAGCTGATTTCATGCGTCGTTCGTTAGAGTATTTCAACATCCTTTGATGTATTTTTGATTTTAGCCGCACTATTTACATAAGGGAAGTGCTGCGTTCAGGGAATGTAATTTTACAATTATTTAAGGGAATAGTAACAGAAAAAATTAAAACATCCGCAGGAAAATTCCGTTGGAATATGTTTCAAAATAAGGAGCTGAATGCACCAGTCAGTTTGTGGAGGGCTGTCCCCAACCTGTATAAATGTTACCTTGTCAATCAGAGTCTGTTCATCTATTGGGCTCAATCCCAGGTTCGGTAATGATATGTCCCCGCTGACTGGTACCACCTTCTTTAAACAGTCAGGATTGCTTTTTCTTAGTCTCGAAAATAACTGAAAATGGAAAATATTTGAGTGAGTAATGGGCCAGCTCGCCATCCGTCCGTCTTATGACGACAGGCCGTGTCGACTGCGCGTTCGTGTTCCACGCGCGCCTCAAAGAGCTGTCAGCAAACAAGTAGGGTTCCGAATGGACCGATGCCTGCCAGGGCTGCGGGACTGTTCGAAAGAGATACCGCGGCTCGCAAAAGGCAAACGAAGAAACATAGATGGGTTTTAGTCAGTAGAAGTCTGACACTACTTTCCGCTTCGCCCAGAGCGGGAGGGATCATTTAACGATTCCGCATCCGGAAAAAGAAAAAACAAAAGAAAGTGTGTTTAAGCGACGATCGCTTTGGACTATGACACGGAAAAAACACAGAATTCGAATATCAACTTACTGGATTTGCAAACAAGTCTTCAATTCGTTTGCTTACATTTTTGCCTTTCTTCTCCCGCACTAATATGTAGACTTTGTCTAATTTATTACAAGAGTAAAGGAGTTTTTCGATGTAGACCTGAAAAGAACGATACTGCTTTAAAATATGTCATGGTTGGTGGCAATAGGCTAGCCCCCTATAACATGGGACTTACCTAAACACACTGGTAGTCAGTGGCCCCAAAAGGTTTGTATGAAATCTTTTTTCTTGTCCTGACAATTACTAACAAAACAAAAAAAAAACAGCCTAATAGCTTAGGCCCCCCTTAAGTGATACTCCGCCATACTTATATGTGGCAATGTATTTTTAACCGATTTTCTTTAAAAGGAGGAGGTTCTCAATTCAGTTTTTTTTTATGTTTGTTACCTCATAACTCCGTCATTTATGAACCGATTAGAAAAAAATCTTTTTTTTTATGTGTAAGAATATGATTTCCGTTTTGTCCCATAGATATTTCATCAAAATCGATTCAGTAATTTGTTTTTGTTTCCTTTAATACGTTTTTTTTTAATTGTTACGTGACAAGAATTTGTGTGGTATACTACAATTAAAAAGGGTAATTTTTTAAACAATCTAAAATTCGCAGTCGGTATTGTACTCTTTGCAGAAAGTGCACCAGAACTAGAAGCTATGGTAAAAGAAATGCAAGCGGTTAGCCAGGAAATTGGCTTGCAACTGAACAAAACAAAAACAAAAATAATGACAAACAATAAAAAAATCCCCATAAGCGTCGACAACGGTCCTCTGGAATATGTTTAAGAGTACATATATCTAGGCAAGCAAATATCTTTCAAAAGATCTAGACACTGAGATGAACTGACTAGACGGGTGAACATGGCATGGAACAAATTTTGGAGTTTTAAAGAAGTTCTTAAGTCAAAGATTCCTGCAAGACTGAAGAAAAAAGTCCTAGACTCATGTATATTGCCTTCTCTTTTCTATGCATCACAAACATGGATATTCAAAAGAAACACTAGTAATAAGATACAAACCACCCAAAGAGCCATGGAGCGGAGCACTCTAAACATAAAATTGAAACATAAAAGGACAAATGTATATGTGAGAAACAAAACTAAAGTTATAGATGCTCTACAACACTGTAAAAAACTAAAATGGAAATGGGCCGGCCATGTTGCACGTATGAACAATGACAGATGGACAAAAAAGATAACCACTTAGAAAGGGCCATCAGGAAAGAGAAAAAGAGGTAGACCAACGGAGAGGTGGCTCAACGAAATACTGAAAACAGGGGGAAAAAACTGGATAGAAATAGCAACAGATCGAGATAAGTGGAAAAAAATGGTGGAGGCCTTTACTCTGTAGAGAGGTCCTTAATAATAGTGATTTGTTTTTTTTTTGCATGTAATAATGAATTTCCTTTTTTTATTTTATTATTATTTTAATTCGAGTTATTTTTTTATTATTATTTTAATTTAAATTCAATTAATTTTATATTATTAAAATGTTAAAATATCAAATTATGTAATTTTTTATTAAGGAATAAACAAAGCTTTATTATTATTATTACTACAACTAAAAAGGGTAAGTATAATAAATATTTAAATTTACGAAGAAGAAGATAGATTTGGAAACAGGATAATTGAACAAACCTTTCCCAAGAATCCAGTGCCTCCAGTTACGAACACAGACTTCCCAGCATAGAAGTCTGCAATTGGCTGATAAGTTGTACTACAATTATTAACTGTAATTGATTTCCCGCTGAAATTATAATAAAATGCAGACACGAAGAAAAACTATAAGTATTGTTGATGTTGCAATTGTATTACGACCCTGAGGTGTGACAAGGACTTTTTTTGCTTGCAGACCAATCAATAGAATACTTATTAACCCTTCGTATGCCGAGTATATAGACACAATTAAAAACCTATTGTGTCTCGCGTGGATCTACGTTCCGGTACACGAAGGGTTAATATTATAATATTAATAAGTATTCTACAGGCAAAGTTCGTATAGGTAATCTTCGAAACTACCGACCTGATTCTGAAAATAGGACAACTATTGGGAAGTTACATTATCCCTGTGTGTATGTGTCTATATTCAAAACGTGTCGGTGGGTTAGCCCAGGAGCTCCTATAACCCTCTTACGTCCTCCTCTTCGCAGAACCGCACTTCTAATTCGCCTATCCCTCGCCGATGTAAATTATTAAACAGCTGCAGTGATCTCGTAGATGTGCACTCCAGTAACTTCAGAAATATTATTTACAAAAACTTGTAAAAACATTATACTTAATCATAATTACATCAAAAATTACTTAAAAATAAACCTCTTGATAACGTTAAAATAATGATGAATTTACTGAGTAATAACACTGTACAAATGTATTTAAAAACTTAGATTTGCATAAAATTATAATTCATTTTTACTAAGTATGTAATCAATCACATAATCCTATATATGTTTATATATTTGACAGATACTTTGTCATACTACGTATAATGAATATGTTTTTTTTTAGAATTAAACTACTTTATAAGGTTACTAGCGACCCGCCCCGGCTTCGCACGGGTGCAATGTTATACTTATAAACCTTCCTCTTGAATCATTCTATCTATTTAAAGAAAACCGCATCAAAATCCGTTGCGTAGTTTTAAAGATCTAAGCATACATAGGGACAGACAGCGGGAAGCGACTTTGTTTTATAATACGTAGTGATAGGTATGTAATTGAATAAATTAAATTACAAACTCGGAACAGTTTCCTTTCGATTACTAAGATAAATAATAAATAATAATAAATTTATATTGGCATAAACAAGTAATTTACAGGGTTGTGAATTACTGCGTGTGGTAGGTAGTGAAACACCTGTATTACAGGTCACCAGGTTTCCACTCAGAAAGCGTTTACAATTATCATTGCTAGGTGCCAATACTATAGGTTGCTTAGCAAATTAAAAGAAACAAAAGTAGATACCTTCATCAAAAACATAATTGGGAACCTAGTAGATACAACAGGTTTTTTTTTTAATTATGGTTGTTCACTGCCCTGGTATAAAACAAAAACTCAAGGCAAAAATTTTCATAGAGCATATTTTTTTACTTGATGTTCAAAACTGTATTTTCTTACCTAGGTAAACTGCAATATCCTCGGATGTGTTTGATTTTCATACTTTTGCTGAGCACCAAACTGCCTCTATTTAACAATATTCGAACTGCGAACATTTTGTATAACATTTTTTTATTTATCTGAATAAAAACTGACAGCACATCAATTTTACACTCTGATTAAAAAAAACACTGTCTGCTCAGTCTTTTTTCACCAACTAATCGATTGACCACAGTCGCTTAAGTTTATATTGCAACAAGTAAATAAAAAGTACTGTCGTTATTTTATATGCTTACATTTCGTGTTATCTCGTCATAAATGTCAGAGTTAAATGAGCAAATTAATATTTTTTTAAATAAAACCAGTTTTGTGAACACAAATGAATAAAATACGTAAAAAACGAGTAGCGCACAAAAGATTCCGTAGCATTAAATAAAAATAAAAACAACCGCTTTGAATATTAAAACCGGCCAAGTGTGAGTCATACACACACGCACACAGGGTTCCGTAGCACCAAACAATATAATAAAAATATATTGAAGGCTTATTTAGATAATGTATTGTTTTACATTCAATAGCAAAACTAAATTTGTTTTACATAGTATGTTACTGAAAAACAAAGTTACTGCTGCAATTTGATGAAAATGTCCCGTTTGTTGCCCGTGGTACTACCAGTAATACTACCAGTAGTACCACGGAAAAAAAAAATACCCGTAGAACTACCAAGCGATCCAGTAGTACCACAGGAAGTTTTTTTTTACCCGTGTTACAGTCGTAGTCGACATTTCATAGTTTGACACCTGTCACTTTATCACTTGTCCTTTTGACACTTCTCACTTTTCTATTTAGAATTTCCCTACCTTAACACTGCACTGGTCTGAAGGGTCAGAGTGAAGGTGGACCAACCGCGAATATTTTGAATAAAACATTTAGGTCTTTCAAGGCACAAATGTGTGTTTTATTTATGTTAATATCATAGAAGTCGAAGTAAAACAATAAAAAAAAAAAACAATTAGTTTAATAGGACTTTAAATCAAAAACTAAACATCAAATGTTATTCAAACCAATTTTGGTTGAAAGTTTTATTTACGTTCTACAATACCACTTTGGAAGTGTCTATCATTCTTTATCTTTATAATTTTACGAATCTCACTGTCATTTTTAAAGACCTATCTATAAATACCCCGCACGTATAGGTTTGATGAAAAGTTTCAGTTCCATGTATGGGGAGCACCCCTTAATCTTTTAAGTGTTGGATGAAATTGTAAAGTGAAGTGGTTCACAGAATACCCAAGAGTTTCGGAATGAAGTGACTGTGACATACGGACGGACAGACATGACGAATCTATAAGAATTCCTTTTTTTGCCATTCTGCTACGGAGCCCTAAACAGGACTACTTGGATGACGACTTTACTACTACTTTGACTTGACGACTTTTGATGAGAAGTATGAAACAAACATGCTGCGCCGACCAAATAAATTGAGATAGGGGCAGGATATTGAAGATGGTGATCTATCTCATACAACATTTACAGTTTAATTTAAATTAATTTAGTTATAAAGTTTTAGTGCTGATGACGTCATCACTGGAATAGATTTCTTTGTCCATTCAACGATGATGATGACGAAGATGCACGTGAGTGGCACTCTAATGAAAGTTTGTTTTTAATGGCTAATCTATATAAACCTAAGGGTCCGTTCAGACATGCAGGAACTGCGAGATGCAAATCGTATGAATTGGAACCGCAAAAGTGGTGGCTGCGGATACTTAGGGATTGGCGTGCGCCAATACCATCGAAGTCGACAAAGAAATATTTACTGTCGTTGGTCATAAGAAAAGAAAAAAATGCAATATTGGGTGCATCCAGTATTAAGTGGCCGACTCCTACAAAGCGAGATCATAACGTTGTATCCCAAAATTAAGAAAGTTTCAGGATTTTTTTTACTATTTGAGTATAATGCAGGTCTTTTCATCACTTCATGCATACATAATTCAGTGTCAAAGCGCGCGTGCTTTTGTCGTGCGTGCCCGCAACGCAACTGAACGCTGAGGCAAGGCTCTAAAATAATAGAATCGCGTGGGCATCATTCAATTGTATTTTCTAGCGGTTGAGTGATCCACGCGGTATGACCAACCGCTCGGTTACATCTCGCGCGGTTCCCACGTGATTCTTGCCATATTTGTTTCCTGGAATACTTCGAAAAAATAAAAACAATTTGAATATTATAGATTAATATGGGCGAGCTAGTTGCCATGGGCACAAATCTAGAATTCGTAGCTACTACTGAGAATTTCTGATGGAAAAACCCACTGGGACTTTGCTCGACCATGATGTCTTAAAGCAGGAGTAATTCCAGTGTGGAAAAGAGATGTCGCTAGACGGCCGGTTTAGCTCTGTCTCTGAGCTGTGTCTTTTAAACCACAAATATAGATACGACTAGCTGTTGCCCGGGGCTTCGCTCGCGTTTTGGTCGGAAATTATCCCACGGGCACGTTGTAAATATAGCCTATGGCACTCGGGGATAATGTAGCTTCCTATAAGTGAAATAATTTTCAAAATCGGTTCAGTTGATCCAGAGATTACCCCGTACACACAAACTTACTTTTAGCTCTTTTTAATATTAGTATAGATTATAAATACTTAATTAAAATGAATACGATTACAACTTAAATAAAAATAAATTAATGTGATTATCGTTACAATCGCTCTATTTTAACACTGGGGTCGCTCCAGTCAGCAGAAAAATGAATGTATGGCCCAATTTTCCAATAAATTGTTATCATCAATTTATTTTGCTATAATTAAAACGTTTGTTCCGAACAACCTCATTAGCAATATTCATTAAAAACCTGTTAACAATTTTTATGTTTTTCTGAAATTAAAACTGGTTTTTGGATAAGATAGGCTTGGCACGTTTTCGTCACGATATATTTATTATGACGTAAATTGAGTGTCAGTGACGAATAATACGTACCTACAGAGTGTTTTGTTTTAGTCATTTCGGTAATTTGATTGAATTTAAACAACACAGAAATTGTAGGTATGTACATGATTGTGTATTTTATTAATAGTAGTAATAGTTCCTATTATGTGACTGTTGGTTGTTCCTTACAACCAACAGTCACATAATAAGAACTTATGACTAGTTTAACAAAATCTGATTTTATAGAATATAGCTGTTGCCCACGGCTTCGCTCGCGTTTTTGTCGGAAATTATGCCACGGACACGTTGTAAATATAGTCTATAGCACTTGGAGATAATGTAGCTTCCTATTAGTGAAAGAATTTTCGGTCAAAATCGGTTCTGTAGATTCAGAAATTACCCCCTACATACAAACTTACAAATTTACCTCTTTGTAATATTAGTATAGCTAAATGGGGTGAATGTCGAGGAGCTCGTGGTTAAATAATAGCAGCTACTCGGGTCGATCTTTTGGTTAAGCCTCAATTGCCTGAGTTCGTCCGGCATAGGTGACCCATTACATACCGAGTTTTCTCCGTGCCTCAGAAAGGACGTTCATTGCAAGCACGTCATTTGTAGATCTTTGGCAGTTGTTACAGTTAGTCAGTGGCCCAAAAGTCTGACACCAGTCTTACCAATAGGTATAGTGTTACCCAGTACTAACTGGGTCGTGGAGGTCAGAAAGGATAGACGCTCCGTGTAAAATACTGGTATTTAGCTGCAGCCAGTTAGACTGGAAGCCGTAACCAACATAGTTGGGAGAATGCTATGCAGATGATGATGATGATCAGGCGAATGTAGAATTAAAGGTGTCAAAAATACTGAATATGGGCTACTGACATACTAAGTGGACAAAAAGCAGTGAGCGAATACAAATGTTTAAAACGCCGACTTGAAAACACAAACCTTTGTTAGTAGTTGTTCAATACGATAATTCAAGGACTCAGAAAAAAACTAAAACAAGCTTATATGCTACTAGATTGTAGAACCTAACCTGTCCGAGTCGGAGTGCCACAAGTTCCGAGCTTGCTTCGCTCGCTATTGCTACCAATGTTCTCCTTGCCGCAATGACCAGATAAATAGTGACTTGGTATAATCACCCATTCAGTTATTAATTTCCCCTTTTAAAGAATGCCATAAATGGTTAATTTACTTTGTTTTCTTTTTTTATTAAAAAATAAAACAGCCTGTTATTATTATCAACGTTTAACCAAAAGTGTGTCAATGATGCTCTAAGCGTTAGTGATATTGCATAATTTACTAAGAACCTTTGCAGAATTTTGTACTTTTCTTTTTATACAAAATGTGGGGCAAAATAAATGCCTAAATGCGAAAATGCAGCCATTTTGTTAGACGAGAAAAAAAATTAAATTGATGCTAAGAGTCGAAAAAATTATATTGTTCAAATGTCACCTTTTGAGTAGGTGCACATTTTTTGTTCGTTTTACGACATTTTCAATCGTTGCAAAATATCTGACTCCAAATTGGTGTTTGGTTTTCAAGAGTGGCGTGGTTTGACGTGAATGCGAGAATTTTCAAAAAGCCCCAAAACGAGAACTCTGGTGCCTCCTCTTGCCGGTCTGATTGATCCAATGACCACGAGATGGACAACGGGAGATGACACGTAAGACCAAATCATCATTGTCATTCCATTGCTTTTTGTCAACTAATTCTTTATCCGTCTACAACGACCGATGGCCCCACCGAATAAACATGTAAGAGAAAAATGACAACTTTCAGCAAAAAAATAAAAACGTTTAAACTTCAATAACGCTCATTTCATTGTAAATAGGTATAAATAATGTATTATCGAATTATAGGTAAAAAAATAAACTATAGACTTGTATATTTACTTTTTTTATAACACTAACGAATTTCAGGAAATTCATGAAAACTATTTAATGTTTTTACTCTTGTGAAATTTGCATGACCAGTCACAGTAATATATCATTACACGTTTATTCGTGTTACCCTATTATTCTTCGTAAATCAAGTTTATTTTTGAACCTAGCTATAACTAATTACACGCTTGTTTTCAGTACATTGTTTTGCTATTAAATGACTGGAAAGATCGTATGCAAACGCATACGATCTTTCGATATTAGTGTTAATAAGATCAGTTTTCATTTATGTAATACATCTTTGTTGTTGCATAATATAAATAATTTTGTAAAAGGATATTTTTTTTTATTTTTAGTTCGTTTATTCATTCTTCTTACATATTTTTAACATTTTTAAATGTTTATTAAAAAATCCATACGAAAAACATTTAAAAATATTATTTTAATATTAACGTTTGAATCTTTTACACAATTGTTATAAAAAAATAATTATAGTAAGACACAATGCAATACTTGAATTTTAATAACCTATTTATATTCAAACTTCCATTTTGTGGAATAAAACATTACTAATAAAATTTGCATACATTTCTTCATTACACGAATAAACGTGTAAGAAGACATTAACCATATTCGAAAACAATAACAAAGCCTTCAAACGTCTGTTAGGTTTTAACATATTTATTCTTGTGTACTTGGCGACTCCAAAAGCATGTACTATAAGCTTATACTATTATTCTTATGATTTTAAAATAAATTATTTCCCAAAAATAAAGAAATTCACTATTATAATAGGCGTGTTTTGAGTCTAAAATTCATAAAAAATTAGGTGCAGGATAGGCAAAAGAAACGAAAAATGAAAAAAAAAAACATGTTTCAACTCTAGCACGTTTATTCGGTGTGTTTGTGCCATCAGTATGTTTCCAATGGGGGCTATCGCGTGTAAATTCACCGCTAGAGGCGCTAGTGTAGCGCGAGGTCACCAAAATGTCAAATGTCATAGAAAGTTCACGCGTTGCGTGCTTTTTTATCACGTATACTTATTAATATTGCCGATTGTGGTCTATATTTAGCCATTCCTGATTAATTATGATTTGAAGATTTTTAAATAGCAACTTAGGATCTTATTTGTTAGTACTTGGAGATAAAATGATTTTTAAATGTTTCATGCTTCCTAATTTTAGGGAGATTTAACACTATGTTATTATACGTAATAACATAAACTTTTTATGAAGTTATTAGTACTTTAAAGTATAAAATAGAATTATTGACATGACCTTACTCGACAGTGGCGCCATCTGGCGAGCTCAAAAACAATAGCCCTCATTACAATAACTGAAATATGACGCCATTTTTCCTCTATCTCCCTCTCTAACTACCTCTGCAACCGTATCAATCCTAACTAATATATACCACTACATGGTGTAAAACAAAGTCGCTTCCCGCTGTCTGTCCCTATGTATTCTTAGATCTATAAAACTACGCAACGGATTTTGATGCGGGTGTTTTTAATAGATAGAGTGATTCAAGAGGAAGGTTTATAATGTATACTATAGGACCCGTGCGAAGCCGGGGCGGGTCGCTAGTCTTATTATAAATGCGAAAAGAAGTTTGTTTGGCTGTTTGTTACTTTTCACGCCTAAACCACTAAACACTTTCGTGAATAAGCTGAGTACGTCAGCTTATTCACGAAAGACATGCTGCGCCGACCCCAAGTAAGTTGGGATAAGGGCAGGAGAATGATGATGACGTCAGCTTATTCAAAGTATCATTAATTCATTTTATAAACAACAATTTTTTTTCCCGAGATAATAACGTCATTCTTAATGATTACCAATCATGTTTTTATTATGATTTGCGGGTACTTGAATAATTATTCTAAAAAACGTCTGTATTGTTTCCTTTTCATTTTTAAAATACTTATTTGGCCTGAAGTCACTGGTTTCTATAGAGACAAAAAAAAATGCAAAAAAAGAACGTAAAAACGAAAAAAACCTTACCATTAATTTGAAAAGCATTAGGGTCTCGCCTCTTACAGCATTTTTTTAATTTAACTTCATTTTGGGAAAGGGATGGGGCTATGCAGTCAGGCGCGATCCTGGGGGGGGGGTCACAGGGGTCATGACCCCCTCCCAAAATCCGACACGCCAATTGACAAACATTCTTAAAATAGCTTTTTCGGATATAAATTCTTAACTTCCTGCTTAATCGTTGAACAAGAGAACCTAACCATTCCGAGGCAGAATGCTTACATTTTTGAGCTCGCTTCACGCGCTAATGCATCCTGCCCTTTTCTTTTACTTTCAGTTACTTTTATTTTCATCTTTGTATGAATTTAAACAAAAAGATTAACAAGGCAATCTAACAAGGCTCTAATTCAAGTTTTAAATAATATTATGTAAATTTTTGCAATTGATCTTTTGTTGCTAATTAAATCCCATACTTATGCATGATTTACAAACTTATTTTTTTAGAAGCTTTAAATTGTAATATTGAGCTAGATGCTCACCATATTTGTAAGCCTGCTACTGGCATAACATAGCGTTCGATTTTATCAATTATAAGATCTGTATTTCTGTACCTGTGTTAACAAATAAAAATTTGATTTGATTTGATTTGAAGGCGCGGAGGCGGGCTGCTTGAATCTCTCATCGCTCGCACTTGCATTTTATCAGTGCCAAGAGCGGATCCAGGGGTGAGGTCATTACCGGGCGTCATGATCACCCCGCCCTGTGCTAGTGACTAGATCGACCGTGATCCTGTTTCTGAACTCATTGATATAAATAAAATGAATAGAGGCCCGGCTGATAGCTTCGCTAACTTTTGCGTTCTTTTCATCTTAAAACTGTAAAATTTAATTCTCTCAGGGCCGTAGGCAGGCGGGGGGATAAGGGTTCAACCCTTCGACAACTATAAAAAATCATCCTATCCGAGGCGGGATGCTAAAAATTCTCGCTCGCTTCGCTCGGTTGTACATCATAGGTACTATTTAAATTCGGCAATGTTGGCAGAGCCCCTCCTATTCTCATTTCTGTATAAATTAACAAAAGGAGTGGTGCTAACATTTCCAGCTCACTTCACTCGCTAATACATCCTGTACTTTTTCAATTCTCCATAAGTTCCAATGAATGAACAAAAAGAACTTAATTTAACCGAGAAAGGGTACAAAAATTTTCGAGCTCGCTTTGCTCGCTCTAACATTCTGCGTTCTTTTCAGTCTTTATTTTAAAACTGACACAGTTTCTGGAAGTCTACCACATTCGACCTGTCTGCTAAAGTTTAAGAGCTTTTCTCAATTGATAAGCTTTTTTGTATAAGTCGACAGAAGTATTCCTTGCATGAATCGAGACCAACAAACGAAAACCTAGCATATCCGTGGTACCACTACAAGCTCTTTTTGGTAAACTGAAGATGCACCCCCCCAGAAATAAACCGGTGGGTTCCGTGATCGTTTTGTATAGGTAACTCCAGAGGTGACTGATATAATTTCGTTTATCAAAAGTTTTTGGCGTGTGTGACCACCCCCCCCCCAAAATCTTAGGCTGGGACCGCGCCTGTATACAGTACGTCGCTTCATCTCTCATCTCATCTCTTCACACACTGAATACTGTTGTGTTGCTTGCGTAGTGTGTCAAGCTCACCCGAGTACTTGCGTAGTATGTCACGCTCACACGGGCACTTGTATAGTTGTCCTTCTCACCCTGTTATTTGCGTAGTTGGCCACGCTCACTGGGGCACTTGCGTAGTTTTTAACGCTTACCCGGGTAATAGGGTAGTTCGTCTAGCTCCCCCGGCCTTAAGGCCGCAGTTTGTCCTCAGACCAGAATTGGCATCATCATGGATGACTAAAACCATTGGTAGCCAATTGTTCAAGTTAAGTGAAGATGGCAGAGGATGGAAGAGGCAGGGAGAAAGAAACAACCGTAAACAATATTGATTGATAAAAAACATGTTTAATTGATTTCGAACTAAGTTGAAAATATACAATACATATAAGTGGTGAACTGCTCATTTAGTAATATAATACGGAACCCTAAAAACTAAAAAAATACAAATATTACTCAGAATTCACGTAGCTTTAATATTTATTTTAAATCTACACTAGTTTGAGCAAACGACACGGTGTTAACATTATTTTAGTGCGCATACTGCTCGTACAGATATACTACCTACTTAATATTTGTTAATGGTCCTTTCTTCGTTTCCAAAAACCGTCGGACACCCCAACAATAATCTCTCATATAGTCTGTCCAATCTATACTGGTAGGATCACAGGGAAACATGTGCTTGTCAGAGGGAGAAAGAGAGGCAAACAGCTCTCTCACTCTGTCTGCCTTCATCACCCAGGAGTGAAATGTGAAGAAGTCGTTGGCCAAACGCGTTTGGATGACCAGCTTGTGAAGCTTGATGTACCTGTATGAGAGATGAATATTAGACTGTCTATTTTTTATTGTTGTTTATTTTCAGAAATTGGTAGGTATGTACACGAAATAAGTAACATGTGGATAATTCCTCCCCATACAATCCCGGAATGATTTTTGGGTTCCGAAATAAAGCAATTAAAATAGTCAGGTATTATCCACATATAATATTTTAAACTGACATGGTCACTAACAATATAATAATTAACACTAAAAACAGGATATTTAACTTTACTATTTGTTTTGAGTTCCCGGTATTTCGGCGCTGTTGCAAGCACCATGATCACGGATCACGGGTAGGAAAAACGAACAAGAAAAAGGGTAGACGATTGTCTGCTCATAAACACCCACCCGCAATAACTTCAGTTTATCCGTGATCATGGAGCTTGCAACAGCGCCGAAATATCGGGAACTCAAAATGAACAGTAAATAAGGTAAATATTCTGTTTTCAATATTAATGATAATAATTATTATCCAAATGTTACTTACTTGCTTGAACTTTAAGTAAATAAACTCCACCTATTCCGATCTCTGGTATTACAATAAGGCTTGATTAGTAAGTAGATAAGGATTTGATAAGTAACCCCGTTGGTCTAGAGGTCGTAATACTACCTACTGCTAAGATCTTGGGTCAAAAAAGGGGCGAAAAGAAGATTTGGACTTGTCATACAAAACATCGCATGGGCTGACGGAATTACTATGAAGAGTTCAATTTATTTTTTAATCAAACCACCTTATGCATAAACATAATCAGCCTACAATGTTCCCACTGCTACGACACAGGGCTCCTCTCTATGAGAGCTACGCGCCACGCGGGCCCAGTGCGGGTTGGTATAGATGTCATATTTCTTCGAATTTTTGTTCTACGACATGCCGCATGCCGGTTTCTTTCGACGTTTGGAGAGCAGTGCTGATGAAATAAATTACACAAAGTAGCAGCGCCTCCCTGAGTTTGAACCCACGACTTGCTGCTCTTAAGTCGGGGCTACCACCACCTTATGTCGTCGCGCTTATTCTGTGAAAATCTGTATAAAACAACCAAATAAACTCTTACCGTGGATTCTTTCCAACTAGTACCCGATAAACATCCGCTAGATACGCTGGTATCAATTGAAATACTATCGTCAGAAGACTCATCAGCCATCTGTATCTAGTAAACACGAACCAACAAGGCAGTGGCATAATATCTGTAAAAATATGAATTATTTAATCAATAAAACGCTTGGCAAGTTATTTAATTAAATTATTACGGTCGTGAATTAAGTTTACAGCAGTGATAGCCTAGTGTGACCGTCGGACTGTCAAGTCACAGGTCTCGAGTTCAAACCTAAGCCAGCCACCTCTGATTTTTCGGATTCGTGTGCGTATTGTATAATTATCATTTGCTGCATTGAAGGAAAACATCTTGAGAAAACCAGCATGCCTGAGAGATATTTCTTGACGGCATGTAAAGCCCAGTCAGAGGCTCATGGGTGCCATAAAAACTCTGCCATCAGATGAGTCACTAACCACGCGATAAAGGAGAGAAGAAGAAGATTAAGTTTACATTCTAATAGTATGAAAAAGTTTCAAAAGAAGGCCTGATTATTACTTCTTTTATGGTTACACCATCTTTTGGAGCTTTCTCGCTGCTTTATTTAAAATTGATCTTTATTTTAAAGGTCAGGCGCTTAGCACTCGCAACATCTCTTGAATGAATATGAACTTGAGTATGAACTTGGATGAGGCGAAAGGAGTACGTTACGATCATAGCAGGTGGAGTTCTGTAAATATCTGCCTACCCGAATGTAAAAAAAAGCGTGATATTTAAAACTGCTGCCTTGACGAGTTGGCGGATTTCATATCAGACGAAAATTGAAACCCCTGCTGTAGATACGGCTGCAATTAGTGGCAGCGTTAAGATACTGCTCGTATTGTTACATCAGGCGTATCTTAGATACCTTGTATCGGATTAGCACTAACGCCTGGATCCTAAATCCAGCCTCCATTAGCTCGCACATTACGATGCAGGTACTTGTGATTGTGTTTTTTACTTGTCATTAACAGGTCATTCTATCTTTTATTTAATAAAACCGGCCAAAAATCGTAAAGCGGTTTGCAGAATACATCACCTACGCAGTTTCAACTGTGTAGTCCTAATAGTTTCGGAATAAAGTGGCTGTGACATACACGGACAGATAGACAGACATGGCGAATCTATAATGTTCCGTTTTTTGCCATTCGGCTACGGAACCCTAAAACGATAACGATATTATTATATCCTTTATTATTTATCTTTATACAAATTAATTAAATTTTTAAATATTCCTTAAAACAATAATTTAAAAAACAATTAAATATATATAAAAAATTGAACTACACCGGTATCGGGAACTGGGTTCAAGCTACCGGCGAGGGCTCCAGAGACAGGAACCTTCTAACAATACGAACCGTGTACAGAGTACCGCTTTCTGAATCAAGCCCTTGATCCACCTGCCTAACGAGAGCATCCTCAGGTATTGATCGAGGCTCTTGGCAATTAAGCCATGGGCTGATACGACTATCGGCACAATGATCACCGAGTCCACATCCCACATGTCGATAACCTCGCTAGCCAAGTCAATATACTTGATTTGCTTATCTTTCTCGGGTTTCAGGAGGTTCTTATCATGCGGGACCGTTAAGGCAACAATCATTGCGCGCCACTCTGATCGATCCACCACCACTATATCAGGCATATTGGCTACAATAGTTCTGTCAGTGATGATGGATTGATCCCAGTACAATGTGATATTGCCATTTTCGAGAACTGCGCCAAGCACATACCTATAGTACGGAACTTTCGATTCCACAAGGTTGTATTTTAGTTGCTGATGGATAATCCTGGCTACAAGGTTGTGTCTATGCAAATACTCTCCGTTAGCCAGACGAGAACATCCGGAGATAATGTGACGGATTGATTCGCCTGGACGGTGGTATGCCCGACATGTCAACCGTGCCGTCCTTCACAATACTGCTACGGACGCAGACAGGGCCCGGAAAAAGCGTCCGTGAAGCTTCTTACTCTGCCGCAGGTTGCGCCAGTTCTCTTTAGCCAAGGAGAGCGGGGCGAGGCCCTTGTCCACCACGACCACATCTCGGTGCATCCCCACGTCGGTTTCTAGGAAATATTTCCTGAGACTGCGTATCTCGCATCGATTGTGCAGAGTCTTAGCGAAATAAACGATTACTATTATTTTTCAAGGTTAATAGCTGAGCTTGCCGTTGTCGGTCGTTGGATGGGTGACCATCTATTACATACCGAGTTTCCTCCGTGCCCCGGAAAGCACGTAAAGTCGTTGGTCCCGGCTGTCTTTTGTAAATCTTTGACAGTCGTTACAGGTAGTCAAAGGCCCGAAAGTCTGGCAACCAGTCTTACGAAGGGGTATCGTAATACTCAGCACTAACTGGGTTGTGGAGGTCAGATAAGCAGTCGCTCCATGTAAAATACTGGTATTCAGCTGCATGCGGTTTGACTGGAAGCTGACACTAACATAGATGGCTAGCAAGATGATAATGTCGATATATGCACGCACTTACGTAAACTTAGATGCACTATTTATGCTATTGGCCCTAGATACCTGATATACTAGACCGTGAGATTGCTTATAACTTGAGCATCACGAAGTTGCTATACGGTATAGGTAAGTGTTAAACTTACTGGATTTTGCCTTGACAGTATCCTCCATGAACCCCTCTAGAATACTCGCAATTGAGATGGGATTGCAGGCACTGCTGCAGCAATTGTAGATTTTCAACTTATTCAACCTGAAATTTGAAAAACGTGATTGTGTAGCGAAATCTTTCCCGCCATATGCGACCGTCAACATACAAAACTCACAGAAATCCTATATCGCCCAAACAAATTTTATTCACGCGATTGACGAATGCAGATACTCGACAGAAACCGTGAGAAGAGGTAGCCAGCTAGACATAACACGCGTTGAGAGATTCTCTCATTGTTTGGATCTAACACTATTCCTCAAACCAATAATCTTCTCTCTTAGTTTAGGTTCAAAGTTATAGCCATATAAAAAACATCACGCCTAGTAATCCTCGAAGGGTTTGGCAGAGGTGTACCTAACAGTACCTACACCCACATTTGGCCAGTTATGTTTAAGACCCATGTAATAAGGGGTGACTCTATTGCCATCAAGAAGGCATAAATCCAGACTCCATGACTGCTACTTAAAAATTCCTGACGGAGAAACCCAATAATATTTGCCCAACCCGGGAATCGAACCCAGAACCTCATGCTCAGCAGTCGCGCTTGCGACCACTAGACCAGCGAGTCAGTTCAGTCCGTTGTGTGTAGTAACATATCCAGACTCGCTCCACCCAGAGTCAAAAAATCTTGAAGGCTCCAGAGGCTTCCCGCCGTGACCTCACTGTTTCAAGGATATATAGAGTGAATTTTCCAAGAGGGCATGGATGGCCAAATCCGAAATTATGAGGAATACCGAAAAATGCTTAATGGAGTCTCGAGCCCGATTTTAATGAAAACTAAAATTGCATCATTTGATTTTTGAGTAATAAATATTCCTAGAATCGAACCCATTGATTCTAGAAAAAAACAACATATTGTGACACCATTCGACAGTGTCACTAATAAGGATCAAATTCTGGGAAGTAATGACATACGGCAAACCTATGAAAAATTATAAATTTTTATTTTTTATATTTAAATTAATTTCCTTAATTGAAAACACTCGCAGAGCAAGGCTATACTTTGCTTTCAAATTAAAAATACATACTTCTCTCCTCCACTCTTCGCACCAGCGATAATCACCAAGTTGGCCACATAATCCACGGGAATTAGATCGACGATATTGCTGGCCTGTCCATAGATGACCCGGTTCAAACCCTTTGCGGTGAACACAGATAGACCGGTGGCACCGAACCAGTTGCACAGCCAGCCTCTTACTGGATAATCCTTTATGGATGCCACTGGAAATAACGAAAGGAAATAAAATAACTGCTACCACTGCGCTGAAACTTGGTAGATGGTTTTGTAACGAGACCGCGTTATAAGCAACTTAAAATGGTCGAAATAGGCTTCATAAATGCTCGAAATATGCTAAAAAGTGCCTAACAACATACAATTTTAATACCACTACTTTCGGGACGGTAGCGCGCAATTTATGATCCAACACCACATCAACAGCATTTGTGGCTAGATCTGGAGTACAACTGTGCGAAGTAATTAAATTACATAAAATGCGTTTTGCGTAGGTATCAATAAAATGACAGTTGCGTGAAACAAATGAAGATAATATTACAAATATGCTGGCCGCAAGGCTTATAACATCTTTCTTTTTGATTAAAACTACTTTTATGAACCTCGTTATAAATGCATTGGAAATCCTATCTGTTGTTGGACTCTTTTCTTATCTGAACAGTCCACTCTGGTTGTTTATTATTTTTTACGGCGCCATCTTGGATTTTAATTTTGATCCCATTTTCGTTATCAGCGACCCCAAAAACCATGGAAACGACACCCATAATGGTAAAACCAAAAATATTCGTTGGCGCCATCTTGGATTTTCATTTTTTTTTTCCTTATTGCAAGTGGGTTCGCGCTAATGTTTTTCGCGCAAAAGTCCCAGATCCCTTTGTGAACAGGCGGTTCGTCTCGATATTTTTGTCGCTGGTTTTATACATACTATGCGTCGGACGAGTTGGGAATGAGACGAATTAGTGCATGAAACGAGTTAGGAAACTGACCAGCTGCCAAGGTGACGTATTAGTGAATGTGACTTAATAGGGATGGCGACGAAATAGCCAATCTGACGAGTGGTCAACACATCCGCAATTTTATACTGAATGAAATTCATTTCTAGTAGTTTTTTATTATGAACTAATCATACATACAAATGAAAGTCAGCTGCCGCACCGATGATGCAATACAAAGTTAAAACATGTTAAAGTTGTAAAAAAACCAGCCAAGTGCAAGTCAGACTCGAACACAAACGGTACTGTAGAACCAAACAATATTTTAAAACTAATACCAATATTTTATATTTCATCAATTTACACTTTATGGTAAATCTAAAGGATAATGACCATACGTGGTACCAAAAAGTCTCATGCATCAAGATCTAAATTGTTTAATAATTATTTTTATATTTTTTTACGACATTACGCGACATGGATTTGATTTTTGAATAGGTGATTTCATTGAAAGTATAGAAGTATGAATTTACATAACGTTCACACAACCGGTCATAGAGATGTAGTATGCAATAGAAACTATTTTGATAAATTGACTAATCAGTCATTCCAACCGTTTCTTTTTTATATTAAAGACCTACAACGTTTACTTCAAAAACATTTTACGAATTATGTGTATTACCTTTGCTTTCTTTTTGTTGATGTGTATAAAATTACTCCGGAACGCGGGTTTACAAAAAGAACTTTTGTAGAAATTCATAACGTTAATTGTAGATTATAAAAAAAACAACAAAGTTTGATTTTGATGCAGCACGGTACGGGATTCCATACATCCATGAGTATTGTCCCTTGTTTTTCGTATTATGTGTGACGAAAAAGTTTCAATTCAAAACATCTCAAAAGCTTTAGCTTTTCAATAATTTTCTATATCAAATCTTATTCAAACCAATTTTCAATTCGTTATGTTCTTTTTACTTTTTTTCTAGAAACCTACATTTATCTCCATTTTTTATAGCTTTTACATGTGTATGTAATAACAATAGAAAACAATAAATCATTTTGTGTACATGTCAAAGGATCACGATAAATCTTTTACATTTTACGAGATAATAAACTACGCAGGATGTAAAAAATAATATTTTTCCATGTAAACCATAAAAAATGTTTATGTAAGTTGTAAATAAAGGAAGCGCTTGGATTTTGTTTGCATGTTTTTATATTGAATTTGGGAGAAAGGGAAGAATCAATTCGGCTTGTACTCTGCTTGTAATAATATTATTCAATCATTATCCGAAAGACACACGGCTCTATCTAATAAGAACGTTATTGTTGTTTTCTTGGGAACAGTACTTTTTTTGGGATGAAAGGCACCTTATGTCCATTTCTGTATACCTGACAATGTATGCAAAATATTAGGATGATCTGTTCAGTGGTTTTGCCGTGAAAAGATAACAAACAAACTTACTTTCGCAAAATGTTTATTATTTATACTATACTATACATTAAAATTTTATAAATTAAAATAACCTAAAGTAACTAACTTATTAATAAAATTAAAAAATGGCGTCAAAAAACTCCTCCTCAACGCAGTCAACTGGTAATGTACCCAAGAGACTGGCGGCGTTGCCACCTTGTATGGCAATACTAAGCCTTTGGCCAAGGTAAAAGCCAGCCCTTGGGTCACGGGAAGTGTTAACTAAGCGTTTGGAAATGTCCTTGAAAAGGCTGTGAGCACTTGGACCCCACGGAATAATATTTTATAATAATAGTAAAGATAAAGATTATATTATAAAGATTATTAACGCAAAAGTTTGTAAGGGTGGTTGAATGTTTCATACTCTTTCACGCAAAAACTACTGAACGGATGGGCTGAAAGTTTACAGTAATATAGCATACATCAAAATAACATGGGTTATAATTTTTGTCTAAAAAAATTGCGCGGGCAAATCGGCGCGCGGAATTTCGTTGAAAAATAATGTAAACTATAAAATCTCAACACGGCTCGTGTTGTGAGGCGGTTCCTATCTCTGGGGCCTTAACCACCAGTAGCTTGGAGCCTGCTCCTGATACTGATACGGGCGGACCACTATATTTATGTGTTTATTTAAGAAAATATATAATAAAAAAATGAAATAACGAATAAAAATAAATGACACTCACCTACTGAAGGTCTGACGATGATTGTAGGAATGTATACCTGCTCAGCCACCAGGTGCTCAGCCAACGATTTTGTTAATGTGTATGTATTTGGAAGTCCATCTGTATAACAATGCTTAATATTATTTAAATTTATAAATTAAAATAATCTACTCTACAGTAATTAACTAAACACTTAGAAAATGGCGTCAAAAAACTATTCAATGCCGTCAATGAGGGCTATCGTTTTTGAGCTCACCAGATGGCGCCACTGTCGATTAAGGTCCTGTCAATAATTCTATGTTATACTATAAAGTACCAATAACTTCATAAAAAAGTTTATTTTATTACGTATAACAACATAGTGTAAAGTTCAGGTTCATATAATTATGTTATTTACAATATTCTCCCTAAAATTAGCAAGCATGAAACATTTAAAAATCATTTTAACTTCAAGTACTGAAAATTAAGATTCTAAGTTGTTACTTAAATCTTCTAGTCATAATTAATCAGGAATGGCTCAATCTAGACCACAATCGTGAATATTTGTAAAAACACGTGTTAAAACAACACGCAACGCGCGAACAATCTATGACATCTGACATTTCGGTGCCCCCGCGCTACACTAGCGCCTCTAGCGGCGATTTCATACGCAATTAGTAATGTACCCAAGAGACTGGCGGCGTTGCCACGTTGTATGGCAACGCTAAGCCTTCGACCCAGCCCTTGGGTCACGGGAAGTGTCAACTAAGCGTAAACTAACTGACAATTAATAATGTTCCAGTCTTTTGTATTTGTCAATGCGTACCTTATGACTGCTTTTCCACCACAGAAGACTAGGTAGGAATAGATGGTGTGTGATTTAGTAGATACTAAACTGATTTAGCTAAAAATTAACACACAGATATTTTATAATACGAATTAACACATATAATACTTTTGATCGCGATAGAACGATCCCGTGAGACAATTGACGAGCTCTATACGGGCGAAGCCCCCGGCATAAGCTCGTCAACTAATAGTAGCTTGGCTTAGCTCTGACGGAAAAGGGTTCAACGAAGCTAAAGTCTAATACGTAGAGTCAGTTCCTGTGAGACTGTAGTATCTGCTCTGGTCGAATTCAGATAACTAAAATGAGAAAAATATCTAGAAGGGATGCCATGATTGCTTGATTGACTGCTCCCAAAAAAATATAACAGCTCATTTCCTTTGCCGTACACCAGGATAGATAACTCATTAATTGGTGTCGCGCTTAAAATGTAAGGTAAACGTGATGCGTGGCACTCCGATCATAATGGACGTAAAATAACCCCTAAACGAAGCTGAAAAGCACTGTCTTGTTTTCCTTTTCAATTATTTTTTTTTTTGTTCTGGACCTGGGTACCTTTTGGTTTTGGAGATATTGGAGGTCAAACTCACAGCTTTTTCACGTTTTTTTTTTTAATGTAAGATTTTAACGTTGTGACTTTACTTTAGAAATTAACATGACCCCTGTACTATTCAAAGCATTCACCAGCACAATGTTTTGAGTGCGTTTCATTGGATTTACCGTAAAACGTGATTTTTCATACCAAAAAAAATCATTTCCCAGCAATAATTTTTGCGTAAATTACTTAGTTTTATCTATAGAATGCTTGTTTGATGGCTTTGTAAAGGGTACGATGACGCCTTGTATAAATACAACGTGTAACAGAATAAACACAAAACCTCTTTACTTTCACTATGAGACCAACCCCTAAATTGCGGAAAAAAACTGCTGTTCAGTTCATTTTGTCGAGTTTTGCGCAAGAAATGTACAATCCAAGAAACTGACTTCTAAGATAACGTATGGGCAGATTCCCCACGAAAAAAATTCAGTTTGGTTGTGATTTTAGTTTCAGGTGGCCTAAAGTCCTCCGAAGACTGGGAGGAGAATTGTTGGTCATCCGGCGGAGAGATCGGCAGATGCCATTCTTGTTGTCGCGGGAAAATCCTGGATGAGATGGCACAGGAACGTGGAAATTGGCACAGGCAGAGCAGATATAAATCTATACTCAGCAGTGGATAATGTTGATGATGATGATGAAATTACTGAATGTGAAACTACAAAATATAGAAAAAACTTAATTACTCAGTATTCTCTCCATTTCCTCCTCATTGACGCCATCTTTGATCAGCTGGTACACTTCGTCGATATCAGCTGGCGCGGGATACAGGATCTCTTCCACCAATTCCCTGTTCGCGTTCGTGTACGCGGTGGATATATGTATGAAGACCTGGACAGGGAAACGTAGATACTACGACTTCATTTGCCGATTGATTTTGTCATTCTTGCTGATCACTAATAGCGGCTCAATTGAAAATTTTTGCTGACATAAAACATTTTGATAATATGACAATCCTCAATATTGAGGTGAGCAATTTAATAAGCTGATTTGAAAATTTCTCCACATGCAAATGATTAGTTTCAATATCCGCTTAATTAAACATTGGGGCAATCAATGTAGGCTGGTCAAAAAAATGTTTATGGAGAAAATTCTGAACAACTCCTAGTCCAATACGCTTTAAAACCTTCGTGTGTCGGAACGTAGATCTACGCGAGACACAATAGGTTTTTAATTGTGTCTATACATACTCGACATAAGAGTGGTTAATACATCTACAACTCCTTAATATAATCAAAGCCCAATTATTTTAAGTTTTATAATCTCGTGATCAGCATTAAATAGTTAGACGAATTGTGTAAGGAGATCCAAAGCTGCAGCTGTTTGAGGAGAATGGGCGAAGAAAACATGTTGCGTTGGCCCCAAGTAACATAATACATGGAGGGGAAGATGAATCTCTTCATCATAACATGCATTTAAAATGAACGGTAATGAGAAATAAGCAACAAGTCGGCCGGACAACACAATCTTCACTGGTGGCTCAGATGTCAATTGCGTAAGCGGCATCTACCCACAGTTCTGACACTGTTCCTAAGCCCTTGATGACCTTATGGCTGCGTTAGTCATCGAGTCAGGGTGGTTAAACTTTGGGGCTATAATATTTTGAACTTTTTGCCATCGACACGCTAAGAACTACAAGAATACCATATGGGTGAAATCATATTTGTATGCACGGATTAGCGTTTTCGAGAATCTATCTTATACTGTCACGCAAAGGCGTCATTTGGTGGAGCGAGAAGTCCAGTCACAAGCATCCGCGTTCTTGAACCAATTCTAGACGACAGAAAAGGAAAGAAATGTAAGAAAATACTGATGTGTGCGTGTAAATGTGATTTCACCATTCATTAAACTCTATGCTTACCTCAATCCGGTTCATCCTGCGACTCAGCGCCAATAACATCCGAGTACCTTCCACGTTGATCTTCCAGGCGATCGGGAGAGGCTCGTTAAACTTGATCGTGGCAGCCGCGTGGATGATCACTGATACCTATACAATTAACAGTCAGTCAGGGAATGTGATCGTTGACTGACAGTAATCTTATGTCAATTTGCCGTATTAGGCCGTAGCCTAACATATGCAGGATTCTGGCTGCAGGATCAGCAGGGCTATTACGTATCTCTGTTGACAGTTCATAGTGATCATCACTTGGCGAGTTTTGATATACAATGACAGTTCTGCACGGGTAGCGTCAGTTGAAACCAACAAGAACGGTCAATGTATATCAAAACTCTCCAAGTGATGATCACTATGAACTGTTAAAAGAGATACGCAATAGTCCTGCAGATCATGTCTATCATAAAAAAGTATGGTCAACAGCGATAAAAATTTGCTCAATCGGGTGACGGCAACTGGTTTAAAATTGAGTAGCAAGATTTGATCGATACATATATCAACAAGGCGAGTTATACATATTATGTTTATGATGTGTTAGTGTAAGAACAAAAAAATGGCCTATGTCCTTTCCCAGGATAAATTATATCTCCTTGCCAAATTTCAATACGATCCAATCATCCGTTTAGTCATGAAAAACTAACAAACAAACAAAATTATATGCGCATGTATAATATGAGTACATGGATATTCTATTTGAGAGCAGCGGTGGTCCAATGGTGGCGGCCCCGACTTACTTACAGTAGGTCGTGGGTTCGAACCCAGGCAGGCGTATTACTTTGTGTAATTTATTTCATCACCACTGCTCTCAAAAACGGTGAAGGAAAACATCCTAGAACCAAAAATTCGAAGACATGTGACATCTACCAACCCGCACTGGGCCCGCGTGGTAGATTATAGATCATTCCCTCTCAAAGAGAGGAGGCCGTGTATCCCAGCGGTGGGAACATTATAGGCTGATTAGGGATATCCTATTTTACTCACCTTTTCCAACAATATGTCTTCGTCTTTGGCCGATATTCCCAAGTTAGGAGCAGTAATATCACCCTGTATAAATACAATTTTCTCTAGATCTGTGGGCCTTTTGTCCTTAAGTCTGCTGAAGAGCTAAAAACATTTGCATTGTATGTATTTTTAATCAACAACCTATTTTGCTGAAGAAAGTGACTATCAGAGTTTTTTAATAAAACGTGAATTGGTGAAGGGTGGGTTTTTGATATGTAATTTTAAGAGCGGCCAACCCGTCTTCACTATATACTTTTCATAAAAACGCTCGTACGTGATTAAGCCGTTGTTACACATGTATCTTTGATTTTTTTTGAACTAATAGGTATTTTGTGCACTATATCTAGTTTCTATGGATGCAGAAAATAAAGAAAAGTAGAAACAAATTCAGTATAAGCCTCCAAAAATTGCTGTTTTGTACAAATTTTACCTGAACTTTGGCCGTTCATAATATACTCATAAACTGTAAAAATAAAGAAAATATCTGGATAGAAACCTTGCACATGTAATGGCAATTCTTAATGACAAATATTTATTTCACACACTTGTAAGACTTATTCAAAATCACGTATTTCCGGGAACAAGTTTAAGAAATTTTCGAACACTATTTTTTGCTCAATGTCATCGCGTTAGGCGGTATGAGGTGCGTAGGAGACGAGTTGTGCGGGGTCGGGGCGGGATAAGACGGGGGAGTTGAAAGAAGTCGCCGCTGTGGCTCTGGATGAAACAACAAGCTATTTGACCATGCTCGCGTTGACGATAGACGGGCCGGGAAGGGCCCTCTTAACATTTAAAAGTGCGAAGCCTAATTTGTGCTTTTTCATTTTGTTTTTCAAGACTTTTGATTTTAATTTTGTTTGAAAACTACAGTTTGTGCTCTGAATACCGCTCCTCTCTCATTTCCGTGAGAAAGGGCAGGTAATGAAGGGCTCTGGCAGCACTATCAATGGGCAGGTAATGAAGGGCTCTGGCAGCACTATCAATGGGCAGGTAATGAAGGGCTCTGGCAGCACTATCAATGGGCAGGTAATGAAGGGCTCTGGCAGCACTATCAATGGGCAGGTAATGAAGGGCTCTGGCAGCACTATCAATGGGCAGGTAATGAAGGGCTCTGGCAGCACTATCAATGGGCAGGTAATGAAGGGCTCTGGCAGCACTATCAATGGGCAGGTAATGAAGGGCTCTGGCAGCACTATCAATGGGCAGGTAATGAAGGGCTCTGGCAGCACTATCAATGGGCAGGTAATGAAGGGCTCTGGCAGCACTATCAATGGGCAGGTAATGAAGGGCTCTGGCAGCACTATCAAACCCTATATTTCTGTTGCTTTAAAATGATAATAAAATTAAGCAACTATTCACATCAATTTAACGACGTCACGCGATTAATTGTGCTGGTTACAACACCTCCATACTCTGCCATAGCCCAAAAAGTATTTTTGGAGATAATGGCAAGCTCGAAGCGTGGTTTAAAAAAAAACAGATAACGTAAGTGCCCAGAAAACAGTCGACACATTATACACTAATACACACGGTATTTTAACACACATTATTTTACCGTAGAAGTGTGGATGCTTACAAGTGATGGAATCATAATAAATTCTGTTACTTATGGTGGAAGCGCAGGGGTAGCCCGCGAAATTTAAATTTTCTTAAGTTTATTGCAATTTGCAGGTCAGTGTCAGGTTGTATGTTGTAACACGTATAGGGTTACAGAATTATAATAATTCAAATCATCAATACAACCCCCCAAGTTAATTTAATCCCATTGAGTGACTTTTTCATGAAATAGTTATTGAATGGGGTTATATGAACGTGAAATTTCGCGGGCTACCCTTGCGCTTCCACCTTAAACAGTTAGTTTATGGTCGTTACAGGTAGTCAGTGGCCCGAAAGTCTGGCAACTAGTCTTACTAAGGAGTTTCGGGGGTTGGTCCAGTGCTAACTAGGGTGTGGAGGTCAGATAGGCAGGCGCTTCCTGTAAAATACTGGTGTTCAGCTGCATCTGGTTAGACTGGAAGCCGACTCTAACAGAGCTGAGAAAAGGCTGAGCAGATGTTAATAAATCGGCGAGAGAAAATTTTCATGTAGTATCCCGCGCGAAATTGACTTCAGTTTAGCCAGAGATTTAATAGTATCAAATTATATGTAGTAGACTTATACTATCACTTACGGGATACCTTCCGTGATTGTTTATTATTAAACAAACAATCAGTATAAGGTTTAGTTGTAAACCGTGAATGCTTAAAACAGTGTTTATAAGAAGTATTTTCTCACCAGATCATCAAGAAACATTGTCGTCCTTTCTTTTACAGTAAGACCTTTCTTTTCTCGAACTAGCATGTAGATTTTGTCGATATCAGGGCAGCAATAGAGAAGTTTTTCCATAAATACCTGGAATACAAAAAGAAATCCAATTAATAATAAAAAAATAAAATAAAACTAATATTAAACACCCTTGCGCCATCTCACATTGCAAGCACGGCGGGCAGTGCGGGCGCTGCTGCTGCGGCTGCTGAGATCCTCAAGTGGCTCAAATACTGTAACCTTATCGGTAACTACAGTTTTGAGACGTTTGGGGTCGAAACGCTCGGGTCATGGGGCCCGAGTGCGCGTCTCCTTTATAAAGGAAATATCTCGCCGACTGGTCGACACTTCGTGTGACCAGAGGGCTGGCTCTTTCTTTAGTCAAAGAATTAGCATTGCCATTCAACGTGGCAATGCTGCCAGTCCACGATGGGGAGGAGTACTTTGACGCCTATGTGTCCTGTTGTCGTCGTTGTATATATGTAGGAACTTAGGTTTAGTCTTCTTTTTAGCATTATTATATAATGTAGGTACTTACTCGTATTAGATATACTTAAAAAAAAACAATTTACCTGCTTTTTATATACAGCTTATCATCATCCGATTAAGGATGATTTGATTCGTTGTTACTTCCTACATCCAAAGTTTACTCCTTTAAAAATTATCAAATAAACTAAGTAACAACAAAATAAAATAAATGTATTTCTGTGGACTAAGTTTTGCCCGCAGCTTGGTCAGCGGGGAGTTCGGAAATCATCTGACGGGATAAAAAATATCCTTTGTCCTACTAAGGTCGTGGTCATATCTGATGAGCCGATAAGAAGTGAAAAAAGTAACAGTAGTATTAAAAATATTAGTTTGCGTTTTCCTCTTTCTGTCTTAAAATATTTTTTTTTTTATCTTTTTAGGAAAACAAATCGGTAATGAACTGAGCAGTTTTAAAAACTCCTGTAGATTCACAGTTTTTCAAAATAACGACATAAATCATGGGAATATATAGGGTGGAATTTTGCGATGGGGCTATTAGTCATAATAATGTTGGGACATAATTCAGTTTATCGATTGTTTATAGATCATCAAATAACTTGCCTACACAAATAAGTATAACCTTGAATTCATTGTATTTAAATTGTATTTAAAATAGTCGGCGAATGTTCAGTGATTCTGCATGATTTTAAGTGGTATTTAACGATTTGAGTAAGTATATCGCAAAATTCAGGGTCAAAATGTTTAATTTGTTAAATAAAAGTGTCAAAGGCGTAAATAAATAAGTTGAGAGATTTTTATGTTTTGCTGACAATTTTAATTGAATTAAATTTTGTTAAAGATAATAACAGTTATCAATTATTATAGCAGTATCATATATTTTTCTTAATAACATTTCTTATTTGTAGGAAGGTTTTTTTAAATTTCAGACGGGTGCTATGATATACATAAAAAAATCTTTTTGAATCACTCTATCTATTGCTGAAAACTGCATTAAAATCCGCTGTGTAGTTTAAAAGATACAGACAGCGGGAGCGACTTTGTTTTATACTATGTAATGTAAAGAAGATAAACAAAGTTCACTAAATTTAACTGGCTGTAACGGAGTAATTTCTAATGGAAAAACAACAACACTAGCACTTTTCCCGACCTACAAATCGAACCAGTAGACCAACGAATCAAATTTTTTTTTTTTTTTACATGTTTGGAGGTATTTATGTGTTTACCTAATGCTAAAGGCTCCTTCTACAAGTCTACCTATGGGTTACGTAGAGGCAAACATTATACTTATGTCACTATGTGCAATTTTGAAAGATTACCGGATATTTATATTTATTACCTTCCCAAGAAATCCAGTCCCGCCAGTAATAAATACAGATTTTCCCGCGTAGAATTCAGCCACAGATGGTTGTTCCATATCTCTTGGTGCTAACACAACCATTTTGATAATTCAAAGCACAGATTCCACTTTTTAGAAGAATTACTTTTTCGGAATTTTCGGAAGAAATATTTTGTAATTTCTCGGAATGAAGGACCAGATTAAAATTATTTATTTACTTTAAGAATCGAAGGACAGGATTACAATTTGAAAAAATAGTTTTTGCAAAATTATAGACCACATTTAAGTACACCTGGGTATCAAAACGTTCGATGCAGTAATGAGAGTTCTGAAGCCCGAGTAGATGAATATTTACAGGTATGTCGCGTCAATATTGTGAAATCAAGGTTGCTGCAAAATCACCATTTATCAAGGCAGTCAATTTAAATTTATGATCGTTTAAAAATTAATGTATCATTTGTTTGCGTTTTTTGGCTTGTTGGATTAAAGTCAGGTTAATAATAATTATTACATCTGTATTTCTAGAAGGGCGAAGAAATTTGGAGTAAGGTTAGTCGGTACTCGTAGTAGGAACAATCATATTCCAATATCACTAAAATTATGTATATTTATTTATTTATGTATATAACAGATGGATAACAATTGTATAATATGTAACACAGAGCCAATTACAAGTCAATCTCACTAATAAAAACAGAAAAAACAGTAGAAATCTAAGGATCATTATCAAGCAAGATTTAAAAAAAAAAGGGAATTCATATTAGGTGCAATAAGCACTATACGCTTTAAAAAAGTCAGCGTTCAGCTGAGTGCGTGCAGAATAGGTTTTGGTGGTAAATGGGTCAAATGAGAACTCTTTACAAAGAATATTAAAGTCCTTACTTGCTCGCACTATGTACCATCACACCAAAATGATTCTGCTCACTTTTAAAACAAAATCCCGTGCACACGATATCCACATCTGTTCACCACCCTTACTACTATTGGTCATCACTCATCACAAAGAAAGTGCGGACCAATAGTAGACAAATAATAAAAAATATGCGACCTTTTTACATTACCTTTTATTTTACAAAAATTCTCAGGCTCTGTTAATGATCACAGATGTTTGACCACCCTTTTTTTACTAATAGGAATAACACAAAAAAAGGACCAATGAAGAGAAAGTTTTTAACTAAGCGCTTCTATAGCGGCCGGATGCTGCAAGCATAAATAGTCCGTAAGATTAATTTTGGGTCGATTATATGTTGACACAGGTACATGTGCTTATTGCCATTAGGCACCATTATACCAATACCAATATTATTCTCCCTCAAGAAATCTTCAAAAGATTGAGAACAAACTTCGGTTGGGATGTAGCCTAGGGGCGCTATGGAGCGAGGACTAAAACATTTCGGACTTAAAAACATTTTTAGTTTTTTTCGGAAATTTCCCAATTGTTTCCCATGGAGCGAGGACTAAAACATTTCGGACTTAAAACATTTTTAGTTTTTTTCGGAAATTTCCCAATTGTCCCAGTTTCGGGTTGACCATAAAAGCCATTTACATTCTGAGACGCATGGTCCTCCGACGCACCGTTTCCGAATTATGCGCCTTCGTTTTTGTTTTTATTTAAAACTTTATGGGATAGAAATTATTGCTCTAGTTGAAAACCATGAGATGATGTAAAAAAAACGGCTTAGTAGGCGTTTCGGCCGCTAAGTTTCGTCCGATCCGGTCGAAACAGGAATTTCATTATTATAAAAATTTTTAGTGGTGTTTCGGACTTTACTTTTTTTAGAGAAAATTATGTACAGTCAAAATGATAAACCTTACGTAGGGTTATATTATTTAAGTACAAGTAAGGGAATTGTTATAAGTAAGTAAGGGAAGTAAGGGAATAATTACAACAATCAACAGTACACATGATGAATCAATAATCAGTCTTATATAATTATCAATTAAAAAGCGTACAATAAGAGTTATAAATGTTAACAACAATAATCAGTCTTATATCAATTGAAAATAAAAAAAAACGAAAAAAAAAAAAGTGTCGGTCGATCTTTCACCTTGGGTATGCTTGGGGTAGAGCACAGCCAAATTTTCGGAGTTTTTTTTTTTACGTTGAGGTCGGTCATTTTTTTGCAGCACTTTATTAAACTTGTTCACAGAAACCATTAAAGTTCTGAGAAGCCTGGCCCTACTGAATTATGGGAAATATATATGCCGCATATTTATTTTCAATATCTTCATTATAGACCCCCAGTCTTTATAAGAACCACTTACAGAAGCCAAACCAGCAGTTTTTTTAGAATTTTTGCCTATCTATCTGTATGTTTGTACGCGCATCACGCAAAAGCTACTGCATGGATTTAAATGCAGTTTTCACAGCTCTACTGCTAGATGTATAACTTAAAGTATAGGCAAAATTTTACAATTTTTTTTTTTTTCACACTAAGTCGCGGATTTAAGCTGGTTTAAAATAAAAACAAAAACGAAGGCCAATATTTCGGAAACGTCGAAGAACTATGTCTCAGAACCTAAACGGTTTCTATGGTCTAGGTCAACCCGATACTGTATTAAAATTGGGAAATTATCGTTTTTTTTAAAATAAGTCAGTTTTTTTATTTGTTTTCGTTGCTGCTCCTAGTGCCCTTAAGCGTATACTCCAGCTGCTACAAATCCGTCCCTAAGACGACCCACAGACCGGTAACGATAATGAAATACCGAGAAGGGCGAGAAAATTATTGTATATTAGCGCAATACATAAAGGGCCCAGATAATACAGTTGCTGACGCATTTTCGCGTGTAGAGGCTATGGTTTGTCCAACAGTACTCGATTTCAACGAATTATCTCAAACGGAGTTGCGCGATCGGGTTACGGCAAGATGTGACGTACGTATATTGTGTGCATGTGATTTATTTTGGCAAATACGCAGCAGCAGCAGCTTAGAGAGCAGCGGTAGCCAAGAGCAGGCAGGCGCATTACTTTGTGTAATTTATTTCATCACCATTGCTCTCAAAACGATGAAGGAAACATCGTGAGGAAACCGGCATGTCCTAGAACAGAAAAGTTCGAAGACATATGACATCTACCATCTTCTTTTTTATTAGCCTGTGCTGTCCCACTGCTGGGCAAAGGCTTCCACCAATTCTTTCCATGTTATCTTTTCCCGTGCCAGCTCGGACCAGCCCTCGCGGTACGCGTCGAAATCGTCTCGCCAGCTCTTTCTGGGCCGGCCTCGGCAGCGACGTCCGTCTTTCGGCAACCATCGTGTGGAGATTTTTGCCCAGCGGTCATCGTGCATGCGGCTGACGTGACTCGCCCAATCCCATTTTAGCCTAGCAGCCTTTTTGCCAACGTATTGCACTGGCTATACTGGTGGTGACAGTTCGGTGGTTTAGCAGAGATCCGAGGGCTTTTGCAGGAAGTGGGAGGTTGATGGTAGCGAGCGGTTGTGGTATTATTGTACCACGGAGATTGATTCTAAGAAATACGTTTTGGTAATAATAAGTTGTATGAAGAAACATCATTGTAACTATTAGTCCAGGTTATCATCAATAGGCTTTATACTGGACTCTTGTGACTTTATTTACAACCTTCTCCAACCCCATAACCAAAGGTTCCAACAATTATATTATAAAGAATTAAACAAAGCAACGTAAAAGTGATAAACAAATTCGAGATTGCTAAACGTTTCTGATTCGTCATATTTATAAAATTAATTCACCGATCAATAAAAGACATACTGTAATAACTATTGACATTTACACAATTAAGTATGTACCTACTAAACAGATATTAAAATTTGTATAAAGTAATAAATAATAAACAAGCAAACTGACATAATATAGCAAAAAATCTTAGAAGAGCTTATCTAATATGTTAAGAAGGACACTGCATTTATCATCAATACTTAAATATTAATTTTTTAAATATTTAAATTAGAATAATTTTATAGTCTGCCAAGGCTAGGTTCCTAAACGACGCACTGACGATAAATCAACATGACAAAGCTTAGGTGAGGTTAGGTTTAAAACCATCGACGACCATCGACCATACCCACACGGTAAAGCAGCTGATGGAGAAGAGCCAAGAATACAACCGAACACTGTGCATGGCTTTCGTCGATTACGAGAAGGCTTTCGACAGTGTGGAGCATTGATTGGGCCGTATTCCATGCTCTCCATCGCTGCCAGATCGATTCCCGTTACTTAGATGTGCTGCGGGAACTATACACCATGGCCACTCTGCAGTTTCGCATACATACCCTATCCAATTCCGTACCGATCAAGACGGGAGTGAGACAGGGCGACACCATTTCACCGAAACTCTTCACAGCAGTCCTTGAAGACATCATCAAAACTTTAGATTGGGACTATTGCGGTGTTAACATCAATGGTGCTTACCTGTCTCACTTAAGATTTGCAGATGACCTCGTGCTTTTTGCTGAAAACTTCGTAAATCTCCAGTAGATGCTGCAAAATCTTTTTAATGTCTTTCAAAATAGGACTTAGGATGAATATGGCCAAGACGAACATTATGGCAAATGTCTCCAGCAATTCAAATCTCTCTGTCAAGGTCGGAAATGAAAGGTTAGAGAAGGTTGGCCGTTATATCTTTCTTGGCCATATTCTTTCGAATCGAGATATCGAGAAGAATCCAGCTAGGGTGGGCTGCATTAAGCAAATTGGACGACATTCTGAAATCAACAAAATTTCAACATTGCCTGAAGATCAGTGTGTTCTGCCCACCATGACGTACGGTGCTTAGGACGTGAACGCACATACAAGAGGCTGTGTACAGGCTCAGAATAGCACAGAGAGCCATGGAGCGTTCCATGCTTTGCATAGAACTAATAGACCGAGTTCCAAACGTCGACATCCGGAGGCTTACGAATGTCATCGATATTGGAATCCGCATTATGGAACTCAAATAGAGTTGGACAGGATACCTAGCAAGGCGTGGTGATGGCAGGTGGAGTAAAGCTCTGACCGGGTGGCGTCCAAAGAATGAAAAGAGAAACGTTGGTCGTCCGGTGGCGGCGAGATGGGCACACGACACTGTTGCAATTGCGGAAATAACCTGGATGAGGCTATCACAAGAGCGTGGAGCTTGTCACAAGCAAAGAGAGGCCTAATACCCAGTAGTGGGTGAAGTCGGGCTGCGGATGATTATGATGAGGTTTAAAAAAACACAACAAATTAGTAGATGCATAGTACTTGCAACTGTCAGTTCATACAACGCGGTCATAAACGCGTATGACCTTGTATGAACGTGGATGAGGCCAAAGGAGTACTAATGTTCTGTAGTTTTTGCTTACCCCCATGGGAAAGAGACGTGAGTTTAAGTATGTAAATTTGTAACAACGAACAATTGGTACAGCCATTACGGCAAGCTAGCGAACGTTCCACAGACTGCTAAGTGTAGTTTGGTTCAGTACCTGAATTATTTCTTTACTTTTATTGGGAATGGCATCTCTTGATTGGCCTATAAGGAGGTTGTCGTCTGCTTAACCGGACTATCCTGCGGTGCCTTGAGTATAAGAACTTCAGCGTGTGGATCACACCTAAGCTACTGCACGCTATGGGCACCCCTAGTGGGGTAGAACCGTACAAGCCTTGGCTAAGGGCGTTTTTAGGGGCGTACAGCAAGCAAGCGGCAGAATAGATTGGATCCAGATTATTATTATTAGGGGACGACTAAAGCTACAGGCGCCCCCATAGATTACCTAGATGAAGCAAGAACACCAACTATGCGTGCCCGGCTTAGGCATTTTAAGCTTAACGTGGCTACTGTCAGCAAGCTAATTTGTTTAAAACAACAACGTTACAACTCAATAACTTAATTCTAGAGATTTAAAGAACAAACCCGTAGTCTATTTTGTAAAATAATTTGTTTCTATAGTAACTAAATGGTGCTCATGACGACATCGTAGGTAGTCCAAAAACGGAACGCTTGGTTTTCATACGGATCGTAATACTAGCGCTATCTAGGTATATAGATATCTGTGGTCATGCTTGTTACAACGCATTCAGCGAACAAACATACACTTGACATAAATAGTTGTGAAATAAACAAAAAAAACGATATAATTATTAATGAAAATCAGACATGATGAATACATAAATAAAAGAATATAATGTTACAAATTTAACTCAAAAAAAGAATTGACAATACATCGATGTCTTCGGACATGTAAAAAACGAACGACACAAATCGGGCATGCAATTAACACAAATTGAAGCTGTGAACTTGAAATGTCGTAAAGCACACGGAGTGTGCTGTAGGATTTTCAACTTTCAGCGTTGAGACGAAGGTTGTTAATTCAACAGCGAGCTTAATGTCGCTTACAGTTATTCGAATTTTTACCGTTGTTATATTATGTGGTTATCCCAGACAGTAAGGTTTTGACGACCAGGCTGGCCTCTGCAGCGTCAATAAAATCGTACTGATGAAAAAGGTATTGCATAACTCAAAAAACGTAATGTATTTATTTATGCAATTAATTATAAGCGCTACTAGTAACTACTAGCGACCCGCCCCGGCTTCGCACGGGTGCAATGTTATATATATAAACCTTCCTCTTGAATCACTCTATCTAAGAAAAAAAACACATCAAAATCCGTTGGTAGTTTTATAGATCTTAGCATAAATAGGGACAGACAACGGGAAGCGACTTTGTTTTGTACTATGTAGTGAAGTACCAAACCTAATTAAGATCAATGTATTTTATGTTACCTATTTGAAAATGTATTGGCATCATAATCTCACAAACCTGGTTTTAGAGGGCCATTTGTTTACAAATTCATTTATAATTTGACAATTACAACATAAAATGACATTTTAAAAAACGAAGAAGGCGAGCTTATTGCCATCACCTGACAACAAAAATATCAGACTCCGTATCTGCTACTAAGAAATTCCTGACGGAAAAACCGAATAACACCTTGCCTGACTTAGGAAATTGCAGACCGTAAACCATAACCTTATGCTCAGCAATCACACTTGCTATTACTAGATCGACTTCCATTTCTAGGGTTCCGTAGCCGAATGGCAAAAACGGAATCCTTATAGATTCGACAAGTCTGTCTATCTGTCTGTCCGTGTATGTCATACCCACTTTATTCCGAAACTATTAGGACTACACAGTTGAAACTTAGTAGGTAGATGTATTCTGTGAACCGCTTTTCGATTGTTATAAAAAAATAAAAATAGTTTAAGGTTTTAGACAAATACATGCATGGAGCTGCCGAACCAACTCGCACTGGGCCCGCGTGGTGGATTATAGCCCATAGAGATCCCTCTCATAGAGCTGATTATGCTATGCATGTAACTGAAACTAAATAAAATTTTCATTACTCATATACGGAAAGTAGGTCTGAAGTTGCCTGAGGACCGGGTTGAAAGTAAAACTTTTATCCCTAACGAGAATCGTTTTCAACTGACAGCTGTCAAATTATTAAAAAAAATAGTTCTATTTTCAGATTTCTATTGAACTATGTTTCGACTTTCTATGCAGCCACTATCCACTATACCAATTACAGCGCAAGGTAAAATTGAAATAACATAAAGTTATGAGTAAATTAAAGATTTTTTTTTTATAAATGATTTTATTAAAATGTAGTATCAACTATTTCTTTAAAATAACATAGATTTTAAAAAAATTACCATTTTTTTCAATGATGAAAATGAAATATAATGACTGAATAGCTGGCCAATCATAGAAAAGGAAAAAAAAAGGGAATCCGGTAATCCGATCTTCATTTGGTTTTTAAAATTGTAGAGTTTTGTCTATACTTCTATGAGTTCATCTGATTCAGTTATGGATTTAACGTCTGATTTCTTACGGGAGGAGGCTAAATCATTAGTAGAAAACCTTTTATCACCTAAATCAAAACAAAGACTTTCTTGTAAAAACCTTCAAAATTGATGAGCGTATATTCTATGATAAAGACAACATTAAGTACTAAACACAATGTACATTTAAAGGATTTCGAGAGACTAACATCGTTTCGCAAAAGGCAATCTGATGGATTTAAATCTAAAAATTCCAATGTTTTCACTTCTCAAGATTTCCCATAAAATATCAAATATCAACATACCCGGAGAGAACCTATAACTAACTAACTGTTCTAATTTTACCATAAACTTTAAATAAATATCTCACTGAAGCTGTTGATTTATGTAAAATAAAATGCACTCATTTTTTCTTTAGCTAATTTGATGTTTTTATTTTTACTTTCCTTGTATTCGTAATGAAAAGAACAGTGTTTACCACGGGTTAAAAATTTATTGAGTCCCTCGAACTAACCCCGTCTCGGGACTAAATAAGTTACTTTCACCCCTAGGGTAACAATGTACTATTTTTCATCAAACCTATACGTGCGTTGTGTCTATAGACGGGTCTTTAAAAATGACATTCAGGTTTCCAAAACTATTTTTATTCAAAGTTAATCGTTTGAAAGATTGACACTTCCAAAGTGGTAAAATGTTTGTGACCTCCCCCCCCCCTCTATTTTATAAAGTGAGACGAGAAAAATTCTGAAAAAATGTAGGATTGTAGAAAATACCTATTATAAATGAAACTTTCAACGAAAATTGGTTTGAATAAGATTTTATGTTTGTTTTTTGCGTTATGGGGCTTTTTCATCAAACTGTAGCAGTAACTTCGTTTTTCATTGACATAATAGAAAAAAAAAAATAGTTTTGCTGTTGAATGTAACACAATACAAGATCCAGCCTTCAAAATATTTTTATTATATTGTTTGGTGCTACGGAACCCTATGTGCGTGTGAGTACGACTCGCACTGGGCCGGTTTTTTTTTTTGGTTAATAAAAAACACATACCTATTATTATTACAGAAATACGTTCCTGTTGTTTAGTTCTTTGGCGAAATTACTAATGACTTATTATAACATTTAGTTTTTTTTTTTTTTTGTTTTGTTCTAATAGAGTGAAAGTAAGTTATTACTAAGATAATAATTAAGTTAATAAGTTAAAGTTAAAACTAAGCTAATAATTATTTTTTATTTCATTTATGTGCTAATATTTTAGTGTTTTCAAGTGTAAATAATGTAAATATTCGTATGCCGCGTCTAGCGGCGGATATGTCCTGAACCATGCTATTTCTACCTAACAACTTTGTGCCTACCGAAGCCTACGAATAAATGTCTTTGTCTTTAACTACTACTACAAAAAAAATGTAGCTCTTATAATTTTTTGTAGGACTTAAAAGTTATTGGCTATTAACAGTGTTTATAGTGTAATCTTATATGGATGCTATCAATCATCTTACTTATACTAGTATAAATGCAAAAGTTTGGATGGGTGTTTTTACTCAATAATCCCAGAACGGCTGAACGGGTCTGGGTGAAATTTGGCACAGACATAGAATAAAGGGTGTAACAAGACCCTTAACAAAGCCGAAAGGCACTTCCTCTCCCCGTCATTGCAATATTTTTTTTGTTTTAGACCAATACCGGGAACCTTCTAGTTACGGAGATATTGGGGGTCAAAGTTCCAACTTTTTCGTTTTTTTTTTAAATACATGTTTTTAATGTAATGTTTTTACTTTACACACCTCCACGATCCCCGTATTATTCAATCCATCCATTAGCACAATGTTTTGAGTGGGTTACATTGAGTCCTACCGTAAAACGTGAATTATCACTCCAAAAAAAAAGTCATTTCCCGGCAATAATTTTTGTGTAAAGTTACTTAGTTGGATGTACATAATGCTTTGTTGACGGCTTCGTGAAGGGTCCTGTTATACCCTGTATAGTCTGGAATTTAACATAGGCTACTTTTTTTCTCACACATAATAATCAAAATTCACGCGAACGAAGTCGTGGGCTCCGGCTAGTTACCCGATTGCGCGACGCAAAGGAGGGTAATGTGTTTATCAGTCTATGTATATATGTTTGTTTTTATGTGGCGTTCTAGAGACCAAATGCGTAGGCCGATTTTGATAATTCTTACGTCAATCGATTCGTCTTAACCTTGCGAGTGTCACTAAAGACATGACAGTAATCAAAATTCACCACAGCGACAACCAGGCGCCATGCGGTCAAAATGAAAAAAACGTCGATGGACTATGTCAAGTGGGGTGTCGTTGAATAGGTATTTTAAAATCATCTAGGTCTAAAATCATTTAGGTTCCTTTTATCATTTATCTTTTTAAATAATAGTTTAGGATTTAAAACGATTTAAAGTTGTTTAACAAAACAATTATTCTCGCTAATTTTCTAACTTATTGATTTAAGTTTTTATTTCAAGTATAAACGATATACAAACAAAAAAATACAGTGAAAAAGCATGAAGAACAAATATTTTTGGTAAAAAAATAACTTTTATTCATCACCAAGTTACCGAATAAAAAAAAGTTTACCACCAGTCTCGATGAAATCATTCGAGTTTTCCCAACTACTAGACACCTGTCTAGTCATCGATGAACATAATCAAAAGATGACAACTATATTGGCAAAAACTACTAGGTTGTATAAATTACATGCAGTTGATATATCAGTAGAATCAAAAACATATGGTCAAAAACCGAAAGATGTATATCTCTATGTTTCTGATGATCCTAACAAAACTGGAAGAATCGTTAAAAATTTAACAATCGGTTTAGGATCACGAGTTATGTTACGAAGAAAGAACAGTGGCGAACAAATTGCTGATTAAATTATTAAGCGTCTACGTATGTCACTGTGATAGATACCGAGGAAATAATTTACAAAGTTTTATCAAATCAAGCTTATGGCCTACGAAAGTCTGGAAAAAAAGTCGTCATAATTGAGAGTTATATTGACTAGATTATTGATGATAATACTGCCGTCATACGGTGAAAGGAGGTAACTAACATTTTTATCAAAAATGAGTTAAAATTGATTCGGATTCAGCACGAAATTCTCTATATTTCTGTCTAGCTAATAAAGCTCCAATTCGCTCGTAGCCACAGATAAATTATCATATAAAATAAGTCAAGTAATGACTACCGACAGTGCTTTAAAACTTGACTTCAGACAAAATTGTCATTTACTCAAAATATACTTTAAAGTAGTTATGGCCATTCACCGTTTGACGGCAGACTATATAATCATGGCTTAGTTGTTTTCTTTCTGGCTTGAATTCATGACTTTTGGCTCAGCTATACTTTTAATGTTGCCATGGAATATAAATCTTAGACAAGTTACATAAAATGCTTGGATTTACGTATGGCATTAATTTTTACTTAGTAAATACATTTCTGCATCAGAATACAAATGTTATAATAAAAAATATTGTTTGTGCTAAGAATGTAGCGGTTATAATTTTTTAATTCATAAAAATGACACCGTATCAAAATCCCCAACGAAAAAAACATGCTTAATGACAGGGGCGTGCCGTCCATAGAGGCAATTAGGCCTAGCCTACCCTACCATTCCTACCAACAACGCAACAAATGCATTTATTATAACTATATTAATAAAAAATAAAAATTAAAACGCCTGTTATAATACTTAAAGCAACTTGTCGCGGCCGTGTGACGTAACTGGTAATAATACTACGACGCTCGCTCCCGGCCGTCTAGGCAAGGCCCCAGCCGGCCTAATTTCCATTGATAAATTTAAGCACACTGATGCGTATTTTCGTGTATATGAACGGCACACATAGTAAATAGGGGCGTAAACTCCTGCGAGTGTAGCTGGCTAGCTGGCCACTGATTGGCTGCCCCACAAAGTATTATCCGGCTAAAACGGTATGCGGTGATGCAATTATATTTGGTAGTGTTTTTTTCATTGACAAAATAACAATTGTATTTTTCTTAGAAGCCATATTTGTTTCATGTGACAAGCAAAATTTATTTCGTGATCTTGAATGTTTTGATTATTATAATATCTGACGGTTGTAATTCGTTTTGAAACGTACAGTAGTGTAAATGTTATTTGTTGTATTTGTTTATTTACTTAAAAATGGTGTTCTGTTGTGAAGTTTGCGCTGATCAGATAATGTGTTTGTCAGAAGTTAAAAACAATAAGTATTCACGATTGTTTGATGTTAAGATTCAAGTTGTGTCTAAAGGAAAATGTGTAGGTACCCGAATTACGAGAATTAACCCAAAATTCATCTCGTACTCGGTATTTCAAATGAATCTTTCTTCTGTTTGCATTGTCAGAAAATCGTGATTTGAACCTTGATTAATGTGGTGAGTTCTTGTATTTATAACTTTGGTTTTAACAGGCTTATTTTCAATGTTTATTTTTCAAATATTCCGGTCAGACGCTCAAAATTGGGTACGGAACGAAAACTAAACTATTTTTTTTGTTAACAGCGCACTCTGTTTTATTTTGTAGAATTTTTTGTAACGAAGCGACATCCTTCGTTCTTGTATTGACAGAATACCATTGAAATTCCTTATATTTAAGCTAGATGGCGTTGTTTCTCATACGCTTACTAAAAACACCAGGGGCAGATGCGGGGGCCTGGAAGGGCGAGTGAATATATCAATAGATGTGACTACTTTGAGGGTCATCCTAAGTAGAGCGACGCTGTGATGTTGCGAGTTTTTTTTTTTTTGCGTGGCCTGCCCGCCGTCGGGAAGCACTGCACGCCACTGCTTAATGACATGTACTGTACTGAACTGACAACTGAACTTTTACAAAATCTTTTTTAATTTATTTAGTAATGAGAATTCTGCTCTAAGGCTGCATTTCAGAAACAATAACTTTGGCTTTTATTTTAGGAGGTTTTAGAGATAGCATAGCTTTGTTGGAAGGATGAGGCCAAAAACCATTCATACCAGAATCATTGTTAAAAGGCGAGCACCAGTTAACTACAGCTGAACCAAATATCTCAGCACCCGCAGGTTTTCTTGTTGACACTGTGATTAGAGAAGATGAGGATGAGGATTAAAAAAAATACGGGTCTTTTTTCTGTACCTGACCTACCCTTACCATGGTCATTAATCATATAAGTAACTAACTGCTCTTATGATAGTTGACTAAGATTATTAAATAAATAAGTACCTACTTACTTCTCATGTGGCCATGTGGGCCATGAACCAGACCTGTCGATTGGACTTAATATTCTGAATACGCATTGCGTAGTTTATTTTGTATAAATGCATTTCTATAATTCTTTTTCGATTAGTCTGTTGTTGACAAGAATAAACATAACCTCTAAAACTTCAAACTGGAATATCTTAAATTCCTGACTTCCTATAAAAGTATAACTGAAGACAAAATTGTTCAGGAATTCAAACTCAATATTTTAAAATATTTTTCATAGGCAGACGCCAAAAAAAAATGTCAACAAATTTTTTTTTAAGAGTTCGCCACTGTTCTTTGAATGTTACCCATGGTCTTGTTAACGGAGCAATGGGTGTTATAAGGACAATTTAGTAGCCAGCTCTTCGGAGGGACCATTTGGAACCCGGAGAATTGCCACAGGCTGTTTATATAGAATTTGACGACAAAGCAATTCAAAACAATATTCCTGGAGTAGAAGTCAGAATCGAACTATCGACGACAGAATTCGATGCACTTCGCGGACAAGGTAAAATAGAGCGGAAAATGTTGCCGTTGATATTGTGCTGGGGTGCAACTGTACACAAGCTCCAAGGAACTACTTAGGACCGAGCTGTGGTTGACTTAAGTTCACGCATTTTTGCTAATGGTCAAGCATATGTAGCTTTGAGCCAAGTTAGGTCTCTAGAGACTTCCGGCGTGATCTCATGGCGACATGGAGAGAGCGACTGTCGCAACCCCGTGCAGGGCACGCCACAACAGTGGCGGTCTTTTAGGAGTGGCTAGAGAGGCGCCACGGTGCCCTCACCTTCCGCCTGATCAAATCTTCCCGCGGTCGCGGGGAATAGCTAGTAAGTCTTACATAAAAGATACTTAATTTTCCTCCTCGGAAAATGCGCTCGCATCATTGATTGGTAAAATTTGAATGGGCCCCGACTATGAGTCGTTCTGTTCTGCATTAGAATTTATGATTTGTTTTATGAGTGTATCGATTATAAAACTATTTCAATGGTGTAGTTATTTAGTATTACTTAACATAATTCTAAACTACTGGGCTTGTTTCTTTCTTTTTAGTTTTTATTTTTATTTAAGTTAATTTTTTGACGTATTTTTTTAAATTAGTTTTTACGCAGTCGGGTTTTTTGTTTTTCTTTACATTTTTTTTTTTTTTAATATAACAGGTAATTTATAATTTATTTGATACAACTATAAATAAGCAAACACTTAATTTTCATATAGCATATCATCTATATTAGCAACAAAATAAGTATAATTAGCATATAGTATTTCCACTGCTAGGACCCAAGCGACTATGCTACGAGTGGGGGGTGGGCCACGCGGGTCGTGTGCGGGTTGGTAGATGTCACATTCTTCATTCATGTCTTCGAATTGTTGATTCTAGAAAATTTCGGTTGCCTCACGATGTTTTCTTTTACAACTTGGTGAGTAGTGGTGAAAAAATAAATTGAAGAAGAAAACAAGGTAAAATTCCGTAATTTTCCATAGATAAGGAGGACCCGACAGTAATTTTATTGTTTTCGAGTTTTTCCATGTTGCGGATAACTTTATTAGCGCGATTCAGAATTTTGATGTTAGTTCTTCATTTGAGGTATAGATGGCGCTGTACTACTTTTTGTGCTATATTGTCATTGTAGGCACTTATTGAACTGTCCGCTACATGACTGACAGGTCCGATCTCATGACCTAAAACAAATAAGTCAGTGACCCACCACAACTTTCGCGACAGAATTTATTTCCAACTCTGCTCAGAACACTTTTCTTCCCACCTAATTGGACTCAATTGCACTCGACACTAAGAAATTAATATTATCTATTTCCTTTGAAAGTTTTCTACTGCAGTTCTCAAGTAGGAAACTACCTGTCTTTTGCACCTGTAATATCTAGGACTGAGCTTCTTTTATCTTCAGAAAGTGACGTAATAATTATTTATGGGTACAGTCAGTTGCAGTTTCTTGCATAAACACCTTTTAAGATATTTTTTTAGAGTTTCAGTCGCAATAATATTGTTGCTTCTTCTTCTTCTTCGTGATTCGGAATGGTAAAACTGGTTTCCACCAGAACTCTGCCTCATCGGAACCCGAAAATGTGTAGCACTTATTATTTTAATAGATAAAGAAAGCATTTTCTTTTGCATTATGTAGGTATTGATCTCATCACTGGCCTGGCCTACTATGAGTCATTTGACGTACCTATTTTTTTGTAAATAATTCTAGTTATCTCCGTTTATCAATAACTTATCTTTTATCAACACCAAAAAACATCAGAGATAATACAGACCAAATTTTATCTGATAATTTAGTATGAAGCGAATCACAGACTAGGAACGACTTTAAAAGTAAAAACCGAATAATGGGAGTAGCATGCGATATATTAGTACATATTCCTAAAGAAACAAAGCATATAACTGGCCAGCCTATAACAGGAACAGTGAAGTTTCATCTGGATAATAACAAAGTGTACAAAAAGATCACTCTATCGCTCGTTGAGAAGAGATTGTCTTGGCTCGATTATGGACGTAAGGATATTGATGACTACGCTACCAAAAGAATATGGAAACGTGACAATTACCAATACGAAGACGACAAAATAAAGAAAGTTATGCATATGGATTTGCTTAACCAACAAACAGACGGAAATATAACATTGAAAGCCGGTTCTCACGAATATCCATTCGGAATAAAAATACCAGAAAATATACCACCGTCAGTTAATATAGCATACAACGACAAACCAATAGAAGGAATCGAATATTATTTACTGCTGCAATTGATAAAACCTAAGATTCTCAGTTGGAATACTTATTTCACGACGAAAGTAACAATCTATAGCGGGATCGATTCTTCAATAACAGAGGAACCAATAACAGCTAATCTTAACAAAACTCTAGTTAAAATGTTTTCTTCTGAAAAGCAAGAAATTAAGTTAAAAGCTGTACTTGATAAAGGATACTTCACTCCTAATAGTGAAAGAAAAATATCATTTAATGTGACGAATAATAGTGATGTTATATTTACTGTTCAGACAGAATTGATTTGCAAGACAAAGATAGAATTAGATGTTAATGATCCAATGAAGAAGACAGAAGTGTTAGCATCAGTTGAAACTCCTAGTATACCCGATAACAGTGTATCAAATATGTTTAATATAATACCAGTGGGACCAGATACGTGTACAGTAAGACACTCTAATAAAATAAAAAGAGACTATAAGATAAGAGTAACTTTGAAGTTACCTCCACCTCATGTGAATTCTTTTGTTGAAATACCACTATTTGTTGGAGAGAAACTAACACATAAATATAGTGATGAAGAAGTAGGTGAGTCAAGTAAACCAATGGAAGAACCACCGTCTTATTGGGAAGCTGTTTCGTGTGAAGAAAATATATGTAATAAATAAATAATTATTGCAAAGTATAATAAAATGGCTGGTAGCAGCTGGGTAAAATCGAGTTGAATAGCGTGCGATTGTAGAAGCTTGTCTACCACTGATCTGCTGTAGGTTGATGATAATAGATTGAAAAATAAATTAATGACGAGTGAATATTGAAGCATAAAATTGTAACCTTTTTTCCCGATCTATAATGAAAAACCGTTATGTCATCATTACATCATACATTTCAGTGGACATTGAATAAAAGGTTGCTGATACGTAAATATTCCTTGATAAGATATCGTAATTAAGTCATTTTTTAGAAACAAAGCATTGATAACATTGAAATATAAAAGTGTTTTTCCTGTTACTTTGCGGTCAATTATTTGTTTACACAGCTGACGATCAAGAATCCTTCCATACTTCGATACTGACGCCGTCAGAGGCCCATGGGTGGCATAAAAACTCTGACACCAGGTTAGGCACTAACCACACGATAAAGAAAACAAGATGCCTCGTGCTAATCATTAATCGATCCAGTAATCTGATGAACATAATTTTTATATTCAAGGCCTTAGTCGATCATTTATCTTTTATCTGTACCAAAATACAGCACATTATTAATACAAGTCGCAATTTATCTGATAATTTAGTATGATACCATTCAGACTGTTTGAACGACGTGTGAAGTGATAGACCAATAATGGTCGTGGCCAGTGAAATACTAATACAAATTCCTGAAATACAGAAGCATATAACAGGAGAACCTCTTAAAGGATTTGTGAAGTTTCGTCTAGACAAAGATGAAGTGTACACGAACGTTAGTGTGACCCTTGTTGAGAAAACATGTTCAAGACACATTTATGATCATAAAAATATTGCTGACTACTGTACCATTCCAATACAACCTGGTGATCTTAACCAATATCAAACGCGCAAAGTAGTGAAGGCAAACTTATTGATCGAGAATACAGAAGAAAATACAGTATTGAGAGCTGGAACTTACGAATACCCATTCGAAATGACAATACCTGAAAATACACCACCATCAGCCAGGACGACTCACAAGAATATAACAGTTGCCGGAATAAGATATTTTTTAATACTAAAATTTAAAAAACCAGAGTTATTTTCTTTGAGTGATTATTTTATTACAAAACTAACGATATATCCCAGGATTGATTCTTCAACAATGGAGAAACCAGTAATTGCTTCGCTAGGAAAAACTTTGACCAAACTATTTACTTCGAAGAAACATGAAATCGAGCTAAAGATTGAACTTGATAAAGAATATTTAACTCCTGCTTGTGAAAGAAAGATATTATTTACTGCGACTAATGATAGCGATACTATTGTTTCTATCCAAACCGAATTGATTTGTATAACAAAGACTAGTTTACCATTTTCAAAGTCAAAAGAAAAAACAGAAGTGTTAGCAACAGTGGAGACCCCAAGTATACCGGATAACAGTGTTTCAAATATGTTTAATATAATACCAGTAGCCTCAAACCAAGTGTGTGTGGACAATAGTGTCTCAAATTTGTTTAATGTAATACCAGTGGGCGTATACACAGTTAGACACTCGAAAGTAATAAGCAGAGAGTTTAAATATCGAGTAACTTTAAAATTACCTACGCCACATTCAAATGTGTTTGTTGAAATACCTGTGTTTGCTGGAGAAAGAGTTTAAGGTAGTGATAAAGAAGAAGGTGGATGAATTGAACTGGAAAAAGAACCACCGACCTAAGAATCGTGTAGACATAACAGGCATGTCACCGATCAGTTACGTCAAAAGTAGCAGAATCTAAGTAAAAAGTCAATGAACAATTAAACCCCTTGATCTACAACTGCTAAAGATGTTTACAGTTGGAGAGAAATTGTAGATCAAATGCCCTCAGGTACACTTCCACAGGTGACAGCCGCAAGCAACAGCGGCCAATGCCGTCACGATAGACTCCAGCGACAGGACTGGTTTAAGGATCCGTCAATCCGGTACGAAGAAATTACAGACACAACTCTAGACACCGGAAACTGACAAATAATTGACTGAAGTACCCGGTGTTCGCAGCCAGTCTACAATGTGTTCGAAAAAAGGCGCCACATTATGCTATACACTTCCAGTATAACATGACCACGCTATGTATAGATTTCGAGTACAATGAAAGATCCGTTTAAACAGGTTTTGTATACTTTGATTGGTGCCGTGCATACCAGGCCCTGCAGTCTCGACATAGATAGCGATCGCAAAACAACCGAATTCGGTTGCAAAGCTCCCAACTTAAATCCGCGTCGTTATGATTGCGACCGAATTCGGTTGTCATGCGATCGCTATCTATGCCGAGCCTGCAGGGCCAGTTTGTGTGAACTCTTAGGTTACGTTCGCACTGACAGGTGGCTTGCTTAGCGCCTACAGGCTAGCGAGTCGCCTGTCAGTGTGTTCGTCGCCTTAGACTTACAAAGAAACCAGTTGCGTCAATGCTGTCTGTCGAAGCGATTGGTTGGTTTTACTGCTGCAGTACATGGTTGAGGATGCTTTCAGAATTATACACACGGCAACCATCAAACTATATCGACGTCCATCATCATTCTTCTGTTCTTGTCCCAATTTATTTGGGGTTAGGTCCATCACGTCTTCTTCTATACTTCTGTAATATTCCTGTATATTAACATCCTACGCTAATTAATGTTTTTTATTTTATTTCTGTTTGTTTGCTCTTTTTTATGACAAATATATTTTTTCTAGAAATTGTTATTACTTTTTTTCCTTACGTAGACATACCTAGTAAACTTAAAAAAGAGAACTGTGCAAGTTTTACATGACTTAAATGAAGTGAAGGAAGAAAATATGTTAAGGCGGTACCCTGACCAAATAACCTTGAGCATTCGTACCTTTTCGCCGCACGCTACTCAGCATAAGATCGCGAGATAGAAAATAGCGATATACGTAGCGAGTACGCTCAGATTTTGGAATAAAATCTTTATTAAATAAAATTTAGGTCTTTTGAAAAAAAAAATGTCTCTCTCGATCAGTAGATTGCCCCCAATAAAGAATACCAAACCTCAGAACTGATGCAACCAATCCGCGATACGCTATTAAAAGTGTTTCTGTATTACTTTTTTTGACAGCTGAAACAGCTTAAGCAGATTTATTTAATTTTAGACAAATTTCTTAGATATGGGGTTTCCATGTTAGTTTATTATCAAGCATTATACTTAAAAATGTAGCCTTGTTTGTATCTTCTATTTGTCACTTATCATAAGTAACATGAACTGGAGGTTTTTCACACTTTTGATGAAAGTGCATAACTTTTGTTTTGTTTAAATTAATCACTAGGTTAATGCTATTAAGCCAGTTAATTATTTTTTTGAGAGAATCATTTATATCATTCTCGTAAATGACAGGTGATTAAAAAGAAAAACAAAACTACCATTTTGCAGTCAAAAAGTAGATCTTGGGGGAAAGAATAGATAGCTCCAAAAAACGGCTACCGCTGCGTTTTGCTCGGGGAGGCGCCTTAAGATAAGATAAAGATTTATTTTCTCACCACAATACATAGGAACATTATTAGGTTTCGTGCACAATACATGCGTTTTTCACACTGTGGGAGACTGGTGCCTAAGCTAGACGAAAGCCTATATTTCAGGACACCAGGTCTCCACCCATTCGGAAGCACATTTAGACCGAATTATGCACTGTTACACAAATTAATGCGGAAATTAATTATCATCATCATTTCAGCCCGTTGTTGTCCACTGCTGAACATAGGCCTCCCCAATCGATTTCCAACGTGTCCGTTCCAATGCCACCTGCAACCTGCCGGAAATTAATATTGAGCAAAAAATAAATATACACATTAGAACTTACAGTGGCGATTACTAATTATCCAATTCTTTTTCAATAAAATTCCTGTAATCATTTTTATATATATTTTTTGAACTATAAGCTAATTTAAAAATGTCCAGTTACATTGAAAATAAACGAAAATAAAATATAATCGTAGCAAAAAAAAATCGCGTAATCATCGTCGTATCGTAAAATTAGAATTGTAGTTTGAAACAAAATATAACAGAAAGTAAATGCTGCACAAATACGTTCCTAAAGTATTATTTTAAGCGGTGACATTAGCTTTTTTGTTACAGCGATTATAAAATAATACTAGAATATTTACGATAACTAGACCTGGATTTTGTTTTTATTGATAAATTAATCAGGGAAAAACATACTAAACATACTACGTAAATTGTTGTTAGCATTTATCGCAAGTCGACACAAATAATGTATTGTATTATATTGTACAGCGGGCTGGTGTCGGCAACTCCATGTCCAAGCGCGTATTTTGCGTGCAGTACCTACACACGCAAAATACGCGCTTGGACGTGGAGTAAATAATAGTACACAAATAATGTAATGTGGGAATATTAATCCTTACACTCGATCGCACCACTATTTACAGTTTTCTAATTAGAACTTTTATTTATTTAACAATATTAAATACGCAGCTCAGGTAAACATTGCTGGGGTTGCCAGTACTACAAATGGCTGTTCTTTGGCCTTCAACTTTTTTAGGCCTGCTTATTTTCTATCTCCATGCATATCTTGATACATAACATAACGTTAAGCCTGAAATCCCAAAAATGTTGGGCAGAGGTGTATTTAACAATACACCCATACTTCGCCAGTTAAATTTAAGTCTCATGGAATAGGGGGCGAGGCTATTGCCACCAACCGGGCACAAAACTAGACTCCGTGGCTGCTACTGAGAAGTTCCTGATGGAAAAAACCCAAATAACACCCTGCCCGACCTGGGAATCGAACCCAGGACCTTATGCTCAGCAGTCGCGCTTGCGACCACTCGACCAACGAGGCAATCTATAAAGGTATGACCATAAAAGCTATAAACTGCTTAAATAGTATTTGGCTATGAAAAAAAGTTCAAGTTGAAGCAATTTGTTAGAAGAAAGTAACGAAAAATAAACTAAAACGTTTAAGTTTTTCAATTCGTAAAGTAATTTTATGTTGGACAGATTTTTAGGGTTCCGTAGTCAACAAGAAACCCTTTAGTTTCGCCATGTCTGTCTGTCTGTCCGCAGCTTAGCTCAAAAACTCTTAAAATTTACTAGAAAGCTGTAATTTGGCATGAATATATAGATAAGTTACGCCGACAAAGTTGTTACTTAAATAAAATTTCCAAAAGTATTTTTTTTAGGTTATGTCCTTTACACGTAAAGTGGTTTTTTTTCTCCCCATAGTATAGGATGTCGTTGGATAGGCCTTTAAAAAATGCAAATTTTTGTTAGACTCAAGGGTGTGTCCCCCCTCTAGCAAGCTAAACGGTTGTGTTTGGGTGTGTGAATAAAAGTCTCTGTGGTAGTAGAAATAACGAAGTTAAAAGGAAAACTATCACAGTAAGTAGGCTTTACAAGTTTATGAGTAATTATAGTCGACCATCTTAAAAAATGTAAGTACCATTACCCCAAAATGAATCTGCTCACTTTAAAAACAAAATCCCGTGCACACGACATCCACATCTGTTCACCGCCTTTACTACTATTGGTCAGCTCAAAGAGAGTGCTGACCAACTGCATTCAAACAAAAAAAAAATGCGACCTTTTAACATTATCTTTTGTTTTATAAAAATTCTCAGGCTCTGTTAATGATCACAGATGTTTGACCACCCTTTTTGAAGTAATAAAAAAAGACCAAGGAATAAAAAGGACCAAGGAGGAGAAAGTTTTTAACTAAGCGCTTCTATAGCGGCCGGATGCTGCAAGCAAAAATAGTCCGTAAGGTGATCAGATTCATTTTGGATCGATTATACATACTTGGGTAACATATTTTCTTCAACATAATGTATGGTAGAACAGGTTTTTCAACTGCAAAAGTAAGTTTTTTTTCTTTTTAATATTACAATAAAAATCATTGTTCGGTGGTAAATCGGACCGTAGGAAGTGTCCGCATATTTTGATGGGTATCTACGGAACCCTACATTGTGCGTGGCCCGACACGCATTTAGCCGGTTTTTTTTAATTTAACAGATTTAGTTTGGACTTATAAAATAATATTTTTTATATTGTAAAAGTTGCGTTTTATGTATAAGTTAAAATAAAATAAATTTGGAATGCATACCCGATTAATAACATTAGGTTCGTGTACTTGAACATAACTGACTTACTGTGGTTGTAATATAAGGGTGTAAAAAGACCCTAACGAAGCCAAAAGTTCTCCCTGCCATTGAGTTTTTTATTTTGTTCTTTAGTATTTCAGTTGATGTTTTTTATGCCAATTTCATATTTTGTTTTACTTATGTTTAAAAAATGTCTTCAAATAATTAATTTAAGTTCTTGTTTACCTATTTCTAATTTAAATTTTATCTTTAGCATCTTGACAAAAAATGTAGCTAAGTAGTAAAATGTTATAATAAGCCAGAGAGGTGATCTGTAACTCAGGACCCAGTGGCGTGCAGTGCTTCCCGAGGGCGGGTAGGCCAAGCATACGGATACCCCAAAAAAAAAAAAACTCACTACATCACAGCGTCGCTCTACTTAGGATGACCCTCAAAGTAGTCACATCTATTGATATATTCACTCACCCTTCCGGGCCCCCGCATCTGCCCCTGGTGTTTTTAGTAAGCGTATGAGAAACAACGCCATCTAGCTTAAATATAAGGAATTTCAATGGTATTCTGTCAATACAAGAACGAAGGATGTCGCTTCGTTACAAAAAAATCTAAAAAATAAAACAGAGTGCGCTGTAAACAAAAAAAATTGTTTAGTTTTCGTTCCGTACCCAATTTTGAGCGTCTGACCGGAATATTTGAAAAACAAACATTGAAAATAAGCCTGTAAAAACCAAAGTTATAAATACAAGAACTCACCACATTAATCAAGGTTCAAATCACGATTTTCTGACAATGCAAACAGAAGAAAGATTCATTTTAAATACCGAGTACGAGATGAATTTTGGGTTAATTTTCGTAATTCGGGTACCTACACATTTTCCTTTAGACACAACTTGAATCTTAACATCAAACAATCGTGAATACTTATTGTTTTTAACTTCTGACAAACACATTATCAGCGCTATTATTTTTAAGTAAATAAACAAATACAACAAATATTATTTACACTACTGTACGTTTCAAAACGAATTACAACCATCAGATATTATAATAATCAAAACATTCAAGATCACGAAATAAATTTTGCTTGTCACATGAAACAAATATGGCTTCTAAGAAAAATACAATTGTTATTTTGTCAATGAAAAAAACACTACCAAATATAATTGCATCACCGCATACCGTTTTAGCTGGATAATACTTTGCGGGGCAGCCAATCAGTGGCCAGCTACACTCGCAGGAGTTTACGCCCCTAATCTAGCTTGTGTGCCGTATATATACACGACAATACGCATCAGTGTGCTTAAATTTATCAATGGAACTTAGGCCGGCCGGGAGCGAGCGTCGTAGTCGAGTTATTATTACCAGTTACGTCACACGGCCGCGACGAGTTGCTTTAAGTATTATAACAGGCGTTTTATTTTTTTATTTTTGATTAATATAGTTATAATAAATGCATTTGTTGCGTTGTTGGTAGGAATGGTAGGGTAGGCTAGGCCTAATTGCCTCTATGGACGGCACGCCCCTGTCAGGACCTTCCTACTTCAGACACCTTTATCTATATAAGATTGTGCCACAAAACAGTGCCTGTAATTTTTGATGTCGAGAAAAATAAAGATTTATGATTATGATTATTATTCTTGGTTAGGTTTAGGTTTTTTCGAAGGAAGAATCGACAAAATGACAGATTTCTTTGTCGATCTGTCATTAATCGTCCGTCGTCCGTTCTTCCGTCAACAAAACTACTGTGATCATGCTACGCGTGGGAACGTTCTAGTTACGGAGATATTGGGGGTCAAAACTACAACTTAAAAAAGTACTAGATTTAATGTGATAACTTTACTTTAAATACCTCCATGACCTCCGTACTACTTAGTGCACCAATCAGCACAATGTTTTGGGTGCGTTACATTGAGTACTCTAGTAAAAAGTAATTTTTCACACCAAAAACAAAAAAAATAACCTTATAACGCCTATTTTACGTCTTTCAATTTTCCACCAAGTTATTTAGATGAAAAGTTAAAAAAACACACTCACCACTAACATAAATGACATATAATTTTAAAATCTTAACATTAATTAACCTAATTATAAACTAATACAGTGAAGAGCTTCGCGGGCGCCACGCTAAGCGTGACGGTGTCGCCGCTACACGCACCGGCGACGCGCCGCACCACGCCCGCCATGTCCGAATGCACTGTCACGCACTTCATGTCTGCCAGGGATATGCCTATCTGAAAATATTACACAAATATACACTTAGCTCACTTAATTATCCGTTATTCTTGGTCTTAGCTTGCGATGGCAAATATTATGTAAATTCAATTGTAATTTTTCTGTTTGGTGTAGCATTTTTCAGTTGGCCCTGACGTCTGCGTCAGCGAATGTTGAGAGAGTTGCCAAATGCAACTTACATAAAAGCAAACAAAAAAACAACAAATGAAGACTTAAGATCTGTGTTACGTCTTCAATAGGGAATTTTTTTTTCACTTAAATCAATAAAATGCAGAACTATCAACCCAAAAAAATAATTAAAAGTTAATTTCAACTACTGCTTGTCGCACAAAAAAATTAAACTCCTACAATTTTCTACGACAGTTCAAACGTCCATAACTGTCACGGCCATTCAAGTCATAGCATTTGATGTCACTTCCCTCTATCTGCCTTGTTTAAATCTAATTTTTTGCCTTTAAACTTTAGTTTTATTATATTGTAAGTGCTTTATTAAAGCAAAAATTGTAATAACAATATTATAGTAAAATCTTAGTGAAACTTTAAGTACTTTTCAACAAGAAGTGTTTCTTTGACACATAGCATTTTGACGTCACTACCGGAATCGATGCGTTTTGTGTTTGCGTTCCGTTTCACCAAAAACACGCTACATAAAATATTAAATTGTAAAAAAGTGTTGTATTAGAGAATTAAACAAGTGTACCAATACAATACGTTTTATTGGAGTACAATGTTTTATTGGGCCAATACAAGGCATTTTTAAGTTTTTTTTTGTATTTCTTGCATATACCCTAGGGGCATGCGTCTCAATATTTAGGTAATGTTTCTCCCAACAGACCATGGCCCCATGGTCTGTTGGGAGAAACATTGAAGATCAGAGCCATCTGTAAAACTGCATCTGTCTCCACTCCGGTTATTAAGAAGCTCCGCAGGTTCCTAGGTCCATAAAAGTTACGAAACGAAACCTGAGACAATTCCCATACCTGTATATCCACGGTCTCATCAGTAATCATCTCAGCGTCCACGGTATTAACTTCGGAGTAAATGAGCCTGGTCTCATTAATACCGTCACAGCTTCCACATTTCCAGACACCGCCGGTTAAAACTGGTTCATCAACTGAAAAAGAAATAAAATACGTTGGTCCATTATGCCTATTATTAAAATCAGTTTTTTTAGTTGAGTAGTGAAAATGGCTCAACTAAATTAAAACCTAATAACGCACCTACCCCTACGCGTACCTTATTAATTACGCATGGCCCAAGGGCTGGCTTTAACCTTAGCCAGAGGCTAAGTGTTGCCATAAAACGTGGCAACGCCGCCAGGCTCTTAGGCACATTACCTTTTTTTATTTTATTTAAATGGCATCTCGCAGTTCAGCCTATGAGGCTGGCTATTGCTTAACCGGTCTAATCCTGTGGATGCCTTGAATTTAAGGCCTCCAGCCAGGGAACGTTGAGGAGTTCTTTGATGCCCTTTTATAGTTTGTTGTTAGTTTATGTATTTTAGTTAATTTATATTTATGTTTATTAGTTAATTTACTCTTCATAATAGATCAAATACAGAACTATGAACCCAAGAAAAGTATTTGAAGTTAAATTACGCATGTAAATACCTTTGCCTCTATGTAAACAATGCGTATTTAATGAGTAATTCCGAAGATTACCCCTAACATCCAAACTTACACTAAGTATTCGGACACGCAAAAGCACTAAAAGCAGCACTAAAAGTAGAATAACACTCCATCACCGTTTTACTCTTTTCCCAATTATGTTTGGGTCGGCTTCCAGTCTAACCGGATTCAGCGATATACCAGTATTGACGTCTATTCGGAGTGAACTGGGGCTGCATGTCAGAAATGCGATTAAGACAATTTTACTGACTGTACTTTGCGAGCTTTATAACTCGAACAGTATAATCAGGGTGTTAAAGGATCCTTCACGAAGCCGTCAACCAAGCATTATGTACATCAAATTGTGTACCAAGCATTATGTACATCAAATTGTGTACCAAGCATTATGTACATCAAATTGTGTACCAAGCATTATGTACATCAAATTGTGTACCAAGCATTATGTACATCAAATTGTGTACCAAGCATTATGTACATCAAATTGTGTACCAAGCATTATGTACATCAAATTGTGTACCAAGCATTATGTACATCAAATTGTGTACCAAGCATTATGTACATCAAATTGTGTACCAAGCATTATGTACATCAAATTGTGTACCAAGCATTATGTACATCAAATTGTGTACCAAGCATTATGTACATCAAATTGGGTACCAAGCATTATGTACACCAAATTATGTAACTTGACGCAAAAATCCATTGCTGGGAAACGACTTCTTTTTTGGTTGAAAAATCACGTTTTACGGTAGGACTCAACGTAACGCACTCAAAACATTGTGCTGATGGATGTATTGAATAGTACGGGGGTCGTGGAGGTGTTTAGACTAAGAATCTTACATTGAAAACATGTATTAAAAAAAAAATCTTTTGAAAAAGTTGAGACTTTTACCACCAATATCTCCGTAACTAGAAGGAAGGTATGGTCTAGAACAAAAAAATAATCGCAATGACGGGGAGAACAAGTGCCTGTCGGCTTCGTTAAGGGTCTTATTACACCCGTTAGACGGCGAGACGGGAATTGTATCATCGTATTAGGCATATGAGTTCGTAGCGGCAATCGGCGGCGGCGACCTCTCGCGTCCGGCCCTGGTTCAATCCATGGTCTGGAGCGAGACGGAATGGGACGCCGTCACCTCCTTTTGCGAAGCAGTCATGCTAGCGAAGGAGGTGGCGGGACGTGAGAGGGAGAGAGCCTCACGTCTCAGCCGCCACGGGAGACGCACCGGGCGTCGGGGGCCACGTGGTGGCTCCCGGCCACCGTAGGCGCGGGCCTGTGGACGGTGAGCAATGGGCTTAACTCGCCGTCCATCCGTCTTATATATGACGACAGGCCGTGTCGACGGCGCGTTCGTGTTCCACGCGCGCCTCAAAGAGATGTCAGCAAACAGGAAGGGGTCCAAAAGGACCGATGCCTCGGCAGGCGTTCGAAAGAGATACCGCGGCCCTGGAACACAAAGCGCAAAAGAAGGAACATGGATGGGTTTTAGTCAGTAAAAGTCTGACACTCCCCTCCTGCTCAGCCCAGAGCGGGAGGAGTTATTTGATGATTTCCCATCCGAAAAAAAAGGCATATGAGTTGAAACGGAAAAGTACCGGGTAGATGTCCTTGATGCACGTAGGCAGCGCCTAGCTTGGCGTCTAGGAAAGATAAGAAATTTTCTTTTACATACGAATTCACGAAACAGTAACAGCAGTATCACTCAAAGTTACACCAACAGCCAATTTTAAAGGTTCCGTACCTCAATCAGCCAAACGCAACTCTTATAGGATCATTTTGTTGCCCATCTGTCTGTCAAGACCCTTTTTCTCAGGAATGCGTGACGGTATCAAGCTGAAATTAATACCAAATATTCAGGTCTAATTTTTTCATTGCACAAAACATTGCAAAAAACACAACATCAAACTTGTAAGTCAACGTAATCAAAATATATGACTCTTTCGGTCGCATATTATGCGATTTCACAAGGGAATATCAAAACCTATAGGCTAACTAAGTATGTGGGACCCCCTTTAGTTGACGCCAATTACGTCTTTTTTTTTAGATTATCGTATACGGAACCCTTCGTGCTCGAGTCCGACTCGCATTTGTCCGGTTTTTTATACATGGAGCTACTGCGTATTTGGCCTCCACAACCCATACTGGTAATACGATACCCCTTCTTGTCATACTAATAATTGTGACGACTGTCAAAGATCTACAATTGACAGCCAGACCCATAATGTGATTTCAGAGGTTCGGCGGGAACTTGATGGATGATCACCCATCCACCGAACTTGGCAAGCGATGCTTAACCTTAAAGAACGCCTCGTACGGCTGTTATTTACCCACGAGCTCCGAAAAAAACAAAATATTCACCATTTTCGTCTTCCCCGGACTGGTTGAACTCTCTGCTGACCCCATTCAGCAGCATATCCAGCACAGCATCAACATATTCGTCTTCACTCACATCACCAACACAAGCACTTAAAATCACCGCGAGACACAATAATTTGGTGAACATTGCCCTAACGTGGTTCACATTGTTTTACAAAGTCTTCCTTATATTTTGTTAAGATATTACGTAAAACAATTGACAATCGGAATTGTGAGGGCGTGGCCATAATATACGCGTCGAAAATCGACATTCATTTTTCCAAATATTGAAACTGTCAACTTATGTCAATATCAGTTTTATCCAAGGAAATTATATAAACTAACTGGAATGATGACGGGCAATGCAAAGCCGTTCCAAGCGAGAAAACTTCAAGAGTGGATGTCGTCCTTTTCTAATAGGGTATCCAATATTTGTACTTACATTCGGGACAGTTATTCTGTTGTAGCTTACTAGCACCCCGCTGCCCCTATTTTCATGGGTAACAGGTTATTCAAAATTACGGGGTATTAAAAGACTTGGCGAAGCCACGCATACTGCGGGCCTGTGGACGGTGAGCTATGGGCGAGCTCGCCGTCCGTCCGTCTTATGACGACAGGCCGTGTCGACGGCGCGCGAGTGATCCATGCGCGCCTCAAAGAGAGTCAGCAAACAGGAAGGGGTCCGAAAGGACCGACGCCTGCCAGGGTTGCGGGACTGTTCGAAAGAGATACCGCGGCCCTGGCACACAAAGGGCAAAGGAAGGAACATGGATGGGTTTTAGTCAGTAAAAGTCTGACACTCCCTCCTGCTTAGCCCAGAGCGGGAGGGGTTATTTGATGATATCCCATCGGTAAAAAAAAAAAAAAAAAAGCCACGCATACTGCTCATTTGCGGGCGAGTCATTTGGAAAAAAATACCTTCTTTATTTTTAACCCTTAGTAACCTTTAGTTTTCCAAGGGTGCCAAAGTTCAAAAGAACTCTGTAATGGGATAGGTTTATGCTGTGGCGTTGTGGGTTTCGTGGTAGAGGAAGAAACAGAAAGACCACAAAAGTTTAATACATTTATTAGCTTGCTCACAGGTAGAGGGGTGGATTCAGTTCACCAAGAGTTTGTTCACTAGTCACCACGGTAGGTGGGTAAAGTAGGTACTGCCCTGGGCTTAGGCCGCGACGCACGAGGTCCGGCGAGGCGACACCGAAGCAGGGCAGCGATGCGGAGAGGTAGCAGGAGCGACCGCGTGTAGCTCGCGGCAGCTGGAAGGCGCGTCTCTTGGCACGGCACTTGGCCGGCTGAGGCAGGCGGCACTCACACGTGGCAGCCACGTGGAGGGTAAGGGTCACTCAGCAGTGACCGGAGCGACCGACTATCGGTCGCGGTAGCTGGTGGCGGCGTGTTTAGGCACGTCGCGTAGGCCTCACACGCGGCAGGCGTGGAGGCATGTCTCACACGCGGTAGGCGTGGAGATTAGGTGTCTCGAACACGCGACGGGACGTCTCTCCAGCGGGTAGAGCGCGGAGGCAGCAATGACGCCCGTCGTCTCACACGCGGTAGGCGTGGAGATTAGGTGTCTCGAACACGCGACGGGACGTCTCTCCAGCGTGTAGAGCGCGGAGGCAGCGATGACGCCCGTCAGCGGTGTCAGTAGTTTATCTCTCAGTAAGAAAGAAAAGAAGAAAGGAAAAACCCTGGAATCAGCACGAAGGGTGCTTCCGTAAGCGTGGTGCCAGGATTGGTGAACGTCAGCGATGCGTGCGTCTCCCAGCCGTAAACCCAAGCAGTAGCTCCAGGGGGAGGCAGGAAAACTCACCATCGTGACGGTTCACAAAGGTCAAAGGTTATAAGCGAGCGCATGCCGCGTGGCACAATTTAAAAGTTCCTAGCCGCGTGGCAAGGCGGATTAAGCGTACAGCGGCTAAGACACAGCAGCAAAGGGTGAACACGCCATGCGGATGCTTTACAGATTTAGAAACACTAGTGGAAAATACATGATATTGAAATAGCTTAGTCATGTACAGGACGGAAGCCATTTTGACAACCGAGCAATTACATGAAATACAATCACCGCAGAATATAGATGAAATAAGATGAATGCGGTTGACAAGACATGATAGGAGAAAATAGCAGATTACGCAAAGCACTTACCCTTGGGCACAGAGGGGTTTCTTATAAGTTTAGTTGATTTGAAGAAGATCGAACGAGAAAGGCCGATCGCAGACCGGGGTGACAATTTATAGCCAGGCGTATCTACCATAGAGTGTAGACTACGCACAGTGTTGTCACATTCGGATTGAGCATGGTAATCGATTCTAGATTAATCGACTACCACGCCACAATGCTGTGAAGAATACGTGGCACTTATTTTCGTTCACGGTGGTTTACATGTTAGGTTACATCCATCATTTGTCGAGAGATTTTAAAGCAAACAGGGCTGCAATATGCACATAGATGAATCATAAGCATGTAGCATATTATTATATTCAAACAACTTAATAGTATTTGATAAATTTATTAATCACACCACACATTATTAAACGCAGTGGCGTGCAGTGGTTCTCCGCGTAGGGTAGGCCACGCATACGGATACACAAAAAAAAACTCGCAACGTCACTGCGTCGCTCTACTTAAGGTGGATGTGCAAGGGTAGCCCGCGAAATTTAAATTTTCTTACGTTTATTGCAATTTGCAGGTCAGTGTCAGGTTGAATGTTGATAAAAATATGAATCGCGCCAGTAACACGTATGGAGTTACAGAATTATAATCATTCAAATCATCATCATTTGTTGCGTTGTTGGTAGGAATTAATAAAAAATAAGGTTGGGTTGGCCTAATTGCCTCTATGGACGGCACGCCCCTGATTAAACGCATAGTTTTATGTAATTATTGTTGACTTTTTGTATGAGTCTGTCATCTTAAAACTAAATCGTAGTACAAAGATGCTGATGATGGATGACGGCTGCAAACCAGGCAATAAGTTGAATACTTCTTCTTTAAAAGGACAACTTGAAGCCACCGTTGCTGAAGATTCTCATTGTTAGGGAATCTGCATGGAAACAACAATATTATTAATATTTTACATCAAACTACTGCCGACGACAAGCGTAGCCGTGATCTCCGAACAGTGACTACTACAGTACTATTTTATTACTACGTATGACTATGAACTTAGTATTATAATATGCTTAAAACTGATTTATATTGCCATGATTTCCATAACTGGCGAAATGTGAGTGTAATGTTACGTACACCTCTGACTAACCCTTCCGAGATTACAGGCGTAATGTTATGTTATGCTTTTCAAATATTAGTAAGAATTACTGTGATTTTTTTAAAATAAATTAGTAGGATATAATTTGACCAAGGACTTTATTCATTTAAACTTCTTGGAATTGACTCGAGACTTTTGTGTCGGATAAAAAACAAAGGTTAAATCGACAGTTGCCGCCAAATTGTTTTGTATTTTGTACATAGAAAAGGAGTATTCTTTACAATATTTTCATGATCCCAGTTTATAGATCTAGAACATTGTCACCCTCCCACATCCAGCAAACCCTTGAGTATTACACGCCTTCACACAACACTATTTTACCATATTTAAAGTAGAAGATTTCACTTAAATACAATAAAAAGCACTTGAGAAAGCAAAAATACGAGTTCAACGCGAAAGTGTATCGGCCATATTATTAATGTTAATTTTTTTAATTTATTTCATGACCAAAGAGTTTTTAAATGAGTTTCATGAATTTCGGCATTCATAAATTGCAAGTTGTTAATAAAGAATTCAATTTCGCAAGAAATTATTATTTTAATATTTGGTATTTGAATATTAAATAAATCCCGTTACGATGTATGTGCTAGTTTAGCTATCAACGTGATTTCCGATTACAGTATAAAAAAATAATTACAATTTTTTGTTTACTGGCAATTATTAGACAAGGACACTATCCACTCTCGTCGCTTCCTCGCTCTGAAGTTTTCATCTCCTTTTGATTGAGTTAAAGTAATACGAACTCTATGTGTTTGAGATAAAGTTCATTTTCAAACGGTTATATGATATCAAAATTTTGTTTATAATCATTCCAGTTAGTTTATACATATAATTTCCTTGGTTTTATCTCATCGTTCCATATCTAGAATTTGTCAAAACGTCATCTGCCGGCAGCAGTACTTTCTCAATTTTAATGGCAAATAGCTGGTGGCATCAATTGTGGTACTCAATTACAAAAATAGATCGCGGCAGCACCGTTGGTTTGCGTAACACAATAAACTTTTATTTAATACATTTTTGCCCGTGACTTCGCTCTCGTTATGACCTGAAATGATCCTATTGGAACATTTTAATATAGCCCATGACACTCGGGGATAATGTAGCTTCGTATAGGTGAAAGAATATTCGGAATCAGATCAGAAGTTCCAAAAATTAACCCCTACATTCAAACTTACAAACTTTGACTGGTTATAAATATCTACATAATTAGGTGAAATAAAAGAAGTTAAAAACGATGTAATTATGTTGTTTCCGTGATGTTCCGCTCGTTTTAAATCGCGTATTATGTGGCCGCTCCCTAATACTGGAAGAATTCTTTATCTAATTTCATTGACCCAGCGGAGATAAGTGCGAACAGACGATCGAGTTCAAGTACTAAATTGTGTAACGTTATACAACAGATATAGACTGATATAATGGATATAACCAACTATATAGTTTGGTGAACCATCTGAAATTTTACTATAACCAAGTTAAGCATGCAAGTGTCTTGGGGTTCACGTAATGGAGCCCACACACCAAAGCCATGTCAACTGAATGCATAGGGCTTCGATGTGAAGGCTCCATTACACGTTTTCTTCTTCAATTCTACCTTGTCAAGAAGAGTCAGGCTATCATTTGCTCCGCTTTCTTTCATATCGATCTTTCTTCACACGATCCATCTATATTTTCTTTGGCCTGCCTCTCACTCTCCATCCTTCAACATTTCAAGTGCGAGTCAGGAGGTTCCGATGCACTCTTCAGCACACCCTACATTAATAAAACGTGTTTCGTTTTAAACGGCCATAGTAATAGGTGCAAAAATGAACTACAAATCCTCTTACTAAAGTTAAATTACCAGGAGAGTGAAGAACTTCTCAAACCAATCCAATAGATTTACCTATTTGAAAAACGGACGCTAACATCACTCACACATACAGAAACACTCACCTTTGCACTCTCGTGCACGGACACGTACAAATTTTTCCACTTACGTAATTTTAATTTATGGTATTTTTTTTTTAATTAGCTCTACTTTATTTTTAAACTACCATATATTTTTAACAACCTTTGTACCACGTTCGATTTTTTTTATCTAACTTATTTTGCAAGGCGCTGATGCCTGTGATACAATGATTTTTAATTTAATTTTTTTTATTTTTTCAAACTCAAACTCAAAGCATTTATTTCAATTAGACCATTACAGGCACTTTTGAAAGTCAAACAAAAAAACAAAAAGCTAAGCTACAGTCACAGTCACAAGGCATAATAACTTGAGAAAGTACTGTAGTTGCACATTCCAAAGCGTAGATCTCTATGGAGTAGAATGTGCAAGAAACTCCATGGACACTCTTTTTAATCAAAATATTGTTACAAAATCTTGGTTACATCATTCACGTTGAGATTATACATATATGTGAGAACGATGTAGAAAGACGTGCACATTAAAGCGCCCAGAGTAAAAGATTAAAATAATCAACACTTTCAAAATAAAGTAATTAAAATAAACCGTGGCAGCTAAGAGATGACCACTCCCAACTGACAGCGCCCGTTCACGTACATGACGCATGGCTCGGCGCCATTCAACTCAACCATATTGAAGGGAACCAAATGACCCGACACACGCGCCACCATCAGCGAGAAATTTGAGTGAGCATGACATTCTCTCAGCCACCAGGCTACATTCAAGTCAATGAAAGATAAATAAATGTAAATGGTTGCTTTACAGTACATAGTACTCACACATGTGCTATGCAATTATATAATATTATTAAGAGATGGAATCTATACAAAGCAAGGATATTATTACAATCTTCTGCAGCTTCCACAATAACTTAACATGGTAATCAATTAGTTTGCTCCTATGGTTGTGGAGCAGGACCAGCATTGAGCCAAGCATTTTTATCATCAATATAGTCCCCCAACTTATAATATGCTTGCCTACATAGTGTGCGTTTTATACAAGATTTAATTTTCGTCTCATTCAGTTGTAGAATGTGAGGAGGTATTTTATTGTAGCATTTTAAACAGTACCCCATGAAAGATGAGTCTACTTTAGCTAGCCTGAAACCTGGCTGAACTAGTTGGTCCCTATTTCTAGTATTATAGTGGTGTCTGTCACCTCTCTTACTAAATAAATGCAGATTTTTCCTAACGTATACATGATGTTTTCATAGATGTATTGACAAGGTACTGTCATGATGTTAATTTCTTTAAACAGTTCTCTCAGAGAATCGCGCCTACGTAGATCATATATGGCTCTGATGGCTCTTTTCTGCAGAATAAATATAGACTCAATGTCTGCAGCCCGTCCCCATAGTAAAATACCGTATGACATAATACTATGAAAATAACTAAAATAGACTAGCCTCGCGGTATCTACATCAGTAAACTGACGGATTTTTCTAACAGCATATGCTGCTGAACTCAGCCGTCCTGCAAGAGATGTTAAATGAGGACCCCATTGTAGCCTTGTGTCGAGCGTAATTCCCAAGAAAACCGTTTTATCGACAAATTCTAGTTTCTCTTGATTCAATATTATGTCACAATCACTACTTTTGACATTTGGCAGAGAACATTTTATGCACTTAGTTTTTTTCCCATTTAGTACTAAGTTATTAGCGGTAAACCAATTATGGACCTGCAGTAGGGCGTTATTGACGTCGTCAAGATTAGTGGCACGTCTGTTTATCCTAAATATTAAAGAAGTATCGTCAGCAAACAATACCATTTGCGGTTGGTTGTCAAATAAGTGGGGTAGGTCATTAATGTAAACTAAAAAGAGAAAAGGACCCAATATCGAATCTTGTGGTACGCCCATTTTTACTTTTAAACCCATTGAATTGACACCATTTACCTGTACTTGCTGCTGTCTATCATTCAAATACGATTTTACTAAACTGAGCGCAAGTTTACCTAAACCGTAATGCTCAAGTTTCAAGAGCAGGGTTTCGTGATTTACGCAATCAAATGCCTTCGAAAGGTCACAGAAGATTCCTATGGCATCTTGTGCCTCTTCCCACGCAGTAAATATGTGTTTTAATAAAGTAACACCGGCGTCAGTTGTACAACGTCCCTTGGTGAAACCATACTGTTTCTCGTGTAAGATTTTATTGGCGTTAAAATGGTTTAGCATTTGATTGAGCATTATCTTTTCAAACACCTTGCTGAAAACCGGCAACACAGATACGGGCCTATAGTTATTGGTGTCTTTACTATCCCCGGATTTAAAAAGCGGTATTACCTTACTGTATTTCATTAGATCCGGGAAGACCCCTTGATCCACGCACAAATTAAATATTGAGGCTAAATACGTGAGGCTAATACAGTGTCCGAGCGAGCGCTGCTCCGATCAGACGTCCAAGCGAGAACGCGTCGCGCGTCTTCCATTTGTCGTCAGCGGTCGTTCGCGATATAAATTATTGTTGTAAAGTACTATTGAACTTATGAACTATGGTTATCTGTGGAAGGTGTGGTGAACAAGTCGCAGAGGCGATTCAGTGTTCGGTTTGCTGCAATCACTTTGACTTTCCGTGTTCTGGAATCACGGAGAAGGGCTATCGCAAGCTCGGGGAGCGTCAAGCAACTTGGAGATGTGCTAATTGCAAGAATCCAGGTCATACAAGCACCCAATCACTTTCAAGCACAGCTTCGCCGGTGGTTCCCGTCCCGGTTACATTGGATACAATAATGCGTGAACTGTCCAGCATCCGTCAAGAACTTATTCCTCTCTCCAGCTTGGCATCTGAAGTGCAACTCTTACGACAGGAGCTAACTAATCTCAAGGAACTTCCTGGGAAGGTCCTAGCTTTGGACGAGAGACTAGCTAAAGTAGAAGCACTGCAGATAGACGTAACACACACCAAGTCAGCGATAGTCAAACTTGAAGACGGCCATCAGGACATGGATCAGTGGCTCCGCAGCAATAATGTGGAAATTAAGGGGGTGCCGATGAAGGATAGAGAGAACCTCTTCGATATAGTGAAGAAAATTGGTGACAAAGTTTCCTATCCCATTATGAAGACTCAAATTAATTTTGTACACAGGGTACCGACTAACGTATCTACCAATAAAAACATCATTGTTTCATTTATGAATAGGTATGTGAAAGAGGATTTCATCGCGGCTGCTCGTTCCTGCAAGGATCCCTTACTCCCCGAGCATATTGGAATCACTGGTTCGGGAAGGGTCTTCGTCAATGATCATCTTACTATTAAGAACAAAATGTTGCTTTCGCAAACTAAATCCCTTGCCAAGGAAAAAAACTTCCAATTTGTGTGGGTGAAACACATGAAGATTTTTGTAAAACGAGATGCCACCACCAAGACTTTCATCGTTGCAACGGAACGGGACTTACAGAAAATGCACTAGTCTATTTCTTCAACGATTTCTATTATTTTTTAACGCCTTATTTCAACGCTGCTGGTGCAATTCATAAGGTTAAATTCGTCTCATCTTTGCTATGCCTTATAAACATTACGCTAAAGCATAAACGATTATTGAAAGTGTCACTATTTAGCAGCGTGCGAAACATTGAATGCGCCTACTCGCTTATCTCAGTCCAAAGTCCACTTGACCGCAGTCGCTTTGTTTACGCTCCGATTTCTTTTGTGCCGAAATGTGTAATACGAGTATACTGCTATTATAGATATGTTCATTGGCTTGCTAGCAAATATGTTTTGATGGGTGCTGAATTTTTTTCTGTTCATTCTAATTGCCCCTTGTTCAAGCTTTGTGTTTTGAGTTTGGATATAAATATTAACTGTCATGGTCTAATTATTAGAATATATTTAAAGTTTTTTTCTGATCTATCCGTATTAATGAACACTTGCGCATGTACCAACAGTCTATATAAAATAAAACGTAAATTATTCATAATGTTTGTGTTGCGTTGTAGATGGAGCTTTGAATTTTATTTTATTTTGTTGAGAAACGGAAATTTATTATCTTACGAGTATTCGGATTTGTCATGCGTTATACATGTACTCACTTTGGTAATGAGCTACTTGTTTGTAGGTATTCTGTTCTATAATGTATGAAATAAACATCTATCATCAGAATGTTCGGGGACTGCGGACGAAATCGATCAACTTTTACAGGAATCTAGCTAAATGTAACTATGATGTAATCACTTTAACTGAGACCTGGCTCATTGATGGGATACTGGATAGTGAACTTTTTGACGATAGGTACCTAGTGTGGCGGCGCGACCGTGACTACGCGGCCACAGCGCAGACGCGTGGTGGGGGCGTGCTGGTAGCGGTTCGTCGTGAACTTGCTGTAGTTGAGAATGTTGACTGGAGATCCAGTGCAGAAGACATTTGGATTTCTATTCAATTACGAACTTGTGGTAAACGTACCTACCGACTTAACATATGTACTCTCTATCTGTGTGAACAGAATTCAGGCAATAGCTTCGCTAGTCAGTTATATGCTTATTTGGACAATCTTTCGGACGTAGTGAATAACCATGCCTCAGATAAATTTATTATTCTTGGAGACTTTAATATGAGTTCCATAACTTGGGCGACCTCTAATGATGGACTTAGACCCATCGCGCCCCAAACTAGTTTGTGTACTCATTTTGTTGATACCATTGACTTTTGCAGCTTACAGCAATTTAATCTTATTAATAACAGGCACGGAAAAATTTTAGACCTAGTCCTCGCAAATACTCCCGTCACCGTCTCGGCATGTTTAGAACCCCTAACTATCGAGGATTCATATCACCCTGCGTTGTTAATTCAGTTTGTTACTGTGCAACCTCAGTCACTTAACGCCAGTGCGCGCTTGGCGTATCAATATAATAAAGGCAACTATGAACTTATTCGATCTGACCTACGAGGCATTAACTGGGACGACATAATATTGAAAGGTACTGTTGATGAAGCTGTCGAGAATTTTTATTCAGCGTTATTCGAAATCAGGGATAATCACGTCCCTCAGCGTCTGTGTAAACACTTTAAATATCCACCTTGGTATAACTCGGCACTCATTAAAATACTGAAAGAAAAATTTAAATACTATAAGAAACTTAAAGTCTACGATAATATTTCTGATCGCATAGCATATCAATTACTTCGTGATAGAGCCAATGATATTGAACAGCTTTGTTATAAGGCCTACATGGCTAAAATCGAGTCCTCAATAGGTACAAGCCCAAAACTATTCTGGTCATATGTCAAAAGTAAACGCATGAACAGCAATTTCCCGTCGAGTATGTCATATGGTGATAGTAGAAGTGACTCGGGAGAAGGAATTTGTGAACTTTTTGCTAATTACTTTCAAACAACCTTCCTAGACCCTTCATCTACAAGTCGCAACTGTGGCTCGACCGGCTGTGCTTCCAACTGTGATTTAAGTACAATTGAAATTGACATAGTGACTGTTCATAAATATTTAAAATCTCTTGACTTAACCAAATCTGCCGGCCCAGATGCCTTGCCTGCTGTGTTTATAGTTAAGTGCGCTGAGGAACTAGCTTTGCCTGTGTCACTTTTATTTAAAAGGTCAATATCTGAAGGCATTGTGCCAGCTGTTTGGAAATCAGCTTTTATATCACCCATCCATAAAAAGGGTGCTAAAGATAAAATTGAAAATTATAGGCCAATCTCAAAACTTTGTCTACTAGCTAAAGTATTGGAGCGCATAGTCTATAATCAGTTGTACAGCAGTGTGGTTTCTAGCTTGAGTCCTCAACAACACGGGTTTCTGAAAGGAAGGTCTACAGTATCCAATCTGGTCCTGTTCACGGATTTTATTACTGAGCATATGGATAATGGATCCCAGGTCGATGCAATCTACACCGACTACAGCAAGGCATTCGATAGAATAGATCATGACATTCTGCTGAGGAAGCTTTTCAACTTGGGCATTAGGGGCGACCTATACAGATGGTTCTCGTCTTATGTGCAAAATAGGACTCAAGCAGTGGTCCTCAGTGGCTTTATATCCTCCTGGTCAACCATCCCCTCTGGTGTGCCACAGGGTTCCCTATTGGGGCCATTATTATTTGTTCTCTTTATTAATGACATCGGCGAGTGTTTCAAACATTCTAAACACTTAATGTTTGCAGATGACATGAAAATCTTTATATCAGTTAAGAGTCCAAATGACGCTATGCTTTTGCAGGCAGACATATCTAGATTAGTTAACTATTGTAGAATAAATAAATTAGATCTTAATATATCTAAATGCTTGGTTATTACCTTTGCCCGGAAGAACCAATCAATAATATTTAATTACTCAATTGCAAATGAGCCTTTATCTCGAACTCATGTCACCAGAGATCTTGGTATTTTTCTGGACAGTAAGCTCACCTTTGAGTGTCATGTTGACCATATTGCCAAAAAAGCGTCCAAAGCCCTGGGATTCATTATCCGTAATGCCAGTTCGTTTAAGCGAATGAAAACCTTGAAAATCCTGTATTGTGCTTACGTCCGCAGTCACCTCGAATATGGTAGTCAAATTTGGAATCCAAATTATGCAGTGCATTCTGACAGATTGGAACGAATACAAAGGAAATTCACGAGATACTTAGGTTACAAATTTAAAATCTCTTACCAGAGTTACAAGGATCGATGCGTTCGATTTCACTTACTTCCACTTGTCACTCGGAGAAAAATATCCGACATACGGTTCCTAGTTAAAATAGCACAATCAAGAATCGAATGTCCTGAACTTCTTTCGAAGCTGTCCCTGAATGTTCCATCTCGACATTCTCGCTTGAGAAATCTTCTCCGTGCTCCTTTCGCTCGCACAGTTTACCGTAGCAATTCTTTTTTTCTCCGCTCAATCAAAATATTTAACCAAGTTGTAATAAACGAACACCCCTCAATTGATTTGTTTGCAAGCAGCCTAGTGGCAATTAGTTCTGCCTTGTCTAAAAGCTGTGTTGCTTCTTATGATCTTTAATAGTGGTTACGCATGCTTGCCTGCTTGTGCAGGTATTTAATTTAATTTAGTATTATATTTAGTCATATTCTTTGTTATTACATTATGCTTAGTTATTCATATTATGCTTAAATATTGATTATGTTCTTAGTTATTAGTTTGTGCAACAATAGTTTATTGCTAACTGCGGAGGCTTGTAAATGGCTTGTCGTTGAATGCCTCACTATACATTTTTGTATTGTTAGCTGTAAGCCACCCAAACACAATAAAATAAAATAAAAAAATAAAATAAAATACGGTGCTATAGTCTCAATAATTGAGGTACAAGCTTTGATAGACAATTAGACATACCCCATAGATCTTCGGTTAATTTGATCTTGATTTGCTTAAAAGCTTTTATGACTGCTATGGGGTTTATATGCTGAAATTTAAATTCATTCGGACAGGCTGAAACGTTCGCTTTCAATAAATAAATAGAAAGCAAGGGTGAGGAATTTAAGGTTTCTGTAGTTTTAAGTGGGATACTGGTAAAGAAATTTACAAATTCTTGAGCAACTTCATTGTTAGAACTCACGAGGCCACTGGAGGTGTTTAGTGTGAAGTCATTACTTCGTTTTTTATTTCTATTTGTTTCACTGTTGATAATTTTCCACACCGTCTTTATTTTATTATCGGCTGATTTAATCTTGTTGCTAATGACAACGATTTGGCTACCTTGCAAGCATTTTTTAAAAATTTCGAGTAAGTAGCAACATATTTATTAAAAGTTTCTGTGTTGATGTAAGGCTTAAGGCCGTACAGCTCAAACAATCGTTCCCTACTTTTCCTAATACCCTGTGTTGCCCAGTCACTGAAAATAAACTTTGGGCCAATAGTTTTAGTTTTCTGTTTTAAAGTATTATTGAATTCGGTGTGCACTACCGAAAAAAATTCTTCATACAATTCATTTACATTATTTAAAATATGGCCCGGTATACATAACTTATTAATTAAATTATTATTAAATTTATCCAAATTGCTGGGTGTTATTTGTCTAGTTTGTATCTGAATTCTTTGCAATTGTATATTGGACGTGAAAGCAACGGTCTGACCGCTGTGATCTGAAGGAAGGTAATTTACGATGGATTTATCTAAGTAGTCGCAACAACAAAAAACATTATCAATACATGTAGCAGTATTTGTAGTAATTCGTGTTGGTTCTGAAAACACATTTGACAAATTAAATGATTTAAAGAGATTTAAAAATCTACTTCTATTTACATTATTCTCTAGGATATTAACATTAAAGTCACCACATATAATTATTGGTTTATTACCAGTTACAAGTTTTGCTAAAGCATCTTCCATTACTGACTCAAACATAGAGTAACACAAGACAATTCAATGCTATGTTCCACCGATAGATCGACTATATCATTACGAGATTTAGATTTAATACAATTCCTAACTAAGATTAATGAACCCCCACGTATCTTAGATTTCCGGTTAAAGCAACTGCCTACATTGTAATTTTCGTAATTAATTAGCATTTCATAGTCTTTTAACCAGTGCTCGGTGAAACAAACAATTTCAAACATCGTTTTTTCTAAAAACAACTCAATTTCTAGTTGCTTTGAAGAAAAACCTTGTATATTTTGATGAAATAATTTGAAGGAATTCTGCTTAGCCCCTTTTTTACTTTTATCTATTTGAGAGCAAGAAGGTACCATGGTGTTGGTGAGTATAATATTAATGTTATTTGTATCTTCCGTTGTCTTACTATCTAGTTTAAATGAGCTGGAGTGAGCTCCTGAACACCCATGCCATCACTGTATGGCAATGCGATCCTACTACTAGTGGATCCTACTTGAGAGACATCTATAGTTACACATGGATCCTCCGATGTACAGTTATTGTAAAAATGTATATTAGTATGATTACTAATAGTCGCAGTGTTTATAATATAACTAAACTTCGACATACTATTTATGTCTGAGTGAATATTAAAAGCTAATAGCCTAGCTATTTTGTGTCTACATCTAATAGGTAGATACACCTTACCCCGTGTCGACTTAAGTTTACCAACAATAGTGTTGATATCCAGATAAATAAGTCTGTCACTATAGTGACCTACTAAAAAGTGTAGGGTGACCTGTCCAACAGTTAACCACTCGTACACAATTAACCATGCCCATTTTTGGCAAACGTGACTTTACTATTTAGTGCAACCGCCTGATTTAGATGTCAAAGCGGCCCCGCTCCCCTCTGCCCAGTTTGTAGGGAGTTAGCGCGGACGTCAGTTATGTCACATACATTTTTGTTTTTTATGAAAAAAGTTAAAAAAAATAACATGAATACTTTTTCTCATAACTTCATTTGGTTAGATTTTACAATAATCGTTAATTGTCGGCTGTGTAGACTGATTAAACATGCTTTATTTATTATAGCTAATAGGTGTGTAGTGACGCTTATTTAAAAGTGACGTTAGCTCAACGGCTTTGGAAGCAGGGTGGTCTACAATTAACCAAATGCAGTTGGTACACAGTTAACCATGGTTGACTGTGAACCAACTACGGTTAATTGTGTAGCTGTATAATTTTGTCACGTTTGTTTGTTTCTTTGTAAACTCTTTAATGTGTTGTATACAAAGAAATGTATACAAAGTTCTCTTTTTTTATTTATTTGTATTTTAGATGGGGTGCGCCCCAACTCTAAACAACAAGAAAAAAATGAGGGCATTCAGTAGACGCTATGAAGATGGCTCTTGAATTAGTGTAAGGTGGGTTGAGCTTAAGGAGGGCTAGTAAATAATTCAAACTTAGTTACCAACCGTTCGATTGTTCGTGAAACCTTTAACACCACACAACAAAGTCAACAAAGTTTGTACATTGGAAGAAGACGATTTAGTAAAATAAATTGAACGTTAAGTATAAGTGCTGTTAAGCATAAAAATGTTTCAAATATTAAGTAGTAATAGTAGTAGAAGAAGTACAAAACCTAATAGTAATAGTAACATAATTATGAAAAAAATGCTTTTAAAGCCTTGCATGGATTTAAAAGCATTTTTTATTGTAATTATGTTTCAAATCGAGAAGTCTGATTGATAATGTTATAAACATGTTAATTTTTTCGTAGTTATTGTGATGAAAACATAGTATATGTTAATTTTAGCAAAATAAACTTTAATAACAAATAAATGGTCAATTTAATAACATATGGTATTAACATTTCAAAATAAATAGTGTATCTTATTTAGTGATTAATTGTGTACCCCCCGGTTAACTGTTGCGTAACCGGGGGGTTAATAGTGTACTATAGTGTGGACACAGTTAACCAAATCTAATTTTTTCTTTAAACAATTTTTTCTTTAAAATCTTTAGGAAAACGAACAGTCCTTCAATGCCAATATGTAGCTAATGAACCTACCTTTTGACCAGAATACAAGAAAACCTGTTTTTATTGAACAATTATGAGATATTTAGATATTTTCAAAATATGGAAAAACACACAGTATGATTTTATTACAACTTAACTTTAACAACTCTGATACATAGTCGGTGATATCTTGCTTTTTAATATTAGAACTATTACCGACACATATAGTAATAGTAGTATTAGGATTACAAACATTTTGAATTACTGATGCCATAACCTGCTTGTAGGTAGACCCAGTAAATACAGTAATTTTGGGTACAATAACTTAGGTTATTACTGATTAATTTACCTAGCCCTCTACCTATACTATCAGAGAACATAACTGAATGATAACAATCAATACTATCAGGTGATACAATATGACTAATCTCAGTCTGTACTACTTGTGAATCATGAAGTGTAATGACAGGTATTTTATCTTGGCTAATGGTACAGTCCAGAACACTCACAGCCCGAGACGAGTCCTCCGTTGCCTCAGGCTGGAGGGCTGCAGGACTGTTTTCATTCCGACAAGTACAATGAGTGTTGCTGAGAGTCAGCAAGTCCACTTTGTCTACCAACTCATTAGTGGCTAGAATATGCTCCTTAATTTGGTTTTTAGAACTTTCATATTTATTATATAAAGATTTTAGTGACTTATTCAGTCCCTCAATTTCAGATTGTAAGCGCTGAGTGTCTATTTTATAAATATTTTTACTGTCTTCCAGTTTAATCTGATAGTTATTTAATCTACTAACAAGAGAAACACGTTCTTTCCTTAATTGGATATTTTTGGAATAGTGCTTTTGTTGTTTCTTGTACTTATTACATTTTTTAATGATTTTATTCAATCTTGCATATTTCTTAATTTTATTTTTACTAATTTTATGGTAGGAATTCTGTTTCAGTAAGGAGTCCTCTGTTAGGTCTATTGTTATGATGGAATGAGGGTTACAATTTGTATTTACTAATTCATTATACAAATGGTCAGTTTCTATAGCCTGAGTATGATCCTTTTCCTTTTTCAAATTTAAAAGTTTAGCATTTAGCGTTTAGTTTAGTTTATTTTTATTTTATTTGAGTTTAGTTTAGCATGGATTAATTCATCCTCTAGGTCCCTAATTTTACACAAAGCCTCCTCATACAAGTTACTACAGCTGTTGAACCCATCCGTGACCACCCTCAGTTGATCGCGTTCACTGACAACATTCAAGTAATCCTGATGAAGGTCTAGGTACTAGCTCCCTCTTTAAGCTGGAGTTTTTATTATTAACGTTATTGACCTCCTCCTCACTGTCATCTATCTCCTGTAATAGTTGTTGGCATTGGAGTTTTGAGTCCTTAAGTTCTTGGAGGGCCGTTCTCAATTTTAGCTCCATATCCTGAGCAGTAGCCTTACGGGTCATCACAGGCATGGTTTCCGGATTGGTTACTGAAAATTGGAAATAAGGAAACGGTGAGAACTAATACGATAGACTAATGAAGAAAATTAAGGGATGAAAGGCAGGAAAAAATAAAAAATACAAAAAAGGGAAAACGTTTACGTTACTCAAACATATGAGGTAGGCTGCTGTATTTGCTTAAAAAGATTGATATTAACTAACTGAATATTCAATTTTATTGCTGTAATAAGATTTTATTATCTTAGGATTTTACTTTTTCATATGTGGGTAGATTGCCTAGCCTAAAAGCTTGCAGATTATTAAAATATTACTTCAAGACGCTAATGTAATAACTAGTATGAACTTTATTTAATTAATATTTAAAAGATTGATGTATGCAAAGTTTAAATTGTTAAAGTTTTACTTTTTACGAACTGACATTTGTCAACAAAGCGATCTATCCATTTCAAGGTACTAAAACAGCAAAAAGAAAAACTATATTAGAATTGGCGAAGAAAAAGAGTTAAAGGGACGATTGTGTGCTATTATAATATAAAAGTAAACAAATCCTCCCCGTATATATCCGTATTAAGCAGTAGTTAGTCCGTCAGCTGTTGATTTTTAGGTTACCGGTACTGTCGTATAACCGAATACTTTATTATCTACCAGGAAAACAACTTTCCTGAGTATTTACACATTTATGATAAGTTAACAATTATAATTACACCTTAATTACTAATTAAATTATTTTTTTAAATACGGAACAAAAATTTCACATGTCACTCGGGCAGTGTTGCCACTTTTTATTTAATAGTTTAGTTTAAACTACTAAGCATAAGCTTTCTTTTTTTTATGTTATAATCTTTTTTTGTAACCTAATTAACTATAGTAATGTTTAGAGTAACTTGTTAACATAATAACGTAATGGCAACATTGCCTTTGCTAGCTTAGCCTTTTTAATTTGAGCATCTGGCAACTCTCTCTCTCTTCTGGCAACGTTCAATCAATCAATCCAACAAGAAATATCTCTGTACTCTAATAAGTTTTTATTATTACAAAATTACCAAAATACATAGCTGTACTTTTATTATACAGTGCTCAATCCAGGACTCCAAGAAGATCTGGGTAAGTGTTTTGTTTATAAATCAGAAGTGGAAAGTGAATCCAAACGCAAAACGAGAACACTTGTTAGTTGAATGAAAGTTTTACAATTTGCAGAACTTTTGTTTTCACCGTTTTCAAGCCCTTACTTACTAGATAGAAGATATTGCGCGAGAGAATTCCGACAATACTTTGATTATATTATAAATTACTAATTAAACCTAGTGAATAACTTAGGCTAATCAGTTTTTAATTTGTAATGGGAAGGTAGATAATTATTGCTATTATCCAATACAGTTTGATGAATAATATACCTTGGACCCACTTATTGAGCATATCTTAATTTTATGTGTACTTATATCATGACTTCTGGGAGTAGTCAATGCTGTGGTAGCTATACGGAGCAAACTTTTGCCAAGGTGAGTGAATACTGATACAATCATACCCACTGAATCATTTGTCACATAAGTATTTAAATAACATAAATAGCTTTCTACTATAAGCTATTTATGTTATATTATGTACCTACACAGATTCTAGACTTAGCAAAGGAATAAAATAGGAAATAAAATTCTTATAAGAATCTGGTACAGACTAAACAGTAGAAACTTTGATACAGCATTACTATTATGCACTAAGAAATTATCTACCAATGCTGCTATACTCAAATTAGAATGTAATTTCAATACCTTGTGCATTACTATTATGCACTAAGAAATTATCTACCAATGCTGCTCTACTCAAATTAGAATGTAATTTCAATACCTTGTGCATTACTATTATGCACTAAGAAATTATCTACCAATGCTGCTATACTCAAATTAGAATGTAATTTCAATACCTTGTGCATTACTATTATGCACTAAGAAATTATCTACCAATGCTGCTCTACTCAAATTAGAATGTAATTTCAATACCTTGTGCATTACTATTATGCACTAAGAAATTATCTACCAATGCTGCTATACTCAAATTAGAATGTAATTTCAATACCTTGTACATAGCCTAAAGCTTACTTGGAAGTTGACTGCGCTATCATTGCTTCAGTACATAACAGATCAAAATAATAATATAATAGTAGCCGTTTAAATACTGACTTGATAATATTGTGTGAGGAAACTACATGATTCACTTATTAGTTATTATAATTAAATAAATATTTTAGTTCTTAACAAGTGTTTAATTATTATATTTTGAAATGTATAAATAATAATTTGATTTATGGTTGATACAACACTTAAAGTGGGTATTAGATAACTGCCACTTAATACCGTAAAAGCATCTTTATAGCAAATATATTTTTTAAATTTACAAACCTAATCTGTAATAATTAAGGGTTGTGCAGTTAAATACCCACTCAAGAGTTCATCGATATGTTTTCTTGCTGTGATACTATAATTGTTTTTTTTAAAATGTTTTCAATAGAACTACATAGTTGTGTTAATTTCTTTCTGTCACATTATGAGAAAAACAACTGAAAAGTAATGATATACCGAAAGTAGAATACTTAAAAGACAATATCAAATAGTAGTAGTAGTGTAATATTACACAATACATACAATGGACAGGCTTATTGCTAAAGGCAATTTCGCCCAGTGAACCATAATGTGGATGTTATAGTTTTGTTGATTGAATAAGTACTTATCGTGGTATAATTCCAAAATTCACTCTTATAAGCAACCGTAATTAGTGATAGGCACACTTAACATAACGGAGTAAAGAAAATTTTCTGTACTTGGAAGTGAAGTTATAATGATCAATAAATTACCTATTTAATGATGCAAAGTATATTAGCATAATTATATCTGTATTTATGCTATGACACAGGATGATTACATGATTGTACCAGTGTTTACTTACTTTTATCTTCGTACCTAGAGTGTTATGATTGTCTTTGATTCAATTGAAATTGGTTATAATTCTATGCTTGACTTTGTGTTAAAATACTTATATTATTATGTCTCTCTGCCATATCCTACTATGCCCCTGATATTTCCCAACAATATAAAAAAAAAATATATATAACAAAAACAATATATATATTAATTTAAATTGAACAAATAAATAGATATACCTACGTTGATAACACACACATATATTAGACCAATAGACATGAGTGATACAGACCAAACAATGGGCAGAACTACACCGGCTAGTAGCAGAAATAAGTTTGAACATCGCAAGCGTCGGCGATCAGTGTCTTCGACGCCACTACTCACATGAATGATCGGGCTAGGTCCAAAGAACGGAAAACAGGCAAAAGATCTCGTCATTGTGGGAGTTCATCCAGAGACCGAATGTGACTATCAAGGCGTAGCCAGAATAAGACGAGGGTAAGACCATATCGTGATCGTAGGTCTTCGACATCTTCAACTCCAGACTCATTGCCATCATCGCGTTCAGGGAGTCGTTACAAACGACGTAGTCAGCAGTCCAAAAGTAAACGTCATAATGAACGCATGCGAGTACATTCACGATCAAAGGAGCAACGAGCGCGCTCAAGGTCATTTGCGGAGGAGAGGTTGCCTAACGACAACACTCTGTTAAAAAAGTTTCTTGGCTTGCTGGGTGACAAGTACACGAATAGTAGTGTCCTTGGGGCACAAAAAGTGATACCAGAATTTGACCCAAAATCCAATACCCAGTCTGCTGCAGACTGGCTTCGAAAGGTCAATGAAATAGCTTCTATTTACAATTGGCACGAGAAACAAATAATTTTCTATGCTCTATCCAAACTTTCTGGCCTAGCGAAACGATGGTATGAAGGGCTCAATTCAGTCGATTTATCTTGGAGCGAATGGCAAAAACGTATATTGAATACATTTCCAGATGACCGGAATTATGCTGATAAACTTACGGAAATGTTGCAACGAAAGAGTAGACGTGAAGAAACGTTAGAAGAATATTATTACGATAAGGCTGCACTTGTGAATGCATGCGGTATTACTAAAAAAAATGCGGTCGATTGCATAACCCATGGTATTTTCGATAATAATATCAGACTGAATGCACAAGGCTCTAATTTTCGCGAACCTAATGACCTCCTTAAATTTTTAAGAAGTATTTCAAATAGAAACAAGTCAAAACAGAAGAACACAAGCGATAAATAGATCGTATCCTATGGAAAACACAGATAGAAGTGATACTAAGGAAAATAAAAATAGGAATTTGAAATGCTACAATTGTCAAGAAGTGGGTCATATAGCAAACAAGTGTTCTAAACCTCTGAAGAAATGTGGTCTATGTTCTCGAGTTGGTCACGATCAAAAACACTGCTTTAAGGCAACGGGAAAACAATCTAATATAAATAATAGAGTAGACTCTGGATCATTATCAACGCAAGTTCTTAAAATAACTGAGTTTGACACATCCAAGGGAGATAAATACGTTAAGACCATATCAGTCATTCAGCCTACATTGACTTTGGCAGTGAGTGTTCCGTTATTAAGGCTAGTGTAGCTATACAAATGAATCTTGATGTCTGCGAAGAAAACCTCCCAGCAATTAAAGGTTTTGGCTCTGGCAATAATATTTTACCAATGGGAAGCTGCGAGGCAAATGTTAAAGTAGATGGGGTTACTGCTGATATTAAATTTGTGATTGGTAACTGATACTTGTTCACGGATAACTGGACCTAAAAATTCTTAAGAAAACCACATTCATGAGTCTAGTGACTAAAATTTCATTTGCAAATAGCAGAAAATCTTCTATGTTATACACGGCATTTTTTTTTTTCAAAATTTTTCTATTAATATCAATGTGCAAATTATTGTCCAAATCCTCATTTTATTAGCTATTTAATAATCATTTAACCCCATTGAATGACTTTTTCATAAAATAGTTATTGAATGGGGTTAAATGAACTTGGAGGGTTGTATTGATGATTTGAATGATTATAATTCTGTAACTCCATACGTGTTACTGGCGCGATTCATATTTTCATAACATACAACCTGACACTGACCTGCAAATTGCAATAAACGTAAGAAAATTAAAATTTCGCGGCTACCCTTGCGCTTCCACCTTAAACCATTTTAACTTTTGTACAAGACTGCTGAGCAATTTATGCACTTTCTTATTTTTGTGATAGAAGATCTTTAGTATCAAATGCATAGATTTTATACATGTACATTCTGGGGAACAGGTTAATACAATTTTTGGACATCTCCTTTTAAATTAATTAAAAAAAAACATTTATTTGTTTCAGCCAACGCCGGAAGCAATCTGAACACGATGAAATACTTATTGTTCTTTATTTTATTTGTCGTACTGCTGGTGTGGTCCGCTGATGCAGCTAAACCAAAAAACTGCGTTCAAAATTATGAACCAGTAAGTATTAAAGGAAAAACATTAGAGAAGCGATAAATTTCAATATCTGAAGTAATTTATTACTTCAAAAGATAAAAAGTATATATTATAATTAATAACAATTTTTTGAATGCTTACAGTGTGATGGAACAACTGAAGAAAATCCGTGTTGCGATCAGGAAACCTTCAAGTGCGTAGCAAACATTAATTTCGAGGCCGGGTATCAATGTCGCAATTTCTAAAAAGTTGATTGACAGAAGTCGACCTCATTTCTGCAACAATACTTTTGTAATGAAATAAATAATTCTTCACTATGTTTCAATGGCGTTTGCTTACTTGCTTTTTCAATAAAATTCCTGTAATCATTTTTATATATTTTTTTAACTATAAGCTAATTTAAAAATGTCCAATTACATTGAAACAATAAACGACAAAAAATTATAATCGTAGCAAAAAAAAATGCGTAATCGTAATTGTAGAAAATTATAATTGTAGTGTGAAACAAAATATAACAGAAAGTAAATGCTGCACAAATACGATTTTCTTTTTGCAATAAGTAGATTGGAAAACCTAAAGTATTAGCTTGTTTGTTACAGCGATTATAAAATAATACTGGAATAATTACGATAACTGGACCTGGATTTTGTTTTTTATTGATAAATTAATCAGGAAAAAACGTACTAAACATACAACGTAAATTGTTGTTAGCAGTTATCGCAAGTCGACACAAATAATGTATGTTTACGCATGATGTTGACGACGTGCTTATTTGCTATCACCAAAACCGTAGGCGTTCCGTTCTTTGGGCACCTACCTACACGTCATGACTCAAAGTTGTGACATCATCTTCGGACAGCCAATGAGAGGACCTCAAGGGTTGCCATCGAAGAAGCACCAATAGGAGCAGTAGAAGATTCCCGAATTCTTCTCCATGGAACGTTAACCGCTCGGGTTTTCTACAATACAAACATTCGAATCTCAACCTTGCTCTGTATAGCTTCGTTTTCAAAACCACAGTTAAAAGTCGTTTTCTTATTGTACCAAGTACTAACACTCATTGGAATAAACTATTTTACATGTTGGAGAAACCAAGTATCATTTCTTTTTAATCCACAATCATAATTCAAGAGGAAGGCGCCTAACGCATGAACATAAATTTGATCCTTCGAGCCGCATCCAGTAAACCAACCAGCCCAGAAAGGTGGAGAGTCAGACGTGGACACGAACGAGAGACGCGCAACTCGGTAAGACGTGCCAGCCAGGACTCCCAATCAACTTCCTCTTTCCTTGTGTTAATAGTGTTTCTCCTCTCAAATTCCAGTGCATCATACTTACTCGCGAGATAGGGCAGGAGCCGCAGCGGCTACAGCCTCTACGCTCCAGACGCTGAAATCGTGTTCGCAAAGTGTGAGTACTCCAGGTTTCTATATCCACCAGAATGGCGGAGTCAAGTTCTACACATCTCACGGTGGCTCCTAAATCACCTCTTAAGTCTCCGTTAATTACACAAATTAACGCCCTCACACGCAAAAGGGGAGTAATTAAGGGTCGATTGTCTAATTTGCAAAAATATGTTGAGTCATTTCAACAGCCGTTAGAAGCTAATAAAGTTCTTGAAATCAAATTACGCATAGATAGTGCTACCTCCCTAATAACCGAATTTAACGACCTTCAGTCGCAAATTGAAGAATCTTGTGATAATTTAGATGAACATCTGGAATATAGGGAACAGTTCGAACAAAGGTACTTTAGTGTCATCGCGCAAGCAAGTCTTTGTTGTCTGAGGATAGCAAAACACCTAAAAGTTCTAATAACTCTGATTCACTACAACTGGTGAAGTTACCTACAATACAATTACCAACCTTTGACGGTTCTTATGAGGATTGGTTAGAGTTTAGGGACACCTTTTTATCCTTAGTGCATAACTCCACACAAATAAGTAATATTCAGAAGTTCCACTATTTAAAATCAGCTTTGAAGGGTAGCGCTGAATTAATAATCGACTCACTGGAATTATCAGCCAATAATTACAGTGTTGCATGGGAGTTACTCACTAATAGGTTCAATAACAGCCGCCTATTAATACACAATCATGTAAAAGCTCTTTTCTCCACACAAGCTATAACTAAAGAGTCACCCGCGTTATTGCGAAAGCTCGTCGATACGATGTTAAAACATCTACGTGCACTAAAAACACTCGGGGAGCCGACCGACTTCTGGGATACACTCATCATTTACATGATTATGCGGAAGGCGGACCCTGTTACCGAGCGAGAATGGGAAGAGTATGTACTCGCACAAATGGTAAAATGTCCTGCCGATGTGAAGCTTGAGTTAAAGGTAGAGGATTTAATTCGTTTTATCGGACGGAGAGCGGACATGTTGGATAAACTATTAGGGACGCATAGTAAAGGCACACACGATAGTAAGAAACACACTAATGCGGCCACTCATAAGGTACACTGTAACGCTTCTTCATCTGACACTACGAAACCACTGTCGCACAAAACGCAGTATAAACCTTGCCCTATGTGTAAGGAAAAACATTCGTTATTTTCATGCCAGAAATTCCTTGATCTGTCCATTGCAGACAAATATAATTTAGTCACGCAAAATAAATTATGTACAAACTGTTTGCGCTCAGGGCACAAGGCGAACGACTGCCCATTTGGACCGTGTAGGAAATGTTGTAAGAAGCATAACACACTACTGCATCGTAACGAGTCAGAGGATAACACGCAAAATCAACCTCTCTCATTAGTGACAGTAGGGCAAATTTCGCAACCCGCATTAGAATCACACACACATAATGCGAATTGCGACGGCGACCCCACCACGCAAAGGCCCGTCGCCAAACCAGTTCTGTTGTCCACCGTGTTAGTCGAGATAGCCGATATTCATAATAATTATCACACGGCGCGCGCGCTTCTCGATAACGGTAGTACACGATGTTTTATCACAGAGGCGTTATGTAATCAATTACACACACAAAAAATAAGTCCACTTACAATATAACAGGTGTAGGCAACTCAGTTTCCCTGTGCACACAGACCTGTAATGTTACAATTAGGTCCCTGGTAGGTTGCTACACTACACACATACATTGTTTAATTTTACCCTCAATAACTTCACATTTGCCAGCAGTGTCTTTATCTAAAGACGGTATCAATATTCCTGTGAACATTCAGTTAGCCGATCCCTATTTCTTCGAGTCTCAACCCATAGATATGTTGATTGGTGCTGACCACTTCTGGGATCTCCTCGGAAACGGAAGATTCCGGTTGAAAAATGGTCCACACTTACAAAACACAAAATTAGGGTGGATCATTTCAGGGCCTTTGAATACTCTCGCACATAGTTATCTAGTTTCATGTAATGTCACATCATCATTGGATGAACAGTTGAGGAAATTTTGGGAACTCGAGGAGATAGGCCGATCGACTGACGTCCTCAGTAATGAGGAGCAGGCTTGTGAGGATAATTTTATAAAGACCACCACACGTGACTCTGATGGCAGGTTTTGTGTTTCCATGCCTTTGAAGGAGTCCCCTGACACATTGGGTGACTCATTTCTTCAGGCCGAACGTCGTTTCTACGCACTAGAGAAACGTCTGCTACGTACACCGGCCTATAAAGAGTTATACATGCAATTCATCCATGAATACATAGCAATGGGTCACATGTCACGTATCCATACATATAACACACCCCACTATGTTCTACCACACCACGGTGTATTCCGCGAGCACAGTACTACCACAAAACTACGAGTTGTATTCGATGCAAGTGCCAAAACCACGACCGGCAAATCACTCAACGACATACAACGCGTAGGCCCAGCAATACAGGGGGACTTGTTTGCCATTTTGCTCCGGTTTAGACAACACAGATGGGTAGGATGTGCAGACGTCGAGAAAATGTTTCGACAGATTCTACAAGATCCCAGTCAGCGAAATTTACTTTTAATCCTATGGCGTGACAATCCCACAGACCCATTAGAAATTTACAGGCTCAATACTGTCACCTACGGTACCGCATCCGCACCGTTTACTAGCGTACGTTGTTTAAAACAGCTGGCATTGGAATGTTCTGATCCATTGATTCGTACAATCATTCAGGATGATTTTTTTGTCGACGACCTAGTGACCGGTGCTGACAGTATTGAGACGGTAAAAAATATAGCTAAGGAAACAACTAATGTCCTTCAGAATGGTTGTTTCCCACTTCGCAAATGGATCTTCAATTTTGATCATGATCCACAAGAGTTTCCGTCTCATTTAAAGGAACTTTCACTTGGGGAAAACGCACATCACAAAACCCTAGGATTGGGCTGGTATAATCAGTCTGACACTTTGCATTTCCACACAGAATACACGAATGACATTCGGCAATTAACGAAACGAATCATATTGTCGGAAGTCTCCAAAATTTTCGATCCGTTAGGATTACTTAGTCCATATGTAATGACTGCAAAGGCTCTACTTCAAAAGCTATGGCTACTGAAATTAGGTTGGGACGATATTTTACCTAGTGACGTCACACACAGTTGGGCACTGTTCGTAAACGGTATAGCATTGCTAAGTACATTACGAATACCGCGGCACGCTATAGGTATCGATGCTACTCGTATAGAACTACATTTATTTACCGATGCTTCACAAACAGCTTACGGCGCGTGTGCTTACATTCGTTCCATAACAGACAATGGCATAGTTACAACGAAGTTATTGTGCTCTAAAGGAAAGGTTGCACCCTTGAAACCCGTTAGTATACCACGGTTGGAATTGTGCGGCGCCCTATTAGGAGCCCAGTTACATGATAGAATCACAAAGTCCCTTCGTTGTACCTTTGATAGTGTCACATTCTGGACAGATTCCACTATTGTGATCGGTTGGTTACGCATGAATCCTAACTCTTTAAAGCCTTTTGTACAAAACAGGGTCGCGGAGCTACACGAATTAACTAAGGATATGCCCTGGAACCACGTATCTGGTAAGGAAAACCCAGCTGATCTAGTATCACGCGGTGTGACTTTGGACGTACTTAGTTCATGCACGCTTTGGTGGGAAGGGCCGTCTTTCCTTTCAGATCCGTCATTTAATCCAGCCGATCACAATAGCTCTGACCACACAAACTATACAACACTTGATTTACCTGAGATAAAGTCTCAAACACACACTCATCAAATCTCGGTTACGCATAGTTGGTTCCCATTTCATCGTTTCACTCGGTTCAATCACATGAGACGTGTTTGTGCCTATATGTTACGTTTTTTATAATATAATGTGCGAAACAACGCTGCAAAGCGTATTGGCTCATTTAACGTCACCGAGTTAAACGAAGCACTGACTATTCTAACAAAGGCGTCACAGTCACAATCATTCCCCGACATTCTAGATAGTTTAACTAAACACAAAACGTTAAATCACTCACACAATTTAATAAAACTAAATCTCTTCATCGATAAACAAAATTTAATTAGAGTCGGGGGACGTTTGTGCAATTCACCAGAGTTTTCGTACAACAAAAAGCATCCAATATTATTATGCAGCAAGCACACATTCACACGGCTGTTGTTTAGCGCCGAGCATGAGCGACTAATGCACGCCGCGCCGCAGGCCCTCTTGTACACACTCAGAGAGACGTGGTGGCCGGTGGGAGGGAGAAATCTCGCAAAACATGTTGTGCATAGTTGTGTTCGATGCGCTAGATTCCGTGCTAAGCCTATTACACCTATTATGGGTAACTTACCTGCACAACGCTTGTCTCCAGGGTTTCCTTTTATGACCACTGGTGTGGACTATGCGGGACCGATTCTCATATTGAACCGTAAAGGTAGGGGTGCTAGAACCGTGAAGGCATACATATGCATATTTATATGTTTCACTACGCGCGCGATTAACTTGGAACTTGTAGGTGATTTGTCAACAGACGCCTATCTATTAGCTCTCAAGCGTTTTGTCTCGCGCAGAGGCAAACCTTCACACATATTTTCACACAACGGAAAGAATTTCGTTGGCTTAAGGTGGATGCGCAAGGGTAGCCCGCGAAATTTAAATTTTCTTACGTTTATTGCAATTTGCAGGTCAGTGTCAGGTTGTATGTTGATGAAAATATGAATCGCGCCAGTAACACTTATGGAGTTACAAAATTATAATCATTCAAATCATCAATACAACCCTCCAAATTCATATAATCTCAAAGAGTGACTTTTTCATGAAATAGCTATTCAATGTGATTATATGAACTTGGAGAGCTATATTGATGATTTGAATTATTATAATTCTGTAACTCCATACGTGTTACTGGCGGGATTCATATTTTCATCAAATACAACCTGAGACTGACCTGCAAATTGCAATAAACGTAAGAAAATTTAAATTTCGCGGGCTACCCTTGCGCATCCACCTTAATGAATTTATTTTCAAAATTCCTTTCCGAATGTTCACAAAATATCACAGATTACGCTACTTCACAAGATATTAAATTTAGTTTTATTCCCCCTTACGCTCCGCACTTTGGTGGATTATGGGAAGCTGGGGTAAAATCATGCAAACATCATTTACGCCGTGTTGTAGGGAATTTGCACTTAACATAATTATGAGGAGTTCAACACTGTTTTGACACAAGTGGAAGCAGTCCTGAACTCCCGTCCTCTTAGTCCTATGTCCACAGATCCCCACGATTATCAACCCCTATGCCCAGCTCACTTCTTGGTTGGCCGTCCGCTGACAGCGCCGGTCTGTGAGGACCTGATCGACAAACCTCTACACCGTCTGTCACGCTATCAGCGAGTGGAGCAGATTCGTCAACATTTTTGGAGCAGGTGGTCCAAAGAGTACATTTCCGAGATGCAGACCAGGACGAAGTGGAAGTCAAGGCAAGCTGGTCTGAAGCCAGACGAACTGGTACTCATAAAGGATGATCACGCACCGCCACTGAAATGGTGTCTTGGCCGTATCATTAGCACCGTCCCAGGCAGCGACGGAGTTGCACGAGTGGCGGATATCCAGACGGAAAAGGGCATCATAAGAAGGGCATTTTCCAAGATTTGTCCACTGTGGGAGAATGAAGCTGAGTGAACACGTTGAAAGACCATCTTTCAAGGCCGGGAGGATGTTTACGCATGATGTTGACGACGTGCTTATTTGCTATCACCAAAACCGTAGGCGTTCCGTTCTTTGGGCACCTACCTACACGTCATGACTCAAAGTTGTGACATCATCTTCGGACAGCCAATGAGAGGACCTCAAGGGTTGCCATCGAAGAAGCACCAATAGGAGCAGTAGAAGATTCCCGAATTCTTCTCCATGGAACGTTAACCGCTCGGGTTTTCTACAATACTAACATTCGAATCTCAACCTTGCTCTGTATAGCTTCGTTTTCAAAACCACAGTTAAAAGTCGTTTTCTTATTGTACCAAGTACTAACACTCATTGGAATAAACCATTTTACATGTTGGAGAAACCAAGTATCATTTCTTTTTAATCCACAATCATAATTCAAGAGGAAGGCGCCTAACGCATGAACAATGTATTATATTATACATATATTATATAGCGGGCTGGTGTCCGCAACTCCATGTCCAAGCGCGTATTTTGCGTGCAGTACCTACACACACAAAATACGCGCTTGGACGTGGAGTAAATAATAGTACACAAATAATGTAATGTGGGAATATTAATCCTTACACTCGATCGCACCACTATTAACAGTTTTCTAATTAGAACTTTAATTTATTTAACAATATTAAATACGCAGCTCAGGTAAACATTGCTGGGGTTGCCAGTACTACAAATGGCTGTTCTTTGGCCTTAAACTTTTTTAGGCATGCTTATTTTCTATCTCCATGCATATCTTGATACGCAACATAACGTTAAGCCTGAAATCCCAAAAATGTTGGGCAGACGTGTATTTAACAATACACCCATACTTCGCCAGTTAAGTTTAAGTCTTATGGAATAGGGGGCGACCCTATTGCCATCAACCGGGCACAAAACTAGACTCCGTGGCTGCTACTGAGAAGTTCCTGATGGAAAAAACCCAACTAACACCCTGCCCGACCTGGGAATCGAACCCAGGACCTTATGCTCAGCAGTCGCGCTTGCGACCACTCGACCAACGAGGCAATCTATAAAGGTATGACCATAAAAGCTATAAACTGCTTAAATAGTATTTGGCTATGAAAAAAAGTTCAAGTTGAAGCAATTTGTTAGAAGAAAGTAACGAAAAATAAACTAAAACGTTTAAGTTTTTCAATTCGTAAAGTAATTTTATGTTGGACAGATTTTTAGGGTTCCGTAGTCAACAAGAAACCCTTTAGTTTCGCCATGTCTGTCTGTCTGTCCGCAGCTTAGCTCAAAAACTCTTAAAATTTACTAGAAAGCTGTAATTTGGCATGAATATATTGATAAGTTACGCCGACAAAGTTGTTACTTAAATAAAATTTCCAAAAGTATTTTTTTTAGGTTATGTCCTTTACACGTAAAGTGGTTTTTTTTCTCCCCATAGTATAGGATGTCGTTGGATAGGCCTTTAAAAAATGCAAATTTTTGTTAGACTCAAGGGTGTGTCCCCCCTCTAGCAAGCTAAACGGTTGTGTTTGGGTGTGTGAATAAAAGTCTCTGTGGTAGTAGAAATAACGAAGTTAAAAGGAAAACTATCACAGTAAGTAGGCTTTACAAGTTTATGAGTAATTATAGTCGACCATCTTAAAAAATGTAAGTACCATTACCCCAAAATGAATCTGCTCACTTTAAAAACAAAATCCCGTGCACACGACATCCACATCTGTTCACCACCCTTACTACTATTGGTCAGCTCAAAGAGAGTGTGGACCAAAAGCACTGAAACAAAAAAAAAATGCGACCTTTTTACATAATCTTTTGTTTTATAAAAAATCTCAGGCAATGTTAATCACAGATGTTTGACCACCCTTTTTGAAGTAATAAAAATAACACAAAAAAGGACCAAGGAGGAGAAAGTTTTTAACTAAGCGCTTCTATAGCGGCCGGATGCTGCAAGCAAAAATAGTCCGTAAGGTGATCAGATTCATTTTGGATCGATTATACATACTTGGATAACATATTTTCTTCAACATAATGTATGGTAGAACAGGTTTTTCAACTGCAAAAGTAATTTTTTTTTCTTTTTAATATTACAATAAAAATCATTGTTCGGTGGTAAATCGGACCGTAGGAAGTGTCCGCATATTTTGATGGGTATCTACGGAACCCTACATTGTGCGTGGCCCGACACGCATTTAGCCGGTTTTTTTTAATTTAACAGATTTAGTTTGGACTTATAAAATAATATTTTTTATATTGTAAAAGTTGCGTTTTATGTATAAGTTAAAATAAAATAAATTTGGAATGCATACCCGATTAATAACATTAGGTTCGTGTACTTGAACATAACTGACTTACTGTGGTTGTAATATAAGGGTGTAAAAAGACCCTAACGAAGCCAAAAGTTCTCCCTGTCATTGAGTTTTTTATTTTGTTCTTTAGTATTTAAGTTGATGTTTTTTATGCCAATTTCATATTTTGTTTTACTTATGTTTAAAAAATGTCTTCAAATAATTAATTTTAAGTTCTTGTTTACCTATTTCTAATTTAAATTTTATCTTTAGCATCTTGACAAAAAATGTAGCTAAGTAGTAAAATGTTATAATAAGCCAGAGAGGTGATCTGTAACTCAGGACCCAGTGGCGTGCAGTGCTTCCCGAGGGCGGGTAGGCCACGCATACGGATACTCCAAAAAAAAAAAAACTCACAACATCACAGCGTCGCTCTACTTAGGATGACCCTCAAAGTAGTCACATCTATTGATATATTCACTCACCCTTCCGGGCCCCCGCATCTGCCCCTGGTGTTTTTAGTAAGCGTATGAGAAACAACGCCATCTAGCTTAAATATAAGGAATTTCAATGGTATTCTGTCAATACAAGAACGAAGGATGTCGCTTCGTTACAAAAAAATCTAAAAAATAAAACAGAGTGCGCTGTAAACAAAAAAAAATTGTTTAGTTTTCGTTCCGTACCCAATTTTGAGCGTCTGACCGGAATATTTGAAAAACAAACATTGAAAATAAGCCTGTAAAAACCAAAGTTATTAATACAAGAACTCACCACATTAATCAAGGTTCAAATCACGATTTTCTGACAATGCAAACAGAAGAAAGATTCATTTTAAATACCGAGTACGAGATGAATTTTGGGTTAATTCTCGTAATTCGGGTACCTACACATTTTCCTTTAGACACAACTTGAATCTTAACATCAAACAATCGTGAATACTTATTGTTTTTAACTTCTGACAAACACATTATCAGCGCAAACTAGTTATGCATCCTGAACCAGAACGCGTGATCACCGTGAGAGCGTAAAATGCACCGTTGCAGTTTAGGGTGGTCCGTCTGGAACCTTCCATGCATTTTGTCAACTTAGCAGATAAGTAGCGTTAAGACACACATGTAGCGAATAGCATTAGTATTGAAGATTACATTGGAGCATGCACTTCTGCTCATACGTAACTCTACTCTTTTATTTAATATAAAAACGCTCCCCAAAAACTTGACTGGCGCAGCCGGTAGGATCGCCGAATAGAGTTGCGCTGTCCTTCGCGATTTTCCGAAATAAAACTTTTTCGAGTAACGCGTTCGGGTGGCCCTGAAAGCAGCTGTGGTGATTCTACGAACCAAAGAAATTCGTCATGTTGGAGCTGAAAATGAGAAAGGCGAGCTGGTGAGTCCAAATTTTCACCTTCCTTTCCTATTTCCTTTTTTTGTGTTATTTTGCGATTAGACGTCTCGCGTTATAACGTTATCTGGTTTTGCATAAAATCTGTAAGGCTAGTTTAGTGATAAAAAGTTATTGAAAGTATATAAAATAAATACATATTGAAATATTGTTAATGAATTTAAAAAAAAAATATTTTATTCAGATAAATTGTTTAAAGTTTTACTAGATTAATGATTATACTTATTACTTTATATTAAGAAGTGTTTTAAGGAACACTTACTATATTTTTGTACTTTTGATTAATTATTATAACACTGTAAGCGAATTAATAGTGTTTAAAATGGAAGATCAAGTAAAAATCACGTTAATTCCGAATGAAATGATTAAAATTATTCCTATTTTTGACGGCGATAAGCGCCATTTAAATCTTTTTATACGTAAGAGCGAATATATCATAAATAAATACAAGGGAAGTGCCGAGCAAAACTTGTATGTAATGCATTCTATAACAAGTAGATTAGCGGGGAATGCAGCCGCGCTTATCAGTGAGCGCGAGGATATTGTTACATGGGAAGAATTTAAGGAGTTATTAATACAACATTTTGGAGACCCTAGAAGTGAAGAATGTTTAGCTATTGAATTGGAAACCATGCGTATAAGAAACGGTGAATCATTTTTGGAATTTTGCAATCGTATACAATCAGTGCGTAGTATTTTAATATCAAAAGTTAATAGATTATCGAGTAGTATGCGTGAAAGTAAAATAATAATTTATAATAATACTTCTTTAAACGTGTTCCTTTATAATCTACCGGAAAATATGGTGCGTATTGTGAGATTATAAGCGCCGTCCACTTTGGAACAGGCTTTAGCGTTCGTATTAGAAGAGGACAACTTACATGACCAATATAATTCCCGAAATAAAACACTGCTGCCGTCCTCCAGTAAAAATACTACACCAACGTTTAAATTCAGTACAAATAATTATAATACACCTGTTAATAATAAACCTATTTTTGCGCAACCAAATTCACAACCCAAATCATATTTTGGAAACTTCCAAGGTCAACCATTTGGGATGCGACCTTCGCAATTTGGATTTCAAGGCCAACCCTTTGGTTATCGCCCGCAACAATTTGGGATACGTCCGCAACAATTTGGGATGCGCCCCCAACATTTTGGGATGCACCCTCAGCAATTTGGAAACCAACAACCATCTAATAAACCTCTACAACCATTTAGCAACCAGAACCAATCGTTCAATAGAGCTTTACGTGTACCCGGTATTCAGCAACCTAAAATTGAATCAAGTGACGTCACAATGCGAACGGCGCCGCCGGCCCAAGCCTACATAAAAGGATATAATTTAAATGAGCTTGACCTTGACCATTACGATGATAGTCACCTTCCCTGCGATTACCAATTTAACAATGAATATTATTACGATTTTAGCCCTCTTAATGAAAATCAAGATGAGAATTATTCGGAAGAAATTAACCAGGAAATTTTAGCGGAAAATAATGAGGATTTTTAACTAGTGGCCTCGGAAAAAACAGACAAATAATACATTTAAATTGCGATACATGTCTTAAATTGCCATACATATATATACCAGAAATAGATGCCAAATTTATGATAGATACGGGTAGTACAAAATCATTTATAAACCCGGTAAAAGCAAATTATTATTTTCACGATTATATTTATCACGACCCATTTGAAGTAAGAAGTACTCATGGTACAAGCCAACACGAACAAGTACTTTTGATTCCAGCATTTCCGACTTTGAATGTTAATGAAGTTCACAAATTTCATATCTATGAAGTCGACCCAAGCTTCGATGGTTTATTAGGTAATGATATTTTACATAGTGTGGAAGCAGTAATAGATTTAAAAAATGAGATCTTGAAAACCAAAACTACGGTAATACCAATTATGCGCGATAAGAATAAACATATATTAGAGTTAGCACCTCGATCAGAACAAAGAGTTAAAATCCCTGCAAATTATCATTCTGGTGATGCTTTAGTAGATTTCAGAGAATTTACTGAAGGCGTGCGTATGCCCAGCGCTTTAATTAAATGTAAAAGCGGTTACTTTACTACCGTAATTCAAAATACCCTTGACAAACCAATTAAATTAGCCATTACTAAACCATTTAAAGTAGAACCGTACGATAACTGTAGAAATGATTGCGTTGTTAATAACTTAAAAGAAACCGAAAATATTGAAATAGAGAACTTATTAACAGATAACTTACAGAAGCTTCGCTTGAATCACATGTCAGCGGAAGAAAGTGAAGCCATTAGCACATTATGTTTAGAATATAAAGATATATTCTATTGTGAAGGCATTTCATTAAGTTTCACGAACCAAGTCAAACACTGTATAAGGACGAAAAATGAAGATCCCATTTACGTCAAGCCATACAGACAGCCCCCTAGTCAGTCGCAAGAAATAAAAAATCAAATCGAGAAGTTACTTAAAGAAAATGTAATTCAGGAATCTTATTCACCTTGGTCAGCCCCAGTTCATTTAGTTCCAAAAAAGACTGATGCATCTGGAGAAATGAAATATAGAATGGTAGTTGACTATAGACGGCTAAATGAAATTACAGTTGACGACAAATATCCACTTCCTAATATCACTGATTTATTTGATAAGTTAGGTAAAAGTACATACTTCACTACATTGGATTTAGCAAGCGGTTATCATCAAATAGAGATTAACAAAAATGACAGGCAGAAAACAGCATTCAGCACAGAAAATGGTCACTTTGAATTTTTAAGAATTCCGTTTGGTCTTAAAACCGCTCCAGCGACATTCCAGCGAGCAATGGACAATATCCTACGAGGCTTACATGGAATCCATTGTCTGGTTTATTTGGATGACATTATAATATTCTCAAATTCACTTGCCGAACATATTCAGAAATTAAGAGCAGTTTTTGATCGTTTAAAGACAAATAACCTCAAAATTCAACTTGATAAATCCGAATTTCTACGGAAAGAAGTTTTATACTTAGGTCATGTTATAACTAAAGACGGTCTTAAGCCTAATAATGACAAAATTAAAGCAGTCCTTAACTACCCATTACCAAAAACCGTGACAGAAATTAAAAGTTTTCTGGGCTTGATAGGTTATTATAGGAGATTTATTAGGGATTTCGCTAAGGTAACACAACCATTAACTAATTGTTTAAAGAAAAGGAACAAAATGGTTATAAATCAAGCGTACATAAATGCATTCCAAAAGTGTAAAGAGCTTCTTACTAATGCTCCTTTACTCCAATATCCCGATCCAGATAAGCCTTATATCTTGACTACAGACGCTTCGTCACATGCCTTAGGCGCAGTACTGTCGCAAGGCACCAGAGGTACCGATAAACCAGTGGCTTACGCTAGCAGAACCTTAAGTGATACAGAAAGTAGATACAGTACGATAGAACGGGAACTATTAGCGATCATTTGGGCGGTAAAACACTTCCGGCCATACCTTTATGGCAATAAATTCATCATTTATACAGACCATAGACCCTTAGCCTGGCTCTACTCCCTTAAAGAGCCGAATAGCAAGCTCACCCGTTGGCGACTTCGTCTTCAAGAATATGATTTTGAAATTAAATACAAAAATGGCAAGCAAAATACAAATGCTCATGCCCTGTCACGTATTAAATTAAATGCATTAGGTTCAGATGAAGACGAGTTATCTTTGAAAGTGAATATAGATGAGAAAGAACAGAGATCAGAAAAAAATCAAGCTACTCATAAAATAGAAAATATAGTTGACAACGATAGTGACGACTCTAGAACCATTTCTATCTCGGATTTGTCTGCTACTGTTACAGCTAGTTCTGAATATGATACAAATGAACTCATTCCATTTAATGCTGCGGAAGATAAAACGTTCACGGTGCATTCAGCTGAAGACATGGAATCAATTGGTATTCCAATATTACAAGAAGCAATAGACACTAAACCCAACCAGATATTAGTCTTTACCTGGCATAAAAATGATATCCAAGTTAGAGATCTTTCCCGTGACAAACAAAAAATTCTTGAAGTATTTTTACCAGTAAATAATGATGAATTAATTAAACAGTTTCTAAAAGAATATGTTAAATGTAAAATTAAATACTTCATATATTTTGAAAGCATAGAGCATAGGAAACAATTTAACAAAATTATAATACAGTTATTTAAAAAGGGGATGGTAGAATTCATGGAATGTACAGAGCGTGTAGTTTTTGTTGAAGATGAAAACGAACAAAAGGAAATCATCTTACAACATCATGAAGGAAAAACGTGTCACAGAGGTATAAAAGAAACCATGTCTAGGATAAGAAGAAATTACTTTTGGAATAACATGCAAGAGACGATTTCAGCCGTAATAAATAATTGTGAAGCGTGCCGTAAAACAAAGTATGACAGAAAACCCATAAAGCCTTTTCTACAGTTAACTCAAACACAAAATGCACCATTTCAGGAAATTTTCATAGACATTTTTGCTATAGAATCTGTTTATTATCTTACATTAGTTGACGCGTTCAGCAAATTAGGACAAGCAATAGAAATATCTAACAGATCGACACCCGAAGTAATACGCGCACTTATTAAATATTTTTCCATTTACGGAACCCCCAAGAAAATTAGTTGTGATCCTGGCAGTGAATTTAACAACGAATTATTGAAGGAATTAATGATAATGTACAACATACAATTACATATCAGTACACCTAATAACCCAAATTCAACAGGCATAGTAGAGCGTTTCCATTCAACTATCATAGAAATATACCGTTTAGCTAAATACGATAGAAAATGCACCGATGCAGCCTCCGTTATGACCTACTCAATAATGGCTTATAATCATACCATACATACAACGACAGGTTTGACACCATTCGAAGTTGTTTTCGGTCATACTGATTCAAATTCTTTATTAAGTGCAGAACTCGAGAAAAACTATACACAACAGTTACTAAACGATCATGCGAAGCGTACTAAACGTCTCTATAGTTACATATCAGATCAGATGACATCAGCAAAGTTAAAGATCAGAGATAGCAAGGGTGGTGAGACAAGTAAAAAGTTTGAAATAGGTGACGTAATTTATGCTAAAGAGGTTAATAAAAGATTAAGTAAAGACAAGCCACGTTATAGAAAGGCAACTGTTAGCGGTAATGTAGAACATAATGTAATCCCTGTTACAATTGGACCTAGAAACACAAAAGTCCCAATTAAAAATATTAAACGCCCTCCGCAGGTGGACCCTCACGCTATTGGCAGTAGCGCAAATCACATGGGCCCTTCAACTTCAAAAGGTTGAGAAAAACCCCAGTGTCCTTCCCGTGAGAAAAGGAAAGGCATTCAAACAAGTAGATAAGTGGTTAATTATAAAACTTTTAGATTTAAATAATTTAGGTAATGATCTAGAAATAAGTCTAATTAAGTATGATGAATTAAGTAGATTAGTAGATGTTAACAAACCTTACAGCCATGAGTTTTTAGGTATTCGGGCTCAAACAGATTACCTAAGGGATAGGACTATGGAAAAATTCCAGCAATTGGTACCATCTACAAGATTCAAGCGAGGACTAATTGATCCACTTGGGTCTATAATTAAAATCGTTACAGGTAATTTAGATCACAGTGATGCGATCCGATATGATTCCCTCATTTCTCATTTAAAAAACAATCAAATAATAATAGATAGAAAAATTACTTTGGTCACCAAAATGTTAGATGGTTTTGTTAACAGTACAGAAATCTTACACAACAATACATTAATTTTGGATGAACGTTTAAAACGGATTGAGAGATTAGTTAAAAACTTAATTACTAAAGAAGAAAATTCTATTTACGCTACTTATATTTTAGGAATGTTTAATATGTTTTTAGCTAGTTTTAGAACCATTAACATAATTTTAAGTGAGATTGAAACAGCCTTAGCCTTTAGTAAGGTGTCTGTACTGCATCGAGCGATTGTTAATTCTACTGAATTATTGCACATGTTACAATCTATAGCCAAGACAGAAAACCTGTTATATACTGTTAATGAAAATAATTTAGTTAAGTTTGAAGATTGTATTACTGTTAAAGCCTATATTAAGCAAAACCAGATCACGTTCATATTAGAGATTCCACTTATTGAAAACAGTACTTATAGTTATCTTAAACTTTACTCCTTACCTGTGATTAACACAGATTTAAAAGAAACTGTAGTAATCGTTCCTAAATATCCCTACCTTTTGGTGAAAGACTCAGATTACATACCAGTCGTGAAAGCCTGTGCACAGATTGCAATAGATGAAAAATTCTTATGTACCGATGATGATGTGTTGACCCATATAGAACCATTTTGTGAAGAACAGCTGATGAAATTCCAATCTAATACTACTGCATGCGAGCAGCACGCAGTTGACATTGAAGATTTGAAAGTTCAACGAATTGGCCGTGAAAGTTGGATTTTATATTCAAAATATAACATTATAGCAAGCAGAGAATGCTATGATGACGTCGTGAGCCACGAGTCTCTACAAGGAACATACATAGTTACTCTGGACGATGCTTGTACGTTTAACGTCGGGCACATACATCTACGAAAACACCTATTTTCTCCTACACATCTGAATTACCCAACAATTCCAATCGTTATGCTACCAGAATTGAAGGCTGAAAAACGCATCACTAGTGTCAGTGCAGTGAATATGAAAGGTATAAATCTAGATGAGCTGAAAGAATTAGCTCAAGTGGTGAAAATGAGCAAAGTGAAATACAGTGAAAATTATAGTGCGGTTAACACGAAAACCATTAGCTTAGGAACTGTAATTCTATATGTATTTCTACCTTTAGGATTCATAATCATTATTATTTTTAGATATAAAATCAAATTGTTAAACTGTCAGCGAAATGATCAGAACCTTAACAATTCTGATAATTTCGTTCTTGAGGAAGGAGGAGTTATGCATCCTGAACCAGAACGCGTGATCACCGTGAGAGCGTAAAATGCACCGTTGCAGTTTAGGGTGGTCCGTCTGGAACCTTCCATGCATTTTGTCAACTTAGCAGATAAGTAGCGTTAAGACACACATGTAGCGAATAGCATTAGTATTGAAGATTACATTGGAGCATGCACTTCTGCTCATACGTAACTCTACTCTTTTATTTAATATAAAAACGCTCCCCAAAAACTTGACTAACTTCACAACAGAACACCATTTTTAAGTAAATAAACAAATACAACAAATATTATTTACACTACTGTACGTTTCAAAACGAATTACAACCATCAGATATTATAATAATCAAAACATTCAAGATCACGAAATAAATTTTGCTTGTCACATGAAACAAATATGGCTTCTAAGAAAAATACAATTGTTATTTTGTCAATGAAAAAAACGCTACCAAATATAATTGCATCACCGCATACCGTTTTAGCCGGATAATACTTTGCGGGGCAGCCAATCAGTGGCCAGCTACACTCGCAGGAGTTTACGCCCCTAATCTAGCTTGTGTGCCGTATATATACACGACAATACGCATCAGTGTGCTTAAATTTATCAATGGAACTTAGGCCGGCCGGGAGCGAGCGTCGTAGTCGAGTTATTATTACCAGTTACGTCACACGGCCGCGACGAGTTGCTTTAAGTATTATAACAGGCGTTTTATTTTTTTATTTTTGATTAATATAGTTATAATAAATGCATTTGTTGCGTTGTTGGTAGGAATGGTAGGGTAGGCTAGGCCTAATTGCCTCTATGGACGGCACGCCCCTGTCAGGACCTTCCTACTTCAGACACCTTTATCTATATAAGATTGTGCCACAAAACAGTGCCTGTAATTTTTGATGTCGAGAAAAATAAAGATTTATGATTATGATTATTATTCTTGGTTAGGTTTAGGTTTTTTCGAAGGAAGAATCGACAAAATGACAGATTTCTTTGTCGATCTGTCATTAATCGTCCGTCGTCCGTTCTTCCGTCAACAAAACTACTGTGATCATGCTACGCGTGGGAACGTTCTAGTTACGGAGATATTGGGGGTCAAAACTACAACTTAAAAAAGTACTAGATTTAATGTGATAACTTTACTTTAAATACCTCCATGACCTCCGTACTACTTAGTGCACCAATCAGCACAATGTTTTGGGAGCGTTACATTGAGTACTCTAGTAAAAAGTAATTTTTCACACCAAAAACAAAAAAAATAACCTTATAACGCCTATTTTACGTCTTTCAATTTTCCACCAAGTTATTTAGATGAAAAGTTAAAAAAACACACTCACCACTAACATAAATGACATATAATTTTAAAATCTTAACATTAATTAACCTAATTATAAACTAATACAGTGAAGAGCTTCGCGGGCGCCACGCTAAGCGTGACGGTGTCGCCGCTACACGCGCCGGCGACGCGCCGCACCACGCCCGCCATGTCCGAATGCACTGTCACGCACTTCATGTCTGCCAGGGATATGCCTATCTGAAAATATTACACAAATATACACTTAGCTCACTTAATTATCCGTTATTCTTGGTCTTAGCTTGCGATGGCAAATATTATGTAAATTCAATTGTAATTTTTCTGTTTGGTGTAGCATTTTTCAGTTGGCCCTGACGTCTGCGTCAGCGAATGTTGAGAGAGTTGCCAAATGCAACTTACATAAAAGCAAACAAAAAAACAACAAATGAAGACTTAAGATCTGTGTTACGTCTTCAATAGGGAATTTTTTTTTCACTTAAATCAATAAAATGCAGAACTATCAACCCAAAAAAATAATTAAAAGTTAATTTCAACTACTGCTTGTCGCACAAAAAAATTAAACTCCTACAATTTTCTACGACAGTTCAAACGTCCATAACTGTCACGGCCATTCAAGTCATAGCATTTGATGTCACTTCCCTCTATCTGCCTTGTTTAAATCTAATTTTTTGCCTTTAAACTTTAAACTTTAGTTTTATTATATTGTAAGTGCTTTATTAAAGCAAAAATTGTAATAACAATATTATAGTAAAATCTTAGTGAAACTTTAAGTACTTTTCAACAAGAAGTGTTTCTTTGACACATAGCATTTTGACGTCACTACCGGAATCGATGCGTTTTGTGTTTGCGTTCCGTTTCACCAAAAACACGCTACATAAAATATTAAATTGTAAAAAAGTGTTGTATTAGAGAATTAAACAAGTGTACCAATACAATACGTTTTATTGGAGTACAATGTTTTATTGGGCCAATACAAGGCATTTTTAAGTTTTTTTTTGTATTTCTTGCATATACCCTAGGGGCATGCGTCTCAATATTTAGGTAATGTTTCTCCCGACAGACCATGGCCCCATGGTCTGTTGGGAGAAACATTGAAGATCAGAGCCATCTGTAAAACTGCATCTGTCTCCACTCCGGGTATTAAGAAGCTCCGCAGGTTCCTAGGTCCATAAAAGTTACGAAACGAAACCTGAGACAATTCCCATACCTGTATATCCACGGTCTCATCAGTAATCATCTCAGCGTCCACGGTATTAACTTCGGAGTAAATGAGCCTGGTCTCATTAATACCGTCACAGCTTCCACATTTCCAGACACCGCCGGTTAAAACTGGTTCATCAACTGAAAAAGAAATAAAATACGTTGGTCCATTATGCCTATTATTAAAATCAGTTTTTTTAGTTGAGTAGTGAAAATGGCTCAACTAAATTAAAACCTAATAACGCACCTACCCCTACGCGTACCTTATTAATTACGCATGGCCCAAGGGCTGGCTTTAACCTTAGCCAGAGGCTAAGTGTTGCCATACAACGTGGCAACGCCGCCAGTCTCTTAGGCACATTACCTATTTTTTATTTTATTTAAATGGCATCTCGCAGTTCAGCCTATGAGGCTGGCTATTGCTTAACCGGTCTAATCCTGTGGATGCCTTGAATTTAAGGCCTCCAGCCAGGGAACGTTGAGGAGTTCTTTGATGCCCTTTTATAGTTTGTTGTTAGTTTATGTATTTTAGTTAATTTATATTTATGTTTATTAGTTAATTTACTCTTCATAATAGATCAAATACAGAACTATGAACCCAAGAAAAGTATTTGAAGTTAAATTACGCATGTAAATACCTTTGCCTCTATGTAAACAATGCGTATTTAATGAGTAATTCCGAAGATTACCCCTAACATCCAAACTTACACTAAGTATTCGGACACGCAAAAGCACTAAAAGCAGCACTAAAAGTAGAATAACACTCCATCATCGTTTTACTCTTTTCCCAATTATGTTTGGGTCGGCTTCCAGTCTAACCGGATTCAGCGATATACCAGTATTGACGTTTATTCGCAGTGAACTGGGGCTGCTAGTCAGCAATGCGATTAAGACAATTTTACTGATTGTACTTTGCGAGCTTTATAACTCGAACAGTATAATCAGGGTGTAACAGGATCCTTCACGAAGCCGTCAACCAAGCATTATGTACATCAAATTATGTACAATACAATATCTTTATTTTCTCTCTTCACAAAGGTTCACATAGTTATAATAAATAGAACTGTAAGAATAACATTGTAACAAAATGTATAATATATGTTCCTTTGTGAGAGACTGGCGTCGATACTAGGATACCCTGTGTGACGGATCCCCAGGCTCTCACCTCGTATTAAATGTAGTTTACAAACGTGTATGTAACTTGACGCAAAAATTATTGCTGGGAAACGACTTTTTTTTTGGTTGAAAAATCAAGTTTTACTGTAGGACTCAATGTAACGCACTCAAAACATTGTGCTGATGGATGTATTGAATAGTACGGGGGTCGTGAAGGTGTTTAGACTAAGAATCTTACATTGAAAACATGTATTAAAAAAAAATCTTTTGAAAAAGTTGAGACTTTTACCCCCAATATCTCCGTAACTAGAAGGAAGGTATGGTCTAGAACAAAAACATAATCACAATGACGGGGAGAACAAGTGCCTGTCGGCTTCGTTAAGGGTCTTGTGACACCCGTTAGATGGCGAGACGGGAATTGTACCATCGTATTAGGCATATGAGTTCGTAGCGGCAATCGGCGGCGGCAACCTCTCACGTCCGGCCCTGGTTTAATCCATGGTCCGGAGCGAGAGGGAATGGGTCGCCGTCACCTCCTTTTGCGAAGCAGTCATGCTAGCGAAGGAGGTGGCGGGACGTGAGTGGGAGGGAGCCTCACGTCTCAGCCGCCGCGGGAGACGCACCGGGCGTCGGGGTCCACGTGGTGGCTCCCGGCCACCGTAGGCGCGCGCCTGTGGACGGTGAGCAATGGGCTTAACTCGCCGTCCATCCGTCTTATATATGACGACAGGCCGTGTCGACGGCGCGTTCGTGTTCCACGCGCGCCTCAAAGAGATGTCAGCAAACAAGAAGGGGTCCGAAAGGACCGATGCCTGCCAGGGTTGCGGGACTGTTCGAAAGAGATACCGCGGCCCTGGAACACAAAGCGCAAAAGAAGGAACATGGATGGGTGGTTAGTCAGTAAAAGTCTGACACTCCCCTCTTGCTCAGCCCAGAGCGGAAGGGGTTATTCGATGATTTCCCATCCGAAAAAAAAGGCTTATGAGCCGAAACGGAAAAGTACCGGGTAGATGTCCTTGATGCACGTAGGCAGCGCCTAGCTTGGCGTCTAGGAAAGATAAGAAATTCTCTTTTACATACGAATTCACGAAACAGTAACAGCAGTGTCACTCAAAGTTACACCAACAGCCAATTTTTAGGGTTCCTTACCTCAATCAGCAAAACTGAACCCTTATAGGATAATTTTGTTGCCCATCTGTCTGTCAAGACCCTTTTTCTCAGGAATGCGTGACGGTATCAAGCTGAAATTAATACCAAATATTCAGGTCTAATTTTTTCATTGCACAAAACATTGCAAAAAACACAACATCAAACTTGTAAGTCAACGTAATCAAAATATATGACTCTTTCGGTCGCATATTATGCGATTTCACAATGGAATATCAAAACCTATAGGCTAACTAAGTATGTGGGACCCCCTTTTGTTGACGCCAATTAAGTCTTTTTTTTAGATTATCGTATACGGAACCCTTCGTGCTCGAGTCCGACTCGAATTTGTCCGGTTTTTTATACATGGAGCTACTGCCTATTTGGCCTCCACAACCCATACTGGTAATACGATACCCCTTCTTGTCATACTAATAATTGTGACGACTGTCAATGATCTACAATTGACAGCCAGACCCATAATGTGATTTCAGAGGTTCGGCGGGATCTTGATGGATGATCATCCATCCACCGAACTTGGTAAGTGCTGCTTAACGTTAAAGAATGCCTCGTACGGCTGTTATTTACCCACGAGCTCCGAAAAAAACAAAATATTCACCATTTTCGTCTTCCCCGGACTGGTTGAACTCTCTGCTGACCCCATTCAGCAGCATATCCAGCACAGCATCAACATATTCGTCTTCACTCACATCACCAACACAAGCACTTAAAATCACCGCGAGACACAATAATTTGGTGAACATTGCCATAACGTGGTTCACATTGTTTTACAAAGTCTTCCTTATATTTTGTTAAGATATTACGTAAAACAATTGACAATCGGAATTGTGAGGGCGTGGCCATAATATACGCGTTGAAAATCGACATTCATTTTTCCAAATATTGAAACTGTCAATTTATGTCAATATCAGTTTTATCTCATCGTTCCATATCTAGAATTTGTCAAAACGTCATCTGCGGGCAGCGGTACTTCCTCAATTTTAATGGCAAATAGCTTGTGGTATCAACTGTGGTACTCAATTACAAAAATAGATCGCGGCAGCACCGTTGGTTTGCGTAACACAATAAACTTTTATTTAATACATTTTTGCCCGTGACTTCGCTCCCGTTATGACCTGAAATGATCCTATTGGAACATTTTAAATGTAGCATATGACACTCGGGGATAATGTAGCTTCGTATAGGTGAAAGAATATTCGGAATCAGATCAGTAGTTCCAAAAATTAACCCCTACATTCAAACTTACAAACTTTGACTGGTTATAAATATCTACATAATTAGGTGAAATAAAAGGAGTTAAAAACGATATAATTATGTTGTTCCGTGATGTTCCGCTCGTTTTAAATCGCGTATTATGTGGCCGCTCCCTAATACTGGAAGTATTCTTTATCTAATTTCATTGACCCAGCGGAGATAAGTGCGTACAGACGATTGAGTTCAAGTACTAAATTGTGTAACGTTATACAACAGATATAGACTGATATAATGGATATAACCAACTATATAGTTTGGTGAACCATCTGAAATTTTACTATAACCATCTGCATGCAAGTTTCTTGGGGTTCACGTAATGGAGCCCACACACCAAAGCCATGTCAACTGAATGCATAGGGCTTCGATGTGAAGGCTCCATTACACGTTTTCTTCTTCAATTCTACCTTGTCAAGAAGAGTCAGGCTATCATTTGCTCCGCTTTCTTTCATATCGATCTTTCTTCACACGATCCATCTATATTTTCTTTGGCCTGCCTCTCACTCTCCATCCTTCAACATTTCAAGTGCGAGTCAGGAGGTTCCGATGCACACCCCAGCCCTGCCCTGGGTGTGCTCTTCAGCACACCCTACATTAATAAAACGTGTTTCGTTTTAAACGGCCATAGTAATAGGTGCAAAAAAGAACTACAAATCCTCTTACTAAAGTTAAATTACCAGGAGAGTGAAGAACTTCTCAAACCAATACAATAGATTTACCTATTTGAAAAACGGACGCTAACATCACTCACACATACAGAAACACTCACCTTTGCACTCTCGTGCACGGACACGTAAATTTTTCCACTTACGTAATTTTAATTTATGGTATTTTTTTTTTAATTAGCTCTACTTTATTTTTAAACTACCATATATTTTTACAACCTTTGTACCACGTTCGATTTTTTTTATCTAACTTATTTTGCAAGGCGCTGATGCCTGTGATACAATGATTTTTAATCATTATTACAGACACCAACGATTCACTTGTCTCTGAAATGATCATTTTTATTTGAAAATTGTTTTTGTGAACGGAGGATGGTGTTTTTAAATTTATTAATACAAACTCTCTACCCAATTTCAAGTGTGTACTTATTATGGTTCAAAGTATATAGACCTATGACAGACGGACAAACAGTGGAACCCAATTGGTAATAGGGTCCCATTGGCTTCCTTTGGGTACGGGACCCTAATAAAAATGAAGTATCTGACTTGGTGACTCTGACACATTTTTTCTCATAAGGTACCTATCTAAATGAATTATTCAAACTAGGGTCTTGATACCAACTCAAGTTTGACACGGGACGATCTCAAGAGGTCTATAAGAATGCTAAATGAGGGATGGGGTGATAAGGATACCCTTATCTCAATAGTGGAGCGGATGGCAAAGTTACAACTTCGCAAGATATTGGACGTTATCGGAAATTGAACTGCATATTTTGCTTCTCACATTTTGTGAAAGTTGTGTGTTTTTTTTGTTTTTAACACGCTTTGTAAAAAAACTATATCAAAAATCTTAGAAGTTAAATTTGACCCACTTTCCGGTTTCTGATTGAGCTGAAATTTGGTATACATGTTTAAACCGTGCGGCGGCACGGCTGGCGCAGTGGCTGAGCGATTGGCTGCTGCGCTGCTTGTCGCGGGTTCGATCCCCGCACTGAACAATTATTTGTATGATCTACAGTTAGTTGTTCCGGGTTTGGATGTTTGTGTATGTGAGTTTATATGTTTGTAAACGCAACTACGATACAGTATGAACGTTAAAAAAAAAGTATAAATGTGTAATGTCAAACACCACTAAGCGTTAAAATAGTACATTTTGATATAAGTGGGGAAACTTTGTTATTGCATTCGAGCGCGGAATTAACACCCGAGCTGCAGGCGAGGGTATTATGGAGCCGAGAACTGCAATAACAAATACCCACGCGTATCAAACGACGTTTTTCAATACACTTTCGAAGAAATAAAATATTAAAACAGAAAGTATTTTTGTCAGGAATTATTATGAAACTATGATTTAATTTGCTTTTTTTCCGCGCTTTGCTTTCGCCACGCAGAAAAAGAAGCAAAGGTATGATGCCGCTATACAGCCTGATATGAAAAGAAGAAAAATCAAATATTTTTGCATTTAGAATACAAATAAATGTTAATTTGTTCATAAAAGTAAATATTTGTTTTAAATAATCATGTGTATCTATAATATTCTATTTATAAACACAATTTAAATACTAAAAAATATTTACGTCATATAGACGCATATCTTTTTGCCGGAATTAAATAAAAAAACAATCACCACCGATTAAAGCTATAGTCATTGAACCCATTTGGACTTATCTGTGGAAATTTTTATTTTCCGTATGCGGAAAAATATTTAAAATCGACGCGTGTGAAATACATTGCATGTTGAACCTAATCGTAGTGCGATAAGAAGTAGTTTTCGAGAAAGTGTATTGAAATAGTACATTTTGATATAAGTGGGGAAACTTTGTTATTGCATTCGAGCGCGGAATTAACACCCGAGCTGCAAGCGAGGGTGTTATGGAGCCGAGAAGTGAAATAACAAATCCCCATGCGTATCAAACGACGTTTTTCAATACACTTTTGAAGAAATAAAATATTAGAACGGAAAGTATTTTTGTCAGGAATTTTAGGAAACTATGATTTAATAAGCTTTTTTTCCGCGCTTTGCTTTCGCCAGGTTGAAGAAGATGCAAAGGTATGATGCTGTATACAGCCTACTATGAAAAAAAGTTTTTTTATTTTTTTTATTTATTGCACTTTAAGATGTTAATTTGTTCATAAAAATAAATATTTTTTTAAATAATCATTTTTATCTATGATATTCTATTTATAAACAGTATTTAAATACTCGAAAAATACTTAATCCGTAAAGACACATATCTCTTTGCCGGGATTAAAAAAAAAAACAATCACCGCCGACTATAGTTATAGTCATTGAACCCTTTAGACTTATCTGTGCAAATTTTTATTTCCGCACGTGTGCGGAAAAATATTAAAAATCGCACGCGTGTGCGATTAGAACCAGTTTTCGAGAAAGTGTATTGAAAAAAAAAATTGTATGACAATGCATGATTAGCTAAGTCACTTCATTCTAAATCCAATATGGTGGTGTCCCTAAAGATGCCACCATCTTTCACTAGTTATTTTTTATGCATTCTTATGATATGGGTATTAAAGGAAAGGGTTTGCTGAGAAAAATACGTGAAATAAAAAGACGTCACATCGAAGCGTCTTTTTTAAACTAATGTATTTTATTTTAACTCATACAGTATGATAGCATCACATTGGCACAAGCTTTTTACCAACTATAACGGAGTCGGCTTCAAGTCTAACAGGGCGCATCAGAATACAAGTATCAAGCGACTGCTTATCTGACCTTCATAATGCAGTTAATGGATAACACGATACCCCTCAATCAGACTGATTGTCATACTTTAAAAAAACGGCCAAGTGTGAGTTGGAGTCGCGCATCAAGGGTTCCGGTCCATCGTAGTAGAGGAGCCCTCCCTGGTTCTTTTTTTTGTGTAAATTGGTATGTGTATATCAATGTGCGCAAGATGCGCTGGCGACCGCACCTGCGACGCTGCGCGCGCGACCTCGACGTGCTCTTGAATGGGCCGCTGCATCAGTTCTACGCCACACATGAAGGACGATAGACGCACGTCCTTCACCTTCACAATTATTCGCGAATTATTGCGCGCTTGCACCCTTTATAAGAGTAGAGAACAGACTTTGTACGAACGTTGTGTGATTTGGTGATACCTGGACCACGGAACATTGTGACTCGCCATCCCGAGGTCGCACCAGATCGTGGGAGTCCCGCTAAAGGCGTTAAAATTGAATTATTTCTCCTGGCCTCCTACTTTTGAACCCCTTCGCTCTCCGCCGAAATTTTGAGAATATATCAGATCCAGCACCCGCGTGGTGAAAGGTAATTTAGTTGGATTTTGAATTTCAATGAATTATTTCCACCACTCCCCTTACCCCCGATACCCCATACCCTTTAACTTTTAATTTATTTTTATTATTTGTTGTTATAGCGGCATTAGAAATACACATTATGTGTAAATTTGAACTGTCTACCTATTACGGATCATGAGATACAGGCCACTGATTGACATTCCTACTGACAGACAGACAGCGGGAGCTATGTAATAGGATCCAGTTGGTTACCCTTCGGGTACGGAACCCTAAAAGTGGAACGACTTTACCTAATGGAAGGTCACCCATCCATGGACCGACCACAGCAAGCGTTGCTTACCACAAAAAATATAAAAAAAAGCGTAAAAATAATATAATAACTATAATTAGGTATATAAATTACATAATCTTACTCTTTTTCTTGGATTATCCAAATCCTTTCCGGCTCCGTGGCTGTTACTGAGAAATTCGTGTTGAAAAAACCCAAAAGCAATTTGCCCGACCCGGGAATCGAAGCCAGTACTTCATGCTCAGCAGTCGCGATTGCGATCACAAGACCAACGAGGCAATCCAAAAGAAAAGATATGAATAAAATTAACCCAAAGTCGTCGGATTTAAAGTAAAACAAATGCTAAACCAACACCTCTTTGACTGCAAAAACTGGCTTAGTCTTTGAAAGAATCTTCCCCTCAATTTATAAACCAAGCCGTAAGCTAATGCCTGAAATGAGATCAGTTAAACATGTCCTACAAATATCCACTCTAAAACCAACCTTAATGCCTCCAAGTTAAGGTTCGACGTAACTGCATGTCAGAAATTTGCACAATAACCTTAATGCAGATTGGTTTTCTAAACAAATCCTTTAATCTGGAATAAAGAGGCTTTTCTTTTTAATACGAGCGTTTTCTGGTTGAAATTTTATACAAATCTCTTCAGCGTCCGCTAAAAGTAGACCGCAATTCACGCGAGAAAAGAAACACTACACCGGGCTTCCTATATATCCGTGTTACCTTAACTAATTGCAATCTTTGGTTTCGTACGACAAATGACCTTTTTCTTTCTTTCTTAAAATAATAAATTTTTCCTTTAAACGAATAAGTTATCCATTTGTTACGAAGCAATGTGATAAGTTTTTTTTTAATGAAATAACTCATAATATCAGTAATATCAAAACAAGCATAAGAACGCGTTCTCGAATCTGACAAAAATAAGCTATTTTTCGGTAGAGTTTGCGATGAAATGGAACTAAATCAAACAAAACTAACAATTGCCACAAATAGATTACTTCTTGATCTCCAAATGATGGACAATTTTTGGTTTGAAATTTTGGTATTTGATATCGTAAAAACGATTTTCCAGTACCTCTTCACACAAAATTGACGATTTGGGGCTTCATTCAGGATCATTTTTCTGCTATTAGATACATAATTTTGTTTCTTAAAAATACCCTAGTTAGGCAAATATAATGTTTTCAAAATCACGGACAAAATATTCATGAAAATGTTATAAATAATGTCAGAAAAAAATAAAAACGAACGTCTAATTTTGCATGTAATTTGCTCTTATGCATGAACCTTAACGTGTGGTATTAAGAGTTATTTTATTTTGTCACTGTCTGGAGTATTGCATAAAAAGTTCTAAAGAGAAAGCGTTAGTCCGCGCTCGGCCGCCGTCGTGAGTGAAGTTGCTAAAGTATCGAAATCAGTTTAGTTACTCATTATTCCCGCAGTTTACCTTGCGTATGTGTGTGTGTGTGTGTGAGCCCTGTCAGTGTAGTGATGCGATTCGATACCTATCTGGGCTGATTCGGATGAATATAAATTAATGTTGATGGAGAGGGAGAGGAAAACCAAGGAAAAGATGGACAGATTGTGAGAGGAGTGATATAATAATATCTATGGAGCAAGGACGTGGGAATGCATGCTACCATCTATTATGAATGACTTACCGCTAGAAATCTGCAATGCAATCAATGTGAAAAATTGCTCAAAGGCAATAAAGAGATACTTTTTGGATTGTGGTACAATCTAGGAAGTGTCTTTTTGGGGCCTATACTATACTATTCTATATTTGCCTATATTATACCTAGTTCTTACTGTTTATGATGATTTACTGATATAATAATGTTGTGGCACCGAGTTTGCCGTGTCTAGCATACCACTGTTAAACCCACGATGGTTTGTGTGGTATGTTTACGTTTTGTTAATGGTTGTAAGTGTGTATTGAATAATAAAAGGTAAAAAAAAAGAAAATGATGAAAATGATTTTGTGTCGATTGACAAGGGAGAATGGAAGAACATAACGTGTTGCGCCGACCCCAAGTAACATGGAGCAAGAGCAGAGAGGTGATGATTACTGAGGAAAACAATCGTAAAAGCAGAAGATACTTGGCACCGTAGTGTAAGTGAATTTTAACAGTTCTTCGAAACGAACGATGGCGAACCACTTAGAAACCATTTAGATCAATTTAAATGAAATATTTGGCGGAAATTTTGTAAAAAGAAAACATACTTCTAAATAAACGGCTTAGGTTGCCTTTCCACCAGAGATGTGCTATGCAGCTATGCTGCGAGAATGTAAAAGCTAAGCTACGAAATTACGTGACCGTTTCCACTGATGCTAAGCTATGTAGCGGAGCGAGTAAGATGTGTTATGAAAATACGCCTCCGCAAAGTAGCTGTGCGGGGAAGATGCTCAGGTCGAGCTATGCTACGTACGGGCTGCTGCTGAAAATCAGCTTCAGGTGCTACATACACCTTGTGTGGCCATCTGCCACTATGCTGAGTTGAGGCCCTTTTGGCATTATTATTGTTTTTGTTCATGAATTTTGTTAAATTTTTAAGGTATGTTTCTTTTAATAATGCCGAATAAGTATTTATTCGGCATTATTAAAAAAAAACATACCTTAAAAATTTAACAAGAAAAAGAATTTAGAATTTTAAGAAAATTGTATATTTACGTGTGGGAACATTTATCAGCATTTTCAAATTATAATTATTACATAAGTCTTGTAACTGATTTGTAATGTTACCTTTTTTTAGTGTATTTATATTCAAATCACCAGCTATAACTATATTAACTTTAGACTTGTATTTATTTATTAAATCGTGCAAAAGTTTGTGTAATTTTAATAAAAACTGTGTTGGATCAGATTTAGGAGTGCGATAAACACATATAATAACTAATTTACCACACATTAATTCTATTCCACAAGCTTCAAACGTATTTTGAGTCGCGTAGGTTTTAACTATTGACAATTCTTTATAATTTAGCTCTTTTTTTACTAATATACTAGTGCCACCCCTTTGTTGTTCTCTACAGAAGTTAGTAGCCATTACATAATTATTTATTTTTACATAATTGTCCAAACCTTTTTTTATAAAAGTCTCAGATAGGCATATTACATCTGGGTCATTATTATCGTCCTTTAGTTCTTGAATGGTTGGTTCTAGTAGTTCTTGTTTGGATAGAACACTGGCGATATTTTGATGTAATATTTTAAAATAGTGCGATTTGTTGGTGGCTTTAGTTACGAAAAAATGAGTCGCTCTTATTTATTACAGGAAAATAGTACGGTATAGTTCCTTTCCTAACCTTCTAAGTAGGCTGTATACAGCATCATACCTTTGCATCTTCTTCAACCTGGCGAAAGCAAAGCGCGGAAAAAAAGCAAATTAAATCATAGTTTCCTAATAATTCCTGACAAAAATACTTTCCGTTCTAATATTTTATTTCTTCGAAAGTGTATTGAAAAACGTCGTTTGATACGCGTGGGGTTTTGTTATTGCAGTTCTCGGCTCCATAACACCCTCGCTTGCAGCTCGGGTGTTAAATCCGCGCTCGAATGCAATAACAAAGTTTCCCCACTTATATCAAAATGTACTATTTTAACGCTTAGTGGTGTTTGACATTACACATTTATACTTACTATTTAAAAGTTGCTAAGTGTATACATACCAGTGCTTGACTGTACTTTGTATCCTGAGATTGCATGCGCCCAGCCCGAGTCCGCAGATATTCTAATTCTGGTGACGTCAAGAATAGGTTTGTTTTTCAAACCCTGGAATCCTGGTCCTTCAGATTTATTTCGTTTTAAAAGGTGGGACAGCGTCTAACCTTTACCAATAAGACCCGATAAAGGCATATGGATTCTCCCTAACATAGACATGTAATAGACAATCGAAATAGAACAGATGGGACGTCCCTAATCTACAGAAACGTGGTCATCATTGTTCTGAAAAAGATAACTTTGGTCCCGATTGTTGGGAAGATTATAATTAGGAATATCTTAATGGGATCGGGTGAATAGGGGTTATTTATGCAGTGGTTTCTGCTCTTCATTTAGATGAAGTAGTTTCTAGATTCCTCTTAAGTTAAAGTCTTTTGCGTAGTGATCAAAAGTCAGTCAATGTACTGCAATGTATGTCCCTTGCCTTTTTAAAACTTAAAATAAAATGAATACCTATTTACCTATGTAGTGAGACAGGCTTTGTTTATAATGAACAATATAAGGCCTAGGATTCGAGATGGTTATGTAGTACCTATATGAAACAAGAATTACAGAGTCGGTCTAACGTCCGAATTTGTTAACTGGTTTATTGGCTAGGTCGGTCCGTGGATGACCATCCATTACATACCGAGTCTTCTCCGTGCCTCGTAAAGCACGTTAATCCGCTGGATTCGGCTGTCATTTGTAAATCATTGACAGTCGTTACAAAAAGTCAGTGGCCCGAAAGTCTGACAACTAGTCTTACCAAATTGTATCTTGTAACTGGGTTGAGATCAGATAGGCAGTTGCTCCATGTAAAATGCTGTATGTGGATAGACTGGAAGCTGACCCCAACATAATACTAGGCAGGTGATAAATCAGATACCTATTTAAGAAAAACGTTGGCTTAGTGGCACCACAGTTTTGTATTTTACTCATTCATGATTTCTGTCACTTCATCTAAAGACAGTTCCTACGTTTTATTTCACGTTTCCCGTACTCGTTGTTATAAAAAAGGCAGAAAAAATCGTCTACAGAATACGTCCGCCCCCACATATTAGGTGTCTCAACGAGACAAAGGTCTGAAGTCCCTGTTGATAGAATAAATATCAAGTTACTAATGATTATTTTATACTCTATATGTACCAACTGATAAAATTAAGTAGGTACGAATATTTAAATAGTACAACCACCTTTCGCCATTTTTATTGAAGTCCCATGTAATACGAGCTTGGCCTGTTCTCATAAACCACGCATAAATTCTAGTTCCGGACTGATACTGAAGAAAGAATATTTTCTACATCTATCTTTACCCGACGAGGAAACCAAACCCGGGATATCATATTCAGCTGTAGCTGTAGCATTTGCAACCAAAAGAGCAACGTGGCAGTCAATTACAAAAACTACGGCTTTCTTTTTGGGGCACACACTAAAGAACGCAGGCACTCTATATTAAATAGTTTGGCTAGACGCAGAATAGGTTAGGCAGAGGTGTACCTAATAGTACAACCATATTTCGCTAGTTATGTTTAAGCAATAGGGGGCGAGCCTATTACCATCAACTAGGCAAAAATCCAGAACTCGTGGCTGCTACTAAGAAATTCCTGATGGATAAACCCAATAACACTTTGCCCGATCCAGGAATCAAACCCAGGTCCTCTTGCTCAGCAGTCGTGCTGGCGGCTACTAGAACAACGGTACAGTTTTATTTAAAATTAAAATGTAATATTTTATTTTTTTATTTAAAATTTTGTTAATAAAAAAATGCGGGATTGTATAATTTCAGTCGTAAATCATCTCGTCCTGTCCTGCTCTTTATGCAAGTCCACTGCACTTTCTGGGACCTGTCAGAAGCCACTGCTAACACTGACGATATGGCAGAGTTCGGGTCGAAGCTCACTTAGTAACTAGCTTTAGTATATGCTAGCCGATTAATATACATCATGTTTTTGTATGGTGACTTGGAACGTCATGAGGTATACGCAATTCATTTTAATGTCGGATTGTCGGCACCACCCTGAATAAATATTAGAATCATTACGACACGAAGAAAAGAATCAAATGTCAAACCAAACAATTATAAAAAAAACACCATCTCACAAAACATATTCAGCGATAAAACGTAAGATGTAAACTAAGCTTAAAACAGCCTGAATTATAAATTGCCGAGTCGCTCCCTTTAATCCAGTGTAGAGATATTTTCGATGTCATCCGACGTTAAAGCATCGTTGAAAAATGTCAAGCTAAAGTCGATTTAGTTTCTTAGGCAAGGAGAGCAAAATATTGCTTGGGTATTTATTTATTGGGATTTTTTTTTTTTTCTTCAATTATTTCCCTTCTGATCTGAAGGTCTAAGTAGCAAAATGTTCAACAGTGCGAAACGTCTAATGAGCAGTAAGTTTAATTAGTAAATGCTTACAAATAGTTTAGAGTGGAATTCATGAAACTGAAATCTGTTATACAGCGTGTAACAGAAAGGGTATAATCATATGGAATACTGTGGTACGGACCATCAAACTGAACAACTTTCTCTATGGGACCGCCATCGAAATCGGAAAAAAATAATCAGCTATCCCATACATTTGGGTGGAGTAGGTATTGAAATTTTATATAGGACAGCTGATTATTTTTTTACGATTTCGATGGTGGTCCCATAGAGAAAGTTGTTCAGTTTGATGGTCCGTACCACAGTATTCCATATGATTATACCCTTTCTGTTACACGCTGTATATATTTATTTACATGTTTGACAAGTAAACTGCGTAGTAGATTATCTTAAGATATTATTTTATCTCCTATCATAACATCACGCCTTGTAATCCCCGATGGTTTAGACAGAGTGCTACGAAATCCCTAACAAGTACACACACAGTTTGCTAGTTATGTTTAAGTCCCATGTAATAGGGGGCGAGCCTATTGCCATTATCCGGGCACAAATCCAGACTCCGTGGTTGCTACAGAGTTTTTTTTTTAATTTTGAACTGATGGAAAATCCCAATAATCATTTGCCCGACCCGGGAATTGAAACCAGGACCTCATGCTCACTAGTCGCACTTGCGACCACTAGCTCAACAAGGCAGTATATCCGTATAACTGCAATCTAGCTGTTTTATGTTCTTTAACATTTTACATAATACAGGATTATCTACTTAGCTATGTATTAGAACTACGTAATGAGTTTTCTTAAATACTGTCTTAAACAGATTTCTATCTTACTCCAAAGTTGGGACTTCTAATCGTTTCGTCTGTGCCAAAATTAGTTTTTTAAAATAAGATATAAACTTTTCTAATGTTAACTGAGATATTCAAGAGGTAGAAAATATTTCTGTACTCGCATGAATTATAAGTAATATTTTAAGTAACGATACGAATAAGTATTTATTCGGCATTATTAAAAAAAAACATACCTTAAAAATTTAACAAGAAAAAGAATTTAGAATTTTAAGAAAATTGTATAATTTTCTTTTTTTTTTCTTTCTAATAGGGAAGGCACGGGCTTAGCTATTATTCATAGCACGCATCTATAGCTCGCATTCATAGCACGCATCCTTCCATATAAAAAACGTAGCTTAGTTAAATTAGTTTCCACCAGTGCTATGTTATGTGGTCCAATGAATATGGTTGGTGGATATCAAACGCATCCATAGCAACGTTGCATAGCACATCTCTGGTGGAAAAACAGCCTTAAGATATGCTTCGTCTGTCAGTGAATAAAAAAAAATTTAATTTAAAACTAAGACTCTTTTTGAGTTGAGTTTAAAAAGCTCGACATAATTTTAATACAATATAATTTATAATTCATGCGAGTACAGAAATATTTTCTACCTCTTGAATATCTCAGTTAACATTAGAAAAGTTTATATTTTATTTTAAAAAACTAATTTTGGCACAGACGAAACGATTAGAAGTCCCAACTTTGGAGTAAGATAGAAATCTGTTTAAGACAGTATTTAAGAAAACTCATTACGTAGTTCTAATACATAGCTAAGTAGATAATCCTGTATTATGTAAAATGTTAAAGAACATAAAACAGCCAGATTGCAGTTATACGGAGATACTGCCTCGTTGGTCTAGTGGTCGCAAGCGCGACTGGTGAGCATGAGGTCTTGGTTTCAATTCCCGGGTCGGGCAAATGATTATTGGGATTTTCCATCAGTTCAAAATTAAAAAAAAAACTCTGTAGCAACCACGGAGTCTGGATTTGTGCCCGGATAATGGCAATAGGCTCGCCCCCTATTACATGAGACTTGAACATAACTGGCAAACTGTACGTGTACTTGTTAGGGATTTCGTAGCACTCTGTCTAAACCATCGGGGATTACAAGGTGTGATGTTATGATAGGAGATAAAATAATATCTTAAGATAATCTACTACGCAGTTTACTTGTCAAACATGTAAATAAATATATACAGCGTGTAACAGAAATATAATTTTATTTCAATCAAGTTATTTACATTATTTACAAACTACAAATCTATAATAGTAATAAAAATATGTACAAGTATCAAAAGGGTTACAGGGCGTCAAAAAATTCGTCCACATCGCTGTCAACAGGAAAAGTGCCCAGAAGGCTGGCAGCATTGCCACGTTGTATGGCAATGCTGATTCTTTGGCCAAAAAATAGGCCCGCCCTCTGGTCACGTGAAGAGTCGACCAACCGCTTGGCGATTTCCCGAAATACTAGGTGGGCACTCGGACCCCATGGGCCTAGTGTTTCAACCCCGAACGGCTCAAACACGTAACTACCAATTAAATTATTGTATTTGCGCCGTTTGAGGTTTTCAGCACCTGCAGCAGCCGCCCCAGCGCAGCTCACTGTGCTAGGAAGATGGGATGGCGCAAGGGTGTCGACGCAAGTTGCATCTCATACTAAAGGCCTACCCATCTTCCAAGGCATTATGGTCATACCATCTGGTCTCTTCCCATCGACGCGTGCCAAGCCAGTCGGTTCTAAGACAGCTGGCACCCCGGCGGTGGCAAGAGCACGACGGATGAGATCATTAATGCTAGCGTGCCGCGCAAGCCGACCTGCACTCTTACTACAAGAAAGCCCATGGTGTCCGAGGCAGTCGACTGCTTCACCACATTGACAGCGATGTGGAGCCCCGCAAGGAGCGCCCAATCGCAAACAAGTAGCGAGCCGGAAGGTTGTGTCACCTAACATAGTGCCTATATTAGGTGACGGTAGTGCCTGAAGCCAGAGGCCCGACTCCCACTCACCCACAGCCAGCAGGCGGGCACGCTCAGCAGTATTGGTAGACGTATTAAGAAGTTTATTCCGTACCAACCTGCAGAGCGGCTCATCCCACTGTCTCTGGGAAAACGGGTTCTCGGGCCGATCCGTATCCGGGCAAGCCACTTTCCAGGCGTCCTCTGCGTCGGACAAGCACGGCACTTCAGAGTCAACCAGGGAGAGAGTTAAAATTTTCCTGGTTAGCTTTTCAGTGCTGTGGACAGAAGACAGGAACGCCGGTAAGCTTACACTAGAAATTTTGCGGACGCCGAGGCCACCAAAACGAATTGGTAGGGTGGCTTGCAGCCACGCTCGGTCGTCCAGGGCCACATTAAGAATGGACGTTAAAGTGTTGCGAATAATTTGGTCAATTTTGTCCAAAAGTTGTGGTTTCTTCCAAAGAGGAGAACAACGCAGATAATACATAAAATTTGGACCAAAACAGCAATATCTAATAAGGGTGAATGCCGAATGTAAAGTTATTTTGGAGAGTCTATCGGAAATATCATTAAAATGTTTGATTTTGTCATCGATGAAAGATGAAAAACTTTCTTCTAAAATAGGGGAACCTAGGAGGTGAAGGGAACTTTTTTCTAAAATTTTGATTTGTGGGGCTAGTGCATTAAATTTATCTATAATCGATTGTCTGTCAGTAATGTCAGAGAGGTAAATTTCGCACTTTGAGGGGTTAAGATCCAAGCCAATAGATTTAAATTGTTGTTTAAGGAGTTGTAGGTCATCCAAAACGGTGTCAACATCACCTCCTAATGTTCCATCATCTAAATACCACACGTTGAATTTTGAATTTAGTTGTTGAATTATGGGATGAATAGCCAAACTGAAAATGACAGGCCCGAGAGGGTCACCTTGTTGGCAACCAACTGCTGATTCCAAAACGTTGTCCTTGAAAAGTAATTTTGAAGGGTGCCTATAACATTGCCACATAAAACCATAAATTTCGGGTAATACTTTTTTGACTTCAGCCAACAAAGTGTCCCTGTTCACGGAGTTAAAAGCGTTTTTCACGTCAACCTTGAGAATGACCTCACCTTTCTTTGAGTTTAAAAAAGAGGATAAGGCATGTACGGCAGCCTCACAGCCCCCTCTGGAACCAAAACCAAGTTGAAGGGGCTGGAACATAGTTGCAAGCGATTCGCTATACAACTTGCAACATATTTTGGCTGCCATACGCCTGTAGGTGCAACCGACGGCAATGGGACGTAACAGAAAGGGTATAATCGTATGGAATACTGTGGTACGGAACATCAAACTGAACAACTTTCTCTATGGGACCACCATCGAAATCGCAAAAAAAAATCAGCTGTCCTATACAAAATTTCAATACCTACTCCACCCAAATGTATGTCGGGTAAAGATAGATGTAGAAAATATTCTTTCTTCAGTATCAGTCCGGAATTATAATTTATGCGTGGTTTATGAGAACAGGCCAAGCTCGTATTACATGGGACTTCAATAAAAATGGCGAAAGGTGGTTGTACTATTTAAATATTCGTACCTACTCAATTTTATCAGTTGGTACATATAGAGTATAAAATATGCATTAGTAACTCGATATTTATTGTATCAACAGGGACTTCAGACCTTCGTCTCGTTGAGACACCTAATATGTGGGGGCGGACGTATTCTGTAGACGATTTTTTCTACCTTTTTTATAACAACGAGTACGGAAAACGTGAAATAAAACGTAGGAACTGTCTTTAGATGAAGTGACAGAAATCATGAATGAGTAAAATACAAAACTGTGGTGCCACTAAGACAACGTTTTTCTTAAATAGGTATCTGATTTATCACCTGCCTAGTATTTTCCTTATTATGTTGGGGTCAGCTTTCAGTCTATCCACATACAGAATTTTACATGGAGCAACTGCCTATCTGATCTCAACCCAGTTACAAGATACAATTTGGTAAGACTAGTTGTCAGACTTTCGGGCCACTGACTTTTTGTAACGACTGTCAATGATTTACAAATGACAGCCGAATCCAGCGGATTAACGTGCTTTACGAGGCATGGAGAAGACTCGGTATGTAATGGATGGTCATCCACGGACCGACCTAGCCAATAAACCAGTTAAGACTTTCGGACGTTAGACTATTGGATGCAACTGTAAGACTGACTCTGTAATTCTTGTTTCATATAGGTACTACCTAACCGTCTCGAATCCTAGACCTTATATTGTTCATTATAAACAAAGCCTGTCTCACTACATAGGTAGGTATTCATTTTATTTTAAGTTTTAAAAAGGCAAGGGACATACATTGCAGTACATTGTACCAAAATTTGTTGACTGACTTTTGATCACTACGCAAAAGACTTTAACTTAAGAGGAATCTAGAAACTACTTGATCTAAATGAAGAGCAGAAACCATTATATAAATAACCCCTATTCACCCGATCCCATTAAGATATTCCTAATTATAATCTTCCCAACAATCGGGACCTAAGTTATCTTTTCCAGAACAATGATGACCACGTTTCTGTAGATTAGGGACGTCCCATCTGTTCTATTTCGATTGTCTATTACATGTCTATGTTAGGGTGAATCCACATGCCTTTATCGGGTCTTATTGGTAAAGGTTAGACGCTGTCCCACCTTTTAAAACGAAATAAATCTGAAAGACCAGGATTCCAGGGTTTGAAAAACAAACCTATTCTTGACGTCACCAGAATTAGAATATCTGCGGACTCGGGCTGGGCGCATGCAATCTCAGGATACAAAGTACAGTCAAGCACTGGTATGTATACACTTAGCAACTTTTAAAAGTGATTTTCTGCTATTATAATGATAGCTTTAAGTCGGACTCAGTCTGTCAAAAGAGGTTCTCAAGTTCCTAAACTTTTTATGACATTGATCGTCGCTGATGTGGGCTTGCTATTTTAGTTCAATAAGGGTCGTATGTTGGTGTTGGTGTCCTGCCTTTTCGCAGAAAATTGTTTGCCAGATTATCACTTGCCAACCAATGTTTCGCCGATGTTTCACTTTGACAACTAACGATTAGCAAATTTTTGTATGACAACGTTTCATTTGGTAGAATTATTGTTAAGCTGATTATTATACGAGTAATGACACAAAACGTTTGGGACATTTATCATTTGTCAACCATTTCACTAGGCCACACAACTATAAGACGAATGACGTTTTGTCAGTGTAACAGTTCCCTTTTCATACATTGATATAATGATAAAAAATAAACTAATTTTTATATACAATTTTTATTTAACAATCTCAAAAATAACATTAAATCTTTAAATTGGCAGCAATGCACAGCAAGAATTTTTCGTCTGAGTATGTAGCTTTGTGTTCAAGAATTCTGTTGATTCTATCTTCTTTGTCCAAGTACTTTTTTGTGCCGCGGCAGTGGCCGGCGATGTGCCAGAAGCGAATCGCTTTTGTAAAAGTAAACAGTTAAGTTAGGTTAGGGTGCATTAAAGACAAAGTAAAAAAAAAAAAAACAATAACTACCTGTATATAATTTGTCTGTCAACTAGATTTGGTAAACAATAAACAACTAAATGAATATTGCGCAAACTAAAACATTCTGCTACTTAAAAGTTGGCATTTTAAATAGTGTCATTATGAAAAGCAGACCAAACGTACAGTTGGTAACTGTGAGGTTGGGAAATAAAACAAATTTATATGATAAGTTGGCAAATGATTATTCGGCGAAATAAAATTCTGCGAAACGTTGGTTGGCAAGTGAAAATCTGGCAAACAATTTTCGGCGAAAAGGCAGAGAACCCAAAATCAGAATCAAGGAACGATTAATAGGGTTAGAGTCTACGACTAAACGCCGGCGGACACTACGCCGACGGACTGAACACCGACAAGATAACATATTCATGCAGTCGTACCCAATGAAGTTTACTAATGATGCACCTACAAAAATAAGCACCACAGTATAAATATAGAGAGTAGGGAAACTAGGCCTCGTTATTAAAATAATATTAGGTAGATAGGTACTTACTCTCCATTACAGTTTTGGGTTGTCACTCTTAATGTTATTGAAATTGAAATTGATTTATGAAAATATTTGTTCTGTAGTTTAGTGATCAAACATTTGAGTTGAAATAATTAGTTTACAAATTAAATTTAAATATGTCATGTAATTATTACACTGCTCCAAGGCGTTTAATGTAAGTTCAGTTAGCGTTATTTAAAAAAAAAACACTACTGTAAGATTTTTGCTGTAATATCAAACTTAAAATACATTAAAATAACACTTCAAAGAAAAGCAGTTGAGCTGAATAATTGTGTATCGGAGAATCAGGGACCATATTCTTTTGAGCCTTATTGACCTTTTTAACCCGATGACATCGTCTGGTAGCTATCAAGTTTAAAGAAAATTAATATTTAAATGAAATTATATAAGTCTTGCACTCCTTTCTAGTCTGATGACTAAAAGACTTAGGTTAACAAGTCTCAAGTTTTTAATTGCAAAGAACTAATATTAGTCTTTGTAAAATGTTGTTACCTACTTGTCCCTTTGTAATCAATGTATTAAGAAACTAATAAACTATGATAAGATAGTGACCCGTCCTTGTTTCGCGCGGTTTTGAGGAGTGAACAAGACTTTCAGATTTCTTTATTTTTAAGTTTTATTAACGAAACATAGCATCATGCCTGTAATCTCTCTAATTCCTTGTGCATCATCGTTCGGAGGTAAATCCGCATTTTGACGGGCAGCTACGGAACCCTACATTATGCGTGGCCTGACACGCACATGGCCGGTTGTTACCTATACTAATATTATGAAGCCAACCCGCCAACCCGTCTTGAGCAAGCGAGGTGATCAATGCTCGTGCCTTCTCTGTTGAGAAGAGGCCTTTGCCCAGCAGTGGGACAGTAATAGAATGGTATTATTTTATTTATTATAATATTATGAAGAGGTCAAATTTGTTCGTAAGTTTGTATGTATACCGATACCGATACCGCTCCCAATTCTCAGCGATAGAGTCCTTTTGTCATGGTTTAGTTTTTCAGCAGTAACTAATGTTTAACAAGTATCCTTAAATACTTTTCTAGTTATTATAACTCATTAGATCTATACTAATATTATAAAGAGGTAATTTGTTTGTAAGTTTGTATGTAGGGGGTAATCTCGGGATCTACAGAACCGATTTTGACAATTCTTTCACTAATAGGAAGCTACATTATCGCCGAGTGCCATAGGATATATTTACAACGTGCCCGTGAGATTGTTTCCGACCAAAACGCGAGCGAAGCCGCGGGCAACAGCTAGTTTATAATATAAGCATAGATTTTAGGAAATTGATTAATACTTGGCATTACATACTCATGCTTTTTTCCCATGGGGGTAGGCAGAAACTACAGAACGCCACCTGCAACGATCCTAGCATACTTCTTTCGCCTCGTCCACATCTGGCGACCTTCCAAGTGTGTGTGACATCTGGTCACACACAAAAAACTCAAAAAACTCAAAACTCAAAGCATTTATTTCAATTAGACCTTAGCTGGCACTTTTGAAAGTCAGAAAAACAAAGGCGAAGCTACAGTCACAGACACAATGCATAATAACTTGTGAAAGTACTGTAGTTGCCCATTCCAAAGCGTAGATCTCTATGGAAAAGAATGGGCAAGAAACTCCATGGACACTCCTTTTTTATTTTATTTCTTAAGAAAACTTACAGCTAGGATACATGATGTTGAAAGTTAGTAAAAGAAGGCCAATTAATAGTTTTCACTGACAATATTAGGGTAGCACAAGAAACAGTAGACAGGCAAGAGAGAGTAAGAATTATTTAGTGAGAGAATTAAGAAAAGGATTTAGAGAACTTCAAAGAAGATTTTACTCAGTAATTTTTTTAGTTAAGGAACACTGGTGGAGAATAGGTCAAGATCAACACTCTGGCACATTGAGTTGTATGCCCTGGTAGCTCTTATTATATATGAGTTTTGTCGATATATGCACCGCACAGAGGGAACATACAAAGGTTGATGATTCCTTAAGGTGAAGGATGGAACACGCAGCTCAATTTTGCTCATCAGTTCTGAACAGTCGGTTGAACCATTTGCCAAATTAAATAGGAATACCATGTCAGCAATTTTTCTCCACTCTATTAGTGGAAGAATGTGAAACTTCTTGCAGCGGCTGTAATAACTAGGTAAATAGGTTTTGGATCTAAACTGAATGTACCTTATGAACTTCTTTTGAATACTTTCGGTGCGATTGACGTAACTGTTATAAATGGGATTCCATACTGGTGAGCAGTATTCGAGGTGACTACGCACAAAAGCACAATAGAGAATTTTGAGTGTTTTGATATTTTTAAAATCTGCTGATATCCTCAAGATGAAACCTAGTGCTTCAGAAGCTTTTTTAATAATATTATCGATGTGTGTGTCAAAAAGAAGTTTCGAGTCAAAAGTGACGCCTAAGTCTCTAATCGTATTGACTCTGGCTATTGAAGTGTTGGCTAGTTTGTAATCGTAAAGAATAGGTTTAGGTTTACGAGTGAAGTACATGTATAACATTTCGAGACGTTTAGATCCAAGCGGTTGGCTATACAATATTCTTAGAATTTGTCCAGATCATGTTGGAGACGTTCAGCATCTTCGTACGTTCTGCTTTCGCTTAGAATCTTCATGTCGTCCGCAAACAAAAGAACTGTTGAGTTAGAGAAACATGAAGAGACGCCATTGATGAAGATGTTGAATAACAAGGGTCCCAAAAGCGATCCCTGTGGAATGCCTGATGGGATAATCATAGTTCTCGATGTATACCCATTAAGAACAACAGTTTGGCATTGGTTGGCCACATAAGATGAGGACCACCTGAAGAGATTTCCACTGATACCCATAGCCAAAAGCTTACGCAGAAGTATAGCATGATCCAAGCGATCAAAACACTTGCTGTAATCTGTGTAGATTACATCTACTTGTGTGCGATGAGCCATACATTCAGTCAAGTAGTCGCCGCAAAGAATGAGATTGGTGGTTGTGGACCGACCTCGCAGGAAACCATGTTGGCGGTCACTAATGCTTAGTTTAAGACAAGCATAAAGCTGCTTCTTTTTAATCAAAATATTGTTACAAGATCTTGGTTACATCATTCATGTTGAGATTATACATATATGTGAGAACGATGTCGAAAGACGTGCACATTAAGAGCGTCCAGAGTAAAAGATTATAACTATCAACAATTTAAAAACAAAGAAGTTAAAATAAACCGTGGCAGCTAAGAGATGACCAGTCCCACTGACAGCGCCCGTTCACGAACATGACGCATGCATCAGCCCCTTGGAAGTATTATTCTTTAATCAGAAAAGCACGAAAAAGAACTGACATAACATACTTAATACTAAGGTCATATTTATCAAATACCTATACTTACAAAAAATATTCAAAAATAATGCTTTTCCCCCACACAAAACCGTATTAACTGGAACGCTGAAGAATCTTCAAAGAGTATAAAAGGGTTTTCTTTCAATAGCACTTTATACCATTAGGTATGTTGCTGACGGTCCCGTTGAGTCAAACCCAGAAAAAGTCGACATCAGACGCTTCACTTTTGGTTAAATTTTGCCTTTCATTCGGCGTCTTTCACTCGAAGTGAAATGTCTGAATAAAGTGAAAATGTTTAGGTTCTGGCACTTGACATCATTCTCTCGTCTACCGAATGATCGAAAAATGAAATTAAAGGAGCTCTTCTTTCATTCCTTTGTAATTTGTAGGTATCTTGTGAACAAAAAAAGAAAAGAAATTGTCTATGCTGAAAATAAGATTTCAGAATCACTTTCACATGTCATATTTTAAACATAAGCTAGATGGAGTTGATATTTCGTATCTACCATGAGATGAAATGGTAACATAAATGAATCAAGCGTCTGATATCGGCTTAACGTTTATAAAAACCACAAACTTAACTCATCCTTATGTCTTCAAACAGGAAAATTATTTGAAAAACGTCTGTAATTTTGGGACGAAACGAATGTGAAAAGAAATTGGTTTGATTACTTTTATTGGATTTTATTATTTCGTTTCTTTTTGCTTCGTTAAAGGCGTGTAAAGGAATTTAGGAGAACGAATATAGCTTGTTTCTTTTTAAGAAAATTGTGTAACAATTCGTGTGCATTTTTAGCTACTTTTAATACCCTCAGACCTAGATAGGCTTAACCATAGATGTATGTCTCTTCACGTCGTCATCTGCCCAGTATTTTCCCCAAATCTGTTGGGGTCGGCTTCCAGTCTAACCGGATACAGCTGAATACCAGTATTTCACATGGAATGACTGCCTTCTGACCTCTACAACCCAGTTGGGTAATATCCTGTAAGACCCTTGGTAAGACTGGTTGTCAGACGAAGCAACTGACTGCCGCTAGTGTAAAACAAATGACAGCCAGGACATACGGCTTAACGTGCTTTCCGAGGCACGGAGAAAACTCGGTATGTAATGAGTGGCCACGGACCGACCTAGGTAAGCGCGGCTTAACCAACAAGTTATCTGCACCTCGTCTTGGAGGAGGACTTTTGGCCGCAGGGAGTGGTGTTCCGTCGCTTCCGCGGGCAAGTGCCACATGAACGCACAGTGACATAGTGCACAAGTGAAGTGTTACTAACATAGTTTTAACTTTCTATTTATTACCATAATTTGTATTTTATTAGTATGTAGGTATATTTAGGTTAAGGTATTTATCTATGGGTCTTTGTTACCTGAAATAAATGGATAATTATTATTATTTGTTTTTATACTTTTACGTATCTCGGCTGGATTTATAGAATAGCACGGGCCGAAGCCAGTACTACCCCGGGAAAGTGTTGATATGATTGAATTTTGCGATGATGGAGTCTCTGTGTCTGTTAAAATGTGTGTGTGCAGTGACTCGATGTTGTGTGTTTGTGGTAGTGACTACAGATTATTACAGATTATTATTAACTAAAAGATCGACCCGAGGGCCTGTTATTAGTAAGTCACGACTTCACGAGCGTCTTGAATGCGTAAATAATAGAGTGCTGTTGAAGTTTCGCCACCATGTTGGTGAAAACAGACAATAATAAGAATAGCAGTACTTCTGGACACGGCACGTATTGTTAGGAGGTTCCTCTCTCAAGCGCCCTGACGGTTCATGGTAGCTCGGACCCTGTTCCCGATGCTTGCCGGCTCCTTTTTTCTATATTTTAAAATGTTTTCTAGATAATTTTTGTTAATTTTAATATGTGTCCCAGCAGTGGGAACAATAAAATTGTGCAATACACCGCCATTATATAATAATGGGTGGATACCCATTCTTACAAGTATATTTACTTTATTGTGTTCCAGATATATTCCACGTATTTAATCATATTATTCACTTAAATAAAAAAAACATAAAAATTGCAAGTGTGCATGCAATCCGCTACTAATGTTACGAGTACATACATTATGGAGCTTTAACTTAAGTATACGCCATTATAGGCTGATAATGCTATGCTATTAAGCTATAATTAAAATACTTAAAAATGTAAACAAGATATGTTAGAAAATTAATAAAGGAAATAGTAGTAGCAGGTTATACAGGACTCCTATAAATCATGTTTAAATAAAACAACTTTGAACTGATTGCTTGCCTACAATAATAACAAAACCGTTTAATTTTCCAATTCATCTCGCGAGTACAGTACGACTACGAGCATGAAAGATAATATCGCCTAGATTCAGCGCCATTGAAACGCTAATTTGATTTCAATTGGTGCGTTAATAATTCAACTCATTTTGAGTACTATTAACTATGTAGTTGAAATAAGGATGTGAACACAATGTTCAGAAATGGTTTTCTAAATTACTGGGTGTATATTAAACCATTTATATTTTCATTTCAGTAAAAAAAAGTATCAAGCAAGACAACAATATTGTCTTGTTTGATACTTTCTTTATGAAAGAGCCGTGTGATTTAAGGAATTTAAGAGTAAACTCATCATGAAATAATTCAATGGTAATTTAAGGAAATAACGGCTTTGGTTAGACAACCGTGTGCTTCCGAAATCAATTCCGTTGGTTACCAAACATACCTTCACAATACAAAATAGTATACCCACATTCAAACAGTCCCTTTTTTTAAGAAGCGATGCTAGATTTCCTTTAAAAGGGCAGTTAATCCAAATTCCGCTTGACTATATGTAGCTGTTACCAGATTCGAAATTATTTCACTGAATAATTCTTTATCAATGGACATCCATCCTCAAACGTACTGAACATGTACAAAATTCATTTATTCAAGCAAGCCAGACGTCGCATTAGTTTCTAACTTTATATTCATGTCTGGTCCCGGCCTAACTCGTTCGTCCTAACAGATTTTCGTAGCAAATGGATGTCATGAGCATTGTGGACTAACTCGAGCGTTGTCCAACGCATCCAATTGAAAACTTCAGCCTTATTCGGGTTTAAATTAAATTAATGGATGTTGTGAGTTATAGTGTTTAATATTTTGTGAGTTTATGAATTATTATGAACTGAATTTATTATTATTCTTCTTCTGGTTTTCTTGTGGTTAGTGACTAATCTGGTGTCAGAGTTTTAATCCCTCCCATGGGCCTCTGACTAGGCTTTACATGCCGTCAAGAAATATCTCTCAGGCATGCTGTTTCCCCACGATGTTTTCCTTCACCGAAGCAAGGGATAATTATGCAATACGCACATGAATCCGAAAAATCAGATATGGGTTCGAACTCGAAACCTGTGACTTGATTATTATTTACGACAAATAAAGAGAGCGAGTGGTGGCTTGGATACTACTCTGTGTAATTTATTTCATCATTACTGCTCTCAAAACGCTGAAACAAAATATTATGAGAAAACTGACATGTCGTAGAACCAAAAGGAGATGGCTAAATGACTACCCCAAGCATGTATAGCAATCTAACATTAGCTCGTAATATTTAAGTATTGAAATTTAAATTAAATTTATGAAATTTCCTAGAACTTTCATGAACTGTTAAACTTAAAAAAAGTATCTTAATTGCTTTTTAAGCTGTTTTTGATTGACATGACAAGGTCAAGGGGAATAATAGTATAAATCACTCGCGCCCGCGTGTATTTAATTTTAACCAAAATACATCCAAACGCCTAGGGAAAAGTTCATAGCAATGTCGTTTGTTTGTAGTATTTCTACCTATTGAAGTAGGAGTCAGACGATTTTATTTTCAGGATTGTAAAGATATGAAAAGTTCCTGAAACTTTTTTTATATGAAATACAAATATTCTGCTATTTAGCGTTACATATTGCTAGGTACCATGTATAAACATTGCTGGGGCAGTCGTCCATACTTCTATTTGGTCATCTCCTTTGCAGATATTAGGCATTCACCAACCCGCTGTGGGCCTGCATGGTACGCTTAAATTCAGTCTCGATGAGTGAGCACGCATGCTAAAGGGCCGCTTTGTGATCTAACACTAGTGGTTTTTATCGAGGCAAGGCTTACTGGGTGGTAGGCGGTAAATAATAAGACCATCGTCCAACCATTGGGCTGATTATATCTGGTGGATGGATCTTAATACAATGCTACAATTATTATAGCAAATATACTACGGCTGTTAATGGTTGTCCAAGCCAAATGATTATGTTTATTTTTAATTCCTTCGTTTTGCCGTTCTTTTAAAAGGCCGTGAAAGTAATATAAACATTGGGATTACAATAAATCATTGGCACTAGCTGCAAAATAGAGAGCTGCGGTAGCCCAGTGGCCAGGCCCCGAGATTCGAACAGTGGGTCGTAAGTTCGAACCCAAGTAGGCGCATAACTTTGTGTAATTTATTTCATCACCACTGCTCTCAAAAACGGTGAAGGAAAACATCGTGAGGAAACCGGCATGTTTTGGAACCAAATATTCGAAGACATGTGACATCAACCAACCCGCACTGGGCTTGCCTGGTGGGTTATAGCCCATTCCCTCTCATAGAGAGGAGGCCTTGTGTCCCAGCAGTGGGAACATTATAGGCTGATTATGCTATGGCTGCAAAATAATGGCATTCTAAACCTCGAGTTCAGCTCGAGAGTTCAAGCCCGACGCACAATCTGAGTACTGTACTGTCTAGTTAGAATATGACCCACTCTCTTGAATTCTAAATAAATAAATTCTAAAGTAACATAACACCACGCCTGTAAAACCCATCCCCAAAGGGTTAGGCAGATGTGTACCTAATAGTACACCCACATTTTCCCAGTTATGTTTTTTAAGTCCCATGTAATAGGGGGCGAGCCTATTGCCATCAACCGGGCACAAATCCAGACTCAGTGGCTGCTACTGAGAAATTCCTGATAGAAAAACCCAATTACACTGTGCCCGGCCCGGGAATCGAACCAAGGACCTCATACTCAGCAGTTGCGCTTGCGACCACTAGACCAACCACCATTAGACTTTGAGAACACAATGAACACCACTGACGCTGCTATTGAAAAAATACTATACACGCGAAATAGAGTGCTCAAACTTTTTACCCGACTACGGCGAAGCCAAAAGGAAGGGTTATGATTTTAGCAGTTTATGTATGTATGTATGTTTGTATTTACGTACGTTCCTCCGTAGCGCCTAAACTATTCATCCGATTTTGATGAATAAGGTGTCAGTCGATTCGTTATTATGGCCAGAGTAACATAGGCTACAAACCGAAAAAACTCCCATATTAATTAGACCGTGATTTTTCAGTAATCGTGTTTTTAGTGGTAGTATACCACACAAATTCTTTTACAACTGATTAACTAACCACCGACTTGACTTGACTTTGTAATAAATTTCCACCAAGTAAAGTAAGTCTTCCACACTCTCATCTAGGTTCAATACTCCAAAAACTAGTACCACGTCCAAATAGGAAACTAATCACGTTCAGCAAATATTATCTGAGAGGGGCAAAGTTTGAGTTCCGTAGTATTGCAGTGCGGTCGCGTCACCCTATTCCCTATTAGTATTCAGAGTATAATCCCAGTGATATCGATGAATCAGTGGCGATGAGTGAATTAAGTGATGTGTATCTTTTTACCCGACTACGGCGAAGCCAAAAGGAAGGGTTATGATTTTAGCAATCTATGTTCGTGTTTACGTAAGTTCCTCCGTAGCGCCTAAACTATTCATCCGATTTTGATGAATAAGGTGTCAATCGATTCGTTGTTATAGCCCGGTTAACATAGCCTACATTTTTTTTTTTTTTTTAATACCTATTATAATTTTACTTCAAATACCTCCACAAGCCCCATACTATTCTATGCATCCACCCTCACAATGTTTTGAGTGCGTTACATTGAGTCCTATCGTAAAAGGTGATTTATTAACCCAAATTAAAAACTCGATACCCAGCTATTAAAAAAAAAAAACTATAAAAAAATTAATAATGTGTGTGTGTGTGTTTTAATATTTTTTCGTAAAGTTACTTAGTTTGATGTTTGAAATTATTGGCTCGTTTTCTTTGTTTTGATTGTAGGGCGACGCTCCTTATAGACATTATATCATCAAAGATGGACCAGCAGTTTTTTTTATAGCCTGTATTGTCCCACTGCTGGACAAAGGCCTCCCCCAATACCTTCTAAGGGTAAGTTGTTGATAAATTGTGACGGCACATAGATTACCTTATTAATTTTTTCATAGTAACCCATCACTTAGCCTTTAGAAACGAAACGTGAATGAAGACCTATTAAGTCCGCATCTGTACGTTAAGTGTGCTTAAAGTATTAAATAAATAAATAACATCTCTTTCCATTAACATAATAAATTAATAAAATACTCATTTACTTTACTAATTACCTAGATACTACGTTTATTGTACCACCTTAACAATAGTAGCTTATGATAATTTAAGATATATTAGAGATTCTTTGTAATTTAATTTGCAATATTACAAATTCGAACAAAGAAATTCCTAATGAATAACCTTAATGAACTCAATTAAGGTTATTAATTAGGAATTTCTTTCTACAAAGGAAACAGTAATAGGTTTGAAGAAAAAATATGGCAAAAAAATATTGAGCTCTTTGGAATTACGTTTTGTATACATTGTATATGTGATATTATTGAAAATAATCTCGATGACTCAAATTTTTAACCGACATGATAGTCCCCAGTTAAAGTGTAAAATTGATTCGTGACTAAAAATCGTGTGTCCCTATAACCTATAATCGTGTGTAACAACTAAAAAGGGTAAAATAAAAAACGTTTTTGCAAAAAAAAAAAAACGCGACTTCCAAAAAAACATTTAAAAAGTCTAAAATAACTTTTTAGTGTTTTTTTGGAAGTCGGTTTTTTTTTTGCATAACAGCGTTTGTATGTTCGACCAGTATCTACTTATGAATGTAACTGTTCCTCACGTTATGGAACAGCTGTTTTTTTTCGGGATTAGTTATCCCGAAAAAAACAGCTCAAGTTTTGCTGATATTGTAATTACCTACTCCTATATTTAGATACAGGTATTTTCAGGGGATGAATTAAAAAAACCTTACTATTCTGTTCACCTTCGGAACTCTTGGTCAGTTTTTTAAAATGTTTTACACTCGGCAGGTTAGGATATGCGTTGCCTGTCAGCGAATTTCAGATTATTATGTAATCAGCTGTTGAACTACTTATACTGAAAGGTCACTGGCTTGGAGAAGAATAATAATAATGTATGGTACTAGCCAGCATCCATACTGAGTTACATCTTTTATCAGCGGAAATTGTTATCCTTGCTCACAAAGTCACAACGGAATGTTTCATTAATGATTGTCAATAGCAGTGATAGCGTAGTGGTGTGACCGTTGGACTGCCAAGTTATAGGTCTCGAGTTCGAACCCAAGGCACGCACCTCTGATTTTTCGGATTCGTGTGCGTATTGTATAATCACTTGCTCCGGTGAAGGGAAACATCGTGAGGAAAGCCGCATGCCTGAGAGATATTTCTTGACGGCATGTAAAGCCAAGTCAGAGGCCCATGGGCGGCATAAAAACTCTGACACCAGGTTAGGCACTAACCACACGAAAAGAGTAATGATTGTGTACGGCTTTTTCAATGGAGAAACATTGATGTATCTAAACACCGTCCGGACTACCTCATTGATCTAGTGGTCGTAAGCGGGACTGCTGAGCATGAGGTTCTGGGTTCGATTTCCAGATCGGTCAAAGTGTTATTGGGTTTTTCTATCAGGAGTTTCTCAGTAGCAGCCACTGAGCCTGGATTTGTGCCCGGTTGGTGGCAATAGGCTCGCCCCCTATTACATGGGACTTCAACATAACTGTTGAAATATGGGTGTACTAGTAGGTACACCTTTGGCGTTATATTATACAACGTTTCGAGACACAGGCCTCTCTGTGGGTATATACTCGTACGCATTACCTATGTCGTCAGTTTTCTATACGTATTGGCAATGCGCCCTGGCAATCAGAACTTATTTTTCTAGATTCAGGCCCAAATGACATCATTGGCTCTTTTAACACGCACTGTGTATTCGTAGGATGAAGTCAGTCGCATGACAACTGGACAAAGGTTTCTTTACCTCACCATCTGACATATAAAGAAGGAGATTTTTACGTTCGGCTGTATTTTTTTAAATAAATGTTAATATTTTCGTCAAAATTAAATGAAATCAATACTGAATAGAAGCGTACTCGTATAAAAATAATCTAATTTATTTGTATAACATATAAATCACGTCAACTTTCAAACATTTGTCAAAGTATTCTCCTAAAAAACGGAACCCTTATAGATTCGTCTGTCTGTCTATCCGTGTTTCAAACGATAGATTTTGGGAAAAAATTGTTTTAGTAACCTCAATGTCATCTTTAGAGACCTATCTACGTATAGGTTTGATAAAAAAATATACCTATTTTGATTTCAGTTCCATGTATGTATTCCCTCCCCCCCCCTTAATCTAATCTAAAATTTAAAAAAGCGTTTCATAGAATACATCTACCTACTAAGTTTCAACTGTGTAGTTCTAATAGTTTCGGAAAATTGTTTATTTATTTATTTATTATTGCTATTTCAAAAGGACCACAAAACTAACAGTTATTTCGCTCTGGTAGAAAAGAAAGTGATAGCTAGCCCATTATTATCTGCAACAAAATAAACTTTTAGCACAGCAAAACAAATAAAAAACAAACTTAAAGTTAATGTGATAAGGTTTAAAATGACGCCATTCAATTGTATTACTTTTAAGTTGCTAATGCACTGCTATCGAGAGGTCAATTAGTGTGTCAATACAAGTCAGTGTTTACTACTCATTCAGTGATAAACCTTTGAGCTAATTTCACTACAATTTAGTGAAATAATAAATAATTTATTATTTGTGCTTTTGAGGAATACATTGTGAAAAGTGGTCTAACCCAATATTTGTGATATTTAAAAAGTGTGTTTTTTATCTTAGTGTCTTTTTTATAATCTCTATTTGTTTAGAATACTGCCTAATGTTAGCTTTAGTGCAGTCAAACGCAGTAGTTCAGTGAGTGGGAAGTACTTCAGTGGTTTAGTGATACCGACAACGAAAGAATATTATGAATATGATGTGACGTTATTTCGCGCAAAAAGTTGACAGTTAGTTATCAAAACGTTTAATAAAATTATGTTAAACATTTTCCGTGTTACGTTGTTTGATTATAAATAACACTGTCACCATGTAAGATTTTTCCTGGTATTTGTATTTTTACCTTCTAATTAAATTATTTTGTCAATTAAAATGGTATACGATTGAATAGTACCCACTGAAATAGTATTATTTGGTTTACGAACGTAGAGGTGTCCCACAAATTATTTTTTACACTTGAATCTAGTCGAACTAAACACAAGATATAAAAAAAAAATATACATCAGAGAATTATTTTTTTTTGCACCGAAAATACCATAAACGATAAAGAAAAATCTGTTTTTCAGGTCAATTCATAAAATGGCTAAAGCAATAATATTTTGTACATCATTACTTATAATTACACATTCTACGAGATCAAGCTACGTGTTCCATGAAAACACAAGAATACTGTTTTACCCAGAATATGATGCGGAGTATTTTGGCTTCTCTACTATTTTAAGTCCTGACGGGTAAGTGCGCTATAATAATTCTGAAGCTATGATTTTAACTTCCAAGCTTAGAGAATTAGCTATGTGGCCATAATATCAGGCTTGTTATACCTGAACAGTTAAGCAGATCTAAGTGTACCTAATAGTTAGACCCATGTAATGAGGGGCAAGCCTATTGCCATCAACCGGGCATAAATTAAGACACCGTTGCTGCTACTGAGAAATTCCTTATGGTAAAACCCAATAATACTTTGCTCGACTCTGGAATCGAACCCAGGACCTCAAACTCAACAGTCACACGGAAGATAACTTCCGATAAAGCTTTCTTAAGACCTTTTCTATCACCAGACTCTTAGTTGGTGCACCAAAATCCCGGGAACCTGAAGAGGGATCGGAAATCAAACCAGGAGTAGTCTTCAACTGTTCACTAAACGACTTGGATGTGAGGAATGTTTCCTGTACACCCTTGAAGAGGTCCGGTGGAACAGGTACTATTTTAAAACAAATCAATTCAAATATTTATTTCATACTAGCTGTTGCCCGCGGCTTCGCTCGCGTTTTTGTCAGAAATTATCCCACGGGCACGTTGTAAATATAGCCTATGGCACTCGGGGATAATGTAGCTTGCTATTAGTGAAAGAATTTTCAAAATCGGTTCAGTAGATCCAGAGATTACCCCTACATACAAACAAATGTTACCTCTTTATAATATTAGTATAGATTACGTTAGTCTATGACCAGAGGGTCTAGACAAAGTGAAATTCTATCAACTGTTACGATGGTGGAGGAGCTCGTAGCTAAATTATAACAGCCGCTCCGGTCGATCTTCAGGATAAGCCGCGCTTGCCCAGTTTGGTCTGTGGATGGGTGACCACCCAATACATACCGAGTTTCCTCTGTGCCTCGGAAAGCACGTTAAGCCAATGGTGCCGGCTGTCATTTGTAGGTCTTTCAGGTAGTCAGTGGCCCGAAAGTCTGACTACCAGTCTTACCAAGGGGTATAGTATTACTCAGTACTAACTGGGTTGTAGAGGTCAGATAGGCAGTCGCTCCATGTAAAATACTGGTATTCAGCTGCATCGGGTTAGACTGGCAGCCGATCCCAACATAGCTGGGAAAAGGTCAGACGATAGTATAGTACGTTTCCATATGATAAATTTTGGCCCCCTTGCAGACCACGCCGCAACCAAAGCTAGTAGTAATACAGAGTTTAATCGACAGTTTAAGTCATATCCACTGCTGGGACTCAGGCGTACGCTGGGTCAACTAGCCGAGGGGCTGAATGTCTCACAAATACAGGGTAAGAGGTATCCAAGCAGAAACAGCTACCACGTATTCAGTACATTATACCGAACCCTTCAAAAATCAGCTTTTCAATACATTTTGACTGTGAGTACGCTTTGGCTGAAAACAGCTTTTTTTTTAAAATTCAAATGAAAAATTCTGATGTGGGGGTTTCGAATGATGTTCTTAACACGTGGTATTTGTTTGTGCTTCAATGCCCTTCCACCCTGTAAACAATACTAGCGACCCGCCCCGGCTTTGCATGGGTGCAATGTTATCGTATAAACCTTCCTCTTGAATCCCTCTATCTATAAAAAAACCGCGTCAAAATCTGTCGCGTAGTTTTAAAGATCTAAGCATGCATAGAGACAGACAGCGGGAAGTGACATTGTTTTATACTATGTAGTAATGTTAAAAAAAACCCTTTCCGATCGGAAAGGGGCTTATAGGTATACCAATTCCCAAATATAATAATAAACATAAAATATAGGTACATGAAAATAGAAATACTATTGAATTTTAAAATGGATGATTTTTGACATAAATTACCTCCATTTCCCTAAACTTTTAGAAACTTTTAAAACGCGACAGCATTATCTTCGACATAAGTATGATCGATCGTCAATTGTTTGTTTATGACGTCACTATCCGTGAAGCGATCGGAGTGTCGCCACGAGCGCCACTGTGTTGCCATGTCAGTTTCCTCATTTTAGTATATTTTATTTTATTTTCATCGGGGTATTTTTTTTTTAACTTGTAATCCAAAAAGGATTAGGTACATAAATGTAATCTATTCTCGTTAACTTATAATAGTAATTCCCTAATAATACCCTCACGAATAGGACAGGGTTTTTTAACATAATTACTATTGTATATCCTAGAGCCACAGTGCAGAATATGACGGCTTCCCACGATGTTTACCTTTGGTGGTGGCGACGCGCTACTCTAAGCAAACGTTACCCTCTGCCTTTTGAACCGATCTACAACTCGAGTCAGAGCCCATAACACTGTGAGTCATCAAAGCTCTGTCTCAAATAATCATACTACAATTATATTATTAAGTCTTGTATGCGTCATGCAAACCGCATAAAATGCAATATAGACATTGCTATTGTTATAGCCAAAAGGATGCTGTGCATTTCCTTATCATAGTAACATAACATACCATTATTTATTTCAGGCTACAATGGCCCATAAATATAATATCTACCTTATAAACTAGCAATATGAAGTAAATGCGAAAACTTTTGTTATTAACTTCACTTGTGCTGGCTGACCAGTGGAACTTGTCCGCGGAAGTGAAGGTACACCAGGTCCTGCGGCCAAAAGTCTTCCGATAGGGGCAGATTATAATTCGGTACTCGCACCACGAACGCCTTGAAGTTCAACTTCAACTGCACCCTCGACAGAGACATGAGACATGATGAGAGAAAAATAATAAGTCTGTTAGTCATCTATTGCAAAATATTTTTTTAATTTTAATTTAACGCACACGAAAAAGGTACAAAGGCGGACTTAACGCTTTAGGCATTCTCTACCAGTCAACTCAGCGTTGTGGGGATGTACCATGGCAGGTGCATAAATATAAAAAAAAGGTATCTGTAGATGATTTTATTTTAAAAATAACTTAAGTATTTTCAAGAGGCATGTTATTTAAATATATATAAAATGAATACTGAAAATAAATTGATTATTAATAAATGTAAGTAATGCATTCAATATTAGGTACTGTGGTTAAGAATAGGTTCATCTTTTTATCTATAACAAATACATACTGTTTCTTTTGTGTCTATAAACACGAGTGATAAGCAGTTAATAATAATATGTACATAAAAGTAGCTAATTGATATGGGTTACAATATGCATAATTAATTATTTCTCCGTATTTATATTTGAAAAGGGAATTTGTCAACAATGTATTTAGGCAGGTTTTTGAAAAGCCCATTAGCGCTTACTATATCTTGAGAAGAGAGTTTTAATCTTAATTGTACCTTATCAGTTAAAGAATTAATATAAAGCAGATATAGCTTCACCTCGTGATGGATCGTCCAGTGGTTGGGAGCGCGACTGCTAAGGGTCCGTCTCCACGAACGAGAGAATCGCGGCGATATTTTCGTCGTGTCACGTATTTCTATGCGATAATATCGCCGCGGTTTCGTCACTCGTGGAGACGCGTGGCACGCACCACGATAATATCGCCAGGATTCTCTCGCTCGTGGAGGACCCTAAGCATGAGGTCCTGGGTTCGATTCCTGGGTCGGGGAGTGTTATTAGGTTTTTCTATGAGGAATTTCTCAGTAGCAGCCACGGAGTCTGGATTTGTGCCCGGTCGATGGCAATAGGCTCGCCCCTAGAAACTTTTGAAAGCAGACGATCAATTGATAATTTTCAACATCCAAACATACAAAATTTACCTTTTTATAATATTAAGTATTTCGGCATTTGGACGATGTTCGTAAATGACTAAAATCGTTACAAGTCGGAAGAAACTGATCGGTTTTTTTTGTATGGGTACCTACAGCCTAATAAGTAGGTACCTATGCAAAAAATTTCGACAGATCCGATAACACAACCGGAAATGAGAATTCACCATTTCATCGCATTATTAAATTATTACAATAACGTAATTTACAAAACACACTTCGGTATAAAACATTCAAATCCTTGTTTCCTTTTTCTGTTATTTAAATATACAAAAATATCTACTTTATTTAAGTTTAAATGAAGTAGATTACAGAATGACTCGTAACTATTGAAAAAGTAGTTGTAATCTGTACTATACTAATAATCTATACTTTAATATTATAAAGCTGAAGAGTTTGTTTGTTTGTTTGTTTGTTTGTTTGAACGCGGTAATCTCAGGAACTACTGTTTCGAATTGAAAAATTATTTTTGTGTTGGTTAGCTTATTTATCGAGGAAGGCTATAGGCTATATATCATCACGCTACAACCAATAGGAGCGGAGCATCAATGACAAATGTTGCAAAAACGGGGAAAAATTATTCTCTTTGATAGTTTCCGTTGCGTGCGCTGCGTAAACGGTTAAAGTTGCACAAATATAATGTAGCAGGGAATTATTCCTCTTAAAAAGGTCTCAAAAAAAGTCCGCGACGGCACATGCCTATCTTTTAAGGTTGACTCACAATAACCATTTTTATGATTTTAAAATTTGGTCAAAATTAATGTTTTATTTGTGAAGGTGTTTTTACCGACATAGTATTAATCCTTATCAAAATAAATATGTTAGTCATCTTTAGCATTCAATTGTGACCAAAATTGACCTTTACACTATTCAATTTAGATGAATATCTTAGGAGATATCACAGTTTTAAAATAACTCCGCATCAAAATAATGACCCGCGCGTGCTGCGAGGCGGGTGTTCATGTTGTTGGGAAAACCAATGTGATTAGATTCAATGCACAAATATTGTGGGGAACTTAGAGAAGGTTTTAGTTTTTGTTTCATGCTGTAATCAGTGCTCTCTATCAAAAGATTTATAAATTTAAAGTGTTCAAGAAGAACTTACCATCATTGTGTAAGATACATGCAACGACATCTATTGCACCAAAATGGTACTAATTAATAAAAATGTGCTCACAAGATAACTTTTAAATCGGGTCTGAGAGCAAAAAGTACTCTAGATTAGTCTACATGACGCTATAACCCTGTAGAGTGTGTGTTCGATCGCTTTACATGCATTATATTTTAACGGTAAAATTTCGTGCTCGATAGATGGCGCTATTAATTTCACTCCATCTTCTGAGTCGCGGTGTTAAGTTTTCCGTGAAAGAATGACCCTCGCCCGTGTCAAATGTCTGAAGCTTGGTTTATTAACCAACGAAACAAAAAGAGGAGGTTCTCAATTCGACGCGTATATATTTTTTCATTTTATGTATGACCTGACCACGCATAACTTTTTACAGAGAAGTCCGATATACATGATCTTTTGTTTTTTAAATTGAGAAATCATGTTTGGGCTCATTTCCTGCACCTTGATGAGAACTTTAGATCTAGCTGGAGTATGACGTCATCGAAGGTCTGACGATGGAGACGGAAGGCACTTGCAAGAGGTCTTCAAGAGTTTGCAGCAACAATAACGTGTTTGGGCTCAATTCATGCACCTTGATGAGAACTTTAGACCTTGCTGAAGTATTACTGTCATCGACGGTCAAACGATAGAGACAAATGGCAGTTGCAAGCGGTCCTAAACAGTTTGCAGCAGGTATAATGTTATTGGGCTCATTTCATTCACTTTGATGAAAACTTTAAACCATACTGAGTTGTCAGTATGACTTTCATCGAATGTCTGACGATGGAGAAGGAAAGCAGTTGCAAGTGGTCCTCAAGAGTTTACAGCATCTATATCGTGTCTGGGCTCATTTCATGCACCTTGATGAGAACTTTAGACCTAGCTGGAGTATGACTGTCATCGAAGGTCTGACGATGGAGACGGAAGGTAGTTGCAAGAGGTCCTCAAGAGTTTACAGCATCTATATCGTGTTTCGGCTGATTTCATGCACCTTGATTCTCATCAAGGTGCATGAAATCAGCCGAAACACTCAAAGTTCTCACTTTAGACCTGCCTGGAGTATGTCTATCATCAAAGGTCTGACGATGGAGACGGAAGGCAGTTGCAAGAGGTCCGCAACAGTTTACAGCAGTTTTATCGTGTCTCGGCCCATTTCAAGAACTTTGATGAGAACTTTCGTTCTAGCTGGTGTATGATTGTCATCGAGTATCTAAAAATGAAGAAGTAAGGCTGTCGAGGGTCGCGGGCCTGTGGACAGTGAGTAATGGGCTAGCTCGCCATCCGTCCGTCTTATGACGACAGGCCGTGGTGACGGCGTGTTCGTGTTCCACACGCGCCTCAAAGAGATGTCAGCAAACGGGAAGGGATCCGAGAGGAGCGAGGCCTGCCAGGGTTGCGGGACTGTTCGAAAGAGATACCGCGGCCCTGGTACGCAAAGGGCAACAGAAGAAACGTGGGTGGATTTTAGTCAGTACAAGTCTGACAATCCCTTCCGCTCCGTCCAGAGTGGGAGGGGTCATTTGATGATTATCCATCGGTAATAGTATATAATAGGGATTTACTCCTTTTGAGAGCTTCCGTTGTGCGATAACGGTTAAAGTTACGCAATTATCATGTATGTCGGAATTGTCCCTCTTAAAAAGCTCTAAAAAAATATCCGCAATGGCCATAATGTCTAACTTTTAAGGTTGACGCACACTCTCTCTAACCTCTCTTTCTTTTATGTACGCACGCACGCAGACGAAGTTGCGCGGGTCAGCTAGTAATATTATAAAGAGGTAAAGTTTGTGAGTTTGTGAGGTTGTAGGGAGTAATCTCTGGATCTACAGAACCGACTTTGAAAATTCTTTCACTAATAGGAAGCTACATTATCCCCGAGTGCCATAGGCTATATTTACAACGTGCCCGTGGGATAATTTCCTACCAACAAACGAGCGAAGCCACGGGCAACAGTTATAGTAGTTGATAAATGTTTTAAGTTTTAGCTCAAACTGAGCCAGGCTAATTATCTTCTATCTTTTATCTTTATCTTAAGAAGTTGTACAGAACCTGGTCCGATGGAAAAGATGGAGAAAGACCATTTGCCCAGCAGTGGGACAGTGCAGTCTATATATAATAATAACAACAACGCGGGCTAGGTACCTCATATCACTATAGTGTATACTCTGTACAAGAAGACTACTTATAACTTTCTGATTCATTTCAGGTAGCGAGAGCATGTTCAGCAGGTTGACACCTGATTTCCTGAGAGACGACATGTGGTTCGGAGCAACCATGGCGCTTCTCCCCAATGGACGGTTGATGGTATGACATTCTTTAGCTCCATCACTTGCCTAGCCTTTTCCTAAATATTGAGTCGGCTTCCAGTCTAACCAACTGCAACTGAATACTGTATTTTACATGGAGCTACTGCCTTTTTGACCTCTTCAACCCAGTAACTGAGTTATGCGATACGCTTTAGCAAACCAGTCTTGCCGGCCAGTATGGTGTTGAACTTTCGGGCGTCTGATTCAAAATCGAAATCAAAAGTCATTTATTCAAATTAGGCTGATAATCTGCGCTTTTTGAACGTCAATGTTTACAAGAGACAGTTTCCCGAAACGCCCGCCCTTCGCAATTCTTACTCAAAAAGAGTGTCAGAGATCCCAGAATGACAGCCGTGACCAACTACTCAACGTGATTTTGAAGACACGGAGGACTCTCGGTATTTAATGGATATACCGACAGTGGACTGACCATGGGCCAACCATGGACGGACTTCGGAAAAATTGCTTAGCTTTGAAAATAGACCCACCGGACTGTTCTAATGTGGGCTACATTAAAATAGTTCAGTTTATTCATTACTCAGCTTCATTTTCTAATATTCAATTGCTTGTACGAGATTTCTCATGGATATGTGAGGGGATAATGTCAACCAATTAAAAATCCAAAATGACTCAGATTCACAGAAAAGCTTAGATACCTAAATAAATAAATGTAATGTGTGTGTGCAAAGTAAATGCGATATTTGCTATTATCTTGGCCATTTATGAGTCATTTCGGAATTTTTAGTTGAAACAATGGAACCTCGTGTCTGTTCACAGTCCATCACGTTACCTATTATAAAAAATGAATGAGTCAACGTTTCGCAGAAATAAGTTCATCATAATTATTATTTATTGCCAGATAAATGCACCGAGATGGACATCGCCCTACGGGAAGAAACATCTGCTAATGAACGGCGTCAGTTTTCTTCAATCAAGCAAGGGAAATAGGATTATTTACCCTTTAAAAGAATATAGTAAGTGAAGCAAACAAACAAACCTGAGAAATATTTCACGGCATGTAAAGCTTAGTCAGAGGCCCATGGGCGGCATAAAAACTCTGACACCAGGTTAAGCACTAACCACACGACAAAAAAAAGAAAGTGAAGCATAAATAAATCAATTTGAAATCTTTGAAATATGTGCGCATTACACCACCATAGAAAATGTGACTTTATTGTAACATGAAATTAATGCCTTTTTTTCAATAGTTATACTGGGTCACATAATGTTGACAAAAAAAAATTGTTTATGGTGTACTCATTTCGCTATTTATTGTTATGAGTATTTTAAAGTGATGGGATCCTTTTGGCACTAAGCGGTCACAAATTCAGAGCCCGCTATGCTTATGAAATAACACTGAGAAAATCTTAATGAACAAAACCCAATAACACATTTTGCCGATGCAATGTCGGAATCGATCCCAAGACCAGCACAACACATCAATAAGTAATAAATTTTTTTTGTTCCCCAGATCGTCAAGCCTACGCAATAGATGGCAGCAGAAGGGAGTATGGTGAATACGGAACCCATCTGAACTTCTACGCGTATGGTGAAGCGGGCGTATCGGTAGCTCTCACCAAGATGAACACTGTTATACTAGGAGCACCCGGTCTTCTGCAGTGGACAGGTTGAGTTTTGGCAAAGAAATCCTTTTGATATCAGTTTAGCAAAGCACAATCAGCTACTAATCATAACTACTAATGTTATGCAAAATTGTTAGTGTTAATTCTGCGAAAGATGTAGGCTTGGATGTAGGATGCTGCACCACCTGTGGCTCGCAAAAATACACATGCCGAAAAAGCAAAAAATAATCATTCCATGCACCTAAACCGATACTTGTCACACGGTAATTCGCTCCTTCATAGGTATCCATTTTTTTTTCTGTTGGGAAATCATCAAATAACTCCTCCCGCTCTGGGCTGAGCAGGAGGGAGTGTCAGACTTTAACTGACTAAAACCCATCCATGTTCCTTCATCGCCGTTTGTGTTCCGGGGCCACGGTATCTCTTTCGAACAGCCCCGCAGCTCCGGAAAACCGATACTCCTCACACGGTTATTCGCCCCTTCATAGGCCGGTATCCTCAGCAGTTGTTGACTCGACGACCGATCGGTCAGCGGCTGTCTAGCCAGATGAAAATGATGATGAAGATCGTTGGGATACAGGCGTCCTCACAATAAGAAGGAGCGGCCTGTAATCCAACACGATGGCCCATTGTAGGCTGGTAGATCTTTGTGACATCTCGAATATTCCTTCATTGGAATAACGATCAAGTTCTTTCACCGTTATTGAGAGCAGTGGAGATGTAATTTCGGTCTGCATTGTCCATTTTAGACCGTGGCTGTCCGCCTTTTACTACAATGAAACTGTTTTTTTAATGATGTTATCTAGACAACCTCATTGGTTTTTTTTTAATAACTGATTTTGGAGGTAGGTAAGGTAAATTGTATAATAAATTGATAAATTTAGACTAGACTTAAAATTTGGCCCAGGCCTTTTGAATTTGTTTTAGTGTCTCTTATCAAAATGTACCGAATGGTAAAAAAAACCCCAAGAATATTGATGAAGCAAAGTTTTTCAAAAGATATTCTCTTTATTCTCTGAATTAAGATTACCAGCAAATCATGTATCATAAAGATTACCAGTAAATATTTATGATACATGATTCATCTTGTTTGAGCAATGCAATAATTTAACAGATAATGTAATTAATTGATGTTTACATATTCTAACGCCATCCTGACAATGTCATACAAACGCCAATATGACCACTTTAAGTGCGCAGTTCAAGGTGGCGCTGCTTGTCAGGGAAATTTCCATCGATATGTCAAACTTGGTACATTTATTTTAGTTCTGTGTTTACCCGCCTACACAGATATGTTGGTTGAAGTGTTACTACGATTTTATTGTTTATTTTTGACTTTGTGTTTTTCTTCTTACAGGTGGAATTGTAAGCATGACGTTCTACCCTAATGATACAGGTACTTACATGAACAGGGTCCCCGTAGCCAACCCTTATCTCACTAAAGATTGTGGGCCAGACGACTATTTCGGTAAATATATTTACATTTGTTGTTATAATGATAAATCTATATCCTATAATATTTAGTGAGCAATATTTTTGTCTACAGACATTATATTTGTAATCACGTTCTCGAAAACGATTTCGCCGAAAGTTGCAATATCGGCGTTTACGGGGGCAAAAAATGTATTTAGCTTGGTCTTTCTGGGAAAAACAGTTTTGCCTATTTTCCCCGAAGTTTCTATGTAGGGGAAAATCTTCGAAACTGCTGAACCGATTTCAAAAATGGGATGCTAAATTAGTCCCGAGCCGTCATACAGGCGTATACGTTTATACAGGGTACATAGGAGACCGACGCGCGCGACGGCGACGCACAAAAACACAGAAACTTTTCATCGGCAATTAAAAAAAAACTGCTGTTTCGTACATTTTGACCGTGTTGGTTGGAATTGCGCTAATGTAGGAAAAACCAGATTTATTCCACCCTGTCAGAGAGCAGCGGTGGCCCAGTGAAGAGAGCAGCGGTGGCCCAGTGGTGGCGGCCCCGACTTACGAACAGTAAGTCGTGGGTTCGAACACAGGCAGACGCATTACTTTGTGTAATTTATTTCATCACCACTGCTCTCAAAAACGGTGAAGGAAAACATTGTGAGGAAACCAGCATGTCCTAGAACCAAAAATTCGAAGAAATGTGACCAACCCGCACTGGGCCCGCGTGGTGGATTATAGCCCATTCCCTCTCATATAGAGGAAGCCGAGTGACCCAGCAGTGGGAACATTAAAGGCTTATTATGCATTATGCATTCCACCCTGTACACAGGACGTTCCCGTGGGATAGTTTCCGACAGACAATAAATATAAGACAAGATTGTACACCAAAATAATGACAGAAGACGACAGTTTTTTTTTCTTGAGAAACCCTGTCCCTGCTTACCCATGTTTTAATCTTCTTAATTCTAGGTTACAGCGTCGAATCGGGTGTTTTCCAAAAAGATGGCAGAGTCTTATACGTGACTGGAGCTCCTCGGTCAAATATTGCAAGTGGACAGGTAAGCAACATTATGAGGCTTCAGGACTAACTAAAGAAAGGTTAGAAATATTGTCCATTGTGAGTACTGGCCACCGCACTGTCGGTTAAATCAAAGAGACCATGATTAGAACAAAGATGTTGTGTCAATTCGTCGTGTAAAAATATAGATTATTGTCAATCGCAATAGTTGTAATTAAAGTAATTTAAATACACCCCATTTATTATACTTGCAGAATTAAAGAACTATTTATAAATGCAAAAGTTTGTGAGGATGGATGGATGTTTTTTATTCTTTCACGCAAAAACGACTAAACGGATGTGGAAGACATCGATGGCATACAGCTAGATACTTTGTATCCCGGTAGTACAATTCGGTGGGACAACACCAAACTCCACGCGAGAGCTGGTAACACTTAATTAAAATAACTGCTGGCAAATTAAGTGGCTCTGAGCAGTGGTAGCGGCTGTGTCATAGGTTGAACCCAGACAAGCACTTTACCTTGTGATAATTGTTCAATTCCCATTGCTCTCAAGATGGCAGAAACATCGAGAGGAAATTGGTCTGTCCCAAAACCGAATATTCGAAAATATGTGACAACCACAAACCCAAGCTATAGCTCCCGTGGTGTATTACGAATCTCGAGATCAAAAACCAGTCATCACCATCTAAAGCCTAGCCTTTTGCTCAAATCTGTTAGGGTCAGTTTCCAGTCTAACCGGATACAGCTGAATCAAAAGCCAGTAATCAGAATATTGTGAACCTGCCATTACTCCTCTAGGTCCTGATCTTCGATCCACCGATCATAGAATTGAAAGCTTTAACCGTGAAAGCTAAGATCATGGGTCCTCAAAGTGGTTCCTATTTCGGGGCAAGTCTCTGCTGCACAGACATCAATGGTGATGGGTTGGATGATCTTCTAGTGGGGGCACCAACCTATGTGAAGAACGATGGTGGTCTACCGTATGATCAAGGAGCTGTGTTTGTTTATTTGACAAAGGATGAGGTAAGTGAAATAACGTTGTAAACTAGCCTCACCTCGGATAGATTTACTTTCTTTATTCAGACCTTGATTCAGACAATGATAACGATCCAGCAATACACCAACGAGAGGGTTACTATGACGTCTTAAAGCAGGAGTAAATAGAGTGTGGGAAAGAGACAGAGCTATACAGGTCGCCTAGCACCATCTCTTTCCTACACTGGAATTGCTCCTGCTTTTAGACGTCATAGTAGGCCACCAGTTATACAAAGCTGGCAATTTTTTTTTTAATCAGTATAAAACCTCCAAGATTTTGAAAAGATGTATGTTACAATTTGTGATATTTACAGCTCCTCTATATCGTAGCAGTAAGGGCGATTTTCCCAATTGTTTCCTGATGTGCGGTTAACGTTAGTAATAACTGATTTATATTTGTTTTCAGGGTTCTAAGTTTGTTTTAGAAGGACATGGTCATGTGTCAGGTTCTGGTACTAATGGAGCATGGTTTGGAATCTCCATAGCTGATCTGGGTGACATTGATGGAGATGGTTTAAAAGGTAACGTTAAAATAACTATCATTCATAAACTAATTTTTCATTAGTGCTCTAAATATTGTGAAAATAAACTAACTCATGATCTGCCTAGCCTTTTCCCAAGTAAGTTGGGGTCGGCTTCGGAGCAACTGCCTATCTGACCTCCACAACGCAGTTACATAATGCATGCATAGTCAGCCTTTAAATTTCTCCTCTCCATGAGAGGGAATGGGCTATAATCCACCACGCGGGCCCAGTGCGGGTTGGTAGATGTCACATGTCTTCGAATTTTTGGTTCTAGGACATGCCGGTTTCCTCACGATGTTTTCCTTCACCGTTTTTGAGAGCAGTGGTGATGAAATAAATTACACAATGTAATGCGCCTGCCTGGGTTCGAACCCACGACTTACTGTTCGTAAGTCGGGGCCGCCGCCACTGGGCCACCGCTGCTCTCCTCACAACGCAGTTAGTACTGGGTAATACGATACCCCTTGGTAATAGGGTAATAGTGGTAGTCAGACTTAAAAAAAAACATTTACGACTTTTTATAAAATGAACTAACTAATATTATTAATCATGAGTTTGCATAAAATAAGCACAGTTCTTCATTTTCATCCTGCCTTTGTCATATTTCATAGTGTCCGCGGAAACTTTTTTATTTAATTTTTTTCCCTATACAATATTATTTATCATGCGGATTGCATCCATCTCTTATTTAGTCTCCCTTTTCATCTATGCACTTCATCCGTATTAAGTCATTCGTCATAGCGTACCTTCTGACTCACGTAAGTCGTTGGCACATCAAGATAATAATATACATAACCAGTATAACCTGACCTCGCTTTGTATGAGCTTCCCGTACTATGAGAGATCAGTTTAATTTGGTTTAGCATTGCTTGATTGGCCGCCGTGCGTACTTTCAAATTTTATGTATACGGTACATCGGTTTTTTAAACTTCCAAGTTCAGTAATACAGTCCACATGCTCATACAAAGCTAACATTTTTTTTAAAATTTTTGCATTTTTCTTTTGCAAATTGGCACATTTCTTCACAAAATTTTCATTTTACAGACATTGCCATAGGAGCTCCATGGGAAGACGATGGAATAGGGGCCGTGTACATTTATAAAGGAACATCAAAGGGATTGAACACAAATGATGTACAACGGATCCAACCTGAAGGTGGAAAAGGATTTGGGTGGTCCATAGCCAAAGGCGCCGATGTGGACCAAAATAATTGTAGTGGTACGTTAAATTTGATAAATATCGGTGCATCTACATTAGTAGATAAACCACAACATGAGTCTCTGAAAACGCCCAATGGCCGAGATATACCTAGGTACTTCCAAATTTCGCCAGGGTGTGAGCCAATCGCCATCGGCAAAAATCCAGTCTACGTGGCTACGGGTCCTAGAAAGGAGATTCTTGAAGGAAAGCCCAATAACACTTTGTTCAACCTGGGAACTTAGGACTTCATGCTCAACAGACCCGCTTGAGACCGTTAGGACCAAAAGGATAATTCGTCATAGATTGAAAGATTCAGTGACAGAGATAATACAATATCTCGGTGATCCTGGAAAATGTAAATCATATCACGATCAAAATTGGTTCATCATAAATTTCGTTTCAGATCTAGCTGTCGGGGCCCACAACAGCCAAACCTCATACCTTTACCGGTGTATACCAACAATGAAAGTGCACGCTAGTATCAATGTCCCTAATGCCATAAACCTGCCGCAGAACACCACATCGTTTGCAGCAATGTTCTGTGTGTCCGCTCCATCAATCAAATCTTGGCCATTTGTGGAAATAAGTAAGTTATCATTAGCATCGGAACCACCGTTCTCTTCATCATAATCTGCCTAGCCTTTCCCAACTATGTTAGGATCGGTTTCCAGTCTAACTGGATGCAGCTGAATACCAGTATTCTACATTGAGCGACTGTCTATCTGATCTCCACAACCCAGTCAGTAGTAGGTAATACGATACCCCTTAGTAAGACTGGTTGTCAGACTTTAGGGCCACTGACTACCTGTAACGACTGTCAAAGATGTACAAATGACAACCAAGACCAACAGGTTATCGTATTAACCTAGGCAACCCTATTATTTAACCACGAGCTATAATATCTTTATAATTTTTTTAGATATGATTGCTAAAATCGAAGTAGATCCTGAGTATAATTACAGAGCAATGCTCTCCAGCGATACTACGTACACCGTAAACGTGAAGCCTGGAAAAGAAATATGTGACGAGCAGTCTATTGAAGTGAATGTAAGTATACTTAATAGGTACCAAATAGACCTACCAAGTTTTCAAATAATTTGAATAATGAGATTTCGTACAAGCTGGTGGCTGGTAACAGTGATAGCTTAGCGGTAGCCGTTGGTCTAGTGGCCGCAAGCGCAACAACTGAACACGAGGTCCTGGGTTCGATTCCCAGGTCATGCAAAGATTTTCCATTAAGAATTTCTCAATAGCAGCCACGGAGCCTGGAATTGTGCCCAGTTGATGGCAATAGGCTCGTTCCTATTACATGGGACTTGAAACATAACTGGCAAAATGTGGGTGTACTAATTAGATACACCTCTTCCATTCTGGGATTACGATTGTGATGCTAAGCTAAACGAGAGTGGATAAACGCGCTAGAATTTATTGCGCTTATGGCTTCCGCCAGTTCAGATCAGGGTTTTCCTGTAGCTTAAAACAAGAGAATAAGCTCTCAATAACTGTCCTGATCTCCTGCATAAACTGCATTTCAATGTCCCCTAGAAATCAGTTAGATTTAATCCGCCTATCTCCATCCCTTTTTCCTCATTCTAATTAAAGGCAAAAATTATACTTAGGGTTCTCATGATTTACCACCAAAACTGCACGCACTCGCTTTTTTTAGCGCGCAGCGCTTTATTTTTGTTCCGTGTCATTAGTGCACAGAGAATCAAATATACATTAGTGTCTAACGCTGTCACAGTGTATATACTGCTTATTGTATCTTATTTTTATTTTTATAGTGCTTGTTGGTGATCCTGAAATTTCTACTACTTTTTCTGTTTGTACTCGTGAGGACCTGAATTGGCTCTGTGTTGCATATACAATTGTTTTTCATCTGTATAGAGCTGTTCGTTCTCCTATTTATAAATAAATGAATAAAGGTACCGAATTTTGATGCGCTGATCTCTTTTCAGCCGGCTGCCGACTTATCGAAGCCGATTGCTTTAATATTTCATCTAGAACCGGAGGAACTAATGAATGGTAAGGAAACTAAATTGTTGCTAAGAGTCAATAAAAAAGATTAAACTAATTACAGTCCTTCCACAGTCATTTAACCTTTGAAAATAAACCAAGTAACCAATAGCAACCTACTTGTAATGTAAATAAAGATCACTTTGATTTGACAGTGATCCAAAATCAAAGGTCATCAAGGACTGTCAACTTTATGTTGGTAATCTTCACAATAACCCTCAAGTATAACAATAATTCAATTTACACAAATAAATAAAATTGAACTGTCTGTTTGTTTCAAAATATGTACCAGCTTTTTACTGAATGCATATTATATGAATGTATACAGTACTCATGACAATGTTTCCGGTTAAGCTCTGAAACAGCGGGACCGATTTTGACGGGACTTTTACTGGCAGATAGCTGATGTTATAAGGAGTAACTTGAACTTTTATTTTAGAAAAGATGATTAGGGTTCCGTGCAAAAAAATGAAAACCCTTGAAATTGTTAACAATTTCACGCGGACGAATGTCGCGGGTCTCAGCTAGTCGAGAATATAACATTTACTTCTTATTCCAGATAATTCAACAACATTTTTAATGAACGCTGCAAGATTATCCGAAGCCTCCACTTTGAAGACTTCGTTCCTCATTCAGCTGGTGAGAGATTGTGGTGAAGACCTGATCTGTACTCCTTGGTTGCTCATGAGTTTGCAAGCCATAGACAAGTGAGATAATTTTCATTTTGTTATGACTGAAATTGATATTTAACTTTAGTTTTAGTATTCATAAGAGCTAATACTCGGGTAATGGTTCTCATCGGAACTGTTTTTAAATGATTAATAGTTTGTTTCCTTTTCTGGGTTTTAATAGATGATAATTTAATTTACCATCAAAAACCTGTCACAAATCCTTCATACCGACATTCATCATTGCGATCTTCCTAGAACTGGTTCTCTATTAGATATATAGCAGTTTCTAATTAGATGCTATTCATAATTCAGGGATAAATTTAATTATTTGATAAAACATTCACAGAGCTGCACTGACATTTAAACAAAAAAAACAACTATCAATAAAATCCAGCAAAAAAGTAACATTATTTGCACACGAAGCATCCAATGGCCAAATTAAAACAAACACATAATTATATATAAAGTTGTAGGTTTTACAATCTTCTCTAAAGAGCAGCTAATTAAATTTAACGAGATGAATCTACTCACTTTTAAAACAAAATACCGTGCATACGATATCCACATCTGTTCACCACCCTTACTACGAGTACTATTGGTCGATTGGCCCACACAAAGAGAGTGCGCACCAATAGTAGAAAAACAAAAAAATATATATGCGACCATTTAACATTATCTTTTGTTTTACAAAAATACTCCGGCTCTGTTAATGATCACAGATGTTTGACCACCCTTTTCTGACTAATAGAAATAACACAAAAAAAGGACCAAGGAAGAGAAAGTTTTTAACTAAGCGCTTCTATAGCGGCCGAATGCTGCAAGCAAAAATAGTCCGTAAGATGATCAGATTCATTTTGGGCCAAAGTACCTTAAGCATTCAAGTAACACATTATTTCAGCCCTTACATACCCGGATCAAACACAACTTTAGGAGCAAAGCTAAGGATCCACAACATAGAAGAGCCAGCTTATGCTGCAAAAGTGAACATCTCCCTCCCGATGCCGCCCAAAAGGATCCCGAGTGCCTGTTCCCTTCAAGAATTGGACATGACCTGTGATCTTCCATCTCCACTGCTAAGAGGAGAAGCTGTTGAATGGGATATAGAACTAGACTACGATATGTACCACGATGTCAATGATACAGAAGATGATGACTTGAAAATAAGAGTGAAATTGACTGATGCACTGTATAGAAATATTACAAATGATGACGAGGTGGTTTTAGTTATTAAAATTGTACATATAACGAATTTTAGTGTTAGCGGGTAAGTTTCTTTAACCAAATTGGTACACGTAATTTTAGTTAGCTATCTAGAAGAAAATCCCTTACACCAATTGGAATTAGATAGCAAATAGTAGAACTCTACTTCTCTGGATGCGAGAAGGGAGAAACTTGGGGTGGCCTATGTTCAGCAGTGGCCGGTTTTGGACTAAAAGCTCGGGGAGGCCTATGTTCAGCAGTGGCCGTTTTTCGGCTAAAACGAAAGCTCGGGGAGGACTGTGTTCAGCAGTGGCCGTTTTTTGGCTAAAACAGTGATGATGATCAATAAAAATTCAAACAAATAAAAAAAACAATCAAACAAAATTATGAGCTCAATCTCTTAAGTAATTTGTTTTGGCCACTACTTATAATCATTACGAGCGGCGCCACCTGTTGGGTCAAAATCTATTCTGTATTTCAACGTGGAATCAATCATACCTATTCACAAAATTTCATTGAAATCGGTTCGGTGGTTTTGGAGATTAGCATGTACGAACATAGTGATAAGTGATACGTGATTTTTATTTGTAAAGAAGATTAATACCAGTAACTTCAATTCCGTAATTGCGTTTGAAACAACACATATTTTTTTTATTATCGCGTTATTGATGTAATAGCATATTGTACCTTATTTTAATGAGCGTTGTGTTTATTTTAGGAAAGCAATACTGAATGATACATTGCTGGTTTCAAGAGAAAACTTAGATGCTGGTGCAAACGTTACGTTCAAACATTATTTCCAAGTAAGTGGTCAATGGTTCTTGTTCATCTGAAGTTGTCGCTAGCGTTATTGTTGATTTTATTACAGAATAAGAGCTCAATTCCCGTACGGTTATAAACATCACGCTTATAATCTCTAAAAGAGGCACCTAAGGCAGAGGTATATCTAATAGTACAGTACACCCACATTTTGCCGGTTATCTTTAAGTCCCATGTAAGGAGTAGCCTATTTGTACCTGGATTTGAGCCCGGTTGATGGCAGGCAATCGGGCAAAAATCCAGACTCCGTAGCGGTTACTGATAAATTCCAGTTGGGAATAGCCCAGTATCACTCACCGACCAAGGAACCGAACTGTTGTTGCTGTGTTGCTCAGCAGTCGCGCTTGCGACTACAGACACACGAGGCAGCGTATGTTTGGATATTATTATTCTGTGTCCGGTACACGCCACCTATTTTTCGGACCAACCTATAAAATTGGCTTGGTCAGTGTATTACCTATTCACCACTACCCTCTCCTTGGGAAACTGCGGCTTAGACAAAGTAACATTCTGACAGTAGACTTATGAGCACTACCTACAATGAGGGCTATCATTTTTGAGCTCACTAGATGGCGCCACTGTCGCTTATGGTCATGTCAATAATTATATTTTATACTTTAAAGGACCAATAACTTCATAAAAAGTTTATTTTATTACGTATAACAACATAGTGTAAACTTCAGATCATTTATTTACAATATTCTCCCTAAAACTAGCAAGCATGAAACATTTAAAAATAATTTTACCTGCAAGTACTAACAAATAACATCTTAAGTTACTACTTAAAATCATCAAGTCATAATTAATTAGGAATAGCTTAATCTAGACCACAATTGTGAATATTAGTAAAAATACGTGATAAAAAAGCACGCAACGCGTGAACTTTCTATGACATCTGACATTTCGGTTCCCTCGCGCTACACTAGCGATATATGCGATGCGAGCTACGCGATATATACTGAAACAACGCTTTTGAGTTTGAACAATGACTGAAAGTTTTAAAGGAGATATAGACAACACAGTGATCAAAGTCATAGACAAAAGCTATAGAGATGGAACAAGTGTTGCCGCTACATGACAGTAGATTAGTTTACTTTGATACTAAATCACAATACGATAGCCCCTATTACTTTATGACGCTTCGCTTGCTTAAAAATATTTTAACATTTTTACAGATCACCAATCTTGGACCCTCAGATTCTTCGGCTACAGTTGTCTATATTAAAAAACCTGAAAAGGTTAGTACCTACTTATTAATACAACATACTAATATTATAAATACGAAAGTAACTCAGTTTATTAGTTACCTTTTCACGACTAAACTGTTGATCGAATGGTAATCAAATTTGGCAAGGAGATAGATTATAATTATCCTGGGGAAAGACATACGCGATCTTTTATATTCTCGCGCATACACTTACCACGCGAACGAAGTCTGGCAACAGCTAGTACAAACACTTACAACTCAATCTTGCTACTTATTATCTTTTTATTATAAGTCTATACAATGTGTAACAGAATAAACGCACAACCTCTTAAGGGGTCATTGTACTCATCATTATGAACAACTTTTACTATGGGACCAATCCCAAAATCGCGAAAAAAAAAACAGCTGTTCAGTACATTTTGTCGAATTATGCGCACAGAAATGTATAGGGCAGTCGACTTTTTTTTCGCGATTTCAGTGTTGGTCCCATAGTGAAAGTTATTCATAATTATGAGTACAATGACCCCGTAAGAGGTTGTGCGTTTATTCTGTTACACATTGTATACAATTTGTAAATAATGTACATGCGTCTAGTAAAAAATACATTTAATACTCGTTTGTTATCTTTCTTTTATAACTAATGTGAAAGTTAGTGAGGATGTTTGTTGCAATTTTTTTTTTCAGGTTAACTTTACTGCCAACATAAGTGGATGCGAACAACATGATGCTCATACATTGAAATGTGTCTGGTCAGTGCCGGCTAAGGTATCTCACCCAGTTTATGTATCACTGTTCATGGATCTCAGTAAAGAAGGTAATTAATGTATAGCAAACTTTTCTATTGTTGGACGCCTAGCCCTAATCAAAGCGATCAGACAAACACACACCCAACCATCGTGTTCATTTTGGCCGGTAATCCCGAACGCGTGGTCTTAGGGGTACACTAGCCAGTGATACTTCCATGCAATCGTAATAATGGCGATTACTCCACTGTTCGATGGTGTACGTTCAAATTAAAACAAATAATATTTTATTTATTTTGAACGTACACCATCAAACAGTGGAGTAATCGTCATACTACGTTCTATGGAAGTATGATCATTATCTAGCCCTGCATAGAAACAAAAAAGTAAAAAATCTTTTTTTTTTTTCAATTCTCATATAATTTTATATTTTTTTTTTACTTTTTGTTTCCATACAGGGCTTGATAATGATCATACTTCCATAGAACGTAGTATGACGATTACTCCACTGTTTGATGGTGTACGTTCAAAATAAATAAAATATTATTTGTCTCATCATTGTCTGCATATAGCCCTGTATGTTATCAGATATCATTTTTTTATTTTGAACTTAGACCATCAAACAGTGGAGTAATCGCCATAATTATATTGTATGGACATACGTTGTATCAGTATGGAAGTATGACCGGCTAGTGTACCTTTAATGAGTGACATATTAATATATTTAATAAATCACTCTTCATTTCAGACTACAGTCCATCATTTTGTTAGTATGATCGCATATATGCGAGATCGGTCACTTTGGTTATAACACAGAGAGCTCCTGTTTTCTAAGTTAACTTTTATTTTATTTATTTCGTTTTTATTTACAGGAAATTTTCTCAAAGAGAACACTACATACAACGCTACCACTTTTCTAACTGTGTTCGACAAAAATCGTCTGATGTAAGTTGTTAAGAATTTATATTTTGTTTTTATTTTTTTTATTTGTAGACTATTGGCATTACATCGACGAAAATTGGAGCCAGTGTATTCTGTACACCGCTAAACAAATGCGTAGGGAAATGAAGTAAAGTGCTTATCTACTTGGGTTCGAACTCCGACTAGAGTTTGAACCACAGAAAATTCCCAGTATCATCACCACCTGTTGGTAAAAAGTTGGTAAAAGGCTAGGCCCTTTTACCAACTACGTTGGGGCCGGCTTCCAGTCTAGCCGCTTGCAGCTGAATACCAGTATTTTACATGGAGCGACTGCCTATCTGACCTCCACAACCCATTTAAAAACTGGGTAATACCATACCCCTTCGTAAGACTGGTTGTCATACTTTCTGAGAAATTCCCAGTGTTAAACCCAATTACACTTCGCTCGACAGAGGATCGATCCCACGACCCATCCTGAAGATTAATAAAATAAAACTTTATTTCAGACCTTGATCCATATGATGTTAGTAATACACACTATTTATAATGCTTGCCAATAGGCCTACGAGGTAGATAATAATTGTTTTTTAATATTTCTAGCGAGTTACAAGTGATGACAACCCTGACCTTGGAACCTGAAAGTATTACCTGGAGGTTGATACTGATTTGTGTGCTTCTTGGCTTGTTGTTACTGGCTGTGATAGTAACTATATTGTATAAGGTAAGTTTGGAATCCAATAAATTGCCATCAATCGGTTTTGTTAAGAGGTATCGGGTAACTGGGTATTGTATGTAATTTTCACACTTTGGCTAGAATTCTCCTAAGCCTTTAGCAAGTTTAGTTGCTACAGACCTTTGCAACATACTTTACTTTCAATGTACCTTACCTTTGAATAATCATTTATATTTTTCCAACTATTTTGGGGTCGGCTTCCAGTCCAATCAGATGCAGCTTAATACCATTATTTTACATGGAGCGCTTGCCTATCTGACCTCCACAATCCAGTTGGTACTGGGTAATACGATACTCCTTGGTAAGACTAGTTGTCAGACTTTCGGGTCACTGACTACCTGTAAGGACTGTCAAAGATCTACAATTGATAGCCAGGAGGCCGACGCCAACGGCTTAACGTGCTTTCCGAGGCACGGAGGAAATTAGGTTTGTAATGGGTGGTCACCCGTCCACGGACTAACCCAGACAACCGTGGCTTAACCTAAAGATCGAGCTGAAGCGACTGTTATTATTTAGCCACTAGCTCAACTTTGAATCTGATTATGCAACACGAAGAAAATTGTAAACAGTCTAATATTTTTATCGCAATTTCTTGTTTAGCATGCCTTCAGTTATTTCAGTTTACACCTTGTTTGTATTAGGGGTTGTTTGAATTCACTTTCATCTCACTAATGCAATTATTTCTTCATCACAGCGAGGATTCTTCCAGAGGACAACACACAAAATGCTGCAGGAGCACAAAAACAGTCAACAGCGACTGGTTAAACTGAGCGACAGTTCCTCAGTACAGAACTTAGGTGACGAGGATGATGATATACCACTAGACGATTCTGATGACGAAACATTTAGATAAGAATTATTATTTTTAATACGACTGAGGTGTGAATATACAAGGTGTAACATAATGGCCGTGTACTATCAAAGGATCGCCGTTTGAATACATTACCATGAATGACATGGTACGCGATGGCGTATTCGCGCTACCGATCGCTTTGGTTGGGACGCGGGACTAATTAATTAAGGACAAGAAAGCACTAATGAATTTGAACTCTCTTTTGTACATTCAGGGTGTAACATGACCCTTAACGAAACCGTCAACTAAGCATTATGTACATCAAACTAAGTAACTTTACGCAAAAATTATTGCTGGGAAACGACTTTTTTTTTGGGGTGAATAATCACGTTTTACGGTAGAAGTCAATGTAACGCTCTCAAAACATTGTGCTGATGGATGAATTGTATAGTTAGGGGGTCGTGGAGGTATTCAGAGTAAATATCTTACGTTAATAACACGTATTTAAAAAAATAATAATTGAAAAGGTTGTAACTTTGACCCCCAATATCTTCGTAACTAGAAGGTTCCCAGGTATGGTTTGTTACACCGTTTATAACCGCACATCCGTGCTATCTACTTGTAATATGAAAGCCGCCCTTAGCACTCCCTTTCTAGATGGCGCTGTCAATACAAGAAGTTACCAAATAAAGTTATTCTCAATTGGTGCTTACCAAAAAAAAAAAAACAAAGAGGCTGTTATCATAGTATTAATTGTACAATAAGATGTTTTCGTATTTTTATATTTAGTTATAATAAATCATAAGTTTTTTTTTACATTTTATACATAATTTTAATAAATTATCTATGAAATATAAAATTTTGTTTTCAAAAGTATTATTATGTGTCCCGAATAAGTTTAATTAATTCGTGCTGTACTTATTAAAGTGTGGGTTTAACGAACGTCCTACACAGATAAATAAAAAACAACACAATAATGACTAATTATGCTTCATATGCTTGTCACACTTCCCTTTGTTTTGTCGTTGATAATATCCGATTATTAAATGTTTATGAATTAAACTCAATAATATAAAATAAACGACGATAGAGATTGCTTGGCATGCCTGTTTGTTTAGTCGCCTAGCTCTTTCAAACTACGCAAAAACATGATACGATTTTCACCATCATTTAAAAAAAATACCCTGGGACGTTTTACCGACTTACATGTCATAAAATATATCACAGGAATATCGCTCTTCTTCTTAGCTGTCAATGGCAATCTAAATTGCGTCGGCCCAGAATTGAGCTCCTAGTTTGGCGCTTTCGGTAGCGTCCATCAGTTCCTGTAGTGAACAAACGACACGACACGTAGGACACGATATTAAGTGCCATCAAGTTTGTGGAACAACACCACATTTACACTCCAGAGCAGAGTCATTAATGAATACCAATGTTTTCATATGTAACACATCAAAAATCATATCATTACATACATCATATCTATTGCTGTAAATTGGTTTTACAATAGTACATTGTTACCCTAGGGGTGAAAGTAACTTATTTATTCCCGAGACGGAGCTCGGGCGCCAATAGTTCGAGGGACTAAATAAGTCTTTAACCCGAGGTAAACACTGTGCCTTTCATTACGAATTTAAGGAACGTAAAAATAAAAACATGAATTAGCTAAAGAAAAAATGAGTGCATTTTATTTTACATAAATCAACAACTTCGGTGAGATATTTATTTAAAGTTTATGGTAAAATTAGAACAATTACTGTTGAGAACTGAAAACATTGGAATTTTTAGATTTAAATTCATCAGATTGCCTTTTGAGAAACGATGTTATTCTCTCGAAATCCTTTAAATGTTTATTGTGTTTAGCACTTATTGTTGTCTTTTACATAGAATAGGTACACGCTCCATAATGTTGAAAGTTTGTACAAGTAAGTGTTTGTTTTAATTTAGGTGGTAAAAGGTTTTCCACTACTGCTGTAGCCTCTTCCCTTATGAAATCAGACGTTAAATCCATATCTGAATCAGATGAACTCATTGTGTTAATACAAATCTCTGCTATACGGAGGTATAGACAAAACTCTACAACTCAAAAAACCAAATGAAAATCGGATTGCCGCTTTCCCTATTTTGTTTTTTTTTTTTTTTTTTGTGTTTGGCCAGCTATTCAGCCATTATTTTTCATTTTTATCACTGAAATAAATTGAAAATATTTTGCCAAAATCAATTAACAATCAATTATTTTAAAGAAATTGTTAAAACTAAATTTTAGTAAAGTAATTAAAAAAAAAAAAAGTATTCTTAATTTATATTATTTCAATATTTTACTTCGCGCTGTAATTGAGTGGCTGTATAGAAAGCTGGAACATGGGTCAATAGAAATGTGAAAATTGAACTAGTTAAGACAATTATTCGTAGGATTCGGTAGGCACAAAGTTGTTAGGTAGAAATAGCATGGTTCAGGACATATCTGCCGCTAGACGCGCCATACGAATATTTACATTATTTACACTTGAAAACACTAAAATATATTAGCACATAAATGAAATACCTTAATTTTAACTTTTTACGTACATATACCTTTCCTAATTACTTACACTCTAATAAAACAAAACTAAATGTGCAAACTCTATAATCTTATACATAAAACACAACATTAACATTAACCTTGGATATGATAAAAAAAAAACATAAAAAAGTGTATAACAATATCCAGTGTCTACCTATTTATATTTAATATCTTCAAGAAATTCTTTTACTGAGTAGAAAGTCTTGTTTTTAAAAAAATGAAGTGGTGACTCTGAGAAGAAACAGCCGAAACAAACTCAGAGCTCACTGTCTGTTTTAAAGCCCAGACATTGGCCAAGTCATTATGAAGCCCATGCAGATTAGTGCCTGAGATGGTGTTTGAAGACAGAACCACACATATTTTGGTAGATTGCACCCGAGCAAAGTAAGGTCACGTTTTTATTATTATAACTTTATTTAGGTAAAATTATAATGTAAAATTATAATGGTAATTAGGTTTAAGTGAGCTAAATTTGTTTCTATTCAACACAAACCAACCTTCTACTAAGAAAAGTATTTTTAGACTGCATGGGTAAACTGGAATCTCTACCCAACTTTTCCATCCAGTAGTTGATTTGCGCTGCTACCCAATTTATCAGTTCGGCACCAGTCCCATTAACACGGTTAAAGTTTCAGCGTTTTGAATTTAGAACACACTCGTGATCAATTTAACTTGAGCGAGGATTTCAAACATGTTTAATTTAATTTTAACGTGTATTTCTAGACTTGCAAAGTACCCAGTTAATTTTTCAGGCAACACTCATTGAAAACACGTTTAAATGATTTTTACTTCGTAATTAGTAAATTATCATTAAGGTGTTCTCTCAACAACGAACGCAGCTTCAACCCGCGTCAGCAATGCCGTTTAATCACAATGACAGCACGGACACGACCCCACACTAGGAATTTCTCTTGTATCATGGTTGCGTTTACAAACATTAAACTACATAGAAATACATACACAAATAGCCAGACCCGGAACAACTACCTATAGGCCATACAATTATACAGAGTGTAAAAAGTCCCTTAACGAAGACGTCAGCCAAGCATTATGCATCAAATTATGTAACTTTACCCAAAAATTATTGCTGAAAAACAACTTTTTTTTTTTGGCGTAAAAAAACACGTTTTACGGTAGCACTCAATGATACGGATTCAAAACATTGTGCTGATGGATGGATTGAATAGTGCAGGAGTCGTGGAGCTATGTAAAATCTTACATTATAAACATTTGTATTTAAAAAAGACTTTTGAAAAAGTTGGAACTTTGACCCCCAATATCTCCGTAACTAGAAGGTTCCTAGGTATGGTCGAGAACAAAAAAAATATCACAATGATGGGGAGAACAAGTGCCTTTTGGCTTCGTTAAGGGTCTTGTTACCTTTATTTGTTCCGTGCGGGGATCGAACCCGCGACACGCAGCGCAACAGCCAGTCGCCCAGCTACTGCGCCAACCATGCCGCCTCTCACAGAACAAGCCCAAGAAAAAGTCATCTGTCGTTCATCCTCTTACAGAAACTGACTCAGAAAATCACATTGCGATCGTTGTCGATGTCAGTAGAGCATTCAGGAGGCCTAAAATGGCCACTTTATCGGAATCATAATACGAATCACGTTAAAAATTTAATACTCTTAAAATGGACTTTGTGCTCTTAATACCATAAAGACCATTTTAAGAATTTTAAATTTTTAATGTGATTCATTTCATGATTCTGATAAAGCTTCCATTTTAGGCCCCCTGATGTGGTATTCAGATGTTTTTCTGCTAAATTAACATAAAATAACCTCATAACCTAAATTCCCTACTTTCTTATTTTTAATACATCATAAAAATGGCCTGAAAAGATAGTCCAGTAAAAAATATAAAACATTTGTGTAGATTATTAGAAACTGGAGGAAATTGCCCATACAAAGCACTTCGACCCTCATTATCACTCCCGCTCGTTAAGGGTGATAAAAGTAAAAAATACCTCTCATCAGTTCTTTGAACATATAATGAGTGCAATAATTCTTCTTTTTAAAATAGTTCAAGAAACTCGAAAGGTTTTATTATCCTGGTATTATCTCTTAGGTAGAAAAGATGTATCTTTTCTTCTTTAGGCGCAAAAGGTTGTTCCATTTTATATTTTGTTTAATGTGCTTTGATCGCTACACAATGCTTGCCGAAGTCGGTTCGTGGATAACGTAATAAACATATATTACATGCTGATGCCCGCGGCTTCGCTCGCGTTTTGGTCGAAAATGATCCGACGGGCACATGCCTATGGCACTCGGCGATAATGTAGCTTCCTATTAGTGAAAGACTTCAAAATCGGTTCAGTAGATCCAGAGATAAACCCCCTACAACCGCACAAACTCACAAACTTTACCTGTCTGTAATATTTAGTATAAATCCAGAGCACAGAGGGGCCATGCCTCAAAAGCATGTTAAACCGTTGAACCCTGTAATATCTTGATCTTTGATAGACATTACGTAACATTCGTTACTGACGATCGGTTTTCCAATAAAAGCTAGTCCGTCGACAAAAGCCTCCTCCAAAGATTGGGCTGTGTAGGCTAAATCTAATAGGCTATTGCTCCATGTAAAGAACTAGTATTGTTGAGCTCAGGGGGTCTAAAATCCAGGGTTGCGGGACTGTTCGAAACAGATACCGCGGCCCTGGAATACAAAGGGCAAAAGAAGGAACATGGATGTGTTTTAGTCAGTACAAGTCTGACACTCCCTTCCACTGCGCCCAGAGTGGGAGGGGGTCATTTGATGATTTCCGATCCGTAAAAAAAAAAAAAACAAAAAAAAGGGGTCTAAAATGAATCCTATTAGGATAATAATATGAATTTAGTAATAATTCGTTAAATGGTTACAAAGTGACAGTTGATCATATTAACTGCAGCGTCTGTTACCATTTTAAAAAAGTGGCCATTTTAGACCGGCTCCTTGTAATGCAAGAAGAACTGCCAAAAGTTAAAGTAATAGTCCTGTTCAGAAATATAAGTCCCCAAAGGTACGCGCGAATACCTTCATTTCGAGTTTCAGTACTATTAAGAGAATCTCAATTTCATCTCGCTACATCGGAAGAGGTAATCTGTACTTAATATAGCAAATGGGCCTGTTGAAGATAACAGCGATCTTACCGAAGCGTGAAGTTTGAGATAAGGGTCTGTTATCTGTTATTATATCAATCTCGAGAGAGTTTCATGATAACCTAATTGAGAAATTAGTAATTAATATTTTGCCAACTTAAAAGTCGTGAAATTTATTTATTTATTCACTGAAAGACAACGCGTTGCCACTGAGTTTAGAAACATACTATAATTTAGCACCCCAATGGGGAAAAGGTCTGTTTATGTATAACGGAGGTCGGCCCGAAAATGTTTTTTTTTTTAATGCTCCTCCAAAAAGTTTGTATTGGATTCCATAATAGAGAAGATTGCATTTTTTTTTTAAATTAAAATTTAATCATTTGAATAAGAAGGAGCAAAAATGTGTAAACAATCATTAACAAATCTCTAGAAATAAAAAAGTTATAAGATTAGAGTTGCGCTTGCAATAAGAAAAAGTGACCTCAGTTCAGCACATTACGTTTTTTTTTTCTTGTTATGTATGTGGGTAACGAAACAAACCCCAGAGAAGTTTACATTTTATTTCAGCACAAGACTGATTTAAAACGTCCAATACTGTGTATATTATTATGTATTTTTTTTATTTAGTTCGATTTTAATCAATATTTCTAAGTCATTAATTAGTGAAATAAAAAAAATACACTGATTATCTAGTTTTGATCTATATTTTAATTTATTTAGTGTTATCAACTAGAATTATATACATATTATAAGTGTTCTTCATTTTTGCAGAGGCGAAATCGTTAAGAAATAAAAGGTGCTTCAAGCTTGTCACAGCCTCAATAAATAAGCGACTTGATGTATTTTTCTGGTCTTCACAGACGCTGTTTCAGTCATGTCACGAGTAAATATCGAACAGAGACCACTCTTTATGTAATTTTGTGCGGATATGGACACAAAAGAGATCAAAGCGGATATTTGTATACGTGTAAAAGGTCCTCGGCTCTAAGTCAACATCGAAATGTGTGTATATCAGTGAAGCTCTGTTCCTGATTGGACGGTCTTAGGTACAGTCACGAGCAGTGATATGTTATTCTCAAAGCAACTTTTATAAGTGATTTCCGTCTACCGTATTGATTAAAGTTTTACATTTCGCGAACACAGTATTTACTATTACGAAATATGTGTTATCTAAATGTTGAATTTTGCTGAATGTATCATAATGTTACCGGACAATTCCGATTTCCGGCTGAACTAGTCTGTCGTAGGCCAAACTAGGGCAAAAAAACGATCATAGAGCACCCCGCCTAAATGGGTTACATTAGGTCACAACCAAACCAGCGCGAGCCGAGAAGAAGCGAAGAAGACATATAAAAATGGGTTAGAAAGGAGGTGATTCCTGAGAAGGCGACTAATTAATAGATAATATATGGAAACAAATGGAAAAAGAAGACATGCTGAGCCGACCCCAAATAAATTAATAAGGGCCCCATTATAGGCACGAGATGGATGGGAAGAGCGACCACCGGAAAAGTATCACGACAATGAAGGTTGTCGATGTCCCAAAGAAACAACTTAACTGTTTTTGGAACCCGCAACGAAACTAATCAGAAAAGAATAGCGGAGGAGTAGGCAAAACATAATTTTCACTTCCCTCCATATCAGCAGGAGATAGAACAAAACAAGATCCCATAGGCACTAAGGGAGGGTTTAAAATTGACGTTTACTTTATCTAATATCGCTATCGCTACATAGTATAAAACAAAGTCACTTTCCGCTGTCTGTCCCTATGTATGCTTAGATCTTTTAAACTTTGCAACGGATTTTGATGCGGTTTTTTTTAATAGATAGAGTGATTCAAGAGGAAGGTTTATATGTAAACAATTTGCACCCGTGCGAAGCCGGGGAGGGTCGCTAGTATTAAATAATTTGAGGATGTCTGGGAGTTTGTTTCTCTGTCACGCAAAAAATACTGACCGGATTTGGATGAAATTTGGCACATAGATAGTTTATAACCTGGATTAAAACATAGAATACTTTTTATTCCGGTCGTACGATCCTGTGGGATAATTACCGAACTATACGTGGGCGAACCCGCGGGCATAACCTAGTCATTAATATGAATGGGTCTTGAGTTATGAATGTATGACATTTGATTCCAAAATATAGGTATGAATTATTAATTCGTTGTTGTTGGTATGAGACTTGGACTCTGACAGAATTCTACTCTTATGCCAAGGCCTCATATGGAACAATACATCGCGAGTGGCCTCCATTGTAGCGGTCCCATTGTATTTTTAGAACAAGTTCCCTTTTGTGACCGAGTAATACACAATACTGTGGTTTGTTTTTTTTTTTTAGTGACTATTTATTTGTATAGGCTGTGCAGGCACTTTGTTTTTGAAAACCTGTATTTTGAGCTGTTTTAGGCACAGTGAACGGTATAGCCCCGTTTTTTTCAGGCTTTTACATGTTGTGTCAGTGTCTTTTAAATTAAAAGAGAAAAATAGCCTCTTTTTTTAAATATGCTTCACAGTGGCTTTAGACAAAGATTAAGTATGAGTTTTCGGTATAAAAAATAAATAAATAAATATCGCTGGACATTACACACAGCGCCATCTAGGTGCCACACTAAGCAACGAGTCTTGTGTCGTGGACAAAAGTTGACAAAAGTTGTCGTTCTGCAAAAAAAAATGAATTGATCTAAATCTAAATCCAAATCCTTACATAGGCCACATAATGGAACGTTTCCAATAGGTAGGCTTATTGGAAACGGTCGTCTAGTCGAGGACGTAAATGAATGTGCGGAAATTGTCAAAATGAAAGACACTGCCATTTGCTATTGGTGTATGTGTTCATCACTATCATCATTTCAGCCGAAAGACGTCTACTGCTGGTCATAGGCTTCCCCCAAGTGTTGCCACATTGACAGGTCCCGTATGTCTCGCATCCAGCGGATCCCCGCAACCTTCAGCAAGTCATCGGTCCACCTAGTGGGAGACCTTCCAACGCAATGTCTTCCGGTTCGTGGTCGCCACTCCAGAACGTTCGGCCCCATCGGCCATCCGTTTTGCGAGCAATGTACCCTGCCCACTCCCATTTAAGTTTGGCAATTCTTTAGGGTAGGTACGTCGGTAACCTTGGTTCTCTTGCCTTGATGTCTTCATTTCTGATTCAATTACGCAAGGAAACTCCGAGCATAGCCCTCTCTATTGACCTTTGGGTGATTTTAGGCTTTCTGATGAGGCCCATTTGATTGTAGCGACCACGTTTCGGTCTCGAATGTAATCAGTGGCAACACAAACTAGTCATAGACTTTCGTCTTGAACACTGCGGTAAGTTGGACGAGAAGATACCGCGCAACTTCCCGAACGCTGCCCAGCCGAGTCGTATTCGACGATTGACCTCTTTCTCGAAGGTAGACCTACCTAACTGGACCGTTTGTCCCAGGTAGACATAATCGTCTACAACTTTGAGTGTAGTCTCCGGTGTGTGTAACGCTATTATTATGCCGCTGTATTGAAGCACCACACGGCCTTTAGCCATAACAAAAGCTGAGATTGTGCATAAATTTCTTTGAGACGAACGCTAAGATTGGTGCTATTGGGAGAGAAGGAACTGGAATTAACAATAATGTACAGGATCCTTTTGAATGTATGGGATCTTTTGATTAAACTATACATTTCTTAAACTGTCTTCGCCTGTAAGGGCATAAAATACAAAAGACTTACATAAAAGTCCAAACAACATGGCATTGATACAATTGGCATTTTTGAAATGAGCAAAATCAAAGCACATAGCTCTTCTGCAAATCTCGCAATCGAAGTAAGGTTTGCTGTAAGATAACCCACTTCTGGGTTAAGCTCGCCATTGTACGTAAGCTATATTACTGCAGTTTGGATGTATGTATTATTTTTATTTTGTGCGCAATAAAGATTATGGATGCTAAAATACAAATCTCTAAGCCTTTTCCCAACTATTGATATTACTCAAGATGCGCCTGGCATACTATGTATTACATCGTCACTCGTATATGCAGATATGATTTAAATTTAATTTTCTAATAGCAGTGATAGCCTAGTGGTATGACTGGTCTCGAGTTTGAACCCAAGGCACGCACCACTGATTTTTCAGATTCATGTGCATATTGTATAATTATCACTTGCTCCGGTGAAGGGAAAACACCGTGAGGAAACCAGCATGCCTTTTTTTTTTCTTTTGGGTAATCATCAAATAACTCCTCCTGCTCTGGGCTGAGCAGGAGGGAGTGTCAGACTTTTACTGACTAAAACCCATCAATGTTCCTTCTTTTGCCTTTTGTGTTCCAGGGCCGCGGTATCTCTTTCGAACAGTCCCGCAGCCCTGGTCCGTTTTTACCCTACGGAACCCTAAAAAAAGCCGTTTTCACACAGATAGGTAGGCATCGGTCCTTCCGGACCCCTTCCTGTTTGCTGACATCTCTTTGAGGCGCGCGTGGAACACTCTCGCGCCGTCGACACAGCCTGTCGTCATAAGACGGACGGACGGCGAGCTAGCCCATAGCTCGCCGTCCACAGGCAAACCAGCATGCCTGAGAGATATTTCTTGACGGCATGTAAAGTCAAATCAGGGGCCCATAGGCGGCCTAAAAACTTTGACACCAGGTTAGGAATTAACCACACGATAAAGAAAGAAAGAATGCAGATATTATTTATTTTAGTTGCTTAACACTACGTTAACTTAGATTAATAACTCAGTAGTGGTCGCAAGCGCGACTGCCAAACATGAGGTTCTGAGTTTGATTCTCAGGTCGGACAAAGTATTTGTCTATGAGAAATTTCTCAGTACCAGCCACGGTGTCTGGATTTGTGGCAGCTTGATGGCAATAGTGCTGCCCCCTATTACATGGGACTCATAAAAGACTGCGGAAATTACAATTCACAAAGATAACTGGCGTAATGTAAGTACTAGGAAAAAATCTATGTTACTAGTTAAGAGAAAATCTTCCAAGTACTAAAGGTATATTCAACAATATCCTCAGAAAAGTAAGAACAGAACAATTAATAATGACGTCGTAAATCCGCAATAACCGCGGACAGGTTCCGTCGAAGGCGGCTAAGCTGCGGATATTTACCGGCAGGCGCCCTGCTCTACTCGCAATTATGACAACGATAAATAAAAACTGGCTATCGTGGAAATAGTGAGAATCTGTCGACGTTTTGGATTCTAGTGAAATATTATGATTTTTTATGGTTGTTATGATTCACGGGGGTCGAACTAGGAATTGAGAGCAGCGGTGGCCCATTGCTGGCGGCCCATTCCCTCTTATAGAGACGAGGCGGTGTGTCATTGTGTGTGCATTGGGAACGAAAAATAGTTTTGCAAACCTTAGTTCCTGTGTAATATATCAAATGAAAGGGCTCGTTTTGAGGATCTCAAATATATTTTTGTTAATATTATTTTTTTTTTTTACTTTTGACTTTGGCATTGTACGGAACCTTCTCCACGCGTGTTGAACTCGCAATTGGCCGGTTTTTAGTAATAAGTCTGAATCTCTACAATAGATGGTCAAGTTCGAGTAAAAAATGTGTTATTAAATGTATTATTAATAAATAATTAATCAATTATAATTCATTTGTACATGCATGTCAATGGTAAATTATATAAAGGCTAGTAATGTCATATTATAAAATTTTGTAAATAATGTCAATGGTAATTAATCAATAACAATTTATTTTTACATAAAACAAATAGTAAATTACATGGTAAATATCCCGTGTTTAGTGTTAACGATGGTTTTAGCAAAAATAATATTTAATTACATTTCCCATCCTACATTTCCCATCCCACATCACCATACTTTTATTTTTTACTCCTTCAACAAACGCGAAAAGTATTTCACCAGAATCTGTCCAAACCGACGTCCAAAATTCAAACTATCAAGCTCTCCGACTACTGACAAATGACGTTTGCATATCAAGTGCATGTGAATCCGACGAGTATTTGTCGTCAGATTCCGTTTTGGCACAAATCTGTAGCTAGTAGCGACGTCGTTGGTTAGATAAGCGGTTGGCACGGAATTTAGATTCACATATGATCGATGTGTGAGGAAATATAATCTGTTTGTTTTGTAGGGTAAGTTAAATGAGAGCATGCCAGTAATCCTTGAAGGGTTAGGCAGAGATGTACATAATAGTACATCCACATTTTGCCAGTTATGCCTATTGCCATCAAACGGGCACAAATCTAGACTCCGTGGCTGCTACTGAGAAAATCCTGATGGAAAAACTCAATAACACTGTGCGTGACCCAGGAATCGAGCCCAGGACCTCATGTTGAATGAGTAGTAGTTGGTCAATTACGTTTGAGATCTAAACTTTTCATTCAAAGAGCAACAGGTACACAAGTTACATAAAATTACATCTATACAAATAAATAAAATAAAAATATCTGTTTGTAATATCAAAAATTATATCTTTTTACTGAATGCTTAAGAAAGTAGGTATGTACGGTAGGTACATAAAACAAAAAAGCAATATTTTTAATTTTTGTCTCTCTGCCTGTCTGTTTGTTCCGGCTTATCTCCAAAACAGCTGGACCGATTTTGACGAGACTTACTTACTGGCAGAGAGCTGATGTTAGGAGTAACTATAAATAAATAACAAATAAATCAATTTATTGACACACACAAGTTAGGATCAAACAAACAGAAACAATGATAATTAACAGAGTGCATAAGTAGAAGTAACCGTAAGCGTAAACCCGTAAAACCGTAAGTACAACATTGTTGTACTTTAATTATAAAATAAGGATGCATATTTCAATACCTACCGTGTTGCAACGATCGGAATGACACTGTCAGGGGGACTCAATTTGAGACAGGTTAATTCTGTAACCAGGAAAAAGGGTAGAAATGATTTCGTTGGGACTTCGGTACATCATCATCTGCCTAAAAACTCTGAAAAACATAGTGAGGAAACCAGCATGCCTGAGAGATATTTTTCGACGGCATGTGAAGCCAAGTCAGAGGCCCTTAGGCGACATAAAAACTCTGACACCAGATTAGGCACTAACCACACCAGAAACTGCCTAGCCTTTCCCCAACTATGTTGGGGTCGGCTCCCAGTCTAACCAGATGGAGCAGAATATCAGTATTTTACATAGAACAAATGTTTAGTTTTTTTTTAGGATGGGAAATCATCAAATAACTCCTCCCGCTCTGGGCTGAGCAGGAGGGAGCGTCAGACTTTTACTGACCCATCCATCTACCTTCTTTTGCCCTATGTGTTCCAGGGCCGCGGTATCTCTTTCGAAAAGTCCCGCAGCCCTGACAGGCATCGGTCCTTTCGGTCCCCTTCCTGTTTGCTGACATCTCTCTGAGGCGCGCGTGGAACACGAACGCGCCGTCGTCGACACGGCCGGCGGCCTGTCGTCATAAGACGGACGGGTGGCGAGCTAGCCCATAGCTCACCGATAACTCATACGATACCCCTTGGTAAGACTGGTTGTCAGACTTTCGAGCCACTGACTGGCTGTAACTAACGACTGTCAAAGATCTACAAATGACAGCCAGGACCAACGGCTTAACGTTTCTTTTTTAGAATAGTAAGGAAAAATAAATAAAGCTTTCCAGTCTTAATCTTTATTACTACTGTTCGCGACGAAGCGTCACCAACAAATCATAAGTGATAACTTAGAAAACAATTTAGTGAAGTGTATATAAAGTTAGCATACATAGTGTTTTAAATAGTACCTAGAATCTAGTTTGTGTAAAACCGTAAGTACAATCCATTTTGTAGCTTCGTTTGAGTGGGCAAATAGCCGAAATATAGTTTGTTTTTAATATATCCAGGTAGCCTAGGTTGAGACCTAGGCCTGGACCTAATTTTTGTAGTGTAAACCCTTAAAATAATCCACTTAACCGAGGTCGCAAGATGTTACGTACATAACTTTGATTATAAGATTATCGTTATTTTGTTTTATTTCCCCCTAATTTAAACGGGCCTGAAGCCCTGAAATACATAGGTGTGTCTATGTACATAGTAGATTACATAAAAGAAGTACATTGGTTACTTAACGCCACTTGTTACAAAACAATCGCTGTAACGCCTCCTGAAATACTGGCCTGTAAAGCTAAATAATAGTAGAATTTTGTTAAATATTTTCCTTTACACTGCAATAGTTTTTCAGTAGTTATAGATGCAATCGACGTCATGATTTCAGGAGACGGGCAATATTTTAAGGTTCACAACGATGACCTACATGACCTAGGTCACAGTCAGAACACTAGAAATAATCACTACTATGTACGCACGCGCAAGCAATATTTTCTACAAATAAAGATTAAATCAGGAAGCGATTAGCGGTCCTCGTTACGGTAAAGTTTCGCAGTACTTTAGTAACGCGCGCTCTCGGGCTAATCGTAGTCATCGGCAAGGAAGATATATCTCTCTCTCTTTCACTCTAAAGTACTCCTGAAGAATTACGCCAGTCGTTTCCTGAAAAGTTATGAAGACTTATAGCTGTTGATTTTATTTCATCGAAGCCTCATCCTAGTTACTCCCGTTCAGCATCATCGCCGTAGTTTCATGCAGTCAACTGAACCAACAGGTGTAGGACGTCAGCGCCGCTTGGACATTCTTCAACCTATAGCATCCAGCGATCACGCCCGTCCAGTACATCTGCTGGCCCTTCGAGCCGGACGGCTGCATTGAAGACTGCGAACATTCCTGAAACCTGAAGACTTATCGAAGCAACTGAAATCAACTATCAAGCATGCCGATAACAAGATCGCAAGGCAGGGCGCCTGAAGCATTCATGGTGGAGATGGGTAGTGCTACAGCCATTCGTCACCATCTACCCCCACGTTCACCATCCACCACCGAGGGCACCACCGAGCAGCGGCCGCGCCCCCCTTCCCCGAGGGGGGGTGAAGACTCGCCTGCGCCTAGGGCGTCCGAAGAAACAGAACAAGTGGAACAATCAGTGGCTGCCAGAACCAGGAAGGTTACCAGAACAGAAGAAGGAACTTCAGATAGAACAGTGAGACCGTCCGATAGAACATATAGCCGATCAGCCATGCCGATGACTACCCGGGGTGACGCCCGTACCGAACATAGCAAGCCGCCGTCGACTACGAATAGAACGACGCGGTCACATAGAAAAATTTCAAAAGCACGTGAAGACTTATTGAAGATTAAGTTGGAGCTTGCACAGTTAGCACTTCAGAGGGCCGAAGAAGATTCGGACAATGAATATTTAGAAGATAGAGACTCAAACAACGAGTACGTGCGTTCCTGGCTCGAAGAGGCACCCGAACCTGAGCCGCCGAAAGAGGACAACGCCGCCGAGGGGGACATAGTGAATAGATGCCGAGCGCAGCCGCCCCCCCCTGTGGACATCGAAGATACAGTGGACCTCCAAACGCAAGTACCTTTGTCGAATTCTAAAGTGAATGAAGTGAAGAACCACATCGCATCTACATCGAAACAAATAGAAGACATCAAGGGGGAAGATAAGCTCCGTCCATTTATAATGGAGCTCACGTCCGCAATAGCGTCGCTCGCCGACAAGAAAACAGAACATTGGACATCGAACCACCCCTCGGCGTCGAAGGTCATCATGACACTACCAAACTTCAGTGGAGCACACACAGAATGGCTGTCATTTCGAGCCATCTACGATACAACTCGAAGATATTTCAACGACGTTGAGAACACAGCAAGACTTAGAAGAAGCCTGCATGGACGGGCACTTGAGACGGTGAGCTCGGAGCTCATCGGGCACGCCAGACCAGATGACATCATGAAGGAGCTGGAGCTACAGTTCGGCCGACCAGATTCAATCGCTCAAGCCGAGACAGACAGACTGCGAGGACTACCGCGCTGCAGCGAATCACCCAAAGATATCTGCATGTTCGCAAGCCGAGTGAGAAGCGGTATCGTCACTCTGCGCGCGCTGAAGAAAGAACACTACCTGATGAACGCCGAGTTGATACGCACACTCACCGAGAAGCTGCCGAACTCTCTGCGTGTACAGTGGTACAGAACCTATACCGAGAAGTACCAGTCGCTGCCAGATCTCACACTCTTCAGCGAATTCGTCACCGAACAAGCTCACTTCTGCAGTGCCTTCGCTCCGCCCGAGAACATTAGCGCTGCCGACGCTTCAACAACCAGACGTGCCACGCAGAGAACTCACACAGCTGTAGAAAAACCGGTAATCAAGTGCCGTGTCTGTGAGAAAGAGGGACATTACGCGTCTGACTGCAAAAAGTTTAAAGAAGCATCAAGCGACAAGAAGTGGGAACTAGCGAAGAAACACAGCTTATGTTTTCGCTGCCTGAGAAGTCGTCGTTCCGGTCACACATGTAAACGCAAGAAGTGTGACATCAAGGGGTGCACAGCCACGCACCATCAGCTTCTTCACTATAACAAGAAGCCTGCTGCAGAGGAAGTCGATAAGCCCGACGTCCCGACACAGAAGACAGAGTCACAAGAAACGGTGGCCAGTTCCCGATCAACGTCGAGTCAAGCCTTCCTCAAGATAGTGCCGGTGCGGGTGATCGGACCGGCGGGAGAGGCTTCCACCTATGCTCTCCTAGACGATGGGTCAACTGTGTCACTCATCGACGAAGACATCGCGAAGCAAGTCGGGGCGGAGGGCCGCATCGACCCGCTGAAGATAGGTGCGATCGGTAACACCACGATCGACACTCCTTGTTCGCGGAGAATCACCGTGACACTCGCCAGCCAGCTGAAGAATAGGGTGCCATTCAAAGCGCGCACCATACCCAAGCTTCACCTCGCGTCACAAACAGTCACTCAAGAAGACGTCGCACACTGCGAGCACCTAGATGACCTCAGGCAACAACTCACATATGACGCTGGCGCACCGAAGATTCTCATCGGCCAAGACAACTGGCACCTGTTACTCGCCACCGAAGTCCGCAGAGGTCCGAAGCACCAGCCTGTCGCGTCACTTACTGCGATGGGTTGGACTCTTCACGGCGCGCACACCAGAACATTGGGCCAGAAGGTGCACTACGTCAACAGACTCACGGCGGCGAGCGACAACCTCGACCAACAGCTGCGAGAATTCTTCGCATTAGAATCATTGATCATCAACCCACGACGTCCGAACTCAGATCCTGAGAAGAAAGCAGAAGATATCTTGAATCGTCACACGAGACAGTTAGAAGATGGCCACATAGAAACAGCTCTACTGTGGAAAAATGAAAATATAGAAATGCCAGATAGCTACGGGACAGCGATGAAGAGGCTCGTCTCAATAGAAAAGAAGCTCGACAGCGACCCTGCGCTTCGAGATAGATATACAGAACAGATGGACTCTCTCATGAAGAAAGGGTACGCCGAAAAGGCACCCAAGTCCAGCACACCGGGCAGAACCTGGTACTTACCTCACTTCGACGTGTACAACCCGATGAAGCCCGAGAAGATTCGCATAGTACATGACGCCGCCGCCAAGTCAAGAGGGCTGTCACTCAACGACTACCTCCTGACGGGACCTGACCTGCTGCAGTCGCTGCCCGGCGTCATGATGAGATTTCGTCGACACCACATAGCCATCTCCGGTGACATAGCGGAGATGTTTATGCAGGTTAAAGTGCGAAGTGAAGACAGAGACGCACTCAGATACCTCTGGCGAGGTAATAGAAGAGAAGGGGCCCCTGAAGAGTATCGCATGACGTCCATCATATTCGGCGCAGCGAGCTCACCGTGCACGGCCATATTCGCGAAGAATTGGAACGCGAAACGACACTCTACAGAGCATCCAGAAGCCGTAGAAGCAATCATAGAAAACCACTACATGGATGATTATCTTGATAGTTACAAGACAATAGAAGAGGCGACGCGCATAGCAACAACAGTCAGAGATATACACAAACAGGCGCGCTTCGACCTCAGGAAATGGGTGTCAAACAGCACAGAAGTCATAGAAAATATAGAACCGTCACAAAGCCCTACTGAAGCTGTCAACATCGGCAGTACAGAAAACATAGAGAAGATACTCGGCCTGATATGGAGACCGAGCACAGACGAGCTGGGTTTCAACCTTACCCTTGCTCGCCTACCGAGTGGCGTATTAGAAAAGGAGGTGCCGACTAAGAGAGAGGCGCTGAAAATCGTCATGTCACTGTACGACCCGCTCGGCCTCGCTTCGCCAGTTACCATACGAGCCAAGCAGATACTGCAAGAAGCATGGAGGCGAGGTACAGACTGGGATCAGCGAATCGACCAAGACCTGGCGACACAGTGGAGAAGCTGGATAGTACACCTCGAGCGGCTCGGGAACATCAACATACCGCGATGTTACCCAGGTTATAGTGAGGCCGCCGAGATACAAGTCCATGTGTTCACCGACGCGAGCGAGATGGCATACGCAACGGCAGTCTACTGGCGAGCTACGACACCAAGCGGCGAGACACACGTCAGCCTCGTCATGGCAAAGGCGAAGGTGGCACCACTCAAGCTGCAATCGATACCACGTCTCGAGCTGCAGGCCGCGGTGATGGGAACCCGCGTGGCCACGGCTGTGATACGTGAACACCGACTCAAGCCCACCTCGACCACGTACTGGTCGGACAGCAAGACCGTACTCACATGGGTCAGAAGAGGAGCGCGAGTATACAAGCCTTTCGTCGCTCATCGCATAGCCGCCATCGAAGAGAACAGTAAAGTCGAAGATTGGCGATGGGTACCTACAAAAGTAAACATCGCCGACGCCGCTACGCGTGACGTGCCACACCACTTTGACTCGAAACATGAGTGGTATTGTGGCCCGAAATTCCTGTATGAAGTACCGTCGTTATGGCCATCAGAGAAACCTCCAATCGCAGAGCAAACAGGAGAAGAAAGGACGCTCATCACCGTCGAAGAAAGTGAAAGTCGACAGCTCTCAGAAATCATTCCCGATCCGACAAGATTCTCCAGATGGGAACGATTGCTTCGTGCGACGGCGAACGTTCTACGCTTCGTATCTCTATGTCGCAAGCCGTCGGAGAGAACGTTCTACAAAAGAACGAAAAAGAACACAGAAAAAGATCCAGACTGGAGGAAACAGAAAAAATCGATAACGCCTGCAACAAAACTAATAGCAAAGACGCCAGACTCAATAATAATAGGCGCCGAGTTTCTACGGAAGGCTGAACACATACTCGTGCAAGTCGTACAACAACAGACATTCGCTAAGGAAATAGCGAGTCCACGAAACAACAAATCGATAGATAGAGATAGCAGACTGCGACCGCTGCAAATAGAAGTCGAAGACGACGTCATACGTTTAAGGAGCCGCATAGCCGCGACCTGCGAGATAACTCAAGACGTCAAACGACCGCCGATATTGCACGGCGATCACCGCATCACCCAGTTATACATTGACTGGACACATCGCAGTCTACAACACAGTGGGACAGAACTCACAATCAACGAGGTGCGACAACATTACTGGGTCATCAAGCTGCGACCCACGGTAAAGATGGTGGTGACACGCTGCCTGCAGTGTCGCATTCGCAAGGCGCGAGCTCCCGTGCCTGCGACCGGTGACCACCCGAGAACGCGCCTAGCACATCATCAGAGGCCGTTCACCTACACTGGGCTTGACTACTTCGGCCCACTGTCCGTCACCGTTGGCCGTCAACATCAGAAGAGATATGTGGCGCTGTTCACGTGCCTCACAACCAGGGCCGTACACCTCGAGATTGCCGCCAGCCTCAGCGCAGACTCCGCAATACTAGCGCTGCGCCGATTCGCCGCCCGTCGCGGCTGTCCCACCGAAATACACTCTGACAACGGTACCAACATGCATGGTGCTGACAAGGAGCTCCGAGACGCCTTCAGAGAGGAAGCCAATCGCCGAGGCATCGTGTGGCGCTTCATCACGCCCTCCGCACCATTCATGGGGGGCGCCTGGGAGCGCCTCGTTCGCTGCGTGAAGTCCGCACTGTACACCGTACTCACTGAAAAGCACCCACAAGAAGAGGTGTTGTCCACACTGTTGTGTGAGGCAGAGTACACAGTAAACAGCCGACCGCTGACACACGTCTCCGTGGACAGCGAAGACGACGAGTCGATCACACCGAATCACTTCTTACTCGGTGGGTCGGCCAGACTACCAACACCCGGCGTGTTCACCGAGCACGACATAGATAGCAAGAAACTCTGGCGACGCTCACAGATACTCGCCGACATGTTTTGGCGTCGCTGGGTACGAGAGTACCTGCCGGAGCTGCAAAACCGGCGGGAGCCGCACGGCCGGGGGCCTGGCCTACAGGTCGGCGACGCCGTCCTGATCGCCGACGGCCAGCTGCCTCGCAACACATGGCCGCGAGGCCGTATAGTCGCCGTGTTCCCCGGGGCGGACGGAGAAGTCCGGACAGCTGAGGTGCGCACTGCCTGCGGCACCTTGAAGCGTCCGGTGAAGAAGCTCGTCCCACTACCGAAGTAAGCCTGGAAGCGAGGCGTCGAGACGGCGAGCATCGCGGCGGCGGGCGCCGCGACTACGGTCGTCGCTCACCGGGGTGATGCAGCGCCGCGCCGACGTCGCACCGAGTCGTCACAGCACTGCACGGCGGGAGAGATGTTCGCGACGAAGCGTCACCAACAAATCATAAGTGATAACTTAGAAAACAATTTAGTGAAGTGTATATAAAGTTAGCATACATAGTGTTTTTAAATAGTACCTAGAATCCAGTTTGTGTAAAACCGTAAGTACAATCCATTTTGTAGCTTCGTTTGAGTGGGCAAATAGCCGAAATATAGTTTGTTTTTAATATATCCAGGTAGCCTAGGTTGAGACCTAGGCCTGGACCTAATTTTTGTAGTGTAAACCCTTAAAATAATCCACTTAACCGAGGTCGCAAGATGTTACGTACATAACTTTTGATTATAAGATTATCGTTATTTTGTTTTATTTCCCCCTAATTTAAACGGGCCTGAAGCCCTGAAATACATAGGTGTGTCTATGTACATAGTAGATTACATAAAAGAAGTACATTGGTTACTTAACGCCACTTGTTACAAAACAATCGCTGTAACGCCTCCTGAAATACTGGCCTGTAAAGCTAAATAATAGTAGAATTTTGTTAAATATTTTCCTTTACACTGCAATAGTTTTTCAGTAGTTATAGATGCAATCGACGTCATGATTTCAGGAGACGGGCAATATTTTAAGGTTCACAACGATGACCTACATGACCTAGGTCACAGTCAGAACACTAGAAATAATCACTACTATGTACGCACGCGCAAGCAATATTTTCTACAAATAAAGATTAAATCAGGAAGCGATTAGCGGTCCTCGTTACGGTAAAGTTTCGCAGTACTTTAGTAACGCGCGCTCTCGGGCTAATCGTAGTCATCGGCAAGGAAGATATATCTCTCTCTCTTTCACTCTAAAGTACTCCTGAAGAATTACGCCAGTCGTTTCCTGAAAAGTTATGAAGACTTATAGCTGTTGATTTTATTTCATCGAAGCCTCATCCTAGTTACTCCCGTTCAGCATCATCGCCGTAGTTTCATGCAGTCAACTGAACCAACAGGTGTAGGACGTCAGCGCCGCTTGGACATTCTTCAACCTATAGCATCCAGCGATCACGCCCGTCCAGCACAACTACCGTTGACTTCGAAGCATCTTATTTTCTAATTGCACAGTTCTATATTTAAATCGTAGTTAAGTGCGTTTTATACGTTGTTATTAATTCTTGTTATTGCAGAATGGACCTAAATACGGCCCCCCAGTGTCGACATTGGTGGTAACTAATTATCCGTCATACGACCTCCTACTCTACATACGATTTGTTGTTTTGCTATTGTTTTTATCTTTTATTAAAAACTCATTACTCTTTCTTTAATGCGCCGTAGATGGGTAATTAAAACTATCATAGTGCTGCATCAAATTTTAATTGCTTTTAAATGTAATTTCACTTAATGTAGTGTCTGCAGAAGGGATAAATATTGATAAAAAAATATATATTGTGCTAAATAATAATTAAAAAAATAACTGTAGTACTCCTGGTGACTGTGTGTTCTTTAGTACTATGTAAAAGGAAGAATAAAACTGAAATAGTGCCACTGCAGTGCTTTTGGTGATAAAAGTGCATTTCGTTGGACTGTAACTGGTAAGTTACCTACAAAACTGATATAAACTAGCTAAGTACATAGGAAATCAGCGGAAGAAATCCTTCGTATTTTCAGCAGATTGAAATTGTCCAAAATGAGTTTTTGCTCCCTTGACACAATTTTATGTGGACTTTGTTTTTTAAACACACTTACACACACTTACATCCATTTTAGAAGATTAAAGTAGATTAGGTACTTTACGCCGTAAGAGGTGCGTGTCTTGAGATGAACTTGAGACCTATGATTTGGCACTCCGACGGTCACTCTACTAGGCTATCACTGCTACTGCCTTACCATACATTGAACTACCAACAGAAAAGAGCAGTTTGATATAAAAACAAAAGTCGTTACTTTTCGCTTCAATGAATTGAAGTATATTCGGAGCTAAAGGTAAGCCAAAAATCAACTATTATTTGATCAAAGCGAACTTTTTGTTAGAGATCAAATAGCTTTAGAAATTCAGAGTTTCGCTGTGTGATAAAAAATGTTCTTTAGCAGCTAACAGCCTGATTAGCGCTGAAATCCTGAAAGGCGACTACAGAAGTGACACAGTTTCTTGTAGGACGGCTTGCATAATATTCTCAGTGATTTCAACAAAAAGGCAAAAGGAACCGTTTGCAAAAGCTCTTTGTATGTAAGTGCTAGCTTTGTGTGTTTTTTGAGAAAAGTAGTGCAATAAAAATGAGAAACCTATTAGTTATACTTAATAATGAATAGGACAAAATGAAAGGAAGTCTCGCAATAATAATGCATATTCAACAATTACACACTTATAGATCAAATTAAATCAAAGTTTAAAGAATCATAGCAAATATATCAAATCGTAGTTATACTTTTATATCTTCTAAATATATAAAAATCGCGTTACGGTGTTTGTCGCACTCCTCTGAAACGTCTCGACCGATTTTTATGTTTTTTTTTGTATATTTCACACCGCTAGGTGGTTAGGGTGTCCTTAAATGGCAAGGGTCAGCTAGTAATTTATAGTAATCTGTCTAATCCGCTTTTGTCTTCGCTCTGATTAAAAGATTTAGGACCAGACTCACCAAAGCGGAGACGGGCGGAGCGAAGAAGAGACGTGCAGAAACCAACCAATCACATTACTTGAAATCTATTTATCGACTCTCGGCTCTCCTGTGATTGGTTGAATCTTGTACATCTCCTCTATTCTGCGCTTTGGTGGAGTCCGGGCCTAATCATAAACAATTCAAAGGAACTATAGTTACTTTCACATTTATGATATACAGGGTGTAACAAGATCCATAACGAAGCCGTCAACCAAGCATTATGTACATCAATCTAATAAAGTAACTTTACGCAAAAACACGTTTTACGGTACGACTCAATCTAATGCACTCAAAACATTTTGCTGATGGATGGATTGAATAGTACTAGGACGTGGAGGTGTTTAAAGTAAAAAAATTACATTAGACATGCCCCTAATATCTATCCGTAACTAGAAGGTTCCTAGGTACGGTCTAGAATAAAGAAATGATCGCAATGATGGGGAGAACAAGTGCCTTTCGGCTTCGTTAAGGGTCTTGTTACAGCCTTTATTAGTATGACCCCAACCTCGGTCATGGTCTCTGTTACCGCCTGCACCATCTATCGCCGGCCTGAGGAGACTTGTTGACGATCTGAAGCTGCCGCTGATGACCTGTTTGCGAGGGATTTCAGCCAACAAGCGCCGAGCGTGTAGGCCAATCAGCACGGAGCCTCTCCTACCAACTTCGTGCGGGAGGATTTTTTCGCAAGTCACGAACTGCACGCGGCCATATATTTTTTTTTCTCATATTTTTCTACATATCTCTCGTACTTGTCCAATAACGATTGTAATAAATATTCAACATTAAAACGTCTTATTGTAAGAACAATAAAGTACTTCATTGAAGAAGAAACCCTGAATCCCAAACAACTAACGGGAAGACGAGGCGGCAGCCGTCATCCTGACTCAAGCATCGAATAATTTACAGTCTCTTCATCAGCTGTCTGTCTATTACATTTTTACACCTTAACAGCTATTGGGCATATGAATGGACCATGACCTGAGTTGGGGTCATAAGACTCCTTTTATCGGGACAAAAACTATACTTCAACCTAATTGTAAATTGCTAAGGCTTGATAAATTTTCCCGTGGAATACTGTATGAAGGATGATATGGCAAGAAAGGAGGTGTCTGCTGAGATGACGAGTAATAGAGAAGTATGGAAGAAGAAGACATGCTGTGCCGACCACGAATAAATTGGGATATGCGCAGTACAATGATGATAATAAATTTACGACCTCAACACGGAATCCAATCCGGGTGCAAAAATTAGAATCCTCCTGCTAATAAATGCGAAAGTTTGTTAATATTTCACGTAAAAATGAACGGATCAAACTCAAACTCAAAGCATTTATTTCAATTAGACCATTACAGGCACTTTTGAATGTCAAACAAAAAAAAATAAAGCTAAGCTGCTGTCACAGTCACAAGGCATAATAACTTGAGAAAGTACTGTAGTTGCACATTCCAAAGCGTAGATCTCTATGGAGAAGAATGGGCAAGAAACTCCATGGACACTCTTTTTAATCAAAATATTGTTACAAAATCTTGGTTACATCATTCACGTTGAGATTATACATATAAGTGAAAACGATGTAGAAAGACGTGCACATTAAGAGCGCCCAGAGTAAAAGATTAAAATAATCAACACTTTCAAAAGAAAGTAATTAAAAAAAACCGCGGCAGCTAAGAGATGACCACTCCCAACTGACAGCGCACATGACATTCTCTCAGTCACCATTTAGATGAAATTTGGCACACGAACAGTTAACCTGGATTAACTCATTACTTTTTATACCGTTAGTATGATCCCGTGGCACAGTTATCGAACTTCACACGAGCGAAGCCGTTCGCTTATACTAGTATTTTTATAAACCCTGTTGGCATTCTTTCCCAACCGTTGTTAGCCCGACAAATGCATTTTGACGACGTTTGGTTGCTAACCCACAATTTTAGGGATTTCACGAGAGACGGCAAAAGGGATTCCACGGGTTTAAATTTTCATGCCTTAAAGTGATCTGTGGTTATTGTTTTAATGGCGTATTCGTGTTAACGTCTTTTGTTTCGTTACTTTTCCATTTATTTGTTGTTTTTTTTTTTTAAAGTGAGAAGGTTTTTCGACTCGTACAGCTATATAATGTGGAATAAGATATGTTGTGAACTTCAAATAGGATTTAAAAAGAAAGAGAGGTGTGTGGCACACTAGGAGCTGTCATAAATTTATTAAGGGAATGTGTCAGATTTCAGTCTGCAAGACAGGATTTACTTACAGTTCGAGATAAATATATGCGATGCTTGAATGTGTCATCATATTTTATCGCCACCTGACTCCGAAGCTGCTTATAGTTTAATTAAGTTTGTGTAATTATTATTACCTTTGATTAAATTGGGAGTGAGGAACCTGTACACACATCTCTGCTCCGGTATAGCCAGTATGCGTCTCCGCACAGCTTCGGTATCCACCACAGAACAGTAAAATGGATACACCCTCGCTCCTATACATCCTCTCCTCTCTGTTTCGCACATCTGCACACGTCTCCATTTTGGTAGCGTCCAGGTGGTCTACCATGACACCTTAAAGCAGGAGTAATTCCAGTGGGGGAACGAGATGGCGCTAGACGACCTGTATAGCTCTATCTCTTTCTCACACTGGAATTACTCCTGCTTTATGACGTCATAGTAACCTCCCAGGCCTTAACTGACTTCTAGTAAATGATCATTCAGCGCTCCGCTTGTAAAGAATAATCTCAAAAATGAAGTTAATGCATTACCTTTTTCTTATTTTTTTTTTAGGAGACGGCGTCTCGCAGTTCAGCCTCTGAGGCTGTGGCTACTGCTTAGCCGGTCTATCCCTGTGGCTATAAGCTAAGCGACCACTCGCTAAGGGCACCCCCTCTGGGGTACGAGCCTCGGCTTAGGGCGTCGCTGGGGAGGGCAGCAAGGGGACAGGCTGGATCTGATTTAGGGGCTGTTTTATTGCTACTGGCTCATGGCAAGGGTCGGGGGGAGGGTTTGAAACGGGACGTCGCGACGGACCACGGCGGCGGGGTCGGAATGACGGCGGTCTGTGTTTGTATTTTCTACGTGTGCTGGTTTCCCTACTGCTTTCCTGGAGGAGGGTGGTGGGGTCATCGGGGGTAAGAAGAACGTGCCGTGGACGGCGAAAGTTACTGATACGCGATGGCTCGTATCAGGCGGCCGACGCGATAAGGGGGTTACTGTGCTTGACAGCTGAGTCGAAGAAACGTTTTGAAAGACGTTTCATAAATTGCTGGGTGGTAGGCAATTTGAGATCTAAGTGAAGGCTTTCGTTGCGGAAATAAAAGGGAGCTCCAGTGATCTTACGGAGGAATCGGTTCTGCAAGGTCTGCACCCTATGGAGGTGGCGGGGGTGGGCATGGGCGAATACGACACAGGCATATGTCATAATCGGTCTGATGACTGCGGTATAGAGACGCAACTTGCACTTAACTGACAACTTGCTCTTATCCGTTAACATGTAGTGGAGTCTACCCATAGCAAAGGCCGCTCGGTTACGAGCTGCTCTTATATGCGACGCGAAGGTCAGGTGTTCATAGAGTATCACACACGATATTAATCTATTCCACCACTTTCGGTTATGTAAATCTAATTTTTACCAAATCAAACAAAATTCAACGACAAGAGTTTTTAGGCGACATCTGTACGTGGCTTTAAAAACCACTACTTAGGGCAGTGTGCTCTTTCGCTTGACATCACTATCATGTCATAGAACAGGTTCATCCCGCTCGGAATAGATGGCATAGAACACAACACTCACTGTTCAATAAATATTTGAATTTTGAAGACAGTTTATATCTCATACATTTAGATATTGATATTAAAATACTTGAACTAACTGTATAAAAGGTAAAATAAATTGCGTAAGTAATCTTTATGCTCGCAAATTGAGTTCAGGCTGAAGTTCAATAATTGTTTCATAGTTTTCAGGACAAAGGCACTAATTTCTTTCAAACAAATAAAAAAGAGGTTGCAGCTTTTAATTATAACATGTCTCATTGTGTCAGTATCCAGCGGCCCCTTAGTTCAAATGAACCAATAAATTGTCCCTTCAACAAAAGTTCAATAAGTCATGGCAGGCGATTAAAATAACCTTGGTGCAGATGCAATGAAGTAGTTGCCAACAAAAGTCGGAAGATACAACATCTTTGTATCAGATTTAACATCCACACAGCCAACTATTATTTGAAAGAACACCATAAAAATCAAGGCAGCTATGAAAATTCCGCCATTTTATTCCCGCTCAGTGCCAAACTAGGCTGTATGTGAAACTCCTTCGCGTTTTTAAAATCCTCGGCGCGATCGAGTGACATTCCAAATTCAAAAGTGGTTATTAAGAATTTTTGTTGTCAATTGTTTTTTTCTTTTGCTTATATTTTGGAGGGAAAAAGTGGTGAAAAGTAAATTTGTGTAGTTGAAACTTCAATCAGTCAAAATTAAGCAAATAAAAGGTGAGTTTGTTTTGATTTTACTTAAAATAATAATTATTGTTGTGGGTACGAGCATAAAAACTGTTAAACAAGATGTGCGTTTGTTATCAGTTACCAATCAATGCTGTTGCTATTAGACCAATCAAAATAAAATTATGATCGACATGTGTCATTGTGTGAGCATTCCTTCCAATGAAATTCTTATAAGTACCAGTATAGAAATATGGTGGTAACTGTGATACATACCTACTGTAATGTTTTCTATATGGAGAACCTTACAACCAACATAATCCTCTCATAATTATGCCAAACAACCACCCAAAGTGATGTAGAATATTATTATATAGGTAGCTAAAATTCTAGGTTCCTGATGAAAGCACTGTAATGCCAACTAAATCCTCATAGACCCCTAAAACCCCTCATTTATGTTAAAACCCTATCACATTCGGAAAATTCTAGTCACATTAGAAGATCAAACAGAATATTGATTACAATACTCGCGTATTACTGCTCTACTGCTGCAGGGCTAAGGATCCAATCGTACAAAGAAGGCATGACCATTGATCACGGTGGATTGGCGTTTTCAGGCTTATATTCATTTGTTAAAATGAGGAGGAGATCGTGGCTAAATACATAATAACTGCCGCACGGGTCGATCTGCAAGGTTAATTCGCGCTTGCCAAGGTTGGTCTGTGGATGGGTGACCATCATTACATACCTTTTTGATGTTTATGAGTTTCCTCCGTGCCTCGGAAAGCAGTTTAAGCCGTTGGTCCCGGCTATCATTTGTAGATCTTTGACAGTCGTTACAGGTAGTCAGTGACCCGAAAGTCTGACAACCAGTTTAACTAAGGGGTACCATATTACCCAGTACTAACTGGGTTTGTGGAGGTCAAAAACTGGTATTCAGCTGCATCCAGTAAGACTGGATGCCAACCCCAATAAAGTAGGGAAACGGCTCGGCAGATGATTCATTAAAATGTAAATAGCCTGACAAGCGATCAGTGATGCGATTTGGTTTTGTTTTATGCACAAGTGCGTAAAATAGTGATGTTTAGTGTCATGAACTGCAGCACCAACTTCGGTCAGAATTTGTCATTACTTATAATGAGCTGTATGCATGTAATAGTTTTCTTAACCTTGTTTACCTTTAATCATTCTGTAGCCTTCGAAATCATAGCCTGTTATCCTTAAATTTAAAATCAAAAGTCAAATCCAGTGCTAATTCCGTTAAATGAGTCATACTAAGAAAGTACCGCGTCACACTGCTAGGATACTGTAATAAAGATACATCATACAGTTCAAAACAGCTCGCAAGATTGAATAATTATGATAATATAAACTTGTTAACTTTGTGATCCTGAATCTGGCTTATACGTACCCAATATCTGTTTAACCAACACCACCTCATGGCTGAGTTTCTGACACTATTGTAACCACCGATCACGTCACGTCGTTATTTCCGCAGCCTTTTTTAAACCGCTTAGATTTCTGCTTTCCAAATCTTCCGTAGAAGCTACGGCAAGAAAATAACGATATGAGCTCATTAACACACTATTTTAATTGGTAGATGCTGATTCATCAAACGATTAAAATAGATATATCTAAATCTTCATTACCACAGCCTGAATTCAGCCACTGCTGGGTATACCTAGGCCTCTCTTTTCTTGTGCCAATCTCCATGGTCTTCTGCCAGGCTCATCCTCATCTAAAACTTAATAATCATGAATTAATCAAACTGAAAATAACGGCTTGACGTTCCCATAAAATAGAATATGTTGAGTAGGTGCAGATACAATAGTGTAAGACAAGATGATTTATCATTTACACGTGATTCGGTATGCTAAAATATGTCTTGGAATTGAGACAATTATTGCAATGGCTATAAATATTTATGTTTATTTATGCTATTTTGTCGATATTTATCATAGACGTCGACTGTCGAAGAAAGCCATCGTCATCTTCTTGTCATTGTCCTAAGATGTAACTTGGGGTAGCTGCAGCTCTTTTTTTTCTTCCGTTCTCTCCCATCGACCATTACGCTATTATTCAATAATTTATTTCATATAATTCCTCACACAATCCATCCATCTTTTCTTTGGTCTTCACTACCTCCTTATCCATCTTCGTTTATATTCATCACTGTCATAGCCACATGTCTTTCACATCACCAAGAGACTGAGTAAAACCAGACCGCCTGAGAGATATTTCTTGACGGCATGTGAAGCCAAGTCAGCGGCGTCATAAAAACTCTACCACCGGGTGAGGCCCTATCCACACGGTAAAGAAAGGAAGACCAAGACACTCTAAGACAAACGTAATTTTTTTTTCGGATGGGAAGTCATCAAATAACCCCTCCCGCTCTGGGCTGAGCAGGAGGTAGTGTCAGACTTTTACTGACTAAAACCCATCCATGTTCCTTCCTTTGCCCTTTGTGTTCCAGGGCCGCGGTATCTCTTTCGAACAGTCCCGTAACCCTGGCAGGCATCGGCCCTTGCGGACCCCTTCCTGTTGCTGACATCTCTTTGAGGCGCGCGTGGAACACGAACGCGCCATCGACACGGCCTGTCGTCATAAGACGGATGGACGGCGAGTAAGCCTCATTATATATATTCGAGTATTACTCACCGTCCACAGGCCCGAAGACAAACGATTGCCTTTCAACTTTTCTATCACTAGTGCCACGAGCTCAACGAAAAATTTGTTAAAAGCGTACACGTAGCAAAGTTAATAGCTGACTTGATTGTCAAGGGTCCGCTTCAAAATATGGAGGCCCATCTGCTTCTGTTTGCTTTTACAGTACATCTTCCTATATTATTCTGTTTTGGCCCATTAAGGCGAAGTCCCTTAAAGATTTAAATCTTAACGTACTACTACTTAGACTATGTCGGTTAAATATTGATATCTATGTTCATTGACATACGAAATTTGGCAAACATGTAGTTTATAACCTAGATTAACACATACGATTTCTTCCTGGTAGCTTAGACCAACAAGTTGGTTTGAGCCTGGTAGTACGATCGCGTAGGACAATTACTGAATTCCAAGCAGGTGAAGCCGCGGGCATAATCTAGTTTAATTGTAATCTAAAACATAATAATTTATACATACACGTGATTAACCTAATAATAAAACTTCCTATTGTTTCCACACTGTTATGGCATTCAAATATTAACATAGTATTATCAGTTCGTGCTTGTCAGTGTTGCATAAATATATTGAGACTGCCAAGCTGAGACGTTTCTATTATACTTGTATTAGAAATGTGACGGAAGAGTATTGTAAAATTGAAAATATCAGGACGGAGAAAGTACCAGGGATAAGATTTTTGTGAGAACAGTAAGTTTCATTTTCGTGTGAGAGTCATTAAGAAATTTCTGTACATTTGAAGGCATATGAGCATCTGGTAGCAATATAAGATAATCAGTATTTAAAGCCCGTACCATAAAAGGGTTACCCTGAAGATGTACCATCACAAAACTGCTAGAACTCCGGTCCCTAGTCCCGATAAACTAGCCAATCCTAGCTATTGACACAAAATAATAGCTCTTACCTGTCACCACTTTGTCTTTTTTCTGTATGACGATTGAAGCCAAATTGATAATCATACTGTCATTGATATGCAATTAATATCATTCTCCTGCCCTTATCCCAACTTATTTGTGGTCGCCGCAGCATGTCTTCTTCTTCCATACTTCTCTATTACTCGTCATCTCAGCAGTCACCTCCTTTTTAGTTATATCATCCTACAAACAGTCCATCCATCGTTTCTTTGGTCTTCCTCTACTCTTATAGCCATTTTCATTCAACATTTTCCTCACCATATTTTCATCATTCCTCCGCGTCATATGTCCATATCACGATAACCGCTTACCACACAACTTTTCAGTCACCGGCGCCACTTTCAGACTTCCTCTTATGTACTCATTCCTTATTTTATCCATTCGCGTTACACCACATCATTGGATTATAGATTTTAGAATTAAAGAAGGTTAGAATGCAGACTGTCATCTGTCAAATCTTGCTCATCAGTCACTCAAAATCATTCAAATCGGAGTGGAAATTATAGAATAAGATCATTGATCTTGTAATGAGTGTTTCACTCGTAGAGTGTTTCGTCTATTATTGGCACATACATGTTGGCACGTGTTCACAATAATAGCTGGGTATAAAGCTGCGTCCAATTTTTCATTTAAAGGTGGACACTGACCGAGAGTATCTTGTGCAACTGTTTGATTTCGAGCAGTATAAATTAGAAAAGGTTACTAATTGAGGCCCTTAAACTTGTCAATTATAACGAATTGGTCTTAAACAAAAGCTCAATGATATCCATACAGGCCAAACGAAATATTAGTCAACGGAAAGTACGCAAAAGATTTTGATTCCGTTGTGAAATTGCAAAATATGCGTAAAAACGGTCATATCTTTTGAACGTGTTGACTTTACAAGTTTGATTTTTCACAGCTGAAAGAAACCGTAGACCTGATTATCCTAATCCAAACTAATATTATAAATGCGTAAGTAAGTTTGTTTGTTACCTTTTCTAACTTAAACCTTTGAACCGATCATCCTGAAATTTTGTCAAAAAGGGTCTTGACAGGCAGACATTCAGCTTACGATCCATGACATCCTTTGGATCCCATGGATCCTTTAGATCCATGACATGTTGATGCATTTCATCTTTACTATATTTGTTTGTGAGGTTGCAGGGGGTAATCTCTAGATTCACAGAACCGATTTTGAAAATTCTTTCACTAATAGGTAGCTACATTATCCCCGAGTGCCATAGGCTGATTTACAACGTGCCCGTGGGATAATTTCCGACCAAAACGCGAGCGAATCCGCGGGCAACAGCTAGTAATTACTAAATAGGCTTGCGTTTGGTCGCAGTGAACGATGATGCGGCCTAGGCTAGGGTACACCACGCTTGCCTAGAAGAAACCGATTCACTCGAACTTTGAAGAGATCTATATTATAATGATCGGGAAACAGAGACGCCGGCAGTAAATTCCATGTATCTCGAACAACTCAACTTGAGGCATCACTGATTACGTGCAGTGTGCAATGTTTATTACTGTGCGTTGATCATAAGACGTATCATTCGCAATAACAATTGAGTATTGATCATGACACATGCGCCAAGACATTGCACTCGATGTTATGACCGGGAAGCGTACTCGTAGGGTAAGCGCATATTACAAACTCATCGGGCCACAGGGTATCGTATTTTTATGCAAGAAGTGTTGTAGGGATAGGTGTAATTGAGTAGACGGATTGATGATAATAACTCATAATTATTTATTAGCGAACCATTCAATATATAGACTTAGGCTACTTACACATACAGACGTAGGCATGAGACCCACACTACAGTGTGATGCAGCCCGCCGGCTGTCCATACAAAATGTAGGAGTTTGCTGTCATCTTTCTAACCTTTTTCTCCATGCCATTGTACGATACTCTCTATCAGTGTACGCCTTAATGGGAGTGCAGAGCTAGATCCGCAATTTGAGTAGGTATACCTGTTCGATCGAACGATGAATGGTATCTCTGCATTTCTATTCCCTTTTTGGTATGAAAGAAAGATATACATAGTATAGATACCATTTTTGGCCCCAACTCCAACAGTGAACGAAGTCGGCCGAAGTTTTTAACTGTTGCCAATTTACCATGCATTAAAGCATAAAAATCTATAATACCATCGCACGTTTGGTAAGATCTTATAGATATACCCATTTTCCGTCCATCTGTTTAGTTTCATTTAAGAAATGCTTTGACTTGAGCTTGGGGACCAGCCAATTTGATGATTTTGGCTCTATGTCTAGAGGTGTTTTGTAACTTCTTAAAGATATCTGCACATAATATTCTTCTTTATTGCCACTTGAAACATCTCTTTATAACTTGCCAGTTAGAGCCCAAAACTTTGCACTTATTGTTTGCACATATTTTTAAATTGCCTGATTTTTTCATACAGTCGTGACTGACGGTACGAGCAGATTGCTGACAGACTCCAGACATAGGCTACTAACAGTTACCGTTTACTCGGTACATTAAACCGTCAGTCTGGTATTCAAAGCCGTGTTCGCAATTCGTCCCTACCGCTATGTCACGTTTCCTGTAACCAAAAACAACGTTTTTCATTATGAAATGAACAATAAATCAATATAAATCTATAACCAGAACCGATTTATTACTATGTACTTACATAAAACTGTAAGTACGCTTGGCATAACGCACAAGTTATAAAACTTTCAAAGTAAATGATTTATGACGTTATGCGGTTGCGATGGGCAATGAAAATGACATCACTTAAATAAGTAGGATTGTTATTTATTGGCTCAGTAATCAGACTGACTGGGAACTCACCTGCTTTTGTTCTTCGATGATGATCGAACGATGTGTTTCATTGATAAATTTAAATTTTTTTTGAATACTTAATCGTCTTTAGGAGTCTTTATTTGTTCCCGGTTGATGGCTATAGCCTCGCCCCCTTTTACATGGCTCTTAAACATAACTGACGAAATGTGGGTGTACTATTAGGTACACCTCTGCCTAACCCTTCGCGAATTACAAGCGTGATCATAAGTTACGTCTCACAATAATAGTGATACCCAAGATTAATGAATTCTCTTAAAATGTCTTAATGACCTAGAATAAAAACTGAATCAGAAGAGCATTTGGTTGTAAGTGTGCAAACGTATTTCCCACTGAGCTAATGCCTTCGACCGATTATGCTTATTGCTACCGATGGAACTAGAACTGCAGTTAGGAAGCCATATATTTCTTGAAGGATTTCGATAAAAACCGCGTTTGCTACTGTAGTTTCAGTCTCGGTGGTATTAATGGCTTTTAACAAAGAATTAGTCCCGAAGTGGTGACAGTTTACTGTAATGTCTTAATTCATTGCCACATTACATTCCTATTAGCGGCTTTTTAGGGTTCCGTAGCCGAATGGCTAAAAACAGAACCCTTATAGATTCGTCATGTCTGTCTGTCTGTCCGTGAATGTCACAGCCACTTTATTCCGAAACTATAAGGACTAAACAGTTGAAACTTAGTAGGTAGATGTACTCTGTAAACAGCTTTACGATTTTTAAACAAAAAAAAATATATAATAAATAATAAATAAATAAATATATCGCTGGACATTACACACAGCGCCATCTGGGTGCCACACTAAGCAACGAGGCTTGTGTCGTGGACACCAGATAGTTGATAGATACATAGATACTTTTTGTTTGTAAATACATACTTATTATACATATGTAAACATCCATGACTCGGAAACAAATGTCCATGCTCATCACACAAACATTTGCTCCTACCGGGATTCGAACCCGGAACCCTAAGAACGTAAGGCAGCCTCACTACCGCTGCGCCATTCGGGTCGTCAAAATATTATATATATTAAAGTGGCGCTCCCCATACATGAAACAGAAACAAACAAAAAATTTTGCTTAAAACCTATACGTGCGGGGTGTCCACAGATAGGTCTTTAAAAATTACATGGAGGTTCCCAGCACCATTTTTTTTCAAAGTCAATCGTTTGAAAGATCGACACTTCCAAATTGGTAAAAACTGAGAAAAAAGTAAGAGGAGGAAAATTCTGAAAAAAATTAGAATTATAGAACGTAAATAAAACTTTCAACCAAAATTGGATTGAATAAGATTTGATGTTTAGTTTTTGAGTTATGGGATTTTTTCATCAAAATGCATCAGTAACTTTGTTTTTCAATAACATACTATGAAAAACAAATTTAGTTTTGTTGTTGAATGTAAAGCAATACAACACATGAATTAATATTTTTATTATACTGTTTGGTGCTACAGAATCCTATGTCTCTTTGTTTCTTTAACTTTCCGTAATTAAGATTGAATGCTGTAATAATGTGGGTATCCACATTACATCGGAAGTTATTTGTTATGTAAAACAAAACACCTTGTTTTAAAATACATACTACTTACCTACACATTTTTAGGGTTCCGTTGGCAAATTGCAAAAACGGAACCCTTATAGATTCGTTCAATTCGTCTGTCTATCTGCATATCACTGCACAGAGTAGGTGTAGGGAACGCTAGAAAAAAGTGATGAAATTAAGAAAAAAAAAGGGAGGCCCTCCATACATGTAACTGAGGTTTGAAAAAAGATATTTCTACGTTTACAACTGTTTGGGGTGTCTATTGACAGCTCTTGAAAAATGATATTTAAGTTCCCAGAATACTTTTTCCTTCAAGTCAATGGTTGATGACATATTCACTTTTTCCTATAATTTCTGAGTTAAGACAGTAATTTTTTGTGAAACTGCAACAGAAGTTTATTTTTTATTAATAAAAAACTATGGAACTAAATACTATGAAAAACAAATTTAGTTTTTCGGTTGAGTGTAAATGGACACAATTAATTTTGGTTTATTTTAATTTTATATTGTTTGGGGCTACAGAATCCTTTGAGCTCGAGTCCGACTCGCACTTTACCGATTTTTGTTTAATAATAAATGCTACAAGGCTAAGGTGTCATTGAAAATAAATTAAACACTTGATTGCCCCTTAATTATTATTTTCATTCATATCGCGCTCGCCAGTAGTTATCGTCCATGTGTGAAATCGGTTTTACAACTGACTGAAGCCTTTTATATTCGATCTGAGGAAATTTTACGTTTGTGAGGTATGATGTACTTATTTATCCATTGACACATGTCCACCTCGGGGCTAGATAATAACAGTAGTCTGTCCGAGGTCTGTCCGTGGATGTGTGACCACCCATTATTAAAGGGTGTGACAAGACCCTTAACGGAGCCGAAAGGCACTTGTTGTCCACATCATTACGATCATTTTTTTTCTTTTAGAGCGTACCAGGGAACCTACTAGTTACGGAGATTTTGGGGTCAAAGTTCCAAGTTTTAAACAAGTTTTTTTTTTTATACTTACATGTTTCTAATGTAAGATTTTTACTGTAAACACTTCCACGACCCCCCATACTATTCAATCCATCCATCAGCCCAATGTTTTGAGTCCGTTACATTGAGTTCTACCGTAAAACGTGATTTGTCACCCCAGAAAAGTGCAGTCATTTCCCAGCAATTATTTTTGCGTAAACTAACTTAGTTTGATGTACCATAATACTTGGTTGAGGGCTTCGTTAAGGGCCTTGTTACACCCTGTATACCGAGTTTCCTCAATGCCTCAGAAAGAACGTTAAGCCGTTGGTCCCGGCTATCATATAAAGGTCTTTGACAGACGTTCCGAGTTCTCTGAAGCCTGAAAGTCTGACAACCAGTCTTACCAAAGGGTCGGTCATATCCGGGCATAGTGTTATTGGGTTTTTCTATTTAGAATTTCTCAGCAGCAGCTACGGAGTCTGGATTTGTGCGGTTGATGGCAATAGACTCGCTTCCTGATAGTTGAGACTTAAAATAAAATTGGCGAAATGTGCGTGTGCTTTTTAAGTTACACTTTTGTCTAACCCTTCCTTCGGGAATTAGAGGCGTGATTCGTCCGCAAACCCTTCTTTGTCTATTAGTGCAGAACGCAGAAACGGTTCTATGTTTTTCAAATCGTAGTCTTTGCATGTTCAATTCAATTTAACATTACAAAAAATAAGTATCCAACTTGTACAATTTTATTTCAAGTTCAACCACCAAATGGCTTGATAGCACGTTGGTACTTTAGTAAAGGCAGAGTCACAGATTCTAATAGTCGTGACCTATTTACCCAAAGGAAATACTTACTACTAATATGTGATGTGTGTGTGAATCCTGATGATCTTTATAAATGCTTTGAGGTGATTCCGGAAAAAACATGATATATATGGCTTCCTGGATAAACGAGAAACATAATTATTAAGATACCGACCAAAACGCGAGCGAGGCCGCGGGAAACAGCTAGTGTTATATATAATGCATTAGGTACCGAATTAGCTATCATTATCCACCTGTCATTTACTAAATTAGAGCCTGAATTAACTCCTGCATAATATATTACTTAAGTGTGGTAGTTCTAGGAACTGACCGATATTAACTGACCGAAAGAAACGAAACTTAACTTACTTGTTAGTCTCTTAACGCCTTTAAACGGCTTAAGCCCGACTCGTCACTGTTCTGACTGGTCAGCAATTTTTTCCATACAAGAAGTCCCGAAAACATATTGCGAAAGCCCAAAAGTCTGGCAATCAGTCTTACCAAGGGGTATCGTGTTACTCGGTAAATGAATTGTGGAGGTCATCTATTTGGTAGCTCCATATCTTCTACTGTTATTCAGTTGTATTTGGTTGAAACGCATGCGACTAAAGGAGTAACGGACATGAATGTTGATGTACGGACAGGGAGAGGAATGTCAAAGAAAAAATGGGTGGATTGTGTGAGGAATGGTATGAAAGAGAAAGGAGTAAATGATGCCGTGACGTCTGACACGGGAAAATGGAAGAAGAAAACATGTTGCACCGACCCCAAGTAGAAAGGCCAGGTAGATGCTGATGAGTTGCATTTGGTTAGACTGGAAGCCGACACTACTAAAATAGTTGGGAAAAGATTAGGTATTTGTGATGAATGCTTTATAACAAAAATATGATCTAAGAAAGACTAGGTTATGTTAGAAATTAATTTATTATGGCAGTTGAGACAACTGATAGTCGCCTGTGTCCTGCTGTTCCCCGCTAGATTTTTTTCTTGCAGTATGATAATATGTGTTCGTCTGTATTTTTAAATTGGTTTATATTTTGGTCTGAGAAAGTACCTAAGTAAACGTCTTCTAGGAGCTTATTCCCCGCTCCAATTGTTCGGTTGCTTAAAAAGTGTTTGTGAGGGTTATTGTTTGAGAAGTTGGTATAAAGCTTAAGGTGATATTCCTGTTTTCTTTTTTATATCTAGGATGAAAATGCACCTGGATATTTCTAGTAATACGCTGTCTATAGGTGGTGATGTAACCGCTAATCAAACTAAACAGACAGCTTGCCAACAATCACACGAAAAAAAAACAATGTGAAACAAACAATCTTGATGCTTATTATATTGATAAATAACTTATCAGTTCTTCTGGCCAATATTTACCTACTTTCAAAATAGAACAAAAACATTGTTTTGTGATAAACTGATAACAAAAAAATCAGCGGCCTTATCAACGCTGTAACTATGTATGATTAAGAATTAGTGGATTATTTAATTACCTGTAATAGATTGTGATAATTCTGAAATTACAGTTTTGTTAAGGTAGTAATACACTAGTACAAGTGCATTTCCGAAATGCATTTCCTTACAAACAAAATAAAATCGCTCAACCAAATTACGGTCGGACATATTGACATGAAAGTTGGAGTTGCGCGTGTCCCTCCCATTTTCTCTTAACCCATTAAATATAATTAAATAACAAACGCCCACAATACCTTTGTGAAACGATAATGCCCACAATTTAATAATCTATTTACAGAAACTTAATATAACTAAGTGAATGGAAGTGCAATCGATGGTTGCGCGCGCAGCCGTCAACATGGCTTCTTGCGTCGATTCCGGCAAAACGTCACTTTTTTACCTTTGGTGTCCATTGCCGCTCGCAAACATTTTGAAAGAGTAGAGCTTGGAGAAAGACAAGCAATGAAAGGTGAACGGATAGATGAAAACATGATTAAGCTCAAGTAGATTTTAGGTAGTGAGGGCCAAAGGAAATAACTGTGGGTTAGTGTAACACCCGACGTAGGGGTTCGCGCACCAAAAGACACTCCCTATACTGTTGTTTTTTTCCGTAAAATCAACCAAAATAATGTATAAATCGTCCTAAACAAAGAACCATATATTTATCTTTTAAATACGTAAAATTTGAATCACACGTAATTGATGTAGTAGTCACGCTCCACAACCATGCGATAAACAAATTAGCACTGACGTTTGATAACTTAAAACAACAAATAATTAATTAAAAGAACTGGGAGAAGTGATAGCAGAGTTACTAGACGAACCAGGTCCAAAGGATCTGGGCTGAAAAGTCCTATTTCACCTGTAATGGAGAAAGGTGATCGGTTTTCAGAATATTTGTTCGCGAAGATGGGCCCTGGAGATAGGGGGCCGAAGACCACCGAAGATCGGTCAGCTCAAGTCGAAAGAACTGGAGTTCGGAAGATTCTGGTCGAGAATGTGATGCTGGTGATTACTTTAGTTGGAGTCATCACTGGAATTGGTCTTGGTGAGTTGAAACTTTTTCTGTATATTAGTTTTGGACTTTTGGTGTAACTTAAGTAAGGTCTTCGATCAATTTTGATGTTATCGTGGATTATCATCTATGGAAAAGTAATAGTGTGAATGCAAGCCAAGTCAGATTATTGACACTTTGTTATTCGCCAGTTGCAATATTGAAAAATAGAACTACTAATTCAATTATAACAAACTCTATTTAATAAAAATATCATGTTCATTGGTTTTGTCAACACCGCCTTTAGAAAAACATGCTGCAAACATAATACAGAATGAACAGTTGCATCCGAAGACAAAGAAAAGGGGTTCCACGCGAATAACACCATATGGTTCTCTATAAAAATATTTTTATTGACAGTTAATGGATTAAGTTTCTGTCGAGCAAAACGATTAATTACTTTAAGTGATGGAAAATTACCAGTAAACTAGAAAGCACAAACTCTAAGTTGTTAATCCCTTTGAGTGCTGATATTGTTGTGTGTCAATCATACAAATACGAGTAGCTTACATTCATTTGAAGCCTTTTTCGAGTTATAATGCTCAGTAAAGGCTACTTTTAAATGAGTGATTTTTACATGCATGAGGAACAAGTGTGTGTGACTGGAATACAATACAGTACGCTCTTGTTTCACAGTACACACTCTTGTCCGAGTTTGATTCAGGAGAATTTATTGAACAACAACAACCGGTCTGAAGCAATTACTACACATACTCGGCTTTCAATCGGCTCATGCGAATAGGCGTACTTTGTTCGGCATCTATACCTACCTACCACTGCTGAACAATGAACGGGTCGGCTCCAGCACAATTGAGGTTAAACCGAGCGGTTTTTATCTGAATATATTTCTACTTATATTAGTTATATTTGATATTTGATGTTGCCGGTTGCTGAAAAAAGCCGATCCGAGCTTTTGAGGAGCACCTTTGAAATTAGAATAATTAAAATGTATTTGCTCTTATAATACAGTAGCGAGCCGCCTGGTTTCACTCGTGTACAATGTTATACATATAAGCCTTCCCATTGAATCACTCTATCTATTTAAAAAACCGCATCAAAATCTGTAGCGTAGTTTTAAAGATCTAAGCATACATAAGGACAGACAGCGGGAAGCGACTTTCTTTTGTACTATTTATTGAAGTACTACCAGTTGCTATAATTGGTGGTTTATGCACAAACATATATTGGTATTTTAGGTTAAATATAATTTTACATTGTTGTATAATGCGAATTTAAGTGTAATATACAAAATATTTCAATAAGCTAGTTTAAAGTAAAATAATTATAAAATAAATAAAAAAAAACCTTGATACTTATTGCACATAAAACTGTACTTACCTATATATTAAAATAAAATTTTGTGTTGCAGAAATTCTTGTAAACTATAAAAACACTGTTCTAAAACATTTAAACAGAACTCCCATTTTAATATTTTAAAAATCTCCAATATTTCTAGATAATTTATTAAAAATAGAAACTATTTTTTTTGGGTCTAGTCCGATGGTCCTTTTGCATATTAGTTAGTAAAAAGTAAGAAGAAAGTAGTTTTAAACCACTACCTTAATGGAAAATGTAAACCATTTTAATCGACGCCAATATTTTTCTTCTAATATCTCCTTTCTTTTCCAGGTATTGGTCTCCGCCCCTACCACTTAGGCCCAGATGCGTTAATGATAATATCCTACCCTGGAGAACTCTTCATGCGGCTCCTCAAACTGATGATCCTGCCTTTAATAATCGCCAGTCTGATCGCTGGCTCAGCGAGTTTGAACGCAAAGATGAGCGGAAAGATAGCAGTGAGGACCTTGCTGTATTTTATACTGACTTCGATGTTTAACGCGTTTTTGGGACTGGTACTGGCGATGTTGATCCATCCCGGAGTGCCAGAGATTAAGCAGTTTGGGTCTTATATTGAGGGGAAGAGGGAGCATAGTATATTGGACAGCATTTTGGATATTGGCCGGTAAGTGTACCTATAATAAATAACAATTATGATACTATCTTTGTTACAACAATTCGAGGCGGAAGGTTTTTGCATAATGCTGACAGCGTTTGTAAAAACAAAACACTTTAGTCATCTAAATGCAATGGAGTAATTGATTAAAAGAATGAAGCAGACGGCAATACGGCTCGTAGAAAATGGACGATCTGGGCAAAACCACCGACCAGTGGTCTACATCGGCCTTGGATCGAAACAACTGGAAGTTACGTGGGCAGGCCTTTGCCCAACAATAAGATGATGCAGACCAACAGTATCAGGATCAGACGGCAATAATCACCATATTTGCAGATAGCTATAGTGATAGCAGAGAGATAGTGTTCGCAGATTCTTGTTGAACAAAAAGATGCTGTTAAACCTTTCTCTATACTAAATCCCTTTATTTTCCCTTTTCAAACAACTCAGGGTGGACAACACGTGGAAACACGCAACGATTCTTCATAAAAGCATATTAATAAATCCCCTGATACCGACCCATTATAGGGCGAATGTATTGGCCAAGCACACTCAATCAATATGATTGTTCACAGAAATATATTTCCGGACAACATAGTACAGGCCGCTTTCCAGCAAGCGCACACGGTGTACACTCAACCGCCTATCATTTTTGGGAAGAATATCAGCGATAATGACACTGTGCCTGCTATGGTGAGAGTTGTGGCATATAGGTAAGTTGCTAGCTCTATTTCTTGTACAGTTTTCTGTTTGTCGACTACTACATTAGTGATGTTGTCTTACATCAACGTCATCTATACAAATAGACAAGATTGAAGTATCTGTTTGTAATTTCAAAATAACAGTTTTCTAATGAATGTATATGAAAGTATATCTACCAATAGTATATCTAAAAAAAACTTTTTTTTTTCCGTGTCCTACTGTCTGTCTGTATGTCTGTTTCTCCGGCTAATCTCTGAAACGGCTGGACTGTGTACTAACACTACTCGATCCCATACTTTGATTTTATGTTTATTCTTCCTAACATTTTTCTACACGCTTGTACTCAAATTTGAAACTCGATAATATTTTTTTTACTTTAACAGCGGGTCCAATCTACCAAAGAAAAGAAAATATAAATATTAATTTAGTAAACTCATCCCGCGGGTCCCAAATGAGCGGGATCAGTTGACTAAAGAGGCACTGGCAGATAGCTGATGTTATAAGCAGTAACATAAGCTACTTTTATTGTAGAAAAAGGGTTCCGTGCAAAAAACTAAAATCTATGAAATTGTTTAGAAAATTAGATTCAAATAGGAAAGTAATATTTTTATGATAATTTCTCGCGGACGAAGGTCGCAGGCAACATCTAATAAGTAATAAACTCCTAGAGCAGTATTAGCTAATCTGATCTAGTCTCACACAGTTGTATAATAGAGACGATAGGTACTGAATAAGGTTTGAAGGACATAGAAATAATTTAGTCAGTTACTGAACTCACGACATACATTTTAAAATGAATTGTTTATGTTATGTTCATGACAATGCATAATCAGCCTATAATGTTCCCGCTGCTGGGACACATGGCCTTCTCTCTTCTCTTATGAGAGTGTATGGGATAAATCCACCACGCGGGCCCAGTGCGGGTTGATAGATGTCACATGTCGTCGAATTTTTGGTTAGAGGACATGCCGCATTCCTCACGATGTTTTCCTTCACCGTTTTTGAAAGCAGTAATGCGCAAAGTAATGCGCCTGCCTTGGTTCGAACCCACGACTAGTTCGACGACGAATAGTTCGTTCGTTAGTCGGGGCCGCCACCACTGGGCCACCGCTGCTCTCATGACAATGAAACAAAGCCGACTGACATAATTATTGTAATTAGTATTTAGATATAAAATCCTCATAGCTTAGACTTGGTGGCAAAATAACAACAGCCACTCGGTTCGATCTTCAGGTTAAGCCGCGCTTACCTAGGTTGGTCCGTGGATGGGTGACAAAACATGACATACCGAGTTCCCTGTGCCTCGGAAAGCACCTTAAGTGGTTGGTACCGGCTGTCACTCACCAAGCATTGCCAAAGGGTATTTTATTACCCTGTACTAACTGGGTTGTGGAGGTCAGATCTATGTAAAATACTGGTATTCAGCTGTATCCGGTTAAAATGAAAGCCGACCCCAACATATTTGGGAAAAGACGAGGCAGATGTTGACTTGTCTATGAAAACATTACCAGCATATTTTAGGTTTTAAACTTTGATAATAATAATATAATGTCTAGATGGAGCGTCGCCCTTCAATCAAAACAAAGAAAACGAGGCAACCATTTCAAACATGTGTGCGTGCGGCCGGTGCACAGAGACAATAGACGTACAGTCTAAACACTGTGCGTCTATGTCTCGGTGTGCGAACTTATAAGCTAACAGTCGGCTGATATTTTTTGACACGTTTGCGCACATTTGATTCTCCATCTAGACATTATATAATCAAAGGTTTTAAAGGACAGGCATTGTAGCAGAAGGTTTTTAAACGTTACTTAAAATGTTATACAATACAACTTAATGAGATACTAACGACACTTTTCATTTCTTCATTTCAGGTCAGGAACGAACACTTTAGGTTTAGTTTTCTTCTGCTTAGTCTTCGGCAGTCTCCTGGGAACGTTGGGAGCCAAGGGTCAGGTGGTGATAGACTTCTTCCAGGCGATCTTCGAGGTGATCATGAAGATGGTGACGGGGGTCATGTGGTTCACCCCCGTGGGGGTCAGCAGTGTGATCGCGGGGAAGATACTCGGGGTTAATGATGTGGGTGAGTGCTTATTCTATTTAATATGGGTCATTTTTGACAAGCGGCTTGTCTTAGCTTTAATTAAATCTACATTTTGCTTAGATTTCCAATCTATTTTTGTGAAAAATTATCTGTTACTGTGATACAATACTGCAATATACGTAATAAGTCGTCTCTGTTTGGTTAAAAATGTATGTAAGTACCATTCATACGAGTACGTACGTCTTTTGTGTGCACTAAATAAATAGTTTATGTATCTATCTACACAATTAGAAAATCAAAACAGATGCCTTAGCACGATCACACGGTGTAAACGTAACGTAAATACGTCGATATGTTAGGCGTTGCTACGTTGTATGGCAACACTTAGCCTCTGGCCAAGGTTAAAGCCAACCCTTGGATCACAGTAAGCGTCAACTAGGCGAAATTTCCTTAAAAAGGCTATGGAGCAATCGGACCACTTTCTACTTTTAGATTTTACCGTTCTAATTCATTACTTCTCCTGTTTCCAGGATCAGTGATGTCCCAACTGGCCTGGTTCATAGCCACGGTGGCCGTCGGAGTGTTCTTCTACCAGCTCATCGTGATGCAGATCATATACTTCCTGTTCCTCCGACGGAACCCTTACAAATTCTACTGGGGATTGTCGCATGCTATGCTCACGGCTTCTGCTACTGCTAGCACGTAAGTTTTGAAGTTCTTTACTGTATCATTACAAGCATAGTGTGTACGTGTAGCTACTTCAGGTTAAGCCGCGCTTGCCTAGGTTGGTCTGTGGATGAGTGATCACCCATTACATACCGACATTCCTTCGTGCCTCGGAAAGCCCGCTAAGCCGTTAGTCCCGGCTGTCATTTGTAGGTCTTTGACAGTCGTTACAGGTAGTCAGTTGCAGTGGTCCAAAAGTCTGACAACCAGTCCCATGGGGTATCGTATTACCCAGTACTAACTGGGTTGTCGAGGTCAGATAGGTAGTCGCTCCTTGTAAAATACTGGTAGTCAGCTGCATTCGGTTAGACTGGAAGCCGACCTCAACTTAATTGGGAAAAGGCTAGGCAGATTATAATAATTACAAACGTAGGTGCTTGATCCAACTTTCCGCAATGTATAGCGTCAGTAGACTTTTAGCCTATAATTTTTGAAATACCATCACGCCTGTAATCCCCGAAGGGATACCAGAGGTGTACCTAATAATATACCCACCCGGTTTTAAGTCCCATGATGGCAAGCGTATGGCCATCAACTAGTCCCAAATCCAGACTCCGTGGCTGCTACTGAAAACTCTGAAGAAACTCTTAATGATGAACTTTGAACATTCACTCATGGACACCATCACTGAGTGTCTAATACAAGGTGTAAATAGACCGTTCATGAAGCCGTCAACCAAGCATTCTGTAAATCAAACTAAGTAGCATTACGCAAAAATTATTGCTGGGAAACAACTTTTTTTTGGTGTGAAAAATCACGTTTTACGGTTGGACTTAATGTAACGCACTCAAAACATTGTGCTGATGGATGCATTCAATAGTACGGGGGTCGTGGAGGTGTTTAAAGTAAAGTTAAAAAAAAAATTGTATAAAAAAAAAAAAGTGAAAAAATTAGAAGTTTGATCCCCAATAATATCACCGTAATTAGAAGGTATGGTCTAGAACAAAAAAAATATTGCAGTGACGCAGAAAACAAGTGCCTTTCAGCTTCGTTAAGCGTATTTTTACACCCATTATGTTCGTTCAATACGGTTGAAATCGCGTGCAAAATCTAGTCAAATATAAATTAACAAAATAATTCTCACGATCAATTCAATAAACTAATTTTTATCCTCATCTTTTCCGTTGATTCCATGAATGGACTCCATTGCCTTTGATTGGACACAATAGACACTCAATCAAAACAATCAAGGTACACGCACGCACGCACATCTGATAATATACTTCAGTAATATTATGTAGCATGATTGACTTGCTTTCAATTCGTTTCATTGCGTAGGAAAGTAGGTAGTATTCAATATATATGTAAACTAGCCGTGCTCCACGGTTTCGCCCGGTTTTTTTTTTTGCTTGTCTCGTAAGAATATTAGCTTGATGTTAAATAGTCATTACGTTACTCAAAAATATTTTTATCAAATTCGAAACAACTCAAACTAGTTTGTAATTAGTAAACATAGATTTTAAATTTAAATATTTTAAACGGGGTTTGTTACTTAGTGAAACAGAATACATAAATCAACTGGTATGAAGAATAAATGAAGGATTATACTGGTGGATAAGAATAGTCGACACATAATCTTAGCCTCCTCCAACATTGGGGACACTAAGATCGCTTTAACATGCTCGGTTTTTTACGAGTGCAAATCTTTATGGTTGTCCTCCACCGTGGGTTGGGCGAAGGGGTCAGCCAGACTTTTATTGACTTAAACCACACGGTGTATCTCCTCGTCACTTCTGGCCACTCGCCTCTTGTGTCACCCCAGCAGTGACGGTTTGCTTGTGACTAACCCCGTCTCAGGTAATCCAGCTGCTCCTTGACCTGTCATTCTTATGAGCGCAAAAACACCATTCGATATCTACTCTGGCCTATGTGTTTTTAATTCGACCCAGCCCGACCCTAGCTGCCCTCCCTTCAATGACGCTCTAAGCCGAGGCCCGAACCCTACAGGGGGTGCCCTTAGTGATCGTTCATTTAATGAACGCCCTTAGTTTGTAAGCCCTGGCTGGGGGGGCCTTAAAGTAATTTTTGGCAGTCCAGTTAAGCAGTAAATACCTTCTAGAGTCGTTGTATTGCAAATGGTCATTTAAAACAAAAAAGGGCCTATGTGCTTCGACGGGGGACTTCTGTCACAAGCCCCTACTTAAAATCAGGCATCAAATAGACATTGTCTTCCCTGTAATTTCCAGTCATATACCATCAACGCATGATAAACATCATTAATCACCCCACAAACTTGATAAATTGGACAAGAAATCAATTATTATTATTGATTTATTTTGTCTGCGTGCTTAGTAATAACTTGACATCAAGCGATTATGGATAAGCATGTTATATAAATAAGAGAACCTTGAACAAGGTTACGCAAGGTCTTATAAACGACAGTTTGAAACAATTCTGCAGTTTCCTGATGCTAATAAATCTGAAACACGCAATGTGTTTGGTTTAGCGTGCTAGTCTATTTTAAGTCTCTATGGTTTTATCAATAACTTTGGGTAGAGTATGGAGTGGGGTCAAAACAAAAAAAACGATATGTTCGAAAGTTCATTTGTGGATTTCTAATTTTGAAAACCATCGTACTATGTACTGTCGTGTCTGTAATAATTTATTTATTTATAATATCAAAGTTTGCGCAAAAATTTAAATTGCATTTAAATTGCATCTATCTTTTCGAATGAATTAATCTATTCTTGAAAAATGCGTAAAGAAAAGTACTATATAATTTATTGAGTATAACTACTATGTACATTATATACAGACTACAAATAGAACTAAAATAATGCTAAAAAGAAGACTAAAACTAAGATCCTACATATTTTTTATATTTTTCGAAATGCAACGAATTTGATCGAGGCATAATTGCCACGACTTTTTTTTTCAGAGGTCTTTCTATAAAGTTACAAAGAATTATAATAAAACTTTAGATTCTTTCTTAGAACATTTCACGTGACAAAGAGGAATATTACGCCAATTAAGTGTTGTGAGATCTATTGTGATCGTAAAGCTTATTTCATTGCGGGATCAAAGACACATCAGACAAAACGTTTCTCTGAAACTCGTCAAGCTTAATTAAAAACTTGACGTGCCTCGACACTTTTCTGGTTTTAGCTACTTTTGATTCTTATTTCCTGCAAATAAGAATCAAATTTCAATGGCTGGCAAGAGTAGGTATGTTGGGTTCCCAACCAAAACCTTATGCAGTGTTAATAGAAAAAAAAAATATTGTTATTTGCGTGAATTAAGGTACAACATTGAGGTGACTAAGATAAAAAGTTTTACATATTCCGCTTACTAAAATTCAACATGCAAATATCTATATCGATACTAATATTATAAAGAGGTAAAATTTGTAACTTTGTATGTGGGGGGTAATCTCTGAATCTACTGAGCCGATTTTCAAAATTATTTCACTAATACGAAGCTACATTATCCCCGAGTGCCATAGGCTATATTTACAACGTACCCGTGGGACAATTTACGACCAAAACGCGAGCGAAGCCGCGGGCAATAGCTAGGTGTTATATAAAACTAAGCTAACAATGACAGTTTAGTTAAGCAACAGTAACAATTTCAACTTAAAAAATAATATTTATTATTTTGATTGATTAAGATTTTTTTATTTGTGAAAATAAAAATAAAATACAATCTCAATACATTTTTTGTTATTCACAAAAAACAACAATCAAAATATGTGGTAGGTTGGTGCGTCCAGTAAATCCATTAAGTACAGCTGGACTAAAAGGCTAAAAACTCATTATATCAAATAGATTAATATACAAAAAGCTTTACAATAAAATAATCCTCCTTTCCAGTGCAGCAGCTCTCCCAGTAACATTCCGAGCGATGGAAGGTCCCCTGCAGATCGACCCGCGCATCACTCGCTTCGTGCTGCCCATAGGCTGTAACATCAACATGGACGGCACGGCTCTGTTCCTGTCGGTCGCCAGCGTGTTCGTGTGCCAGATGAATAACATTCATCTTGGCTTCGCTCAGCTTGCTACTATTTTGTAAGTACTTCTTTCCTCTTCAACATCATCCCCTTTATTTATTTGTTTGGACATGTCTGCTATGCAGTTTGAACAAGTGGTAGTTCAAATAATACATAATTAATTTGATATGAACATTTAGCTCTGGGGAACTTTTTTTTTCTGATGGGAAATCATCAAATAACTCCTCCCGCTCTGGGCTGAGCAGGAGGGAGTGTCAGACTTTTACTGACTAAAACCCATCCACGTTCCTTCCTTTGCCCTTTGTGTTCCAGGGCCGCGGTTTCTCTTTCGAACAGTCCCGCAGCCCCGGCAGGAGTTCTGGGGACCTACCATCACCTATCATAGCATTATTATTTTGATCTTAATTCGGTGTTGGCAAGAGACGAAGCTAGATGTCTTGCATAGCTCTATCCCTTTTCCACACCGAAGTGGCATTCAAGTAATACTGCTGCGCGGGCCTGTGGACGGTGAGCTATGGGCTAGCTCGCCGTCCGTCCGTCTTATGACGACAGGCCGTGTCGACGGCGCGTTCGTGTTCCACGCGCGCCTCAAAGAGAGTCAGCAAACAGGAAGGGGTCCGTAAGGACCGACGCCTGCCAGGGTTGCGGGACTGTTCGAAAGAGATACCGCGGCCCTGGAACACAAAGGGCAAAGGAAGGAACATGGATGGGTTTTAGTCAGTAGAAGTCTGACACTCCCTCCTGCTCAGCCCAGAGCGGGAGGGGTCATTTGATGATTTCCCATCGATAAAAAAAAAAAAAAAGTAATACTGCTATGAGGGGTACAAGCCCTTGGTGGTATTCCCGAGCTCAGAGGGGTTATCAGCAATTATTACAATCAGCATGAAAACTTGATGGCCGAGAAAGTATGGCGTGATGAGAGAACGCTAATAATATTTTAGGGAATGTTTTATACAGGAGCCTTTCGAGCAGGAACCACTTCACTTCCCTAAAACTAACCATTGGATGTTCAGCAACGTTAGTATTCATCTCATCGTACGAAGCCTGAACCAAAACGACTTAAACATGCAAACCTTCTCGAAGATATTGAAAATTTTAGCTTTCCATCAGTCTTGCAAAATAGTCCATTGTAATATGTTGTACTTTATCTCTAATCCGTATCTTGGTAAATTCCAGTCTAACTTCAACTGCCGCTTCAGTATCGTCGGCATCAGTTCCGTCTGCGGCTATGGTCCTGCTACTGGTAGTGTTGGCTGCAGTGGACGCTCCCACACACGATGTGTCATTGTTATTTGCTGTTGATTGGCTTGTGTGAGTATTTTAACCATACGTTATTCTTTTGATATTGCTAGTTTTTACGCTTGTCTAAAAGAGGAGGCTTTATGTCGTTTCTGACTTTCGATGTCAATAACCTTCTAAATGCTCTCTATGTCTAGTTCATGTCTGTGAGCAGAACAAAGAACAAAATCGTAATCAGCTTGCAAGAGCTATCTGGGGCCTTAGTCTGCTATTGCAATAGTGTCAGAATGGTCTATAATTGATTTAATAACCCCTAGCCCACGGCGTATTGAAGGGCGTTGGAAACTCGTTAGACGTGCGTACAAAGGAAAATTCGTCTGCACGGGGCCTTATTAAATCAATGATAGACCATTCTGTCACTATTGCAATAGCAGACTAAGGCCCCTGGCCATTGTTCACTCAAACGTGTCAATGTTGGCAATTATGGCATTTTGTTTCAAGACTTAATAAATAACCTTTTTATGAGCTTTTATTTAACTTGTAATTAATGTATGTTTATTTCGATAAAATCTTGTACAACTGAATTTAAAAAAGAAGAATTCGATATAACACGTCACACTTAAATTTAAAAACTTGTTTAAAAATGGTTTTTTACTTTAAGTTTGTTTCCTCTCTATATAGATATCTTATAGTATTTTTTTATACTTTTAAATGTTTTTATAATAATAATAATAACGTATATTGTAACCAAAAAAAATAATAATAATTAAATCGCTTTTGAACTTAGATTTCTATAATGATTTCTGTAGTTAACAGTGACTTCAAATATCTTGTATGCACGTTCGCCAACCAAGCTATGCAAAACCAAATTAAGCTGATCTCTCATCGTACGGGGAGCTAATACAAAGTGAAGTCAGGTTATACTGGTTACGTATAGCTTGATGTGCCGCCGTGTGTACAAGGCATCTTTATTTCGTTTAACAGCTGTCTGTAGCAGCTCGCAGACTGGATTCGTGTCCGATTGATGGCAATAGGCTTGCCTGTAACTGGCCTAGCTATAATTATACTTACGCCTAATCTTAATATATTTTACGATGAAATGTTATTGAATGGTCCCTCTGTACGTGGCAGCGACCGCATCAGGACCACTAACAACATGTTGGGCGACTGCTACGCGGCGGCGGTGGTGGAACACTTGTCCAAGAACGAACTGATGGCCTGCGACGCTCTCAATGCGGTGAGATCAAACAGTTCTATTTGCTTTACTTGCAATTTGAATTGCCCGTCGGCTAAAATGACGAAATTTCATGTCTCATTTAACTCCTCTAACAGATGTGTTAGGGTCTTAACTTGGACTATAAATAAAAGCAGTGGACTGTAAACTGACAACGTATATCCAAAATTATGTACAATAGTAGAAATAAGGCGCGCGTGTGTCATCGGTTGTTCTCGCTAGTGAAGTGAGCCGGCTAGTGAGTAGTGCTAGTGGCTGCGGCCCCCTCCCGTACCCGCGCAGCCTCCCGACGCCTGACGAACATAGCCGACGGCGCCCGAACAAGATGTATTTTCAAAAATCTTTTACACAGTCGAACATTAAGAAAGGATTTTAAAAAATCCGTCTTCATAATTTAAGGAACTTTTGTTTGTTTAACTTGTAACAGAGCAGTTTAGGCCTTGCGTGGTCTGTTAGTAGATTTTACATTTTTATTGAGTAGATCTGCAAGGTTCCATGATTATGGATATTTCAATGCCTTTTCGTTAAGATCTATACTTTAAATCAAGAAATACATAAGGATTTGTTCGGCTTCACGGCCAAAGTTTTTTTTCGGCTAAAGTTAGGCGAGTTGTTCAGCATAACTATTGTAATAGATAAACATGCAATGGTCGATTTAAACACTAATTGCGCACACCGAATCCCTATCATAAATAATAGACAAACATGTGTCATTTTAGCTAAAATTAGCCTTCTCAGACATAAAGCAGATTTCTTTGCGTATAGAAGAAAGTAAACGCTACTTTTTGTTATAACTATTTCTCTCTGTAATACGTTTTTGCTCTTACAAAAAGTTCAGGCGCTTTCCGAACATTTATCATTGAAACTAGACTACTTGCAATTTTATTTTTATTAGCGACATAGAACAGTTACATGCTACAGAAAATACAAATAATCCTTAAAAGCTAAAGATCACAAACATGTAACCCACACCAATATCCACGTAATGACTAAATAGTGATTCTTTAGTGACTAAAGAATCACTATTTCATAAAGTTTAGTGCCAATTCAATTTTATAACTTGCTTCTTTTCTCAAATTACAGGACCCCATAAACGGTTTGACCCCCAACACGGACGTGGACATCGGTATAGTGACCCCCAGTAAAAAATCCATCGGTTCCGACGAAGTAATCATAGACATGCATTTACACAACCACACGGAGAAATCCATGAAGCGGATATAGTGCTTATTTTGCCCCCCTGCATTATTTACCCTTTAGACCAGCTATACTCAACCTATGGGGAGTTAGGAATGGCCTAAGTTCGGCTGTGGGAAATTTAGAATGAGATTTGGACTGTTTTGGCTTGTATTATGGTTCGAAAAGCTAACGGGATGTTTATACAGAATGATTTTTAAAATGGAGGCAACAGTTTTAAAATAGGTACATAATTACCTACTGTACTCTAAAAATATGTCATTTATTGCATACAACAAAATATTGTATGTAAAACGGTAAAGTAAACAACAATGGGGTACAGTCACCAGAGAAGATAAGTAACCAGGGTCCTCGGATATAGTTGAAGTTTTGTAAGAAACCAATTGACGCTTTCGAATAAAATTTAATTTAGTTAACAGAACACAAACAGTTAATTTATGTAATTAAATTTCATTTGAAATCATCCATCGGCTTCTTATTAAACTTCAACTATATCCGACGACCCTGGTTACTTATAATATCTCCTTTGGTGACTGTACATAAATGTATCTAATTATCCTTATTGACAAAGGAATACATGATTTAATTTGAAACAAATATGGTTGGCACGGCAGAAATTGATGAAATAAACACAATTGTCGTCCTTCATTAAAATATTGCTTCTCTAAAACACTGTATAACAGAACTATGTAAACGAGAATATCATTATAATAAAATTGGTCTTAAGGGGTTGAGTATCGTTGCATTAAACCCTCACGCTATTTATAAGTTGGCATAAGCAGGTTTAGATAGACAGGGTTGACCAGAGACGGCCTTACCTTTTTATTAAAAGGCATTTTGAGAGAAACCACATCGGAATAGGTACAGCAGTTTTGGAGATAAATCAGTTAATCAGTATAATAGAGACATATGATAATAACATAACATTAATGAGTGTTGCTAACTTAGGGTTTTGTAGTCATTTTTGCAGTGTATTAAAAAAAATTACTCCGTGTCCTAACCAAAGCGATTGGTTGCGTGAATATGCGAACTTCACATTCATAAGTTTCATTCATTTATTCAAAATACAAAAAAGCGCCCTCTATAATGATCGCGTTCGCGCAACGATCTCTTTGATTAGGAAGCTGCCTTAGACTTTATATAATATTTAATTTGAAACGCTTGAGAATGTTGCCTTATAATCTGGCTATATTATATAAAATATAAGTACTTAGGTTTAGGAAAAAAAAAACTGACGCCTGTTTTTGATCATTATTTTATAAGTACACCCACAATATTATAAATGATTATAGTACTTATTACATTAAACAAGGTGTAGTTATTATAACTGAAAACCTTTTTAGAATGGGTAATTGTTAAAGTTGTTTTTAATGATGGGTAAATTAGTCACTATATTGGTCTAGTTGTTTAGTTTTTTCCATCAGAAATTTCTACAGACAAATTCCTGATGGAAACAGATGTTCCTGATGGTTGAAGGCTATAGTCTTGCCCATGTTAAACAGAACAGTTACATAGGACTTAAAGAGAACTGACGAAGTACGTGCGAGTACAGACTTGATTTTATATAGTGGTAAGTTGTTCGTAATGATGTGTAAAAGTTCACCTTTTAAAAGGTTTTCAGTTATTTCTCTTAAACCTTGTGTAAATGGGAAAAGATATCAAACCCATTCCTATTTATAACATCAATATTATAATAACTGAAACAGGGCCACAGTGTTCGTAGGCATTTTATATAAATATATAAAATAGTATATTATATAATACCGTAATATGTAATACGCTTTCCCCCTTAGGGGTTGAGTAGAGATGCTCAATAAACATCAATTTTTTCTACGCTTGTGTTCCTGCTAAATTTTATTATGACTGAACACCGAGAGGACCGACCTTTTATATGAATATAAATCAATAACCAATAGGAATCCTTGTGTTCACATAAGCCTTAATCTTTCTGACGCTAAGAAATAATTGTAATAATAAACATGAAAAATAGAGCAGTTGGCAGTGGATTCAGGATGCAAACGACTTAACATGTGATTGGTTCGAATCCAGGCTTCATTTTGAGGCCAGTGGTGACTGGCCTCAAAACGGAGATGTCCTAGAAACAAAAAAACTAAAATATGCGACATCCCACCAGCTTACATGGCCCAGCGTGGAAGATTATTGACCATTCCCTTTTTACCGTAGGAACATTATTAGATGATTAAAATTGGGTGTAAAAAGGCCTTCCGGTTCGTTTACACCTTGTATGAGAATCCTAAAAGCAATTTCGTAACGTCGGAAAGAAAGATGAAACCGGCCTTATTTATACACTTGTATATTTTTGTGTTGTAACAAAAAGTATTCGTTTGATCTGAAATGTTCAATTAAGAACATTTTGTGATTTCGGAATGATATTGTAACTTTCATAGCCATCTTATCACACGTTTCTTAAAAAACTATATACGACTGACTACTACTTATTTCAAGTATTTAGCGATAAAAAATCAAACCGATGAATTATTTTTAGAAATTGATCAAAAGCAAAATATCATTTAATGACGTTGAAATCTTTCCGATTGTACGAATTAAATATTTTCATCAACACTCAATGTTCATTTCAATGGAACTACATAATCTCGTTTTCACTCTCAAGAATTGAAGCGTGATGATTATCATTACTATCCCGCGTCATAACAAAAGCTATCGGTCACCCAAATGCGCGATCTTCGCGTTCATATGTCTCGATTGTTTGGAATTTCGAAAAACGCCCTCTATCGGTGCGAACACGCGTTGAAGTACGTCGAACGTCTCACTGCTTGTGCGACGATTGCTTTGTTTAGGACGCGGTCTAATACTTACCCTGTCTTCTATAAATAAATGTTTACTATCTTCATTGATTTCTTCTGCAAGCTGCTAAAATATTCTCCTAACCTAGCCATAGTTGGTTATCATTATGATATCATTGGTAGTTGTAGCTCCAACTGTGATAATAATATTTAATTTATCGTTTTATCATTACTTAGCTGTAATGTAATTATTAAAGGGATAAATAATTCTGCAAAAAATATATAGGAAACCTTAACAATAATTTTATTTTTAAATTCGTCAATTAATCATATTTTGTTCATAAAAAAATCTATTATTTTTACAAGCGATGAATTATTATTCTGAGTATCCATTTTTGCTATCCAATCGGTAACTATAATTTTGCAGGATTATGTATCTTTGAATATTTAGTATGTATTATTTCAATGTGAAATAAATAATCACTTTTTAATAAACAGAAGTTTTCTTTCAACTTTGTTTTATTTATTTGATTAAAGTAGGTACGGATTAACTTCTATGAACTGGTGGCCTACCATGACGTCTTTTGGCCCATTCCCTCTCAGAGCATAGCTGGTGTGGCAGGAGACCTACGTACCAGCAGTGGAAACATTATAGGCTGATGATGCAGGGGATTGTAACGTAACTTGTATGATTTACAGTTCAGGGGGGTTACTATGACGTCTTAAAGCAGGACTAATTCCAGTGCGGGAAAGAGATGGCGCTAGACAACCTGTCTAGCTCTGTCTCTTTCCTACACTGGAATTAGGGGGTTTCCCCTGAACTGTAAATCCAACAAGTTACGTTACAATCCCCTGCATCATCAGCCTATAATGTTCCCACTGCTGGGACGTAGGCCTCCTGCCACACCAGCTATGCTCTGAGAGGGAATGGGCCAAAATCCATCACACGGACCCAGTGCGGGTTGATACTCGTAGATGTCACATGTCTTCGAATTTTTGGTTCTAGGACATGCCGGTTTCCTAATGATGTTTTCCTTCATCGTTTTTGAGAGCAGTGGTGATGAAATAAATTACACAATGTAATGTGCCTGCCTGGGTTCAAACCCACGACTCACTGCTCATAAGTCGGGGCCGCCACCACAGGGCCACCGTGCCCTGGGGTTTTCTCAAATATCAAATTAAAATTAATGATTTCTTTTGAAATGAAACTGTGGTTCCGGCACTTTGTCTAAAGATTCACGAGTGACCCTTAATGGATGACCTTGACATTTACTAAAAAACTTTGCAAAAAATTAAACCGACTTCAACCGACTTCTGACAAAAAAACAAAATCAAGCTAGCAAAAGTCACCAACTTCTGAAGCTAAAGTTATTTTTTACTTTTTTGTGATTTTGTAGTCGGTTTAATTATTTGCGAAAAAGTTTTTATTTTTCACTTTCTAGTGGGTCATATGTGCTTACCCCTTCACAGCGTACCGGCGTGATGTTATGTTATGAACTAGTGTAAAGAATAGACAAACATGAGATTTCAGCAATCCCAGTCCATTTGCTATCATTTATTGAAGAGTTCCGTTGCCTATCTCCGAAGTTCTTCACCAAATTGAAATGGGGCTACTCCGAGAAAGTACTCTTCCATAAAACTACCCAAATCGCTTCAAGTGTGCGTATAAAATTTGAAGAGTCCTCTCTATTTCTCCAAGATCCCATCATCAGATTCAGAATTGATGATCATAGGACCACCTGGGAAGTATACCCTTTCAAACTAAAAAAAAATAATCCAAATCGGTCCAGCCATCTTCGAGTAATCGGGGAACATACATAAAAAATAAAAGGTTGCGACGAATTGAGAACCTCCTCCTTTTTGAAGTCGGTTAAAAAACGAACTGCATAATCCTCATCATCATTCCCTGCCCTTATCCCAATTTATTTGGGGTCGGCGCAGCATGTCTTCTTCTTGTGAGACACGATCTATAAATATTCTTTTTGTACTTGAGTTACTTAGCGTCATTATCATTTGCAAGTTTAGACCATCTACTAAGCTCTATCTACATAATTAAAATACTTTGCCCACTTTGTCCGTATACCCAATTACGTACTTTGACTACCACGTTGTACTACTGCTGTGCATGATGTTTTGGGATCTAACCCAAGGTCAAGGACAAAGTATTATTTGGTTTTTCCATCAACACGTGTCTGGATTTGTGCTTGTTTCATGTTTAGAGTCCTGTTATATGAGACTTAAATTTAACTGATAAAATGTAGGGGGAATGTAGCGGGTTTAGGGGCCAACAATGCGGCAAGCCCATAAGGCAAGCAGTCTGTACAGGAACCCTTACATCATGAGGAGTAGTAGGTTAAGGGCTTTACGGCTTGTTTGAAAGTACCGCTCCTAATCTCTGCTTTCAGAGATATAGAGGGGGTTAATAAGACGTCTTAAAAGAGGAGCAATTCCAGTGTGGGAAAGAGACAGAGCTATACAGGACGTTTAGAGCCATCTCTTTCCCACACTGGAATTGCTCCTGCTTTAAGACGTCATGGTAGTCCACCAGGTGAGATGTTATATGTATACGTACTTCTGATATAAATAATCGGTTTACTGCATCATATATTTGGAATCCTCATAAAACTATTCTTCACTTAAAGTCAATAGGGATAAATAGATAACTGACTGCCTCGTTGGTCTACTGGTCGCAAGCGGGTAAAGTCCTGGGTTCGATGCTCAGATCGGGCAAAGTGTCATTGGATTTTTCCATTAAGAATTTCTCAGTAGCAGCCACGGAATCTCGATTTGTGCCCGGTTGATGGCAATAGACTCCCCCTATTACGTAAGATTTAAACATAAGTGGCGATGTGTGAATGTACTATTAGGTACACCTCTGCCTTACCCTTCGGGATAATAGGCGTAATGTTATTTATAAAAATAAAATAATGATATAAATAAAATAAAACAAAGCATGTTTTAAATTCCATTTTATTTCCACCTAAACAATATTCATACAGTCGGTGGAGTCTACGACTAATTTATTAACATGTAAACTAAGTTATTTATTTACATTCACTATTACTAGTTTATCAGTTCAGAATTTTTGATACTACATAAACTACGAGTAAGAAAATCACATTGATTTTGTTTTTTTTTTCAAACTTGTATAACATAATGTTTAAAATAGATCAACGTAACGAGAGCGACAACAAATGAAAAGGATTTTGTTTAAAAATAATAATAAATTGCCTGCTTTTGTGTACGTAAGTTCTATCCTTCAGCTGATAACAATTACATAGCTGAATAAATTGTATTACTCATAGAGTTAAAATAAAAAGTTAGTAGTTGGTTTATTAACAATAAATAGCAAAAACACTGAACTGACTCTTTAGGCATCATCAAAATCACAGAGAAACGAAACATCAACGTTCAATTCACTGAAAACTAATATTACATTATATTTGCAACAGAATTTTACAATATGAAGTAGTACATACGTACTCGCGTAATAAAGCTTACAGTATCATTGATTCACTAAATCGATGAAAATCACACGATCAACTAATCAATTTGACACATCATTACAAATTGCGTTTCCTAAAAATAATACTTATAGCTTAAAGTAAAGCTGTATTTTTTGTTAAAAATAAAAAAATGGCAGTCTTTATATATTTTTTACAATGAGTAATAAGTATGTACACTTAAAAAATACACCCGATTTTTTATTTATATACATTTACCGCAAAAATCGGTAATAAGCGCTTAGTAATCACTTTGAGCATATCTGTGAAGTTTGTTTAAATATCAATATGCGCAAAATGAGTTAAGCCGATTAGATCGGCCGAATAAATAATACTAACTACACTATAGGCAAAACAGTCGTCCATTATGTACAGTATTGAATATACTTAGATACTAATATTTTCATATTCTCATAGTCGAGTGTGGAGGTTTCCTATTGGCGGGTGCTGGTGGCAACCCGGGACCTACTAATGGTGACATTGACGGCGATCTCGTCGCCAATGGTGACAAGGAAGGCGAGAATGAAGGTGACATGGCGGCTGCTGCAGAGAATCCGCCAGGAACATCATGACTTATTGGAGACCTCGGTAATAACAACTGTGGCTGTCTACACGACAACGACGGTGCTGGACAGCTTCTAGGAGCCACAGTCGTCAGTAGTGGTGGTGGAACACTCTTCCCTCCTGATATGGAAGTTCCTTTACTCTTTGCGCTTGAAGCCCCGCTGTTCCCACTTTGCAGTGACACTGCGTCGTCTTTTAGTCTAGCTATTTCCGAAAATACATGAGCTAAGGGTTGGTATTGAGGTCCCCAATCGAGTAAGTAATCCCAATTGTAGCTACCTGTTAATTCTTCTTCAGAGTGTACTATGGAACTAAGACTACCTGTCATCGAGGGCCCTGCAGTGGGGACGGCGTTGCTGTCTCCTGGAGCGCTTGAAAATGCTCCGAGTGCCATTGCTCTATCCACCGCTGCGCTCGCTTCATCCGCACTACTCGCTCTTTCACTACCAGTTACTTCGTTAAGTTTAGCGTAAATTAAATTGGTAATATCATTCTCATGAGCACCATCCTCATCAAACATGTGCATCGAGTCCATGGGTGCGTGATGTAACATGGTGTCCTTATTTCCTACGTTTTCTGAACATCTCCTTGAAGACGTCGATGCACCGCCGCCAGTTCCAGTATCAACGATTCCCAGTCTTGCTAAGTATTCCTGAGTGTTATGTACAGATACATCCGAAAGATTGTCATCGTCGACTCCGTTAGTTTGTCTGTGTATTCCAGATTCTCTTTGCAAAGGACCCTCGTTAATCATTCTTATCTCCTCATCCTCACCATCTTCACCATCTTCTGCAGAACCTCTTCCACTAGAACCTGATTGATCCGACCCTGATAGTTCCGAAGTAGTTGCTGCTCCTGAATTAGAACTAGCTGTATGTGGTCCGTATGGTGGGATTTCGTCGTATTTAGGAGGAGCAAACTGACCTGGATTGACGGTACCAGTATTTCTTATAGGAATAGTATCAAAAGCACTTGGATCTACGTAACTGTTGGTGGCCCCGACTCCTTCGGAACTTAGTCCTGGCTTGTTGACTTTTTTGTGTCTCTTATTTTTCATGTGCAAGAATAGGAATGCTGCCGCAAATATTATGATGATGAATATGAAAACAATCAGTAATCCTAATGCCCAGTCTGACAAGCCTCCACTTGCAACCGCAGCAGCATCATTGACTTGAGTTGCATCCGATGCCAATGCCATATGATTCATGCCAATTTCAACAGCTGTTTTGTTCGTCAAGGAACCTTGCCTTCCAGAACTAGCCGTAACCACCAAGCTTATAGATTTGTCTAACCCAAAAAGGCTTTGCACGGAATCGACTTTCTTCTTCAATATTATTACGCCAGTGGTTCTGTTTATTTTGAAATATGAATGTGATGTAGACAGCTGATAAACAATTCTTCCGTCAATACCTTTATCCCTATCGGTTGCTGTAGCTTGTCCAATCACAAAGCCAGCTGGAAGAGACCCAGACTTGGGCACACGGAACTTGTAAGTCTTCTGAGTAAATTGAGGGTAGAACTCATCTCTGCTTTCAATATCGATCCGGACTTTCACAGTAGTGCTTTTCCCACCCAAATCAGAAGCTTTGATGGAAAACTCGTATTTATTCTTCACCTCATAATCGAATACAGCATTAGAGTTGACTAGCCCAGATGAAGAATCAATGAGAAACATTTTCCAGGAGTCATCATTTCTGTTGTAGTTATTAGGTGAAGCTACTATTGAGTAATTTAGTTGGCCATATCTTCCTTTGTCTAAATCTGTGGCTCTAGCTGTGAAAATTGAGGTTCCAACTCGTTCGTTCTCACCGATGGTTTCGAAATACTCATTAACGGGGAAAGTCGGTGCGTTATCATTTTCATCGAGTATGCCAACACTAATAAACACAGCACTGCATAAAGATGGCACTCCTTGATCACATGCAACAATCACCAGTTTGTATTCAGTATTTCCAGTGTCATAGTCGAGACTTTTATTGACAGTCAGTAAGCCTGTCGTTGGATGAACGAAGAACAACTTTTCATCATCTCCAGATGTAATATTATAAATGATGGCAGCATTAGGAGTTCCATATAAATCAGCATCAGTTGCAGCTAATTTCGTAAGCGTGTATCCAATTTTGACGTCTTCACTAACTGTCAATTCAAAATCATTTATGGCAAACACTGGTGGGTTATCATTGGCGTCTGCTACAGTGACAAATACTGTGATGGAAGTTTTATTCTGATTGTGTGTCAGCATTTTCCCTTGCTCAACTGCGGCTATTCCAAGAACGTAAGAATCTTGTGTTTCTCTGTCAAGTCTGTTGAGAAGAATCAGAGCTCCTTCAAGAGTGACATCAAAAGTGTTGTCTTCGTTTCCAGATGTGATATGAATGTCTAGGTTGTATTTCTTGAGAACATCGTTGATACCACCTATCTGGAGTAGCGTTGATCCCTTCTCGGTGTCTTCGTTCACTGTGATCCTAGAATTAAAAATGAGCACATGTTATTTTCAAGTTTTGTTGCAAAAAAAAATCTTATCAAATAATTATCCGTATGAGTATTTGTGATAATATTTACCTGTAAGTATCCTGTCCAATAAAAGGCTTGATCTCCGAAGATGCCCCGGTACTAATCCTTACGGACGCAACAGCACTTCTATTCGGCTTCCCATGATCAGTAGCGACAATGGCGAGCTGCGTATCTCTCTGATTAGGTGGCAGAGCGCTGTAGTTCACGAAGATGCCCCCAGAAACTGCGTCTATGTAATATCCTTTAGTTGGTCGAAGAATTGAGTAGGTGATCTTGCCGTTGTCTCCATCATCACGGTCCGTGGCGCTGACTGAGCCGATTTCAACGGTGTCGGTGCCTTCTGAAATTGAAAAGAGGTCACATTAAGTATTTACTTTTGTAATTAGAGGTTTAGAATGGGTGTAGTATTATTTTTGAATGATAAGGATATGAGGTAGTTTATTGATTAAAATAAATACTTTAATTAGTTAAAGTAACTGTACTGTAACTTAAGAGCTGCAACTTACCAGGTAAAATTCTGTTGTAAGATATATCATCAAAGACTGGCGAGTTGTCGTTGACATCAGTAACTTTTATCGTGAGCGTCGTCTTTGCAACATGTTCGCTATCTGATGCCGTGATATTCACTTCATACATCTTCTTCGTTTCGAAGTCAAGGGGTCGATTCAACACAATCTTTCCACTATATCTGTCTATAGAAAAACTGTTGTCCCCTTGTATTATCGAGTACTTCAGTGCCGGATATGTATCAACGTCATTCGCAGTAACAGATGTGAGCACTGTCCCAACTTCCGTTCCTAAAAACAAAAGCAAAATATACTGAAGGGTCTCGTTTGACTGCCGTTTTAACGATCCACCAAAACAAAAATTCTCTAAAACAAAACCTCTGTCGACTTACAATGATATAAAAAACAAATAAAAAGCGACACGAACGCCGCGGACCGTTGGTGAACCGCTAAAACATGCACTCGGAAAAAATGTAATACCATCCAATAAATATTGATCCTAAAGGAGTCCCTTTTATTTAATCTCGGCGTTGGAATCGAAAAGTCGCAATGTTACCAAGTCGAGAATACAAATTATGTAAAATGCCGCCCCCTCTGTGGTACGCTTTTTGTTCTACCAATTTATTTCGAAAAGTCGATAGGCCGACCAACAGCAATTTAAAACCCGAATGTGAATACGGAGTAAACGAGTAAAAACGTACCTTCCGATACTGAGATGACGTTCGGTGGTGGGAATGTCGGCTGGTTGTCGTTCACGTCCACCACATTGATCCTCAGCGTCGCTGTGCCCGTCATCTGCGGGTCGCCCTCATCAGTGGCTATTACTGTCAGTTTGTATGTCTCGCGTATCTCCCGATCAAGGACTATATTTGTTTTCACCGACCCTGAGAATGCCGGTTCTATAATGAATGCATTATCATGATTTCCGTCGACAATGTGGTATAGTATCCTTGCATTCACACCGCGATCTCCATCCTTAGCAGCGAGTTGCACAACAAATTCGCCCTTAGTGTTCCCTTCAAGGACATTCGCGATGTACTGTTGTTGCGTAAACCTGGGAGCGTGGTCGTTCTGATCGATCAGATTTATTATAACGTCGCAGTAGCCGTATAGAACGGGCGAGCCTTCTGTGCGCGCAACTACAACAAGCTGCCTCCGTGGGCCTGGATACGACTCATAATCCAGATTCACTGAGTTATTCACCCTTATAACGCCTGAGTTAGAGTCTATTTCAAAAGCGTACTGATCATTGCCATTGCCGATTTCATAAATTATTCTCTGACGCCGCCCGTCGCTCCTAACTGCGGTTACTTGAAGCACGTCCTTTCCATACGCCATGTTTTCTTCAATAGTTACATTGTATGTAGCATTTTGGAAGTTTAATGTAGGTGTTTGATCTGAGAAATCGCCGACACGTATTTCTATAAGACCTATGGAGCTCTGGGGTGGGTTGCCTTTATCTTTGGCGATCACTTTTAGGTGGATCAATTTGCCGTTTTCGCTTGCTAGGCTTTGTGTAGCTGTGAGTACACCCGTTGTAGGGTTGATACGAAACTTGTGATTTGAAGTATCCAGGAGTTCATATAGTATTTCTGCGTTTATTCCTATGTCATTGTCCATTGCTGCTACTCGAAGTAAACTTTGACCTGGCGGTGTTAATGTGGCTACTTGTTCTTTGAAAGGGTACTTTGTGAAAATGGGTTTGTTGTCATTGACGTCATTAATCGTGACTTCCACTGAAACTCTTTGAGATCTAGTGATATACCGCCCTTCATCCGTTGCCACAGCTTCAAAGTGATACACACTTGTTTTCTCTCTATCAAAAGTTCTGTTAAAGAAAAAAATAATTAGTTATCCAAACAAAAATATTTCAATGTTCATTTATCTATGAGTTAAAAACTTTTTTTGCAGCTTAGACTTACCCGGTTGTGAAAATGATCCCAGTCTTGTTATCAATCCTGAACAAACCTTGGCTTTCATTAGCCAATGAGTATACAATCCTTTTGTTAAAACCCAAATCTGCGTCAGTAGCTCTGACTTTGATCACTGACGTATCAATCATAGCATCTTCTGGTATTGCAGCAGAATAATGACCGGTATCAAAAACTGGATCATTATCATTCTGGTCTTCAACTATGACTGTGATATTACAAGATCCTTGTAATGCCACAGGGGAACCGTGATCAAAAGCAGTAATTGTCAAGTGATACTTTGATTGTGTTTCACGATCTAGAGTCCTGGCTGTCAGTTTTCCAGAAGTAGAATCTATTAAGAATTTATTTCCATTATTGCCAGATGTAATACTGTAAGTTATAACTCCATTTGCTCCAATATCTTTGTCAGTTGCTGCGACAGTATGTATAACTTCAGGTTCATTGTTTTCAGGGACGACTAAAGGATAGCAAGACCCTGTTTTGAAGCTAGGTGGGTTATCATTCACATCCATAACGCTTATTGTGACCGTAGCCACATCAAAGTTGGTGGTAGACTGGAAAGTACTCGAGTCTGTAACGTAGACGGGGAAAATGAATTGGTCCCTCTCTTCTCTGTCTATTCTGGTTTTAACTGTAATGGTGCCTAGCCTTTCGTCTATTGTGAACTTGTCATCGGCCACTCCAGATGGGATCATGTAAGTTAGATTACCTGAAAAATAAAAGAAACTTTAGTGTCATATTCAACCGGACATCACTTGCTCAAAATCAGGTATTTATCTAAATCAACTACAAGTGACAGAAGAAAAAAAACTTACTTGCACTACCTCTTGAAGATTTAGCAGACAGTCTTGTAACAAAACTGCCCGGTCTAATATCTTCAGTGATGTTAGCTCTGTAGAAAGAATCAGTAAATCTTGGCGGTACATTTGTTGACTCTTGCAAAGTCAACTGAAGAGTCATGTGGCTCTGTCTTGGAAACGGTATACCATGGTCTGATGCAGTCAGATTCAATTTATACTGTCCTGGCCTAACCCTAGATACGTCTTGAGAATATTTGTTTGATAACGTCAATTTCCCAACGTCATATTCCATAGAAAAGTAGCCTTGATCATTACCGCCTGATATGTAGTACGAGATTTTACCATTTTCTCCTGAGTCAGCATCTATCGCTAACGCTTGGTAGAGAGTGCCTGATAGTGTGTTTAGTGAAACTATTGCTTTATTGGCAGAGACAAAAGTAGGAGTATTATCGTTGGCGTCAGTAACAGAAATGTGCACTGTAGCTGATGTTGCCATCCTTTCTGTGACATTTGTTGCCAGGTCTGTCGCTTCAATGATCAGCCAATATTCCTTCAACTTCTCATAATCCAGTGCAGAAGTAAGAGTTAGAGAACCAGTTAGTGGATCTAAGTTGAAAACGGTTTTGGTGGCAGGTAATGAAGATACAACCCGAAAATTCAACTCTCCATTAGGGCCTGCATCAGCATCTTTAGCTGTAAAGTTGTAGACTATCATGCCGATTGGAGTAAGCTCTGATATTTCGATGTTAATAGGATCTTGGGGCCATTGTGGTGAATTATCATTGACGTCTACAATTTCTATTCTTACAGTAACTGCACTGCTTTGAGGATTGTTGGTTGCTGATGTATCTAAAGCTCTCACTTCTAGCCGGTACTCATCTTGGATTTCTCTATCTAGCTGTCTGGCTACAACCAGCGAACCTGTTCGTCGATCAATTTCAAAGGTACCAGGAGAATGGTCTGTTGTCAGAGGCATAAGTAGATACGAAATCTGTTTTTCGTCGTCATCGTTGACTAAGTTTTCAGTGATGTCACTATCACAGCATGCCACAGTTCCAACTACATGACCAATCTTGGCGTCTTCCTTTACCTGAAAAGATGAATTGTTATTATTACAAAATACCCATAAGTCTTCTTATACCACCAAATCACATCTGAAAATATTATAAACTGTGGTTTACTTTCACTATCTTCTGATCACTTACTTTAAATGACAAACTAGAGCTCGTAAAAGTTGGCCTATTGTCATTCAGATCCAAAACTTCAACTTTAAGTTGCCTCACGGTCTGCTTTGGTGGTGTGCCTCCATCTGTTGCTGCTACAGTCAGTCGGTAAATAGATCTCTCTTCGTGGTCTAGGACTGAAAATAATAATATAATATTAAAGTTTCTTCTCTATGGCACTTACTTCTTGCAATGAATTATTACTGTAGAAGGTGAACTCATTAGTAGGTATCATTAAAATTACCTGTGCTAGTTTTAATTACTCCAGTATTAGCATCAATAACAAAAACACCAACTCCATCCATGTCTCTTTCACTCAGGATAGAATATCTGATAGTAGAATTGACTCCATTGTCTCTATCTATAGCTTTTACTCTTGCTACTTCAGCTCCAGGTTGCTGTTCTTCTCTCACACTGACTACATCTTCCCTAGGGTCAATGATCTCCGGTGGATTATCATTTACATCTGTTATTTTAATTGAAATAGGAACTCGACTAGATCTAGGCAGCGTTCCTTGGTCCTTGGCTTCGGCGAATAAAGAGAAAGAAGATTTAAATTCTCTATCTAGAATTTCTTTGGTTGTGATTATTCCTGTAACAAAACAAATTAACATTAAAATCGCGAATTATTTAGGCACCCACAGTAATAATAGCCTTAATAAATTACTCAATCCGATAACTAATAATAAATAGAATCGTAAAATAAATAAAGACGAAGTCATTAAATTAAAGGTCACACTGTATTTATCCTTGAAACAGGATTAATTTTCCAAAATTTATCAGAGGATATTATCCTCTGATAAATTTTGGAAAATTATTCCTTATCCTCAGGATAAGGAAGGCACTTCAATTTTGCTACATAAAAATGTACTTTCAATTTCTTAACCTATAATGAACCCGACACACGTCTTTACCAAATTCCGCTTATAACACATGACCAAGAATTTTGTCAATTTCAAATCGATTACTTTTATGTCTGCAACCTAAAATTAGGAGTACATAAAAGAGATCGCCTCGAGACAGAATAACTATGATTATCCAAAACTCCATATTGAGAGCCTAAAAATTGTGATGACAGAAACAGGGTAGCAAAATGAACATCGTAGTCTGAATCAGATGCAAAGAATAATGGACCTAAAGAAGACACAATTAAAGTTTCCATTGATATAAAATATGGGTTTATAGGAGGATAATAAGATGTGCCAGAAACCACTGTAATGAGCGATGGGAAACAAGCTGTAGAAAAAAGTATCCATCGTTATTTCAACCGCAAATATTGAACACTCCGGACTTCGGTGTTTGTGGTAAACGATAATATTTTCTTCACGATTGCTGATTTCTGTTTTTGTACGACGATTATTGTTGCGGTGTAAGGTATATTCAAGTTCTCCTCAGACCGGGAGGGCAGAGATCATAATAGTACAGTCATAAATACTGGTGGCTTTAGATCATTGAGTTTAATTTATCAAATCAAGTTTTTGATTTGTATGCTTAAGTGTAATGTACGATGTTAGACGTTTTTATTGGAATTCAACTAGCTATAAAATAAGAATCTGCAGGATTTCTGCTAGTTTTGTGGAAATTCAGATAAAGTTTAGCATTCGTTTTGAATTTCGATGTACTTATTTTGACATAGCATTAAATTACGTAACGAATACCTTCTCCACACTTAAACTCACATCTTTATAGATTTGTAACACCATAAAGTGTAAATTTTACGATCAAACCTTGCGTTTCCCAAACATTCCGTGTGACTCTGTTAAGACAAAAGGCCAAATCATTTACAATAGCGTCATCTTCGATCACAATTACCTTTTTGTTCCAATCCTGTTTGTTATTGCTGCAATTTATAGCACTCTGTCCACGGTAAGATTCCAGCAACATTTTACACCTATAATTCATTTGAGAACATATGAAAATAAAAGGTATCCGTCAACAAAACGAGTTGTAGAGCCCTGTGCGTCCTACACGTACATTTGTAACATATGAGCTTTAAATAGCCGACGACAGTATCTAGTACTGGTGGGGCTTGTAATAAAACATGGAAGAGAATAGCCAGGCTCCTACATAGCAATATTTTAATAATAGTTAATGGCGGGTCATGGCGTATGCGCGAGCGACGACGTTTATAACTCGCAATTGACGCGCATAAATTCATTGTCTGTTGCCTCCCGTTGTGGGATCTTGGCCGGCGGGTGGCGTGACCTCTTAAATAAAAAGTTTGCCGTCAGCTTGTTGATTGATTATCGGATTTGATTCAGGCGAAATTCCAGAAGGTCTTCCTCTTATTTCGGTTTGACTAGCATACGTGGCGAAGGTTGTAACGCAACTAAATGTACGCATATTGTCTGCTACGCATAAAAAGAGAGAGGTTTTCACTGCTATTTTTTCCTGCCAGTTTCACCTGTACTCTGCATTACCTATCACTTCTGACAGCCAAACAAGCAGCAAAATAACTCCCTAAAAGCTTTTGTTTTTGGGTTTTTTAAATCCAAAGATCCAAAAACACTGATCCAATCAATCTAAGTCCACCCACAATTAATTATGTTTGAGCATCTTTGTATCCTTATAAGTCTTCAGTTACCGTGAACTTCTGTCGGGTGTCACAGAAGAATTATTAGTATTACATTATGAGTCAGCCGATACATCGAGCAAAGCATTACTAATGGTGACCGGCTTTCAAATGTGACGTATGAAATGACAACAATACTGCTCATGCAAATCTCTAGGCACCTTTACTCGGTGCAATAAAATTACACTTTGTTTTCATATTAATGGCTTATGAACTGCAGCCAGTTACTCTACTTGAATTTTAGAAGGTGCGTTTATGGTGTGCTCGTTTCACCAAACACAAAAAAAAATGAAAAAAAAAAGTAAATAAAATGTTACACAATCAGCTCAGATCAATTACTGTCCCAACTACAACCAGTTCTATCAATGCCAAAGCCCAAAGATCACAAACGAACCGAGGACTATCAATGCTCATAAAAGGCAGAGTTTTTGCCATTGGTAACATTGTGGGTGCACCTGTTGAAGACCGCAATCTTCCAATAGGGCCACATACAGCCGTCGCAAATGATTTACGAATTTAGCCCTCACGCGCTCCTTGCTAACTAGCTCGGGAGTGTTCAGGTGTGATCGCCGATAAGCCGAATTGAGACGAAAAGCTCGACCATTCATCAGTCAGTTATTGAGAATAACGAACTGCCAACCACCCTTTTTATGCCATGCTTAATACTCGCACGATTTCAAAGATAAACATCGTTTTGGATAAGATCGGTTGAAGGTTCTTATTTGCATATCTTATTAAATTTTGCCGGTGTAAACAAGGCTAAACATGGAATAGTTTTTGCCACTCTTCGCACTTGTTTTTCCTTTTTGGGTGGGTGAGGTTCTAAGTGGTAGCTGTGCGTCTGCGCTACTCGAAATCACATGCAAAAGTGTCCAGAGCAAAGATCACGATCGTGCTTCCGTAGTAAACGGCTGTTGGCTCATTAAACCTCAGATAATCCACATTTCTAGGTTGACCCTGACAACGTGAGTGAAATTCAGGATACCAACTATCAGTTACAATATTATTCAACATCTCTTATTCTAAACTCCTTCATTATAAATATTATCCCACAAACCCATCAGGCAGACACTCGAAATAATTCCATAATTACATAGAAGCATAGAAAGCGGTCCATGGGAAGGCCAAAAACAAATAAAGCCATCGGATCTGCTCCCCATAAGTTCAAATTGTGCAGGTATTAAAATGGCTGTATTTACCCTACCTGTTTGCTCTATCAATGAGTTTCAAGGGACTTACATACTTTGGGTTTTAGCTTTCAAAAGCGCCGGCAAGCTAAACAAAGGCCAAGTGGCCGACTGGGAGTTGCTTGCCTGATCAAATACGAACAAGTATTTGGTATTACGGTAAAATATCATTGTTCTTAGTTAGTTCTGTACACGATGTAATGATCCATGTAGCGCCGGTGTTTGTTCTCGTAATATAGTTTTCTTATTTTGAAATTTTGAAATTTCGAGTTCTATTTGCTATAAAGCCATAAAGTCACAATTTCAGTAACAAAGTTCCAACTTCAACAACACTTAATACTTTCTCCACATCGAAGAATTGGTCAACTGTTTAGAAACAGTTCAAAATCGTTACTAACTATACACATCAACGGGTGCACTCAAGCCCTATAAGCCAGCTCATCTCATGACAAATAAGCATGGTCTATACTTGAGAAATCTTTCGACCTTGGCTCTGACAGCAGTCATTGTTGCCGGGTCAACATACGACGGTAGCTTTTGGAGGATTAAAATGATAAATAACAGCTAGACGTCATTTCCGATGAGCATTGAATGGTAGACGAAGTAATGTTATTATTAATCAAAAATGAGTTTTTGATTTTTATTCTCGGTTTGAATTATAGCTGGGACATTATATGCAAAAACATGGTGGAATAAATCTGTTTGGTTCAAAGTGCAAAGAGGTTTTAGGGGGAATATAAATGATAATGTTTTTTTTAGAAATGAGTTAGTTAGATGTTTTGGGTCTTAACATTATGAATTTCAAGTTTGTTTGTCTTATTCGAGAGGGACATTTTTCAACCTGAACGTTAATTTAATGACTTCGTCTTTAGTTGCTAATGCTTTTAAACCTGCTTTGCTCCGTTCAATTTAAAACAAAAAGCATCACAATAAAAAATACACTCACCAGTAACAGGATTAACAATAAAACTTGTATTTGAAGGAAACAGGCTGTATCTTACAACAGCATTGTCCCCCAAATCAGCATCAGTCGCCGCAATCTTACCAACAAAAGCTCCAACCTTCTGATTCTCTTCAACTTGGAACTCATACGCAGATTTACTGAACACTGGATCATTATCATTTGCGTCTATTACATTGACGACTAAGTTAGCGGTTGCAGACAGCGGTGGTATACCGTTGTCGACCGCTATTATGACCATTTTGTGTTTTGCTGTTGTTTCTCTGTCGAGCTGTTTTGCGAGGTAGACCCAGCCTGTGCTTGGTTGTACTTTGAAGTAATCTTCAGTTGAGTTTACGTCTGCGGCTATTTTGTATGTAATGCGAGCATTGTTGCCTGTGTCCTTGTCTATTGCCTGGATTTCTAGGATCTGTTGAGAGAAATGTGTATGATTATTATAGGCAATAGAGCTATGTTATTCCCGTATGAAATATGGTATATTAGATTTATACACAGACATAACACATTAAAAGACTAACAAAAAATAGTCAAGACAATAGGTAATTGAACAAAATTCGTACTAAAAATAAACTTTTGGTACCGAAACCAGGATATTGCTCAGTATTTCAAATCGCAAGCATTGATTACAACGTATTACTCATTGCAGATAAAACGTCAAATTAATTAAGGAATCCATTAAAGTTATCTCCCCCACAAGTTACAAAACAATCTTACAAATTAATTAGATAAGCCAATAAGTAAAAGTTGCAATTTCACAATGCGAGACCGAATTCGGATATTACATGAACTTGCAGATATTTTTGAGTGAATACTTCAATCATTTGTAAAACGATCTTTGTTATTCTAGAAGGAAGTCGTGGCTAAATATAATAACAGCTGTTTGGGTCAATCTTCAGGTAAACCCTCCGTGCCTCGGAAATCGAGTTAAGCCGTTGGTCCCGGCTGTCATTTGTAGATCTTTGACAGTCGTTACAGGTGGTCAGTGGCCTGAAGTCTGGCAAGTCTTTTTCAAAGGGGTATATTATTACCCAGTACTAACTGGTTGTGGAGGTCAGATAAACAGACGCTCCAGGTAAAATAATGGTATTCAGCTGCTTCCGGTTAGACTGGAAACCGAACCCAACACAGGTAGGAAAAGGCTAGGCAGATGATGTTGTTTTTTACTCTAGTTACGTAAATCTTAAAGTAAAATTACTAGTTGAGCGAGTAAAGTGCCTGCTTGGATTCGAACCCACGACCATCATATCTCGGGGCCGATACCACCGAGTTGCTTTTGTATTGTTTTAGAATTAAAAATTCAAAGAACACAAAAATGTTCACTGTCTTTTACATTCAAGTCGAACTTTAAAAAATGATATAGTTTATTTTTAGTTGTTGTCTCGTGAACCCGATACCTTTTGATTATTATCGTTGAGTTAAACGATACCCAATAAATCCTACATAGAGATTAATTCGTATTTATGTATGTATTGTAATGTATTATTATTGATACGATGTTCTTACATTCTGACCTAACTACCAATAACATAATTTTATGAAATTTTAAATTAGTAATGACTTTATCTGAAGTACAAAATGAATGAATTAATTATTTTTTGTTTCTTTTGTATTTAATCCATTGTTATTTAAAAAAAGTTAATCTCGTTTTTCCGTTTTCCTCATTCTTTAGGATTCTTTTTATTCATGCACATAATCTTTTGATATAGTGATTACAATAATTCCTAAGCCGACCTTTTTAAAACGTCAACATTTCATGTTATTGATCCTTTAAATAAAATGATTGTAAAGCCATTGATTTATTTGCTGTTTTGTTTATTAACAAATGAAATCAACATCGATTTAGCGTTGTTTACGAAACTTCCGATTTTATCTCCCCAAAATTTTTAATTTCTACCGCTAGTGTGGCAATATTGTTTTAACTAAAAGTAGTTCTGAAAGTCTTTAAAGAAACTCTGGACCAAGATTGACCAAAGCAAAGAAAATCTGATCAGATGGATGTTTCTAAATATGGAGTATAGATTGTGGTGTAGTTCCACACTGACAATGAGGTAGGTGCTTAATATTGTGTCGAGTTTGTCCTGTTACAAGAAGTGATGGACATGGCCAAATTCTAAGCCACTACACACATTACTACATTACTACATTTAGATTGCCATCGACATATTATAAAGAAGAGTATAAAAAATCTTACATTAGTATTAACAGCTTCAGACTCCAAAACGTTGGCGCTGTAAGATTCATGTTCAAACACTGGAGGGTTGTCATTTACATCCTGGACATCCACCACTAAGGTGAGGTTGGCACTGAGGGATGGGATGCCGTTGTCTCTAGCGGAGATGATAAGGGTATGGCGGACGAGATTCTCGTAATCTAGGGACCTGTGGAAGAAGAGAAAGAGGTTATGATTATAATTAGCGTGCGGCTAAGTTTTGTTATTCAATTTGCTGAAAATAATAAAATTATATTACTTAAAAAAAAATCTATGGGTATACAAAAAGCAAGAGCTGGATTAACAAATAGTAGGTCCTACAGACAAAAACATATATTCATCATTCATCTAGAGCAGCAGCCTATACTTTAACTACTGCGCCAACCGTATCGTCCTGGATTACCAAATCTGTCGTTAGATCCTATTAACAAAAAAAAAAAATCTCTTCATCCATTACTTACCTCAAAAGCGTAACTAATCCATGCTGAGAATTCACAGCGAAGGTATTGGAGGGCCCTGTAGCTGATACCAGATGGTAGGTGATCTGTCCATTCTTGCCATCGTCTTCATCAGTAGCCTTTGCTGCGTAGACCACAGAACCTATGGCTGCTGACTCTGCGACTGATACTCTGACGGATGATGTGCCGAATTCTGGAGTGTTGTCGTTTATGTCTTCAAGGGTTATTTGGACCTGATGGAAAAAATAAGAGTTACGATTACACTAGTTCTTACACACAAACAAACACTTACAAATTATACTAGTTCTTGATAGTTGAATAACGCAGTCCAAGTTTTCTAGTAACTTCTGACTATGAAATCAAAACTAATTGTAGTATTTAATGCGAGTTAGCAATTATAATCTCTGATGATTAGTATGATTAAGATGACCCTTAACCCTTCGTGTGCCGGAACGTGGATCCACGCGAGACACAATAGCTTTTTAATTGTGTCTATATACTCGGCATACGATAGGTTAAGAAACTGCATTGTTTTTCTGTAAACATCTCTAGATTGCCATCGGGGGAAAACCCGGATGTGGCTGGCACAGGAACGTAGAGATTAGCACAAGAAAATGGAGGCCTATACGCAGCAGTGGGTGAAGTCGGTCTATGGATGATGATGATGATCTCATAAGATTATAGAATCAATCAATATTGATCCCGCTATTGATTTTTCGTCTCTGTGCAGGACTTCCTTTTCACTTTTCACAGAAATAAAGAGAAATTAATGAGCGGCTGCGTCTCTGTAACCCATTTCTTTATTCATACCTGAGTCTGATCAAAACTAGAAGGATTCCCAGTAGCAGCTCTAACATTCAAGAGATACGAAGGGCTGGTCTCCCTGTCTAGTTGGCCAGCAGTTCTGATGGATCCAGTCAGAGGCTCGATGGTGAAACGATGGTCAAGGTCGCCGGAGACGATGCTGTAGCGCAGTGGTTGTTGACCTGATGGAAAGACAATGAGGATGAGTGAAAAAAAAATGTAATTAATGATCTGCACTAAAATAATGATTTAGCTGATAGTAGCTGTGCCAACGACTCCTATTGTGATGGTAAGAAACACACAAATACAGGTACATAAACAAAACTCAGTTTAAACTTCGAACGGCCAAAACAAATGCAATTTGGGATTATTTTCACAGATCAAAGGACAAGTTTACGGTAAGTTTTGATTTTGCATGTTATTCTTATCATTAAACACTCAAAGAAAGTGAGAAAACAAGTCTACGTATACTAGTTAAATGACGACTCATCCGTTGTCCCCGAGATAAAAATGTAGTAACAGACAGACATACAGAAACACAATGCGTTTTGTAACAAGTAACAATATATAAAGTTGTAGACACCAGTGAGGTTGAAAGACCATAATATTCTAAAATAAAATAAACCATAGAATATACACATGAAGCCAAATCACCTCAAATTCGACCTCAACCATCTTAATTTTCCCAGATTGTGGGCAACCCAGCAAAATAGAACGCACCTCAGTTTATAGACCTCGTAAATATTTATGCATCGGTATCATTTTACTTTCCGACTCGTATTGTCTTTTATACTGGGAAACTATTTATGTTCAATGATAGAAACAATATTAGGAAATATGCTGTGGGGAATGGTGTATTTAAATTCAAGAAATTCTTAGTAAGTTCAGTCATCTAGTAATTATTTCCTATCTACGTCGATCGTTAAGATTTTAAAGGATAATATTGATTTCGATGCGCTCATCAATAACCGTATTTTTTGCATTCTCAACATCAAGTTTAATCAAATTAATACTATCAACAATTTATTAAACCAAACAACTGATTACAACAAATTGCATGTTCAGACTCTACTGCATAATTAAAACTAACTTTAATTCCACAACAAAATTCACTCCAATCAAATTAATCTTTCTCTTAATAACATTATAACAACATGTTTTTATTTCACCTGTAATTATATACTGATGCTTTTTGTCGATCGACAAAATGGCTTCCTAATTTCGTGACTAGACTTAAGTTACAAAGCTTAAGCAATTTATATGCAAATGCAAAATATTAATTATTTAAAAGCGTATCTAGTTCAAATCTATTCATTGCGCCTTTTTGCGTAGAGGTATGCAATGTAATTGATCTTGTTGCGATGTACGAACACAGTCTTGTTATGGAACAAGATAAATAATAGATAGATAGATCTTCTGGGTTAATGTCAGAAAGACACAATAACTAAAACTCAAGGATTGAAAAAAATACATAAAACACGTAAAGGAACAGAATAGTATAAATAACCACGGTATCTTAGACTTTCTAAAGGAAGATTTATTTTAACATACTGAACGTTAAAGGAATACTCAATTAGTAAATCTCGACAACAACATTGAAACTCCGCAGCCACACTCTTTATAAAATCAATGAAATCAAGAAATTCACATCTCTCAGTGCAAGTATTTTCGTCAACAACCCCATTCAGCAAGAATAGGTATTCTAGTGGGCGATAGAACATAACCAGTCAATACAGAACTACAGATAGTGGTTATCGTTTCGCGACTTGTAGCCGGATAAGCAGCAGATGTCGTGAAGCTCATAGTAACGCCCGATGACCGTCATAACTATTTATTCGTTGCACTTCATACTGCAGCGTCGGTGTAAATTGTTTTGGAAGTTCAAAAGTTGTTCAAATGTAAAAATAATCTAATAACAGCATTTTAATGATAGAACGCATTAAAAATACAATTGATGAAGGAGATAGTGGAAAGGATAACTTAAACCACAATGAGAATCTTGCAAATGTTTTTGATGAAAACAAACATCGTTATAATTTTCCTAAACATTTTCTCTCTGAACTCCGAAAAGAATATAACAAGTTCTAGCGTACTCTAACATCCAACATTGAGTAATACAGCGTCATTCTATAGCAAAAATCGCTGTTCCTAAAAAAAAAAACTGTTTTCTTACATTTTGACTGTGTACTCAATAACCAACGAAAATGTCCAATACTGGTGGATCTAGAATCATTTGGTCCTTAGTAAAAGATGCTTTACAACGCCATCGAAAATGTTCCACAAAAAATCTTCTAAAACTGTTTTATCCTCTTCTAAAGTACCAACAATAACATCTCCCAGGCCTGATATCTAGTTCAGATCTATTTTCATCACGTCTATACTAATTATATGAACTAAATTAATACCGGGATGTCTGGCATGCTCCCCGACGACTATTGTAATGTCCCTCACAATACTTTTTGGTTTGTTTTCCAAACGTTTTTATTGCTAATTGTCTGTTGTTCTGTTTGATACAAGATTTACATACAAAAGTATTCTTTAGTTGTTTTGGCGTAGGCTGGAAGGTAATTCGTAATGATGTAGAATAAATGTTGGATATTGTTTAACAAGAGCGTGTTTTGTTTTGTGGCATAGATTTTGTTGTTAAGGTCGAAAATGCAATGTAGAAACTAAATCCAGATCTAGGCGAAACTTTGTATAAGGCCATGCAAAGCCAAAAGTAAGGATTATTTACAAACGTCAGAAAGCTTAGTTAATTAAGTAATTATTTATAGGCAGAATACACCTAATAAACCCATAAATAAACAGTATAAACACGTTGACATTTATACTTTAAGTAGCTTATCTGTCAACTTGTAAAAACATAATACTAAAACAATATGTGACTTATTGTCCAAGATAACAAAAACTTGTAAAATGCGATAAATTATTTTTCAGTAACTTTAAATAAGTAAAAGTAAAACTAATACATAACTTCCAGTACCTACCTATGTACGTCTAGAGACACCACAAATTTTCCCAAATAAACAAACCACCGAAAACGGTTTTGTATCTATCAATTTTTAATTGGCAGTTCTCACAACAATTTAAAGGGGTTCATTGCCGAAAAATTTTTTTTCCGGCGTTTCGTATTTTTTGCGCGGGCGGTGCGGGTTTTTTTCGCCAGTCGTTTTGGGCAGGTCTCTTGACACGAGATTGATATACAGTCTTATTCGTGGACATGCTCCGCAGTCTTTGTTTAACTGGTCCCGGCCCTCCCCTCTCTGTCCTGCCCGTCCCCGCGTCGCCCCTTTGTCTCTCCTCTTTATACAGTCGGCGATGCGCAAACGTAAACTTATTTTCGGCTGGATTCACAGGATTTGGCGTAACTGTTGTTTTTGTTGAGAATTGTCGTTATTTTTCGGTGTTTTTTCGTTGACAGCGTCGATTTGTTCGTCTATTCGGTGGTGTCGTTTAAGTTTTGTAATTTTTTCTGCTCATCATCGTCATGCTATTCATTCAGTATCAAGAAAATGCAAGTATAAGCCTAGGCTGCACCAAGATCAAAAACACTATTAAAGTCAATTCAGTTGAAACCTGCTTCACAACTGAATAATAATCTCACTTTCTTGATAACCCAGTCATAACATGTAAAAAGACTTCAAAATCCGGAAAAATACTTAACATTTCATACTAAAGATTAGCAGACTTTATTTGATTTAGTCTCCCCGTGACTAAAAGCTAAAATTCATGACTCTTTTAAATTATCATAAGCGTACCTTTGGACGGATTTACAAAACCTCGCAGAAATACTGGCTAACTTTTGTATACGTCTTTGCCTAATCATCTTTATACCCATAAGAAATTAATGGAACAGACAATTTTATTATATAAGTCTAAGCAAATTATGATGAATTCACTTTTGCATCCTACCTACCTACCGACCTAGAATGATCCTACTGGCATCCTCGCTATGACAGAGGATGTAAATTCAGAGGCATCAGTTGAATAGTCAGACGTTAAAGCTTCGAAGACAGTCAAACTTTAACACTTAGTAGCATCATTATGAGACAGGACAGACACAACAAAAATACAAGCATCGCAATTAAGTTATGTCATGAACGCTTAAGTTTGGGACGAGTGTTTAGTCAATTCATTAGGGATCAGAGTCTCTTGGGCAGGGCTGCTCGTGATTTTAATGTCTTCGTTTTGCGGTCACGTAATCTCTGTGGTAAAGTCTAGAACATTTACATATAGGTATAATGGAGTTCATCATCATCCGTCTCCCAATTTATTTATCATACTTTTCTATTGATCGTCATCTCGGTAGCATCACCCTTTCCAGCCATATTATCTTTCACACATTCCATCAATCGCTTCGTTTAGTTTTTGATACAATGGAATTAATTTGATATATATGTGCGCGAATTTAGGAGCGGCTGTCTTGACAGCTAAAGGCGTTGATTGATGATTGAGGTCGTGAGTTCAAATCATAACACTTTGAACTTTAGTTAGGCCCACACCTCACACAGTTATTAACTGAAGAGGTTGGCAGGAAATACCAATGACCATAAATTGCAGGTGTAAAAGGGAAAGGAGGAACTGTTTTTACTTTAAGTACTTTCGTGGGTAGATTCTCATCTTTAGTAACGCTAAACAGACCTTAGAATTTTCCAGTTACATTTATGTAGTATTGCCATTCAATACTACCACGGGTCTTTAACATTATCATCTAAATCATCTTGCTTATAACTCTCTTCATCTGTATTAGATTCTCTATAACTTCTGTCGCGTTTTGGTTCAAATACCTCTCCCAAAAAACAATCCTTTTTGCCGTCACAGCCCTGTTGGTGTCGTGGCATACCGTCCCACTCCGCATTACAAAATAAATTTGCATCTTGGCCCTTCTAAATTGAAATCATTAACGGCTAAACTGATTATCTTACTCACGCGGCCCGAACCTTGTTCAATTAAAGCTTTGTAACTCTCCACCTATGCGGATTGTTAGATTTTAATTCAACTGAATTAATTTATCTAATGTGATTATCTTTTGTTTTGAATAATGCGTCCACGATTTTGATGTGATGTTCTTTCAGAGTTTTAGTGTAATTGGTAAATCATTTGATGGGTAAAGATAGTGTTTCTACTATTGGATTTTATCTATTGCCTTGGATACAATCTATCACTTCAAGAAAAAGTACGATGTATTTCAAACTTCATGTTTGATGATTTTATTACATCAATGTGTTGATTATTTAAGGCGATCTCTCCTGTTTTATTGATTTGCGACATCATGATTGTATGCATTCATATTATATTTCCTTAAATATTGCATCAAGTACTGTGGCATGTATTGCAGTGCAAATGAATGAAAGTAGGTTATGAATTACCAACTCTAGTGAATGCGACGTACACTGAATGGAACATAACATTAACTGATTTCGACTATTTACTCCGCACGATTAAACTTAATTAGTATTTCTAATAGGTATTGTGGAAAGCTTGCGAAATTGATAAGAATGATGACAGAGAGAAAGTCTAAGCACGAAGTAAATGTACACGTTGCAACCTTAGTATAATAGTAAATTTTGATAGTACTGCCATTTAACTCAATTGTTCTTACTATAATGCAGTGATATTATATATAAAGTAACTCACAATGACGCATCAAAAATCGCAGATGAAATATTAATAAGAAAGAAATCATCCTGAATTTTTTTTAAACGATAAATTCAAAATAACAATTTAAATCTTTTTCCACATCTAAGTATGTACAAACATCTGTTCTTACACGTTATTTGACGTACAACATTGTCGGGAACAAAATTACAACTATTAAACACCTACACGGTGAAATAAGGTGAATCAAATACGAAGTCGGGTGTAAAAAGTCGAAAATAATTGAGGTACCTACAGGACTTTTAAAAAAGAAGGTCTAAAAGTTTACTCGGCAAAAACTGTCGCCGCAGTAAGGGTTCGCCGACCTCACTGGATTTATTTGGATGTACTGCCTGTAGGGCCACCACCAAATCATTTTATATACCCGACTGCGAGACAGCAAAGTTAGGGTTATGTTTTTCACGTGTATCTATCTATCTTGTATCTTGGATTTTCACTAATGAGGTGTCTATAGATTTGTTTAGGTTGTGCGATGGTTATAGGCAAAATGGCGGCAATGGAATACGAAATAGGGGACGAGAACAAAAAAATAATATACCATATCGCGTACCATATCGTGTGTGTACGAGCATCACTGAATAGGTCTTAAAGAAATATGATGTTTCCTTGACTAATTTACAGCCTTATGGCTGCAAAGTAGTCAGCTCCAGCTCCAGTTTTTAAAGGTCAAAATAGTACTCTGAGATCAAAGGTGAAAGGTACGTCGAGATCTGCCATTGCTATAACGGAATTTGCCTCAACAACTTTGATTTTAAGGTACATAATTAATGAACTTCGATTTACATCACGTCTAGAATTGTCATAATAACCTGAGGTCAAATAAAGGTATGTGACTTACTTTAGTTGCTTCGTTTACGACGTAAATATAATTTACGATTGTTAAATAAACGAAGAAACAGACACAAATGTACATATTATTCAAATTGTTTGCAAATAGACACAACGAACAATCTAAATCACTTCTTTTCTTTAGTCCCCGAAAGGTAAGGTAGGAATTTATTTTCATATAACCTTTCACCTTCAAGATTAAATCAGTCAGAACAAAAAAGACTAGCTCGCATAGTCCCGTAATACTGGCCACCCTACCCGAAGCCGGTGCACTCAGATCCGAACGTATCCTTGGATTTCTCCAGATTCGAATTTCAAATTTTCAGTCACTGTTCGATTGCGCGGGAGCGTGAAATTTTTTAACTTTGTTTTTTAAACCTATCATAAAATGGCAAAAGGGTTTACTTTAATCCTTCTAATGTTAATAAAGTGTAGGTTTAAATCTGTCCGAGGATTATTGTGTGAAATCCCAAAAAATATATTAAGCAATTTTAAGCGGTCTACCTGTGGAAAATTATTGTCAGATATTTTATGCTGTTTGCTGTATTTTTTGTTCTTACATTTATTACGGACGGGTAAAGTCTAAGTCATAGCAGATTTAATAATCTTCTTTATTATGATTTCCTGTCAACTCAAAGTTTGGGTTTTTGATTAAATATTTTTCATTGATTTGGCGTTAATCGGTAATTTACGCTCCATTTCATCCCCGTCATTTTCATCAACTTCAATCTAACCTGTATCTCCAAATAAACCATTTTTACGGCTCTCTTTAAGTTCCGTCGCTATTTTAAATCACTATAGCTTATGTCTAAGAGCTGAGACAGTCGCTGTCTGTGTGTCTACACAAAAGGCTCTGCATCCAGCTATCGGCTCTAATTTGCGTAATGCTATTCATATTATTGCGCGACCATGTCTCTCCGTTGGTTTTCTTCTTTTTTTTTGTGAGAATTTGTTTTTTTATTTACGATAATATGTTTCTATTGGTCGTGTAGTTATGTTATTTTGTTGTATAGGGTAAGAACCTTAAGTTGATGTCGATTAAGATCATCGCCGTTTAAGTGGTTTGAAATGCCTCTCTCATAGCTTAATCTTAACATACTGCCCTCAGCTCTAACATCATCATTTATTCTCCTTTTTTCAACTTTATTGGGATCAGCTTCCATTCTAACTGGAATACCAGCATTACACATGGAGCAACTATCTATTCTGACCTATAAAATCCAGTCAATGGGTAATACGATACCCCTTGGTGTGCCTGGTGTTCAGACTACGACTAAGACCCCTTATAACTATGCCAAACTTACAATTTTTCAATCATAAACAAAATACATAACCCTTCTTGTAGGGATTTTACGCCAGTATTAGTTGTGTTAAACGCCAGCGACACTTATAAGTCATCTTTGGCGATCGCCATCGAATTACGACCAAATAATTCTTAGCAGAAGCGTATGGTAACGGCGATTGGAATTATTCACGAGATTAACTGTCACGCGTGATAAATTAATATAATACGTACGCATGTGTGGTCTAACGGTGGTGCGAGTCAAATCGATATTTGATTAGCCGATAATCGAACGCTAATTATAGTATCGATAAACGAAATTTTAATTTTAATTAGATTTGTAGATGATGTTTTGGCACGTCTAAGATAGAGCTGATAATGTTAGGCGTTTATGATATTAATTTAATAAAGGATTTAAGGTTGATCCATATGTTTATTATTACAACAGACACGCGTTTTGATTTGAATTGAATTATTTCGCGATATCATTTCAATGCTAACATCAACCATGCCACCAAAGATTCTAGCTAAGGTGAGTGCACTTTTAAAGCATTCACCTATAACAAAACATCGAACCGCTCTAACGTACGTATTTTCACACCTTTATTTAAATAGTAAAATACCTTATTTTAATCATATCTAATCAATTATGTGTGCCATACCATATTATTAGTATTTGACCTCATAAACTATTATTGATGCACTTAGGACCCGGATTCCTGATTTTATATCTAGATAAGAAATCCAAGACACACCTACTCATACAAAAAACAATCAAAAAAAGATGTGCACTGTTTACTAACACGAATAAACTCAATAACCATTCGCATTTTTGTTACAACCAGGTTATCACAAGATCGCAATATTTGGCAAGAAGTGCCCATTCAAAAAACTTGCTTGTTTCGTTCGTAAACTTCAATATATAATATTTTTTTAATTAATGGAAGTTTATCTTGGGGCCTGCTGCAATAAATCTGAAGGGGCGTGCGTCTATATTGAACACAGGCGTTATGGAGCTCTTTCTAATTAAACTCAAAGCGGGTTCGGGTGTGGAATGTGTGATGAGCGGTAGCGGGTAGACAACTGTAGATCCGGTTACTGACAAAGTAGAGAGGTGTCTCGTTAATAATAATTGAGTGAGAGAGTGGAAGTGGAGTATCAGAATAACGCGATTCAATAGTAGTCCGCCTGACCGATTTTTGGTCATCATCATCATATCAGTCCGGAATTACCCACTACTAGTTATAGGCCTCCCCGTTTTACGGTTACGACGGCCAATCTCAGCGGAGATTAGCTATTGGCGCGAGAGATATTTTAGTGCACAAGTGTGTGCACTGGCTCAGGGGTACTCTCTCTTCCTTAAACCTCATAGTCCGATGGGACGGCAATCCCACACGAAGGGAGAGATATCAGGCGCAGGACTAACGGCTTATCGTGCTTTTTGAGGCTCGGGGGTATCATACACCGTCTACTTCCAAACTCCGAAAGAAGAACTGAGAAGTTCCTATTGGAAAACCCAATATCACTTTTTGCCCGATCCCGGAATCGAACCCAGGACCCTACGCTCAGCAGTCACGCATGATCGGACAACCTTAAAAAGGTGGCTGGGTCAGACTGAACTTAGAAGGCGGCTTACGTCCAGTAGTGGACTGTGATAGAATGTACTGATTTGTCGGTTAAGCTGAGTCAGACATTTCATCTCCATTGCTTGTAGCTTTGACTACAACGCAACGTAGCGTTGTGTGTTGTTGTTCTTGTGTTGTTGTTGTAAACTATGAAACTTATCAATGGATCAAATTGCAAAAAACCATGTTCCACCTCTTATCCTGCCTTCTTAGCCCAAAAACATGCAGCCGAGGTGACCTTTGTACTGCCACCGACGACGGTGGAGGTGACAAAGTTTTGGGCTAAAAGAGTATAAAATTTGTCGTGCCAGCGACACGAAGAAGAATAAGATTGCAAAAAAACAAACAAATATGTATGCTACATCCCTAGTCGGTGCCAAAACTACTAATTCCAATAAATTAGTAATTAAAACATCTGACCTTTGATTATAAATAATGTTGATAACATTTAGAAATATTTCAACGTCTCTTGCCATTTCTTATTTAAACTATAAAGAAATTGAATTAGTAAAATGTAAATATTTTATCTTTAATTAATTATCACACCTATAAAACTGGTAATTAATAATAATTTAGGCTTTGCTACTAATAATAGCACCTAATGGAGTCGCGTATTAGTATTATCTTTATACAACGGAAAACAACATCGCGGGCATACTTGTTGATTGCAGGAACGCAAATACACGGCAATATCTAGGAATATAAATTGTAGAACTTTCAACTAAGTTGAAACCAACCACCATTGGACCTATTTGTTAGTAGGTACCTCGTATAGTCAGAATCGCTCATCACTTGGGTCAAAGCTAAAAATACAATGTGATTTTTAAGATAAAATCAACTCAATCTAAAGATTTGATTTGCAATACGTAGTTGATACCAGCATTGTGATTTAGCTAATTAGTTTAAAATTTATTAATATTACTACTGCAGTGTTACCTCCCATGGAAAATAAAATTATAGTTCACACGATTTAAATATTATATGAATTCTTGCTTGGTAATAAGTCACCACTTTAATAAATGGTATTTTGTGGAATGTCAAATGGTATAGTTATTTAATTTATACTCTCATTTTGATTAATGTTTTCGAAACGAGTGCAACTGTATCAATGCTAACTGTATCGCCGTAAGTATTTACTGGATATAATATACCTCGATCATGATTTTCATTGATAGGTAATCGTTTAAGCTTTTCGATAGACATATCTTCATCATTAAGCTATATCTGGATCATCAATCCTTCTGCCATGCTGGACCATGTTTAACTTTGAACCTTTGATCATGATATATAGTTATAATTGAAGGTGTCCTATACCAGTGGTTTTGTAATAACGAAGCTGCAAATTTTTAGCTATTAAACCAGTTTAATGTGCAATAGCCGGTGTTTTTTTTTATAGTTCCGTACCGCAATCGCAAAACGGAACCCCTATAGGATCATTTTGTTGTCCGTCTGTCTGTCTGTCAAGACCCTTTTTCTCAGGTATGCGTGGCGGTATCAAACTGAAATTAATACCAAATACTCAAATTTGCTACTTCTTGGAGCAATGGAAAAATCAAACTTGTAAGTAAACGCGATCAAAAGATATGACTGTTTATGTCGCATATATTATGTGATTTCACAAGGGAATCAAAACCTGTACACTCTTATTAATAAACACGGAATAAAATTACACCAGGAATAACAAAGGAATAACCATACATTTTCAAAGGTTTAAACTTGGAATAACTTTAGTCTGTGTTTATTAATAGGAGGGATAGGGTTTGACCTAGAATCACGAAATTTGGCAAAAAGCAAGGCCTTATAGCACAAATACAACAACAACAACAATAAAAACAACAAAACAAAAACAACAACAACATTCCAAAAAATACAAATAGTTGAAAATTAAAGGTTGTCCCCATACATACATAGTTGACGCCAATGAACATATTTCTTTTTTTAGATTATGGTACGGAATCCGTCGTGCTCGAGTCCGACTCGCACTTGACCGGTATTTTTAATCTTTTCCCCACTCTTGGAATTTTGCCTGAATCGTGGTAGCATTTACAAACATTTAAACTCACGCATACGCACGACAATTATGTTTGTTAAACATGGATTAATAAGATCCTGATCGTCAATTTTATTTAATTAAATGCCATACAGAAGGTAGAAGGGTCACCGACGTTGAAACGATTATCATGTATTCAGTACATAATTCTGAAACTAGAAATGTTTCATAAGTAATTTAAAAAAAAAACTTTCCATGTCAATACATTTTGGCCGTGTAGGTATTGCAGCTTTGTACGTAACAGAGGTGTTAACGACATCAAACCGACACTAGAAAGAACAATATTCTATCAGGATAGACGAAACAAAATCTTGTATGAAAATAGTAGCTTTTTTTTTTTTTTTTTATCGATGGGAAATCATCAAATGACCCCTCCCGCTCTGGGCTGAGCAGGAGGGAGTGTCAGACTTGTACTGACTAAAACCCATCCATGTTCCTTCCTTTGCCCTTTATGTTCCAGGGCCGCGGTATCTCTTTCGAACAGTCCCGCAACGCTTACGGACCCCTCCCTGTTTGCTGACTCTCCTTGAGGCGCGCGTGGAACACGAACGCGCCGTCTACACGGCCTGTCGTCATAAGACGGACGGACGGCGAGCTAGCCCATAGCTCACCGTCCACAGGCCCGCGCCTACGGTGGCCGGGGGCCACCACGTGGCCCCCGACGCCCGGTGCGTCTCCCGCGGCGGCTGGGACGTGAGGTTCTCTCCCTCTCACGTTCCGCCACCTCCTTCGCTAGCATGACTGCTTCGCAGAAGGAGGTGACGGCGTCCCATTCCGTCTCGCTCCGGACCATAGATTGAACCAAGGCCGGAAGCGAGAGGTCGCCGCCGCCGATCGCCGCTACGAGGACACGGCGGTGCTCCGCCCACGCGGGGCAGATCTCCACCGTGTGCTCCACCGTGTCCTCCGGTCGATCCTCGCAATGGTAGCACCCGGGCGTTTCCTCCCGCCCGATTCGGTGCAGGAACCTCCCGAAACAACCGCGTCCGGTGAGGACCTGCGTCAGGCGAGGACCTGCGTCAGGCGGGAAAATAGTAGCTTACTCGATAAAGATACCATTGATCAAGTATCCAAGCAATATCATCCAATAGCAAATAAATAGGTGCCCACTTTTTTTTTTTTTTGTCGCTGGACATTACACACAGCGCCATCTAGGTGCCACACAAAGCAACGAGGCTTGTGTCGTGGACACCATAGTATATGATATTTGATATGATAGTTGATAATACTACACATATACTTTTTGTTTCTAAATACATACTTACTATACATATAAACATCCATGACTGGGAAACAAATGTCCATGTTTATCACACAAACATTTGCTCCTACCGAGATTCGAACCCGGGACCCTAAGAACGTAAGGCAGCATCATTAGCGCTGCGCCATTCAGGTCGTCGACAATATCTCAATAGCCATGCATACACATTATTTCAAAAGATATGAAAGAAAAATAAGTGAGTGTTCGAGTGAAAGCTGATGGAGAAGAATGAAAGAAAAATCGTTTAGCGCTGACCCCAAGTAACATAGAACCAGGGCAGGAAGATCATGATCATGACTAAGTATGTAGTAAAGTACATACATGACCTCAAAGACTAGAAAGAACAATGTTTAAACTTTCAAGGTTTACAACTACACATCATAAACTGTCACTTACGGGATATCTTCCGTGATTGTCTGTAATTTTGAGCTCCCGATATTTTCATATTTTCTTATTTCAATTGCAATTGAAATAAGAAAATTTAAAAATTTCAATCGACAGGATGGCTTCAAATTGTCCAGTACGTGGAATCCAATTTTGAGTATGCTCAAAAGTAGCAGCCGGCATCGTAATAAATACTCCAAAAAGCCTTGTGATACTGTGAGTGTGTTTTGCCGTGACTTAGTGATGAGTTCCAGTAGTGAGCGTAGCAAAAGACAAAGAGGGGAGACAGATTTGTCTGCTCTTAACAATTTATTTTCCATCCACCCGAATTCTCCAGTCAACCCGCGATCATGGCGCTTGCAACAGCTTCGAAATATCGGGAGCTCAAAATTACAGAGAATCACGGAAGATATATACAGCGTGTAACAGAAAGGGTATAATCATATGGAATACTGTGGTACGGACCATCAAACTGAACAACTTTCTCTATGGGACCACCATGGAAATCGTAAAAAAATAATCAGCTGTCCTATACTAAATTTCAATACCTACTCGACCCAAATGTATGGGACAGCTGATTTTTTTTTACGATTTCGATGGTGGTCCCATAGAGAAAATTGTTTAGTTTGGTGGTCCGTACCACAGTATTCCATATGATTATACCCTTTCTGTTACACGCTGTATATATCCGGTAAGCGACAGTTTATGTGTAGCAAGAACAATGTGTCATCAAGATTGATGATGGTAGCTTGTTCAACAAAGATATCCAGATATTGAGTAAGTATCCAAGCAATATCATCTAATAGCGAATAAAACGGTCACCACAATATTTCAATATCCATACATATACAGTATTTCAAAGTCCATGAATCTTAAGCGGCCGCTATCTATGTCTAACAATGGTGAAGTCGAGGCGTAGAATTCCCATAGACAAGTGCACAGCGTACTATAACGGTAGAGTAAGCAATTCAGTGATTTACAGAGCTGGAACTTACAAGAGAATACGTGGGCAAGTATTGTGGAGGACTGTGACACTGGCCTGTAACTTGGATGAAGGAATAGCGAATATGCCCCTAAAAACTAAGTAAAATGAAAGTATTAAAAAGAAAAACAAAACAAAAAACGGAATATACCACTACATTTGGAATAAGAATATATTGTTTGACGATGAGAAAAGGACATTTAGATAAAAGGACATTTTGAGAAAGGACAGTTTAAGAAAGGACATTTTGAGAAAGGACATTCTAAAAAAGGACATTTGGAGAAAAGAACCTTTTGAGAAAGGACATTTGGAGATAACGACATGCGCTGAGGCGGTTTTAAGTGCAAAAATCCTGAATTGGTCTGATGAGATTTTTGATGAATTTTGAATTACTCACTTCATTTATCCAAATTAAAATATAACTAATTAGAATAATTTGATCAAATCATATGATTGATACTATCATTGGTCTTACTAGTAGCTTTGGCATAAACTTAATCTACAAATAACATTTAACAACTGTCATGGACGTCTCTATTTCGTATGACAAAGAGTATTGAATCGTGATGATACATATTTCTAGAGATTAGGAAACACATACCTAAAAAGTCTTAATTTTTTTTAAACTTTATTTTAAGCAGTGATAGCCTAGTGGTGTGACCGTCGGACTGTCAAGTCATAGGTATCATTAGGATTCATGTGCGTATTGTATAATCATCACTTGCTTCGGTGAAGGAAAACATCGTGAGGAAACCAGCATGAACGAGAGATATTTCTCGACGGTATGTTAAGCCAAGTCAGAGGCTCATGGGCGGTATAAAAACTCTGACACCAGGTTAGGCACTAACTGTACGAGAATGAAGAAGACTTGAAACGTTACTCCTATAATATCATAACTTGTTACACTACAGTCGATTTTCCACAACGGTGTAACGACATCCCAAGACCTACCTGTATAAATATTATCCAAACGCACCGTCTCGAGTGAGATACCGAACATGCTTTATTGTCTATAACAGAATATAACGTAATATAACAGCGTATAACGTAATATAACAATGATATACAAATAAATTTAACCGTTGTTCTCAAACTAAACGCATGTATTACAATGATTTGTAATAGTTCCGGAGAACTGTTGCTGAGGGCCATTTTCAGGTAGAACACGCAGGTGGTATATTTTGCGTATATTACCGAAACAGTGCTTATAAACCATAAGACTAGACAAACAATCTTCTGAAGACTGGGGCCACTACTATTTGGCTGGCATAAAATTACACCGTTGGTAATGTCAAATGTAGCAAATTTTCTTTCGCTTTCATTATCATCGTCTGCCTAGTCTTTTGTCAATTATGTTTTGGTCGGCTACTAGTCTAACTAAATGTTGCTGAAAAAGGCTGAAACATTTTTGATTTACTACTCACATTATGTATATTATACATTTATGAGTTGAGCGTTGTATTAACACAAAAATTCCAATCCATTAGTGACATAAAATTATTTTAATTTATTAGTAGTTTGGTGACCTCTTGTACGCATATAACACATTATAACCCTATCTATAAGCATTTGAAACACTACCACAGTACTTAAATATAGCCATAAAACCGTTTGATGTGGGTTATAACCCCGATTTGCACTTACTTAATTTGTTTACGACTTTTTAATGTATCATTAGCAGTAGTAAAAAAGCACCTTTTAAAAAAACTAAAATCTCGATTTCCGTGACCGACAAAGTCCACTAATTAATTAGATGAATTTCTTTGATGTGTCTTAAAAGTTTAATGACGGTTTTGACAGATGACAATCTCTGGTATCGATAAATTTGACGTTTAGTAGTGATGGGAATTAATGCATTTTTTTCTCAAGATATCGTATTTCCGCGATGAAATGAGAATTAAAGGTAGTGGCTGTATATCAGCTGCTCGCGTCGTGAGAATTGTCGAAAGGAAATAAGTTATTGCTGTGCTTGTACTATCTGTGATAAAACAGTAATCAATCACGTTCGGGTTATTACGGTTAGTTAACATATTAACATCCTGCTTGCGGTCTTTAACGGGTTTTGGCGCGAAATTACAATCCGTACCCAATTATTTTTGCAGGGTGTAAACAGTTTGAAGTAATAGTATAGAAACTAGAGTAAAATGTGCAGTAAGATTTGCTATTTTGACTGTTTTATAAAATCAAATTAAAAATAAAGATACTCGTATACCGGATGCATAAACTTATAGTAAAACCATTCAAGCAGCTAAATAGGTCAAACTCAACAGTACTACAAACAAAGATTGCAATAGGTGCCGTTTGAAGCACAGCAAAGGCGTATGCGCATTTATACAAAATTATTGCATTTCCACCTTATAAGATATGGGAAAATTACCCAATGCACCTTTAAATAATTACAGCTTTAACGGCATAAATTGAAACAGGAATGTTCGCAGCCATTCGAATGGTTTTCCGCAGCATTAAATTACTATCGTCACACATGTCACGTTACGTTACGGTGTGATAGACGGCCTTAGTGGGTACCATGTTGATGTATGGTTTATTAAGAAGTTTGATTGCTGATAATAAATGTAAACTTAATTATTTTGGTTTTAAGAAAGATGGAGTGTGTGAAGATGTTCATGAACGTATCAATGAAAGTTTATGAGTACTATACTGACATATCAAAGGAATTGGCAGAAGATTTACAAACTATAAAAATATGAATATAAAGCTAACATTTTTAAATGAAACTGTAAATCGAATACAAAATAAATAATACAAAATCAAATGTATGCAGCGACGTAACAAACAAAACCTAACATTTTATACGTTCATACACGAAATGCATCGAAGAACCTATCATTAAAAATATATGTATTCAGTCGCATTCACCGTGTAAATTATTTGTCCTTTCAAAATGGGTAAAGGAACGCATCAGCAATTCAAAAAGGCTCATAAAAGTTGCCAAGTGGATGCACCAGGGGCTTGCATCAGCTCGTGATCTTCGTTAAGACAATGGGCGATTACGTACTGTTGTATAGGCATCTTAGCGTCCGTAGGGAATGGTCCAAAGGAGAAGGGTTTCGCAAGGAGCGATATTGGGCCTAACACTGTGTGAGTTTTTTATACTTTTCAAAATTACGACCTTGATGTTATTGAATCGCTATGAGTGTATTTTTTGAACAAGTATTTGTTATAAAACTTTGCTGATATTGAGTTTTTCATGATAGGTGATGAATTTGCAGCTATTAAATACAGTTACATTCTTAAATTAGAACTATTTATTACTTGAACTTATTCTGTAGAAAAAACAACGGTGCATTTTGGATCTACGACATCTTAAACGTTAACAGGACTAATAAACTACACAATAGTTTCCAACTTTCCCATTACCCGGAGACTTTCACCACGATTTCCATAAAACACCGTCTTTGCTTACTACAAAATACAATTCTTTGTACATAAGACCGTAATTATGTAAAGTGTACAGCACTTTTATATTGAAGACCTATTCACCTAGCCCAGTTACCTTTGCAAAGACTTTGCGAAGACGCTAAAAGCTTTTCATTTGAATAGTAACCACTTGAGCACGATTTCAATAAATTTGTTAAAGCGAAATGAAGCTATGAGGTGATGCCGGTCAACGGTAGTAGTATCATTGAGTCGTTTGTACTTTATGCGGTGATTTCCCGGAAACTTTGATTTCGAGTAGTATGTTTTTAGTTTAGTTTGCATAGTTTAGAGAAACTTAGGTGAGTTAAGAAGTACATTTAAAAGATAATGATGATGGTCAGTAAGAGTAATTTTACAAATAAATCAGAATACCTTGCTCCTATAAAAATAAATTTAGCACAATGATTACTTTACTGAGCATTGTACACAATCTACCAACAATTATGAGAAAAACAATTAATTGTTTTCATCCTGATACTAATGTTTGCAATAATCTGCTAAAGTGTATCTGTAAGTGGTGGGTATTTTTATAGTTCTGAAAAGTTATCAAAAATGCTTAAGACACTTACCTCTATCACCAACAGTAGCTTTCAGGTTTCCAACGACTGTTCCAATCCTGACGTCTTCCTTCACTCGAAAATTGTACCTCGGTTTATCGAATAGCGCTGATCCGATCCCTGCAGGCAACACTGACACATGTACCACAGCATTTTGAGGAGCAGTCAATCCACCTCCATCAGTCGCTGATACTTCTAGATCAAACTTCAAATTGGCTTGTACCAAAGCCGGTTTCGTCACCAAAATCTCTCCAGTACTCCTATCTATTCTGAAGACATCATTCTCATTGCCGTTCACAATTCTGTAAGTAACCGTACCAAATCTTCCCGAATCAGAGTCCGTTGCGGATACAGCTATAATCGGCTCGGAGGAAATCCGTCCTTCTTTCAAAGACACGTTGTAATCCTTAACTGTGAATGCTGGTACATTGTCGTTTATATCGAGGAGTTGAATCTTCACCATAGCGGTCGTGGACAGGCCTCCTGCGAATAAATAATTGGTATTGATTGTTCGTATTGTTTGTAATTCTATGTCTAATTGGCAGGTGGTTGATTTATGCGTTTGTCAACGCGTTTAGTGGACTCGTCGTTGTAAGTAGATTTCTTTTGTTGTGTTACTTTTAAATGTACATTATTTATGGGTTGTTGAAATGTATCTAATGGATGTTGTATTTACTTATTGTTGTTTTTAGTAATATTTATTGGTACTTAATCAAATTTATTTTTAATATTGTAGACAACATTGACGAATAAATGTGATGTAATTTTGAGAAAACTGTAAAATTTATAATAACTCATAAAATACTGTTAGCTATTACGACAGGCTATTGCTTCTTTATTAATTCATACAATGTCTTCAAAAGATACTGCATAAGCATACCCAGCATAAACCCCCGTTACCTCTAATCGTTCAACAGAAAAGTAATAATTACGAAATCCCTTTCAATAACAACAAATTAAAATTTTCCCAATTCGAATCCCAAACACAGTCGTCACAGCATTAAAAACAGGAAAAAGTTCTCGAAAATTCCGTTTCAAAAGACAAAGTAGCCGCTCAAGCTAACGAAATAAAAACACCAAGTGATAGTTGCACTGTTCACTCTCCATAAATCTTCGAACTGGACTTGCGGCCCGCGGACGAACATTGGCGGAATTTATTTCGGCCCCGCCAATGTGATGGTCCTTCGAAAACGCTGCAAATCGTGGATATTTTAAAGATTTTCGTATATTACTCCGAGTTCGGTTTGCCTTGATGATGTAATGTACAAGTATCGTGACAATATAATTACTGGAAATAAATCAGCCTTTACAATCGTGCGATTGTTGGGGACAGCTTGTTTTAAAGGCAACAAGATATTCTGGTTAGGGTACAAAATAAAATCTTCTTATGGATAGTCAGAAATTAGAAAGTTTTTGTCTACCTGTGCATCATTGTCGACTAGACCATCTTTGTCATCAGATTCTAATTAGACAGTAGTCAAACAATAACCTCAATTTTGAATTGCTATCCGTATGTTTTGTGATTTTTTCTTTATTAAAGACTAACTATTACAACCCAAAAACTCACAAAATTTACCTCTTTATAATTTTAGTATAGATTCTTCATTCATAATCCTACTCTAATAGAAACATTAATGATCTTTTAAACAGAAACATTCTGAATGACATCGTGGTAAATGAATTTGATACTGACGAACAGTATATTAATAGTCCAGCAAGACAGATGCAATCTATCGACTTTAATATAGCAGCAAGAAACAGTAATTTAGAAAACATTTAACACTAATATAGAAATATAAATTAGAGACAAAATGGTAGGTGTTCTATTCGAACTTATTGTGTTTCTTGTTTTAGCTAGCAATAAAGATTTCAATGTATTGCCACAGTTCTTGAGAGATGAGTTGTAAAGTGAATTGAAAAAAGGTTGATTCATATACTTTTATGGCCATACTGATTGTTCTAGGTAATTCTGAGTTTTGTATTAGTGTTTAAAAGTAGCTACCTACTTTGACACGTTATTTTATTATTGACTAGTGTAATGGTGACATGTCAAAACATCAAGATACTTTCGCTATTCCTCAATGAAACCCACACAATGACGGTGAAACCAGTATCTAAACTATTGTGTTACAAGATATATAAAGCGGTAACACAGACAAACACGAAAATCGACTTTGTTTTAAACTATGTAGAATAGATACTTTACTATGACAAACCATAGTTCTATTATTATTTTACACAAACCGGGAACCCCGGGAGTGTTAAACATATATTACAGATTTGGTAAACAGTGTCATTACAATATTACTATTACTAACATTAATATTTAAGGAGGATGCGCTATGGCCCTGGCGCTTCCAACTTAAGCTTCCATTTTCTATTTTAGGACATCCTTTAATGGCAGCAATTTAATAGACATTAAACGACCTTTTATTAAAATTACTTTTTAATGATTATTACTGATAATTAAGTAAGAAAAAACTATCAAAGTGAAGGGACTGTAAGATTCTTAAGTAAATGTCGATAAATTGTACCAAATACGAGCGCATTATAATTTAAAGCAAGACAATTTACCTGCGCCTATAGAATATTGCATTGGGCTAATTATTAGAAAATTAATAAAGGTCTGCGTAGGGAATGCTGTTAACCCACTTTGGGTAAATGAACAATATTGCACAGATAGGTTTGGAAGCCATGGCAGAATTCTGTAATAAGTTAAGTAGCGACTTTCATGTTTACAAATAATGTAGAAACCAGGTTCTAAGCTTTTTTAAAGTGTGTTCTATTATAACAAAATAAGTAACGAACTATTATCTAGAAAAGTCATTTACTTATTTTGATATGAACGAAAATATAGAATGTAAAGGACAATGGGTAAAATTATATGAGACCTAGTAGTGGTAGTCAATCAGCAGGTGGCTATATACTGGTCGGATGTTATTTGAGTCCAACGACACGAAAAGAAGAAGAAGTAAATCAAACATCTGTGGCAACAATTTGACATTGCCATCGGCTTAATGTCCTGTGCTCTTTAATTATTTAAGAGTATTTTTCGTAGTGCAAGTTTTACCACCGATTTGCGGTGTCTGTACATTTTTTATATGACATATAGTATTTAAAGAAATATTTTTCTTGTAAAGTAATGAGATTGACAAAAAATATCGAATACCACAGAATTTACCCTATTGTAAAACCAAAAGGATCTTTCATGATTGATTTATTCATAGTCAGTTACAAATATGATATTGTAGGTTCGGAATATTTTGCCAAAGGGTTTGGTTCACAGCTATATTCTACTTATTGGTTCACTTAATCAAACCATTAATATTTTACATTACATTTCGGAATGAACGAATTAATTAATGGGTGAGGTCTAATCTCCATGTTTTAATCGAACAAAATTTATAATTATTTATATTTGAACTAATTCGATTTTTTTGTATAGCTAATTATTTTGTATAATATACATTCAAAAGTAACAAGTTTATAAAACAATACAATGGTAGCATAAAATCACATTCCTGAGCGTGGAAAGATAAAAATTTAAGACAGAATCACTGTGTCAAGTCCGCCTCAAAATAAAAAAAATACATATTTTTGGGCTCTACGGCATTGGCAGTAGGTAAATAAAAAGTTTGAAATTACTAGACAGAAAATATATAAATAAATTGCAAAATAGGCTAGTACTATTATTCAAGTTAAACACATTGACTTCGTACTAAAGTGTCCCAAGCATTTAGAAATAGAAAAAACAGACAATTCAAATCATTGAAAGTTAAATGTTTTGCGAGACACAGTTCTTAAGAATATTGTAAACTTACCTCTATCAGTAGCGATAACAGGGAATTCGAAGTCAGTATGTGCCTCATAGTCCAAAGGAGCGGACACACAGAGCTCACCGGAGTCAGGCTTGACGGAGAACTGTGGCTTGACGTAGCTCTCTCCGAGGGTGTAGTTGACGATCGCATTGACACCGCAATCAGGGTCGATGGCTGACATCTGTGGAAGAAACAAGAATATGAGTATGATGAAATGAACGAGGAAGATATATCTTGCACAACATTGGAAAGGGTCCATGATTAAAACATATTATTTCAAGTACAGAATACTAATTCTTTTGACTAAATATAATTCAAAAACGTGTTGTGCCGTTCCAAAGAAGGAACAGAAAGATATTGATGAAGGAATGAAGTAAATTCACTGTAAAATTTGGCAACCCACAATATGTATTTTGGAGGGAATAGCACCGATCAAGTTTAAAATAGTAATAAAGTTTAAAATAGTGATAAACATAATAATGATCACAAAGAAGAAATAGACAAACATGCAATCCTTCGCATATTATCGGCTAGTCCCCTTTCTACACTTATTGCAAAAATAGCTAGGTACAGCTAACTGTACTGATAATTCATAAGTAGTGGCAGGTTACCATCGCGTCGCCTACAAGCTACATGTTTTAGAGGAATGTTCACGTAGGCGATATTACACAATTAAAAGTAGCACGGGATGATTTAGTAGTATTATGTAATCGGTTTCCTTTCGTCTCTTTAGTCTTTGGAGAAATGTTTCCGAGTGTGATTGTCTAGGATGGAGAGATGAAATTTGAAAGTTTTTTTTGTAATTTGGAACAATATCTATGAAAACTTCTGTTTTTAATGTATCACTTTTGTTAAAGGCATCTATGTTCTTTTTGAAAATACGTCAAGCAAATTTTAAACATTTATATTTTCATCGTCATTGTACGTATCCGATTTGTTTGGGCTCAGCCTTTTCTTCCATACTTCTCAATTAGCCTTCATTTCAGTAGTCACTCTATTTCCAGTCTTATTAACTGTCGCACAAATACTTCTGCAAATGCAAATAACTACAGCCACAAGTATTCAACAAAATCCAAAAATTGATCCTTATCACACCCAGATGTTCATGAAAACAAGAACACTTCATCAGGCACCCTATTCATTGCTTGTAATCTTAGAAGGTTGGCTAAAACAGGAACCTTACAGCCGTCATGTAGCTCGTAACAAAGGTTTCCCTACCACGACTAATTGCCATCCACAGACCAAGCTGAGATAGCTATCGTAATTAATTAAAGGTATTTAATTCGATGAATTGATCAAGGTTCTGTGAGGTCCCTCACCTATAGGAAGTTACGGGATATTGTATCAGAATATACACCGGTATATTCTAATGTTCAGTTAGGAATGGGAATTCTAAGTTATTATGCCCAACAAGGAAACTTTTTAGCGTCTTAATACATTCTACAGAATGAGGACGTTCAATTTAAGAAAGCGGCACATAAATTAAACAGAAAAGCTTTATTTAAAAGTAGGCATCGATAAATAATGAATATATTTGCTTATACTCCGCATTCACACCTTCCTTTTCGTACATGTCCCGAATAATGAGATCAGGTTGCAAACACGAGAACTGATCTTATACGTATTTAAGAAGAAATAAACACCCTCTCGCCGCAAGAAAAAAAGGACTATAAACGCAATATTGACCTTTTCGAGAGCTCATTATAAAAATAAACAGTCTAAATACAAGCGAACGATGATAAATGAGTACTGGACGTATGAGAAATAAATCAACTGGCTTCAGACGGTAGTCACACAATGCAGGACCCCAAAAATTCAATAGCGTAACGTAACAAGCGACAAATTGCCTCTGTAGGTGTTAAGTGGCAAAATAAAAATATAACAACATCAAAGATAATTAGCCTGAAATCATCTTTTTCTCTTTTACCTCGGCTTTATTACGTACGTGACATTGCCTCTTGATTAATTGCATCCACGTCGAACGCTAAGATAAATTGTTCGCACATATACTATAGAAGTTTCAACTCTGACAAGTTAATAGTAAGGTCCAAATTGCTTTGTGATTTATTAGATCGCGAAACGGTGTTAGTTTTAGCGATTCCGCTAATGGCTTCATTCTTGTATCTTGTCTTATTAACATTGTTGGTCAATCATTGATATAAATTGCTTTAGAATTGAGACGTTTAGATAATCATTTTAATGTTATATAACAGGTATTATCAGCACTAAATGCAATACTTATTTGAAGAATATCTTGGCTACCCACTATATCATGTGGCCAGTAAATCTTATATGAAAAAAAGATTTCTTACAATTGATCGTCGGTATCACATTTTTTGCACCTATATTAATCATGTTTACACGTTCTTTACACACCTATTAATAATGTTGACTGATTCAGTGTAATAAAAGAAAATAAATAAATTGATAAATGATTAACTGTTACATCCATATCATTTCCTTGTCTTGTTACGACTCACACCGAAGTCTGTAAATCATCATTCGAACGCAGCATAATAAAAAAGGCTTCAGCAGTATCATACACCATATTCCCAAAAGGCATGCTGACTTTCATCGATACAACCTAATTAAAGCCGTAGAAATCTTTTGTTTAAAACATTTACTTTTATCCAGATCATTAAGGGGACACGCAACGTTCTCAGAAACATTTGTTCAGATCCCCGAAACAGATGGGCTTACTTTATTATTATTATTGAGAATACGATTCAGTTGCTGATTGATGCGTCGAAAAAAAAAATGTCGTGCTTTGCATGCAAAGCTTGTGTCTCCAACCACCCTAGTGAGCGATCCTGGCTCGAACGTGTCCAGATCCAACGTATATTTTTCTGGGCTTCATTTTACTTTTCGTATATCTGATCAAGTTAATGTTGTCAATAATAAATTGGTATTTTTATTATTATGTACAGTAAATAACGGCACTGCGCATGCAGTGGTTAAATCAGTGAGTTTAAGGATGTACAGGAATTTGCTTAATAGTTTTCTGTCGAAGTTAAATTTACAATAAAAGCTAACAACTCTCGGATTGGTAGTGTCTGTGCTTTAACGATTTTGCTTAACACTGGTGATTAAGGCATTACATTACCCTTTGTATAGTAAAAGCTTAGAATTTGTGATGAATTCAGAAGCTAGGTTAACATTACTGCTCGGCGAAGCTTTCATAGAAAAACAGTATGTCTGGTAGAGATGAAGAGAAGCGAGATAGAGAGGGAGACAGAAAGGGAGAGAGAAATAGATTCCAACTTTTTTTTTTAGGAAATGTTTTCTCTTTCCCCGAAAATCATCAGAAACGTCCCATCAATGAAAACATACAAACAGTCGAAACCACATTTACTCAAATTTTAGTTTTAATGAAGAGATTTTCGATAAGCCGTTACCGTACGTTAGTACCACACACGATGATCCCTTTCTCAACTAAAGTGATTTTGTAATCTTTAGTATCTTTATTTATATCGGTTCTGACTTTGATAACTTGTTTTATGTGATATAAAAGTGACATTTTTGGAATTCGATCAACGTCTGTCTCGTTTACTTGAGTTATTGTCTTGAAACAGGAAATATCATCATTATATTGAAACCAGATTTTAATGTTATGATTACTTCCTACTGGTTAGCACCAGTCATTAACTGGACTGAGGATATTATCAATAGAACCTCTGTCGGAACTCTAAATGTTTCCAAAAATTTCATCATTCCCTTCCCTTCTTTTTATAGCTTATACCGTGTCCCACTGCTGGGCAAAGGTCTCACTTTTCTCCTTCCAAACCTCTCCGTTTTGTGCAATTTCTGGCCACGGTTGCTCTGCGAAGATGATCACTACCCTTCGGTGATGACCTTCCCTAAATCCTAATTTATTCACTATTAAGCAGGAGAAACAAAACAACAAAAACATAATACGCCCTTAATAAACAAGTAAACATCATCATCAGCTCACTCTGGCTACACCGCAAAGTGCACCGCTCCACATACTTCAAAATATGACCGTCCGAAGATAAAACCCATGATCGGAGCAACACTACATTTTATATTTAAATTCTCTTCACTGACAACGCCCATATCGGCTACCTCAGTGAGGTAGATAAGAGTGCCAACAATGAGATTTATTGCACACTCCGACCACTACTTAACACTTTAAAAACGTTGGGGATATCTCAATTAGTGACTTTTATGTGCCGCTAATGTTCAGATTATTGATCGGAGGGATCTCTGTCAGACCACGTTTAGCGAAATGTTGAAGGAGTTTGTGAAAATGCGAGTATATTTTATCGTAAAATATATCGAGCAAAGGACGTTTTAAAAATATCTTGTGAAGTGTGCTCACTTTCTGAAGAAGTAAATGAAGTCAAAACGAAAATATATTATTATGAATCTGAAGATGTAGAATTTGCCATAAAAGAGCAATAACATTTAAATGCACAAGATTGACCGCTCCACAAATCTAAATACAAGTAGCCTTTTCCTAGAATCCTTTATGTAAACTTGTCAAAACTAAATACACATAAATTCCAGTAAAAAGAGAGAAAAAGTAAGGTAAGCACCACAATTTTCCATGTCCCCAAGCATCCGTAAATTCAAACACGAGTTATTTAAATTCTACTTACGCATTCGACTGGCTCATCTAAATAAAGCGAACATCTGCCTTGTTTACTTTAAAACTAAAAAAGGCATAAAATAAAATGATTTGTAACAAAAATAATAAAGAAATTCTTACTCAGTTCGGCCGTTGGTAAAGGACATTGTAATTCAACCTGATTGGCACACAATAATGGTATCAAACATAAACCATTTAAAAATTGTCTGAGATAAAAGTAAAAAGGCGATCGGACGACAGTGGTGTAAGGAGCAAATAAACTTTTCAGAGGACAATACCTGGCTTGGACTGCCGAGGATTTGTAGTGCCATTAGTTCAACAGCGACAGCTTTATACCAATGAATTCCCAACTTTAAACGAAAGATATAAAGTCCAAAATACTGGAAAAGCAAATTGTGGATAATTAAAAAATGAATCCGAAATTGTGACCTGCATACTTGGGCGACTATCACTTTCTTTTGTAATTGGTTTTAATTGAAGAAATTTAGAGCGAACCTTAAAATCTGTATTTTCGACAGCCTTAACTTTCGTTGGAATGGGCAGTTGGATTTTGTGCCAAAGATTTTCATTTGCCATTTAGTATGGCGATTCTTTCAGGTGGAGAACGCTTTTAAATTCCGTTGAATACGGTATGTAGATGTGAAACAGATGCTATTTTACGTAGCACATTTAGCTGTAGAATATGTTTACATTCTCAACACTCCTGCGTAACGGTATTCTCAGAACTATCTTAAACGAGCAAAACAAATAGTCACAGGGTTAAATATACCCATATTCATTTCAGAACGATTATCCAGATCCTGCCCAATGACATGAATAACAATATCATCCACATCTTTTTGTTCTTCATTAAATGAAAATAGCATATCGATACCAGAAACGCTAAAGTAAACGGTTTTCGACACCAGCTCATCGCTTATTTCTTTAATTGAAGGTGCAGTCTCGAGTTAACCTTTACCTTCTGTTTCATTAAACATTTCATTGTCCAGCCAATTTATATCGACGCTTTATTTTAAAGAATTAAAAGGAATTATATTACTGTTTTTACCAACTCTCTGTTCTGTATCTTTGTAGAAATCTGATTCTATAGTTTTTGGAATCTTATTGTTTTTAAATAGATTGGATTCTTAGTTTCTTTTCATTAGTACCGAGGTATTTTTGTTCCTGAAATGGAAGTTTATTTATTGCGAGTGTTTCTAGAATTAAAATACAAGTGCTAAATGCTTGAAGGCGACAAATTAGCGATATATGGCTGAGAAGCATATTGTTTTAAGCGTTTAAAAGATTCTTTAACTGTGGCGGTAATTAAAGCTCAAATTCCAATTAGAGACAAATACATATTTGAGTTGAAGAATTCTTCAGTTTGAGTTGGTCCTGTTTTAAATTGATTCATGTATATTTTGAAGTTTTACCCAACATGCAAAACCGTAGACCACCTCAGTCAACACAGGTCTTGTAAATGTTCACAAAAGTATTAAAATATCGTGATATTAAACGATGGTGTGGGAGTAAGGCAGAAGGATAAACATGCGAGTTTTATGATGGGTGTGCACATGTGAGGTGTCGCGGGGAACGAAGCGTCAATGGATGCGCGGGAGTTCGAGAAGTAACCGGTGTGGAAAGGATTGTGGAGTATCGTAATAATGTTTTAGAAGTTATTGTGCATCGTATATTAACATCTTAAGTGACTATTGTATTATGTTTACAAAGTGATGGGTTAGGCACTGAGAATGAGTGAAGATCTGAGGGCCTAGACAAGTCGCAATCGCTTTCATAGCGTTCGGTATTTCTGCAACGACTTTGAAGATGTTTAACTTTTCTAGTATCGGTTTGGAAAGTTACATAGTCTGGTTGTTAAGTATTGTTAGGAGATCCTTAGTAACTGTGAATATACAGCATCTAATTTCTAATGTGTGAAACTTTCCTACTCAATGGATCCAAAACTTAAGTCATATCTAACAAAAAAACTTAAATTTCTGACATCAATCCTTTTTCTTAGTCTACTTATTAACATCAATTTCATCACCCTCACCAAATCGTCAGTCATCTGTCTACTAAACTAATTAAATCTTTAACAACCTATAATAAAAGTTAATTTAACAGTTGGTGCATGTGAAGCGTCAGGCCGTATCAACAGCCGGTGTGTGAATGTATTTGCGGAAGAGCAGTGACATTGACATTTGATACCCCATATCGGATTGACAGCGGTGTCAATGGTGTCATGCGTACGTTGTGGTCGCATGTTGATCATCGATGAGCAACCATTGTTACTTTTTGTTTTTTTTTGTTCTATGTTTTTAATGTTATGTGTGGGAATTGATTGGATTTCAATTAGTGATTAGTGTAATTAAATGACAGCAAGTATAGTGACAGTGATAGTTTACAGGTAGAAAATGAATCTTCAACAGTGCTATAACTATGTTTTAGCGCTCGAATGCTGATTACAAACGGGTGGGCGCTATAGGTAAACATTTTGTTTACCTAACCCTACTAACCAACAGTTTATTTACTAAACTGTAGTATTGAAAAAACAATATGGTGGCGTTAGTTTCGATTTTGACTACTTGCAAAAAGATACACCACAGCCAAAGTATTAGTTGCAATAGTGTTAACTACAGGAAGTGTAGTTATTGACGATCATAGTTTTTATGTAGATAATGGATGTACACTAGTATTGAAAAACCACCATTAACAATAGGTATAGTGCGTTTATAATTACCAACATGACAAAGCATTAACGATATTGAATGTAAAAGCCTACCAAGCCTACACCATAACAGTAACCATATCGAATATACCCACAATCGAATTTTATGACTAAAGATAAACACCTGATTCATGCCTGTTGCCAGCCGGAAAAAATATACAAAAAGAAAACATACGCAATTAATTAAAAGTCAAATAAAAACAAGCAGTATTCAATTACAAAAAAAAACTTTTATTCTCCACTGTACTCGCTTTAAGTATAAAACTTGTGGACGCAAGTGTCTTTGTGTTTATTTTTTTTTGTACAAGAATTATTTATTTACATTTCCGAAGTCGCGAAGACATGTAAAAATCGTTGAGTGAATACGCAGCCTTATTTTTGGGAAGAATATCGAGTTTCATTCGCTTTGGAGGCGTCAACGGGTGACAAAGATGGGCGCTTGGGTGTAAAAATAAAAATATATTATGACATTTATTTGTTGAGAATAAGGCTTGGTTTTAATACGTTTTGTGTTGTAAAATAGATGATTTTGGTGATGACTAATACGTTTGTAAATGATTTATATGTATGTACTTTGAACTCACAGAAATAATTATGATTATTGCCAATACAAGATATACTTACAATACATGATGACGATTCAACACTGATGTTAATTAGGAAGATGCCACACTTTTTATTGCTGACTTTTAATAAATTTAATGTCTTTTCCGTTTTTTTTTAATATTTCAATCACCTTTTACTTTCACGTACTTGTACAGAAACCTGCTATCTTGGTCATTGTACACTGCATTTTTTTTAAATTAAATAAATCCTTAATATTTTAACAGTGAGACCTCAACCTTACGTTGTGTGACATTTAAAATTATGAAATGTGTGTGGGCGCGGGAATCATATTAATTTAATTACCTTGCATTTTTATAGAAAAAAATAACCGTTAATTTATAATTTATCTGCGAGCAAAAACAACAATGTTCTGAAGAACTGTTTAAAACTTTTTAAAGTATTTTTTTTTTTGTTTTATTTAAAAAACAATAATTCATCATTCATTCCTCGAGAATTTTATAATTCCGGATTTTATATCTATTAGAATTTTTATCAATGTTGCGAACAATAGAGCCAGTGGGTCAACTTAGAAAAATACTAGCTTTTTAAATCATAAATGTAGATTAAGATTTTATTACTAAATCATAAGATTTTAACATTCTTAATTATGTCGCAATGATTAGACATCCCGCAGTGACTTAAATTCATGTGTGCGAATAATCCAAGATGGCGTCTACGTCTTAAAGTTGTTTTACAATTATTTAGACTTTTACAAGCAATAACTTAACGTAAACGATTCAATTCGGTTTTAAAAAGAAATTTTACGACTGTCAATCGTGAGAATGGTAATAAAATAGGAACGCAGTAAAAATATTATTATATTTTTGCAAAAAAAAATATTTTTATGTCTCACACAGATATTGCTTTACTATTAAATTGGGTTATAATAATAGATTTATTACGTATAATATTTGCATGTTTTAATATATGACTTAACATAAAAGACGAATCATTTTCGTCTTCAGAGAGGTTTTTTAGATAATTATTTTTGTCAAATTAATTCGGTCATTTACAGGTTCAAAACTTTAGATTTTGATACTTTCTAGTCTATTTGATTTATAATGGAAGGTAAAATCATACTTCGAAGTACGAAAACTATTTTAATAGATTTTCCAATTTACAAATCTGTTCCCAAGTAATAAAACAACATCACAAATTACACGTTATTACAACGGTGTACAACCTCTAATTTCGTGGCCCCACACATAACGCAACGAGGGGCCATAAAACCGGCGAGTACGAACCGCGCTCTATTAACACTTACAACGGTGCAGCGAATTATCTTAATGTTCTTCAAAACATGGTGATGAGACATTCACCGCTAATTGAAGAAGAAGTCCGTTTCTCAAATTGCTGTGATTTGGTGTGAGTCATAAGATTATAGCGTTGAAAACTAGATTTTCTTATTTGCTTTTAAATGGGCCTTTAACTCTCTATGAGTAGTACTTGCTATCTCAGGACCTAGGCCATCTTCGGTTAATAATTACTAACAAATTAAGATACTTTATACATTTATGTGTATGTTGTTATTCCAGTGTTCAAAACTAGAATGACGGACATCAAGTTATGTATTAATATTTTATCAAGCAGGTTTTAGCTACTCTGCCTGCTGGATATAATAGTTTACATGTTTCTATGAACTAAATTCTTCATAGAATAATTAAGTTATGATAATACCAAAACCAGCGCCTAATACTTTAAGTGCCATTCTCGCTACCCCTCAAGCCTTGTGCCACATTTTTACTAATAAAGCTTGAGTCAAACAACTGTACATTGCTTTGAAGTTAACTCATTCGTCTATTTAGTACCGCCATGATGGCTCATCGGGATTATTTGAAGGTCACTTTAGTAGTAAACAACGATATAGTTATTCTACATTCAGAATCATAGTTGTAACAATTAAAATAAATGGATATAATTCCTTGCTGGAATGTGCATTCAGAAGTCTGTAATTTTAATTGAACGAAGACTTTTATCCGTGATTTTGTAATAATGAGGAGCATACGAAGTCTTCAGAGTTGAGACTTCTGATAACTTTGCAGCGTTCATTAAAATGTTTGTTGAGTTATCTGGAATACGAAGTAAATGACTGAATTATAACAGCCACTCGGATCAATCTTCAGGTTAAGCCGCGCTTGCCTAGGTTGGTTTGTGGATAGGTGATCACCTTTTACATACCGAGTTTCTGCGCTGCTTTGGAAATAATATTAAGTGTTGGTCCCTACTGTCATTTTTAGATCTTTGACAACCGTTACAGGTCAATCAGTAGCCCGAAAGTCTGACAACCAGTCTTCCCAAGAGGTATCGTATTACCCAGTACTAACTGGGTTGTGGAGGTCAGACATGCAGTTACTCCATGTAAACTATTACTGGTAGCTGCATCAGGTTAGACTGGAAGCCGACCCTTACATAGGTAGTTGGAAAAGGGCTAGGCAGAATGATGATTTACAATGGCAATCACTAGTTGCGTCATATAGGTGAGAGCAGCAGAATCCTTTAAACTCCTCCGGATTGTTATTAAAACTGTAGCGTTTAAGTGCATTGCTGTTACAATTCTGACTATAAGAAACGAAACTATGAAATATAAAAATATTTTATTTCACACTAGCTGTTGCCCGCGGCTTCGCTCGCGTGTTGGTTGGAAATTATCCTACGGGCACATTGTAAATATAACCTATGGCATTCAGAGATAATGTAGCTTCCTGTTATTGAAAGAATTTTCAAAATCGTTTCAGTAGATCCAGAGATTACCCCTCCAACCTCAAACTCACAAATTTTACCTCTTTACAATGTTAAGTATCTATACTTAACATTGTAAAGAGCACACTACACACTGCATTGCACTTATAAAACGTCGAAAAAATGCATGATTCGTTGTTGGTCGTTTCCTATGGAGAAGAATCGGCACGAACTCCATGTTTACCCTTTAGAAAATATATTTAGTTAACAACTCATGTGGTCTAGAAAAGCCAGTTCCAATGGGTTGCGGAAGTCACATAGGACTAATAGCAATATTGAACGTACGATAACGTTTCCTTTAGACCAACTGCCTCGTAAAATATTAGAATAGGTTTACATTCTGAGCTTGAAAAATGTCTGCAAAATAGGTAAATGATAGATTTCACCCAATAATCGAACTGCCACCCGCAGCACAATAGGTATGAAAGAAGGTAGTAGGGACACCGACGCTAAAACCACGTATTCAGTAACCACACAGAAATAACAGTTTTTTTTTTTTTAACCAGCTGTTTAGTACAAAAGTACAATACCTACACGGTCAAAATTAGTATGAAACAGCTGTTATTTTTTTAAATTGATTTTTATTTAAATGTAAACATCTATGCGGGGGTTTCAGAATGATTTGTACTGAATACCGTAGTAGTAGCCTTTATTAAGTAAATACAGTACCTGTATTTACTTAATAAAGGCGAGTGTAGGATGATTACTGAAAGCGTTAGCAAAACTCATTGTTGTGAGTCATTGTTGAGAGATACCGCGGCCCTGGAACACAAAGGGCAAAATAAGGAACATAGATGGGTTTTAGTCAGTACAAGTCTGACACTCCCTTCTGCTCTGGCCTGAGTGGGAGGGGTCATTTGATGATTTAAAATCCGAAAAAAAAAAAGAGTTCAGCTACAAGGTTCTTGGGGTGATCAAATGATGTTCACAGGTGGCGCTAGTGGTAAACAGTTGTGATATTGTTTTGTGGCATGACGTATCTGTTGAAAGAGGAGGACCGTTGTAAGTTTTTTTCAAGAACCAAAAAATAAAAACTTTTTTTTTTTTGCTAAATCAAAATAACAACCTTGCACAGTTCAAATAAGTTACTAATAACAAGAAGTAGAGGTATCGGTACCTATTAAGGTGGTTAGAACGGAGCTGATTCACTCTGTTTCCCGTACTAGTATAGACTATAATACGGTAAAAATAACTAAGTATTTACTATGACAAAAATTCCTGTCACTAAAATCCTTTTCCAATGCTAAAAGGACACACATATAAGCTACCTCACCCCACCCCACCTCTGCACACCCAGATAAAACTTTAAACCTAAATAAAAAATAACATATTTCGAGAGCAACAAACATGGTGACAAGAAAAACTACCGGCGCGACCTGTTATGAAAATGAACGTTAGTTGTGTGGGTTGCGTCTGCGCACCGAGTTGTTGAGCTTGGCCGCGTGGCGCTAGTGTCGCATGTAGGGCTGCGATGAACGGGATAAGGATGGGAGATATTAGTGATGGAATTCTTTTGGAGATAATGTAGGCTTCTCTTTTTTAGGAGATAATGTAGGCTTTGGAGGAATAAAAAATTGAGAAAATGCTATGCTGTAAACTTGTTGGCTACAATAGCTGATGTAATTATCTTGTCAACTTTTTTTATGAGTCTAGCTATTCCGAATAGATTTAAACAAAGGTAAAAGCTATCTGCTACGAGCAGCGGTGGCTTAGTGGTAGCGGCCCCGACTTACGAACAATAAGTCGTGGGTTCGAACCCAGGCAGGTCGCATTACTTTGTGTATAAATTACACATTTCATTTCATCACCATTGCTCAAAAAAACGGTGAAGGAAAACATCGTGAGAAAACCGGCATGTCCTAGAACCAAAAATTCGAAGACATGTGATATCTACCATCCCGCACTGGGCACGCGTGGTGGATAGACCATTCCCTCTCATAGAGAGGAAGCCGTGTGTCCCAGCAGTGGGAACATTATAGGCTGATTATGCAAAAGCTTATGATTATTTACTTACATTGGAAAAAACGTGAGGCGTATATCCACAAGTGACTGATTCCTGACTAAAGTTTAGTGCTGATGACAATTAATTATTTCAGAAACATTATTTAAAGATGCGTCCTCCTAGTGGCGGACCTACCATACAAGCCGAAAAGCCCTGCTTGCCTCACAATCAAACTCAACAAATAAAAAAATAAAAAATTCTTTAGGTTTCTTTAGGGGTTTCGGCTGGTGCTAACGCTTTCTCTTTCACACCCGCTGGCTTGCATCTGGCTTCTGACCTCTCACTTTCTCCTAGCAAATTTTTAATACATCTGTGGGTACTTATTTGGAGATATTGTACTGAATTTATTGTGGTAATTGAGCTTTGCCTCCATTTCAATGTGTCCTCCTTCTTAGTATAACATTCAAACTTTATTATTTTACTAAAAACAAGTTCAAAAACAAAAAAATCCTATGATACCGTATCCGTAAGAGAATTCTCTAAAGAATCTCGCTCACAACTCCGATAGAAAACCAGTCGCTTGCGCAACGCATAATATAACATAATCTTTCTTGATAAACGCGACGTTAATGCGATACACATTATTTGTTAATCGCCGATTTAACTGTAGTTTAGATTAACCATTATTTTTAATAATTTAATTTTCATTTAAGCTTTTTTGTTGACTGTCGCCTTGAGTCTGGTGGTTGCAACCATTACTGTTGAGCATGAGGTCTTAGGTTCGATTTCTCTGGAATTTTGCTGTTTTGGACTGGAGTCTGGATTGATGCCCTTTGATAGCAATAGGTTAATACTCACTATTACATGGGACTAATCCTTCGAGAAAAAACAGGAGTGATATTATGTTATACAGCTGTTGCCCGCGGCTTCACTCGCGTTTTTGTCGGAAATTACCCCACGGGCACGTTGTAAGTATCGCCTATGGCACTCGAGGATAATGTAGCTTCAGTTATGTGAAATAATTTTCAAAATCGGTTCAGTAGATCCAGAGATTACCCCCTACAACCTCGCAAACTCGCAAGATCACAAACTCACAAACTTTACCTCTTTATAATATTAGTACCTACAGTTTTTTTTTGGACTGCCTCGGTGGTCGGCCAAGCGCGACTGTTGAACATGAGGTCCGGGGTTCGATTGCCGCGTCGGACAAAGTGTTACTGGGTTTTCCCATCAGGAATTTTTCAGTAGCAGCCACAGAGTCTGTATTTGGCTCGCCTCCTATTTTATGGGACTAACACATAACTGGCGGATTGTGTGTGTACTTTTAAGTACACCTCTGCCTAACCGTATTTTGTTGACAATAGTGATGATTTTGTCATTCTATAAGACTAAACGTATGAGAACTTTTTGTCGCCGTTTTTTGTATGAACTGTCGGATTAATCTGATTTATATTTAATTTGGCTGTCGTTAGTTTGATAGTGAGATAATTTTTATGTAGGTAGGAGTCAACACATATATAATGTATTGCCGCCATTTTGGAACGTTGACATGAAAGTCTGCCCGATTTGGAAATGATCCAATTCTTGATTTCTTCTTTTTTTTTTTCTTTGATTTCAAACTCAAACTCAAAGCATTTATTTCAATTAGACCTTAGCAGGCACTTTTGAATGTCAGAAAAACAAAGGCGAAGCTACAGTCACAGACACAAGGCATAATAACTTGTGAAAGTACTGTAGTTGCCCATTCCAAAGCGTAGATCTCTATGGAGAAGAATGGGCAAGATTATTAGGAGGATTTGGTTATGGTTGCTTGCAAATTGCATACTTTGCAACTTAAAAATATTAATACCAAATCATAACAATATTATATACATTTCATCATCATCATCAGCCTAGCCTTTTCCCAACTATGTAATGTTGGGGTCGGCTTCCAGTCTAACCGGATGCAGCTGAATACCAGTATGTTACATCATCATTCTCCTGCCCTTATCCCAACTTACTTGGGGTCGGCGCAGCATGTCTTCTTCCTCCATACTTCTCTATTACTCGCAGTCACTTCCTTTCTAGCCATATCATCCTTCACACAGTCCATCCATCGTTTCTTTGGTCTTCCTCTACTCTTATAGCCATCTACATTCATACTCAACATTTTCCTCATTACATTCTCCTCATTCCTCCGCATCACATGTCCATACTACGATAACCGATTACCACACAATTTTTCAGTCACCGGCGCCACTTTCAGACTTCCTCTTATGTACTCATTCCTTATTTTATACCAGTATATTACATTATAAATATATTTATAAATTAAATTAACCTAAAGTTTAAAATTAAACTAAAAAAACACCTCCTCAACGCTGTCAACTGGCAACGTCCCCAAGATACAATACCTAAATTATTTTAGTTCTTAGAGACATTTTTGCCTAGTGCAATGCTAGCTTCCAATGCTTTAACTTCTTCGTCGATTTTTTTCATCTTTTTTCTTGTCTTTTAATTTACTAACGTGCTTAGGTAAGCACTAGGTAGGCTGGGAACCTTAGTAGGTCTAACTTCGAATTTCACCTTATTTTTTAAATTAAGTTTTTAAGAAAAACCGGCTATTTGCGAATCCGACTCGCGCACGAAGGGATCCGTACAATTATCTAAATAAAAAACATGTTTGTTGTATGGGAGCCCCCCTTAAATATTTTTGTTATTCTGTTTTTAGTTCTATTTTTGTTGTTAGAGCGGCTACAGAAATACATCATCTGTGAAAATTTCAACTGTCTAGCTATCGCGGTTCATGAGATACAACCTGGTGACAGACAGACAGACGGACAGTGGAGTCTTAGTAATAGGTTTCGTTTTTATCCCCCTTTTTTTTTGGTTTGGAAATCATCAGATGACTCCTCCCGCTCTGGGCGGAGCAGGAGGGATTGACAGACTTTTACTGACTAAAACCCATCCATGTTCCTTCATCGCCCTTTGTGTTCCGGGGCCACGGTATCTCTTTCGAACAGTCCCGCTGCCCCGGTCCGTTTTTACCCTACGGAACCCTAAAAAAAGCCGTTTTCACACAGCTGCCCACATCTTTAACTCCGACTATTTTATACCACGTGACTACGCGGGCTACCATTAGTGTTATCTCATTATTCAGTACTAGTTATAAATCTCCCTAATGCCTTTATATCTTATAAATCTCTGGCCGGCTGCTTAATTAGAATCTGTCGTGAAGAGGTAGCCCGCAGATGTGGTATGTTCTAATGTGTTATTTAAATTCGTATATTATTCACTATTTTAAGTTAGAAGCATTTTGTTGGTTGTAAGTTAATTAATATTACGGGGAAAGGTATTATGCTGACGTAGTCGTTTTTCACGAAACGTGTGTGTGTCTAAGTACTTCAATTATTTACGTTTAAGTGACTGTTTGATTATAGCAGATCAATCATGGGCTCGGCCTATACGTTTACGTATTTTTTTTTTTGCTTAGCATCTTATGTCCCACTGCTTGGCATAGGCCTCCTCCATAGTATTCCACTAATCTCTCAAAAATGCCTCTGGGTCGTCACGCCAACGTTTTCTAGTCCTCCATCGGCAACGTAGACGGTCATGTAATCAATACTAAAAAAAACTTTGCAAAGTTTTGGAAAATGAGACTGATTTTAAATTCATTCTGAAAATGACAAGATCTAACTAGTGCCACCTCAAAGTTTCTGATGATGTAGCAGCATTACTACCTACAGCGTTCCATGCAATATTTAAAAACATACAAAAACATTAGAATACGTTTATGTAACTTGTCTATGAAAATTTGATAAGTTATCAAATTCGAGACAAAAAACTGTCTGTAATACCAACTTAAACTGCAAAAAACTCTATTATGTCGCACTGCTGGGAAAATTCTTATCTAAATCTGAATTTTCCCGTCTAGATAATGCAATATGTCAAATACCGCATCCACGATACCTCTCCACTCTTAGCCCCCACAATGAAACATTACACCACCGTATGAGGAATAGCGTATAGCGCGCGGCATCCACGCACAGTCGCCATTGCAGCGAGCATTGCTATTATTGTATCGCTACTCATTTACATGCTCATCTCACTTCAATTACCTTCTATCTATACTAATATTATAAAGAGGTAAAATTTGTTTGTAAGTTTGTGTGTAGGGGGTAATCTCTGGATCTACTGAACCGATTTTGAAAATTCTTTCACTATAATAGGAAGCTACATTATCCCCGAGTGCTATAGGTTTTATTTACAACGTGCCTGCGGAATAATTTCCGACCAAAACGCGAGCGAAGCCGCGGGCAACAGCTAGTCTTTAGTAAACGTGCATGGTGGTTAGTTGGAGATAGATGGTGTCAAGGATTTGGTTGGGTTTGATATATTTTTTGGAGTGGAATTTATTTTGAATGTAGTAAACCACTCCATTTACATCCGTGGACGAAATTACAGGCAAGAAATGGAAATAAGCCGCAATGTAAAACCAAAAATTAAACATCGAAGATAAATTGTACCATCATCATTCCATTGGCCTTATCCTCTTCTCCTTACGATTCTTCTCCTAATAAAATAATGTAAATTTAGAGATATCATTTTAAAGATAAATAAACAAAATTATCAACTATAACTCTAGATTCATTACATATTTTTTTGAGGAAGAATCATCACATGCGGGCGGCTGTCACGCACAGTCGCCATTGCAGCGAGCATCGCCACACGGCTACCGTTGTATCGCTGCTAATTTACATGTTCATCTCGGTTCAATTACTATAGTAAAAGTTTTATAGATGGCTGTGTTGAGCATGTGTTTGTTGGTTGTAGAAAGATGGTGCGGATGATGTGGCCACGCCGCATAGAAGAAACCAATATAATCGAACTTTGAAGAGATCCAGATTATAATGATCGGGAAACAGAGAAGCAGGCAGTAAATTCTACAGACTGGCGGCCAGTACATAGTAGCTCGATATCTAGGTTACATCGGTTTTTCAAGGATATGTACTTAATTACTTGCAAGAGGATGAGCAGCATCGTCTAGCACTGAACTTTCCAAACGTTTCAGACTGTAAAAATGTTTGCTGTGATGGTTATTAAAGGAGTTCGGAGCGAAACTCATAAAAACTTTACCAACTGCAAAAGAAAGTTTGATTCAAAGTATGTAGATGCAAATTAACCCAACCTAAATTAAAAATATCATAGTGTGGTGTCACCTCAATTTTCATGATGTCACGAACTACATATGATAGGTCAAACTAGGTATGATAGGTCGTAGATGGAAAAGTAGAATAACCTGGGGGTCTAAAATGGCCGCTTTAGCAGAATCATATGAATTATCAATTAATAATATGAATTATTATTTTCCTATTATGATTCTGCTAATTGTAGAGCAGCAATAATACTTATCATCTTCCTGAATTTGTCCCATGATATTCCCAACACGTTTTTTTCATCTATTCTCCCTTGTCAATCGTCACGATATTATTACTCCTTTTTCCATCATATCATTCCTCACACAATCCATCCATCATCATTTATATTCATCAGTATTTTAGTTATATGTGTTCCATCCCACCTCATCACATCACCATCAGTAGACAAACGACTCCCTGCTACTAGTAAATAAATCTATCACATCACGTCAAATTCTTAATCAACTAATGTCAACACTCTTTCACATCACAACAATCACATCTTTATTTCAACTTCCCACGTACAGTAGCAGACAAAAACACTTACGCAATAGAATCAACATATCAACATTAGCAATATTAACATTTGCAACAGAGCTAATCATCACAATACCCGAGTGTTTGTAGAGATGTAAGATAATGTATAACAAAGACCATTCATTGTAAATGAACTGACAGCTGAGAGGCGTGTATCGTTAGAGAAAAAATTGTGTGTGATCGATAAATAAATAAATATAATTATTTCATCTTCATTCTCAATTATGCGGAGTGGAGAAAGGTATTGTCTTGATTAGTGAGATAATCATTTTAATTTATCTCTAATTTTCCTGCCCTTGTACAATGTTACTTGGGGTCGGCGCAACACGTTTTTTTCATCCATTCTAAAATCAAAATCAAATCATTTATTTCAGGTAGGCCAGTTACAGGCACTTTTGAATTGTCGAAACAAAACATAAATGTAGCTACAGTCCCAGTCACAAGGCATAAAAACTGTGAAAGTACTGTAGTTGCCCATTCCCTATCGTAGATCTCTATGGAGAAGAACATACAAGAGACTACATGGACAGTCTTTTAAATCAGCATATTGTTAGAAAACCTTGGTTACATCATTCATGTTGAGATGGTACACTATGTGAGAACGATGTGGCAATATGTGCACATTAAAAGTGTCCACAGTAAAAACAAAAAAGACAATTCAAAAAATAAAAATAATTAATTCAAATAATTCTCCCCTGTCAACCGTCACGCTATCATTTACTCCTTTTTCCTTCATACCATTCCTCACACAATCCATCCATCCAATGGGTGAAATTGAAAAATACTGTGTGCAGCTCGTAGAATGATTTTTAGTCAAAATTGACTTAACCACCTGATGGTTATCGTAGCATAGTGGAACCTCACGGAAAATACAGCCTACCCAATCCCGGAACCCACAGACGCATTACAAATAGGTACAACCCGTCAATTAAGCTGAAAACACATAGTTGTAGCCCCTAGAATAGTTCAGCGGGGTAGGATGTGACCTTGCGATAACTTAACGCCTTAACCGTTGGGCTATTGTTGTTCAAAACTGGTTATTTATTTCGTTTTATGTACAGTGAAATATTTGATAGGTGACTGTAGTGCGAAATATGGTGTCCATACTTGATCATTTCTGTGTTAATCTTTATTCTGTTGCTCTTTTTATAGACGAATAGTACCTAATATTTAATACAATCAGCTGTTCCCTACAAAAGTGCAATACTTACTCGGTCAAAATGAACGGAACAACAGATTTTTTTTAATAGCCGATGAAAAATTTCCATGTGGACATAGAAATGTTTAAACCAGGGTTCAGAATGATGTACTGAACATGTGGTAATCGTTGGTGTATCAGTTCCCCTAACACCCTGTATAAAAGGTTACAATTGTATAAAAACAATATTGTTTTAGTACCAATATCAATCAAGCACAAAAGTTCTCCAAACGGTTAAAATAAAATAATGTCTTAATTGTATAATGAAACTTTATGGCCTGCTAACGGTACAGAAAACAATATGTGATCATCTTATACACGATAATATTATATAAAAAAATAGACGATCGCAATCACTTAATTATTTTGCTAGGTTGTTTGAATGGGAGGGCCATTCAAACAACCTAGCAAAATAAATAATACCAACTTAACTTAAGAATATTCCTTTTATTAAGCATACTGATTAAATTTCCTAGTTAAATCTTTTAATAACGAGTCTAAATTCATTTCTCATTATCACCAGGTAAGATATATGACGCGGAAACCAAACTATCACACCATTAGATCTTCAATGATTGATTACACATTTCAGGAGGCAACGGTACCAAACGATTTCAAATGAATGATCTAATAATATGGCTAACTGCTTTTCCTAGTAGCGATATCGTACTAATGTAGCTGTTTATCTAGCAAATTCCAGCGTTAAGTTGCGTGTTATTTTGTGGGAATATTGTGGCAGATGTTTTAACATTTGTCAATTTAATCAAGTATTACTGTTGCAAAACGTAAATTTACGTAAATCAAAAATTACAACTTTACAGACGAGTAAAAAACTGCTTCAACTGGTATAATGGTACAATACCATTTTATCATTTATGGTCACTTCCAATTAGATGGAGACTTTGCTTGTTTCTGATTGGCTAAAACAACGCGTCTTCTGATTCTCTAGGAATCAAAATCTTAAACAATTGACTTACGTGGTGTTCGAACTTTAACTTTTTATTCAAATGGTATTCAACTATTAGGAAGACTGTATTCTCATTTGGCAAAATAGGGCTCGCATTCTACACCTTTAAACATATTAGTTAGGTACCTATTTTATTGGTGTCGAAAACTCGATGGTCACAATCAAAACTCTCGAAAGTAATCGAATGCAGTCGCTGTGGCTGAAATCGGCTAGATGGTGACCATAATCATCATTGATGTCGAAAAGTCAATGGTGTTTGCTAATATATGTATTTTCCACCGTTTTATTTTCTAGCTTACTTTGTCCCACCCTTTCGAAGGTCCCTGCATATCTGCATAAAACAGTAAGAACGGGCATAACAATATTTTCTTACCCGACTACAGCGAACCCCCAGTGTAATGTTTGATTGATTAGTATTTAACAAGGACATAAACAGATGGATAGCCACGACTCAAAACTGCCAAAAGTGGAAAGATTTTAAAGAGACCTACACTCAGCACTGGGTGACCAAACACTAAAGTAGAAGAAGAAGAAATATAGATGCTTTCCGTGCAGTCGATTTGTACATGTCAATACACCAATATAAACTTTCACATGAAAGTTAAAGGATAAACAAACAGGAAACCAATTAACACAATATTTAATTAGTGTTACACAATAACAAGAAACACAAGGAAATGTAGATGGGTACTATCAGACTAGTAATAAATTATAGGCTAGATTACAAGGTTGGTTTTATTCATGCTGTCGACGACTCTACGATGCTGTTTCGCAATAGTCGTTAATAGAAATTGCTAGACTTTCTAGACTTCTCTTCTTTCTTCTTTCTTAGTAGAGCTTGTGTGAGATATGTTCTGATGTTTAATTTCGTAGCAGTATAATTGTATTATGTAGGTACTTTATTCACAGTGTTTAGCTAAAAGAAATGGCATCTACAAGTGAGCTTTATTTCCTAGAATTAATTCCAGATGTATGTATTTTTTTTAAGTATTCCTTATGTATACTTTAATATATTTTTTTATTGTTATTTTTTTTTGTATTGTCCTTTGCGACACAAATAAATCCTTTTTTTTTCTTTTTTAACCCGGATTATTTTCGTAAGAAAACAATTTCGTTATTAAGGTAAAAAAAATAACAAAAATAAAATGTATATCATTTATATCTGATTGTATACCGCCGCGCGCCGTTAAGACCGCTTGTGATGACGGCTCAGATTGATATTTTGCACCAACCACGCCACGTGTCTTTCTATTCCAGTGGCACAATTCAAGAGTTCTTTTTCAAACTATTTTTGCTACCTCTTTCCCACTATTCTACAACTATAAAAAACCACATTCACATAAATTTGTATAAAATCTTTACACACTCAATCACTCAATCAACCATAATTTGAAAACACACTCACACTACAGAACCTAGAAATCTAGACTATTCACGCCAAGCCCTAGCGTGACGGTATGCGTTTATATATTTACAGTGGCATCTACAGTTAAATCACTGCACTATCTTAAGATCTGAGTGTCGTTTATCACCCTTTACTGGCCTTAATATTAACCCCGCGAGCGACAGTCCCGTGAAATGCACCGCACTAGGCCAGCACGCACTCTTATCTGCACAGAACACGGAATCCCGGCATCGGCTGCGTCTAAAGAGTATATTATTATAGGCAGATGGTATTAACACAAATATCGTAACAAAATAACGTCATGCAACTCACAACAGAAATTCACGTCTGTGTTACCACCACGAGCTACATACGAGTGCCTAGTAGTACTCCCACTTTTCGTATATTTATGTCTCAAGTAATAGGGGCGAGCAGATTGCCAATAATCGGTCAAGTCCAGATCGGTTGCTACTTAATAGTTCTAGATGGCCCAATAATACTTTGCCACTGCTGAGAAACAGGTCACGTCTTTGTGATAGGGACTGTTCCTTAATCCAGCTATGTGTGTTGATGGATATCAGACGTCTTCGAATTTTTATCTGGTAACTGCATGTTCTAGAACAACAACAACCAACCAACATAGTTGTGGGGTTGGCTTCCAATTTAACCGGATGCAGCTGAATACCAATATTATACATGAAGCGACTGCTTATCTGACCACCAAAACACCCTTAGTACTGGGTCTAGTTGTCAGACTTTCAAGTTGACCTGTAACTACTGTGAAATACCTACAAATGAAAGCTGGGACCAAAGACTTAACGTGATTCGGGCATGGAGGAAACTCTGTATGTAATGGGTGGTCCACAGACCAACCTAGGCAAGCGCGACTTAACCTGAAGATTGATCCGACCGGCTGTTATTATTTAGTCATGAGACTCCACTCTGCAACATACCAGTTTCCTCACAATGGTTTCCTCCACCATTTGGAGCCCAGTGGTGATGAACCAATTTCTCGAACCTGCCTTTACCTGCTTAAATCTTCGGACCTCCAAGAACTCCGTACCACAGGACCACCACTTCTTGCGAGCTCTGTACTTATCTACAAATTATGAGTACAACTGAGAAAGTCCAAGATTTATCTCTGTCCCCGATAGTGCGTAATCCCGCGTCGTTAGAATATCCGCTGATGGTAGAATTTTTCATATGTTCCGTTATGATATTATCGGATGGCTTTTCTTGTGAATGTTTTAGATATAGGGTAAGCTACGTTGATTTATTTTAATTAAGCTTAATTAAGGCAAAATAATATAGGAAATTGTGACAAGAAGGTATTACTTCCTTTAATACTAAGTATACGAACACTGTTTTAACCTTTCACAGTTTACACTTACACATAAACTGTCACTTACGGGGATATCTTCCGTGATTGTCTGTACTTTTATTTATTTATTTTTATTTTCCATCCACCCGCATTCTCCAGTCAACCCGCGATCATGGCGCTTGGAACAGCGCCGAAATATCGGGAGCTCAAAAGTACAGACAATCACGGAAGATATCCCGTAAGTGACAGTTTATGACTAATTATACGTGTGTTTATTTATATCTGTTCTTATAATAATATAAAGATGTAACGTTTATAACTTTAGATGTAGTACATGGTAATTCCCGAAACTACTCATGTGATATCAAAAATCCATTGACCATTGGGAAGCTACACTTTTACCGAGAGCAATAGGATATGTTTCTTCGACGCAGACGTAGGCAGAACCCAGTATTCAATATTTCTTTAGATTAGAAAATACTGCAAGCATAGACAATGACTTCAGATTAAAACTACCATAGATCACTTTAGAAGTAAGTTAAACCAAGATGGCCGGAGCCCCATATACCACTAATATTCCAATTACATGTCCGATTTAAGATACCTCCAGGCGTTCTTTCCTCCAACCACACTTGTTACTTCAAAATGAGGCGATAATAAATTTTCCCCATCGATTTAATTCAATACAGTCAGTCTAATTCCGTTATAATATTAATACCCCTTCAGAACGATTCGTCCCACTGAATGGTCGGCCCACAGACCTTAGTGTTTTACCCCTCGGCGAAGTGCTAACCGGGTTGGGAGCGTATGGACAGGATAGGGATGGGACGTTCTGGTATCTGGTACCGGGATCTTTTGGTACCGATAATTTTAGAGATTGAAATCAGAATTTCATCTGATTAGGATGGAATATAGCGGGTTTGAGGCTTTTGGTTTGAAGTTGATTCATAAAATTATTGGGTAATCTCACTTTTTTTGATCAGCAATTTTGGTAAAAAAAGTTGCTATCTGCCTAAGAGTAAAACGACGACCCGAATGGCGCAGCAGTAGTGAGGCTGCCTTACGCTCTTAGGGTCCTGGGTTCGAATCCCGGTAGGAGCAAATTTTTGTGTGATGAGCATGGAGATTTGTTTCCGAGTCATGGATGTTTATATGTATGATAAGTATGTATTTACAAACAAAAAGTATCTATGTAGTATTATCAACTATCTGGTGTCCACGACACAAGCCTCGCTGCTTAGTGTGGCACCTAGATGGCGCTGTGTGTAAAGTCCAGCGATATTTATTTTATTTATTAGTAAAAACAATCACAGCGAAATCCAACCTGTCACATCGATAAATGGATACCACTTCCAAACATTTTCTCAGTAGGTAATTAATTATTAATTGCACCATCTCATTGCGTTTCCCATACAATTGCCACATATTTCTAAGCGGTATCAAGTATCAATGCTAAGTGCGTGTACCGCTTGAAGTCAGCCGAAGAATGTCGTAACGTGGCAGGTTAGAGATCACAATTGTTATGCCTTATGTGCCGATTCTAGTACTACTGCATTATATGAGGTCAGTAAGCTACCACTTAGAGAGCCAACGTATGTTTGGGCCTTTACAATGCGTACAATTATTTTGAATTTATTGATACGTAATTTACTGTGGAATGCAATGTCCACTCTAATAGTCTGAGGTGCGTCGCATACGATAAATACATAATTGCCTAATACGAATATGAGAGCACGATTTAAATAATAATAAGATAGAAACAAAACAACAATATCCAATATCGACATATTACAGAAATCTTTGACACCCCGGGAACTTTTGATCCCACATTTCTCGTCTATGAATCCCGGGAAAATACCGACCCTGTCCCCGCACTAGTCGGAAGAATAGACGATGTACAGAAAATTAATAACGCCGAAGGTTAGTTCGCGAAACTAGGACAGAGGTGTTAGATGTAGATACAGCCTTATAAGGCTAGCGATACATTGAATACAAAAATAGACCGTGTAATATGATGTCGGATAGAATCTACATGGAGGAAGTACACGGTACGCAAACCTTATTAATAGGTTAGTGGTGTGGTACTTACTATCACAAAGGGAATAGAAAATTCTTCATAAGAAGTATAGGCGTTTTCGTAAGTAAAGCCAAACTTTAGGAAAATAAGAGGCCATTTGGACAGTGAACTCGGTGACATTTATTTTTAGACTATTCATTATGGTGGTTATTGGGAAGTTTGAATTCAGCAGTAGGTATTTGAAGGTCGATTAATTAGGATATTACAACCGACCTATTAAACGTTTTCGCAAGGCAGGTATTGTCAGAAATCACACAAAATTGAGGATATGGAACGAGAAATGGGAATCTTGCCTCTGTATTGGCATGAAAAAAAAAACTGAAAAAAGACTGCTATAACGTTGTTTGATATAACGTTTATTTAATCGAAAAACATTTGGTCTAACGTTTAATATGTATATTGTTTATTTCATCGAAAATCATTAGGTCTAACGTTTAATATAGGTATTTTATGATTGAACTAATGGCAATTAGCTACAGTCATCATCTGCTTGACTTTCTCCCAACTATGTAGAGGTCGGTTTCCAGTCTAACTGGATGCAGCTGAATACCAGTATTTCACATGGGGCGACTATCTGACCTCCACAGCCCAGTTAGTACTGGATACGATACCCCTTGGTAAGACTGGCTGTCAGACTTTTTGGGCAACTAGCTACAATGTTCTGCATTAACTGACTCCTCGATACTAATAGGGTAAAGTGTTATTGGGTTTTATATCAAGAATTTCTCAGTAGCAGCCACGGAGTCTGGATTTGTGCCCGGTTGATGGCAATAGGCTCGCCCCCTGGATCCATGGGACTTAAACAGAACTGGCCATTTGTGATTGTTCTATAAGGTACACCTCTGCCTAACTCTTTGGGGTTACAGGCATGATTTTATGAATGTCTTCGACAGTTTGAGTGCCTGATACATGCTTCGAATTAAGTTTGAGTTGGAATGAAAAATGACCAAAACAAAACTGTCAAGGCTAGACTATTATTAAAGATCTAAAGATAATAATTACTAAGTCTAGTTTCGATTATGTTGTTCAAATACTTCCAGGGTTATCATGAATGCAGAACAAGATTAAATACCAGTTAACATGCTGTTATTTCAAGTGCATAAAGTAAATTTTCATTAACGAAAGTGTTAATTGATTCAAATCCGGTTCAAATATTATACAGTTATGTTTTATTAAATTGCTTTACTATGAATATGGACCGGAGTTACCAGTAATGGAAGCGCTAAGCATTGAATATGGGTTAAGTAAAGCGTAATTTAAAAATTTGGGATTATGCGGGTTCTTGACTAGCTTTCTGCGCGGCTTCGCCCGCGTGGATTTCGATAATTGTCCCACGAGATCATACATAAAGTATCCTATGTGTTAATCCAGGTTATAAACTATCTGTGTGCTAAATTTTAAGTAAATCCCTACAGTAGTTTTTACGTGAAAGAGTAATGAATATCCATCCATCCAGTCTCGCAAACTTTCTCATATACGTAGAATATTATATTAGTAAGATAGTAACAAAGAAGATGTTTTCTGAGCTTTGGTCTGATGACTTGCCTCACCGATTTTTTTAATTCAATAGTTTAATTAAATTTTAACGTCAATAATTAATAAGCATGGCTACTGTGTCAGAACGAATAATTCTAGTCTATTAAATGCTTATCACTACATAGTATAAAACACAGTCACTTCCCGCTGTCTGTCCCTGTGTATGCTTAGTTAAAGATCTAAGCATACACAGAGACAGACAGCGGGACTTCGCAACGGATTTTGATGTGTTGTTTTTATTAGATAGAGTGATTCAAGACGAAGGTTAATATGTAAATCATTGCACCCGTGCGAAGCCGGGGCGGGTCGCTAGAAATTTTGTAAGATACGATACGGCTTGCAAATGCAAGTAAAAAAATGTATATAAGTAATTTGTGATTTCAGGACCGATGCCTTTCTCCGACATCTTTAGAAGAAAGTGAATGTAACAATTCCACACACGATAAACAAACATTAACAACATATAAACAAGCCACATCCAGCAACATAAATCCTTGCTCCTGCAGCCGTAGGTGGCTCAGTACCGTACCCAAGCCATTCTATTAGTTCCTATGATTAATGCCACCAAACCATTGGGATGCTTAATTGAAATCCAATTTTGATTTATAATACGCCATTTTAATTGAAGTTATTTGCTCGAAACAGTTTAATTGGTGTACACTCGGGTGCATATACAGTGACCCACTTTAATTGTATTTATGTATGGGCGTTTTATAGGCGGGGCATGCAAGGATTATATCCTTGTAGAATTTTGTTGGAGAAGTTGGGTTTGTCGTAATGTAGTTGCAATTAATATTGGGATTGCATGTGTCGGTTTGGTATGTATTTATGTTAAGGAGAGGTAGCTAGTTTATTTAATGTCAATTTTGTAATGTAGCATCAGGTTTACCTACTTTACTCTTCCTCTGATAGTAACGTACTTTTAAATCCTAGAAATAGTACGTTTAGTAGTAGTTAGTTTGTTTTATTTACCAGGAGACATGGTCGTATTTTCTTGATTACAAAACAGCTAGCAAGTTTCACAAAACCCATACTAATGACCAAATTAAAGACAACATCAGTCCCATCAACGAACCTAGCCCCGCATCAAAATTTCCCGTACACATAGTAGCAAAATCAAGAACCCAGCGCACGTCCACATTATTTAGTTAGACACGGCAAAAAAGGGTTGAGACCCACATCATTAGAGACCGAAACCCGTACTGGATAGACAGATACGTCTTATTCAAGATAGGCTGCATAAATAAGATGCGCAACAGTAAAATATTAGATGCAAACGTACAGAAGCAAAAATGTCGTCGTATTTACATACAGATATGGCCGGCGGTGCGGCTTGTGAAGCTAGCCTGATGTGAAATATATCGAACCAGCAACTTGTAGACGCTTTTTTTGGATGTAATTTTTGATAGGAATGCAAGTTATTTGCTTGCTGGCAAGATTGGAGATGGGCAATGTATTTTTGATAATGTAAAATGAAATAGTTAATGTTAGAGTGTATTATTTAGGAAAGAAAATATTTATTTTGCAAAAAGCAAGGTGGTCAAACTTGAAGACAGCGTGGCCATTTGAAAAAGAGATTAAAAAAAAAAGATGTTAGCTACTTAGTTTATTTACAAAAAGAAAACCAAGTACCTATACCTATATAAATTATCAATAAAAATACCGCGGCTGCTAATGCTTACGCACAAAATGTTTTATTTGCTTAATTTCATTAAAAGCTTAGCTGGTACATAAAATGTGTTAATATAGTTTATGTTAAAACTATAATCATAAAAGTGACGTTAAATGTACACGTAATGAAATTGCTATTTAATGGGCCTAAACCATATTATGCGCTTACTACTTAATGTGAGCTTTTTCATGCAACATTGCAATCATCTTGATAGGATCAGCATGTACCTATCTATGTGAATACCTGCTTGCCGATATGGGTCTCAAAGAAAAGCATTATTTATCTAGCCGCTACTGCGTAAATAATTAGTAATTAAAAGTTTAAGTTTATGGCAAACATGTATCCTGCCAATAAATAAAGTAATTTCATAAAATGTTGATTATGTCTCATACTTTCTCATCAGAACCGCAATTTTATTAAACCCTTTAACGATTTTAAGCGTGAATAAACTAGCGTGACTTTTTGCAAAGGTGGGTCCTTCATCTCGGCCTTACGCGTAAATTTTGTTTGTCAGCGCATAAAAATTGCGTAGAAATACGTCCCCAAGTTCGTGTAGATTCTGAAACATCTGTTTTACATATAAAAGGAGATTGTAGACCGATTTATGAATAGAGCTGCCTTCAGACGCTACTCAATGTCTGGCTGGCAATGGAATTTTATGGTAGGGACATCGGAAAGGTTTTTACAATTTACATATTTCGCCCAGGATTAATGTTGCAAGGACACTGGTTTGGATGTGCTGGTTTACAACTGGGTATAAGGATACCTCCTTGAAAGGCGACTGTATTTACATACTGTGCATTGATGTCCTGATAAGTCTATTTACCCGACTGCGCCAGAAGGAGGGTTATGTTTTTCGCGAGTATGTATATATGTATGTATAATTGTTTGGCACGCTCCGTGGCCAGAACGGCTCGATGGATTAAAGCTTGAGAGGTGTCGTTAGGTTCGTATTTACTGTGAGAGTGACACTGGGCATATCAAAATAAAAATTAAGCAAAGATAAAAAAGAAAAAGAAAAGGTAATTTAAAAAATTAAAAAACCCGACTGCGTAAAAAAAATAAATAAAATAAAAAGCATAGAACCTAGCGACTTAACAGTCGGGACCCATTAACATATATAGACCGGCTTAAATCGTCCCAATAATGGGTCCCGACTGTTAAGTCGCTATGTTCTATGCTTTTTATTTTTTACGCAGTCGGTTTTTTTTAATTTTTTTTAAATTACCGTTTTTATTTATTTATATCTGTTATATCAAAATAAATCGACGCAAAAACAAGTTCCCACGTTTCATGATTCAAATTCGAGTTTTCATGATAAAATGTAATCATTCACTAGGAATCTTCCATTCTCCGCTGTCAACCGCCCTGCAATCATTAACACCTTTTTATTTCATATCATTCCTCACACAATCCATTCATCGTTTCCTTGTTCTTTCTCTCCCTTTCCATCCATCAACATTTATATTCATGCCTCTTTTAGTCACATGCGATTCGTTTATGTGTGTATGTAAACTATACAAAAGCTAAACCTAGCCAAACGAGCACAGTCCTGTCCCCGGCCACACTCAGACCACAGCGTGTCTTTATCTTAGGATCCGAAGCAATGCTAAAGCCCTACAGGACCAGTGTTGAAGAGAAAGTCTAACATATGGCTGCTATTAAGCATTGACAATTATGTCTTAGCAGTACAAAGCGTTAATGGGTACTTTGCGTACGATGGCCATGGGTAGCGGTATCTAAATACATGTGTATACAAATTAATAAAATCGAAGTGCCTGTTTGTAATACCAAAATAACAGCTTTTTACTAAATGCATAGTATATACGGTACTTGTACAATTTTTGTTTGCCTGTCTGTTTGTTCCGGCTAATCTCCGAAATGACTGAATCGATTTGACGGGACTTTTACTAGCAGATAGATGATGTTATAAGGTCTAACATAGGCTAATAATTTTAGAAAAAATATTAGGGTCCAGCGCAAAAAACCCTTGAAATTGGTGACAAAGTTTGATTCAAAAAGGAAAGTAATTTTTTTGTATAATAATTTCACGCGAACGAAGGTCGCGGGTAACAGCTAGTTTTGAATAAAAACCTCTACGGCGTGGATCGAAATTGTGTGGTCATATTCATATTTAAAGCACAGACTGAACAACACAACACTGTATGGAACTGAACCACTTTCTCCATTGGGTCAACATCATCATTGTCTTCGTAATCGTAAAAAAAAATATCATATACCCCAAACAAAACTATGATAGCATTAATTTTCTAATTCACGGTGCATAAAACTTAAAGACTGCAGTAATGTCAAAGATAAAGTCATCAAAGACATAGGAAAGGAACATGATGAGGATGAAGTTACAATAAAATAACTTACAGAACATGAAGACATCAGTAACAATTAATAATCATCGTGAAATCATAACAACACTAAAACAACCTCCATTGTTAAAAGATAAGTCAAATCATAGAAGTAAAACAGTAGAACGATAAACCAACAAGAAAGATGATAAACGTCACCTAACATGACATTTAGAACCCGCGGAATTGGAAATATACCGAGGTTATTAGACATTTATCTCCCAAGCAACGCGGACGGTGGCCCTAATTAAAACTACGAATAAGAAAGGTAATGTACTTTAAGATTTACTGTTCCTAAGCCATAATAAGTCGGAAATTGAACTCTGGCGAGCGCTACTGACACAATTTGTTTAATTGTACCGCATGATTAGAAAATAAGCGAGTGCGTCTTTTCTTTTGTGCTTTGTGGTACAGTAATTTTAATTTTGTTATGGTTTTGTTTTTATGTCTATTGATGTCTTGATAGTGTTCTCGTGTAAGTGGGTCACGAATATGCATGTCGATACATTTATGTCTGTCTGTGTTTAACCAAATACAAGTTGTTTTCTTTTAGGCTATTCTTTTATTGTTGGAATTATCTTCCTTATTTGCTAGTACAGTTCAGTTCTCACTGCTGCTACTAACATCTTTAATGTCATCCATCCAATTCTACCACCTACCATTTATAATATTGTTCAGAAAATAGTTTCCATTATTTACAATTTCTCCTACACTTTCTCACAGAGCGTAACAAATGTCTATAATAACTAAGCTACGGCATACAAGTCACAAATATCCATAAAGCGTTGCGACCCTATACCTAATGTGAGGGCGACCGACTTCCTACCAACTCACCGCTTTCTACACCACAAAATAATGACCAACAATTAATATTGGGTCTCTTTCAGAAATTGACATAAAGATAGGACCAACCTGCATTCCAAACTTCAAACATTCAACCTTATCTTCAGCCTCATAAAACTCAATTTCCACACACAATACTATCGCCTCATGAAATCACATGTTGTCGTCAATCTGCAATCTATTTTAAACTTTATCTAGCACGTTTAAAGTTTAATATTCAATGGGTGTTCTAGATACGGTTTGCATCCGTCCTGTAGGTGTGAAATATAGTTTGCTATATAGAATGGTATGAGGAAACCAGTTTAAGCTGGGCTCCTGATTGAGGCGGTCTGGAATTAGCCTGGTTCAAAATATACTAGTAAATGATCTGGTCTTAATAGAGTATTTTTAATGATTCATGATAGGAAATGGTTGTAAATGATAGTGTAGATAAGAGTCTGAAGTGCGAATGTTGTAAGTTCTAACACTTTAAATGCACCTATTCCTATTATACTTAAGGGCACAATTATTGCTAATAAACTTTAGCTTTATGTGGCAATTTTCGATCGATTGATTTCAGTGTCTAATTTGTCAGCGGTGTGAATGACCTCTTTGGCAAAGTTGTTATCGATAATCAAAAAGATTACAAAGTGGGTCAAACCCACAAAATAATAACTTAATAGGGACGATGGACTGCGATTACTGCATACAAATTTTATTACGCTATTCAGGAAGAAAAAAGGTGAATACGAAACGTCGATCTTGTCAAACTTTTTATGATATAGTCTGTCTGAGCTGCAGCTATCCTTATCGCACTCTACGGGGGCAGACTTGACGCAGTGTGACGGCAATAGCTATTTCAAATACCTATTTATCAAATTCCTCGCAGGCCCTCTCATTATGGCTACTCGTTTTTCTTTTTCTTATCCTAGGTTGTCCCAACTGCTAGGCCTCCCATACCCTTCCAGTTTTCTCTTCTTGCGGTTTTCTTCGGCCAATCTCTCACAAACGCCTGTAAGTCGTCACGCCAGCGTTTTCTAGGCCTCCCTCAACGACGATGCCCGTCTTCTGGTATCCATTGCGTGACGACTTTGGCCCATCGGCTACTCGTTAAAAACATTACCTATTTACTAGATTTACTAGTTTATCTTCTTGTTACTATTAGAGTACCTACTAATTAAAATGGACATAGAGATTACAGCTCTGATTAATAACGCACTATTAGCTCTAAATCTAGGTTAACTGGCCTATGTGCTACTGTCTCTTGGGCTAAGATTCATAGCTTCCTGGTTCTCGACTTATACTGTCTCTCTGACCATTTTCTCTCATAAACTTAATAGAAAATATGGGTATGTTCTTTAAGTGACCGATTTTATTATTATTGCTCATTGTTTTTGTTGCCTTTCGATTGCATGGCAACCCAAAGATGGTCCCTAAATCTGGAATGGGACTAGTCTTAAAAATACCCTCGATTTCGTGGACATATTGCACTCTGAGAACAAAAGTGACCTAACACGAAATTTGCGTTTTGTGGCAAATAACACGGTTCGCGGAAATGAAAGAAATGTTTTTGTTTGTCCTTTTCTAGCACGATATCGTCACTTTTAGATTCACTAGACGGTACCCCATATTGTTATTAATTAGGAGTAGTTTTAGGTAAGTATTTAACTCAATTCGCCGTAATTTTGAGTTCGGTTTCTTTATAAACCGGGGTATATAAATATAATTCAGGCATAATAGTTGTTATCAATGAAAAATGAACAGACAAGTAAATTTAAAAAGTTACTCAATATAATAAATACAAAAAATAATAGAAAGATAAAGATACTAAAGTAAAAAACCGTAACTCAGCAGTAGCAGGTTTCACACAAAATATGCCGCCAGATATCAAAATAACAGTAAAACATAAAAGGTATGCATGAAAATAAATAGATAAATGATTCAAAGGTGTGGACATTGACAGTTTAGTCCCACCTCATTTTCTGTCAGCCTTATCGAAACTTGCGTTTTATTTATTTTTGTGTAAAACAAGTAGTGAAGACTGTGGGCGTGTCTTATTATTTGTTTATCCACAGAAAGTGGGGTAATGAGTATTGCCAGTGGGCGTTTAAAAGTGTGATACGCTATTATACAGGGTGAATTTAATTTAAAATGTAATAAACATGACATTTAACATTTTTATTAAGTTTGCCGTATGTCATTACTTCGCAGAATTTGATCCTTATTAGCGAAACTATCGAATGGTGTCATAATACAGTGTGTTTTTTTTTTTCAAAATATAAAGGTTCGATTCCTGGCTAGGAATATTGATTTTTCAAAAATCTAATGACACAAGTTTAGGTTTCATCAAAATCGGGCTCGAGACTCCTTTGAGCATTTTTCGCTATTCCTCATAATTCCGGATTTAGCCATCCACGCTCACTTGGAAAATTCCCCTGTATATTAAGCTTCTGAGCAGTGGAGATTGGATAAAATATTAAAAAATCTCTAATTAATGTAGTGTGGGAAAATCATATAAATCATAATTTTATTGATTTATTAACTTAATTCAAGTAAGCGGAGCTCCTGGCTAGATAATAATAACCGATGGGTTGATCTTCAAGTTAAGAATAAGACATTTATTTCAGACGTAGTCCATATTCCGCAAAAACCTTATAAAGCTATTGTTATTGTTAGCCGCGCTTGCCTAAGTTGCCCCGTGGATGGGTGAACATCCATTACATACCGAGTTTCCTCCGTGCCTCGGACAGCACGTTAAACCGTTGGTCCCGGCTGTCAATTGTATATCTTTGGCAGTCGTTAAGAAATCAGTGGCACAAAAGTCTGACAACCAGTCTTACCAAGGGGTATCGCATTAACCAGTACTAACTGAGTTGTGGCAGTCAGATAGGCAGTCGCTGTATGTCAAATACTGGTATGCAGCTGCATCCGATTACAATGGAAGCCGACCCCAGAATAGTTGGTAACATGCTAGGCAAATGATGATGAACTTAAGTCCGACAGTTAAGCGCGACTGCTAAGCATGAGGTCCTGGGTTCGATTTCTAGGTCGGCCATAGTGTTATTTGTTTTTTCCATCATGAATTTCTCAGTAGCAGCCACGGAGTCTGTATTTATGCTCGGTGGATTGCAATAAGCTCAACCGCTATTACATGGGATTTAAACAACTGTCGAAATGTGGGTGTACTATTAAGTACACCTCTGCCTAACCCTTCGGGGATTACTGGCGTGATGGTATGTATGCTAAACTTTCAAGCCGAGGTTATAAGCACAAAGGAGGTGTTTTTCCCCCATACAATTGTGGCCAAACAATGTACCTTAACAATAAAGGTACGAAGTTATAGGAAAAAAATCGCAGATTCTGAAAAAAAAAAATTGGGTTTATTCATGCATTTGTACCACCTGAAATTGTCGATCAAAGATGCTAAAACTTGCAACCCAAGAATTTTAATCTGGCAATCTCGTGATTCATTTCTCCGATGATGCGTTTCGTTACTTCATTTTATACACGTATGAAAACCTAAAAATATACTATTTAGAATTTAGTTTTGTATTAAAGATAGGTTATTTTTCCCCCGCAAACCTTTTTTGTGAAACATTATGGGATCAAGAATTTAAAAAATACATTTATTTCACATTTCAGATTATTTTTTGCGTTTGGTTAGCTACTGGCAAAAAGACAGTGCTCCAGGGTCGATAATTTACTATTTTATTCCTTTTGTTGTTGTCGTTATCAATATTGTCATTCGGATTATTCTAGCCCTTGTCAGACGACAGATCTCGAAAGAGTTTAATAATTTGACAGATGGAATAGTTTGACAGCCGCCAGCGCTGTTAAGAACGTTTCTTTGAACGCAGTTACGATTCGAGGTAGTGTTTTTTCATATTCTTTTATTTCTTAATCTATCGAATATTGAAGGATTTAAAATACTGCTAATAACACTATGTATTGGAAAGAATTTAAATAGTAATTTGTACCTCGGTACATGTTTTGGCCGGAAAAAAACACCTCCTTTCTCTTTTCCCTCGTGAGTAAATATTCCTTTCTGGCCGCTAGGTCATTTTCGCTCTTTATCTTTAAAATCAGCACATTGATATCGTCTAAACCATTAGTGACATATCTAGCAACCAGTTTTAAATAGAGATGTTCTTACTTTACCTTTGTAATTAAAAACCTACTTTAAGTCAACTACCTTAATGTTTCCTTTAGAAAGTAGATAATGCGACTAGATTGTCGCAGTGACTGTATACAAACTATGGGTACAGTCAGGTTAATATCTTTTTAATAGTCCGTTTGACATTAAGGAGATGCGGCCATGGAGTATTAAAATACACAGTTGCTTGGCTCTTGGGCCTTTTAAAAGTTATGTTCAGTATTTACAGTGAGTTTGAAAATAATTTGCCTATATTGGCGTCCAAGGAATGGAAAGAGAAGCGTTGGTCGTCCGGCGGCGGCGAGATGGGCCGACGACACTGTTGCAATTGCGGAAATAACCTGGATGAGGCTGTCACAAGAGCGTGGAGCTTGTCACAAGCAAAGAGACGCCTATACCCAGTAGTGGGTGAAGTCAGGGTGTGGATATGATGATGACGATATTGACGATGTAGCTTTTGTTGCAAAATCACTAAGAACTTTGAACTTTTTGTATTTTACCAGCGTCTCGATCTCGGTCGGCTAGCATTTTTATTTAAGAACTTTAAACTTGTGAATGCCAGAGCATATACGCACGCGCGTACCCAAGCCACAATTTCACCTACAATTTTGTCACATATTTATGTCGTTTGGCGTACAGGGCACGCGCTTGCTTATCACTTATATGTGACAAAGGTGTTCAAAAGTTTAAAAAGCACTTCTTAGTTCCTGTAGACAAAAAGTTAAAAAGACAACACCTACTTCTACATATTACATGATAAAAGTCTAGGTAGATCTGCCTACATTGCGAAAATTAAATTTCGTTTTTGGATCATAACATCTTCTGGTTTCATTTTAATAATCTCATTGTTACAATTTTGACTAAATCAAAAATTAGTTTCAACAATATTATCAAGCATAATTATCAAAAGAATGCACTTCCCACGGTACAATAACATGAAAATTAAAAGCCCCTATAGATGTAATCAGCACTAAAACACATTACAATGGACAATTATTTAAACAATTACTACAGGATATGTTTGAACAAGTACACGAAATAATGACAGGTGATGAGTTGTTTTTACTAATTAAGAGTTAATTTTATTCCACTTTGAAGTAAATGGTTTTATTCCTGCATTTACAGTGGCCAGTCAGTTGTTTGATGGTATTAAGATTACACTTTAACTGAACTGTCAATCATTCTAAGAATTCGTCTTTTAAGGCAATTCATATTTTGTTTATCTAATGAGTGTTAAAGTACCTTAAACAAAACCTAAAGGCACTTGTTCCCCCATCATTGCGATATTTGTTTTGTTCTACCTTCTAGTTACGAAGACATTGGGGGTCAAAGTTCCAACTTTTTTTTATTTTTTTATTACAAGTTTTTAATGTTATTTCTTTACTTTAAGTAGCTCCAAGACCCCCGTACTATTCAATTCATCCATCATGAAAGAAAGACACTGAGACTTGGATACACACTTTATTTGCACTATACAGCTCGACGGTTGCAAAAATACTAACTCCGAAAACAGTATTCAATTTACTCGACAGCTCTGTGTCTATGTTACCAAAGAGAAGGAAAAGCGCGCCATTTTTAGCCAATAGGAGGACAAAGTTAATTTTATTCTTACTCGGAAGTATTTGCTAAACACATAATTTTAATGGTTTTAAGTTGAATTTACATTAATTTATAAGTATTTCATCATTAAATAATATTTAATAAATTTATTAAGTTTTATTGAACTCAATTAATTACTTTTACTAGTCAAATTACGCACTTTTAACACTTTTAAATTACTTAAATTCATATTGAAATATTATTATCTAAATAGTAATTGCTTACAATCAGCACAATGTCTTGACTGCGTTACATTGAGACCTGCCATTTTCCAAACGCGAATTTTCACCCCAAAAAAAAGTCGTTTCCCAGCAATAATTTTTGGTTACATAATTTGATGTACAGAATGCTTGGTTGACGGCTTCGTCAAGAGTCTAGACATTCTCTATAGTTCCTTCTTCATTTTAATTTCCGGAAGTCACAGCTCTTATATTAGTAGATATGCCATAGTAAACGTATAAAACTAACATCAATAAAATCACACAAAGCAAGAAAAGCTAATAGAACATCAATAAATCTATGCCCACAAAGAAAAACACAGAATCATAATTCGAAAAAATCTTTCAAACGGTATTTCTCAAATCTCCCACTGCTACTTACAACTTTGATATTCAATTTGCATAACAACTGCCATTTAAGATAGTTTAAATGATTGAGTACTGTAATTTGGCGTCATTATGAGGTAATTAGGGTATTTCGAGAACGTTTCTTCATGTGTTGGTGAACTAGAGTTTATATGAGGTCAGATTATTCAATTGCTCAGAAATATTTGAATGAATTTAATTCTATGTTATTTTCGACTGACCGATGGGAATCTTTGGTTAATTGAAAAGTATGGGATCATGAACTGAAAATGTAATCACGATTGTACTAGTCATTTTGTTAAATTAGCCGTGTGGTTTAATGGACCTTTTTTTCTTACGAAATAATAATTTATAAGAAAACCAAGTTAATATAAGAAGTACTTTTTAGGTACATGATAACAAGGACTGATACCATCTTCATCAGCATCTTATTGCCCTTGTCCCATTCTACTTGGGGTCGGCGCAACACGTTTTCTTCTTCTATTCTTCCCTGTCAGACGTCTCGGCATCATTTACTCATTTCTCTTTCATATCATTACTCACACAATCCATCCATCTTTTCTTTGGCCTTCCTCTCCCTCTCCATCCATCAACATTTATGTTCATCACTCTTTTAGTCACATGCGTTTCATCGCTCATGCGTTTCATTACATGTCCATGCCAAGAGAAACGACTTCCTTTAAATTTTTCTGAGTGACAATGAGCCAAAATTTATTTGGAAGTTAACATTTCAAATTTTAGAATTAGTTAAAACCACAGACAGACTTGAAAACATAGCTGAACCATCTGCGAACACCCCTATACATCCCATAAAACATAAGCGTGAAAATAAAAACGAAATACAATCCTCTGTGGGAGGACGTTCCAGTTATATGAAGACAGAGATCAATAGCGAGCGCATCCGAGTGAAGGTACTAGTTATTCAGTATAGATTATTGGCAGATAGAGACTTCGTCACGCCCGCGCATTCTCTGTAAGAACGGGTAGCGTAGTGTTGGGACACGGGTTTGTTGTAACGATGAATCGATACAAAGAATCGATATGCTGGTTTCTTTTCTGTGATTTAAATATTTATTTACTTTCTTACATTCAAATTTTCATTTTTAAATATTTCTGGAGCCGCAAGGTGGTTTATAGTCCATTCCCTCTCATAGAGAGGAAGCCGTGTATCCCAGCAATGGGAACGACATTGGCTGATTATGCTATTGTGGTAAATAGTTCAAAAACATAGGAAGAAAAAACATTTAAAAAAATAGTAGTCCACGGGTATCGGGAACAGGGTCCAAGCTACCGGCGGTCAGGGCTCCAGAGAGAGGAGCCTCCTAACAGTACGAGCCGTGTCCAGGAGTACCGCTTTCTGAAATCCAGCTTCCTAACGAGAGCCTCCTCAGATATTAGTCGAGGCTCTTGACAATTAAACCATTTTTTATTATTATGTAGTTAATTCGATAGGTTTCATGAGAGGTTGGATTTTGTGAGCTTTTGTATTGACACAACTGTTCTTAAAATTTTGTTGGCCCTAGTTTTGTTAAGATTGCTTATCATTATCTTCTATAACTCTATATTTTATCATTTTCCTCTTCGTTAAAATACAGTAACCAATCTCTTATAATAGGCATCAATAATTTAGCAATTCTCGCTTAACCATTTATTAAGTTGATCTTTCAATATTAGAATGAATTAAGCTAGTATTTAATGAAAGCTTACCCGATTTTGCAATTGTAAATCTATTTTCAATTAAAATGAAAAGACCCATTAACACCTGTCCCAGATTAAATCGACACTTACAAATCTACATAAATATCGCTATCTTTGCTACAATCACTGCCCACCCCTCTACCATCCAGTCTATGTTTTTCTCTAGCAAGTCCACACTTTATACCAATTGAGCAAGATTCATTTTCAATAGCTTAACGTTCAAATAAAAATATATTGCGAACGAGATGGCCACTATAATTTTATTGTGTGCATCAAATATAATTATTTTCTACGCTGATTTGATCTGAGAGTCAAATAAAAACTAAATCAAAGCTTTTGATTCCTACTTGAATTAAACAAACAATCTTATGGAGGAATTATCGTTGGGTTTATTTCCTGCTCTCTCTTACTTTACCAAACCCTTTTTACCCAACTACGTCGAAGCCTAAAGGAAGGGTTATGATTTTAGTAGTCTATGTATGTATACAGTATGTTTGTATTTACTTAAGTTCCTCCGTAGCGCCTAAACTATTCATCCGATTTTGATGAATAAGGTGTCAATCGAATTCGTTATTAAGGCCCGGGTAACATAGACTACAAACAACAAAATAATCCCGATTTTAATTAGAGCGTGATTTTTCAGTAGTCGGGTTTTTAGTGGTAGTATACCACACAAGTTCTTGTTAAAGTGGTCTATAGCAGATGCATAGTCTAGGATATAAATAGTACTTATGGTATCCAATACACCTTTTATACCTTCATTATTTTCCTAACTAAGCCGCCCATATTTTGCAGGTGTGTAATAGATATACTACGATTCCCGTGATTTGATAAGTAAAAAATTATTGAAGAAAACACATTCAAACATTTCAAGAAGCAAAATTTGTCAATGTGTGAATAAATTACGGATTATTACTATATTATAAAGTAGACAGTGAAAAGGACTAACAACCTTAAAAAGATGGCTGGTATGAACTGGATCCAGAAGGTTGACGAGACTATGAATGAAAAATGTGGACAGGAAAAAAAAACATGAAAATATATTAGGGCAAACATACACTGTCACTTACGGAATATCTTCCGTGATTTTCAATTATTATGAGCTCCCGATATTTCAACGCTGTTGCAAACGCCATGATGACTGGAGCATTCGGGTGGATGGTAAATAAATTATTAGGTGCAGACAAATCTGTCTACACTCTTTCTTAGAAATATATTTGCTATATTAGAATTACCATCACTATTCAACTAAACAACCACCAAACTACCATCCCTCATCCCAACAAACATTCGTTTCATTAACCATCACTATTATATCATCTGGTCAACGAAAACATTCCTCTCTAATCAAATAATGCGCAATTAAAACCGACGATGTATTACTATTTCCCTTCACTACTGGTTTCAAGGGATTATGCGACGCTCGCTCGATGACAGCTAGACCAGACCAACAGAATTATGGCCAGAAAGCCGTTTCAATTATACTGCAGTACTTACGCAGTAAATTATAGTGTGTTCCTGGTATTAATGTTAGTTGTTTAGAACTTCCTTTTGTGTGTTCCAAAGGTTGTTGTTTTTTTGAGGCTGCTTTAAAGTCTTTGGCCACTGTTATGGTGGGATTTTATTTAACTATCTGGTGAACAGTGAATTTGTATTTGCGCCAAACATCAAACACGAAAAAAGAGCACTCAATAACAATTAATTCTCGCCCAGCAATCCTAACACATAGATTAGACATTTCCACATACCATAACATTTACAACATGTCATAGATATTACGCGATATCATTTTTTTGAAAATTTTGATAAGAATATAATATAAGTACGACATTAAATTATTTACACCTAAAATCTAAACTATCTTCTGTTTCGAGCAACCCTAAATTTCAGAAACAAGTAGCTATAATTGAAAATAATATAACCAACGAGACATTTCCTGGAGTCGACTTCATAACGGAAAAACCTCTTAAAGTTACAACAAAAATTAATAACATTAACAAGCCAGAATCATAATTCAATAACAGTGTTCGATTGCACATTTTCCTGGCTCATTTTTTAACCCGACGTTTAACTATGGTTTACGTCAGTAACATTGGTTTTGATAAATTCTAATAACCAGTTACGAAGGCACATCGATTTGCGCGATTTGTCACAGTCAACCCTGTGTTGTATGGTGCCATTGATAAAATGCTTATTTTAAATGGATAAGCGGATAATTTTTATTCAGTTGTTTTGTGGGATTTGATTTGGACTCTGCAGGGATCCGTTTCATTTTGTCTTCTCTAAAGATTGCTGTCATAATTCTTTAGTTCGGATTTGGCTTATTGAATGGTGTTATGGTGCAATCACCTTTTCCTCGCTCTTTGGTTCTTAAATAAATATTTCTATTTATGCAATCTAATTTACGACCATATCATCAAAACTATCAATCTTAATTGCTTTTCATCAAATATGCGTCTAGCTGCACAATTATTAAACCAAGATCATGACTAAGCAAACCAGTCACTCAGCCTTGCTCCGATGATTTCATATCTACAATAAAATTTGAGTCTAACAGCGACTTAGTAATTAAGAACTGCATAAATTACCATTCATTTGATGCTATCAGGAGTTACCAGCGGAACACTTGTCAACGACTCAGCACTGCTCTCTAATAATACGTTGTTACTGCAAATTGTATGTAATTTTGACACAAAGTTAAGTTCTGAATTCTGGTGTTCGTCGGTTAATTTTGTTTGGCATTTGGAAGCCTACATTCTTTCGACGGTCATTGCTATAATAGTCGTAATAAGGTCTGCAATCTACATAGTATTTAAACTTGTACCTGTTTTGTGTTCAAGTTAAGTTATTTGCAATACTAGATGCGAGAGATAAACATGATAATTGCTAGGTTTAAAACCGCTATTATTTTCGCGTGTTTGTGTACCCATTGCTTTAAATCGTTTTGAAGGCAGTTTTGGTTTCGTATTTTCGACCAACGATGACATTTACTACTTATTTGATGTCTTAAACAGTTTGTGCTGTTTCAGAAATTGAAGATATTGCGTTTATATTGACTTTGACGATCCCTTTGGTCACGTTTAGAGTGCGATGAGCATAAAAAGGTACAAATGTTCAGCCAAATATCCTCACACGATCCTCTGTAGCCGTTAACGACATCGCAACGAAATCCCAATTTTCGCATTATCAATGATTCAAGTATAATCTCTTGGCCGTATAAGGCGTTAAACACAAAACCCATCGCATTCAAAGTTGGCCGAAAGCATTCCACGTTTCGGCGATTGAGTAATTACGCGTAATGGCGGACGAGTGTTCGGGTAACATCGCCGACGTTCGGGCATCCTCGGACCTTGATCCTTGCCGTTTTTTGCGCACGTCGCGGGCGCAAGTGATTTTTAATTAAAATTTAGCGCTTTATTATGAAAACTATGCGGAGTGTAATGGTATGGGAACAATTACATTTTCACTGTGTTTTTTAGGAGGAGTTATAATCATTTTTTATGCGGAATATAAATGTGATACTTGTGATACGACAAAGCTTAAAATTGGGAGAATGCATATTTACTTTCTCATTCTATCCACAGATTTCTTGGCATAGTAGCCTATTGATTCATTCATCTCCTGTATTCTAATTTCAAGTTCATTTAACTTGTCCCGGAAACAGCCGGTGACACAGCAGACTTATTTCTTAGTAAACCCTGGCTTATCGCCAAAGTCCTCTAACAGGACATGTCCCATCTACTACCTCATTATTCTCTGGCCCTACACCATTATATTAAATACATTGACTTTCTCAATCAAACTTTACACACCTCATTGTTGAATTTTTAAATTTCCTCAAAGGAACGTTGATCGATCTGGGTCTGACTCAAGATAAGGCGACAAGGTCCAAGCGACACCTCCAAGGGCCAAGTTAAGGCTTTTTTTATATTATTTTGTTTACTTGCTGTTGTCACCGCCCCACGCGGGTCTTATCGAGATTTTTGAGGTTTCTTTTTTGTTTTAGGGTTCTGCAGTCACGTTTGATGAGGTCTGGCGGTTCAAAATGGCGTTTGGAGATAAGTATTTGTCAGTATGAGTTTGTTGAGTGAGACTGGTTAAAGAAATTGACCGAATTCAGTTTTCATATTAGCAACGATGGCTTTTAGTTTCCTTAAGACATTTTCAAATTGGTTTTTCCATCTTATTAGCAACATGCCCCGGCTTCGCACGGGTGCAATGTTTTACATAGAAACTGCGTTAGACTCTTTTATTTAATTTATTTATTTAGCACTGCACACTAACATGATTTCATCTCATAGACCAAAATAAAATTTTTCAATCACTCTATCTATTTTTAAAATATCGCATCAAAATCCGTTGCGTTCTTTTGAAGATCTAAGTATACATAGGGACAGACAGACAGCGGGAAGCGACTTTGTTTTATACTATGTAGTGATGGCAGCTTAATAATTGGTACTTTTTCAATTAGTTGTTACTCTTTAACAAAAGGTTATTACACAAAGGATTTTTTTAATAAATAGATTAATGTTGTTACAGATGGTTCAGTGAGTAATTATATTTATTTCACTAATCACCATTTTTTGCAGTTACAAAAAAAAACGTTATGTTTCTAACATAATATTTCTTATCACATTTATCACTATTTTTATGCATTTGACATTAAAAATTTCTCAATGCACTTATTGCATCAGTGACCGCAGTTCATGTAGCTGAATTTTGGGTCAACCATATTTGATCTTTTTACCACATATACGCTAAGAAGAAAAATTTCCTCCTTAATCCCAATAAATCCCTGCTTACGGAACCTCACACCTCACCAACATACACATCGTCCCCTCGTTTCGTTTTCGATACTACGCCAGCAAGACGTTTATGCCGAGTAATTGCTCCGAGTTATTTAAACTGGATTACCGTGTGGTATTTTGCGCGTGTTACCTCTCTTTGTGTCCTCTGTCCCGTGTGCCATCCACTTGCGAATTGCTTTATGTTATTGGGGATTAGCAGGAGTTAAGGACAGGGATGTCAATTTCTGTACAAGATTTTTTTTCTGAGACCACTGGTGTTCAGCTGCGTCTGGTTAGACTGGAAGCCAGCCCCAATAAAGATTGAAAAAAAAAATGATGATTTTTTTGAGATAGCAGGGCACTGCTTTATTTGGGTAGTGTAAGGTCTGAAAGAAAATGAGGAAGCAAGGGGAATATGGACAACAAGCAGACAATGACTAAGGAACATTTTGGGACATCTTTAACTGAAATTAGGTAGCGTTTGGTGCTCATTAGAGTCGTATATTTCACAATACGATAGAAACTTTACATCTAGCTGATATAATGTTCTGCCGTCTAAATACAAATAACATGCAGAATACTGCAAAAACCACGTCCTCAGTTGACAAACCCAATCAGAAACTGTAATTTTTGGTCCCATAAAATTATATGTCTAAATCAAGGCCCAAGTTACGTTTCTAGGCTGAACCGCAGACTGGCTGGACCGTTAGTCTAGATAAGCAATCATAAATAGCTAATGTTATGCTGAGAAACGGCTATGTCTGAGACTGTTCCTATTGTTAGGAATGAATAGAGATAACATAGACCCAAGATTTGTTGGGTTTCGTGTAGGGAGGCTTTTACTTTGTTACTTTAATAATATTGTAGAGGCGTGGAGTTAGAAATCTGGAGTGAACGCGGCGTTGAAATTGAGGTGTCGATTTTCATCGGATCGTGAGGTAGTGTATGAAATGGTTAGATGCACGAGTTTGCAGCTCGTTTAATTACTCAATTCAAAAACAGATTTTTCAGAATAGTTGCTGAACTGCTACTAAGGGACCAAAGTCTTTATATGCTTTGTCTTTTGAGCCCAAAATAATTAATGTCGTCATCAACATCTTGTCAACCGAAAGTCATCCTAAACTAAACAGAGGCTTCCCAAAACTTCGCCACAATGAACAAACAGTCTTGCACTTCCGACATTCGGCAGATTACCTTAACTTTCAATAAATTATTAACGGTCTACCTAATTACCCGCATCACCTCAGAATATCAGAATTTTTTAAGGAGCAACTTTCACTGACAACCACAACTCTTTTGCTGGGTTAAACCATTCAATCCCATGATAAGACTGATTGCCAGACTTTTGGGCTTCTGACTATACAGGGTGTAATAGGATCCTTCACGAAGCCGTCAACCAAGCATTCTGTACATCAAACCAAGTAACTTTACGCAAAAATTATTGCTGGGGAACGACTTTTTTTGGGATGAAAAAATACGTTTTACGGTAGGACTCAATGTGACGCACTCAAAACATTGTGCTGATGGGTGGATTGAATAGTACGGGGGTCGTGGAGGTGTTTAAAGTAAAAATCTTACGTTAAAAACACGTATTTAAAAAAAACACCTGTTGTTGGAACTTTTACCCCCAATATCTCCGTAACTAGAAGGTTCCCAGGTATGGTCTAGAACAAAAAAATGATCGCAATGATAGGGAAAACAAGTGCCTTTCGGCTTCGTGAAGGGTCTTGTTACACCCTTTATGTATCCCGCCTGTAATCCTCGAACGGTTAGGCAGATGCCCTTTAGATGCCCTAAAGATGTGCCCTATAGTACAGCCAAATTTGCTTATAGCATAGGCCTACCAAAAACCAATGCTGTCCGTTTTTCGACAAATTGGTGATCAAAGTTGCCATGTTCATCACATAACCTACAGAAGAATTTTACGGGCTACATTTTAAACCTGACCATTAGCATCGCAGCCAAACAACTATTATTAGTACTGGCAACTTTTAAAACTCGTAGGCTGTAGGTACATTTAAAATGTAATATTTCAGCGGTGCTCGGATGAGAATAGCGAGTGGTAATGCGCAGGCATCCTCTTTTCTGTATTTACGTTGTAAATGCATGTTTTTATGGCCGCTGTTACTCCGCTGCTGTTGACTGTGGTCCATGTTATAGGCGGAAGCGACTTTAATATAATATTTGTGCTTTTAATATTTTATAAATTTATAATGCTAGGGAGATGTGTATGCTATAATACATCCCCATTTTGCCAGTTATGTTTGCATCCCACGTAAATAGAGGGTGAGCTTATTGCTATCAACCCAGCCAACAACCAGACTGCTGATTGCTACTAAGGAACATTTAATGTAACAATACATTAATACTTCGCTCGTCCTAATAATCGAACCTAGGATCTCATGCTCTGCGGGATTGCTTGCAACCACCAGACCAATGAGGCAATTTCTTAATATGTGGCTAATAAATATTTACAAACATTAAATATTCTGTGCTGCTACTTTACAATTCTCAAGGAAGACATCCAGTTCGTCCCGCCATCTCCTTCGTGGACTGCCGCGACCGCGAGTCACTGTTTCAGGGCACCAATTCTGAGCTTTACGGGCCCACAGTTCGTTCGGTATGCGACAGACGTGCCCTGCCCAGTCCCATTTAAGTTGGGAAGCCTTTTGAGCCACGTTTACGATTTGCGGTTTGGAGGTAAAGATACCATTTACCGAAACGAAATTATTCAGAAATTTACTTTATTTGTTTGTCAAGGCTAGTCACCAAATTATTGAGATTATTTTAGCAGTAATCGCTTCAGCTCATAACTAACACATCAGCCTAAAGCTAGCTGCATTGACATTGTAAAATGGACTCTTAAAAGACTATTCTGGACTTCAGACTAAACTTCACTTAAAAATATAATACAGACAACATACTCGTAATATTTCATAAATAAAATCTTTTCAATTCAACCTTTCATAACTTTAGACCTAAACTTATAGAAATATGAAATAATCTTTTATTACCTTTGTAAAATATTAATTTACGTTAAAGGAATTAATTTTCTTTACGTAGATTTGGTCCTTTATTCAATGCTTTAACAGCATAATACGAAGGCGATCATGTATCTTTTGAACTGCTCCAAAAGCAGTTAGTGACAATATTCCGTAACAAAGATGACACTTGAACGCGGTTTAGATAAGTTGATAAAATGTTGTAACTTTTATCAAAAACTCAGTACTTTTTATTTCGCTTTATCACTTTTTTTTTCGTACTACATCACCCCTAGCTATGGAGACCTTACATTTTCCGAGCGATCCCTAACTTAACCCACTTTAACGATACACAGAACCATACTTTTTTTAAATACCAATAATAATTATCATCTCGCTAAGATATTTAAAAGGTATTCCAGAGATTCTCTCAAGTTCGAAGCCAGTTCAATAAGTGGAATGCAAAAATGTATTTGCTGGACTTATATTGGTAGTCGGAGTTTTAAATAGTGATCTATTAGCATTTTTGTGTTAGTACCAACTTACGAGTGACGGGGACGATACGTTAACGACTTTTTGTTGAAAAAATAAAGTATTGCAGTTTTCCAGTTTTTTGTGATTCACATGTTTCGCACACGTGTGGTCTAATAAGTCTAATAACAGCCGCTCGGGTCGATCTTTAAGTTAAGCTGCACTTGCCTAGGTTAGTCCGTGAATGGGTGACCACCCATAACAAACCGAGTTTCCTCCGTGCCTCGGAAAACACGTTAAGCCATTGATCCCGGCTGCCATTTGTAGATCTTTGACTGTCGTTACAGGTAGTCAGTGACAAAGTCTGACAACCAGTCTTACCATGTACTAACTGGGTTGTGGAGGTCAGATAGGCAGTCACTCCATGTTCAATACTTAATATTCAGCTGCCAGTTACCCCTACATAGTTGGGAAAAGGCTAGGCAGATGATGACATGTTTCGCACACGCAAATTTTTACATTCATCGTAATGATAATACACCACAAAAGGAGATGGCAAAAATTGTATGTGTCTGTTCCCCAGAATGTACATAATATAAAATCTATGTCATTTATTAGTACAGATCTTCTATTACAAAAATAAGAAAGTGCATATTGTTCAGCAGTCGTGGGCAAAAGTTATAAAGGTTTAGGGAAGTCACGTACGAATGTTAGTTCTATGGGAAGGAGTGACAACTGGGAATATCGCTCCAAGGGCTGTAAGATTTATATTTTAAATTTTAGGCCCGGTATAAGTTTATTTTTGCTTGTTGTGTTCTTTGTTAATATTGTATTGCAACATTGGGGTACTTTCGACTTTTATTATTTATTTAAACTTCATGTGCAATAGTGGTACATAGGCGGACTTAATGCCATTAGGCATTCTCTACCAGTCAACCTTTGGGTTCAATAAGAAAACACTGTGGTAGGGCACAAAATAACTATCTAAAAAAATAATTATATAAGTACTTATAGTGAAACTGTGTGTGTACTTTTCGAGTGAAATCAAAAACAAAAATCCTTTCTATTAGGAGTTCTTTTCAAAATCAGCGTTAATCCTTTTCCAAAATTCTTAATTTTTTTTAGTATAATTATTTGCAATACATTTATTTTTGTACACTTTTGGGGCACGTTTTGTCCATCTCCTTTGGTAATTAAAAAAATGGCAATCGCGTTCATAGCGTTTCATATTTCGACATCAAGGTCGAAATAATGTAAATTCAGTACATTGATGACTTTTCCATCAACGATATCGATTTAATTACAGAAGAAGAAGAAGAAGATTAACATTTGTCATAGTCGCGTCGTTTGTCGAGGCCCAAACAGAAGTCTGTTAACCTCAGAACTATTGAACACGACAATTGTAACATCGTAAATCATAAACAACTCGGCACTGTGCTACCTGTTGAGTCCTGTCTCCATCTTTTTTCCTGTAGGTACTCTTGAAGTTGGCTCTCATCTTCAAGTACTTGTGTGGGATGCAATGTGTGAACGCGGTAAGGTACAGTCGTACAAATAGTTTGGTATACAAGCAAAAATGTTCATCAATTCATCGTCATTCTGGTGCCCTAATCCCAATTATTTGACTTACTTATACTTCTCTATTACTTGTCATGTCAGCAGTCCTGATTGCTTTCTAGCCATTTCATTCTTCACGAAGTAGAAGTAGAAATTATATCAATTATACTATTATATTATATTGTACTCTAAATATACACTATTAATATTCATATTAATTGTGTGTGTGTATTTAATAACTTTAAGTGTAACTTTACCACATTTTTTGATTTAAAATCGGCTTGAGCTCGTCAGAAAGAGCTTTTTAATTGTGGTTGCAAAATAAGCGAATATTATATTCCAACGCAATGTCGAGACGAATCGTCCGAAGCTAAACAAGCTAAATAGCGTCTTTTTCGCTTTTATTGTATATGACATAGAGCAAATTTTCATTCTGTTTTGATTCCACGTCAAGTCTGGCCTAATAAGAGTGATGTACAAGACTTGAGTACTCAATATACTCACAATTATTATTTACAGCAGCAACAACATTGTTGGAGTTAGCTGCCTGTATACCAAATAGTTTTTTTGACTGTACCTGCTTGAACCGAAGTACTCGTAAGTCCTTGTGAGTTGGCATGTTCTATGGGAGACAATATTGCTAATAATGGCAGAATAAAAATACTCCAATGGCTGTTTAAGTGGCAATGGTATGTTTATTTACTTGTGTCGACTGGTTTTAAAAGGTGAAACTGATACAGATGGCATTCAACACATTTTTTATGTAAGAATTGTAAGATTCTACAGAAAAGGAAATTTATTATTATAGCATTGTGTGTTCTAAAAAAGGCAGATTATTTTCTGGAATTTTGTAAAGCAATGACATATTTTATTGAAAACAAATGGAGTTTTTCCTTGGTTAACGCTGGTTCCGCTTACTTTATTTTATTTTTTGCATATTGCAACCAACGGTGCAATTCAAAAGAAGCAAAGTTGAAGCATTATTTGACTGTAGCTACGGAAAGTCAGTGTGGCCCAGCTGGGTTGTAGAGGTAAAATAGTGTGGGTCCATGTAAAATACTGTAACCGGTAAGAGTGGAAGCAGTGGAGTGGACTTTAAAAAGACTAAGTTAATGATGATAATTCAAAGGAAATAATATATCATCTAGCGACTTCTACAACTAAACAAATGTAATATCAGCACTTAAGTTAAAATAACATACATGCCTTCAACATGTAAGTGGGTAGGCAGACAAGCAGCATACTCCACCATCAAGCCTCTACACGTCGGGCCAAGTTCAACGGCACAGCATTGACATTTCAAATTAATAACTTCCTTTTATCGAGTAACACTTTAAGAGTTTCACAAACATCCGCGATCTGGTATCTAATTAATCTTATTTTAGCTAATTAAGACATTATATTTATAAATCATTCACTTTTTTTGGTCGACGTGTTTCATGTAGATAAGCCTCTTTGGCGCTTGTGTGTCGTGGAGTGTCACATTTATCTCGGTTGTCAAATATGAAATAGACAGATTACGTGTTGTCTGGAGAATAATATAAGTCTTGGTAAGTGATCGTCCGGTGAAAAAAAGCAGTACAACATTCTAAGAGATCTTTAATATTTGTGTACAAGTGAAACGATGACTAAGTTAATGATTTTTGCATTTTCCTTGGTCTCTGACAGCACAAAGCTTGGATAAAGATTTCCTAATCCTAACTAATATTATAAATGCGAAAGTGAGTTTGTTTGTTACCCTTTCATGCCTGAACTACTGAACCGATCATCCTGAAATTTTGCATATACATTTTCAGATGTATAGAAACGGACATAGGGTAACTTTCATCCCAAAAAAAAGTACGGTTCCCAAAGAAAAACACAATAATGTTCTTATGATAATAGATGGCGCCACGCGTGTTTCGAATCATGATTGAATTATATTATTACACGCAAAGTATAATCCAAATTGATTGTCAAATTCTAAATTAACAAAAGCTAGTCTATAGTAATTACTAATATTATAAAGAGGTAAAATTTGTGTGTAAGTTCGTATGTTTGTAAGTTTGTATGTAGGGGGCCATCTCTGGATCTACTGAACCGATTTTGAAAATTCTTATATTTACAAGGTGCCCGTGGAATAATTTCCGAACAAAACGCGAGCGAAGCCGTGGGCAACAGCTAGTCTTTAATAATTTCAAAACAGCGCGCTTAAACTTACTTCTAGCCAGAGTTACCTAACCCGAACAGTGTAAATACATATTTTTACCTTGATCAAGTTTTTATTTAATGAATGTTTTTATTTAAACTTTCCCATTTAGTATTTTCCTATGTCTGTCTTCCTCACAGTACAGTTCAAGAATTCGAAATTCATCATCATCTGCCTAGCTTTTTCCTAACTATGTTGTGATCGGCTTCCAGTCTAACCGGATGCCGCTGAATACCAGTATTTTACATGGAGCGACTACTTATCCTGACCTCCACAACCTAGTTAGTTTTAGTTAATACGATACCCCTTGGTAAGACTGGTCCATCGATCGAAAGTAACGATTAATAAATCAACCGATAAATTATACGTCCTTGTCCTCTCAAGATCGGTACCCATAGATAATATGAAGGATTTAAAAGGCCTAATATTCTTAATCCTATCTTATACATGTAAACACTTCATTATACATATTTAAGACTGCCTAATAGCATTAAAGTGTTGATAAAATAATAAATAAATATCTTTAAATCAATAGATAAATTACTATAGACTAAATAATTTTTTTGTCGATATACTTACGACACGTTGTTATAATGGATTAATTTTTTCTCATTATTTGCATACCTGAAACAAGAATTAGGTATTCATTAGTCATTTTGATAAGGTTTAAACAGAACTTAGGTTTACAAAAAAAGCTTTATCTCATAATGACGTCACACAAGAAAAACACTTTTCATTAGGAACATGACAATAACATGACCTAAAACATGAAACCCTTAGTACCCGAAGACTTCAGCAAAGTTAGAAAGTTTAGAAATAGGTGAACAGTCAGACCACCAATATGTATACACTTTCCTAAATTTAAAAGACATTTCCGCGAGAAATAACGATAGTAACGTGGAGATAGGATCTTTTTATAAAAAGATGAGTTCCAAAATACTATGTTCGTAACACTATTAAATTTTAATCAGAACAGTAGGAGGACTTTTAAAAGTTGTTATGTGTTTACATATTGGCGCTCGTGTCTGTACACCCACATTTTTTCGGGTTATGTTTAGCTCCTATGTAATAGGGAGCGAGCTTATTGTCATCAACCGTACAGGAACTATGATAATCTTTGGCTAAATATTCAACCAATGAGTAAGCAGAAGATCAAACCTACATTCCATAACTCCTTAATCCCTGAGCACACAATTATGAGATGTAATTTACAAGTACGTTCAATTTGGTCGTGATAGGTCAGTCCTGGCCTCTTCTGGCCCTTAACAAACATTTGCATTGTGCATCTGTTTCGTAATGACCTACGGCTGTACGAATCAATGGCGCTTATGATTTTTTCAATGTATGCCTTCGCCGTTTGCTTCGTACTTAATATTTAATTTGACTTTAAACGTCAGGTTTGACCTAGTTTTACACAGCTCCTAACCCCCAAGCTCCTAGCTCCTAGCTCGATGTTTTACTCCTGTTTTCTATTACCGCGGCCATCTTTAATGTTGACCATTTGGAAAATCATCAACGCTGACATTATCATCATAATTTCTATATTAGGGCCGGCCTCCAGTCTAAGTGACTGTGTGAGTGAATACCTATCTTACCTCTGGAACTCAGTTACTGAGTAAGTACCACGATATCTAGTTAGTAGACTGACAGACTTTCTGGTTTTTGTTTTCTGGTATACGGGGTGTAAACAAACTCTTCACGAAGCCGTCAACCAAGCATTCTGTACATCAAACTACACGGAACCGTCAACCCTACGCAAACATAATTGCTGCGAAACGACTTTTCTTATTTTATTTTATTATTGGTTCACAAATCGGGCAATACAATATTACTTATGTACTAGGTAAACTTAAAAAGAAAAACATGAAATGTACATGCCCTAAAACAGTGAACACAGCATGCACAACATTATGAGCTGGTTAAAATATATATTAAGTAAGTTTAAAAATAATAATTTATTTATGTTTTTTTTTTTTGTTAACTTTAAACATTCTGCTGATGGATGCATTGAATAGTAAACTGGTCATGGAGTTTTTTAAAGTATAGTAAAATAAAGAACTTAAAACGTAGAATTTGAAAAAGTTGGAACTTTAACCTCCAATATCTCTGTTAACTAGAAGGTTCCCAGGTTATGGTCCAGAACAAAAAAATGATCGCAATGGCGATGACGGGGCAAACACGTGCCTTTTAGCTTTGTTAAGGATCTTTTTACACCCTTTTTAATTAAAATGAGCATATCTCCAAAATCCGTTAAATTACAAAATTCGCTGTAGACACCACTTATGAAAAGTCTTAAGATACGTAGGAATGATAAGAAATGTAATATTGCAAGTAAAAACAATAGGTAAACTTAAATAATTTAATATGTTTTAGTCACAAAAATCTTGAAAAGTCCCCCACTTATCATCAAAATATCTTTATGACAACGATGGTAATGATAACAAAATTTTCTCATCGCGAGTGCATGTGTGCATACCCAATGTACTCGTAAAGTCGTGAAGTAATGACGTCACGGCTTAGGATCGTGTTGCCTGAATGTCAAAATGTTGACCTGGGAGTTCAAGGTTTTAATAAAGTAAGGTTTTCAATATTTTGCATGAAATTGTGGTTTATGGCTGAGACTTGTTTGAAGTGAGAGCTAGATAAAGTTAGATAAAGACAGTTTGATAAACACGGTGTCATTAGATTTTAATATTTAAAAATACTTTTGTCTCTGCCTCGTTAGTCTAGTGGTCACAATCGCGACTGTTGAACTTGAGGTTCTGGGTTCGATTCCAGATAGAGAGAGACCAGTCCCTCATAGAGGAGGCAAAAAACGTTCAGCTCAGCCTTAAACGTTCCAACTGCTGGGAGAAAGGTTCATCATCAGCCTACAGCAGTCCACTGCTGGACATAGGTCTCCTCAATCGCACACCACTCAACTGGATTCTCAGCGGCTCTCATCCAGTTGCTACCAGCCACCCTGCGAAGATCGTTACTCCACCGAGCCTGAGAGCGTCCCACCTAACGTTTGCAGATTCACGGTCTCCACTCACGGCAAGAACACGTCTACCCCAATGGTCATCAGCTACGGCTAATAGGGCCGGCCCATTGCCACTTAAGCTTACTTATTCTGTGAGCTATGTCGACTACTCTGGGAGAGAGGTTGTCACTCTGGAAGGGAGTGGACTGTCATCCAAAACACCAGCCGAGTCACGCAGTGGGATGTCACATGTTATTGGTATTTTGGGTTCTTAGGACTGCCTCGTTGGTCTAGTGGTCGCAAGCGCAACTGCTGAGCATGAGGTTCCTGGATTCAATTCCCGGGTCGGGAAAATTGGGTTTTTCCATCTGAATTTTCTCAGTAGCAGCCACGGAGCCTGGTTTTATGCCCGGTTGATGGCAATAGGCTCGCCCTCTATTACATGGGTTTAAATACATCTGGCGAAACCCTGCCATATTGTTAACATAACCTTAACCTACCAACCAACCAACCAACCATAACCTTGCCATCTGCCTAAACCTTCGGGGATTAGGTACAAGCGTGATGTTATATGAAGTGTAAAATGAAAGACAGTTCATTAATGTATGCTACTGAAGACGCTTAACTCGTAGCTGAATAATTATAGGATAATGTTATAATAGGATAATGTTATATTGCCATCGACACTCGAAGAATAACAAATTGAATATTTTTAGGGTTCAGTACCTCAATCGGCAAAACGGATCCTTTATAGGATCACTTTGTTGTCCGTCTGTCTGTCTGTCAAGACCCATTTTCTCAGGAATGCGTGGCGTTATCAAGCTGAAGTTAGTACCCAGTACTCAAGTCTGCTACCCCTTGGAGCAATGGAAAAACTTGACTCAAACTTGTAAGTCAACGCGATCAAAAGATAAGATGTTTATGTCGCATATTATGCGATTTCACAAGGGAATCCAAAACCTATAGGGTACTTCCCTTTGACCTAGAATCATGAAATTTGGCAAAAAGCAAGGCCTTACAGCACAAATAAAGAAATAATACCAAAAAAACAAAGTTGAAAAAATTAAAGGGGAATAAATTACACTCTTTAATTTTTTCAACTTTTTTTTTTATTTTTATACATACATAGTTGACGCCAATTAAGTTTTTTTTAGATAATGATACGGAACCCTTCGTGCGCGAGTCCGACTCCCACTTGCTGTTTTTTTTTATTTATAACCAGTTTACAGTATCTTTCTCTAATTCCCTGATGATAAACATTAATATCGACAAACAAAGGACAAATCAAAATAAGGTAAGAATTTAATTTTTAAACGCATGCGTTAACTGAAGAGAGACCGAGAGTTTAAAAAGATAACTAAGTAGCAAGTACACTTTTGTGAATATAAAAATACACTGGAGGCCAAATTAAGTATGCATCCGTCGTAAAATCCCTTAAACGTTTGATGTGGCCCGCATCGTGCCATTCTTATCTCGTATAATACGTGCTTCAAATAAATTGGCCAAACGTGTACACATAGGTATTTATATAATGTCTTCAAATTATTGTAGTTTCGAAATTTTATATAATTATAAAGGTAGTTACGATTGTGAGTAGAAATAGAAGATTGACTACTTAATACCAAAATACCTCATTACCATTATTCTCTTGCCATTATTGTAGAGCAGCGGTGGCCCAGTGGTGGCGGCCCCGACTTACGAACTACTGTTCGTAACTATGGTTCGACTTACTAGTCGTGGGTTCGAACCCAGGCAGGCGCATTACTTTGTGTAATTTATTTCATCACCACTGCTTTAAAAAACGGTGCAGGAAAACATCGTGAGGAAACCGGCATGTCCTAGAACCAAAAATTCGAAGACATGTGACATCGACCAACCCGCACTGGGCCCGCGTGGTGGATTATAGCCCATTCCCTCTCACATGGAGGATGCCGAGTGTCCCAGCAGTGGGAACATTAAAGGCTGATTATGCTTGCCGTTATCCCATTTTATTTCATTCTTCTCTATTCGTTGTCATCTCATGAGGTGTCACCCCTTTCTAGCCATGTCATCTTTCCCACAATCCATCAATTATGAATGTCGTCTTCAGGAGAAGACGACATTCGAAGTCGAGAGCTATAAAAGTAGGAACTTTTATAGCTCTCGACTTTCATACTCAAAACTTTCCTCACGAAATTTTCCTCATTCCTCCGCATGACATGCCCATTCCATGACTACCGCGTATGAGTCTTTTGTACTCGCAGAAAAATTACTCTTTTATTTTGTAAAAGTGGCTACAAGAAAGAAGTTGCAAAGTTCACAAGTAGCTTTGAACCCTGCTTACCCCTTAAGGCATTTTAAGTGAGCTTTTATTAACGTTTCTACCATTGTTACTATATCTAGGTTCAAATACAAAGTGTACACACGGCTACACATCAAGCTACACATTTCCAGTATAAGCTGACCTCGCATTGTACGGAAATCCAATAACTACAAATCCTACAATGCGAGATCAGCATAAACTGGAAATGTATAGCTTGATGTGTAGCCGTGTGTACATAGTCAAACTAACAACTAGAGGTTACATCGCGTCTATTTAAATCAAATTTCAAAATTCCAATAAAATAAATTCCTTTATAGTTGGTTTATTTATTGAATAAAAGTCTATAAAAGTTGGAACGGTTTTCACACGCTCGCTGTATTTAAGTGGGTTTCTTTGGGTAAGGGTAGTCTCTCACTGGGAATAACTAAGCTCTTAAATTTTAAAGCTGAAGAGTTTGTTTGTTTGGTTGACCTCACTAATCTCCTGGTATTCCACGGGTCAGAAACGATCGCAGGAACTACTGTTTCAAACAGAAAAATAGTTTTAGTGTTGGATAGCCCATTTATCGAGAAAGGCTATTAACATCACGCTACGACTAATAGGTGCGAAGCATCAATGAAAAATGACTCTCTCTCACACAATTATTTATTTTTGTTCTGTTTAGAATTAAATTTATAATTTTATTTTAACTTTTTGTTGTGTGCACTTGTGGCATGTGCCAAATAAATGTTTTCTTTATTTCTTTCTCTTATGTGACGCAGACGAAGTTGCGCGGGTCAGCTATTATAGTATGCACCTAGCATTTATAGTAATTATTACCTACCTATTGGCACAGAAATTCTCGTTAATCCAAAATATGTGTCAAGCTCAATGACTTACATTTTCAAGCGGGACAGAGTGAACACTACCTAATTTAAAATGGATAAAAAGAAAAGGGATAATAATAATTTACTACTGCAGATGGCGCGACCATAGCTAGGTCCCTATCTGACCAATGAGGTCAAGCTATTTTGAAGTATAAAATGACATTACCAGATATTGAACCAATGACGACACTTGGAGCCAGCTATGCTATTAGTTTAATAGTTGCTATATCCATTGGTCGTGAATTAAACCAATTTTATAATGTTAATACTATTTTTACTTATTTTAACAACAAATGGTTTGCAATGTGTGTGTGTTTGTTTTTGAAATGCAATTGATTTGTTTTTGCAGTCCCATAAAGGGTGCATGTTTTGAATCTTTTAGTTTTGTGTCATATTTTGTGAAAAATGTTCAATACACTGATTAATGTGATTTTTATCCACCACAAATTTGGAGCGTTAATCATATTATTAAATCCACGAACCAAAACAGTCGAAGGAAGCTTCCACCGACTAAAAAAATTTGCGACCAACGCGACCAAATCACGTACGTTCCCTCGTATGCGCATACCCGTATATAAAGCCAGGACCTCCAATGAGCAGTCAGATTTCACGCCAATACGCCAACAGGGTAAACAATAACGATTTATAACCTCAACGAACAAACCGACACTCTCATATCAATTTCTATTACATTTTTGACCTAACTCCTTAAGTACATAACTATTTATTTAATTTACGTTACGAGGAAACAATAGCAAGTTATATTCTTTGGTTATTTAGTTTTATTACTTTATATAAGTATTACATGTTTCTGATGCTTATTAGGGAGGAAAATACGGATTTGTGCTTTGGTTATATGGAGGTTTGGGAAAAAACAAACGAATATGCACCTTATTTCATAATACGTAAAGTTCTTTGTAAATCAGTCAGATTAATTTTCAATAGAAAGTAGGGTTAACGCATGAGCATTACTCAAAGGTTCAATAACGTACTAGGTAGTTACATTAAAATATGCAGTAGTTCTAGATGCAATAGTTCTACATCGATATGAATAAAGAGATCAATTTTGACGTAATTATACATAGAATACACTCAAGTCGTCCGATCAACTTAAGTTGACAAGAAACGTAGTCAATTTATTAGCATGTCTAGAAACAGGCAAAAATTTGAATGAAATGAAATCGTTAGATATGCCCTCATTGTTGTTAACGTCATTAACACAAAGAAGAGTGAGTCTACACAACCCGTATGGAACAATACGAGTCCCAGTATTAGTGAGCGAGCGACACAGCCGACTCGGCAGACGTCTTAGAGATGGGTGGGTGAGCTGAACAATACCAAAAACTATTGGCTTTTAAGAGCCTTTGATCGACAGAAATTGAAGTCTTGAGAAGAGCCCTTTGGACAGCATTAGAATCATATATGACAAGGATAACAGTAAAGTTCTTTTCCAATTCAATCTTCATTGAATTTTTTATTGCAGAGGAATGAGGAATTTTAAACATAAAGTAACTATAACTTTTATAACGTTTCAAGATACCGTTTCTTAAGCAGTTGTTAAAGTGAATGCTTTTTAATATTTATGACTAGGAGTAGATTAAATTATGTTCTTGGAACTAACTACTAGTGCTGACGTTTATACAGTTGTTTTAAAATAAATCTAGACGTGCTGGTAAATGAATTGGAATCGATTACGTTTAGTCGATTATGTTGAATCGAATAATAATCGGGTAGTCGTAGTGTGAGTTGAAGGGCTTTATGTCAATAGTTTAAGTAGTAACCACACGTTTAGAGGATGCTTTAACTATTGGCAATCCTGTGGTTTGTAAACAATCGCAAGTATAGTCAATTAAAAATCAATATATTAGTGTTTAGGAAGAAGTAAGAATTAATAAAACAATCACGAGAAACAAAGTCGTATTTTTACCAGCAAAAATAAATGATTTCCTCAGTATAGTCATACTACACAGCCAATCGTTTCTAATAATGTGACTGACAAAAGGATATAGGTGCTTACAGTCCTAAATCGTTATCCAATTGGGTCGAGTTCGTATTGAAATTTTGTATAGGACAGCTAATTAATTTTTTACGATTTCGATGGTGGTCCCATAGAAAAAGTTGTTCAGTTTGATGGTCTGTACCACAGTATTCCATATGATTATACCCTTTCTGTTACACGCTGTATAAGGCCCCATTAAAATAGATGGACAAATTTTAACACAGCGTACGTCTAACCAAAGATATCCAAAAATTAAAGTGATTTATTATTTTAGGTCAAAATAAAATCACTTCAATCAGTGTTTTTTTTGCTTGGATATCATTGGTCAGACGTACTGAACGCTTGTTAAAATTTGTCCATCTATTTTAATGGGACCTTATATGGTTCCATCTCTTTCCCACACAGAAGTAAGATTGAAATAAAAGGGATGGTGGTACAGTCCCGCTGCCAAGTAAATGAACGGAGTATTTCTAACTCGCCTTTAATGTCGTTAGGGTCGCGTCGCTGCCCATCAATATCGATAGATCGAATTACCCGTTTATATTATCGATATAATTTTTGCGTGTAATCTTGTGAAATGCTGGATTTATATTTATTTGAAACACTGTTTTAAGCTTTCACGATTCATAACTAAACTTATACTGTCACTTTGTCACTTGCGGGATATATTCCGTGAATAAAAACAAAAGAAAACAATCGAGAGGATGGCTTCAAATTGTCCAGTACGTGGAATCCAGTTTTGAGTATGCTCAAAAGTAGCATCCGGCATCGTAATAAGGGCTCCAAAAAACCTTGTTATACTGTGAGTGTGTTTTGCCGTGACTTAGTGACGAGTTCCAGTAGTGCGCGTAGCAAAAGACAAAGAAAGAGGGTAGACAGATTTGTCTGCTCTTAACTATTTATTTTCCATCCACCCGCATTCTCCAGTCAACCCGCGATCATGGCGCTTGCAACAGCGTCGAAATATCGGGAGCTCAAAATAAGAGACATCACGGAAGATATCCCGTAAGTAACAGTATTTAAGTTTTTATTTTATTTGTGGTATTTTTGTGGATAGCTGTTGTAGGTGGTTTATTTTATTAACGTAACATCATGCTTGCCATGTAATCGCTAAATGGTTAAGCAGAGGTGTACTTAATAGTATAGCCACATTTCGCTAGTTATGTTAAAATCCCATGTAATACGGGGCCAGCCTAATGCCATCAACTGGACAGATCCAAACTACGTGGTTGCTACTAAAAAAATCCCGATGAAAACCCAATAAAGCTTTGCCCGAACCCGGCAATCGAACCCAGGACCTCTTGTTCACCAGTCACGCTTACAACCACTAGACCAATGAGGCAGTACCTTTTTATCGTTTTTATTTTTGGAAAATCACAATGTGGTACGGAGTGTAGTTTCTTGAACACATTTTTCTCGTAAAAAGTTACGTTATTTTTAAGCCACTAAAGTACTTACCTAAACTTGTCAGTACATAAGTACTAATAAACATAATAAGTCTAAATAACTGGACATCTCGCTCACATAAGTATTGCCAGTTCTAGTAATTAAAAATAAATGGCTTAATAATGGGCCACACGTTTGTATATTGAGTCTTTTGCAACGACTAAACAACAAATAGCAATGTAATGATATGAATGTAAATGAATACACAATACACATTCCCTCCCACTTTTACCCTATTCAAAATTCACAACCGCCATATTGCAAAATGTTTACAAGCGACAATATATTACAAAATTGTTATTTTAACTCATATTTGCCCTATGTATGAGCGAGCGAACGAAAGGGCAGCACCCTTTCGTCTGTAATCAAAGGAAAACAACGTAGTGTACTCTGTAGGGTCTTAGTTACAGCGGTTTGTTGAAGTGAATTGATTGTTTTTTTATCTCTCTTTTTAATTTATTTAGTATTTAATAAAGCTAAGGCTATTGCACGCGTGCATTTATCTTCCAATTTTAATTATATAAGATGTGGATAACGTAGTTGGTTGCACACTGATGCAGTCTTGTACAATTTTTTGTTAACCATTTATAGTGTGTAATTGTTTTGTGTGTTATTTCTTTACGGCTTCAGTTAGACATCTTCTTCTTTTTCGTGTGGTTAGTGCTTTGGGGGTATGGAGTACGGGGTGTAAAGTTCTTCAAACCCCAGAGAAAAGGGAGGCTCCGCCGATCAGATGGGTGTTGTGTCTGGTGGGGTACTGCCCGACAGTTGTTAGCGGGTTCTGCTATATAATCTTAAGTCGCGGATAACTTTACTTGCGCGATGTAGGATTTTAATATATTTCGATGTTTAGTTCGACGTCTGTGACATACATGGCGCTGTAGTACTTTTTATTCTATGTTGCTGAAGTATTTTTAGTGCCGCTACCGTGGTATCAGAGTTTTCATGCCACCGTTGGACCTCTGATTTGGCTTGAGGTGCCGTCGATGCCTTGGTTTCTGAAAAATTATGACTTATGACTGCCTTTTTATACTATAGAAGTTGTTATATGTTCAGGGATGGAAACCTGGACGTCGACGTGTTTCCAAGGACTGATGCTTGCAACCTTGAAACTTGTATGCTTCAGTTCGGCTTTAAGTAAGTATGAGCTGATGTTTTTTAATTCTAAAAAAAATACCTTTAAAAATTACTTTATATTTTGCAGGCAAAGATATAAAGCTAAATACCACATTTCACTTTTTTGTTGTTAGCCTAAAATATTAAGTTTTTCTACAACAAAAATAATTTTAAAAGAGACTTTTTCAATAACAAAAACCAATCGCCAACACTGACACCACATCCCCAACACCGAAATACCGTCATCGTGCTTTCTGCAAATGCCGACGAACACGGCCCAGCGATGTGTTAATATTATTTACAACGGGGCGCTTGCGTCATCGGGAAATGTACTAACATCATTGTTAGCTTGTCTCAGTGACTGTGTCGTCTAAGGGTGCCTTTATATGTATTGATGTTGGTTCGTGTTGTTTTTATGGATGATAAATATAGAAAAATGGTTGATTTAGCGACAGTTGGGGTGTGTCCAGTTTTGGACGTTTTTCGACTGATATGATGAAGATGAATACAAAAATATCTAAAATCTATGCATAATACTTAAATCTTAGCTATGGTTTGGTTTGATAAAATGTGGGAGGACTGTGAATGCCACAGAAATAGAACTAACTCCACAATTACAAAATAAAAGCTTTGTAGATATTAATTGAAAAAAAAAACACGATTCAAGTTGATATTTGCTCAATATTTACATTGACATATTAATTATTAAAACAAACCAATTCTATTAGCTTCAAAAATTGTATTAATATATTCTATAGTTTTTCATGCTAGTTTAAGTGAATTGCTTGATTAACAACTATAAAAAAGCACGACCATCTATAATGTACTACAATTATTCGAGCAAATGAATAAAAAAAAATGTTTTGTTTCATTATTACACGTACTTAATACAGTAATTGGTGGCGTCTCCTTTTAAGGGTACACTAGTCGGTGGTACTTCCATACAAAACAAACAAACGTAGTATGGCGATTACTCTACTGTTTGATCAAAATAAAAAATCATATCAATTTGTCTCATTATTATCTAGCCCTTTATGGAAAAAATAACTTTTATTTTTTATTTTTAAATATATTTTTTTTTTACTTTTTTGTTTAAGCAGACAAAAACAGACAGAAAAATCCAACGGAGCAAGTCAAGAAGTCATGAACTCATGACCAGTATTTCTTATCGCCGCAACCGTTGTTCGGTTAACCTAGACACCGACATCTTACATCGGACAGGTAAGAACACAATCATCATCTACATGGCCATAAACAGAACCACTTAATAACACAAGAGTCACTCCTCACTCACTCCCAAAGCCTCAGTACTATACAAACTGTTTTACTACCCGAAGTACTTGTAAATGGTGCGCACGCGCCATTGTTCTCCAGAACACACATTGTCTTATAACTGAACTTACGGCTTAATAATATTACTACACCTACTCCGTAGGATGTGCAATGGGAACGGCAATGCCATAAAGTAGTTTCTCGGATTATCATAGATTTATTTGAGTTACGGTAAAGGAAAACCTGGTGAAACGAAGGCTAAGTGGAAGTGACACTTGTAGACGAGGAATTGGCTCAAGCTAGTCTGACACAAAAATATTCTGACACTATGTTTTTTTTTTATATCTATACAGGGTGAATTTTTCAAGTGGGCGTGGATGGCCATATCCGAAATTATGAGGAATAGTGAAAAATACTCAAAGGAGTCTCGAGCCCGATTTCGATGGAAACACCCTGTATAATAAAGGGGCTTGCGTTTGGCCACAAATCGTCCTAAATAATGAACTAAACAGTTACCACTACCAAGTCAGGAACAAACCAGACTCTGGTAATAACCACGGACAACGAGAAGTAACATAAGACGACAAAAACATTTAACAGTCATAGCAACACCAAAAGGAAATATTGACGTACCGTAACCGTAAGTCTGGCAACACTCAATAAATCCCCTCGCAAACTATCCGTTTACACAGTGTTGCCAATTAAAATCAGCAATAAATTCTGTGGCCCGCTATGTCCGGAGATCAAACAAGGAAAGGGCTGCACCATTCGATACATCGATAATTATCTAGTATCGATTCGCAGGTGCATCACTAGCGCGTAAATTTTACGGTATACTACGATCCGCCCATCACTTGGGTGGTATTCCTTCCTAATAATAAATTGTTGACAGGACTTGACGGAAGATACTGTCTTGTTGAAATAGCTAAATGGATATTTCGTCTGGAATGGGAACGGGAGGCTACATCAAGAGGAGAAATTGATAATAGGAGGAAATAACAATGGGCAAGTGACAATGGATATAATTAATTTCTGCATCGATTCAATAAGATTGACTAAGGGGGAAGCGCCAGGGTAGGTAGCGATTTCTTGCGGGACGAGAGAGGGAGAGAGCCTCACGTCCAGCTACCGCGGGAGTCGCCCTGGGCGTCGGGGGCCACGTGGTTGCTCCCGGCTACCGTAGACACGGGCCTGTGGACGGTGAGTAATGGGCTAGCTCGCCGTCCGTCCGTCTTATGACGACAGGCCGTGTCGACGGCGCCTTCGTGTTCCACGCGCGCCTCACGGAGATGTCAGCAAACGGGAAGGGGTCCGAAAGGACCGATGCCTGCCAGGGCTGCGGGACTGTTCGAAAGAGATACCGCGGCTCTGGAACACAAAGGGCAAAAGAAGGAACCTGGATGGGTTTTAGTCAGTAAGTCTAACACTCCGTTCCGCTCCGCCCAGAGTGAGAGGGGTCATTTAATGACAACAAATCCAAAAAAAAAAAAAGGTAGCGATTTCTTGCAATTTGTAGGTCAGTGTTAGGCTGTATGTTGAACAAGATATGATTCGTGACCGTAATACGTATGTAGTTACAGAATGAAAAAGTAACTCAAGAGAATTAAATGATCTTAGAGGGTTGTATTGATGATTTTAATGATTATAACTCTGTAAAGCCATATTTGTTACGGATGAAAATCATATTTTGTTCAACATACAACCTGACACTGACCTGCAAATTGCAAAACCGTAACTGAAAAATAATAATTTTGGGGGGTACCCCGGCGCTTCCCCCTGAAGGTTTCCGGTAGCTTATAATTATTTTTTTTATCATTTCAACCGCTGTTAGAATGTCATTCGGTCTAGGCCTTCAGTTAGTTACGACAGTTACGAAAATAAGTCCTGACTGACCTCTTAAAAAGTAATTTTCAGTATTGCGATGAGAGGAGGCACAATCACTTTGCAATCACCGATTCTATCGCTAAATTAAGGCGATTATGGCAAAACCATCCATTTTAGCAATCTTATAACAGGTGTTGCGTATTGCAGGCTGATAATGACGATCATAAAATTTAGTTAATTTAACTAAACCAATGTAAACCACCTGACAATAACTCAGCATGACACAATAAATTAGTTAAATCGCTAAGCTTAACCGTTCAAACTCAATAAACTAGTTAAAGTTATCTTGTTTGGTAGTCCGTTTACACTCCGATTAGGTTATAAGTGATTAATAAAATTACCCTGCGTAGGTTTTACAAATGAAGCCAGTGCATATACAGGAATGTTAAGTGTAAACAGGGCTTAAAATGAATATTGATTGGGTTGCAATATCAAACGGACAGTGGGATAATCATGTATCTCCAATAGCTAGTGATTGGTCAAAAGGGGGATTTCCAGCATCATTGTGCTTCATCATTATACTGCGTCGTTAAATTGGTCTAGTGGTTGCAATCGTAACTGCTGAGCATGAGGTCCTGGGTTCGATTCTCAGGTCGGGCAAAGTGTTATTTTGTTTTTCCATCAGGAATTTCTCAGCAGCAACCTCCGAGTCTGGATTTGTGCCCGGTTGATGGCAATATGGTCGCCCCCTATTATATAACTGGCGAAATGTGAGTATACTATTATATACACCTAATTACAGGCGCGCTAATATGAGGACAATAACTACATTTTTTCAAATATCCGTGATTGCTAAAACAAAGAAGCTTTTAACCTTACTCCTATATTTTCCTACCAAGACCACATAGTTCTAAATACCACAGAATGATATTTCATAGGTCAAAAGTTCAGGACACCTCAGACATATAATTTCAACGCTAGCACAGTTTATGAGAAGCTAAAGACTAAAGGCTGATCATAAAATCAAAGCATTTTGCTAAGTAGGTAAGTGTCTACTTAATTTGCACGCTTGTTAGCCGTTTTCGAAGGCAAGACTGTCATAAAACCCATGATATTGCCGTCAGACGCAAACGAGGCTTCAAACTAAGTTTATGTCTGTACCTGTGTCATAACGGTGAATGAAACATCGTGAGAAAATCGACATATCCTAGAACCAAAAATTTGAAGACATGTGACATCTAGCTCAATCCAGCTCAATCCTCAATCTGCTCTGGGCCCACGTGGTGGATTGTAGCCAATCCCCTCTCATAGAGAGGAGGCCGTGTGTCCTAACAGTGGGAACATTATAGGCTGATTATGCAATGCGTTTATGTCCTACATAAACTTGGTTAACTAATGGATAACAGCTGGAACATCTAAACATAGGACCCTGGTGGTTCAAATCAACGCCTTGCCAAAATATTTCCCTTGGAAGCAAAACAACTGCTATGCTGTTTCTGTTTCAAGAAAGCGTTGTTGTGATCTAGTCGGAAGGGTGCTGGTGAAATCGTGGCCTTTCTAACTCTCAGATTTGCATATACTTCCATGTATTTTTGGCAAATCGTCTCAAAAGCAGTTGAGGTTATTTGTGGTCAAGTTGGTTGGGTCACTAAACGGCAACGTGATTTTTTTGCTGAATGAGATAACATCACGCATGTAATCCCCAAAGGGTTAGGCAGTGGTGTGCCTAATAGTACACCTACATTTTGCCAGTTATTTTTAAGTCCCATGTAATAGGTGGCGAGCCTTTTGTCATCAACTGAGCACATTTACAGACTCCGAAAAACCCAATATCACTATGCCCGACCCGGGAATCGAACCCAGGACCTCACACACCAGGACCTCATAGACCTCATCAATGAGTATCCAAAAATCGATTAGAGAAACTAATTATATAGTCTAAATATATCCCCAAACAAAAATTAAAACGCAAAGACCACACCCACAAACAAAACATCTAAATCAAAACAATTAGACCCTCACTCACACAGACCAGCTTCATAACAAGATGTGACATTAGCAAATACTAGGGACATTACTCATCCGACATTGTCTAAGGCCGGCAACAGTTGTACGATTAAAGATTAAGAGAATATCCTTAACGGTACTGCGGGCGGCCCACACGGAACCCGCAGGCCGAGACCTAAGGCTGGTTATACTGGTGCGACTCCTATTAATATCTGACTTTGAATTTATTATGGACGGATTTATGTCTTTTTCAGGGAATTTGTTAACTTAGCACTTGAAGACATATTATTTTTAATTAATGCAATTGATATGCAAACATAAAATAAAGGGTGTAAGAAGACCCTTAACGAAGCCGAATGGCTTGTTCTCCCCGTCATTGCGATCATTGTTCTCTTCTAGACCATACCTGGGAACCTTCTAGTTACGGAGATATTGGGGGTCAAAGTTCCAACTTTTTCACAAGTAAATACAAGTTTTTAGTGTAAGATTTTTACTTTAAACACCTTCAAGACCTCCGTACTATTCAATCCATCCATCAGCACAATGTTTTGAGCGTGTTACATTGAGTCCTACCGTAAAACGTGATTTTTGACCGCAAAAAAAAGTCGTTTCCCAGCAATATTTTTTGCATAAAGGTACTTAGTTTGATGCACATAATGCTTGGTCAACGGCTTCGTGAAGGGTCCTGTTACACACTGTATAAACTTATGCCTTTTTCCGAAGAGATTAGGCACAAGTTAACTCGCACATAACCTAGTTATCATAAAACATATCACTACGCCAGTAATCCCCGTAGGATAAGACAGAGGTGTACCTAATAGTGTACCCACATCATCATCAGTTACGTTTAAGTCCCATATAATAGCAGGCGAGCTTATTGCCATCAGCCAGGCTCAAATCCTGACTCTGTGGCTGCTACTGAGAAATTCCTGATGGAAAAACCCATTAACACTTTGACTGACCCGAGAATCGAACCCAGTGCCTCATGCTCAGCAGTCGCGCTTGCGACCACTAGACCAACGAGGCAGTCACTAGTATTTTTATCATCATCTCACTCTTATCCCAATTTATTGGTCATCAACGCAGCATCTCTCCAACTATACAGGCATACACCTCTATTAGTGGTCATCACACTAGATATCATTTCTTGGCTAACTAACAGTAGCGAAGGGTCAATTTTTGTAAGAGGTAAGCCGGAGTACGTATCTTTAATGTGATTATAATTATTATTAGTGTATAGAATACTGACTGTGCCATTTTTCAAAGGGAATCCGGTAGGAATCGAGTTGTATGGAATCTTCGCCACTGATAGCTAATTCAGTGCTTAGTCCCAACAATTTTGAATGACATGCCAGTCGATTTAGAAAGTAGCTGTACCACAAAAATGACTTTTAAAAATAGAATGGGGAAGTTTCTTTTTAACACTTTTTGTCAAAGCCACATAAATGGTGATTCATAGATTATGTCATACCTACTATCTTATGTTCGCGGCTTCGCCCGTGTGAATTGGAATGGCATTGCGTGGTTTAGGGTGTTATTAGCTAATGTTGATAGCATTTTGAATTGCGTAGTGGCGTTTCAATTCACTACCAGGCAGCCTTTGTGATGTTAAATTATTATTGTTTAGTTATAGTTAATGTTTAACCTTGTTATTGGTGGAAAAGTTAGGAATAGTTGCATAGAACTAAAGGTACCTATTATTGTATATGGGAGCTACATCTGCCAACAAACTGCTTTACAGTTTGGCAGAAGTAACATTTTTTTGTAATGCCTAGAACCACGAATAAACGCTTTTTCTTTCTTTCTTTCTTTCTTTCTTCTTCATATAATACACTTCCATGGAAGAAAATCCTCGCAACATTGCCCTAACACAATCATAAAATCGTACATGTCAAGCAATCCTTATCAAACAGTGCGGGCGACGCGACGCGACGGGCAAAGTTGTCGCCGTGCTGTCGCGCGTAATCGCACGCGTACTCATTTGGACTTTATTATCGCCTCCACCGGCTTCCATCTACTCCCCAATTATTTACTAGAAAGTACAAAATAGGAAGAAAATGGCGTCATGATATTTTGTAAGCACAGTTTTCTTTTTGAGTAAAGAAAGATGGATAGACTCGGTTCACGCATGTGAGGCGACAAGGACGATTATTTTTATGACTGACCAAGTATTTTTCTACTGCTCAAAATAAATTGAAAACATTATTTCCGTTAATAAATAATTGTTACAAAATAATACTCTAGTTGCTGCCAAGGTTTTTTTTTATCAGCAATTTCTTATATTTTGAAAACGGTCCTTTTCCGAAATATAAGAATAATAATTGCTTACGCAAGTTAGGTAGAGAAACTTTATTTGTAAGTTACGTGCTTTTCTTTTTTCTTCGTCTTTTTCTGAATTTCCAAACCTTCTGGGATGCAAATTGTAAGCTGTATGTTGTAAGATGTTGTCCATCCACTAGATAATATGATCACCTCTACGATTAACATAGGAACTTACAAGCTGGCCTATTTGAAGGAGGCAAAGCTGTTCCAACTTCATGTAACTTATACTTAGTTAACTGATCTTAGCAACAAGTCCAACCAGTTAAAGTTTTCATTAAGAAAAATCCATTTTCATTCACCAATCAGTGTAGACTGATTACCGGTAATGTTGGTCATCGGTCGAACGGAGCAAATTACAATATAACCTATCAAACTTAATTAGCGCGCCAGAGAGGAAGTTTAAAATTAAATACCATCAAACGAGGCGGTATCTGTAAAGGGTAATGATATTAACTGTTCCAATATCCTTGTGGGATTTTATTACTCACCCTTCGTTTCTACGTCGTAAAAAAACGAGGAACAAATCAAAGTATAGGTACACCCGATACGTCAATCTGACACCTAGAAATATTCGAGCCAATAGAAGAACAGCTCAAAAATATATTGCTCCTAATTTGAACTTTATGACATTAGAATTACAGGTTATGTTTTTATAATAGGGATGTGCAACAGCAGTTGTAAAATGGTTGATGTAAGATTGACGGCTGGTACCGTTAACTGAGGTCGGGGCACTGCACTGGCGGCCGAAAGCGAGTGTTATCGATAATGCGCACATCACTAACACGAGGTATAGACTAATGGAATGCCGTTTTGAAAGAAAACGTGTTCCGAACGTTTGAAAAAGTAAAATTGATTCTTTTGTTTCCGATGTGATTTTGTGTGAAGGTATTTCATATTTTATAATCGCTTCATTGGTCGAATTTATGGCCGAATGATATCGTAGCTGCTGTAAATTTGTTTTGTTTCTAAATAAGGCAAAACATAGCCTGGACTGACCTTTAGAAACACATTGCCTACATTGCCTAGTGGTTGAGCTGCTGCTGAGCTTTACGTCATGGGTTGGATTCCTAGGTCAGGTAAAGTGTTATTATTAGTAATTTCTCAATAGCCGGCCCAAGTCTTTATTTGTGTCCGAATGATGTCAAGAGGCTTGTCCTCTATTACATAGGGGTTAAAAATAACTGGCGAAATATCGGTATGCTACAGGTACACCCCTGTCTAACCCTCGGAGGATTACCGTCATGATATTTATTTTAAACAAATATAATTATTTGGCATTGAGCCTTAAGGAGCCTGACAGAGTCGTTCAAAATAATAAATGGCTAATGTCAGCCAGATGTCCATCAAAAGCTTATTAATTACTCTATGCCTCGTCAAGTTTACGAATCGGATACTTAGCATTGGATACTCGCCAATCTTTCTCAGTTTTCACTAGAAACCATTAGGAATACAACTTTCTGATACACAATTAAATAAATCTTAGTTGAATCATGTACAGAATCCATGGTTTGCGCGTCGATTTCCCTGACATAGAAACATCTTTACGTAGTATATAACAAAGTCACTCCCGCTGTTTGTACGCTTAGATCTTTTAAACTCCGCAACGGATTTGAATGCAGTTTTCAGCAATAGATAAAGTGATTCAAGAGGAAGGTTTATTAGATATTAGTATCTACATTGCACTCGTCGGAAGCCGTAGTGGTTTTTATTACAATAATTAGTTAGAAATATCGATATATGGGCACATACATGTGATATAACCGTTTCCCTATATCAAAGTACACTAATTGGCTGCAAAACACCTATGCCCAGCGGACTGTAATAGGCCAACTGACTGACTAGGCACTAATTCATAGACAGTGATAGCCTAGTGGTGTGACCGTCGAACTACGAGTACCAAGTCATAGATCTCGAGTTCGAACCCAAGACGCATCTCTAATTTTTCGGATTCATGTGCGTATTGTATAATCATCACTTGCTTTGGTGAAGGAAAACATTGTGTCGAAACCAATCAGCATGGCTAAGAGATATTTCTAGACGACAGCCAAGTCAGAGACCCAGTAGGCGAGATAAAAACTCTGACACCATACCAACCAAAAACCAAAATTTATTTTGCTACAGAGAATTTTGTGGAGACCCATAAACGTCTATCCAACCCAGAAATTCTACCAAGATCCTTGCGGTGGACAGCTACGCCTCTGACTAAAAAACCAAAAAGGCAGTAAGAATAGTTGTTTCAACAACTGTATTACTTTTATATTGTTTTAACAGTTACCTAACGGTTACGTTTATCAGATTGGAAGTGAAGGGTTATGGTTTCTGTTGGTGTAGGTGGTGACTTACTGGTTACTGGAAACAGATAGTTTTGGCACAAAAATGTCTATCGGAAGGATATGTGGGCGGTACTTTTTTTCTTAGAAGCTAGAAGCGATGTGATCCTAACTTAAAGTTAAAAGAAAAGGTGACTTTGTTTGTTGGTCTCGCCTTTATGGATTAAATGCTGGACAAATTATGATGAAATGTAGCGTACAGATAGATCGTGGCCTGAACTAGTGTATAGTATATTTGTATTCCAGTATGATGTTCCCATGGAATAATTTCTGACCGCAAGCGAAGACACGGGTAAAATCTAGTGAATAAAATGCACAATTGAAGCTTTGAGCCAAAACTTTTAACAAAAACTTGCAATTTATTACAAATCACAAGTCATGCGCTCATTATTTCACTTCACACGATAAAAGAGTATCAAGAAACACAAAAAAAATATTAATATCAAAATTTTGAATAGCAAGAGGCGTTACATTTCTATCAAAATAGTGACGGCCTAAATAGATACCGATACCAGCTCGCTAAAACTTGAATTGATAAATCGATATTCAATTTTTTGCTTCTAAACAGCTTCTTCCAAGTCATTAGGTTCTCTCACCAATTTTTTACCAGAGAATCTCACTATGCTACAAACAGACTATTTCTTTAAACAATTTTGCATTTGCATTTTAAAACGATCTTAGCAGATTAAAAATAAAGTTATTTTTCCCGTGCGCTAGTGTTGTGCTTGGTTCTTTCTTACCGATACCAATCTGTGGTGAGCAAAGAGGTTATTGAATAGCCGTGAATTGTAGCCGACTCATACACAATTGGCTGGCTTATATTGACACGGCGGGGTGGCCGGCCCAGTGATGTGAAATATCGATAAATGTCGACAGGATAGTTCGGGATATTGTTTTGTTGTAATGTATCTGTAAGCGATGTTACTTATGTGCAATTTTCGAGGCACGCTTGTTAGATTTTATTGTGAACGTGTAGGTTGTCTCGTTACATTTTTCTGCTGTGTAAGTACATGATATATGTGTGTGTCGTAAAGTTCCTGTTATGTTTATGATTAAGATAGCATGGCTCGTATTTTGTTGAAATAAATGGTGGCGATTCAATGTGCTGTGCAGTTTTATACAATAAAACCATTTCTTTGTTGATTCAAGAATAAGATTGGACAAATAAAACCTTTTATTAATTTTAGGCGGCGGCGTCGTTTAATATAAGACATGTAAGTTATGGAATCATTTTTGCAGACATTAAACATACTGTTCTTAATCATCACAGTCAATTTATTTCTCGTAACTTCGAAAAAAAAACTACTTTATATTAAACATAGATAAGATGTCCCATCCCTAGCTCCAATACGATAAAGTACGTAGTAATGACCTCAATATGGCCGTGCCCTCATCATTTCGCTAGTAGATCAATATCGATACACTAACCTTTACATATCTATTGTATCCTATCGTCTTCCTTGCCTATTGGTCGCTTTCCTTAAAGGTCATAATGCATTGTAGGAAACTAGTCAGGTTTGCATACTGATACAGACATTTACATGGAAACTCTGATATGTTCAGGATATGCTATTTCTTAGTACATTATCTGATCTTTATGACTATTGTTACTCCAGCCTACAGGGTCGTCATGGTAGCTCGTGGTTAAATTATATCAGCTGCTCAGGTCAATCTTCAGGTTAAGCCGTTTCCTACGTCCCTCAGAAAGCAAGTTAAGCCGTTGGTCCCACCTGTTATTTGTAGTCGTTACAGGTAGTCAGTGGCCCGAAAGGCTGACAATCAGTCTTATCAAGGGGTATCGTATTACTCAGTACTAACTAGGGTTGGCTTAATGGAGAATTGTAATTGGACTCACTTTCATAATAAAGTGGAATTATGCTGGAATTTAAGTCAACTCTAGTGGAATCGTCAAGTTGTGTCAGCCTGGGTGAAAAAACTCAGCAGTCACCTTGTAACATCGTTCGGTCAGTCACCAATATATATTGTTTAGGCGTATGCATCAAAAATATGTAATATCCAATTATATATTAAATTATATAATGTAGATATTATAAAAATAAAACAAAGAATAACTTAGACGGAATTTTCTAAAGAAGTAACGCCTCAAACGAAAACCATTCGAAGGGCATAAATATAAGGGTTGCGGTGGATTTATAAAGATAAAATAGTAAATATAGTTGAGGGATAAGATACATTAATAGCAGTTTATATAGTTTACATAGTAATATTTGAAAGTGGTAACATTAGCATTATTTAAATAGAAAACACAATTAATTGGTAAAATGGTAGGTGAGTAAAAAACGGCGTAAAATTGAAAGAGTAAATAGTATTTAAAAAAAAAAAGGAAATAAGTATTGAAAATAGAGTATAGAGCATGGTGTCTTCGGCCTCTTATCAAACCAGTCGCAAAGCAAGAGGGAAAAACTCGCACAAAAGGTCTCTGATCATGTCAGAGGGACACTGGCGGGGCAGGAGTGGGTTTTAGTCGGTTCGAGTCCGACACTACCTCGACTGTCTCACAGCTGTGAGATAGTCGAGGTGTCCGCGGGGATTTCCCACTCCTGCCAAAAGAAAAAAAAAACTAGGTTGTGGAGGTCAGTTAATTAGTCGCTCCATGTAAAATACTGGTATTCAGCTGAATCCGGTAAGACTTGAAACCGACGCCAACATAGTTTGGAAAAGGATAGGCTGATGATGAGGGTCGCCATGTAGGACATTTGTAGGGAGGGGTCTATATCCACCATATAGTAGACTGCGAGAGCCTAAGGTCCTAGACCAAATGACATTCTATTAACGATAACGGTGGTTGAGAAGTCAAAACTGTACCTACCGGATTGACATAAGCTATCGAAAAGTTCAGGAAGTTCGAAGTTGCTGGCTACTCGTTTATACCATTAGTTAGATTCTATTAATATTGAATGTTTAGTTTCTTGATTCCCAGCAGACTAGACAGAGAAAGGAACACATCTATATAACTAGGACAGAAGTGATAGACATCCCCACTAAGATGAGACCAAATGAATTGGAGATGGGCGGGTTATGTGTTACGGAACCCTCGGGACAAATGGAGCAAAGCCTGGAGAGAATGGTTCTCTAGAAGCGGTAATGAAAATAGAGATCCACAACGCAAAAAATGGGAGCACGAACTTAAACACAGAGCAGGTCCTAACTGGAGAAGAGTTGCAAAGGTCAGAAAGCATTGAAAATCGTTAGAGGAGGAGTTTGTCAAGAAGCACACGGAACTCCGAGATATAAGTTAAGTAGAGAGTATAGTAGAGCTGTTATTTAATAGTTAGTGTAAAGTTGATCCAATTACGATTCATAAAACCATTTCAATACGTTTAGGAGATCATAGTGTATATTGTCTTCATTCCTGGTACCTTTCACCAACATTTATCGACCAGGGCAAGATGTTATAAAGACGATGCACTTTTTTTCAACCACAGATAAACGAAAAAACGACTTTCTGAATGTGGAACAAGATCATTTTGGCATGCAGAATAGAATACGATTCGCATATTTAAAAAAAAACATGCACACTAAGGCTTGTCTTCTGATTGTCTATGGCGCTTACCTTTTTTGTTAATTTCTTTTTAGAGTTTATAATTATTATGTAGAATTTAAATTAGTGTGTTTTACAAGTTTTTGAAGTGTGTAATTATTCAATTATAGTTCACACGCCCCTTGAGATTTGAAAATTGCAAAAAGTGTGTGTACTATTAAGTACACCTCTGCCTAAAACTTTGAGGATTACAGGCATAAAGTTATGTTGCTCCGACCAGAAAATTTTGAGAAATACAAATCTTAGAAAGAAAGTGTCTCCTACTCACTAATATTATAAATGCGCAATTAAGTTTGTTTGTTTGTTACCTTTTAGCGCCTTAACCACTGAACCGATCATGCTGAAATTTTGCATATAAATTGTCAGGTGTATATAAAAGGACATAGGGTACCTTTCATCCCGAAAAAAAGTACTGTTCACGAGGAAAACAACAATAACGTTCTTATAATAAAATTAAAATAAAATCATGATTGAATTATACAAGCAGAGTACAACCCAAATTGATTGTCAAATTCTAAATTAACGCGAGCAAAGCCGCGGGCAAAAGTTAGTCAGCGATAAAAGTCCATAAGTTATTGCTTATACATCTGCTATCTACACTGGTACAGCTGGTGACCTTTCTACGATTCAATGTTTATTACTTTCGCGCCATGATAACCAGCTGCGAATCTGCTATACAATTTATTTCCCTTTGAGGTACCGTCTTTCATACTGTTACTGGTTAGCGTTATCCCACTGCTGTTCAAAGATCTCTCCTCTGTCTTCAAGCAATCTTGAAAAATTTGAAATGACTGAGAATCGTATTTCTTTGTTATCAAGTCAGTGAACACGGAAATTCTTAGGTTGCAGCACAAAAAGACAAGAGCATTGCGTAACATAATATGGCAGCCAGTTTTCATTCAATATTTAGGACAGGCTTTCAGTCAGTTCCATGTAACTAGTTACCTATTCGAAGTTGGACTTTTAGTAGGTATAGTGTTCACCTATTTTTTCATAGTTTTCCATTGCTAATTTATGGAGTCTAGTCAGAGTAAATAAATGGAAAAGTCATTTTTCCTAAGAGCCCTAACCTAGTCATCACCATCTGCCTAGCCTTTTCCCAACTATGTTTATGGCTTCCAGTCTAACCGGATGCAACTGAGTACCAGCATTTTACATGGAGCGACTGCCTATCTGACCTCCTTAACCCAGTTAGTACTGGGTAATACGATACCCCTTGGTACGACTGGTTGTCAGACTTTGTGGGCCACTACCTGTAACGACTGTCAAAGACCTGTAACGACTGTCAAAGATTTACAAATGACAGCCGGGACTAACGGCTTAACGTGCTTTCCGAGGCACGGAGGAAACTCGATATGTAATGGGTGGTCACCTATCCACAGACCAACCTGGGCAAGCACGGCTTAACCTTAACATCGATCCGAGCGGCTGTTATTATGTAGCCACGAGCCCTAACCTGGTATTTGTACAAAATAAACTGCGTAAAATAACAGATGCGTACTACCAACCTTACAAAATCACCTCAACATTACTTCACATCACCACAGATACTCCAAAAAAAAAACAATCATACCCCATAAACAAAATAACAGCTACTACGGTCCACTTTAACACAATGACGGAAGATAATTGAAAAGTTCCCGGCTCTTAGATGGAATGCACCTATTGTTGCCGACTTTCACCAGACCCTGAACAATTAAATTCGTCATCATGATTATGGGTTATGAAGAGGTTCTTCTATTGATGTTTTTTGGTGGGAGTGACTGTCGTGCTTTTAGAGATAGGTGATAAGAGGAGCTGCTGTTTTGATGTACGAACGTCTTTAAACAGAGGTTAAGTAAATTAAAAAGCATTACAGTTAAAGTCTACTACAATTTTACGGCGTGATCTTCTTTAGTTGTTTATGAATCTCAAATGGTGTTAGATTAGTATGTAGCCATCTGCACAGTTCTAACATTTGCTTTGATTAAATCCTGAAAGGTGCAAGTTGTTGTGCGGGATGTGTTTTTTTTTTAACTTTGCCCCACTCTATGAATTTCTCCTGTATCGTGGGTGCGTTTACAAACATTGAAACTCACATAATACACAAAGAGTATCAGTCATATTATATCTACAGCGGCCAACCAGGGCCCGCAATTGGTCAAGAGATTTCCAGATTAGCCACTGCAGTTCGTATCCGACCGGCAGGTGTTCTATGATATTAAGTTAGTAGAGAATATTATATTAAAAGCGATGGCGAGAAGAACTAGACGCATACGTGAAGAATTATTTGAGACAGTACGGGAAAAGAGTAGTAGGTAGGATCTAGAAGGACGTGGAGCGTTGACCCTGGACTTAAGACCATAGTAGGTACTCACTACACATTACACGTGATATTTGTTCAATCTGTTTTGCAAATGTAAATAGCCAACTAAAACTAACGTCCATCCATTAATTTAAAAAGAACCAAATTACTCAAAACTAATGTTCTAACTACAAAAAAAAACACACACACATAGATCTAAAAGGCACGACGACGTCTTTCCACATTTCCAACTATTACAATCAAAAGATACCGCCTCTACACGGTACATAAGCACTGTATAATTACTGCGAGTCAACGACTCACTATCTATAGTGACGTCACACTTCCCGCCATTCACATGGACACTTAATAATAAAAGTTCATCGACCGACACCACAACACTAATCAAAGAAACCGAATGTATCAACAAACTGCGACCAAATTCACATTCGCTATTTTTTGGTCTCATCAACGCCGCCGTAATGCGAAACTCCATCAATTTTTTTCATCTTCAACATCATTTTGAAAACAATTTTCTATCCCATATGATTATGGATCATTTTGTGTAAGTATAAAACTATTATTAATGTATTACAAAGCGTAACCTCGCGGCGTCATTATTTTTGTTAGTTCTTTTTTGCTTTTTTGAGTATTTTTCGTTTTTAATGTTTGAAGTTGGGCCCGGATTTCGGTTAGTGTATAATTATTTTGACATTTTCGTTATTAATCCCGGTTTGGATTGTAAAGTTGGCGCAGATGATTGTTCCATTTATGTATATTCAGAGTTACCTGTAACATAAAAAACGTATAACATTTTCGCCTGAGAAACTTAACTGGGATAAAATTCCAATGTGCGGTAGTATTTTGTTGATTTAGGTAAACTTTAAGGGACACCAGCGATAGTTTAAGGAACTTGCAGATAGTCAAAAGGTTAAAAACTTATTACTAGAGACTGTAAACTTACTACAACTTGTATGCCAAACATGATTTTAGTAATAAATAAGCTTGTATATCTGCTTTATCTGCCCGTTAGAGATCAATGGCGCGATATTAAATACATGTACAAGTAAATAAGCAAAATAACATGTTATTTTAACAACATGACAACAAGGTAGCATCTGTCACTTTGACATTGCATTGAAATTGAATGCACAGAAAAATATAATCAACAAGACAGATTGGAATTTTGAGAACAATGAATAATCCAATCTTATTTTTAAAGGACAACCGGTATCGTTCGCAAATTGATTAAATTAGCTGCATCAAAAAAGGTCGGGTTCAAATCTGGTAACACAGAGATAATTGTTTTGATCTCACCTCAGATTGGAACAAGGTTGGTACCGATACCATTCTTCACTTTATCGATACCAGATACTAATAAATCAAAGGCTGTCGCATCACTATTAATGTCACTGTAAATGTAAATTAAGCGTTCTCGTATTTTATGACTAACGTTTTATGTGAGTAATGCTTTTTTTTAACTCGTAAAATAATATGGAGCTACTCTATCAAATTGTTTTTTTCCCATACGTAAACTATTTTTGTACAATTTATCATTCGCAAAAAACTGTTACAAATACAAGAGGTATATAAATGATTATTTTTAATTGAAACAGAGACTACCGTATATGATTATTTATTAAAATATAAAATCAATATGTAACGGTGTTGTAAAACTATCGACAAAAAATGATCGATATATTAGTGTTGAGCTGTTACTTGATAAATGGATATCCGAAAATTGCATGTCAAGAGGTAAGCGGGCTGTCTCGTTGGCTTTTACATTTTAATACGTCCCGTCAAGATCCGAAAACGAAGGATGCCTGTTAGCCCATCACCTTTAAGCATTTTTGAAAAACGAACAACAAAGCTGTTCGGTATTCAATTATTTTTTAAATAGTTTTTCATGAAAGGTGACAATTTGCGCTTTTTAAAACGGAATGCATTTTTATATTTCGAATCTTGTGCCCCCATTTTTTTATTGAAAAAATAATTACTTCAAAATGACAATTTGAGTCTTCATGTAATAAAAATAGAATGACCATAGACACACTTATCTTTAAATAATTGTTACAAGCCCACAATAAAAGCGACATAACGCGAACATAGACCCGAGAGAATAATTAAAATAATTTTAGACAACGAACGTCGCTGGAACCGCACAAGAAAAAAAACTACCACAGTTGTATAAAATTAACTTTTACAAATAAAGCTTGCATCTTTTTGAATCCCGTTTTTAATTAAACATCAGCGGTTCGGTGCGCTTGCGCAGTCATAAAGTATTAACTTCTAGAGGAGGGGGAGGGCAGGTAAATTGCGGTTCCTCTCTCCGACCAACGTGATCTTTCTTGGAATTTCAACTAAAGTAATACCTATGTTGTATTTTTTATATTAACTTTAGATTGAGATCGTGGTTGAGTGAGAGAATTGCGTAATGGTGTTTTGAGGGTAGGGTTAGGTTAGAAAAAGGATTTTTTGTTTGTGGTGAAAAGTGTTGTTCTTTTGTGAACTTTCAACTAAAACTGAGTTGTAACTCTAGCTAGTTTAGAAGTGAAATCTACGGTTTAAAGAAAACGTCGTGGGGACGTCCTAAGTAATATCACGCCTAAAATCCCCGAAGGGTGACGCAGAAGTGTACCTAATAAGTACACCCATATTTTGCCAGTTATGTTTAAGACCCATGTAATAGGGGGCGAGCCTATTGCCATCAACCGGCCACAAATCCAGACTCATTGGCTGCTACTAAGAAATTTCTGATGGAAAAACACAATAACACTTTGCCCAACCTGGGAATCAAACCTAGGACCTCATACTCAGCAGTTGCGCTTACGACCACTAGACCAACGAGGCAATCTTAAGAACCCAATATACCAATAATATGTGACATCCCACTTCGTGACTCGGCTGGTGTTTTGGATGACAGTCCACTCCCTTCCAGAGTGCGGCCTGTCTCCTAGCAGTTGGGACGTTTAAGGCCGAGCTGAACGTTTTATGCATTTTAAGCAAAATCTGCGAGTTTACAAAACTTGTTGTCTCTTAGCCTATAATGTTCCCACTACTGTAACATAGGACTCCATTATGAGAGAGAATGGTCTCTCTCTATAATCCACCACTTGGGCTCTGTGCGGGTTGGTAGATGTCACATGTCTTCGAATTTTTGGTTCTAGGACATGCCGGTTTCCTCACGATGTTTTCCTTCACCGTTTTCGAAAGGAGTGATAATGAAATAAATTATACAAAGTACCTAATGGGGCTGCCTGGGTTCAAATCCACGACTTACTTCTCGTAAGTCGGAGCCGCCACCACTGGGCCACCGCTGCTCTTTTTTTTTTCTCTTAATTGGCCTCAACTGACACTCATAGACAATATAAGAGCCTATTTCTAACTAAAAACATGTAACAATAAGTCATAGACAACTTTCCTTCTATATCTTGTCACCACAACAACGTGCAAAATACACAATCACGACTTTAAAAATACCCATTTTCTAGTTCCCCAGCCAGATATAATCTTGCATACATTTGGCAGAATCTTAGAACTTTCTTGGTTTTTTTTCAACTCCTGCGCACGTTCGTATCTGACGTCACGACCGTTGACTTTGTATGGTAATAGTTTTGATAAAGCTCCGCATAACTGTTGCCGTCGGGTTTGCTCGTGTGAAAGTTTAAATTGACGCGTGGATGTGTAGTGTGTACTTACTTTTGAAACTGGGTTGTGTAGGTACTTATGAGTTACTGTGGTATAGGAAAATGGGTTTAGTTTTCTATTATTATCACACACATTTAAGTCCAATGTTATTGGGGGCGACTCTATTGCCATAAACCGGTCACAAATCAGGACTCCAGACTGCGGAATTCCTGGAAGAAAAACCTGATAAGATCTGATCGGACTGGGAATTATTAATCCTTTCAGCAATAATTGCTTCCTTTCGCAAAGAATTACAATTTATTACTTTCCTCTACAAAGTATTTTTATTTAATAAATTAGAACGTATTTTACGATAAAATTAAACGTACAGGAAATTCACAAATTCCTGAAACTATAAGCAATGTAAAGGGTTTGGTTTCCGCACTTAGTCCTTAAAGTGGACCATTGCACGTGCTAAAAAGCAAGCAGCCAGTATTGATTTTTTATAGGCCTATTACTCAATTATATTTTCTCTCGTATAGAGAGTGTAGCCCTTAGGTGCCCGTTATACGAAAATTATTTCAGTAAGACGCAAACGATGTTTTCTTTTACCAGTCGACTCTAATAAGCCGCGCCCTAACCAAAAAAATCATCTCGCGTACGCACGACCAGAGCCGTGGTAAGGATTAGGACACTCTCGAATTAGATATGAAAGAACTTTACAGTGAAAAAAATTTGAACCCGCAAATTTGTATTAATGAGCTTCAAACCTTTGGGCAAAAAAAAATGAAAAAAACCTTAAACATTTTCGAATCGAAAGCTAAAAATTGTCGGTTTTCACTTCGATAAAACTGTTATCGAAGTGAAAACCGACTATTTTTAGCTTTTAGCCAATCCCAGCTTCGCCAGCATACAAGTAAACATTATCAGTTTCTTATTAAACCTATCTAAGTAAATACCTGAATCCTATTCAGTCTAACGTTCCGTAATCTCGAACACGGCTAATAAAATCCGAATCGAAACGTATCGATATCGATACATCAATTACTCGATAACCCGTTATCGACACATCCCAACACCTGCCCGTACTTTATTAAGCCACTGATCTTAGTTAGTTTAATTGCAGATAGTTATTATTTTTGTGTTTTTTAATATTGTTTAATAGTTTATAATTGTGTGTGTAGGAAAAATTTGGGAATTTTTCTTTAATTTGAAATAGGTAAATGTAATTTTTTGTTGGGTGTTGTAAAATTAAGGTTCTTTTTTTTGTCAGTATGTTGAGGGTTTTTCACTTCATTCTTTATAATTGTCTCCAATATGTATACAACACTATCAGACGCGGTATTTTTTGACCAAGATCAGCTATTCCTTTAACTTTGTACGGGGAAAAATTATGACACAGCTAACATTACAATAACAATCATTTGTTTTCATTCTTGTTAAGCCAGCCATGTTTGTATCTCTTTTAGAAAACCTTTCTCTACGCGTTTCAGATATCTGCGCAACGAAATAGATAATCTAAAGTGTCTACAAGGACTAAGACAGTCTATAAGACCTACCTGTCTGTTCCGAAGTTGTTCGATAAACGAATCCTGTTTTTAAAAACATCATTTCTAAATTCCCGCTCAAACATTCTCACAAGCAAATCAGTAAGGCAACACTTAGTCTAAGACATCGTTTAAAACACAACTGAACCAATTAGTGACAGGTACAAGACCATTCATTAATCCCAACACTCATTATATTTCAATCATTCGAACCATTCACTCGTTCGTCCTTGAATTCCCTTAACAGCCGATTAATTGCCGGCTGCCAAATCATTCACTCGTTCACTGGCAATCTTACAAGTTCTCATACATTCGCTAACATAACTTAGATTGGACGCTAAACGGTCGATCTAGTTTCGATGCTAATAAATTGAATTAACGCTTAAGTTGTGCAGTAATGTGGTTGTGGAACATGCTCATAAATAGAATTTGTTTTTAGAAGTATTGTAGTCTAGCTTATGCCCGCGGCTTCGCTCGCATATAGTTTAATAATTGTCCCACGGGATCATCTACTGGGATAAAAAATATCCTATATGTTAATCCAATTTATAAAGTATGTGTTTGCCAAATTTCATCCAAATCCGGTCACTAGTTTTTGCGTGAGGGAGTAACAAACATCCATCCATTCATCCATACTCATAAATTTTCAGATTTATAATATTGATAGGATAGTGTTGTAGCAGGAATGACAGAGTCAATGAGCTGGTACTGTTGTATCTATGAAAATAATGTTACCTGCGTCAGTAAACAATGATTGGTTAAATTTGTTAACATAGAAAAAGAAACCACGGGAATTATGACAGAGCAAACGCTGTAGTCAATTTTGAAAGTAGAACTTATTGATATTAGAAATAAAACGACTTAACACGTCATGTTGTTAAACTTCACAGAATGTTTGTGCTAAGGTTAGATTTCAGTGGATCAGAAAGACTTCGAAAAAATTAAAAATAAATTATTTAAACACATAGGGGCTACTCCATCCACCAACAAGTGACAATCGCTTTCAACTTTTCAACCTTATTACTTATGGCATAAAGGTGAAAAGTGGCAGACCTTTAGTGAACTCGGGAGTACGTATAAAGGGTGTAACAAGACTCTTAACGAAGCGGAAAGGCACTTGTTCTCCCCGTCATTGCGATCATTTCTTTGTTCTAGACCATACCTCGGAACCTTCTAGTTACGGAGATATTGGGGGTCAAAGTTCCAAGTTTTTTACAGCTTTTCAGCACTTTAAACAACCCCCATAATATTCAATCCATTCATCAGCACAATGTTTTGAATGCGTGACATTAAGTCCTACCGTAAAACGTGATTTTTCCTCCCGAAAAAAAGTCGTTTCCCATCAATAATTATTGCGTAAAGTTACTTAGTTTGATGTACATAATGCTTGGTTGACGGCTTCGTGAATGGTATTTCGTACATGGTATTTCTAGACTTTCAGTTTTCAATGCGATGGGCATACACTTATATTATTGACTCCAGTCACAATTATCACTTATGGAATACCACAATGACGGCACTCTGGAAGAAAACCTACAAAATTGAGCTACTCTCTTATATCAAATACGCAACTTTACCTACTAGAAAATTAGTACGAGCTTTAATCCCCATACTTATAAGGAAGCTTGATAATGCTAATAGTTCTATGTTAACTTATCTAAGTACTAGGCTTTTAGAGTAAGTACTAGGAAAACCTATCAATGATAATCAATATTCAAGTAAACCGTATAAGGTGTTGAGAAATAAAATCAGTCATTCAGAGCGTTTCAATAGAAATCGTGATAAAATTTATAAATATTTATAGTGAGTCTATTTCAATTAAAGTTTCTATTGGGTAATGTCAACTGATTTATAAATTAAATTGTCTAAATGTCAGGTTAAGCGTTTCGAAATCTGGTTGGTGTTAAAAATATATTAGTCACGCACGGCTGACATCTTGATTTGTGGGCTAAGTGATAATTTAGACTGCTAATGATTAGAGGTGTGAGACAACTAAAGTATCGTTTAAAAGTTGGTAAAAAAATGCTAAAATAAATAGCCTGACTCAGGCAAAAAACAAAACTGGTCTAGATAAAGTTGTGACAACACCATTTAAAAGTTAATTGATACATGTTACAATAATTGAAATATTTAATTTAGTCCAGTTTAAAATATTATTGCGTCGTTTGCGTCTACATAACCTCTGCGAAAATTAAGAAAACGATTCTGTTATGACGGCTCATTTAACGTAAATGTAATGGCGCGGAATCTATGTGCCGTCTTGTTTTTTTTTTTCAATACATTTTCCCATATGTATGGTTCGGTACCCTAAGGGTAACCAACTGGAACGAGACACTATTACTAAGCCTCCGCAGTCATTCGTCCGTCTGTCTGTCAGCGGGCTGTATCTAATGATCCGTAATAGGTAGACAGTGTAAAGTTTCACAGAATGTGTATTTCTGTTGCCACTATAACAACAAATAGTAAAAATAAATTAAAAATTAAAGGGTGCTTCCCTACTACGATGGTACGAAACCCTTCATGCGCTAGGTCAACTCCCATTTGGCCAGTTTTTCAATATATTTTTACATATTTTTACAATTTCTTCAATGATGAAGTCAGCTTTAAAACTTATTACATAAACAAAAATAACTTCTAAATCAATCTTCAAACTAGGTTAAACACGGTATTAGTACACATAAAATTAAGCATTTCCCCCCATTGATCGCTAGTGGCAAAGCGAGAGATCTAGGCGTCGCGGGCGCAGACATAAATCGTAGTGGAATGTAGGGCGCGTCAGGTGGTATAGATTGTAAGGCTGTTAGGTAATGTAGGTTTAGTCTGAAGTGAGATGAGCTGTGTTTTGTGTACTTTAGGACATTGTATTCAATTGTAGAGTAATCCATACTAATATTAAAAAAACTGAAGAGTTTGTTTGGTTGAACGCGCTAATCTCAGGACGTACTGGTTCGTAATGAAAAATTATTTTAGTTTTGGATAGCCCATTTATCGAGGCAGGCTATAGGCTATATCGTGGCTCCTATGACTAAAACTCCTTCCTCATTTTTTAGCTGTTTTCAATGTAAAGTAAAAATGTAGTTAATATGAGATACGTTGACTTTGAAAATATTTTAAGATAATAACATAGTGAAACGACGGTAAGTGAATAAAGTAAAGAGTCACGAACTGAAAATGTAGTTGTCTTATCTCAAATCAGCAAAAAAATGAGATAGGACTTTTAGTCATGCGAGCGACGATATAACATCACGCTACAATCAATAAGCGCGGAGCAGCAATGAAAAATGTTGCAAAATCGGAGAAAATGTTTTTATAATAATTTCACGCAGACGAAAGTCGCGGGCAACAGCTGCTGTATAATATTTAAAGGATATTTGAAAACGTTGATTTTAAGGTTCCCATGCATCCAAATGAAAAAACGGATCCCTCGTGTGTCTATCTGTCCGCCTGTCACAGACAGTTTTCTCTGAATCTGCTAGACTGATCAAGTTGAAATACGGTACACATACGAGTATGACTTTTTTGTAGCCACACGACTTTGCCAGACGCATGACACTGTTAGGAGTGTAAGGTATAAGTTTCAGCCAAGTTGTGCCACAAAACGACCCTGTTCTCCACATTCACTTAATTCCAGGTTCCTTTAAAATGTTGCTGGTCTTTCTAGTTTTCTATAAGGAAATTCTTAGTATATCAACTTTGAGCCTGGAGTTTGGCGAATAAGTGATTATTTGATTAGGTTAGGCTCGCCCCTTTTTGCATGCGAGCTTACAGCTTTACAACAGGAAATTATAAAACAATCTTGGGGTTTTTAGTTCTTTGCCCTTCTGGAGTTTATGTTCCATCAGAGATCATAACTTAACACCTAATGTATTTAAGTTATTAGTAGTATGTACTTAGTACTTAACTGAAGTCGTGCTGAAATGTCTCACACCAAACATTTACCATAAAAATGATTTACTACTTCATTAACAGTTATTATTATGATTTATTATTTCATTCATATACACTAAAATGATTTATAATTATTAAAGGGTTTCATGTTTGATTAGCAGTGTGGATAAAAAACGGTCTAGCATAACATTCACAATGCTAAAATGAAATTAAGTTCAATTTTTTTTTGTTAGCCTTTAGTGTCCCACTCCTGGGCAAAGGCCTCCCTCCGTTCCTTCCACGTTCCAAATTCAACTTAATTATCTTTTATTTCAACCATGTCAATGTGAGAGATTTACATTTTTTTAAATCAAATTGTATTTTACACGATATTTAAACATATATTTTTTAATCAAATTGTATTTTACACTTAATATACATACCTATGTGTAAAAAGAAACTGATTTAATTTCGAATACACATACAGAAATTTACCTAAAACATAGAAATCACTAGAAAAACTACGTTTTCTTTCAAATTACTTTTTTGTGGTTATAGGATTCAAGTTGCAACCCATCATATAGGCCAATAAAATTGTTAGAAAACACCTGACCGAAGACAAGTCTCTTTTAATCACATAACAACGATGTACTCTTCCTAGAAACTGTATATTTACTAAACGAGATCATTTACTACCTTGTTAGTATTAATTATAGTAGCTAGCTTGTCATTGGAGCTAGTTGACAGCCGGCCATCATCGATACTTTAATCGATGCATCCCAGATGAAGAATTATATGCATTTATGGGGTACACTTAGAAGGGAAATAGGAAATTGGCAGCTATTTTCCAAAACTGGGACAACCATAGTTATAAATTACTCATGTAAACGAGGTATTTCTCTCAAGACTATATATGTCCCTTGATGTCGAAGTGAACGAATTCTTAAGCATGGCAAATCTGCCCAAGAATGTCAATCGAATTATTTCAGAAAAAAACGATTATTGCTGCATCGGGTAAGACTGGAAGCAGACCCCAACATGGATGGAAAAAGGCTAGGCAGATGATGATGATGAACGACATACCAATCTAGGTACCTATTCAAGATGGAGGATCCATGGATTCACTTTTATTGTACCAGGATCTGCAGTGGTTGGCCACCGCTGTATAGTGGATAGTACCACTGGTCTTTAGTTGGCTAAAGACCAGTGGTACTAACCACAATGCTACAATGATCTTGCCATTTATACATCAAGAAGATAAACGTGGCATGGGCAAAAATGACTAGCTAGATTTATTTTATGGGTATAACAAGACGTCTATGGACCACCCACTTAAACACCACTTCAGGAATCGCCACTTATGAAAATGCAGGTAAACTCAATCTATGAGAATCTACCATAAAATTAAATACACTGACATACTAACTGAGCCGCTTTCTTCCCGCAACAGCCTAACTAATAACAGCATCCCTATCACATCATCCAACTGACAACCAATCATCTTCCGAAGTATCTGCGTACACGGACGATTTATCGCATTTCTATTGCTCCACTTCTGTCTCCAAAGCGATAATAGGTGCAATGATTTCACAATTTATCAGGGTCTGTGACTGATTTATTTATGCTGTGTTGATAAGAGAATTTAAAAGCGTGTTAATGTTAGGCTGGTGGTACTTGGCAGATGTAGTGCCGAAATTGATTGGTTTGTCGACTTCCATCGGTTTTGTAAGCTTGATTAGTTTATGCTGTCGAATTATTTATTAGGTTAGATGAATCTGAATGGGGTGCGTTTGGAACTTGTGGCCCCTTCAACGCACTAATAGTTTTAGTTAATCTGGAAGCTGGCTTAGTTAACTTCTGTAAAGGTTGAATTAATTCATTATGTAGATAACATTTTGAACGTTACTTTGAGCCAATTAGTGAGTCACACATAGATATTTTTATGCTTAAGTAAACTGGTTATTGAAAAAGGCAAGAAATAATATTCAAGTCCCGAGATTCAGATTAACGGTCATTTTTAAGGCTCACTGGCATTTGCTATTATATATTATACGATATTTTAAGCTACTCATGGCATCCTATGACTTGTCGCCCTTCCACTTGAAAGTATTATCTGGATAACAAACAGCTATATTCCTATTCCTTATTTTTTTTTGGACTCGTTGGTCTAGTGGACTCGAGCGCGACTGCTGAGCATGAGGTCCTGGGTTCGATTCCCAGGTCGGGCAAAGTGTTATTGGGTTTTTCCATCACGAATTTCTCAGTAGCAGCCAAGTTTCGCCCGGTTGATGGCAATAGGCTCGCCCCTATTACATGGGGCTTAAACGGAACTGGCGAAATGTGGGTGTACTATTAGGTACACCTCTGCCTTACCCTTCGGGGATTTGGCGTGATGCTATGTAAAGTATATTCCATGACGTTGAACCGTAGAATATCATAATACGTTCGCGTGAAATTATTATAAATATTATTACTTCCCTTTTTGAATCAATTTTGTTACAAATTGAAAGTGTTTTTTTTTCAAGTAACTTTAATTCTTTTTCTAAAATAGCCTTTGTTAGACCTTATAACATCAGATATCTGCCAGTAAGAGTCCCATCAAAATCGGTTCAGCCCTTTCTGAGATTAGCCGGAACAAACAGTCAGTCAGACAGACCGACTGACAAAAGTTGAAAAAAATGTGGATTTTTTATAAGTACCGTATATAGGGTGACTGGCAATTAGTGTACGATACTTAAACACGTGATTGTGCTCATAATAACAAACAATTTTTATTATGGGAGCAAAGCCGAAATCGCGAAAAAAATATCAGCTGTTCAGTACATTAGGCAAACATAAATGTACTGAACAGCTGATTTTTTTTCCGCGATTTCAGGTTTGTTCCCATAGTAAAAGTTGTTGGTTATCATGAGCACAATCACGTGTTTAAGTATCGTTCACTAATTACCAGTCACCCTATATACTTTCATATGCATTCAATAAAAAACTGTTATTTTGATATTACTAACAGATACTTCAATTTTATTTATTTGTTTGTTGTATTAGATAGCTAGTCAATTTCAAAATCAATCGCTTACCCGATCCTTTATTCCCCACTACACTCACAACAAGAAAGTGGCCAAGTGATTCTAAACGATGAATGACGAAAAGATAATAATTAGTCGTAACTAGAGCTTGCTAAGTAATACTGATTGAAAAGCTAGGCTCAGCTGGGTAGTTGAAAGTGTCCGTCAAGTACCTAATAGATGTTCCAATTAGACTGTGGTCGGCCTACTAAGATATTGTAGGCATCGCATTGGTCTAGTTCTTGTTACTGGGCTCGTAAATTATCATCACGGTTGTGCTCTCCATAGGGATAGGCAGAGGTGCCGAATACATTTTTTTTTTCGGATTGGAAATCATCAAATTACCCCCCTCCCGCTCTGGGCTGAGCAGGAGGGAGTGTCAGACTTTTACTGACTAAAACCCATCCATGTTCCTTCCTTTGCCCTTTGTGTTCCAGGGCCGCGGTATCTCTTTCGAACAGTCCCGCAACCCTGGCAGGTATCGGTCCTTTCGGACCCCTTACTGTTTGCTGACTCTCCTTGAGGCGCGCGTGGAACACGAACGCGCCGTGGACACGGCCTGTCGTCATAATACGGACGGACGGCGAGCTAGCCCATAGCTCACCGTCCACAGGCCCGCGAATACATCAGTGTGGGAGTATACTGGATCTTATATTTGATATCTGGTGTGGTAGAATTTTTTGTGATTTTATATAACAGCACGCTTGTAATCCTCGAAGACTTAGGCAGAGGTGTACCTAATGGTACACCGACATTTCACTGGTTATGTTTTTTTAAGTCCCATGTAATAGGGCGAGCCTATTGCCATCATGCGGGTACAAAGCTAGACTCCATGGCTGCTACTGAGAAATTTTGATGGAAAAACCCAATAACACTTAGCATGACCCGGGAATCGAACCCAGGACCTTATGATTAGCAGTCGCGCTTGCGATTACTCGACCAACGAGGCTAATTCTGATTTTTTTTGAGGATCGCTGCCTTCTTGTAAGCTTTTCCGAGCAAGACAAGACTCATGCTTGCCAGTCCAGATGTAACTTATTTTTTTGTAATGTTCGGTTTTATATTATTATTTTTTGGAGTTTATTGTTTAGACATTATTGTCCATCGTCTCAAAACTAAGCGGCAATAGACATTAATGTTTCGTTCATATTATTATACTGTTTGCCGCGAGCTTCGTTCGCGTGGAATTATTTAAAAATATATGACTTCCCTTTTTAAATCGAATTTTGTTACCAATATCAAGAGTTTTAATTTTTTGCACGGAACCCTATTTATTTTTCTAGATAAAAGTTGCCTATGTTAGGCTTTATGACATCAGCTATCTGCCAGTAAACATCCCATAAAAATCAGAAGACACACAAAAATTTAAAAAAATATGTTTTTGTTATAAGTGCCGTAAATATTGTCTTTAAGCATTCAGTAAAATTATATTACAAACAAGTACTTAAATTGTATTTATTGGTATGTATTTATTTATAGATTTTGCTTAAATTCTTGAAATCAAAACCAAGTATCAAATTATAGTATCAAAATAATTATAATAGCACTGTGTATGGTTCAAAAGATCATAATCTCCCACTGAATGGAGTAATAAGTTAATACCAAGTGTCCAATTATTATGGTCATAATTATGTTACAGCTTCATACTTAGAATACCTAGCAAATATTACTTCGTTAAAATACAATTTATTGACAATTACCACTTCCAGTTAAGTTTTTACTAAACTTTAGTTATGTTTTAATTAACAAATAGCCAACATTGGATCAAATATTTGGAGCAAACGTTTTTTTTTGGATTTTTCAAGTTTGTTTCCATTTATATCGATGTGATTATAACCTGTTTAGTTTTGACACGAATCATTTTATTAAATGAATACTAGTTTATACCGCGGTTTCTTTTAAATACTTATCTATTTTACGTACCAGCATTCTACTATACATGATTTGAAATATCACTCTAAACCATATTGATTATAGTTTCTTTTACAATAATCACCCACATTGATAGCCGAAGGATAACCGACATTTGCCAACAAGTAAAGGAAGGAGCAAATACTAGGCAAGCGAGACTATAAACATCGATTTCTTTACCCGACTGCCATAAACAGGATGTTAATGTGTTTCCAAATTTATGATTAGTAGCAAAATTTACGCTTGCCACACTAATCTGGTAATAGATAAAAAGGCATCAAAACACATAAACTGTCACTTACGAGATATCTTCCGTGATTGTCTGTACTTTTGAGCTCCCGATATTTCGACGCTGCAAGCGACGTTGCAAGCGCCAACCCGCGATCATGGCGCTTGCAACAGTGTCGAAATATTGGGAGCTCAAAAGTACAGACAATCACGGGAGATATCCCGTAAGTGACAGTTAATGTGTAAGTGTCAAACGTGAAAGTGTAAAACGTGAAAGTTTAAAACAGTGTTTGAAGGAATCAAAAATTCAATGTTTTTTTTCCACTAATTCATCTTTTTTTTGTAAACCTATTTGGGTGTCCCACTGTTGAGCAAAGGCCTCCTCTATCTCCTTTCAATATCTGGCCATGTTCGCCATGCAAACAAGATCAGATCGTCCCACCACCTTCGCCGCGGTCTACCTAGGTCCAACTCATCTTAAAATATTTCTAAATTTTTCAGACTGTCAGACAAAACTCAGACTTTGGTTGTTTACCAAAGGCGTTTGACATTTACAGACTAATCCGTCCCATTCATTTACACAACCCTGAGCTCGAACCTACAACCTTCAATTCGTACGTCGGGACTGTTTCCACTGGACCACCACTACTCTCACACGAAGCCCTCTTATTACCTTAACAACCACAATTATTATAAAAAAGCTTTACGACACTGAAATCAATAAAGCGATTCCTAGTATTCTTCAATGAATTCACTGAGATACCTACTAGTTCTAAGAATATAATTATGAATTCATTTAATAATAGTGTTCTGCTTACCCCCTGATTGCGTGTGACCGTGTAATGTGAACTGTCTGGATATAAATCTAAATTGCCTAGGAATTTTATGCTGAGTAAGGCTGGTGTTGAAGTGTAAGCGATGCCCGGAGATTTTCCGCTTTGTAAGGTAGGAAAGTACCTGTGTGTGTACATATTTTTGTTTTGCATGTCTACTAGAAAGTGCATAGGTAGTGGTATATACGGGTTGCACCATTTACGTAGACCTCTCAAATAATAGCAGGGGAGGGCCACGTGGCAAATAAAAAAAAACTATTTAAAGGGTTATTAACAGATGTATTTAAAACAAATGGTACACTGTTTCACTACATAGTATAAAACAAAGTCGCTTCCCGCTGTCTGTCCCTATGTATGCTTGGATCTTTAAAACTACGCAACGGATTTGTATATGCGGTTTTTTAATAAATAGAGTGATTCAAGAGGAAGGTTTATATGAATGACATTGCACCCGTGCGAAGCCGGGGCGGGTCCGTTAGTAAAAAAATAAAATAAAAACTAACTCAGCGATAGGGGTCGGTCAAATAAAATGGGTTCAAAGGCAGACATGCATTTGTTATCTTGGGTGATAACAAATGCATGTCTGTCTGATATCATACCTGCTCAGAATTAGGTCAGCATAAAGAAGTGTTTGACACAAGCTAAAAAGATAGTTTTGCAATCGCTTAGCTTTGCGTGGAGCACTGCTTTATGTGATTGTTAAAAACATTTTCATATCTTCTTCCTTTTATAGAAACTGAATTGTTTTATATTCAAACAATTCAATTACTAACAATAAAATGGTTAGTGAAGGTAGAAATTATGTAATTACCGTTGTTTCGTTTACTACTCTAATTTCTCTCTGTACTATTTTCATAAATACATAAACTGACGTCTTTTTATTTATTTATTAAACTTTAAGCACATAATGTAAAAACACTGTTCAAAGGCCGACATAATGCCTTGGGCATTTCCTACCAGTCTACCTAAGGGCGATGCAGAGACAAAACGTAGGTGCAATGATGCTGAAAATTTTCAAGAATAAAATATAATAATAAATACATAAATACAAACAAAATACACAAATTAAAGAGAGATAAAAATACATACACGGGGAAATACAACAAATTAACTGAGGGACGAGTCTGCCATCTTCTTACGTAAGTAAGAAGTAGAAGTAGAGTACTTTTTCCCGTGGGGGTAAGCAGAAATCACAGAACGCCACCTGCTACGATTCTTACATACTCCTTTTGTGTCTTCTAGGTACACACATCTCGACCTGACCATACACACAATTACAAAACTCACTTACACAAAACTACAAAACTTTCAAATTAAGTCAGAATTCCATGAAAATCTATTGAATCGCTATTCCGAAGATAATCAACACAAACATACAGACAGTAGAACACACACACAGTACAACAGTATCTAACTATCCAACATAGATTGATGTAAGAACACGATTGCCGATCAAATACTACATATTGAGCGTTCAATAAAAACAGTTCGTAACTATTTTAACGAGTAGTAAACTTAAAAAAGTTTGAATCAAGACATAAACGTTCAGGTATTCTGTGAATGAGTTTCCTTCGTAGTGTTTGCGAGAAAAACTAACGGTTCAATCTTGTGCGACGTAACACAGAATAAGTATAGAAGGTCAGGTCCATACCACCAGTTAAAACTACGTAAATACTAATATTATAAAGAGGTATAATTTGTTTGTAAGTTTGTATGTAAGGGGTAATCTCCGGAACTAATGATCCAATTCTAAAACTTATTTCACTGGCAGAAAGCTATATTATTTTTGGGTGCTGTAGGCTATAAATTATATTTATAACATACTGTTTAGCCGAGCTATCACAATTTTTGCGGACGAAGTCGCGGGCGAAGTATTACATATTAAGATAATTCGGACTGGAGGACTCCAGGTCGGGTTTGGAAGCCAATCTCAGCGTAGGCTAGTCATAGACACGGGAAATATGATAGTGCTCAGATGTCTGCGCAGACACAGTTGCACATCATTCAAGTGAGTATTAAGACATCCAAAGAGATTTAAAAGAGTTATAGAGCGGACATTGGAAATATTGTCGTACAAAAATTTTGATCTCGATCATTTTCTAATTTATCTAATTTACACTAGAAAAACCGACTTGTTACAAGTAGCAGATTACAATTTTTTTCGTCTTATACAGTCTATCGGTCGTGTCTTTGATGGCATCCAATACAAATGAAAGGTTTCCTTGAAAAGTAGTGCATATTTAAACGCGTTTCGTATTTCTTCAACTTCATTGAACAGAACTGACTTAAGCTCTTTTTCTTTTTCGCTTTTAAGCCAATCCAATACATTTTCTACAAATTTCCATAATCATTTTCGACGGTAAAATGTCACTTTGCCAAGACCGGCTTTATGACTATTCCGGTCGAATACTAGTCATGAGGGTGCTTGCACTCGCTGTATGTGAAGCGTGTCCGTGCGGGTGCGTTTACACTTGGTTTGCGGAACTGAACTTCTGTATTGTATTTGTCGTATATTATTCTGTGTCGCACATTTAATGACTTCTCGGCACTTACTATGATACTGTACAGCGTTGATTAGGTAAGTTTTTTTTTTGTTTTGCCGCTAATTGAAGAGGTGGAGAAATTATTAAGTGATTGCTTTGTAAGCTTTGAAGATACAATGAGGTGTTGATGTATTTTTGTGAGCATTTAAAAATATTGCTTCTTAGGTATACTCAGATAGCAGTAACATGAATTATTTGTTCGGCGAGTCTAACGTTTCTTTACGTTATTAGAAAGACTGGCTACTCATGAAATCTCAGTTTATTAGATACGGAGAAAAGTTACTTTTGAAGCACTTAATTTCTTCAAAGCTTAAGTTATACGAGGTAGTTTTCGAATTGGTAAAGTACAATCAGACAAGGCTTTTCCTTGCCTACCCGACTTGCACGCCAAGATGATTAACACCGTACAAATTCTATTTATTCCCTTTCCTATTATCACAACATCTAGAAACCCGAACCTGAACCCACAGAACTATTACCATTCAAATTACATGATTACACCACTAATCCTAGTTGGCATAAAGCAGAGGTCAGACCGCATTATGGTATAGAATCACTTTCTAGCGATGATTTACAGATCGTAGCGTAAATTAGCCGAGCCTACGCGTTGCTGAGCAACGGTTCCTGTAGTGTGACCCCAGCTTTCACCGCTTGTGGGAAACTGATTCACTTTCATATGAGATAAGGATGTGTGTGGGATAGTATGATTTCTAACCCGATTTGGGTCCTCGATTAAAAGGTTGTAGAAGAACCCAGTGTTATATACAGCTGCATCTGGTTAGACTGGATGATGACCTCATCTTTGGGCAAAATCTAGTCAAATGATGACGATGGGAAGACACCAATAACTGAGTTGTGGTAGTCAGATATTTGACTGCATCCGGTTTCACTGGAAGCCGATCTTAACATAATTGGGAAAAAGCTAGACAGATGAGTACAAGATAATATACCTAAGAGCTTCACAAAGGCTTTCACGCCGGGTGCACCATCAAAACAAGAATAGGTCACGTTTTAACTGGAGCTGTACCTACTAACTTCAAAATACCGATGATCTTAAAGTAAATGTATGCCTGAAATTGCAATGATGATGATGATTAGAGTGATGGATATGTGGATTTTGAATTGAGTCTAATAAAATTAAAAATTTAGTGCACAGGCCACGTGGCTTTCACAAATATTATCTGCGCACAGTGAAGGCTGACAGACCCTTTCAATATACGGAGTAGGCTTTAACCACTTAAGGTTGTATCTGATATCTTCCCTTCTATCTAAACTGATATAAATACCACCTTACTTAATATCAGTTTATAATGCTAGGCGAATGTATCCGCGTTACGCCAGTAGTTCATATCTGACTTGACAGATGGCGCAACGGTTGCAAACCATTTATATTTACACTTCAACCAACTTATCTGTGCAGGCGGAAAAACATAGAACTAAAATAATTGCACTAAGTTTGACATATCAATGCATATTTTCTTGACAAGCAGCGTCACTAAGAACTGAAAACTTAGTGGTTATACTATAGTTATGGTATGAATGTTGACGTGTGGGTTGGCTCATTGAAGTTTCCTAAAGCATTTGTAGGCTGTGGTCTCTTCTTTGTTCTGTTTGACAATTAATAAAGTTATCAATCACGACAGATCCAACCCAGGAAAGGCGACAAAGGGTTGAGAGCCGCTGGAAGCATAGAGCTAGGAATTTTATTGGCAATGATGATTGAGATATTTCTTATGAACATTTATTGAAGTGGCCATCATAAGTAGAAGTAAATTGTTGTAATTTGATGAAACTCTTTAGAATCTTTACTTTACTTTTTGCGAAGTATATTGAGAGCTCATTTTGAAATTGAATCATTTGAATTTGGACAAAAGTTTCAAACGCATTTACTCAATCATTGACCAGTAAAATGAATGTGCAAAATAAAATATAAATATCTCCATCAATATACTATTATCATATTTTCTTTTTGAAAAACTTCTGCACGGATATTTAATTTGTTAGCCCAGATATCATTTTATTTCACATAGGCCTAGATGGGTACTAATAAAACGTCGACAAAAAGGTGCACGGTTCGGGTTGGTCGTATACTATGGAGAAGAACCGGCAAGAAACTCCATGGTTACTCTTTTCAAAAATATCATAACATAGTGACAATTATTAAAACAAAAACTAGCTCCATTTCCACACCAAATAACCAACTCTGTAAATCCCACCCATCCATTCCTCAAGCCTACTCCACACAATTCGCCTTGCGCTCAGGAACACACAGACAGACATAAATATTCACGAGCCGCGTGTTATTGCATAATCTCGGTTTTATTGGACACAATAGCATTATGTGTCTGCGCATTCAAAGTGTTAAGAAAAAAGGAAAAATGTTCATTTAGAACTAAGAGAATCGGTTTAGTGTGTTGTGTAAAATGGAGGGCTTTGATCTTATGGTGAAGCAGATTTGATTAATATTTTAGCTTTACAAGTAGACAATTATTTGGAGTTATCTCGCTTTCACATTCTTTGCAGTAATGATGAAAGTTAAACATGCGAAAGCAAAGATCTGACTGTTTATGTTTATGAGTTTAAATGTTTGTAAACACAACCACGAACAGGTTAACCAAATCCTAGAGTTATTTTTCTACAGTTATTTTTTTAGATGTGTCGAAAATAAGATTAGTAAATTAATCAAGAACCAAAGCATTGAAAAGCCACATAAATCAAAAGTTTGTCAAAAGAACGAGTTTTGAAATTGAGGGAGCGATAGAGAAGAATCAATTTTCGGTTCTTCTCTACATCCTTGGGTCGCACAATCATTTTAATTATCAATCTGGCTGGTACGTCCCTATTTTCAATTTTATGATTTTGACGTGACGTATGAGATTAATTAAAGTAATTTGCTACGTTAATATCGTTCTGATGCGTGAATAAACTACAAAATCAGCATCATCATCTGCCCAGCCTTTTCCCAACCATTTTGGGGTCGGCTTCCAGTCTAACCGGATGCAGCTGAATACCAGTATTTTACATGGAGCAACTGTCTATATGACCTCCGCAACCCAGTTAGTACTGGGTAATACGATACCCCTTGAAAAGACTGGGTGTCAGACTTTCGGGCCACTGACTAGCTGTAACGACTGTCAAAGATGTACAAATGAAAGCCGGGGGCTTTAACGGCAACGGTTTAACGTGTTTTCCGAGGCACCGAAGAAAATCGGTATGTAATGAGTGGTCACCCATCCACAGACCAACTTAAGCAAGCGCTGCTTAACCTGAAGATTGATCAGAGCGGCTGTTATTTTCTGTTTATTTTTTTGTATTATGGTTTTAGTAAACTTGAATTCTATGTTTTCCACAACAAAATAGCCCACTTTCTTCTAAAATCCAGGTGAAACCTACCATAAGGTTGACTATCAACAGTTACATTAAAATATTAGCTTGCTTACTTCAGTCGTGAGTGAAATAAATCGACATTGGAAAGTTCACGCCACAGAAATCGTTGCTTTGACGTTTATTGAAAACTTTCGTGATTTTCAAAACAATTACTCGGTTTTTTATCGGTGAGGATGGTTATCCGTATTTTGTGTTGTTGCTGTTGGGTTTCGGCCCTTGTTTTGGTATTTTTTTCTTAAAAATGAAGATAAAAGATGCAGCTACGAAAGATAATGTGAATGTTAACTTATTTACTCTCTTCGATAATTTTAACTCGGCTCCAGTCTAAACTGATGCAGCTAAATACTAGTTAGTATTTTTTCGTAAAGTGTCTACATTTTACTCAAATAATCTTTGAAAAATAGAACTATGCATTTACAGTTTCTTTTGTTTTATGATTACTTTCGATGGAAAACTTAGCTCAATTGCTTTGTTGCATGATGAAAAGGGGAATGACTATAAAATGCTTGAAATGGACAAAAACTACGAATAAATAAAATATGTCTTATGTAATAATTCTCAAGTTTGTTTAGGTAGGGTATAAAAATATAGGAATCAAAATATTTAACTTGACATCCGTTTAATTTATTCTTATTTCTATTGGAGGTCAGTGTTTATTTGACACGAGTAAGTGACATTCAGCCAGGAACCGTCAAATAATCTCTAACGAAGTATTTTACAGAATTAGTGCACCGTTATCATTATTTAATAAATTGCGACCTATTTAACAAATTGCGACCCATACGCATGTCAATATTAATGAAAATCAAATTATTTTTTAAATAGAAAACGTATAGTAGGCTATATGAATCACATGTCCTTTGCCTTACTGACAGTTTGCCATTACTGCATTTTCGATTGTTTGTTTACAAGTTGATTCTAGCGCTGTCAACTTGAGTTACGTACGGATTGCTTTTTTTATGATATAACGACGATTGTGGCCATTTTTAAGGATTTTTATTTTACTTGTGCGCACGATACCCATTTTTGAATTAGATTGGAACCACCTAAACGAGGACTCGGCTTTTTGACGACGGACCTGATATCCTTAGCCTAGACTTAACCTATATTTCAGAAAAAGGTTTGTAGCTGACTTCTACCTAGTTTTTTGATAATTATTGAAATTGTAATGGGTTACCCACGATGTGTAGTAATATTTGGCGTATAATTCATTGTTGTTCATTTCAGGCATTTTTTTATATGGCCGATGGGCATTCGCCTTTGGGTCGTGGGGCTTTTGGGACCGAGACCGCAGTCCCGGATTCCACCTATAAATATACAATATTTATTTTTGCAATATATATTTTTAGTAGGTATTTTGGGACCGCAAATAAAATAACCAAAGTCATGTCTTGTCTTGTCTTGTCTTGTCTTGTAAGGTCAACCAAAAAATTTAGAAGTTATACAAATAAAACTATTTTAATTTGCATGTTTGATCCAATTAGTTGATGTCAGTATTTGGGGAGACCTTCGCCTAGCTGAGAGGTAATTGCAATCAAAGACCGCAGCTGAACCGATTTTTTCAATACAGGACGTCAGTGTCATCTTTACGAAATACAGCCTCCGTCTATCTCCATCCTAGCATAAACGATAGGTCAGAGATACCATAAGAAGTGACCAAGTCAGTTAAAAATAACTTTAAGTGACAATAAACTCTCCCAATGAAGTCTTAAACACTGCTGGGTAAACTGACTACTTTTATTTTATGCTAAGGCTTACGACCGATGAAAGTGTCGTTTATGTGCTAACTGACAGCTCACTTACGTCACCGTTTTACGCAGTGCTGTGACGATTATCTATGGTAGCTAGATTTACTTATCTGTTGATCATGAGATCATTGTCGATGGAATCGTATTTGGTTCGGGAAATCCAGGAGTTCGAGAGCGAATTCTTGTTTATTTGTAATATAATAATTGTAAACCTTGGTTGAACTTTCATTTGTAGGTAAACATAGCAATCGTAGAGTAACTATTTAAAGTAAATTTTGAAAGAGTTTAATCTAAGCTAAGCTAAAGGTGAAAACCTACAAGAATAGTTTTTACTCGACATTTTAGTCTTACCAAGGGGTACCGTACTACCCAGTACTGACTAGGTTGTGGAGGTCAGATATGTGTCGCTCCGTGTAAAATACTGGCATTTAGCTGCATCCCGTAGGACCGGAAAAAGAAAACAGAATAGGCTGATTAGGATGAATTGAATAGGATGATTTCAAAGAAACACGTAAGTAAGAAATAAGAACAACAGCAACTAAGAATTTTGAGTTTTTCGGTAAGAACATTAACTAAAGTGAACGTTTAGAAAGGCAATCGTATAAACTGTCACGATCAATCATAAAAACGTTAAATGTTTTACTGTTACTTTTGATCAAGAGAAATTGCGTATGTATGTACCTATTTCATACTTCTGCTATGCGGATTATAATATAATACCATAACTATAAGAATTATACGCAATATTTTACTTCAAAATTACTAGTGTAACAAGACCCTTAACGAAGCCGAAAGGCACTAAGACTTGTTCTCTCCGTCAATGCGATCATTTTTTTGTTCTAGACCATACCTGGGAACCTTCTAGTTACGGAGATATTGGGGGTCAAAGATCCAACTTTTTCACAAGTTTTTTTTTTAATACATGTTTTTAATGTAAGCTTTTTACTTTAAATACCTGCACGACTATTCAATCCATCCATCAGCACAATGTATTGTGAGCGTTACATTGAGTCTTACCGTAAAACTTGATTTTTACCCCAAAAAAAAAGTCGTTTCCCAGCAATAATTTTTGCGAAACGTTAACTAGTTTGATGTACGTAATGCTTGGTTGACGGCTTCGTTAAGGGTCCTGTTACACCCTGTATTTAACTGCCTTGATTTCATTTCGAATCTCATTGATCTAAATGTTATAAAAGCATGAAGTCGTGTGTTCGATTCCCAGTTCGAGCAAAGTATTATTGGGTTTTTCCATCAGGAATACCTATCTCAGTAGCACGGAGTCTAGATTGGTGCCTGGTTGATGGCAATAGGCTCGCCCCCTATTACATGGGACTTAAACATAACTGGCGAAGTGTGAGTGTACTATTAGTTACACCTCTGCCTAACCCCCCCCCCCTATATATTACGATATTACGTAATGTACGATTAGCACTTTTACAGCCGATTAAAATATACCAGTTACACGACTTGAAGTACCTAGTATATTTTATACTGATACTTAACATTCCGTCTTTGCAAGTCGCATTTCAATTTAAAACCATTCGTATCGCTACATTTATATTCCATTCGAGTGAAATGAGACGCAAAAATAGACCAATGCATTAAATAGAACAACGGTAAATGCTTGAGAAGTCGAGACTATTACTTCTAATATCTACCGAAATATTTCATTCGTTTGTTTGTTTAATAACATTTATTTTCATTGCTGACCTGCTCATTGGTCTAGTAGTTGAAAGCAACGTACTGCTGAGCATTAGGTCCTAGATTTTTTTCCCAGGTCGGGCAATGTTATTGTTTATTTCCATCAAAGATTTCTAAGTACCAGCCACGGAGTCTGGTTTTATGCCCGGTTGATGGCAATGGGGGCTATCGCGTATGAATTCGCCGCTAGAGGCGCTAGTGTACCGCGAGGTCACCGAAATGTCAGATGTCATAGACTGTTCGCGCGTTGCGTGCTTTTTATCACGTATTTTTGCTAATATTCACGATTGTAGTCTAGATTGAGCCATTCCTGATTAATTACGACTTAAAGATTTTAAGTAGCAACTTAAGATTTTACTTGTTAGTACTTGGAGGTAAAATTATTTTTAAATGTTTCATGGTTGCTAATTTTAGGGAGAATATTGTTAATATGTATCTGAAGTTTACTCTAGGTATGTTTAAACGTAATAAAATAAAGTTTTTATGAAGTTATAGGTACTTTTAAGTATAAAATTTAAATATTGACAGGACCTTACTGGCTCGACAGTGGCGCCATTTAAGTTAAGATAACTGATAAAATTTGGACGTACATGAGACCTTTGCCTAATTTTTTGCGGATTACCGGTGTTATGTTAGGACCATAAATAATACGGTAGGTATGGTTTGCAGATGATAGGAAATAGTAGCGCCCATTCAGGAAGCTTAATAAACAGGCAGGTGCAGTCGCAGACAGAAGTGAGTGTTTTTCTAAATCTGTATGCATTGTACAGGTGATTCTTACAGCACTTGTGCGTCAATCGATTTGCAGTTTATAATAGTGGTGTGTAATGTCGTCGAACTGTGGGGAATTTGCGAATAAGTAAAGTTAACGCTTAGTATGCACGGCGCGCGCACGGCAGTGCATCCGCCAAGATCTTTTCAAATCTTTATTATGTATTTGAAAATGGGTATTTTGTGGGCTCTTGTTATATTATATGTTGACGGATGTAAAGTTTAAAACTGTTGTAGTTTAAAAAGTACACTTACTTTGAGTAGTTATAACAGTTGCGGGTATGAATTTGAAGTGCGTCTTACCTGTGAACAAAAAAGATTCAAGTAAGTATTGCATTAAAAAAAAAAAAACAATGATTAAGTATAAGTTTATTTGCAAATGAGAAGATAGCTTTACTACGAAAGGGACGAAAGACTGACAGATAAGAAGATTTGAAAAAGCCAGACGAAAACATCACAAAGGTACAATTAGCTCTTGTGGTAGCGTATACTTTGATCCATATGTAAACCTTGGTTAATAATAATAATAATACCAGCCTATTACTATCCCATTGCTGGGCAAACGCCTTTTCTCAACAGAGAAGGCACGAGCATTGATCACCACCCTTGCTCAAGACGGGTTGGCGATTTCAGACTTTTTTTTTTTATAAGTCCAGGTTTCCTCACGATGTTTTCCTTCACCGATGTCTGTGATGTCCAAGATAAACTTAGAAAGTACATATGAATTGAAAAAGTCACATTGGTACTTGCCCGGGTTTGAACCCATAACCTCATGCATGAGAGGTGAGGCCTTAACCTCTGGGCCATCACGACATAACCTTGGTTAGTCAGTGTAGAATATTCACTTCACAACCAGAGCCCTCCTGTTTCATCACAAACTGCCAACCTACTCCTGAATAATATTTCCCTTAATTCCAAGCCATCGCCTAAAAAGGGCGTGGTTGCTAAAAACACCGGATACAACGAACGAGGCTGTCGCATCTGCAATTCATATTAGCATAGTAAATACGGTTAATTAATCTTCGGAAAGGCGTGGACTGCGAAATTTAGTGCCTTTGTTCTGACGACATGTTTTGACTTTAGTTCGGGTTGGGTGTAAGTAAAAAGAAACTTGCTTTTTTTAGGCTCGTTCTGATGAAGACTGCAAAGTAAGAATGGTTAAATTTCAACGGCGATAAACCGGCGGCGACTGGCGGTGTTAATGGACAAATTTGATTCACCGATGATGAACCACTTTATGCAGTTGTTGGTGAGGCAGGAATGATCCATCATCGATGAATTTTGTAATGTTTATTTGTTGTTTTTTTTTTGTAATGTCTTTGTTTTGTTGCTATGTATGATTTTTCTGGGAGCGTAATACCATTATACACTAACATGGTTTTTAAGTTTTTTTTTTTTGTAACTTTGCATGGATCATTGTTGTCTGAGCAAATAAATTATATTATTAATATTATATTATTATAAACAAAAATTAGATTAATCTCGTAAAATCCTCTCATTATTAGATAAACCATAATATCACGCATATAACCTCCAAGGGAATGGCAGCGGTGAACCGTACACCCACATTCTGCCAGTCATATTAAGAATAGAAGTAGAGTTCTGAAGCGAGACCAAAAACAAAGTAAATAGAGAGTCAATGTCAAATCATTATTTGTTTAAGTTAGACCATTAACCGACCGCCAGCCTGAACTACTGCAAATAGTATCTTCGTGTCACTGAAAGGAGCCTCCCTTACGTGCCTTCTGAGCCACTATTCGTCTGGCGTACTCTGGGTAGTCAGCGAGTCCCCACGCTGAATAGCTTTCACCACAATGGCAATCCCGATGAAAGTATCAAACTTACCGCCAAATTTTTGGCGGATTTCATTTAGATTGCCATCAACACTCTAAGATGAAGATTGAAATGATACCACAGTAATACAATTCAATCACACAACATCCCACGTCAAAGTTCAAGCTTTAAACTTTCAACTTGCACCACAACCTCTAAGGCTCAAACGCATCTGCAAATCAAATCGCGAGCATGCATGCGCACGGTACCAGGCGACGCCGGATGTCAACATTAGTATGTCGAGGGCTCGTTACATATGTAAGTGATTAACTTAAGTACACAATAGATTAGGTGTCACGGGAAAACTTTGAAAGGTAAATTACTTTACTGTTCTTTGTTCTGGAAACAATTTCCGCTTTGTGAGGAATTTTATTGGTTACTGTAAAGAATGAGATAAAGTTTTTTTTTTTTAATATTTGTGACGCCCATGGTATTACAACAGAGAAGGGTTAGCTAGGCAGAAGCGTACCTTACACTCACATTTCACCAATTATGTGTAAGTCCCATGTAATAGGGGGCGAGCCTATTGCCATTATCTGCGCAAAAATACAAACTCCATGGCTGCTACTGAGAAATTTCTGATGAAAAACCCAATACTTAACACTTTGCCTGACCTGGGAATCGAACTCAGGACCTAATGCTCAGCAGTTGCGCTGGCAACCACTAGACCAACGAGACAGTTGATTTTTATAAAAATCAGTGTACCTACCGTAGTACACCCATATTCCAGTTCAATTTCATGTCATTTGTGCCGGGGAAATTTACGGAATTCATTTTTACCAAGTTTTAAAGTGTTTTCTATTATTTAATCAAGTTTGCATACCACAGACAACTACTGGACAAAAGCCAAATTAACTACAAATGAAATTGCTGTCTCAGAAAACACCAATAAACCAATGATAAACTAGCATATCGGTATCCTGCCCCAAACCCAGTTTTGACAAAAGCTTTATTACTCAAAATCTATAATATATGTATTTGCCTGTTTTGGACTAGTAGTCAATAACATAATAGTCGGTCTATTATTTCTTGATAAAATTAACATAGTATCAACATTCTTTGAATACAAACGGATACAATTAGTTGACAATTATTATCTACTTTAGTAAACAATTTACCCAAGATGGCAACTATGTATAATTCCAATGTAAGTATAAAAGGTTAGAATAGAAAATTAAAATCGTAAAATAATTTAATTTCACGCCATTACCGACTTTTGTGCGAAGTTACTTGAATACCGAATAATGCCGATTGAAAAAAAAAAGATGGCGACGACATTACTTTTTAAATAACTCGAGGAATCAGCAATCTTGCTTCTAAGTGTTATAAATAAATTGCACAGACATTGTTAAGAGAAAAATATAGTTTTATTTTGTGTGAGAACATAAAATTATTTGTGAGATTAACATAAGCAAACTGTTTTCTAAATTGGATGAGGCCAAAAATTAATATTTCGCTACTTAATTTGTCACTATACATAGTTAGATAGTTCCTAGAAAAACTTCAAACGAAGCTCTGAAACCATTTCATTTTTCATACGAATTCGAACGCCTCGAAATATGGCTATCCTATAGGATGATTTATAAAGATGGTGAATCTCTTAATGCAAGTAAATATATTATATTTTTAATTTAGAATACGAATAATTTACTTCACGCGTCCGTGCTAGGGCAACTGTAATTTACATAACTTTTCAATTACAGTTTTCATGCTGTACGTTTTTATTTTTACAACAATGTAAACAATTCCTAAAACTAAACAACATTAAAAGAACGTGACCATTCACCAATCAATTACAAGTATTACGACATAACCTAATCTCAATATTAAATTGACTATACACACCGCAATTCGCGATCGTAAATCTAACTTTACACGGCAGTTATTCGTAAAATCAACACACACAGATTCTGCGTCCCCTGTAACTAGCTAACACCTTGTTATATTCGAAACAGCCAATAATCACTGAACTCGTCACGAGCTTGGCTCTTATAACAATAATATCCATATTTCGTTGCGAATAAGGGAATAACGCGGACCGAGACGAGAATTAGGATGGGGCTCGGAAAAAGGCGATAAAGAAGAAATGGAGAAATCAATATTTTGTGGCCTGATCTAAGGAATGTATTTGAAGATTTCCACACGAGTGTTTTCCATTTTTCTGAGTGCACCCAAGGCAAGCAGCCATTGCTACCAACTTTGCTAACTGGACAATTTCACCACGGCATTTTCTAATGGATAGATTAAAAGAAGGCTAAAAGAAAAGATAAACGCAGGGATGACCAATTTTTCCCAATTTGAAACAGTTGTTTTGGACACATCATTAGTTTGACATCATGATGTTTGTTTGTTTGATATTTTGGGCATAGGTTTGAGAAAATTATAAAATTAGTTCTAATAATAGATTATGTAAGACCTCGATAAGATTGCAGTATCCCGAGAATCGTAACTTAATAAAATCTTGTTCTTCATCGGGAAGAGCATGCATCTACAACACTCATAGTTCATCAACTGTTGTAACATAACCGTTTATATAACACCTGATTTCTTAAACTACAATTCACAAGCCCAGTAATAACATCATTGAGGAAACATGAATATGCCTAAGATTACATAGAATCCGCATCGCAGGTCTTTAGGCCTTTAAAATTATGTAACTATTTCTTAGAAAGGCCTTATATTTAGCGTTACCTAACCGAGTCCTGGGTTTATTTATGTCATTGTTAACTGAATTAATGTTTTCTCAGCTCGCTGTCAGGTTGCTAAATATATCTTCTAAACATTTGGGTAATTCGAAATTGTTTGGATTGATTTATAGGGTAATTAATGTTGAGTATCTTGCTGTTATTGGTTCTTTGATATCGATGTAGGACTGATATGATTTTGAGAGATAGGAAATATGAGATCGTAAGCAGTAATACTTGTAATGAACGGCGAAAGTTTGAGATTCAAATCATATATCCTCCTGCTTTGATGAAATAATATTTTAGTTTAATAACCAAGTTCAAAACTAAGCTCACTTCAGCCAAGTTGCTTTAAAAAAAAACACAATTCCAGGCATCAGGCAGAAAAGTAGAAAAAGTAGTACCTAGATGCAGATGATAGACCGCACATCAGTAGCAAAATTTTAGGTCTTAGGCTGACCTAGCAAAATGCGGAGTTTCATTCAAATAAAAGGCCCAAAATTCGAGAAAAAAATATTTAATGCTGACCTAGTACTTTACCTACTACTTCCTTATACTTTTTACTACTCTACCCTATCTACCAGGTATTATAATTTTAGTAAGAAATAAAATATTATTTAACATACATCTACTGGCGGTACTTATAGACTAAATTGATTTTTAGTTGAGTTTATCAAGAAAAAATTAAAACCATTCTAAAAATAAGGTCCTCCTGGACGGGTGCCTTGGGGATCGGGGTACTCAGGGAGTAACTGGTATACTGGTTTCAATTACCACTGACGTTAGTCCAAATTCTCTCATGCACAAACATTTCAGCATTATATTCCGCATTCTCAAATCCCACCTAGAGGGGATACCACTTAACCCTAAAAAGCTCGACACCTACCCCGCTCACTTCCTAGCCACGCACTAAAACTTTGTCGGCGCTCACGATTATCATACAATGCCCACTTGCGATGCAGCCGTGTTGACAGATACGCGTTTCCTGTAACCGAAATGGGCGGCGGCCATTTTGTTCTGCGTTCGCGAAACGAAATGGCGGACGAGGTGCGACTAGAAGTCGGGTGTTTTTAGCTTGTTGGATATTGTTTATTGTTTGTGGGGTAAGGAGGATTGATGGTGGATAGAGAATAATGTTAATTTTATTTCCTGAGTAAACTGCTAATGACTAAAAGACCGTGCCTAGTGTGATGGCGACCAATTTATAAGAAGAAAAGGCATAATTTCGGATTGCATTCGTAAATAATATTATACAAAAATTTAAAGTCTTGTTTCTGGAATGTTTTTAATCTTCGTTTTTTTCTTTATAGTCATTAAAAATGAGCCCATTAGTAATAAATCGATTAAATCAGATATTTTCTAACAGCCCAGTTCATAGAAAGCACCCCACCCATTTTCGAATGCAACACTAACAAAATGTGTTCCTGATTTATGAGACAAAATTGCAAAACAATAGCTTTTTAGCACGTGGCCAAAATCTGAACTAAAGCTGCCATCTTGTATTTTTTAAATATAGTTCCAAAAACAATACACACAGATGTTTACGAATAGTGCCGCCCTGTCAGTGTCATACGAATGTCAAAACATCCATGCAGCACTGTCCTTTAATTTATGAAACCAATTAAATTGACTTAACCCTTTCACCTTACTTGCTTGAAGTCTCATTCATAGCAGAGAGATCCAGCGTGAAGGTAGGTAAACCCAAGCTTATTAGGATGAAATATCACGATATATTCATATAACATGGCGTCGCACGTGACGCATGCGCACCGTGACTTCGTTACGTCATTGTAGGGTTGCTAGTAGCAGAAAATTTTGCAAAAAAAAAAATGGAAACTCTATTTGCATCTATTGGCAGAAAAGCGCCAAATTGTTGCTTTTTAGCCGTTAACACTAATCTTAGGTATTTATTTATTTATTTATAATAAGCACACCAACAGCACGGTCACTTACAATTCAAATCACATAACAACTAAAAATTGGCATTTCAGTAACCATGCAAATAACAGGTATGCATGACATTGATACATGAATATTAGAGACAAAGGAAAACAATAAAAAAGGTAACGGTAAGGGTATGTGAAAAAGATCTTTAATTTATGAACAGTACCTCGTTTCTAGCTCAGATTTTGGATTAGCTAGCTCAGTTAAACAGTAAACGTTCCAGATTGAACTTCACATTTTGTTCCTAATTGAAAAAACACAATGTTGATCGATGGTCAGCAGAGCTGATAAAATACTGACTGTCCGTAGTGAACCAGAAGTTTAACACCGGAATTGAAATTCAAACTTATCTCTAAACTTACAGATGTAGCTGAACTAATTTATTTGAAACCGACTCCTCGTCCACTGTAAAATGAAATCGTATATACTTAAACGCCAACACCAATCGATGCATGCCATTATCGAACGTCCATTACCGACCTCCCAACCATTCGAGGCACATCACAGAAGCATTATTTGACAACCCTACCTTACCGCACACAATTTGATATGGCTCATTTAGTAAACTAGGCGGTAAGCCGCGAATTGTCTAGCATTGTTCATTTTATTAATACTCACTGAATTATGAAACAATACACACCTTATGGGGAAATAATCAGTAACATCACGGTTGTTAGTTTACAATAGGTTAGACAGAAGTTTCTGGCAGTTCGAAGATACTGCGTCTGGCAGTTTGCATTACGGATAGCTTTCATGAGTTACAACTTCATAAATATAGCTCACTCTGTACAGTTGGCCTTTGTATCAACTTGCAGATAAGTAAATCTCAGTACAAGTTTTAAAAAATTGGTATAATAAATTAAAGTCTAGTACTTACTTAACAGCATACATAGTTGTATTTATTTATTATTGTATTATGCTGTCAATTGCATATCTTTGGCAGTCGGTACAGGTAGTCAGTGGCCCGAAATTCTGACAACCAGTCTTACCAAGGGGTATTAGTCAGTACTAACTGGGTTGTGGGGGCCAGATAGGCAGTCGCTCCATGTAAAATACTGGTATTCAGCTGCATCCGGTTAGACTGAAAGTCAACCCCAACATAGTATAGCTGTCTTTACGTGTTAAAGATGAAGAAAAAACTGTTTGCAAAACGCCCTTACTATATTCCTCTCAAAGATTACTTCGCCACTTCGCCACCTACCAACCAAGATTTTTTCATGCCAGACAAAAAGAATTCACGTCCAAAATTATAAGTACCGAATAAAACAAAAAGGTAGATTTGAATCATCGAAACTTCACATTCAACATTTGATTACACAAAATCTCTGGTGATTACAATACTTATAATATCGTCAAAAGGAGTTTTGGACGTGAGATGCTTTTTTGTTTTTCCTGCGGCTTCAAATTGTTGTGTCTGTTTGTACATTTTGTCATTAGACCTTTGCGTAATGTTGCTGTTGTTTTTTTACATTGCCATTTGCCAGTGTTCATTTGCTATAGTACATAACATATCTTCACGTCTGTAGGTCCCAAAAGAATAAAATAAAGTTGTAAAATACACCCATATTTCTTTTTTTATGCGTGAGCCCACTGCTATCAACTGAGTACATATCCAAACTCCGTGAGCTGCCTGATAGAAAAAAATAATAACACTTTACCCGACCCAAGAATCGAAGCCATGACCTCATGATAAGCAGCAGCGCTTACGACCACAAGACCAACGAAACAGATTTTCGGTTAAACAGTACCTAAAAGAAATAAAATTCTAATGATAATGGCTTTGTAAAGACCCGCTTATGCCCACGGCTTCGCCCGCGTTAAGTTCAGTAACTGTCCCACGGGATCATCCTAACGAAATAAAAAGTATCGTTTATGTTAACACAGGTTATAAACTATATAAGTGCCAAATTTCATCCAAATCCGTATAGTAGTTTTTGCGTGAAAGAGCTAGTAACAAACATCCATCCTCACAACTCACAACTTTCGCATTTTTTAATAGTAAGAAGTAAGATGGTTTTTTTCGAGACCTAACTTCTATACGGTTCCAAGGAAGGTTACATCTAAGTCGCGGGAAATAGCCAGTATTTCATTCATATAGGAATTTCCTGCGCAATAAAATATTCCCTACGTTATGGGATATCACGGTGCTATGAGAATCGTGGGGATCTGGCTGAATCGTGACCACTGATGGACAATATGTGGGTATATTACTACAGGTAGTTGGTTACTTAAAATCATGTATTAGATAGTTATAATATTGGTTGGTAGATATGTTCAGTAGACAGGGCAAAGTAGATTTACACGTAAGTTTTTTGTTGCGTTAGTAATTTTGAAGAATAGGAATATGATTTTGATCTAAATCTCTCAACGCATGAAAAATGTTAAGGTTAAACGAACTAGATAAAAGTAATGACTAATGGTCTACGTCAGTCTTGAATTGCCGGGGCTGCGGGACTGTTCGAAAGAGATACCTAGGCCCGTGGCGATGAAGGAACATGGATGAGTTTTAGTCAGTAAAAGTCTGACACTCCCTCCTGCTCAGCCCAGAGCGGGAGGAGTTATTTGATGATTTCCCACCCGAAAAAAAAAAGCCTTGGATCGAAAAAACTTATAAATCAGTATTAGTGTTAATCGACTCTTGTCGCTAATCGTACTTACCCGTGATCAAAATAGGTTCTTAGAATTATCTACATTCATTTATAGAATTTTATAAATTGCTAAACCCTACGTTAAAGCTTGCAACTCAACAATGCCGATAAGATAAGATCTAGACCAGGGATTCCCAAAGTGGTCGATATCGACCCCTTGGGGTCGATATCGGTTTCCTAGGGGTCGACATAAACGAAAACTGATTATGGGGGTCGACGAGGTCTAAAAATCGACCCCTATTAAATTAACACAAGTTCTTATTTAAAACTTTCAAGATAGGTAGGTAGATACTGTATTGTTTATGTTGTGTTACGTGTACTAAGAATAATTAATATTTATGTAGGAAATAGCATTGTTGTAGTAATATAAAGCCTCAAGTTCGTACAAGATGAAAAACTCGGCAAGTCAGTGTGGACAAGTTTGTGCAAGATAATGAGTTCGAGCGTACGTCTTTCAGGCGCGTTTTGACTTGCTCTCTATTTGACGCTTGCGCGATTTAACACGAACGAATTCATGATCAAGTTGCAAGTCCAAACATGTTCCTGATATTTTACTATTTAACGAGGTTGCACTTAGGTTGAAAGTTCATTTGCGTTTTGAAATTCGTTGGAGCTTGAACGATAATAACTCATATAAGTACTCATTTATTTCAAGAGATTACAAAGTTATTACATAGCTAAATTAAGTGAAGTAAAGTGACTGAAAAAGAATTTACAAAATGCTGAGCTCCCTACGCGAGTTAATAGCGTAACCACACAATATCTGCAGTTTATGAAAAATTAACAGGGTAAGTACCAAACAGTTTTTATCCGGCACAGCGCATCAGCATTGCCCCACTGCACACTGTGTGATAGTGATCAGTTGAGCTATCTGTAGATTGTTTGCAACAGTTTGCAGTTGCCTCAGTTGTTTCAATTGTAAAAAATTACCAGTAAATTTAACAGTTTATTAGGCATTGTTTTTAATTTTTTTCAAATTCAAATTCAAATTAATTTATTTCGTGAACACAGGGTACATACAGAAGATGGTATAATAAAATATAGATTAGATCCGAGCTGCGTCCCGCCAAAAGGCATACAAAATATCAAAGGTCCTTTTTTTTTTAAAACAGATACATCTTAGCCATTAAAAGTAAAATCATAATAATTTTAAATCATATAAAAATTAAACAAAATGTCAAATTAAATAAAGTAAAAAAATAAATCGAAAAAATACAAAATAAAAATAACAATGTCACTAATTCAATAATACATCAAGACAAGACAATACAACAATTCAATAATTCAAGATTAACAAACTCATTTCGTCTGTCACATAACATTAAAACAGATTATATTTGGAAAGGAATTAAAATTAAAATTTGTCATTTAAATATTCGTCAACACAATAATACACCTTGTTATTTAAAAATTTGAATAGATTTCTTTTAAATTCGTTAATGTTCACACTAGAGATAACTTGTCCTGGTAGCTTATTATATAGTTTTTGAGCCATTGCATAAAAGCTTTTGCTATAAAATTGTGTTTTTGTTGCTAACACCTGCAGCTTTTGTGAGCGCCGTTTACTTTCTACAAATCTATATAAATGTATGTTGTGTTTTATAAAAATACAGGCTTCATAAATATAGAGTGACGGTAAAGTTAATATTTTTAGCTCATGAAAATGTGGCTTGCAAGATTCTTTTTGTTTTATTTTACAAATGGCTCTGATACATTTTTTCTGTGCTACAAGTACTTCTTGAACCCTCGGGGCATTACCCCAGAATATGAGGCCATACCGCAGAGCTGAGGCGACATAACCATGATAAGCTGCTAGTAGGGCAGTCTTATTGGCAATTTTACCCAGCATATAGAGAGCATATGAAAATCTACTCAGCTTTCCACAAACACTTTCAATTTGAGTCCTCCATGTCATGTCATTGTCAATATGTAGTCCAAGAAATTTCGTAACACTAGATTCAAGTACTTCAATCCCTTTATAGTTTATTTGAAACTGTGTTTGTTCTTTATGTCTAATTTTGAAATTCATTACTTTAGTTTTAGTTAGATTTATTTGAAGGTTATTAGAATTTAACCAGTCGATAATAGGAATAAGGCTATTGTTTACATGCTCTTCTATTTCTTTTGTAGTACCAGAATTATAAATAACAGTGCTGTCGTCGGCAAATAGTGACATTTGATGTTTAATTACTTGGGGAAAGTCATTAATATAGCAAATAAAAAGTAACGGTCCTAGCACAGAACCCTGCGGTACACCACATGACAGTAATCTAGAGCTAGAGGAGTAAACCATCTCAGTTTTGGTCTTTACATTTACTTTACTAATTTGTGTAATTTGACTTCTATTCTCCAAATAAGATTTTATCAGATTAAGCACGTTACCTCGGATACCATATCTTTCGAGCTTTGTTAATAGCATTTTATGGTCTACGTAGTCAAATGCCCTGGTCATGTCCATAAACATCGCCATCACTGGTTTTCTGTTATCCATGTTATGGTGTATTTTTTCTAAAAAGTTATAAATAGCCATATTAATGGTTCTATTTTTTCTAAAGCCCATTTGTTCATTGCAAAAGATATTATTCGCTTCTAAATAACTGTTAATGCTGTTATAAAACACTTTCTCAAAAATTTTAGAAAAAATTGGTATCAGTGCAACTGGCCTATAATTGGCAACTTTTGTTTTATCGTCTTTTTTGTGTAATGGCTTTATTATTGAAATCTTTAGCTTATCGGGAAAAGTGCCTTTCTGTATACTTTTATTTATAATGTCACTTAATATGGTGTCACTTAATATGGGCGCTATAATGAGAGCGACTGTTTTGACTACTCGGGTGCTAATATCATCATAGCCTGTACTATTTGTATTTTTAAGACTATTTATTATTGTAATTATGTCTCTTGGTACGGTCGGTGACATAAACATGGATTTAAGCGATCCTGCTGTACTAAAAACATTTGACTTTGAATAGTTAGTATTCGGTTGGACTGAGGATACGAAATAGTCATTAAATTGTTGTGCTATCTCTTTAGGTTTAGGTTTTGTTATGTTATTGCCATTTACATTAATTACATTTATGTTATTTTTAGGAATGTTAGGTTTTATAGATTTAATAACTTTCCAAGTTGCCTTCGACTTGTTGGTGCTTGTTCCAATATAATAAGTATTCTGAGCTTTCTGTGTTAGTTTGATAACATTTTGATATCTTTTCGAGAAAGTTTTGAATGCCATTCTTGAATCACTGTCTCGAGTCAGTCTATATTTCCACAATAATGATCGTCTAGTTCTACTACAACGCTTGACTCCGCGTGTGATCCACTTTGGTTTAGTAACTGTAGAAATTTTGCGTCTGACAATTGGGAAACAGAGATCATATATTAATTTAAACAGTTCAAAAAAAGAATTAAAACATTTATTTACGTCATCAGATTCATAAGCTTCGGAGAAACTGAGACAGGCGATATGTTTTCTAAAAAGGTTAATATTTTCCATGCTGTAATCCCGTTTATATACATAATAATATGGTAAAATACACTTTTGTTTTACCGGGAACTTCATAAGTTGGGCTGTGTGGTCAGACACACCCAGCTCTAAGACCTCACTTTTGCAGCCTGATATGTTGTGGAGAATATTATCTATGCATGTGCCACTACTAGGACGTGTTGGTTCGTATATTTCAAGTTTCAGATTAAATTCCTTCATAAGTTGCTTAAACAGTGAAGAGTTTTTGGTATTTTGAAGAACATCAATATTAAAGTCGCCACATATTATTATTTTTTGGTTACTTTTATAACAAAACTGTTGCAATATATTCGCTAAATTCTCAAAGAAAAGATGTACCTTAGTTGAATTTGGAACTCGGTAAATACACAAAATTATAACGTTATCGTCAGTTAATTCCACTGCACAGCATTCAAACACATTGGGAATGTTCAACTTCTTTACAGATTCTATTTCTTTGAAATTAATGTGGTTATTAACTAATATGCAAGAGCCACCATTTCGCTTTAGTCTAGTGAAGCTTGCAGCTAAAATAAAATTTGGTATATTCAGAAGGTCAAGGTCACCTTGCTTCATATTGTGTTCCGTAAAGCATAAAATATTAACACATTTCCCATTCTTTGAGAGCGTATCTAAATGTTCTGTCATTACATCAGCCTTGGGTAACAGTCCATTAATGTTCTGATGCAATACACATAATTCATTATACACGAAAAAAAAAAAATTTAGGTACTTAGTTTCTTATTTTTTTATTTGCAGGGTTACTGAGAGTTTTATGATGGCGGACACGAAAAAAAAATGCAGACAATACAGTTTGGACTACTTGAAGTTCGGATTTATTGCATCTCCATCAAATCAACACTTGCCGATGTGTCTCATATGTGAAAAAGTATTCAGTAACGATGCCATGAAGCCTTCAAAAATGGATGACCACTTATCGAGAGTACATGCTGACAAAAAAAGTAAGCCCTTGACATTTTTTCAAGCACTTAAAGAAAAACTAGACAAAAGGCCATCCATAAGATCGATGTTTGCGTCATCATCTATTAAAGACGATGATGGTTTACGAGCGTCCTATAATATATCTTTACTAATAGCGAAGTCGGGGAAACCCCACACAATTGGAGAGCAGCTTATCTTACCAGCCATTGCGGAGGTCCTTAACAATGTATTGCACAAACCCGCACATGATATTTTAAAGAGAATACCTTTGAGCAATAACACCGTTCAGAGACGCATAGACGAGATGGGACGCGATGTGGAAAACATTTTATGCAAGTTCTTACAGACCAACAGATTCTCTCTCCAGTTGGACGAGTCTACATTACCCGGCAATGAAGCTCTGTTGTTAGGATATGTTCGATATATCAAAGATGAAAATATGTGCCAAGAACTGCTTTTTGCTACATATTTAGAGACTGATACCAGAGGAGAATCAATTTTTCAGGCCGTGGAACATTTTTTTACTGACAAAGCTATTCCATGGAAGAACATTGTTTCTGTTGCGACTGATGGTGCACCGTCTATGGTTGGTCGTCATCGTGGTTTTATAGCTCACTTAAAGCGACAACTGCCTGATGTACTGGTCATTCACTGCGTGATTCACAGGCAGCATTTAGTAGCAAAAAAGCTGAGTCCTAGATTGCATAAGTCTTTACAATATGTAATAAATGCTATCAACAAGATTCGAAGCAATTCTTTGAACTCTCGGTTATTTGCTCAGCTATGTGAGGAAAACGACGAAGTCTTTACTCGATTACTTCTTCACACTGAAGTTCGCTGGCTATCAAGAGGCTCTTGCTTAGAAAGATTTTCAGCCGTTTTTGAATCTGTGTTGGAGTTTTTACAAGAAAAAGATCCGAATTTGAAAGAAAATCTGAACAATTGTAAAACAGATATTTATTACTTGACTGATATCTTTGGAATGTTCAACAAAGTTAATTTGCAGCTGCAGGGTGACGATCTTAACTTGATTAAAACAAAATCAATAATATCGGCCTTCGTGGGTAAACTAATCCTTTATAAACAAAATTTAGGCAGAAAAGAATATTCGCAGTTTCTGCATTTGTCAAAATTACCAGAAACGCTTCAAGATGATGACATTTTATTATATGTCACTCACTTGGACGCATTACACAAGGATTTTACGGAGAGGTTTGAGGATCTTTTAAATTTACAAATTCCTCAATGGATAATAAATCCGTACAATACCACAGCCATAGAAGAAGCCAATGTGATAATGCAAGAAGAGTTGATTACCATCAGCACAGACGAAGAGCTTAAGCAGAAGTTCAACCAAGGCTATCAGAAGTTCTGGTTGCAACGCAACATTGAAACACAGTATCCTACATTGTGGAACATTGCTGAAAAATACCTTATCGCTTTTCCATCATCATACCTAGTTGAAAAAAGCTTCAGTGTGGTAACAAACATTTTGACGAAACAAAGAAACCGTTTGAAAATCAACGAACGTGGAGATTTAAGGCTGCAACTCACCAATATTGAACCGGATGTAGCTAGATTGGTAGATAGTCACCAGGTTCATCCATCACACTGAATGTTTTATTTTCTCTTTGCGAATTAATACTTTTTTAAATATAATTTCCTACCTACTTAAAATTCTTTAAGTACCTAATTTGTAATAATCGTTATAAATTAAACTTGATATTTACTGAATTGTATGTCTTTTTATTTTGTTAAATTTTGATACGAAAATGAAGTCAATTTTACTCACTTAACCAAGTGCAAAGTTTTCCAATTGGTACCTTAGTACCTAGGTATTTTGTGTCAATAGGAAAAAACTAAAGATAGGCCCCCTTATTCATAATAGTCTGCTAACTTAAAGCATTGCTAATTCTCACTCTGTCTTCTTCTATTGACCTAAGTCAGAATGAAAAATAACACACTGTAGCAGCTGTTTTAAGTTAGCGGACCATTATGAATAAGGGGGTTGATCTTAAAAGTAGGTAATTTGGCCATGGGGGTCTGAGGTAACAGTTCATTTTGGAAAAGGGGTCACTTGTCCAAAATAGTTTGGGGATCCCTGATCTAGACTTTGACTGATCTTAGTTCTAACGTAAATTCTAGTAACCGATATTATGATAATTAAATTGGCCTATATTTAATCAAGTCTCCTTTTGTTATATTACTTGCTACCTACGATTTGGCCGGCGCCAACAATAGTTCGAAACATTTGTGAAACTGCGAGATAGGATAGCAAATTATTCTCAATTATCAAATGCAAACAAAACTTATACTTGTACTTACGAGATATCTTCTTATTCATTATTTTGAGCTTGATTTGGGAGCTCAAAATAATGAAAAATCACGGAAGATAATTATTCTGTTAGTGACAGTATAAGTTTAGTTGTGAGCCGTGAAAGTTTAAAACAGTGTTTAAAAGTCCACTTAGCAGGCTAAATATACATTTGATAAGTTAATCTTATGTCAAGAATGTCAACTGTTATAATTTGGGCTGCGAAATAATAGAACATTGTGATACAAAGGTGGAAAGTAGGTTGCAATAACCTACACCCGTGTATCACACGACGTTTTTCAATAAAGTTGTGGGAAATAGTAAAAAACAAATCAACACTGCAAAAGTAAAGATCAAGCTCGTGTAAAAAAAGTCACGACCGCGTTACAGAAAGATGCCTATGCAAAAGATTTAACTTTAACTTAACTGCAAAAGTAATGATCGAGCTCGTAAAAAAAAGTCACGACCGCGTAACAGAAAGATGCCTATGCAAAAGATTTAAATTTCGAACCATAATTATATGCTCTAAAAGTACGCCATGTTTAACAACTGTATTGAAAATAAATTAAATAGCCTATCCAATCATTTGACATTAACTACAGATTAATTTCAATAGGCTTTCAGTAACAGGAGTTAGGTAAGGCAATCCCTATTACAGAATATACTCGTATGTACGGATTCAAATAACTCACACTTAACATCACTTTCAAACAAACTAACTTTAGAACACGGTGTATATTAAAGAGAAACCTCCATAATTTTGAAGGAGAGAGTCCTACAACATTTTACTATCAAGTTATGTTGTACACACGTCAGGTACAAGTTCAGGACAGTGCCCTACGGTCGGTTTAGACGGTGAATAGTGAAATCATAATATAACTGTGTGGTTCGCGTTAGATCTATGAAATACTTGGTCATCGTGGAGTTGGGAAACCAAAAAAACAAGCGGGTGCGGCGTTTCGCTATTTTAGTTTATTTATCATAGCTGTTGCCCGTGGATTCGCTAGCGGTTTGGTCGGAAACTATCCCACGATGGGCACGTAGTACGAGTAAATATAGCCTACGGCACTCGGGGATAATGTAGCTTCCTATTAGTGAAAGAATTTACAAAATCGGTTCTGTAGATCCAGAGATTACCCCCTACATACAAACTTACAAATTTTACCTCTTTATAATATTAGTATAGATATAGATTAATACTGAAAACGCGACACTTACCATGCTTACCATTTGTTTTGAGTTCCCAATATTTCGGCGCTGTTGCAAGCACCATGATCACGGTTAAACTGAAGCTATTGCGTTAGTTTTTTGTTTTCAGTGTTGTTGATGTTAGTGATCATGTTAGTTTGAAAACTTTTAGTTTATTGTCTTCATAGACAAGCTATGCTTGGATGCCTCTAAAATAAATATGCAAACACCATGAATGCTCTTTAAACTGTTAGCTTTCAAATGTCTTCACTCTAGCTTTCTTCAAAGATAATTATGTGCTTATTCGAATAAAATCTTTTAGCGTTTACTTTAAAAATAACATAGTAATATATCCTCCATATCTCATACGGATTAAAATAAAACTATTCAATAGATCTTTATATTATTATCTCGTAAAATACAGCCTTATCCACAGCTTATATGTAAGTCTTAGTTCTGTGCCCAACAGCCAGACATACATTATCAATAACATACTATCGTGTACCTGTTTAAACCGCATTGTGAGACAAAATATTAAATTTTCATCTAAAGCTTTCCGCCATATATCGCTGGGACGACAGGTCCCACGGTGTTTTGCGATCACGACCACATTTTTGCCATAAACAATGGTATTACAATGTTCGTCTGTTTGCGGAAATAATATTAATAGAGATATCTTTTGTTTAATATATATTGTTTTGGAAATAGAGAGAGATGCATCGTGGTTACGTACTTAGAACCTGGTGTATCAATATACTCGCTGATGTTCAGTAAAAGAATTGCTCCTCGTGTAGGTCTACTAATACCTTATTAAAAAAAATATATGTTAAAAATGATCGCATTCATTTGTTTCTTGAATTATTTGCACATATACAGGTAGCATTTGCGACGAATTGAGTTTATATACTTATAATACAATTGGATTCAATAAATAGCTGCCACGTAGGTCCAGTGGTCACAAGCGCGACTGCTGAACATGAGATCCTGGGTACGATTCCCGGGTCGGGCCAAGTGTTATTGGGTTTCTCCATCAAAAATTTCTCAGCAGTAGCCACGGAGTTTGGATTTGTGCGCTGTTGATGGCAATAGGCTCGCCCCTATTACATGGGACTTAAAACATAACTAGCGTAATGTGGGGGTACTGTTGGGTACACCTCTACCTAACCCTTTGAGGATTAGAGGCGTGATGTTATGTAACAAAAATATAACATAAATATAACCCATAAATTAACACAAGCTACCACGCGGGCCTGGTGTGCTTTGATGGATATCACAGTCATTTTCTGGTGATATTAACCCATTAAATAGCGCAAATAGTCATGCACATAGTAATGAACTAGGAACCAAAATTAAAAAAATGTTATCCAACACCATCATCATCATTCTCTTGCCCGTATCACAATTTATTTGGGGTCGGCGCAGCATGTGAGAGCAGCGGTGGCCCAGAGGTGGCGGCCCCGACTTACGAACAGTAACTCGTGGGTTCGAACCCAAGCAGGCGCATTACTTTGTGTAATTTATTTCATCACCACTGCTCTCAAAAACGGTGAAGGAAAACATCGTGAGGAAACCGGCATGTCCTAGAACCAAAAATTCGCAGACATGTGACATCTACCGACCCGCATTTGGCCCGCGTGGTGGATTATAGCCCATTCTCTCTCATAGAGAGGAGGCCGAGTGTCCCAGGAGTGTGAACATTAAAGGCTGATTATGCTATGCTATGCTATGTAGCATGTCCTCTTCTTCCATACTTCTCTATTATCATCTCAGCAGTCATCTCCTTCCTCACCATGTCATCCTTCACAAAGTCCGTCCATCGTTAATTTGTTCTCCCTCTTCTCTTATAGCCATCCACGTTGTCTTATAGCGTCCACCATTCATGCTCGAAATTTAAATCAGTTCTACCAAAAGTCAAGCAAAACTTAAAGAAACTCGCCTTTGCATACAGACAAAGACTATAAAGGAGGTCCTTAATTGCCATGTCATCCTTTATACAGTCCATCCATCGTTTCCTTGGTCTTCCTCTACTCTTATACTCATTCACATTAATGCTGAAAACTTGTCTCACAACATTTTTTAGAATGTTTTCGAAAAAAAAAAACATTTTATCTTTCACCGAACAACAATCTTCTCTCCATATTTAGTTGCACACCCAACTTTGCATGACAACCACCATATCCGTTGATACGATAATTGAAAGAAATTACAAGCAAGTTCGCGTGTTTATCTAGTGTGGGAAACAATCAACATACTCGTAGAATCACAATGAAGCACGATTTGGATCAACCATGATGTATTAATGACAGGCATGACAGGGAGGCTAACTTGTGGTAATTTGTGTTCGTATGTGGCACGCCATTTCCTTGGCAGCGGGATTAAACGGTACTCGGTATGGTTAATTATTTATTAGATAATTAGTTTGGTTTTTGAGAAGTAATCGGGAGGGTTTTGCTTTCTGTGTGCTTTTGTAGATAACTATGTAGTACTAGCTTATGCCCGCGGCTTCGCCCACGTAAATTTCAGTAACTGTCCCACAGGATCAAACAGATAAAAAGTACTATAGATGTTAATCCAGATTATAAATATATATGTGCTAAATTTCATCCAAATCCGTTCAGTAGTTTTTGCGTGAAAGAGTAACGAACATCCATCCCTCCATTCTCACAAATTTTCGCATTTATAATTAGTATCGTCAACTGCGCGTCAATTTCCACTGACAAGCTACGAAATAAAAGCTGTTTTTGAACATGGGCGTGTGTTTAACTGTACCTGGTATTAAGAAAAGGAGGGAAACCATTAATGCAGGCGTCTGGAGTTTCCGAAGTTTCTAAGACGTCACAAGCCTACGGTGAAAGAACGTTAGCATGCAGCGTGATGAAACTTTAGTGGGATTAAATTCTAGTTGTCTACTCGCAGTTGTAATTCCAGTGTGGGAAACAGACAGAGCTATACAGGTCGTATAGCGCCATCTCTTTCCTACACTGGAATTACTCCTACTTTAAGACGTCATGGTAGGCCACCTGTTAGGCTTTTGTCCTGTAGTGGCTGAAAAACGCACTTATTATCAAGTCGAGGGTACTTTTTAGAAGATGGGTCCAGGCGGTGGCCACGATAAAAGCAGGCGTTCATTAGTCCCTCAAAAGTCTTTACCAATTAAATAAGTAGTAATCTAGTGTACCTTTTATAGTAATTTCATTTACAATACCCTAATTAACCTTTAATTTCAAATTCCCTAAATATTTCATCAGAAATATCGTAAATCAAGTACGATGGACGAAACCTCCCGAAATAGCACCATAAAAATATCAGCCAATAAAACAATCTTCGCTTTATGACGTCACTTATTAACACCATAACGATTTTCAAATTAAAAAACGTTCGGCCATCTTCGGGGATACGAACATTAACGAAGTGTACTGTCGAGTTCAAATTTGTAATATTTTGACGTTCTTGGTTAAAAAACAATAATAAAATTTGTGCCATGGACTTTCAATTCAATATTTTTACTGTATTTTACCATCTAGTAAGTTAATTATCAACTTAATATCTATGTTGTTTTATTATTAAAATAACATGGAATAAATTAGGACTATAAAAACCCTAATACTCTTAAACAAAATGACATTCCATCAGCGAAAACGAGGGGAAAGTCATAGGTGTTTATAATTGACGTAAGCTATCGAAAAGCTTCATGTTAATCCTGTAGAAATTCATAGCAAAACTCTTTGGAACCAATAGACACTTGTCTATGCACTCTTGATTAGTATTATATTTCATTCTATGACTCCATATACCGTCTAAGTAGGTTAGATTATTCTTCATCATAGACCACACACTGCCATACAAAATTACAGAAGATCAAGCACATTCATCGGCAAATGCCACTTTACCCCCCAAGTGCCATAAAGTAAATAAACGTTTATTCACAATATTAGTACGATTGCGTATGTAAAACACGCGCTCACTTAACTCTTTTGCAATACGATAACAACGTAAAGGAGATTATTATGACAGCCTACAATAAGGATAAAATATTGCTTTGCTGCACCCCTGGAAATTGCCACACCAAAGTTCATAAACCTTATGATACAGCCCATGAGGTTCAACTTCCAATGGCTGGAAGTTTTGGAAGAGAAAGATAAAGTTGGTAGAATATTGGCGGCATAGGCCAAGTTTGCATGAATGATGCATACTATAAGTTAAAGCTCGCAAAATGACAAGCTAAATAAGCGTATTGTGCTACCGAAGCTGTAGCAAGGATTATTCCAATTAATTGTGATTGGTATCGGAAATTTAAATTAGACATTTTTAATCTTAAATAAGTAGCTTTGGTGTAGGTACTTAGCTTTATTTTAATTGAATGTCAGTCTACTTGATATATGCTTATCGCTTGGTAATCTACTTTATATTTTTAGATTTTATTTACTGAAACTGCATTACCTTCTCTGATGATCGATCTTTTAGTTTTGTGGCCAAACGCAATAAGAATCATGGCTGTTTGACATAAGTTTGACTTTCAAGCAAAATGGATTTCATCTTGAAAATAGTACGTCTTTTCTTGTCAACTGTTCCTGACAACCCTGTACGTTAAGTGTGCACTTTCATACTAAGGATATACCATCTCATATACAGTATTAATCTACACTAATATTATAAAGAGGAAAGATTTGTATTTTTGTGTGTATGTTTGTAATGAATAAACTCAAAACCTACTGCGCCGATTTAAAAAAATATTTCACTATTAGAAACTTATATTCACCCTGAGTAACATAGGCACCCGTGCGAAGCCGAGGCGGGCCGCTAGTCACAGGTATAGATATACCTAGATAAATCGGGAGCCCCTACTTCGCGTTTATGCTTAACTTAAGCTAATTTGTTTTAAAACTACAACGTTACAACTCAAGAACTTAATTCTAGACATCCAACGAACAAAAATATTGTAGTCCATTTTGAATAATAACTAAATAGTGCTTATGACGTCATAGTAGGTAGTCAAATACAAAAAATGGCACGCTTGGTTTTCGTACTGATCGTGAAAGTTGCGTTATCTAGGTATATCTATAAACATCTGTGGTATTAATCATACTTAGATGTTTGAGAGTTAGCAGCCTTTCATTTAAACAACGGAATAGTGATGTCACTGACATGTCATTTTAAGGCCGGCGAAAGATTTTTTTCTATAATGTTGCACAATGCAAAGGAAAAGTTTTACGGATTCCATCAAAAAATAAAAACATGATTTTTTCAGTTTTGACAGAAAAAACAAAATGGCTTCTAAAGCAAACTTCACCTTTCAGATTTTACTTCCGCAAGGTCATTACTTAACGGGTTCTTATTTACTTAGCAACGCGTATTGCTGTTAAAAGTAACTATAAACAAAATTACGGAGCTTTTCCGAGTGGATATGGCACCATTGTCCCGACAGAACAAAAGTTCCCTGTCCATTTGGATAAGCTCAATTAAGAACTATTCGATTCTACCGCTATTGCAACGCCTTTCAGTTTGTCTAACGTGACTTTTAGTAATACGACATTGTTGACATTGACATACCAGGGAAGATTCCAAGGATCAGACAAGGAGTCAGTGCAAAAAAATTACAGAATCTGTAGCTTATAAAGTACTTAATTCTGTTTAAGTGACCTTCTTAATTTCAATCTCAGTTTAAAGCTTGATCTCACTTAGATCAGTAAAGCTGATGACATTTTATTCAGTGCTCGTTGTTGTGACAAGGGGCCTAAATGACCGCTTTATCAGGATCCTAATAGGATGATACTACTAATCACGTTAAAATTCTTAAATAGACTCAGTTCATCATCATCATCATTTCAGCCGAAAGACGTCCACTGCTCGACATATGCCTCCCCCAAGTGTCGCCACACTGACCGGTCCCGTGAGACTCGCATCCAGCGGATCCCCGCAACCTTCACCAGGTCATCGGTCCACCTTATGGGAGGCCTTCCAACGCAACGTCTTCCGGTTCGCGGTCGCCACTCCAGAAGTTTTCGGCCACATCGGCCATCCGTTCTGCGAGCAATGTGCCCTGCCCACTGCCACTTCACTTCAATAGACTCAGTTAGTATTATGAATTGTTACTTTGTGAACACTTTATGAATTGTAACGTAATTTATAATATTATGATTCTGCAAAAGCGGCCATTTTAGGCACCCTGACTAGTTGTACAAAATATAAATAATTGCAATTCCATAAACAGGCATACGATTTAAAAGTAATTAATTGAATTTTGAGATATATGAAAGTGAATTATTATTGCCCTTTTGGTATCATCTTTTAGTATCTCGTAATGTTTTTTTTAGCAGGATATATTTCAATAACTTGTGTATTCAACTGTACAACGTTTAACGATCCTTATTTTTTTTTAATTACTTTTTACGTATCATTACCACCATCATTTTTTTCTCCTTACAGAAAGAAACAATTGCGTTTATAACCAACTATAATAGCATCACGCATTGACAACGGCTGCATCGATAACCACCGATTAAATTATACATAATCACACCAACCACGGTCAATTGTCTCGAAAAATCTTAAGGAAAACATATAAAAACCAATTTGAGGCTTCGAAGTAAAAAAAAGAAGAAAAATTCATTTATTTCTTACGATTGTCGGCTGTACGATTACTGTACCGACGTACCACGGTTTCCGCCACTATAACAACCTCTACAGGCTTCCAACACCACCTGAAACCAACCAACACTGTGTTCAAACCCAGAAGAAAATTCTCTCACTTCGAACGCCCAAGAGACACAGTGTTCATAAATGGAATACCACCTAATGATAGTCCGGGTTGCGGTTAGACCATTATTAATTCTATCTCGCTCGCACTCGAATAACGGTCGTAAATTAAAGTGAGAGGGGTAATCAGAGATCCGAGGCTACGTGATCTCCATTACAGTCTGCTGATGCGTTTTGGATTCTTTTGTTCTTTTTTTTCTGGTTTTTAGATTAGTTATACGTGGTTAGGCGAGATTACAACGCCTGGATACAATTGTTTTATATTTTTGGGGATATGCTAGACTTGTTTTTGCGTGAGAAACAATGAACTTATTACGAATTTTAACAATGTACATTTTGAGTTATTTTGGGTGGTACACGTCAATTGGGTGCTGTATTATTTATTTCTTTTGGCATTCTTGTGGCATAATAAGCCCACAAAATTAAAAACCAGCACGGCCTAAATACATCAAAACCATATTCTATTATCTTCGTTAAACACGGTAAAGCGCTTCGATAGAAACCAAAACCAAATCCAAATCGGTCAGGTTAGGTTAAAACAGCTAAAAACCTCAATTGAATGCTTGAGCATTATCATCTTCTGCCAAGCCTTTTTCCAACTGTACTGGGATTGGCTTCCAGTCTAACCCGATGCAGCTGCATTTTATATGACACAACTGCCTGTCTGGACTCCTCAAAACAGTAACTTGGTAACACAGCAGTGATAGCCTATAGTGGTGTGTCCGTCGGACTGCAAAGTCATAGGTCTCCAGTTTGAACCCAAGGCACGCACCTCTGATTTTTCGAATTCATGTGCGTATTGTATAATTATCACTTGCTCCGGTGAAGGGAAACATCGTGAGGAAATGAGAGATATTTCTTGACGGAATGTAAAGCCAAGTCAGAGGCCCATGGGCGGCCTGAAAACTCTGACACCAGGTTAGGCATTAACAACAACAGTAACAACAGCAGCAACAACAGTATCTTAAGTATGATTGCCAGTCGCCTAGACTGTGTTTATGTGGGTCGCTGCTGTGCTATTTCTCATGGGTTGTTACCGCAGTGATCCACCATTATCTGTAATGTTTGTTTGTTTTATCAGTGCTTACTAACATAGTCGTAAGTTTTACTAACAGCTTTTGAGTCATGGATACTCGAATAAAGAGACATTCTATTCTATTCTATTAACCACACGATATAGAAAGAAGAAAGAAGGTGGTAAGACTGAGTGCTTCACCATCAAACAAAGACAATGTTTCTCATTCATTAGTAAACCATTAGAACAAATCAAAGCTACTAACTATTGGAGTTACACCTGGTTCAGCACTCGTAGCCCTTGACACTCATAGCCGCGTATAAAACAGGTAACACCTACAACCCAGCTAGATAAGTGGCCTATCTAAGCTAACAAACAGCGACAAAGTAGCCATAGAATTTGAATATCGTTGTGAAATAAGTGATTGACTTGCTTGGCGAGATCTATTTTATGTGGTTTGGGATAAATTAGGGCATTTTGTCAATGTTCTAGTTCAAACAGGCCCTAATTTTGCGCTAAACGATGCATCAGACTACTGTCTGTGTAGCTTAATCAGGCTGTAATGTTCTACTCTGCTGGGACTAAGGCTTTCTTCGCGTGAAAGAGATTGGCCCGTAGTCCACGACGCGAGCGATATAACGCGGGTTACTGGTTGTCACAAATGTTTTTGAATTTTTGGTTCTAGGACATGCTGGTTTCCTCACGATTCCTTCACCATCATGAGAGCAGTGGTGATGAACAAATTTACACAAACTAAAGATAAGAGACGACAAGATATTCATCTATGCTGTCAGAATAAGGCCTGAATACAAGCCTCCGTGACTTCTAAAACGTCAAAAGTTACCATCTTTTACAAGGAGAAACTTGAGACTTCGAAAATATGGTTTTATTAATAATAGCGTTTAATAATAGTGACTGCCAAGAAACAACTAACATTGCAGACATGTCTAGACTTTAACCTAATACGTATTTAGCCATAATAGAACAATGCCTAATATCAATATAACGTCCTTGAACCGTCGGGAAGACCCATGTGAGTCAATTACAATTCTTGCCAACGACTTGAAATACCATGAGATGGGTCTATAGAATACTAATACCTGATTATTTTGACTATCACGCATGTTTAGACGAGTTATGTGACGGGATTTCCAAAATGTTTGAAGGTATTCTTAGTAAGATAGTTCTTGTAGACATGTTGAAAGTAAAAGCTGGGGATCCAGCAAAGTGACATTGTATCAGCAATCAATGATGGGAAAGTCAAAGAGGAACCGAATTGGCATTTAAGAGCCAAACTAAAATATTTGGCAAAGATTTTTTAAGCGTCCCCCGCATTAGGATGTTTCCCTGCGTCGTAGGTGCGTTAACAAACATTTAAACTCACATACACAAATAACTAGGCCCGATACAACTGCGTGTAAACCTAACATTTTTTCCGTGAGGGGATCCAACCCGCGATACACAGCGCAGCAGCCAGTCGCTCAGCCACTGCGCCAACCGTGCCGTCAAATTTTGTTCGAATGCCACCTTGTCCTGGCCCCTCCCTCCTCTTTGAAGATACCAAAAAAACACAGACAACAGCTGATTTGATTTTGAAGAATGAAAAGCTAGAATATAAAGATAGACTGTTTTCAAACACGACAGTTTATATCCTGTCTCATTTGCCAATATGTAGGCCACCCTTCATAACAGTAAACGCCATAAAACAGTTTGTGCAATGAAGAGATCCAACGCAGTTCTGATAAATATTCATTCAAAACTGCTATTAGATTTATAGTTCCTTATAAATCCTAACAAAACTGTCATTTTGTAACCAATGACTATAAACCTGGTTATTCTAATGGAATAACAAAGTTATACTAGACTAGGTTACTCAGGTTCTAAATCTCTAATATTGGGTAAGATTAAGATTTAAGAGCAGTTGATTGTCATATCAGAGATAAACCAAAAAAAAACTCACCATTAACAGCAAAATTACAATTTAGTAGGTAGGTACATACTACCAACATTAAAATTATAACAATTGTTATTTTCTGAGATGGTTATAACTGGGTTCACAGAGTTTTGACCCTACCCCCTGAACTAGGCAGGGAACCTGTAAAAAGCAACAGCAAGAAATAGATTTTAGAGTTTAGTAAATCATCAGACGGCCTAGATAAAGTAACATTCTCAGCGAGAACGATGATTGAAAAGGCAAAAACGTTGGAAATACGAAACGCTTGTACCGCTTTTCACCCTTGTGTACTGAGTAATAAGGTGAAAAAGTGATCGAGCTTCAGTGAGCACGGTAGTAACGAAGAGAAGGACGAAATGATACCAACAAGGTACTACTAAAATTGAAGGCTAAGGATCTAACTTCTACCTACCCTCTGACATGTAACAGGATATACAAACCCGAAATCACTCAGGTTAAGGTACCACAGTTTAATGTTAATCGCAACCATTGGCATCCGAACACACCCGTCTCATATGAAATACAGTGTTCGATCAATTCCGCCCGTAAAGCTTGGTGCACATGAAAGATTTTAACCTGAAGCAAAAAATGATTTTTGAAAATAATATTTCAAGACCCACAAAAATCGAATTCCTTTCATCAAAACGGTATCCATGTGTTTAGTAAAATATTGTGTTAATCTTTATCTTAGGAAACATAAAGTTTTACTGTATATCGATGAAGCTGTAACGTCTGGTGGTTTCTTGGCATCCGGTATGAGAGACAGTACCGCAGAATTGCTTTTGAAAGAATAATTAGTCTGTTGAGTCTTTTGTTCATTTAATTATATTCTTCATACTCTAGCTTCATTTCCTTATGGAGCAATAATTCATGCAAGTTTACCATTAGATTAGAACAGATACAAAGATTTTTACCTCAGGCTCTCTTCAATCTAGATTAGGCCATCATCTCTACGTGAAGGTTTTTAAACCATTACCCACGATATTTTTTAATCCAGTTTTAAATATAATACTTTCCTAAGTGGAAGGTGAGGAGGGAGGCCTCATCCCTGTAGAGGGACAAAGAGGCCAATAATAATAATACTAACACAGTCCTACCTCTTATCACACACTTACGAAAACAGCCTAACTACTCATAAACAGCAACATAAAAAAATCATAACTGAACTCCTTTACTTCGTGTGCAATTCGCTTTAATTAAAAGGGGGTGGGGTTATTAAAATAATTACGCGCCGCCCCTTGTCCAATGAACAGACGCGGCGGTAGGACTACCCAATTAGGCGAGGAGACATGCCTGGATCATGTGCAGGCGCACGACATGGTTTTTGCGCGGTAAAACATGGCGCTGATGACGTAACGGGCCGAAAGACTCCGAGAGTTGCCGAAGTGTTTTTGGGAATTGCGACGAATTACGAAATGCTTTTTTTTGTCGTGTAAAAATTTGTGATACATTAGCGGTGTGAGTGGAATGATACGGTTAAGAAAAAGTTGGAGAATATGATGTTAAAGTAATTTGGACTGTATGATATCAGAAAGTTATGGCGTGAGGTGTAAGAAAACCCTAGGCATGGACTAGACAAAATGCCTTGATTTATCATAAGCAGAATCCTGTTTAAAGTTCTACAAAACGTTTTTACAGCCATTGCCATTGGATAAGTCCTCTGGTTAATCCACCCAATCCCAAGCATGAATAAATTTAAAGATGTTAGTAATTCGGGCAAGAAAAGCGTAACCGGAATTTCTGTAGAAATACTATGACGGTGAAGAATTACCCTTAGTTTTATGAAAAACAATATTCCTAACAATACGTACAAGTATCAAAAGGGGAAAAGAATTACAGGGCGTCAAAAAATTCGTCCACATCGCTGCCAATAAGATAAGTTCCCACAAGACTAGTAGCATTTCCACGTTGGATGGCAATGCTGATTGTTTGGTCGATAAATAGGCCAGCCTTCTCACTTGAAAAGTCCAACCGCTTGGCGATTTCCCGAAATACTAGATAGCACTCGGAACCCATGGGCCTTCATTAATATGTCTAAGTCAGAATGAGAAAAGAATCTTAGTGGACTTTTGCTTATAAATTCTGGCAGACTAAAGAAATAGTCGCATACTTTGATCAATGACAAATCACAGTCCAGCAACCAGATTTATCTTTCAGAAATACATTTTTTAAATCTTTTTACTAAAAAGAAACCCTGCAACTTCGTGTAACAACAAAAGCTCGTCTGATTACTTATAAATATTAAATATGAGTGAGTTCGGTTACATAGCGTCGTGTTTCAGCGGTTTGCGGCAACCAACGTCTCCTCTACACCACTTGCTTCACCGTCACTCTTGTTTCAAAGTGTTAAGGTTTATATCCCCTTGTTTTTTGGTTGCTGGGTAGTGCAATTTAAGTTGGTTTTTAAGTGTCGGCGCTGATATTGTCTTTCTTGAAGGGAATATGCATTGACATGTAAGTTTTGTTGATGTGTTCGTAAACGTAGTGGGCCTTGTGTTATTTTCTTAAAATACCTAGGTGAAGAATGTTGCGACATTATGAAGGTTGTAGGATAATAGGTTTTCTCCCGTTATGTACGGTAATTAACTCACGGTAACATTTGAAATGTAGCTTATAGCACTCGGAGATAACGTAGCTTCTCTTTAGTGTTCGTTAGAATTTTCGGAATCGGATCAGTAGTTCCGGAGATTGTTACCTCTTTATAATGTTAGTATATGTATATTTACGATAAAAAAACATTTTCAGTAATTAATATATTTTAGGAATACGTGACAGCTTTGTTTACAGTCGACAGAAAGACTTTTTAACTATCAAATAACCATTTGGATGCCTTTGGGACAGGACATCAGTGGATTGTGTTAGACTTTGGTATTATTTGAAGTTCGAGTTTGAGTTCTGTGTTTAGCTTCTATAGAACTAATCGATGAGAGATCTATTTAAGCTGATAAAGCACGCATATCACTGTACCGGATCAGAATAATCACGCCTCATTTTTGGTAGTTTATCCTGATTCGAAGCGATACCGTTATAATTTTTATAATATTGCGTTGCAAATTAAAATGTTATAGCTTTAATGGAGGACTCGGTATTAAGGCACCCACAGGATCGGGGCATTATTTTTTTTTTCGGATGAGAATTCATCAAATAACCCCTCCCGCTCTGGGCTTAGCAGGAGGGAGTGTTAGACTTTTACTGACTAAAACCCATCCATGTTCCTTCCTTTGCCCTTTGTGTTCTAGGGCCGCGGTATCTCTTTCGAACAGTCTCGCAACCCTGGCAGGCATCGGTCCTTTCGGACCCCTTCCTGTTTGCTGACTCACTTTGAGGCGCGCGTGGAACACGAACGCGCCGTCGACACGGCCTGTCGTCATAAGACGGACGGACGGCGAGCTAGCCCATAGCTCCCCGTCCACAGGCCCGCGCCTACGGTGGCCGCCCGGTGCGTCGACCACGGAAATTGGGGTTTCATAGAAAAAATGGTGAACTTTTCGAGTCGAGGAGATGGCTTATATCTTTGTATTTGTTGAGCTTTATTATGTCACAATATAACGTTGGGCAGGTTATCTGCATGTATATTGACTCCGTTATCATCAAAAGATAAAACATTACCATCAGATAACAAAGTATAATCCTTAAACCAATATTCAATAATCAACGTCTGAAATAACGAGACGAATCGGTTGAATCGATTCCTTCTCGATTCCGATCTCTTATCGATTACTCGATGATCAGATCGCTCAATCGGTGGTCATTGTCAACGTTCTATCCCTGTGACATCTTTTCATACTTTCTCTATTCAAATTTCAACCTTACCACTTCCCATTAAGGTCCTTATATACTTAGGTAGTTGCTGCAAGTTTATATCTCAGTTGAGGTATTTAAATTTGGGTTTTATGTCATTGAGATAAGGTTTATAGAGAGTGATTAAGATGGATGGTATTAACGAACAAAACCTCTTTCGTATTGAGCATTACGTCCTTAATTAGTGTCATGTACATGTCACATCAACGCCTTCGTTCGTTATGCATGAAAAAAATATGTCGATATTTCTGTTTTTTTTTGTAAGCGATTCGACTTTCGAGTCGGCTGCATATTTTAAATCTGACTTTGAAATATATGAATCATATTTTAAATGAGATATTTTGCATATATTATTTTAATATTTATTAAGTTATGGAGCCGTTGACTCTGTTTTGTTTAATGCGACATCAACTGTTTTATTTGACACTAGCACTTCGCCCGCGACTTCGTCGGCAAAAATGTGATAGCTCGGCTAATATGCATTATATAAATATATTTTTATGCCTATAGCACCCACGAATAATGAAGCTTTCTTACCAGTGAAAGAATTCTGCAAATTGGATCATTAGTTCCGAAGATAGCCTCGTACATACAAACAAATTTTACCTCTTTAAATATTTGCTCTTCGTAAAGCTCTTTTTTTTTTGTTTTATTTTTTTAATTTTTTAATTTCTTATTTTTGTTAGCCTAGACTTAGTATTCTAAACTAAATTTTAACATTTTAAAAATATTGTGTTAAATATTACGCTATACAAAATAGGGAGGGGCGGAGTCTTCTACTACAGGCATTATTTGTCTAAAAGAAGATTCCGAACACAACAATTTGTAAACCAATTATTTGACACAATAAATTTTATTTTATAATTTTTTTATTTTTTTTATTTGCACAAACAAAGATAACATTTTAATTTTAATTTTTCGAAAGATCTTTACTAAGTTCTACCTTACTCAAAAACATGGTGGCAAAACTAAGCAATTCACAGATATATAAAAAAATCTTTAATTGACAGATAAAGACCCCATTCTACAACATCTTATTCCTTACCACCCCTGAGGGAGGTAGGCTCTCCTGATAATCTTCTAGGAACACAGTTAACCCCGCCCCCTAGCGGATACTCCGATACAATCATCGATACACACGTACTTCATAATACCTGTTCTCGCCTATCTGGGTACCTGCCTACCCACCAGATGTTAATAGCGCGATAAGGTTTATAGTCGCGTTTTTATCAGCAATTTGCAGTTTATTATGAGATCACGTACGGCTTGATTAGTAAATACTTGTTGGTACAGAAGCTTTAATATAGCAAAGGTATATAAAGGGTGTAACAAGACCCTTAACGAAGCCGAAAGGCACTTGCTCTCCCCATCATTGCGATCATCCTTCACGGAGAAATTGGGGGTCAAAGTTCCAACTTTCTCACAAGTTTCTTCTTAATTTTTGCTAGATTTTTTACTACAAACTCCTCCACGACCCCCGTACTATTCAATCCATTCATCAGCACAATCTTTTGAGTGCGTTTCATTGAGTCCTACGGTAAAACGTAATTATTCACCCCAAAAAAAAAAGTCGTTTCGCAGCAATAATTTTTGCGAAGGGTTACTTAGTTTGATGTACAGAATGCTTGGTTGACGGCTTCGTGAAGGGTCTGATAACACCCTGTATTTATGCTGTGGTAGAAGTAACAAGCAACTTAGGGGTCAGGCGATATAACATTCTAATGTCACCGATGCCGACGGTGGAAACTTCAAAATGTTCAAAACGATCGTTGCCTAGCCATCGGCGTCTGGGTACTTCGGTTTATGTACGGGACCGAATAAAAAACTCTCCGTAAAGCTCTTCTTCAGAAGAGCTTTTCGTGTATTTCTGAGGATATGAAGAGGAGACAAATAATAAGTGAGATATAAAATAACATCACGCCTGAAATCCCCGAAGAGTCAAGCAGAGTAGTACCTAATAGTACACCCTCATATCGCCAGTTATATAGTGCCATGTAATAGAAGGCGAGCCTATTGCTATCAACCGGGCACAAATCCAGAATCCGAAAGATAATGGAACATAATTATGTGACATTCAAAACCCTATTCATTCCCTATTCATCGCACATAGTTTAGACTTGTATCCCAAAAGTGTGATGTTATGCTTATGGCATTTCCTAGGGATTCATAGAATTCAATTCACAGTCAATCAAAGTAAACCTTCTACTTCAACTGCTATAGGGGAATCGGTAAACGTTTTGCCGATAACATTAGTTTAACTAATCTAGGTTTAAGTAGTTCGCATTATCATATTAAGACCTTGATGTCCTAGACTGAACGGAGATAAGCTTATTGCTAACAGAAACGAATGACGTCATCAACAATTTATGTTTAAGGCTAACTAGACGGCTTACTACAAGAAAATGGATAAGTGTAATATGCTTCAATTTCAGTATGAAATACAATGGTTATTCTGGTGAATTTCATTGGGCAATGTACTTAAAAATGTAATAAGTCGATACTTTATTAAATATATTTGAATCATTCTGCGGGATAATTGCGTAAAACACTCGCAATCCCAATATTTGTCAGTTTAACAATTATTCTAAGGCACACATTGAAATTAGGCTGATAATTAATTTTAATCAGCACTTTTTTGAACGTTTATTTTCGCTCCACACTAGGAATTTCCCCTGTAATGTTTGTACAAACATTAAAATTCACATACAGAAACAGCCAGCCAACAACTATCTGAAGGTCATACAAATATATTATGTTCTGAGCGGGGATCGAACCCGCGACTAACAGCGTAGCAAGCTCAGCCACTGCACCAACCGTGCCACTGCTGTACATTTCAAAAGACAATCCCCCAAAACGCTCACCCTTTGCTACTTCTTAATCTTTTCGCTGGGAAGAAATGGCGGAATAAATTCCCCAGCAAGCAACAATTTTCATTGCATTATATACGGTGTCGATCAAAATAAAAACGAACTTAGCACGCAAAATACGCGCTTGGACGTGGAGTTGCGGACACCAGCCCGCTATACAATACAATAAAAGAAGAACGATTTTTTTTTTTCATCACTTGGTGCAGCTACACTATCAACCATCCCATTATAATTAGTGCTTTCTCGTCTTAATTTTATAATTCGGTACACCATAGACTAACTAAAGTAAAACCTCTCCTACCTTAACAGCTTCCACATAAATAAATTCAAGCTATAAGAAATTATATCCAGGAATCGCAATAAAACTGGCTTTTCAAGTAAGATTGGCACTGAAACCATAAAAAACTGTAATAAAACTTCATTAGAGTGGAATCAGTGAGTTCCTCTATAAAGGAATGGGTTTATTTAAATGGTTTATTTCGCCCGCGGGTAACATCTACAGTAGCAAGGAAACTTACTGTTAGTCTATATACAGGGTGTAACAGGACCCTTCACGAAGCCGTCGACCAAGGATTATGTACATCAAACTAAGTAACTTTACGCAAAAATTATTGCGGGAAAAGGTGTTTTTTGGGGTGAAACATCACGTTTTACGGTAGGACTCAATGTAATGCACTCAAAACATTATGCTGATGGATGGATTGAATAGTACGGGGGTCGTCGAGGTGTTTAAAGTAAAAATCTTATATTAAAATCATGTATTTAAAATAAAACTTTTGAAAAAGTTGGATCTTTGACCCCCAATATCTCCGTAAATAGAAGTTTCTCAGGTATAGTCTAGAACAAAAACATGATCACAATCACGTGGAAAACAAGTGCCTTTCGGCTTCGTTAAGGGTCTTGTTACACCCTTTATGTACTTTTTTATTGATCATAATTCGCTCTGATTGGGTATCAATCAAGCAAATATAACACGTTTCCTAGTCTTTCCAACATCAAAACATGAAGTAACCCGTTAATAACATAATATTAATATGTTAAATCGTAAGACTTTCGCCATTAGGAAATTTTCCACCCGGTCTAGCTGCCAGATGACTAATGAGGAAATGTATGGAACTAAAAGCTGATTTTTCGTATCTCATTTACTTACTTTCAGATTGAAATACAGTATGGCTCACAAGGTCAAAGTTATAGCATTTAAAGCCAACAACAACACCAATAGAATTTCTAATGTGCTAATAGTTAAGAGCTAAGTCAAATGACATTGGAGCAGCGATGCTCGAATAATGATGAAAAAGTCAAAAAATTATGGAAATGACTGGGTAGGTAAAGTCTTGTTGTAGAAGTACAAAACGATTTTAACGCGATTAAGCCACTTCTCTAGGCCCTAAGAAATCTCATTTATTTGTAATTTAATCTACACCAAACAAAGTACAACTCAGCTATGTGGCCCTGGTAGCAAGCATTAGTATCGGAGGCAGTAAAAATCATAATTTATTTAAAATAAACGAAACAGTTTTCTCGTCAGTATAAACCCGACATCACCATCAAAGGTATTTCTGATTAAATGCCAAATTAGCAGTCCTATATACAAAAAATACACTAACTATATAAACAGGCAATTGCTTACCTAGGAAACCTCTTACGCAAAGACCGCTGAGACGATTTAATAAGCTATTTAAAACGGGTTAAACGATTTCAAAGTGATGTATGGTGTCCACACTTGGTATTAAAACTTGCTATAAATATACCAAGCTTGTATGGTCTTTACTTGAGGATTTACAGACCAATAGTTGGGCCAACATGTTGGATAACATCGCCAGTTTATGATGTAGAGGAATTTAAAAAGGTGGATGTTATGATTGTGGTTCATACGAAGAAATTTGGGATAAGGTTATACTGGTTTTGATACTGGAAAAAACTTTGGGAGAACACCTGAGGTCTATGATATAGAGACATTCTACCATTGTTAACAATAATGGAATAGTCACAAACGTATTGAATTGTCATAAGCCACCAAAAACTTTATGTTAATTCTGTTGATAATCTTCATAGAAATTCGAAACGCTTTGAAAGCGATCCTGTCTTTGTCACTGTCTAGACCCTTTGGACTTCATCATCTGCCTCGCTTTTTCCTATATCAGGGTCGGCTTCCAGTCTAACCGGATGCAGCTGAATACCAGTATTTTATATGGAACGACTGCCTATCTGACCTCAACAACCAAGTTAGTACTGGGTAATACGATAAACTTTGGTAAGACTAGTTGTCAGACTTTCGGGCCACTGACCAACGACTTAACGTGCTTTCCGAAGCATGGAGAATACTCGGTATGTAATGGGTGGTCTCCCATTCACGAACCAACCTAGGCAAGCGCGGCTTAACCTGAAGATCGGCCCTAGCGACTGTTATTATTAAACAACAAGCTCCTCCTCTAGATCCTCTGAATTTATCTGCCAGGAATGGCCATAACATACGAGTAGTAAGCAAATGCGATGATAAAACCGCATTACTTCGCTTTATGTGTTTGTTCTGTAGCTATTAAAAATGGATGGCTCTTTTATTAATGAACCGACATCTTTGTAGTTCGATTTGCCAACAAGCAGGAAAACATTCAAATAAAAATAAAAGGAACTAAATCTTTTTATTTATATTTTATCTTCGTTAAAACTTTATAAAACTACTTTAACTTTTTTGCATTTTGTTTTACTTTAACTTATTAATAAAAGCAAAAGTAGCAAAATGACATTAATATTAACCAAGCTTATACTCATATTAACTTTTAAAAGTACTTTGTCAGCTTAAAAGTCTAAAAAGCTACACGCAAAAAAAACGTTTAACAGTCAGTTGTCTATTCTGCCAACCCGTATGTCACACGCTTAGATGTAATTAACTTGTTGGCCCGATATCTCATGCAGGTGTCTCGTCAGTTCACCTGAGCTTTCGCGCTAAATATCTACTAGACTACTAGTTTAATAGAGTTTTATAAAAAAAAACGGCGCAGCCTGCTCAAGCGTCTCCTTGTGTGAACATTTTTATGTTTAAGTCATGAACCTGCAAATTGATGTATGTGTGCTATTCTTGATTTGTAATTCGTGAATTTCGTGAGGATGTTTGCTACTTATCTATAGTTAAACATAACATCACGCCTGGGATCCCCCAAGGGTTAGGCAGACGTGTACCTAGTAGTACATCCACAATATTATAGTCTGTAGTTAAACTGCTATAAAATGTACTTTTTATGGAATGGGTCCTCTTCTAATCTCAGTGTCCAAATATTTTGGGATATGCTCGTTGTCGTCAGTTGAAAATAATATAAAAAGTCAATAGCGGCATTAAGTGAACTTTACAAGAATAATATAGTAATAATAGTATAATAATAACCCTGCTCCCGTCACCGGTGGACCACTATTTTTATATTTTTTAATGTTTTTAGGAATTTTAATTAGTTTAGGAATATTTAAAAATGTAAATCATATGTATATAAATGAATGAAAAGAATAATAATATATAATAATATAGTATTATATAAGGTCCAATTAAAATAGGTGGGAGGACAAATTTTAACACAGCGTTCAGTATTTCTAACCAATTTAAAGATATCCAAGCAAAAAAAAACACTGATTAAAGTGATTTTATTTTGACATAATGGATGTGTTTATTCTATAGTGCCGCCGGCAATTTATTATTATTTATAAGTCAAAATAAAATCACTTTAATCAGTGTTTTTTTTTGCTTTAAAATTTTGGTTAGATGTACTGAACACTGTGTTAAAATTTGTCCACCTATTTTAATAGGACCTTATATATAATACTATATTACAATATATCATTACATATTTAATAATATATTATTTCCCTGGAGAAAGTAGGGTTTAATAATTAGTAAATTACCTCCTCTGTATGCAAATTTGCTATGGCTGCTGGGCCAAATCCAGTCACCCTGTATAAAATAGGAGGTGTTTTACAATATTTAGCATTAGTTACAAGACCACACCATCATCATAAGGTCACACCTTTATCCCCGCAAGGTTAGGCAGGGATGTACCTAATGATACCTTCACCGACGTCTCACATTTCGCCATTTATGTTCATGTCCCAATTCTCGTCGTCGTCTATTGCCATCAACCGGGCACAAATCCAAACTCCGTGGCTGATACTGAGAAATCCTAATTCGATAACTCAATATCTCCTGCCCGACCTGAAAATCGAACTCAAGACCTCATAATATCACAAGATCAAAATAAAAATTATAAACTACTGTTAAAGGTAACCGACTGCGGAAAGTTAATCAATTTATTTTTATTGTCCACATTTATGCGGAATTCCTTTTCTTTTCGCAAATGTTCCTCAACACTAAGGTCCTTTGAAACCACAGGACTGCACTTAACTGGACTTAACAAGAACTCATAACTACCACGTCTAAGAGTGATAACTAAGCACAAGTGTGAAATTTTAATAAATGTTTATAACTTAACAGAATAATTCTATTGATTCACTCACATAAGGACGAAAGGTTTCAGTTTTATAGTTGGTAAGTGATTAACTAACAAAAACGAAATAGTGTTTTCTGCTTAGCTGTGTAAGACAGTGTCATAACTAAAGCGATCGTCGCGCGAACACGCGCCCATTGCGTTCATCTTTTCAGCAACTTCGGATGCATAGTCGCGACGACTGTGGGGCGCCTTCTAATGTTCACATGTGACATGTGGCCGCGACGATCGCATATTCGCTCAATTGATTGCTTTGGTTAGAATGCGGGGTCTGAGTCTAGTATGATACTGAAACTTGGTATTAAATTTTATGACTGTTTAAGTTCGCCGGCTAGTCAGTTTAACTGTTTAGGTCCATCGTTTTATAACGTGTTGTAATTTTTCATGAAAATATTTAACGGTGGTTTCAGTTTTTTTATGCAATGCTAAGTCTTTTAAGGAATTGCTGTAAACATATGAAAAAGGAGAAATTGTGGAAAGTTGGAAGATATCCCACTTTGGAACAACAATAATTATTGGTAAAAACCATATACAAAATAAATATTTTACGTTCATTTGAGATATTAAAATGAAAACTGTATAACAAACTATCAACTTCGCATAAAAAGTTCCTAAAACATCGGCATCTACGGAAATTACCGAAGGAAAACCGAACGGCGCGGCGCCGACGCCGTAAAACCGTACTTTTTCGTCTACAGAAGAGCGATCGTAAAAATAATCGTAAATATACAGTTGTTGCTCTATGGATTTTGAAATAAATACCTTTTGGTTAAATGTATTTCATTTATTGGTCGTATAGAGGAAAAATTACAAGTTTCTTAGATAAGTATAATGATACAGATGGTGATTCTGTTTTTATGAGAAATAAAAGTTGGTTGCTAAAGTGACACTGAAGACTTTTTTGTTTATTAGTTTAGTTAAGTAGTTCCATTCCTTGCCTTAAGAGCGTTAACGTACGGCATTTCATACAAATTTTGAACTCATTTGTTTTTCGAAATGATTGAACCGATATTAATGAAACTTCATACGCTTAAGCAGGATACATAATATGTCTTAAAATTGTTTTTTTTTTCTTTTAGTCGTCAAATGACTTCTCCCGCTCTGGGCGGAGCAGAAGGGACAGTGTCAGACTTTTACTGACTAAAACCTATCCATGTTCCTTCATCACCCTTTGTGTTCCAGGGCCGCGGTATCTCTTTCGAACAGTCCCGCAGCCCCGGCAGGCAAAACTTGAACCTAAGTGCAAAAGTACAGGGCCGAAAATTTTGAAAAAAAAAAAAATAGTTCTTTGCCTGTAAATTACAGGAAAATCTATGAGAAAGCTATTGCAACAAATAATAAATTAAAATCTTAAAGGGGGCTCGCCTACTACGATGGTACGAAACCTTCATGCTCGAGTCCGGTTTGCATTTCGCCGGTTTTTTTTTCTAATACATAATTTGTGCTAAGGTTGCCCGATATCTTGTGATTACAATCATATTCACCAATAGACATTTAACTATCCAATAAAATGATTGTTAATAATATCCCTAACTGTTTAAAGCCTCGCCAGTACAGACAACGCAATATTTTTTGAATAGCTGTCACAGATACAAAGGACATTTAATTTCAAACTCGAGGGACATGGGACATTAGATATATGTTGCATGCTCAGGAAGTGTGACGCTGTTGTGGTATCTATTATAATAGTTGTGTTGTTAGGTTGTGTTGTTGGGTTTTCTTCTCAGTATGTGTTTAGTAAGAATATTATTATATCAGGCCGTGATATAAATATCGAGTCACCATGGTTGTCATAACATACAGGGTGTAACAAGACCCTTAACCAAGCATTATGTACATCAGACTATACTTAGTTTCATGAAAAAAGTCGTTTTTTTGCGAAAAAATTATTGCTGTGAAACGACTTTTTTTTTGGGGTGAAAAATCACGTTTTACGGTAGAATTCAATGTGACGGACTCAAAACATTGTGCTGATGGAAGGATTGAATAGTATGGGGATCTTGGAGGGGTTTAAAGAAAAAATCTTACATTTAAACATGTATTAAAAAAAATATTAAAAAAATGGAACTTTGACCCCAATATCTCCGTAACTAAAAAGTTCCCAGGTATTGGTCTAGAACAAAAAAATGATCGCAATGACGGGTAGAACAAATGCCTTTCGGATTCGTCGAGGGTCTTGTTACACCCTTTATAATAACATTCACGCCTATAATCCCCGAAGGGCTAGGCAGAAGTGTACCTAATAGTATACCCACATTTCACCAGTTATATTTTAAATCCCATGTAATAGGAGGTGAGCGTATTTTCATCAACTGGGCACAAATCCAGACTCCGTGGCAGCTTCTGATATTTTTTTTATAGAAAACCCCAATAACAGTTTGTCCGACCCGGGAATCGAACACAGGACCCCATACTCAGCTGCTGCTTAAATGCTGTTGCATATTCATGAGGAAACTTCAGAAAACAATAAAGAATGACAGTATTAGTGAGTAAATTAGACCTTCAATGGTCCTGATATCCTAGCCAGATTGTTCAACAGTTACCAGTACACTGTGCCCAACAAATTTAAACCCCGTTAAAATTTAGCCTCGCACTCCTGATTTGTGGCTTTTGCGGAGAAATTTAGACTCAAACCTCAGCCGGAAGAATGCCTGTACCTAATACTGTAATGGCTAACGGTTTGTTTGACCAGGCGCAGTTGGGTTACAGAAATATGTGTAATGGGTTTGTGCTCAGCGTGCTGCGTGGAACTTAACTTAAGGCTGTGCGGGAATTTGAGACTGGCGATTGTGGCTTGGTGAAATGAAGTGATTTTAAAACAAGAAAAAAATGGCAAAAAATACAAACTGTCGAGCCTAGCTCAGAGAGCGGTGGCGAGACAACCTGGACTCGTAAGTACCACGAGAGTTAGTATGTCTTGGCTTGCTGAAATAGTTCCTAAAAGGGTTCGTGCGAGGCCTCCTAAACGTGGGCAAGAATGTGCATCTTTTTTTTATAGACCTTTCTGACTGCCTTTCAAACAAACCGAAAATTCTAAACAACAAAGCAAGTGTCATAAGTTTGTCTTAAGCGATGATAATGAGGCGGTGACTGACGTCTAAGAGGTCATAAGTTCAACCTTACCTCTGTTTACATGCATATTCATTACACCGTTAACCGAATATTCCTACAAACAAAAGAAAGAATAAAATAAGAAACGATGGTTGTGAAGTGTATGTATGCTCCCTTTCTTTATCGTGTGGTTAGGGCCTAACCTGGTGTCAGAGTTTTCAAGCCGCCCACGGGCCTCTGACTTGGCTTTACATGCCGTCAAGAAATATTTCTCAGGCATGCTGGTTTCCTCACGATGTTTCCCTTCACCGGAGCAAGTGATAATTGTACAATACGCACATGAATTCGAAAAGTCAGAGGTGCGTGCCTTGGGTTCGAATTCGAGACCTATGACTAGGCAGTCCGACGGTCACACCACTAGGCTATCACTCTAATAGTGCAACGTAGTATGTAGGCTCCTTTAGAATTTAATTATAATTTTAAACTAAGAAAGCACTTTAGTGTAATGAGCATTATAAAATATAATTCCCTTTCCTTTTTTAAATAAAGTACATTCGATCGAGTTGGTAGTCTGATTTAATAGACCCCATTTCGTGGCGACCCTACCAGGAATTCCCAATATTTCAGCTGGATTGTGTGCACGATATTAAGGCTAATAGAGAAGTTTCGAAGAAGAAGACTTACTGCGAACCTAAATAAAGGATGAAGCTCAAACATATCGCCATTTTCAAAATCAATACCAAACCCGCTATCTCCGATAAAGGAATACGTCCTTACGTCAACAAAATTAAAATAAACCACCACTTATTGTCAAACACTCCAGTCCCCATGTACCACACCCAGTGGCGTGCAGTGGTTCTCCACGTAGGGTAGGCCACGCATAATGACACAAAAAAAAAATCGCACAACATCTCAGCGACGCTCTACATATTATGATGACCCTCAAAGAAGTAACATTTATTAATTTATAATATTTTGAAAGAAAAAAACATTGAAAATAATCCTGTAAAAACAAAAGTTATAAATACAAGAACTCACCAAATTATTCAAGGTTCAAAACACGATTTTCTGACGATGCAAACAGAAGAAAGATTCGGCCACCTCAAATATCTTATACAAGCGAGTGGGTGATAATTACAGAACACGTCACTTGCAAGATATCCAAAGCGGCCTATAAAGGCCCTATTTCATGTGATTCGCATGTATAAATATATTTAATAAGTTAACTACGGGTTTGAAATTAGTGAAAAAAAACAACTCATTTATAAATTAAATCTACGCGCCTATCCTTTTTCAAATATGAATTTAAGACCTCGTCATAAAAAGTAGGCTTGCGTCGTAGGTCGACCATTAATTCTTTTTCTATAGAAATTAAAGATAGATTTGTGAGTCGTTGCTGACTTTGTGTGTTTCTTAGATAGGTGTGGATACGTTTTAAGGACGAAAATGAACGTTCTGCCGATGCGCTGCTTGCTGGTATAGTAACAATAAACTTCGCCAAACGTAAAACTTCTGAAAAAACTTTATCTAAATTATTTTTATACAAATTTTGAATGATACTATATAAGCTACAATTCGCAAAAAAAAAATTCGCCGATAGTGTATTTTTACATCATCGACATTGCGCTTTCTTTTGGGTGGCCCGGTTATGAGAGCAGTTGCATTATAATTGATCTCGAACCTGTCTCTGTAACGAGCTAAAAATGACTCGAATTGTTTTATCTTTTTAACACAATACGCGATGTCACAAGTTTTTTTCTGTATGATGTCGTATAAAATATCAGTTTCAGCAAAAATATCCGCGAATGTTTTTTAAAAAAAAAAAAAAATCAAATTCTTTCATGTTAAATAAAAATGAAGTGACTTGTGACAATGTATCACCATCCCAGTGTTGAGTATTTTCATTCATTTCTTCAAACAACTGAAGGAGGAGTGTGGACTCGTTATTAATTATATTTAACGTGCGCGAGTGATATGTCCACCTTGTTTCAGCAACACGAGGCAGCTTTTTCATAACGGCAAAGTCGTTATGATACGCCATTCGTTTCGTACTAGTGTGAAAAAAAACCGCAATTGATTTTATTATACTAAAAAAGCGTTTTGTTTCAGGAACCCGTTCAAAAGATTTCGATAAAACTAAGTTTAATACATGTGCGGAACACCAAACATACATAGCTTGCGGACATTTTTGCCTCACCAAAGCCTGCACGCCGTTAATTTGAGAGGATAAAACTGCTGCCCCGTCATAAGTTTGTGCAATTAATTTAGAATGGCAATCTTAATCTCCTAAAGTTTCCAAAATGATAGAACTTAAAGCTACAGCGGTCCGATCCGCGCTGACATCGACGTATTTAATAAATCGATCCACTACTTCGGAATCATGAAAATATCTTAAAATCAGAACTAATTGTTCTCGGCCGCTTATGTCAGGTGTTTCATCCACCATGACAGCAACATAATCGCGGACTGTTTAATTTCGTCTTTAACGCGATCAGTCATCACAGACTGATGCAACGCTCGAGATCAAATCATTTTGCGTTCTGTTCGACATGCCCGTGAATGAGGTACTTGCATTTTGTAAGTGGGTTTCTAAAACTCCATCATACTTTGCCAATAAATCTACTGTTTCTAAATAATTACCTCTATTCAGTGATGATAATGATTCATCGTGGCCGCGAAAAGCTAATTCTTGTTTTCCCAGAAAGCATACGACATCGATCAGTCTTTGAAAAATATTTATATTCCTATCTACTTTAGAATTATGCCTTTCTGTATCTAATCTTAACTGGCTGTTAATACTAGTTTCAATACGTGATTTACCAAATGTATTTAACTTTAAGCAAGCCTCTAGATGTTTTTCTGATACGTCATGCTTTTTTGCCGAGGAATGAAAATTATGCAAATCAATATATCCCTCACTCCACTTACTGGAAGTATTAAACAAAATGCACGGAAAACAAAATAATTTATTTGTGTGTATACAGCCACACATCCAGTTATATGTTGCATAATTTTGAGGATTGAAATGACGAGTACGAGATGAATTATCATATTTTTGGATTAATTCTCGTAATTCCGGCACACATCTACCTTTAGACACAACTTGAATCTTATCATTAAACGATAATTGCGCAAACTTACTGCTTTTAACTTCTAACAAACACACATTATCGGCGCAAACTTCACAACAGAACACCATTCTTATGTAAATAAACAAATAATAAACACAACAAATAATATTTACACTACTGTACGTTTCAAAACGAATTACTTATAACTTAGAAGATATAAAAAGTAAAACAATCAAGATCGGATGTAAGTTGCTTGTCACATGAAACAATATGGCTTCTCTAAGAAAGATGTAATTTCTAATTTGTCGATAAAAAAACACTACCAATTAAAATTGCATCATTGTCATACCGTGTTTTCCTACAAAAGGGATTAGCAAAAATTTGGGCGGATAATACAGTCCAGGGTTGCCGATACTTATTTTCCTAACTCCCCAAAAATCAAAGCGAAATTTCCAAAACTTGAGGAGAAAAATAAGAATTATGAAGTTTTTAATTATTTTTATAGGGCTTTTGCTATTCTTTACAATTTATAATGTTTTGGAAGGTTTAAAGTCGACAATACCAACCTGTTTTTTAATTGTCTCTAGTAATCATTAAGGAAACTATCGTATCTGTGTGTAGTCTGTTTCTCAAATTGCCCGCAAATCGGGGAATTGTTAAAAAATTGGGAACCCTGGTCTTCAATACTTTTCATTCATTAAATCTTGACTTTACACACAGCCAATCACAACACACGGTGGCCAGCTACAGTCGCAGTAGTTACGCCCCTAATTTCAACCATGTGTGCCGTACATACACAAGAAGAATATACCAGTGTGCCTAAATTTATCAATGGGAATTAGGCTAGGCGAGTTCGAGCCTAAGGCGTTCGTACCGAGCTCCGTCGAACTGTGAAATACGTCACACGGGCGCGACAAGTTGCTATAAGTATTTTAACAGGAGTTTTAACTGTTTTTTTAATCTTTCGTATTATTTTATTACATACTTAAAATAAATGCATTGGGCGTTGTTGGTAGGGTAGGCTAGGCCTAATTGCCTCTATGGACGGCACGCCCCTGACCACACCAGCCCACAGTCTAGCAATAACATAAACTTTACAGATGAATCACGGCCAGCTATTTGTTTTGCGTATGCGTCGTAAAGTCGACAGCGAACGTGTCTGTCATAAAGTCGGACTAGGCAGGGGGCTTGATAAGCTGTACATTTGCATATTTCTCTACGCTGTGGCGTGACGAGTGAGCCGGGGACTGATAGTGTCCGACCGTTTTTCATTACTCTTTATAATGTGAGATTGATAGTTGGTGATATTGGTTGGAGTTTGAATAGTTGTCATATTTGAGTCTGATTTTTACATATTTAAAAATATAACTGGTGAAATCTCATGAAAACAATACTAAACATATTTAGTTTTGCACCCATAGGTGCACCTACTTCGAAGGGGATGGCGGGGTGTAACCCGAGCGAACGAAGACCCCGCCATCCCCTTCGAGGATCACAAGTGTGTAGTTATATTATTGTGGTTTTCGCAAGTTTTTTTTTTTCAATTTTTAATTAAAATAGCAAGGCACTCGGCAGTAGTGAAGCTTTTTATCAGTAAAACAACCATTGCATAATCAGATATTAATTCTTACAAACCGGCAAATCATATCATGCTTTTGTAATATTAGTTTCGATTTTGCAATATCCACGTAAACTTACAGAAAATGTTACATGCTTGTGCATGCAAGGGGAAAATGAAAATTCCACTCGTGAACTTTTTTTTCAGACATGGCTTTTGATAGATATTCCTGTTCAACTGTACATTATGTTTACAATTGATTCATCACACCGCCCTAAACCAAACTACCGTACCACTCGCCTATAACTTCAAGTCTTAACCAAGTTAACCTGTCAATACTAACTGAGAGCTCGCAAGTCGCAAATAGCCTTACAATATTACTCCTAGTTATTCGACTGTCAGATTCGCGAGCCAAAGGTCAGGGAAGCGACCGCAGACTAACAATATACATTGGAATCGGACTATTATCGTCACTGTCGCGGGCTTTCCTTATGGCTTCGATATACATATTTATTTGCAGGAGTTCAGAAGCAAAAGAGCTTAAAGGATCTTACGGTACTTTGGTTTGGTATTGGTATGTAACTATGAGAAATCTTAGGACTCGAAGCCCAACAATATTTTATCAGGTAGGTCTCGTTTGCAACAATGTTTTTTTTTTTATGAAATAGCTAGCCAGGTAAATGATAGGTTAGTTTTTTCCGAGAAATAAGTAAATTCTAAAGCAACAAAAGAACCTAACATCAACGCCATTTTCATTTTTACAACACATAACAACACCACGCATGTAATCGCCGAAGGGCTAGGCAGAGCTATACCTAATAGTATACCCACATTTCGCCTGTTATGTTTTAGTCCCATGTAATAGGGAGCGAGCCTATTGCCATCAACCGGGTGCTAATCCAGACTCCGTGGCTGCTACTGAAAAATTCACACAAATTTCATTTTTACTTTTAATGATACTCTTCATATCTACCTATACTAATATTATAAAGAGGTAAAGTTTATGAATTTGTGAGGTTGTAGGGGGTAATCTCTGGATCTACAGAACTGATTTTGAAAATTCTTTCACTAATAGGAAGCTACATTATCCCCAAGCGCCACAGGCATATAATATTTATAACGTGCCTGTGGGATAATTTCCGAACAAACCGCGAGCGAAGCCGCGGGCAGCAGCTAGTGCATTTATAACTTGCCTACCTTCCTGCACTGGCATTTCAGAAAAGTACATAATACGCACACATCTGCTCTATAGACCAACATCAAATGTATTGAAAATTATCAATAAGTAGGTACAATAGATCCCACACAATACACATACACCCCATCCTCTCCCAACCAACTTTCGACGAAAGCCTTCAACGTTATACCAGCTTAACATTAAAAGGTGGTTGTATCCAGTGGGCAGATATTTATGAGTTATGTCGCCGAGAGGATTATCTTAGCTCAACGACAGCTCCTCAGTGTCCACGGTTCCTAGTATGGTGATTCTGAAGGAAGTATTCATGGATAGGTTAGCTGATTGGACGGCTTTTGTCTTGGTGGGGCGATAAAGTGTATTTAGGATGAGGTGATTGAATATGGTATTTGAGATCCATGTTTGTTTGTATGGCATAGAAATAAAATGAAAGCAATCCTGCTCAGAAATAAGATGACTATTCTAAAGAAGCTTATTTATACCAAAATCTTCCTGACATTATGTAAATACAGGGTGTAACAGGACGGAATGGGACGCCGTCACCTCCTTCTGCGAAGCAGTCATGCTAGCGAAGGAGGTGGCGGAACGTGAGAGGGAGAGAACCTCACGTCCCAGCCGCCGCGGGAGACGCACCGGGCGTCTGGGGCCACGTGGTGGCCCCTGGCCACCGTAGGCTAGGGCCTGTGGACGGTGAGCTATGGGCTAGCTCGCCGTCCGTCCGTCATATGACGACAGGCCGTGTCGACGGCGCGTTCGTGTTCCACGCGCGCCTCAAAGAGAGTCAGCAAACAGGAAGGGGTCCGAAAGGACCGATGCCTGCCAGGGTTGCGGGACTGTTCGAAAGAGATACCGCGGCCCTGGAACACAAAGGGCAAAGGAAGGAACATGGATGGGTTTTAGTCAATAAAAGTCTGACACTCACTCCTGCTCAGCCCAGAGCGGGAGGGGTTATTTGATGATTTCCTATCAGAAAAAAAAAAAAAAAAAGGGTGTAACAGGACCCTTCACGAAGCCTTCAACCAAGCATTATGTAGGTACATCAAACTAAGTAACTAAAAATTATTACTGGGAAACGACTTTTTTTTTGGGGTAAAAAATCACGTTTTACGGTAGGACTCACTGTAACGCACTCAAAACATTGTGCTGGTTGATGAATTGAATAAAACGGGGGTTGTGGAGGTGTTTAAAGTAAAACTCTTACATTAAAAACATGTATTTAAAAAAAAACTTGTAAAAAGATGTAACTTTGACCCTCAATATGTCCGTAAATCCCAGATATGGTCTAGAACAAAAACACTATCGCAATGACGGGGAGAACAAGTTGCTTTCGGCTTCGTTATGAGTCTTGTTACACCCTTTAAGTTAGTGAAACATCAAAATTAAGAGTTACGTTTTTGAGGATATAGCGGACTTACAAACGAGCATCCCACGTCGAAAACAGAACCTTGTTTTTTGAAGCCAGGTAAAAATAATGTCGAGTAAAGTTTTAAAGAAATTATTGTTAACAAAACTCTCAAAATTGTATCTGTTTCCTTTTCATCACAAATCGTATACAAAACACTTATGATAGCCAACCGTTTTACATCTATAAAAATAAATAAAATTTTAGTCTGTTTGTAGTTTCAAATAACAGCTTTTTACTAAATGCAAAAATGCCACAGCCGTACTATCCTTTTCTCGAAGCCATTCAGGCCAGTTCTGACCCCCGTAACTTAATTGTAGATAAACCTAGAAGCCTGAATTTTCTGTGACTAAGAGGCCATATTATATACCTAGGCATATTCCTGAATTACATTCAATTTGTGAAGTTACGTATAAAAAAAAGATTATTTTTCTATCCCTCTGTCGGTCTGTTTGTTTCAGGTAATCTCCGAAACGGCTGGAGCGACTTTCACGAGACTTTTACTGGCAGATAGCTTAAGTTATAAGAAGCTTGAAATTCTCAACAAAATCCAGAAGTAATATTTTATATTATTTTCACGCGGCTGGAGTTCACGGACAACAGCTAGTCAAGAATAGAAATTAATACAAGTTCCTATACAAAAGCACCGTATGTACCCTAATAGTTATCTGTAAAGAGGTTAACACAGCCGTTACGACTTATCAAGTATTATAAAAGCCAGCCAATTCAGCCGAGTAATCGGATGGTTTGATCTCCGCATTTTATTAGCGCTAAATCTTTGAAACGTCTTCTTCATAAAGTGTTCTACCGGTTTATACCTTATTATATCGGCTGATTGGAGGGGAAAAAATGTTATTAGAATTGTATTTGTTGTTAATGTGTTGTTGTGTTGTTTTTAAATGTTTTTGTTGTTGTTTCTGTTGTTTATTGTTGTTGTTGTTTGTTAGTTATTGAAAACATGGTAGCCTTTTTCAGTTATTTCTGTTACAAATTGTAGATTAAAAGGGTGACTGCTTGGAAATACCTATGGCATTTATTCCGCCTCTGTACACGTTTGTGTGCTTTAAAATAATTAAATAAGATGCAGATGACACTACAAGGTACAGAAAGTAAAATAAAACGAATTCACTTACATTGAAGCTTCCAACAGCTTAGGAATTCAAAATGAAACAATATGCTTACCTGAAAACAAAAAAAAAACATTTTCTTTAATAAAAAAATACATTTTGTCACATATATTATTCTATATACAGGCCTACTGAGTATATAAAAATAGTAAATTATTCTAGTTAATTGTGCGGAACCCTTCGTGCGCGATTCCGACTCGCATTTGGCCGGTTTTTTACTTTGCATCATCTAAACTTTAAAAACATTGTTATTATATACAATTCATTGAATATGGAGACAGCAACAAAATTACACGATATTGCGATATGTTAAAACGGAGCTGACTGTTCCCTTAATGCAAAATTTAATTTACGGAAACACCAGCTACGAAATGAAAGCGCATCAATGTCATGTTTTTATTATGGATTTAAGTTAACTGGCTGGCATGGGCACCAAACACAAAAAATGGGATATTTAACTTGTTTACTATATGTTTGGAGTCAAAATAATTAGTGAACATGGTAAATATCCCAATAATATAATAAAATTGTACGAGTTTATAGTTATGACACGAGTCACGTTATGTTATGTGTTTAGTGTTATAAACATATAATATGTCAGTTTACTGTTAGGAGATTATGCTAGGCGCATTATGAGTAGTGAGTTGTTTTTCTATTTTATTTGTTTTAAAAGAGTAGCATTTTCAGCGTAATATTATGCTATTATCAATACATATCTACCTACATTTAGGAGACAAGATATTCGTCAGACGATTTTCTTGTTATGGGAAAAGTGCCCAGAAGGCAGCATTGTCATATTTGATGGCAATGGCAATGCAGATTGTTAGGCTTCTAAACAATAAATATTAAAGATATTAATATAAAAATTATAAAATCCAACAGAATACTTCAAAATATCCATCTAAACTTAAGATATTTACAGTAGAGCAGGAGAAATAGGCAAGGTTTTTGTTTTGTTTTTAAATATTAAAAACATCAAATTCAACTTATTTCTCTTGTTTTTATTTTGTGGCATAAGTTATAAAGTTATAAGGAAAAGATAGTCGTCGATCGTCTGCGCCGTTCCTAAGCCGCCATCTTGAATCCTGCGCGCACGCACGTGTTGATGAAGTTTTCGTGTCGAATCGAAGCGACCGCAATTTTCTTAAGCGACGCCTCAACGTCGGCACTTTGGCTTCTTTCGCGATAATTTTTAAATGACCTTTGTTTTGTAATAAGGAATAAAACTGGTTTTTCTGTTTATTTTAGAGGTGCATCTACACCGAAGTTACTTTTTGTAAAGGAATATTTTGCAACATGACAACATGAAATATCTATGAGTTTCACGGGTTTTGCTATCCGTACAAACAATATTCCATGAAAATTAACTTCGATACAAATCTTAAAAGAAAAAATACTGGGCTATTATTAGGTTGTGAGGGTAGTACTGTGGGCATTTTCCCCACAGTATCATGACTTCCTAGTTGGTCTAGTCTAGTGGTTGCAAGTCCGACTGGTAAGCTTGAGGTATTGGGTTCGATTCCCAGGTCGGGCAAAGTGTTATTGGATTATCCCTTCAGGAATTTCTCAGTACCAGCCACGGAGTCTGGATTTGTGCCCGGTTGATGGCAATAGGCTTGTCCCCTATTACATGGGACTTAAAGATAACTGGCGAAATCAGGTTGTACTATTCGGTACTACCTAGTTATATGATTTGCTATAAAATCCATATCAAACGATTACCCTCATACTAATAATTATCGCTATTAAAATTAACTCCTATTGAAACTGTATTTTAGTCGCCGGGGTAAAATGGCACTATAGATTTAGGTATGCTAAGTGCAAAGACTCACTAAGAGATAATTATAATTTTACACCCTAGTTTCTGGAACAAAAACCAACTCAAACAAAATGTCAAGCGCGGGTAAACAGCTGCGATTGGTTTAAAGTCTTTATCAACAGCCAATCGCATCACTTGTTTTTCGTTTAATTTTTTGACGCGTCGATAGTAATTTTGCGTTTGAGAACCAGGTCTTACATAAGTGTCTACGAGGACTTGGTTGTTAAACACGACTTCAATGTTCAATACTCAGTACTTTGCCAGTTAATTTAAAAACTAAACTTATTTAAGTAAACGATGTCCTTCTTAAAGAGGGCCTCTTGATGGCAATACATAACTGGCAAAATATCAGTAAGTCTAAGTGTACTGGCACCCCTGCCCAACCAACCAGGTATATTTGGAGATCCCACCATAAAGAACGGTTTTTAATTCAACTCCTAAGTTATTTAAAATGGAAGACAAACAGTCAGCCAGAGAACTCAGTTTTAATCATTTAAAGATAGTTGATGTTCTTCGCACAGACATCTAGACTACCTAGGACCTCTAGCGGACCTAGGTCCTTTCAATCCAAGTCATTCCACTCCAGGTTACTTAATAATAACTTTACACTTATCTGTGCCGCTTCTACCGGGTAAGGTTAGCAAAAACACTTCGTGTTAATGTTTGAATTAACAAAATGTTATTTTTTACGAGGCACGAATAGATAATTATTATAATGGCATATTATGGCAAGAAAGGAAGTGTCTAATGAGATGACGATTAATAGAGAAGTATAGAAGAAGAAGACATGCTGCGCCGACAGCAAATAAATCGGGATAAGAGCAGGAATGTCTATTGGTGTAATGGTGTCTCTAAAAATTAATTAAATGTCTTAATAACAAACACCTTGTTCTTTTCAAAAATAAAAATAAAGAAACCTTCTGGTAAATTTTCTACAAAACTTGCATAAAACTGCGTTCAAATAAAAAAATACGGTACACAGAAAACACACCTAACACATTCAACAGAGGAAGAGAAAACTTGCTCCCAATAGTAAGGTTTCTCTCCTGCCGACCATACATTCCCGTCCCTACACACTGCTACATTCAACACCTTTTCCTCCAACCGTACCCCGCCCTTCCTTACCATAGCTAATTAATTTCCTCAGCAATGTACGCACGACAGAGCCGTGTCCATTACCCGACGCTCCACTATGACCGTTTATTAATGAACTCTTTTGCTAACCGTATCTACGTTCTACGAGTAGTTGAGCGAACTAAAGTATCGATATGAGTTCACGCGTTGGAACAAAAGTATCGATATTTAAAATGTTTTTTTTTTTTTAATAAAAGTTTTAAAATTAAATTATGTGAATATTCATTTAGTAAGGTGGTGGCGATTTTATTACAAAGCCTACGGTTTAAAGAATCACAAAAGTAATTGTTGGTTTTCATCATTAAGCAGAGTTTTATGACAGCTGTCAAATCAGACGTGCCAAATTACTTTTCTAATTGTATCGATACCTCTTAGTCATCAATGCCTTTTCCAGGCCTAATCTTTGCTATATCTGAGTCAGAAAATAGCAGAGTACCGCAAGTATAAATGGTTTCTGAAGAAAATATCGGTTGACCCGTGTTTCTTTATCGCCCGTAAGAGGCATTCTTTGAATATATCAATGTTATTACCTAAGCTGACGTGGGAAAATCTCATTGATTACCACCATCAAGATCTGTTTCTGAAAATGCGTGTAGAAAATCATGTAGGATGTAAAAGTCTTAACTACTCTGAGTGGAATGTTGCTTTATTGTTGGGCATTTGGATCTCCTCTGTGAAAGAAACCTGGTGGATTTTATTTTTGTACCAAGATCTGTTTTTTGTAATCATTGGTCGTTATTATACTGCAGCAGATGGGTTAATAGCATTGAGGGCTCCGTACTTTCTGAAGAACATTCTTTCAAAATACTACAGCTTCGATTGAACTCAGCTAGGCACTTTTTTGAGTAATTGATTCCATGACTGTCACTCTCAACATGGTGAAAGAAAACACCATCCAAATATTCACAGACATGCCATCGACCGAAAAAATATATTAAAAATCACACTACATGAAATTAATCCCTCCTACTCAGTCAATTCCAGAACAAAGCTAATCAGAAACTTCTAGAATTTTAATTACATCAACCGTTGAATGGGACCCTGCTACACAATCCCGAGCCCAGCTTCCAACGAGATTATATGAATTAAGTAAATTACACCCCGCATCCTTGACATGAAGAGAAGAACAAAAAATGAGTATCTTCATTACATATTGTGCGTTAGGATTATAGGATAGGCTTAGAAACTTGTATTTAATCATACATTTTTAGTGTTTGTCTTGGAATTTGTATTATGGCTTCTGAATTAAGAACAAATATGGTTATGATAAGATTGTGTTCGTACAAAATATTTTTTATTCTGACTTTAAATATTATCACGAGTATTTGTAGTGATTTAAAATTTTGATATTTAGGGCGTTTTTCATCAGTAAAACTGAACGCGATCACCTCATCTTAACCGAGTTCAAGAGCTACCAATATCAATAATTACATCGACAGCTTTTGAACGCAGTTTAAGTGTTTTTTTCCTTCATAGTCCTTTATGTTCCAGGGCCGCGGTGCGAACAGCGCCAGCAACAGTGGCGATCTTTGTTTTTTAAAAGACAAAAATGGAAATTCATACAAATGAGAGACTCTAATTTTAAGGCCTTTAGTAAATTTTTAAAGCATAAATTCGTCAGTATAGTTTCTGAAAATCATAAATCATATTTATTTCTGTAAATTATGTAATTTTACAAAACACTTTTACACATCACCTCATGTTATTATTTTAAACTAGAGGGGGCCGGTGTTTCGTACCTGACTACTCTGAGAAGAAATATCCGAAAAGAACTCAGAGGTCTCTTTTGTAATGAAATAAAATGTATCAAGCTGTTTTTTTTTCAAACCAAAACTGAGATTACAAACTTTAAATACATTTCTATTAGGGTACCTAGTACAGCCAGTCGAGTCCAGTAACCGATTTAAATCAATAAGTGATCGATCAATTTATATGAGTGAGTAAATTGCGAAACTTTCAAATACAAGAAAGCCGGAGGCGGAATGATTTATGAATGTTTTCTTATTCAGGTCATTAAAATCAAAGAGTGCTAATCAAACTTGCAAATTGATTGTACCTACGCATTTTATAGCTGAGTAACATGGAAGTTAGGAATAAGAAGTAGGTACCTACTGTCAACGGGAAACTGTAATTTTGTCTGTCTGAGACGAAATCGATTTTGATGTAAAACTTAGCATCATTCTCCTGGGTTGGCCTTCATTCGTTAGTAAATTCACGATTTTTTTTCCAAGCAGAAATTACAGAACCCCAGCTGCAATCCTTAATTAATCCTTTCACCTCGTCCACGTTTATACATTAGGGGGCCTAAAATGGGTGCTTTGGCAGAAAAATAATGGATATTATTATAAATTACGTTAAAATTCGTAGAATGGTCACAAAGTGACTATTCATAATATTATTAACTGCACCTGTGACCATTTTAAGACTTTTACGCAATTCACTTTTTTTTTTCAATTTAGACCCCCTGGTTCTACACACCTGCCCTTTTCGAGTACTACGACCTAACCTTTCTGAAAAACATCACCAATGAAGTCAGTGTATGTTTTTTCTGCCCATATCCCACTTTATTTCTAGTGGTACTGCATGCCCTCTTATCTACACTAATATTATAAAGAGGAAAGATTTGTATTTTTGTTTGTCATTTTGTAATGAATAAACTCAAAAACGACTGCGCCAATTTCAAAAATTCTCCACCATTACAAAGCTACATTCACCCTGAGTAACATAGGCACCCGTGCGAAGCCGGGACGGGCCGCTAGTATTCCATATATTCCATACATCTCTATTAGTAGGCTTCATCTCACTAGACAGTGTCGTTACTGACTTTCTAGCCATATCATCTTTTATTACTGCATTACAAATCTTGGGAACCGGACAAAGTCACGATACCCAGCTAGACCTGCACAATTTAGTGCTCAGAGTAAATCCTAGATCGTAAACCAAGTCTAAAACCAGCTTAATTTGCCAATGTTTATACAGCAGTCATTAATTTTTAAATAGACAATAAATTATAATCAATTTGCGCAAGACTTTTGTAGAGCAATAAATTTAAAAAAAAGAAGTTTTCTCGGCAAAGCTCGCAAAAACGGATATTTGCATAAAATGGCGGAGTATTAGGTAAACGAAATGCCTACGAATGTAAATCAGTATGCCACCATTTTTATTACCACTGACAATATAATTAACTGTCTTGAAATTGTAAAATGGCAACACTATAAAAAAGTGTCAAAGCTTTGCGAGTTTGGCGGGAATCTCAAAAAAGACGCACTTTTTAATTTTTCTCAAAGTTATTTTCATTCAATTTAAATACTGTATATTGTTTAAATTTGCTGTAAATAGTTTGTTATCGTCCTGAAAATGGACGGGAATGAGGGGAGCGAGGCTGAAGCCCCGAATCCCAAGATTCGGAAGCGGACTTTTGGCGCTGATGCTGATGACCATGTCGGCGGCGGTGAGGAAAGTGACTCTATTAATTACGCACCCTACTTCAAGCCTAATTATAAAAGACTGTATCCAGAGCATTCGGCTAACACGGAGTTTAAAGTTTTTGTAGAAAGTCAGGACAAAGAACGATTGGGAAATAAAAGCCCCATATATTTAAATCACATTTTCGCAACGGACGTTAAAGGTGTGGTGGCCATACGCCGTGTCAATGCGAATAAAATCGTAGTCGTGTTTAAGCAATACAACACGGCCAACAATTTCATCAACAATGCGAGCTTCCTTGAAAAACATAAGATGAGGGCATATATCCCTGCAGCCCAGATAGAACGAGTTGGCATCATCAGGTTCGTACCAACCAATATATCCAACAAAGAGTTGTACACAAAGCTTTCTTCTGTCTATGAAATTGTAGCAGTGAGAAGATTTACAAAGAAAGTGGGACAGAACAGGGTACCGCTTCAGACAGTCAGCATTACATTCCTATCGAATTCGCTACCAGATTCAATACAATACGACCTATTCTCATATAGAGTTTTTGACTATATATCACCCCTTTTGCAATGCTATCGCTGCTTCAAATTCAATCACTCGGCCAATGTATGCAATGGTAAACAGCGCTGCAGCTGCTGTGCTGGAGAACACTCCTACAAAGAATGTGACAAGCCCAATGAGCTCTGCTGCATTAACTGCAGTGGACCTCATTTGGCTATCTCAAGGACCTGTCCGGTTAAGATGAGGAAAATGTTAGAAAAAAAGGAAAAAATTACTTATGCCAGCATTGCTAATACAAAGAAGGAAACTGACTTCCCTCCTTTACCGGACCGCTCCGAGTCTGCTATTAAAAATAAGCAAAATATAATTAATAAAAATAAAGAACTTATTGTAAATAAAAACAAAATGAAATTGTACAATGTGGATAGTGTACATAACACACCCTTAAACTCAGAAATTATGCCTGAGAAGAAAACCGCACTCAAACCAAACATTAAAGCCCAAATCATTGCCAATAATGATGTATTAATGGCTATAGTCCATACCCTAGTACAGCTAGGCAACAAATCGGACGATGTGCCCATTACCACGTCGTCTATCAAAGACATGCTCATCAAAAATCTATCGACATAATGGATCTGAGCTCTAATATTTTAAATTCTTTATGTATAGCACAGTATAATGCTCAAAGTTTACATAGTAAAAAACCTTTATTAATAAATTTTCTACAAAATCAAAATATAGATATTTGTTTAATAAATGAAACTTGGCTAAAAGACCTACAGAGTTTTAAAATACCTGGCTATAATTTCCACCATAAAAATTCAGCTAACAGTCATAATGGAGTAGCTATCATATTAAAGCCCTATTTAAAATATAGGGTTCTAGACACCCGTTTCTATGAAGATATTCAGACTATTGCAATTTCAGTATCTACAAGAATAGGCGACATAACAGTTTTATGTGTATATTGTCCACCTAAATCTGGGCATATAAGAATAAATAGATTGCGGAATATTATCAGGGACCTCCCTAAACCTATATTTGTAAGTGGCGATTTTAATGCCCATCATATTGCCTTTGGATGCGTGTCCACAAAAGGCAGGGGGCAAGATTTGTATAATTTAATTGATGATAGTGACTTATGTATAATTAATAATGGTGACTTTACTACAGCTAATCGCCCTCATTGTAATCCATCGGCAATTTATGTCACTTTCGTTAGTCCAAATCTGGCGCCACTTTGTGAGTGGTCTGTTCATGATGATACAATGGGAAGTTATCATTATCCAACTATTACAAAAATTGCAATTTGTGCTAACAAATATCAAGTTAATCCACCTGTTGATAGATTTTTATACATTAAAACTGATTGGAGTAAGTTTTTTGAAAATTCCAAAAATATTTTCCATGACATGACGATTGATGAAGAGGATCCAATGTCCACTTACCTTGAATTTTGTACTCGCCTCGATGCCTTGAAGGAAATGGTGATTCCAAAGTTAGTTAAAACTGGTGATTTTAAATGTAGAATTCCAGCTCCTTGGTGGAATTGTATTTGTGAGCAAAGTGTAATTGCATCTTACAATGCTCTGAAACTGTACAGAAGTGACCCAACTATAGATAATTATATTAATTATAAGAGATTAGATGCGCTAAAAAAACGTACAATTTCAGAACAAAAGAAGATTGGTTGGAACAAATTTTGTAACACTTTCAATAGAACTACTCCACTAAGTAAAATTTGGAACCTTATTAAGAGATTTAAAGGCATCAGATCTGGTAACAAATCATACAGGGATGAATTTATTCAACCATTTTTGAAAAAAATATCTGATAATAGTAACCTTATAGATAGTACTGAATATAGCCATTATTTTGATCTCAATAATGACAACCCAAACTCCAAATTTCTATTAGATCCTTTTACATGGACTGAATTCTCAATGAGTTTACAATCTAGAAAAAATACAACCCCAGGTTTAGATGACTTCCCTTACATACTGATTAAAAATCTCGATGATGATGTAAAACATTTATTCTTAAAAATTCTTAACAGTCTTTGGCGTAAACAAATAATACCAGAATCATGGAAAACACAGTGTGTGATTCCCATATTGAAACCTGATAAACCACCAGATTTAGCTAGCAGTTATCGTCCAATCTCGTTGTCCTCATGCCTTGGAAAGATCTTTGAGAATATGTTGAAGAATCGTTTAGACTGGTACTCTGAATCCTATAAAATTATTCCACCACTGCAATATGGATTTAGGCGCGGTCGTAGCTGTGCTGACAGTTTCATTTCCCTAATAGCAGACCTGAAAAGGGCAGAAAATGGTAAATTACATACAGTTTGCGTATTTTTGGATGTACAAGGTGCTTTTGATAATGTTGACCCTGGCATACTTGTCAAAATATTGACTGGTAGTATAGGTTTACCTGGACTTGTATCCAAATGGATTTATGACTTCTTGAGTAACAGAAAACTCTTTGTCAAACATAATAACATCTTTTATGGACCAGAGTGGGCCAGTAAAGGCACAATGCAAGGTGCAACTCTGTCGCCCCTGATCTATAACTTGTACACTTGTGAAATATGTAAATATGTTGATACTCAGAATGTTAATATATTGCAATTTGCTGACGATTTAGTTCTGTACAGTTCAAATTCTAATTTATGTGCAGCTATTGATACTGTAAATATAGCACTAGCAAAACTTCATGATTATTATACTAATAGGCTGCATCTTAGAATTAATGCTTCAAAAAGCAGTGTAATGATTTTTGGAGATGACAACCCTACTACTGATGTTATATATGCTGCAGACAGCATTCAAAGAGTCAACCAGCATAAGTTCTTAGGTATTATCATTGACCAAAAACTCAAATTTGAAGAGCACATTAAATATATTTCAAAAAACTCTTACAAAGGACTAAATGTTCTAAGATGCCTGGCTGGGGTATCTTGGGGAGCTGATCCAAAAATATTGTCAATACTGTACAAAGCAATTGTAAGAAGCCACTTTGATTATAGCACTTTAGCTTACATTAACTGTACATATGTACATAGATTGGATATAATTCAGAATAAGGCTCTGAGAATCATCTCTGGAGGAATGTGTTCAACTCCCATACGAGCCATGGAAGTTGAAACCAAGATCATGCCCCTTATTTTGAGGAGAATATTGCTCTGTGAAAGATATTGCATCAAACTTTTGTCATCAGCTAATAATGATGTTATCAAGAAAATAGTCCCTCACCTAGTGAATGTCTCTGGTCCATTGTCTTCAGCAGATGTACTGTTGAAGGGCATAGCTCCACAGTTGTGTCGGATTTATCTGGAAATATGTAATAAATGCACAAGGATTAAAAAACAGTCCCAGTGGCCTTGCTATGCCCACAACTATGTTAGTATAACTCATCCAATTCATGTTCTAGAACACAGAATCTTAAATAATAATGACATGCTAGAATTTTTGTCAGAAAATAATAAGTACTATACTCTATACACTGATGGCAGTAAGGGAAATAACTATGTGAGATCTGCTTTATATGATCCTCAAACAAAGTTCTTTCAAAGCTTTGTTCTGAACAATGAATGCTCAATATTTACTGCAGAAGCCTATGCAATCTTAGAAGCGTTAAAGTTAATAAGTCATATTCACCAGTCTTACAAATCCTTTTTAATTTTAACTGATTCATTGAGTCTTTTGGAAGCTTTAAAAAATTTGAAATTGAGTTTTAAAGCTAACTATATTTTGTACAGTATTAAAGATATTATTTATAAGTTAAATTGTAATGACATTGAGATATCTTTTATATGGATTCCTTCGCATAAAGGTATATCTGGAAATGAAGTAGCAGATAGAATTGCAAATAAGGGGATAAATTCATTGGATGTTCAACATGTAACTAGTGTACCCTACACTGATTATTATAACTCGATAAACGAAGAACTGAAAAATCTTTGGGTTGAAATGTGGCAGAAAGACCAAGAGCAAAAAGGAAAATGGTACGGAAGTATCCAAACCGACTTACCAACAAAGCCCTGGTACGACGACCTGGAGTCAGCCAGCCGGCACTTCATCACTACGATTAACAGGCTTCGCTTTGGCCATACCACCACACCAGCCCACTTATCCCGTTTGGGCATAATATCAAGTGATTCTTGTAAATTCTGTAATACACCGCAAGCTAACGCTGAACACCTGGTTTTGAACTGTCAAAATTTTGCAATTGAAAGACTGATACTTGCCAGTGAATTGAGTGATATCTTACCAAATAATTCCTCCCGCCGCCTGAATGATATTCTAAAAATTAAACAGTGTTTTGTGCCGATTTTTAAATTCATTAAAAACAGTTGTGGAAGTGTGTAGTGGGGGAAAAAAATAAATAAATAAAAATAATAATTATTATTATTATAAGTGTATAAACTACAAATTTTTCAAATTAAGACTTTTAAAATAAAGACTTGGCTTAAAGGTCTTGTAACCAAGCCAGTGGCATAGCCACAAATAATTAAAAAAGAAAAAAAATCAAAGCTTTGCAGTTTCATTTGACTGCTGTCATTTAAATAACTTTCCATTTATTTCAGACCAAAGAGAAAAGCAAGGCACCTGAGTGATTTTCGCTTTGTCCTAGGGACTCGCATTGCAGATATCTATTCTATTGGCGGTGGTGACTGGTGAGCCCTTGCATCAATCAACTGCTTGCTTGCCAGGTCCCACCGACTACGAAGACAAGTGGGCCACTGTAGGCACAATTTAGTCCGATGTGACTGCGGAGCCACACCTCAGACGATGACCTACCTCTTGTCTTGCTTCTAGAGTAACCACCTGCAACTTGACGGACTAACAAAATCGAGGTGGCAGAGTTCTGGGGGCCTAAAATGGCTGCTTTAGCATAATCATAATAGGATAATAATATGAATCACGTTAAAATTCTTTAAATGGCTATTTAAGACCCTTGGCCACAGCTTATTTAATTTTAAAAGAATCATAGACAAGACAAAGAAGATCTAAATCAATACTGTCAAAAGGTCAATCCTACTCCTGTTTTAATTGCAAAACATAGCACCTAAGTAATTAATAGAGAATTATGTCATCGAAAACTAATCATAATTACAAGTACCTTTGTGCTGTTTCTTCAATATCAAGTCATTGTGGTCAGTAAAAAATGTGTAATATTCATTTAATGGTGTTTTTATCAACTCGATCATGGATTCGTAAGTCGGGACAGAGCACAGCTGTTAGTTAAGGAGAAGTTTGATGCAAGAATTTTGATTTTTTAAAGTGCTAGCATGTAATTTTTACATGCATTAAAATAAAATCAATTAGCATGTTATAATGTAATGAAAAATGACAACACGCATTTTGCTGAACTGGACCTACTTGGTGCGGCATTTCACTTTTTTTTTTGTTGTTTATATTGTTGTTTTTTATACAGGGTTAGTTTCCAAAGACCAGCCAAATTCTCAGATATAATGCAGTACATCATTCTGAGTCCCCCCACATAGAATTTTTTCTTCGGTTATTAAAAAAAAAATCTGCTGTTTCCTACAAAAGTGCAATACCTACATGGTCAAAATGTATGGAACAGCTGTTTTTTTTTTTAATAACCGATGAAAAATTTTTATGTGGGGGAGCTCAGAATGTCGTACTGCATCATATCTGAGAATTTGGCTGGTCATTGGAAACTAACCCGGTATTGTGCACTTACGGCATGTGTCAAATAAATGTTTTTTTCTTTCAAACAATGACAATGACAACAGTCAATGTCCAAAAACGGATTCATAAAAGAAGTGGTTATCCTGAAGGTTGATTATTTAACCAGTACCTACTTACCTACCGCATTTAATTGCAAGTTAAATATGTCAAAAACTATACTGGACACATTTATATCAAGCTACACAGAAAAATAAATTATTCAATTCACCACAACAAAAAGAGGTTCCCCATTATGTTGACGAACCTCTTTGAAAAAGTCACCTTACCTAAGAGCGCACGCGCGTCGCCTTAACATTCAAACGGATTTCTCTCATTGTGTTGTTATTGTACAGACTTTTTGTAACACTTCTTTTGTAACAAAAAAAAACCGGCCAAATTCGTATTGGAGTTGCTCAAAAAGGGTTCCGTACCACTAAACAAACATCTGTTAAATACGTGTACACACAAATGTACTGCCATTATTAAGATAGAAAAAAACGCCGAAAAAGAAAGGTTTTTTGTATGGGGGTGGGAAACCCCCTTTTTTTCTCTTTATTTATGTTTTTTGTTATAAAGTCAATACACACCCTGCCAATGAATCCCCTGTCAATGTATCGCTATTGAGCGCACCAGATGGCGCCACTGTCGAGTAAGGTCATGTCAATAATTTTATTTTATACTTTAAAGTACCAATAACTTCATAAAAAGTTTATTTGATTACATGCTATAACAACATAGTGTAAACTTGAAACTATGAAATCTTCGACATTTCGGTGCCTCGCGCTACACTAGCGCCTCAAGCGGCGAATTCATACGCTATAGCCCCCATTACAAGTGTCTACCTGTTATGGATCAATAGATATAGCCCTGTGACTGACGGACATAATAGCCGAGCTTTAGTATTACATCCCGTTGCCATCTTTTGGATACGGAACCCTAAAAACTATTTAGTATTAATACTAAGACAAGGTCAAACACATGCAGATGATTTTGATCGATGACACTACGTTTTGAACGCACACCGCTATTTTTGAACGCTTTTTTATTTAGCACTAGCAACACTGACGCTTTTAAATTCATGCAGTGTTCTTTATTTTTTTGAAAGCCGTTCACGTGTAAATGATATATTAATTTTGTTACCGTCTAAGTATAAAGGTTTACTGTTATTTTTAAGTACTTTTAATTATAATATTAACTGTTATCAATAAACGAGCGCTAATTTAAATTAATTGAACAATAAAACACTTGAATGTCAACTTTATTGAAAGCAATTGCATTCCATACCATTTATCGTATCCACTTCAAAAAGAATGCCTCAATTAAAGAAAGAAAGAATAAAGTTTATTTGACGTCAGTTCCATAAGCACACATAATACAAAAAAGATACAAAATAAAACAAATTAAAAACTAAGAAGATAAAAAAAAAAACAGAAAATACATTGTACTTATGTGCTGTGTGCCTCAATTGTATTAAAATAAATACATTTCATCCTTTCATGCTAAAATAAATGGTTGTCATTAATTCACCGTAACCAAGAATCTTCGTCTCAATGAACCTCATAATTATTTTCTCACTCACAATGTGCGAAGAGGCTAACATAGACTTATTAGGGGGCCTACCAGCATCGTCTTCCTGCCCTGGTCCCATGTCACTCGAGGTCGGCGCAACACGTTTTTTTTTTCTACAATTCTCCTCTGTCAACCGTCATGCTATCATTTATTTCTTTCATATCCTTCCTCACGCTAACCATCCATCGTTTCCTTGGTCCTCCTCTCCCTTTCCATCCATTAACATTTAAATTCATCATTCTTTTAGTCACATACGATTCGTCCCTCCCCATCAAATGTCCATATACCAAGACATTAGAGAGCCTACCTCTTAAAGCAGTTCTTACTAATCGACCCACACGACGTTCGCCCCGTGGCGGATTTTTACACAAACTTTCTAATCCTATTTCACCCATGCAGGGGTTGAATTATCCAAAATCCTTTCTTACTGGATGCTGACGTCATAATAGCTATCTATATGCCAAGCATTAGCCCGATCTGTTCAGTCATTTGAGATGCGTAGATAGTCAGGACAAACGATGTTAATATAAATTATTTCAGTGTGAGAAAAGGATGGAACTATATACAGAACATCTAGCTCCGTCTCTTTCTCACACAGAAGTGACAATAAAATCATTACTGCTAAAAGAGTTAGAGGGCTTCCATTAAGTTCTTAATTAAGCGGATCGGGAGCTTATTACCCAGTAATGCGGCATTTACGCCTGTAATTATTTGAAATTAGCAAAATCTGATAACAACAGGTCTGGGACGTTTATCACTTTTTCAAAGTCCGATCGTTCGTTTGCCGATCGCGTGCGAATCATAAGCGATAGCGAATATTGATAATGTTTCTTATGAAGCCCATGACAAAAAAAAAAAAAACTAGCGTAGGTTAACTTAGTGTCCGGTGTGCTAAGTGCTATTAAAAAGGTTTTATTTTTTCCATCTATGTTCTGTAACAGGACATGATGAGACTTGAAGCCGAACTCAACATAGTTGTATATTATCTACACATGTTTTTGCAAATAAATGAATTTGAATTTGCGAATACGCTAGGCAGACGCCGAAGGAGATGCGACGTTTTGTTATTTAATGTTATTGTTAGTGAATTTTACGCTAATTTCCTTTAACATAATCCATCTTTAGTGTAGCACTATAGAAGTTCAAAGTCACTAATAACTGGAACACTGCATGGAAATATACCAGAAAAACATTGGACACTGACGATTTTATTTAAGGCCCATTTGCACCACAAATCACAAATTACGTTTATCGTTAAACGTGTAAATCGTCAATCTGTTTCTAACATTTTCAAACGATTATTATCAGTCGTAGGACGTTGTTTTAATCGCTAAACTTATTTAGTGACTTGTGGTGCAACCAGGCTTTGGTTTACTATATAATTCAACAGAACCGTGCGTGTTGCCACACGTAAACATGAAATAAATAAGTCACTTAGCACCTGACTTCTTTATTTTTGTTCTTCCTTTCCGCTAGCTTAATTAAAGCGCCTATACAACTTAAAGCCAACATACAACTTAATCCTGAACTTACGGCTACTTCAAGTCCTTCGTATCACGATTTCCTGCTCCCAATCAGTGGGGACACCAGAATATTTATTTCCGAACAGCCGCGCTGTATTTCACAAACTTGTATTATAGCAATCTTTAATCAGCACACCATAAGTTGGCATTAATACTTTTAATTACAAACGGCCTGCGATGGAAACAAGTGATATTTTAAAAAATCTCTTTTTTGCATTAGGTTTTTTTTTATATCCGGCCAAGTGTGAGTTGTACTGGCACACGAAGGGTTCCGCGTCAGAAAACAATTAAATATTTAACACTACTTAATACGTAATTATTAAAATCGAGCAAAAATATTTTAAGTTTTTAACTAATAGTGGTAACTAAACACTATGAAAATGTCAAGTATCTACTTATTACAGTTCAAGAGCCTTGTGGCAGACGGAGAGACAGTGGTGCCTTAGCAACAGAGTCCCTTTGCAATTGGCACCCTTTGAGTACAGAACCCTAAAAACGAGAAACAAAATTATTAGCTGTATAATGCATGCGCGAGTCCAATGAAATTACATTTTGTGTCTTTGGCTCGAAAATAAATGTTAAGGATGATGTGATTAAGTTTGCCTGTATTTGGCTGTCCCCGCAACTATGTGCGAAGTTAACAAATTGGGTAATATTTTGGACAAGTGGGGTGTTGGGTTTGTATTAATTTTATAAGATAACATGAGGTTTTCTGATTGATAGCCACACTAAAAATGTTTGGTTTGTTATTGTTAACATGTAACACGAAAAAGATAAATTCGGCTTAAAAAGCAGTGGCGTGCAGTGCTTCCCGAGGGCGGGCAGGCCAAGCAAAAAAAAAAAAACTCGCAACATCACAGCGTCGCTCTACTTAGGATGACCCTCAAAGTAGTCACATCTATTGATATATTCACTAACCCTCCCAGGCCCCCGCATCTGTGTTCTAGTCTTCTTCATCGTCTTTTTAGTTAGCGTATGAGAAACAACGCCATCTAGCTTAAATATAAGGAATTTCAATGGTATTCTGTCAATACAAGAACGAAGGATGTCGCTTCGTTACAAAAAAATCTAAAAAATAAAACAGAGGGCGCTGTAAACAAAAAAAAATAGTTTAGTTTTCGTTCCGTACCCAATTTTGAGCGTCTGACCGGAATATTTGAAAAACAAACATTGAAAATAAGCCTGTAAAAACCAAAGTTATAAATACAAGAACTCACCACATTAATCAAGGTTCAAATCACGATTTTCTGACAATGCAAACAGAAGAAAGATTCATTTGAAATACCGAGTACGAGATGAATTTTGGGTTAATTCTCGTAATTCGGGTACCTACACATTTTCCTTTAGACACAACTTGAATCTTAACATCAAACAATCGTGAATACTTATTGTTTTTAACTTCTGACAAACACATTATCAGCGCAAAATTCACAACAGAACACCATTTTTAAGTAAATAAAGAAATACAACAAATAATATTTACACTACTGTACGTTTCAAAACGAATTACAACCGTCAGATATTATAATAATCAAAACATTCAAGATCACGAAATAAATTTTGCTTGTCACATGAAACAAATATGGCTTCTAAGAAAAATACAATTGTTATTTTGTCAATGAAAAAAACACTACCAAATATAATTGCATCACCGCATACCGTTTTAGCCGGATAATACTTTGTGGGGCAGCCAATCAGTGGCCAGCTAGCCAGCTACACTCGCAGGAGTTTACGCCCCTATTTACTATGTGTGCCGGTCGTATTTCCGTGTATATACACGAAAATGCTTATCAGTGTGCTTAAATTTATCAATGGAAATTAGGCCGGCTGGGGCCTTGCCTAGACAGCCGGGAGCGATCGTCGTAATATTATTACCAGTTGCGTCACACGGCCGCGACAAGTTGCTTTAAGTATTATAACAGGCGTTTTATTTTTTTATTTTTTATTAATATAGTTATAATAAATGCATTTGTTGCGTTGTTGGTAGGAGTGGTAGGGTAGGCTAGGCCTAATTGCCTCTATGGACGGCACGCCCCTGTTAAAAAGTAGACTTATTTTACTTTCTGAGAGCAGTCGTGGTGAACCAGTGATTATGGCCCCGAGATATAAGTTGTAGGTCATGGGTTCGAACCCAGGTAGGCATGTAGCATCTACGAGCCCGTGTGGTCGATTATGGCCCACTCTCTGACACAGAGAGGCCCGTGTCCCAGCAACAACAGTATGTATTCAGTATTTTATATAAGACTGCAGACATTATTTATCTTATTACAATAATTACAGGTTATTGTTTCAATTTAACCTTGTGCTCCATACTTTACAACATAAAACAAAAATAATTACCAATCCCATGATCCGAGCAACGAACCTAATATTTTAGCATACAATCACAGTCATTTCAATGTGAATAAAGGACATTGTTTAGCATTCGCCGCCATTTTGTTTTATTTACATATATGACAAATAAGCATACAAATCACCGGTACATCAAACTGCGTAGACGACGTTATTATTTCCTTTTAAAACCTTATAAGATTCAATTCGACGTGTGCGCAGTTGATTGTTGATTCGACGACCCGAATGGCTCAGCGGTAGTGAGGCTTCCTTACGTTCTTAGAGTCCCGGGTTCGAATCCCGGTAGGAGCAAATGTTTATGTGATGAGCATGGACATTTGTTTCCGCGTCATGTATTTTTCTATGTATAATAAGTATGTATTTACAAACAAAAAGTATCCATGTATTATTATCAACTATCTGGTGTCCACGACACAAGCCTCGTTGCTTAGTGTGGCACCTAGATGGCGCTGTGTATAATGTCGAGCGATATTTGTTTATTTATTATTATATTTATTTGCAAATGTTGCAGCTGTTGGCAGTGGAGGTAACAGTTATGCACAGACCATGTGAAATAGAATACCCCATATTTTTAAGGGTTCAATAGCCCAATGGCCATTCCTAATAATTATGTCATGTCAATTGCACACACACATTTTAGTCGTAGATCGAAGGATTGTAGCAGGTTTCATTCGAGATTATTGACACTAAATCTATGGAGGAGGACTGGATGAAAAATAAATTAGAGACATGGTGTATTCTGTGTATTACTAAACAATTATGTACCTAAAGTAAAATAACTTTTTTTTTTAAATTCTTTTAAATTTACAAGACGTTTTGAATCTGGAGTAGTTATTATTTATTTCAGGTTAGAATTGTATGTTTTTTATTAATTAGGTAGGTCCTTATTTATTTAATAACCATTGTATGCGTGGGTGTAACATAATAATTAGAGATAAACGTTGAATAAAAAAAATAGAAATGATTGAATGACGAAATTAAGGTGTCAATGAAAATTTTTAACAGTAACAAAAACCACTTAATTATGCCAAAAAAAACTAGTTTGATGCATAAGACAGCTTGCATAAGCTTGTATAATATTTTTTGTCACAAGTAATCTGTTGAAATATTATCATAAGTAATAAAAATATTATAAATTTGAGGTCATTTAATGGTGAGTTTTTGTAAAGTGTCACTCAGGCACAACAAAAAATATTAAACATTATCCGAATGGCGACGGTCCATGTATTTCGTTATAATCCTTATTTTATTTTGACTTTGATTAAATACTTTTAATGGGCGGCCTTTTTTAAAGTCTGCCTGTTTTGAAGTTAGCTTATTTGACGTTGAGTTGATTTCTAAAGTTCTGTGATCTTTTCAACCTCAAATGGGTTCAAAAGTTCGTGACCTGGATTGTGATTAGCTTGATTGATCTATAAGCACTTTGCTCCGTTGCCCGGTTGGTCTCATGATCGCAAGCGCAACTGCTGAGCGTGGGGTCCTCGGTTGGATTCCCGGGTTGGGCAAAAAGTGCTATAGGAGTTCTCCGTTAGAAATTTCCCAGTAGTAGCCCGGGTTTCCAAGCACGTTAATCCTGGTTGGTCCTGCGCCTGATGTCTCTCCGGTCGTGTCGAATTGCCGTAACATCGGACTATGAGAGTAAAAGGAACAGAGACAGCACCTATGTTTGCGCACACACTTGTGCACTATCATATCTCACGCGCCGATGGCTTATCTCCGGTAAGATGGTTGGTTGATCTATGTATGGAGGACATTAGTTTAGTATTTATAGCTGCCCCTTTTTTTTTTTCTTTTTTCGGATGGGAAATCATTAAATAACTCCTCCCGCTCTGGGCTGAGCAGGAGGGAGTGTCCCATCCATGTTCATTCTTTTGCCCTTTGTGTTCCAGGGCCGCAGTATCTCTGTCAAACAGTCCCGCAATCCTGGCAGGCATCGGTCCTTTCGGACCCCTTAGCGTTTGCTGACTAGCTGCCCTGGAGTTTAAATGTGGCGTTGTTCCACAAAGATCGTATCCAGCCTGTCCTGCTGCTGCCCTGCCTGCTGCTGGCTATCTATCTTATAATAAAAATGAATTGTGTAGTTTGTTCACTTGACGAGCATCGATGACGAAAAAAAAAAATTTTTGAAACATTTTTGAATCGTGATCTTTTGTTTTTCGATGACAAGTTACAGCAGTGACGAGTCGGGCATAAGCCACGTTAAATACATATATCCAAAAACGAACAATAAATCCCACGAATATTAAACTGTGTCAGAATTACAAGCTTAATTAAAAGAACCGTTGTATAATTGACTTGCATGCAGTGAGAACATGGATTGTTGAAGATTTGGAGTTAAAGCGAGCTTGAAAGTGGTGACTGTTTGTGTTGTTAGACATAAAAGGTAGAATGTGATTATTTGATATTTTTTACCCGACTACAGCAAAGCCAAAAGGAAGGGTCATGATTTAGCAGTCTATGTATGTATGTATTTTCGTATGTTCCTCCGTAGCGCCTAAACTGTTCATCCGATGTTGATGAATAAGGTGTCAATCGATTCGATAAGGCCCAGGTAACATAGCTACAACGCGTAAAAAAAACACCGATTTTAATTACATACACATGGGGTTTTTATTACATACGTATTTATCTGTAACTAGGTACTTATGTAATTAAAACCCCTAGTCATTTATACAATCATCATAAATTGAGCAGTTTTTAGTGAAGACCACACAGCGACTAGATTTTACTTTTTAATCATTATAATAGTATAGACTTTTTTTAACACTATTATATCCTAACCACACTTCAAAATCTTCATATTCACACCATGACGAATTGTAATATTTTCTAAGAGGCAAAAACGTTTAAACTTCAAATAACATACAAACTTACATACTAATATTATAAATACGAAAGTATTTCTATCTGTCTGTCTGTCTGTTATCTTATCTTTTACCGCCTAAACATTTGAAGTGGGGGGTTACTATGACGACTTAAAGGAGGAGTAATTCCAGTGTGGGAAAGATACAGAGCTATACAGGTCGTCTAGAGCCATCTCTTTCCGACAAGGGAATTACTCCTGCTTTAAGACGTCATGGTAGGCCACCTGATGTTGATACAATTTGGCACTCAGATAGACATAGGTAAGGATAACATTCATAACGTCATTCCTGTATTCAACGCAACATCAACTTTAAAGCGTTCGTGGTACGTGTACCAACGTGTTATCTGCACCTGGTCTTGGAGAAGGACTTTTGGCCGCAAGGAGTGGTGTTCCGTCGCTTCCACGGGCAAGTGCCACATGAACGCTCAGTGACATAGTGCACCAGTGAAGTGTTACTAACATAGTTTTAAGGTTCTATTTACTAATACAATTAGTATTTTATCATATGTATGTTAGTATGTAAGGTATATATCTATGGGCGAATGAAGCCTGAAAATTTGTTTGTTATTTGTTGTTATTGTATTTCCCAAAGGTTTAGGCAGAGGTGTATCTAATAGAACACCCACATTTCAAAGTCAAACCATTTATTTCAATTAAAACATAACAGGCATTTTGGAATGTCAGGAAAAAAAAAGTGACGTTACAGTCACCGACTCAAGGTATAATAAACTTATATTGTCACTTACGGATATGTATGTTTGTATGTATGTCGCTGGACATTACACACAGTGCCATCTAGGTGCCACACTAAGCAACGAGGCTTGTGTCGTGGACACCAGATAGTTGATAGATACATAGATACTTTTTGTTTGTAAATACATACTTATTATACATATAAACATCCATGACTCGGAAACAAATGTCCATGCTCATCACACAAACATTTGCTCCTACCGGGATTCGAACCCGGGACCCTAAGAACGTAAGGCAGCCTCACTACCGCTGCGCCATTCGGGTCGTCATATCTTCTGTGATTGTTCATAATTTTGAGCTCCCGATAGTTATTTCGACGCTGTTGCAGGCACCATGTGCGCAAAATAGTGAACAATCACAGAAGATATCTCGTAAGCGACAGTTTAAGTTTAGTTGTAAACTTGTAGTTGTAAGCTTTTACGCTTAAAACAGTGTTTGAAGGCATAATAACATGTGAAAGTATTGTAGTTGCCCATTCCGAAGCGTAGATCTCTATGGAGAAGAATGGGCAAGAAACTCCATGGACACTCTTTTCAATCAAAATTATTGTTACAAAATCTTGGTTAGGTACAGACGCCAGCACATCAAGCTACTACAATCTGTCAAAAATCTTTAATATATTTCCAACTTTATTGCTAAAGCATTAGGTTCAAGTTTGACTGGGAAAAAAAAACAGTTTCCGGCAGTTTCATTTGCTGGCGTCTGTACATCATTAATGTTGAGATCAGTAATTTTTACGTTTCAATTATATTTATAAGTTATGTTTAACAGGGACCGAGCCTATTGCCATCAACCGGACTCAAATCCAGACTCCGTGGCTGCTACTGAGAAATTCGTTGCGATTGCGGACTAGACTAGTCAAATATTATCTCAGGGAAATTATAAGGGGATAATATTTGACCTCAACGCAGGCGAAGTCGCCTGCAAGAGCTAGTTTCATAGCCCGCTGATATAAAAACTTGTTTGCACTGTAGAGAAGTAAAAAATCAAGAGTTTAGATTGAAATACTCGACATTGATAGTTTTGATGTAATATTATTTTGATACGAAGATGAATACAGTTTTGTTTGTGTTAGAAGATTGTTTTTTTCTTCTGTCAGTGGGCATTTACCTTTTCAAATTCTATACTGTCAAGTTTTCCATTCTTAAAGCAACAAAAATAGATTCCTTTTTGCTAGAAATTTAATTTCAGCTATTTGCATAGCGGTTTCTTTTTAAGGTTCCGTACGCAAAGGGTAAAAACAGGACCCTATTAATAAGACTCCACTGTTCGTCTGTCTATCTGACACCAAAGCCAACCCGACCCATCTCATGAACCTTTATATGATAGCAAGACAATTTGATAGCTAGAAATTTTCACAGATGATGTATTTGTAGTAGTAGTGAGGCTGCCTTACGTTCTTAGGGTCCCGGGTTCGAATCCCGGTAGGAGCAAATGTTTGTGTGATGAGCATGGACATTTGTCTCCGAGTCATGGATGTTTATATGTATAATAAGTATGTATTTACAAACAAAAAGTATCTATGTAGTAGTATCAACTATCTGGTGTCTACGACACAAGCCTCGTTGCTTAGTGTGGCACCTAGATGGCGCTGTGTGTAATGTCCAGCGATATTTATTTATTTATTTCTGTTACCGCTGTAACAAAAAAATACTAAAAACCGAATAAAATAAGTATTTAAATACTCCCATACAACAAAAGTGTTTTTTTTTAATGTTAGTATGTACTGAACCCTTCGTGCGCGAGTCCGACTCGCACTTGGCCGGGGTTTTGAACTTAAGTAAAACAGAAATTGCATCGAGATTCACTGTACAAAATAAGTATTGTAACATCAATTTCATGCTAACACAGGTTACTGATAGCTGTGAAATTAATTCTTGACTCTTAACTAAAAATTCTTACTGAAAATACCACTGCAGGCAGTTCAACGAATTCTCAAAATATATTCATCGTCATTTCAGCCGGCAATCATCCACTGCTAGGAATTTGCTTCCAATGTTGTTTTAAAGAAAAAACGCATAAGTATGTCTGAAAAATATCTTCATGATTTACCACATAATCAGGGTAGTGATTTAATCTAATCAGCCCATAAATAAAACCTTCAGTCTAAGAATACCCAGAGGGCAAAAGTTCCCAAATATGGACAAAATCCTTGAAGCACGTAAAGCGCAACTGAAAATGGCCAATCGTTTTTGTACACACGGCTTCATATCAAGTTATGCATTTCCAATTTATGCTGATGTCGCATTGTATAGGATTTACGTACAATGCGAGGTCAGCTTATACTGGAAATGTATAGCTTGATGTGTAGCCGTGTGTACAAAAACTATTGGCAATTTTCAGTTTCGCTTGCTGAGGCACCACCTTAATGAACTAGCAACTTTCGACGCTAAGCCTAGCGTTCAAAGTCCAACACCGCAATAATATTTAGGCATTTATTTAGCTGACGCTTAATCAGTGATACCAGGTTCAAGTCACTCACTCTCGTACTACATCAATGTCAGTTCATTTCTCAAAAACGGCTCCTCACAAAACGGACGATTGTCTCTAAACAGAATAGCTCGCGATAGCACATTTGCGCTGCACACTGTGATACTGTATATCATCTGCTGCCCGCCATAGATCGAGGAACGTCGTAAAATGGCCGCTGTTATAAAAATCAAAGGAAATTTATGGCGAAAACGTCGTACATTCAGCGTACCTACATCAGAAATGTGGGGTCTTATTTAAGCGCAAAGACGTGTTATCAGGAATTTCTCAGTAGCAGCCAAGGAGTCTGAATTTGTGCCCGGTTGATGTCAATAGGCTCGCCCCCTATTACTTAAGCATAACTTGCGAAATGTGGGTGTACCTACTAAAGGGTACACTACTGCCTACCCCTACGGGGATTATAGACGTGAAGTTATGTGTATATTTAAGGAAACAGGCCACCAAAGTGAACAATTTTATCCATCAGCACCATCCGATTACGAGGACGTAATCGCGATAAAATTATCGGCTATCCCGATTTAGGTGGTGTACTTATTGATGTTTTGTTGGGACAAGAGATGCAACACGAATTTTAAACTTTTTAAACCATTTGGTTTTAAACGGTCTTTTTGGTTTAAAACGATTTAAAACCACACTTAGCGGTTTAATATGGTTTAGAATGTTTTTTTTTGGAATGCACTGAGGCTTTACACGAAGTTATCTAGACCACACCTCCTTCCTGATTTAGAATATATAAAAGGAAAATAAAATAAAAATGTTTTAAAATAACCTTCATTAACATGACAGACAAACATAAAATCGATCCCTACCTGCCCCATCTCTCCCCGTTGCGATTTTGGTAGCAAAGTGAAAAATAAAAATGCGGCATTGCCGTTTTATTTTAATAAATACCCAAAACATTATTGTTTTCAGTGTCTAATCCTAAATAGTAGTATAAATATGATATATGACTTCACATATATTAATAAAAATGGTAAATAATTTCAATTAGCCTTTTAAACTATTTTTTTAAGTAATTCGTAATCAATGTACGGCCCACGTGGTCGTGGTTTTAAACCGTTTTAAACAAATTTAAAACGGGTTTTAAACCACTGATTTTGGTTTAAAACGGTTTATTTACAACTATAGTTGGGACAGACGATTATTAAAAAAATAAGTTTGACAATGGAAAACTTGTGTAGTTGTGATCTTTTTCTTGTACTTTTCTTATCGAAGATGCATATGAATCGAACTGTTCGGGTCCAGTATGTGGCCACGTTTATTTGCAGCGTCAATGGACCCACAATCCCCTACATATTAGATGGCAGTCTTAACCACACGCCAATTATCTAATTCGCTGCATTTGGGGCGCGCCTGTGTGTGTGTAATGTCAATGTGTTTTATTTATGGTAGTGTATGTTTGTGGATGTTGTATGTGGATTTATATCTAGAAAATAAAGAGTCAGTTATTGCAGGTAAATAATTATATATTTGGAACTTTCCAGCAGCTAGTAAATAATGTTTTGGTGAGGGTTTTTTTTGTCAAAAAATGTTTTTTATCTAGTAGAAGCTACTAGAGGTTTAGTTAAATGTTAAGAGTCTGTTTCTCAGATAGGGTATAAAGGGTGGTATAGGCCAGATAGGGAGTTGGGACGATCTACTAACTACAAGTCAGCTAGCGGGAAATAATCATTCGGTGTCGAAACAAACCATCAATATTGTATTTCAGCGCATAAACTTCAATTTTATGTTTATCTGAAATCAAAGGAGGAAATAAATACCTTAGCCATGCCAGTACTGAAAACTGTAAACCTAATTGATGTGAATCGCTTAAATGAAGTAATAAAATAACTCCATTTCACTGTTACAAGATAACACCAGGTACTTACTGTGTGATTGAGTATACGGAGCAAGTTGTACACTAGCGAAATGCCAAATTATTGGGTCACTTAATTACTAAATTAATTGAACCTTAATGACATCCCTTCTGTATTAGTTAATCAGCTAAAAAAAACTGCAACATCAACTAAAAAGAGACCCTAATGACTCCTAAAATAGAAGCGCCATTTCAACTTCAATTAACACCGGAATACAACAAAAAAAATACACATAATTCAAAAACGTCGAATAATTTATTACACATGCGATAATTAATAGAAATCATTAATATATATTTCAATTTATGTTTTTTTTGGGAGATCTACGAGTGTGTTGGTCTGTGTGAGAGGTCATTGTACTGACGGAATGCCGCCCCTCCCTGCGTCTGCGCACCATAGAAACATAATTAGTGTTCTCATCTTATCCCCGCGAAGATGCTATCGATGCGTCGCTCGTCCATTGAAGATTATGTACGCATTTTAATAAACTTAATCCACAATTAACCTGCAATGGATTCATGGTATTTCTTTTGCAACGTTCATATTGCAAGCTTTATCTATTAAGTTGACGTGAGTGTTCAATTAATTAATATCTCCTGTGTAGAAATTTTCGTATATTTCGGTTTCTCGGTTTCTTGTAATTATGTTAATGTCTGACTTATCAGATTTGTGATTAGAAGATCGTCGTATATTAATATGTTAATTTGGAGAATAATGTATAAATAAAGCGCACATTTCAAATATTTTTACCGATGTTGTTGGTCCAGTTTTTTTTTTTTGTTATTTTTATGTCCGTGCGAGATGCATCTTTGATATAGGGTCTATCTTTGCTATAGTTTATCGTAATAGTATAATAGGGTCGATTCGAAGTCACGACCTTTCGTTTAAGAGTCCTCATTCTGATTGATGGATTGTTGGTGCCCTTGTAACTTTATAATCGCGCCAAGTTTTACTGTTTAGGATTTTTATTTTGGATAGTCCCAATGTCACACTATACAGATACGTAGACAGATTAAGAAAGCTATTTTAATCTTATTTTCTTGTCTGAAATACTGTTTAATATCTCTGAATTCTAAGTTATCTGTAAAATAAAAAATATGACTCACAAAAATTACATATCCAGCCAGACAAAAGTATAAAGTTATAAATAAAAATGTCGAACAATATCCATTATCGAACGTATGTATTGCAAATCACAAATCCGTGAAATATACTGCACAGTTCGCCTCCATTTGTCATAAGCGTGAATAATCGACCCGGGCGAAGACTGATAAATTATTTTTGGCACCAAGTTTAATTTGTTCAATGATGCATCGGTCAAAAATTATGAACTTAAGAACACCCAGAGCGGGATCCGGGAATTTGGATTTTGGGGACCTTTGAGAGATAATGCAAAGTTAATTTTATTAAATTAATTCTCATAGACTGCCTCGTTGGTCTAGTGGTCATATGTGCGACTGGTGAGCATGAGGTCCTGGATTCGACTCCCAGATTGGGCAAAGTATTATTGGATTTTTTCATCAGGAATTTCTCAGTAGCAGCCCGATTTGTGCCCGGTGCCCGGTTGATGGCAATAGGCTCGCCCCCATTACATGGTACTTAAACATAACTGGTGAAATGTGGGTGTACTATTAGGTACACCTCTGTCTAACCCTGCGGGGACTACCGGCGTGATGGTATGTTAAGTATATTATTTTTTTATTAATTCTCATGGAAATTAATGTAAGATGATTCGACCTAATCAGAGCGGCATCCAAAAGTTATACGCGGTAGGTCGAGAATCGGGTGAAGTCGCGTGCAATGGAAGATCAAGAACCGAGATACTCAGCATTGCGTGGCTGGATAAAGGTTATAGAAAAGCAGGGAGAGATAAATTCATGAAATAGAATGAAGACAGTCGAGAGCAATTGATAAAATGAGAGAAAACGACATAGCAAAGTATAAATTCAGGTAACGCCTGCTATTTGACCCTTCTTCTTGTTCTTAGCGCGTCGATGGCAATCTAAATTGTGTCGGCCCAGAGTTTAGCTACTAGTTTGGCGCTTTTGGAAGCGTCCATCAGTTCCTGTAGTGAACAAACAACAGGATACGCTATTAAGTGCTCCATCGTTTGTGGAAAAGCACCACATTTACACTCCAGAGCAGAGTCATCAATGAACCTCCGCCTGAGCAGGTTTTCCTTGCTGCGACCAGCCTGGGTCCGGAATCTATTTAAAGACTTCCAGGTTAGCCATGGCAACTCATGTCACATTTGACACTAATTACAATTGTACGAAATAGTATAGACAATTACACAATTACAATTATTTATTACTAAAATCCATCTAAATATTACTTGTGAAATAAACAATCAACCAAACCTACAGAACCTTTCCTCTTTCCTCTTGGTTCCTCTCACAACCATTTATAAAACGGTTACTGCTAAAACGGTCATTTAATATTGTGGACCGATGACGGTAACACTGTCGTATATTATATCGAGCCGTTATGAAATACTTTTTGTAACCTTACCGGGTTACTAATTTTGGTGGGAAGTGTAAATTGGTTCCCGTTGGAATTTATCGAGTATTTTTATTTGATATCAAAAAGTTCACCTTTCAGCTATTAGTAAAATGATTCATTGGTGAATCTATTTTCCTAAAATCACAATCAAGCTTTTCGGAGTTTTCGAAATATTATTTACTAGCTGTTGCCCGCGGCTTCGCTAGCATTTTGGTCGGAAGTTAGCCCACGGGCACGTTGTAAAATTATGGCCTATGACACTCGGGGATAATGTAGCTTCTTATTAGTGAAAGAATTTTCAAAATCGATTCTGTAGATCCAGAAATTACCCCCTACAGTAATATTAAGTATAGATTTGGTGAACAACAAAGTCCTTTTCATTGATGTTCACCAAGAGTATCAACTGCATTGCTATAAATTAATGTTTTTTGCAGATTTTTCATCAGTTCCTAGTTTCACTTCATAAGCCTAAGAGTCTAACCAACTCAAACCCAAAAATCTATTCAAAAGTAAGCAACACACAAGACACTGCAAAACTCATTTGGTTCAAACAAAAAAAACGTTGCTACTACAAATCACATGCGCTTGCGACGCTCGCAAACAATGCGCGCGGGTAGGGTTACCATTAAAAAATAAAAGTCCTGACAAAAAGCCTCACATTTGCAAATAAAAAACCGAACACTTTTGACACAGCCAGAACGCGGCAGACGAAGATGGCGGGATGAGCTGGACATAACCAACGCCTGGTGCTCTACATTAACCCTAGGTCGTAAGCAGTGGACTTCCACTGCTTATGACTTCATGGGGTCACATATTTTCCCAGCAGTGGGATGGCACAAGCTAATAGTAACACTATATTTCTTTTTCAGTATTCATTAAACATTTTTTATTTGTAAAAGAAATCCTGTTATATCGAAAATTCAAAACAAGTGACAAGGAAAAAACCCCAGGGCATAAACAAGTGGCAATTGCTTTTTAAGCTTTTCATATTTCTACGGCTTTCAACAGGATTTTCATAAGGTTTTCGATAGAATTAGTCAATCCATTACATTTTTAATGTTTCCTTATTCTTTGTCGTTGATAGAATGACACTTTGTCTAGACATACTACTGGGTACTTGCTGGTTCACTGACGGTCGACTACTAAGGGTCAAAAAGCTGGCCATGTCCAGACAAATCCGCAAGGATGGTAACCCTACCAGCGGTTCAATTATATGCGCAGGAGTTGCGAACGCACGCGCTCGTGTCAGTGGCCCGGCGGAGACAGTTTTTGTGTTCACACCCTGTTATGTTGAGGGTATTTTAAAATAACGTTCTTTCTGCAGGTTTTATTACTTCCTTATTTCTTGAATCTATGGTTAGGGTAGTAAATTAATGTGGTAATGTGAAATGGTACAGTAGAAGGAACTAGCATAAGGAAAGAGGTATCCTCTTCTTTAATAAGTAATTAATAGATATTTGAATGAGGATATTATATCTATTTTTTTTTATGTTTACTTTTTTTATGATTGTGTTCTGTCCTGTGCGGGTTAATAAATACTTTTTCTTTCTCTCTATATTATGGACATGATGGAACTTATTAACACTGAAAACAGGATATTTACCATGTTCACTATTTGTTTTGATTTCCCGATATTTCGGCGCTGTTTTAAGCACCATGATCATGATAAACTGAAGTTATTGTGGGTGGGTGGTGATGAGCAGACAAATCGGTCATTATGGAACTCGTTCAAAATTATCAAGCTTACTGAAAAACACGTTCGGCGCACCCTAGGCCACCAATCTCACTACTGCTACCTTGGTGCGCGTGTCACTAGCGCTTTACTCAAGAGCATTTTTCAGTTCATCATCAAGAAGAAGAACCGAATGAAGATGATCAAGAAGAGAGGTTTACGGCGTTGCATATGAGAAAAATCCTTTTTCAGAAAGCTATTACGTCACGCTCGGTATTCAATCTTCGTTTTATAACAGAGAATCTGAGACAGAAATCTGTGCAAAAGAAAGTTTACACTGTGAGTCGAGTTACCCACACTCCACACTCGAAAATATTAGCCGATGAGGAATAAACAGCAGAATGGCAGTAGCTGAGTACATAGTACTGATTTCTAAGCTACCATGTCAATCCAAGCTCAGGTCCCGAGGAGTATCAATGTCAACTATCAAAGGATCGTTCGAGGTCGCAACACGAACGTGTCAAGTTAAAAGTTCACGATTATCACGAACTTCTGCTACCTTTGAGTACTAATACGTGTGCTGGATGATAAGTAGGTATTCCAGTGAACACACTAATGTACATTAGTGTGTTCACTGGAATATGATTTACTAAAACTCAAGCTTTTTTCTCATCCCACCTGCTTTGTACCTTACAATACAGCCTTGAGATACTAGCTTCAGTAAAAATAATCATGACATGGAAAGTGAGTGATTAAAAAGGAAATTCTTCGTAGACAATTTATACATTCGTGTCAATAAGAACAAAATATAATACAGTAAACTGAAAACGTTTTGCACTGTGCCATGGGACAAGAGCAGGACAATCATAATACGGCAAAAAATCAGTTATGTTTTATAATACCGGTAGGTCTTACTTCGAGAAAGCTGAAAGAGGTCAATCATCGAATCCGACTCAGCTGGGCAGTTATCGGAAAGTTGCGCGGTATTTTCTCGTCCAACTTACCGCAGTATCTCAAGACGAAAGTCTATGACCAGTGTGTTAGAGCTTTCAGAAACACCAGTACCAACTTCCTTCAACCGTCTCTAATCACTCCATAATAATTCATAATACCAGAAACTTACTAATCCCTAAAAATAACAAATAAACATACAACTTTGTAGCACAATAATCGTTTGCATCATATCAAGGCTCGTGACTACACTAGCAATAAACCCGGTGCTGTCTACGCCATTCAAATTGTCTTATTTATTGTGGTTCGTTGACAGAATGGCGATGACCAAAGCTCATGTACTTACGCAGTGTATAAGTAGCTTCTTGATGCTGTTGTACGTATTTATGTCAATCCGGGATGTGATTGTGTGTGGTCGAGTTCAGGCGCCATCTCGTCATCTGCTTTTTACAGTCATAATCCTGCTTGCTAGAATTCTTTGCTAAATATCTCCAGTGTAGGAAATCAGGCAATAATACCCAAGTATCCATCAACCGTGGCTGGCACCGTGGAGTTTGGCACAAAAAAGAGAGGCCCTAATACCCAGCAGTGGATGAAGATGATGACCAGGCTGTCGATAATGATGATCAGCCATCATCCCGAACGGGAACTACGTAGAGGAATACGGTCCGCTGCCTCTAAAAGAGTTGAAGCATGGCCATAGTAATTTTCTAGCTGCTGAGGCTGTAGTGGAATCATTACTTAGAGGCTGGTTAATTAGTTTTCAACTGCCTATTATCCCCCTTAACTACAAAACCGTTTTCTTTTTGTCCTGTACGAGTCTAATAAATACCTTTTCTTTATTTAAAACGCATTCGATTGTGACTGTTGTACCTCATCATCTGGTACATCATCAGCCTTATTCCAACTATGTTGGGTTCGGCTTCCAATCTAACCGGATGCAGCTGAATATCAGTATTTAAATGGAGTGACTGCCTATCTGACCTCCACAACCCAGTTAATACTGAGTACGACAAGTTATCAGTATTTCGGGATAACGACTGTCAAAGATCTACAACTGGCATTATTTCTGAAGCACAGAGGAAACTCGGTATGTAGCGGGTTTTCACCCATCAACGGACCAACCCAGGCAAGCGCGGCATAACGTGAAGATCAACCCAAGTGGCAGTTTTTATTTAGTCACGATTTCCTCTAGACTATTAATTCCCACTTAACGGTAATCCATAGGTTAATTTCACCACAATCAACCACTTAGGGTTGACGGCTAGTAACCGAACTCATTACACTGCCACTCAGGGTGACGGGCGAAGTCGGCTAAATTAATGATAGCCAAGCTACGTTTTGCCCCTAATAGGAGGATTTGAAAATGAGGCCTTACGACATAACCTGGCTTATTAATTTATTATGGTATGCAGGTGTTTTATCAACCACTACCAAGCTCCCTGACGGTCTGTCAATCTTCAACTTGATGCCATAGGTAATAAGATTGAAAAGTGGCTGTCCCTCAATGGACTCGGGAGTACCTGAGGTACTGGGCTTACCGTCCAGACTAACTAGTAATTGCAACTGCTGAGGAGGACCTCATATCCAGCAGTAACGGGTTTGATTCCCAGATCGGATAACGTGTAATTGTATTTTTTCAGCAGGAACTTCTCAGTAGCAGCCAAGACCATGACCAAGACCAAGACCTGAGATCCAAGACCTGGATTTGTGGCAGTATGCTCAGTTCCTGTTACGTAGGACTTAAACAAAAGTGGAGAAAACTGGGTGGACCTACTTATGTCATCGCTGCTTATTTCCTTCAGGAAAAATGGGTAGCTTTATGTTATGCTGCAATATCCAAGTGGAGATTGCTATCTACGATAATTATGTTCCGTCGAAGATAGATTATCTTCTTGATATAATTTTATCTAATCGTAAACGAATTCTAGATTTTTGATAAAATTAGGACTTTTTTCATTGTCGCTTTCATAATCTTACATCGGATGCATAAATTCTTCGCTCTAAAACTTCAGAGATAAAAATACTATTCAAACAACAGCTTTTCATGTTTTACACAGGCGAGAGTTGGTGTAACAATAATTAAAACTTTACGACTTCATTTGGTTTATTTATATATTTTTGTGGTTTTTTTAAGAAAGGGTCCAGCATCAAAATCAATCCGTGACAAATTACTGGATCAAGAAGCAAAAGAATGTTGCACAAAAGTTCGAACATTAAAAAGAAACTAACAGCTCTGTCTCAAATATCGAACCAATCAATATGAAAATTAATTTAAAAAGAAACTAAGTCAAAGAAAAGCGAAACTCCATCACCACAATTTTCAAACCATAACCTTTTAAGCTTAACGTGTTAAAATCAAAAAGCCTCAATTAAAATGTAATAATAATCTATTAAAATGATATTCAAGTATAATATCAGCACTCTATGACCTTCCATTCGGTAGACAACTAATCAGACGATCACAGAATCTTAGTCGTAAAAAAGCTATAAAAATTTCTTAAGACAATCTTTATACAAAAAAATATTCGAACTTGTGTTATCTAAGAAGAATATCTGATTTAATGTGCCTGATTTATTGTAAATGGGCTTTTTATTGTAAGACTAGGTAGACACGCGGATTCGCTTGTTCGTTTAGCCACAATACTACAGCTTGATAAGAAAAAAAAAACAATATATACATGACTGAAAAAAATGGCTAAAGAGAAAGACCCAGAATATGTATTTTTCTTTCAATTGAAAAATTATGGCAAGCGAAATACAGCAAAAGCTTTTCAGGTTTGTATTCAAATAAGCACTTTGTAACTCTACAGGCTGTAAAAGACATCAACGCGTAAACTGTATTTTTAATTAAGTTTCTTCAGTTAGTAACTGTTATCTTGAATTCAGTAGATGATTCTAGGACCCCCAGCCTAAACTAAGCTTGCCAAAAGCTTGTCAAAATTGTTGTTATATTTTTACTATCAATACTTTTTCATTAAACACTTTACCATTCATAGACCAAAAAGCATAAAACGCGCGCCAACACTTCCAAAAAAACTATTTCAAAGACAGCAGGAGGCATAAATTCTATACCAATATTTAATACAATTCTACCATAACAGTGAGAAATTGCGTAGGATGACTTTTTATTAGAACTCGAAGCAAAAAAAATGGTGGTCTTGTTTTATATTTCGTTAATTTACTTCATATTATTATAATATTAGGTATTATAGACCACCACCGGATTTCTGAGAAAAAAAAAGATTAATTAACTAATAATTGAATACAGAAACAATAATAGCGCCAAGCTTAAATGAAAGAGTGCAATATTTTTCTTAGAATGTGATCAGGATGTCCATTAATATAGTGTTTTAAGAAATATACGGCTTTGCAATTAATTCAGTAAGTTTCTATAGAATTAATGATTTGGGAATCTTCTGGCGTTTATAACGGCATTTCATATTTAAAAAGATTTGCGATCTAGAATTCTGAAGGTGACCCTCCATGGTGGCTATTATATCCGGAAGACATTAAATAACATAAATCCAGCATTTCAATGAATTAAACTTGAATTACCTACTAATAGATTCGAATATAAGAAAAACAAAGAAAAATTTGAATTTTGGGTTAGCAATGGATTTGAAGGAGAAATCCAAGAAAAGTTTGGAATAACTGAATCTTGTGCTTACTCAATCTCAATAAATATTTAAGTACTGCTCTAAAACTGATAAAATATTTTTATCACTTACCTCACCCCTAAAGAGGGTTTCCCTTATAGAGACAAAATCCATACAGGGTAAAAACAAAAACGAGCGGGTTACTAAAACTGTCAACGATCTCGATTACGCAAACATTGTGGAGGTCTGCGAACGGCACAGCCTTATGCAAATTTTGAAATTTATCGCATGTACGACAGGCGACTTTTGTCTTATTATGTGTTTACATGGAAACTGTATCGGCTCTTTAAGCTAATTCCTAGGAATTTCAATGAATAGTTTCGTGAATAATGATTTCTGGTTTGGTAGTTAGTTGTGTATGCAATATGAATCCGCTGTTTAAGCATTTGTTGTACTTGTAACTACAACAAATGACACTAAATATTGAATGACACTTTGTTGTAGAATTTTTGAGGCTTCTGTCTGGTGTTTACAGATAATAGTGATATGGGCCGTATTATGGTTAACAATAGGTACCATGCTAATGATATCTCTGGTAATTCTTCTCCAAATTGTGTTGTTATAAACCAAATAATCTCTCCGATCGGTCGATTGATAATTGTCTGTCAAAAGTGACTTCCTAATATTTGCCTTCTAAGAAACAAGATCTAAAACAATAATTATTACCCTTTTAAAACATCACCGTTTTGTACAAAAAAATATATAATTCCGAAAATTAGAAGCCTACCAAGCAAAATCCTCCTAATCAACGGCGCCTCTTCAAGAACGCTAAAAGCCCAATCAACACTCAACCCTTGCAATGACAGCCTATTACACAACCATCCAACCACTCTTCAACATCTTTCGAGTTCATCAACACAGTATCGATCATTAAAAGCAATTTGTAGCAATTATATTGACGATGTATGCCACGGATCTATTACAGAGCTAGGTTACAGGGGTAACGAATTTATAATGTGTGTTACGTGTTTGAGCATGCCGCTTCTGTTAAGGCGATGGTTCGTATATTTGGGGTAACGGTGGGGTTAGTTCCCAATAAGGATACCTTCGGGAAAGGTAATTGTAGCCACTAGAACCCATTATACTTCTTTGTAAATTTTGATAAACAAAAGTGTCTTGTGTCTTAAAAAAAGGCGTGTTGCGCTGACCCCTAGTAACATAGGATATGGACAGGATGGTGATGATCATGAAACGTGCCTTTTAATAGCCTAATTGCAATAAATGGCTTGACTTAACTTTCAGTTTGTAACTAACTTGATTGTCTTTTTGTAAAATTGTTTACCTATTAAAAATATGTATAACGAAATCACGCTAAGTCATATACATATCTCATTTTAAATAACCCACTATAATCTTTTATGCAATTCACGATTTAACTTAATTGATAAATACTAGATTGTTAAAATATGCTAGATTTATTTTGGAAGCAAAAACCAAATAAAACCATAGCCCATAATAAGATAAAACAAGCCTCTAATAATAAAACATAGGCTCACAATTACACCGAAGCCTTCCCCTTAACAAATCATAAAAAAATACCAAAAACAATTTGGCCATAAAGAAATCAATCGAATACGTTACCGTTATTCGACAGCGGCCATTTGAGTTACTTGGATTCCCATGAAACGTATTTGTTAGACTCGAAAATATTTAAGTAAATGCCGTGACTGAATCGTTAATTTCTGTTTGTAATACTATCTATACAAAAGGTATAGGTAATTAGATATTTTTGTACACCATGAAATATACGAGTTTAGTCTTCGAATCAAGGTGTGTGACTAATCGGTTGATTTTTGATTTTTCTCGTTAATTAGTCAAGTCACACGGTTTGCTTGGAAGTTTTATATACACGTGGTGATTGGTTCAAAAAAGTGTAAAAATATACTCAGTCGAGTTGGTAAATTGATATTGTATTTTTAACTTGTTCAGACTTTGAATAGTTATAAAATGTTATACGACTCCGGATCCACGTTAAAATAATAACAATTTTATTGTGAGATATTATGTCTGACTATGCCTACAGAAAACAAAACGAAATCTTTTTTATAGCCAAGTGATGATGGGAAGAAAATAGAATTATATAGTTTTCTGTCCTATACCTACAGTATAAAATTCATAGTTTATTACCATGATGAGACAACAGGCGCTACTGATCCAAAGAACATTACGATTGTTCATAATAAACTCCTTGAAACATAAACAAATATAATACATACCAATCAACTCTCGCATTTACCCGCAACGAATTACAGTCCACAATCGCAAGCCTCACCACTATCGCCATAGCAATTACGTACCTGAAATGACAAAAAAAGAAAATTAAAAAACCGGTTCGTACGTCAACCTCCATCCGTGCTCAGCCTCTAAATGTACCGTCGTAAAGAGCCGTAATGTTATTAAACTTGAATATTAAAACCATATTAATACGATCAAGTAATTGACTCGCAAAGTTTGTAATCTTCGAACCTCTTTGCTTCGGAGTTGGGTAAAACTTTTTTTTATTTTAATGGTCTGGGAACATATTTCCATGATGGCTTACTGTACAGCTGAATTTTAGAAAAAGACGAAGAATTATAGGAATTCGTAAGTAGCAATGTCTACTTGCATCTTAAAGACGTTTTACAACTGCATAAAATGCAGGTCATCAAATAATGATAAGGTTATACAGCAAATTCAAAATAAAGACATCAAAGAGCTGAATCATAATATTCTAAAAAGCAATAAGGAAAGACCCTTTATGCTCTATTAAGTCTGCCTTAGGATCATAATAATCGTTGTGCCTACACAGGTAGTCAGTATCAATGCGTAAAGCTGACGATTCCATCCTATCCCACGTAAATTCGACAGCCTCAGATTAAAACAAGTGGATGCAAGCCTCGTTCAACGATCGCAGTTAAACTGAAGTAAATTGAAAATATATTTTTTTAATACAATTATAATCAATGAAGAATTAAAGTACTCGACTATTTTTATTCGCAAACAATCACAGGGCAATGAAATTAAATCATTCAGCAAAAAACATCAGAACTCGTATTTCAATTTGCATATAAATTAAAATAAATAATAATTTTTGCTCTTGCTGTTGACAAATACGTTAAGTGAAATAAAAAAGTGTTATGTGTTTTTTCGTCTTATATTCTTGGAGCTGTTGCCTGTGCTAGCTATAAACACCACCTATTATTATCTTAGCTTATAATATCTGCAGCTACAATTTTTTTATAATAACCCCCTTATACCGACTGCCAGTTGCTGTTCTAGAAGGATACATTTTATTGGCAAGGCTTCCACGCACAGCTTTATTGCGTAACACTAGTTAGCTGACTTAAACAATTATGGTGACTGGTCATCATCGTTCATCGTCATTCCTTAATCGCCCTAGTTAAATAAACTCAAGAAAAGTGGAGCTTACCTACCTACTTCGCTGACAATCACACATCAAATTAAAAATATCGTTCTCAAAATTAAATTCGCAACAAATGACCAAATTAACCAGTCATTTCTCGAAATGGCGTTATTAAATACAGCTACCACATCACGCGATGCTTGGATTAAAGTAAATAATACTTAAATTATAGACTAGCATGTTAGACAAACGAGAATGTCCAGTTGTTTTTACCGAGTTAATTTTCTTCCTGGGTAAAGCATGTCACATGCCATGTGGGATAATCATATGCTTTGACTGGACAAGGTTTTATTAATGCCTCCTAAATGTAAAAAAAAAACTTCGTACCCAAAAGTTTTTTTTTAGAATGAAAATTCTTCCCTTAGGCATTCCCAGAACATCGTCTAAATAGGCTAGCGTTAGAAAAGACCCTTGTTCTATACATTTTTAACACGTAATCAACTAAATTCCGCTAAGTTGTAGCAATCTTTAGTTACACCAATGTTTATTTCAAGCATAGTTTTGTTCTATGTAGTATGTTATTCTGTTTTACTTTTCTGTGATCACAAGCGTGACTTGATGGAAGTCTCACACCATGTCAAGCTTTTATTTTTTTACATTCAATTAATTTTAAAGCTAAGTCAAAGACAACCAACGCGCTTGAAACATTATTTTTTCTGCGTTATTGTCGATCTAATCTGATCTTGTATTTATTTTATCAGATAAATCAATTAATGCTTATTGTCAATCAATAGGTATTACTTAACCACATTCTTTGATTCGACAACTTTTCTTCTGTTTTTTTTTGCATTTAGTTTAGGTTCATCTGAGCGCCATCTCTTTCTATCCAAACACCATCCTATTGTGTCTTTGTGCAGCCTTGTACATAATACTTTTTGTAGGTTATTTTACATTGAACCATTTTTTCAAATCTGACCTCAACCTACCCTGTCCCATCGTCCTCTGATTTTCGGACCTCAAAATTGGCCTCAAACGTGTCATTACAAAGAAATTAGTGGTTTATTATTGTCGAATTAAGTTTCGGAGTAGCGTCCGTGGATCATTTTTTGTGAAGGTTGGATAAAAAAAGTCGATCCGTCAGTCGATAGAGTAGGCGATTAGATGCGTGAGATACAGGCTAGATGCTGTTTAGATATGTGAACTTTAATATGATAGGAAGTATAAGAAAATTTATAAGACTTCGCCAATCCGCTTTCTTTTGGTTTTAAGGACTTGGTGGGTATAAAAAACATTTTTTTTTTTCCAAAGCAACTTAAAGTGGCTCTCGACTATTTAGCCCCTCTTTGAGGTTTTAAAACTTGTGACCATAGAATTACAGCTCTTACTTCTTCATGCTTAAGACACACTACAAGTCGTTGATAAAGATAGCACGCGGTCAAAGTTCAAACGTTCGAATGACCTAAAACCTACCATATTAATCTAAACAAACACCGCTACAGTGCTACACCGACGACAGATCTCATAAGTCTATAACAAAATGACAAATAACAATGCAACGACTACCGTCATCGCGTATAATAAAAGAAAAACTTTAAAAAAAGAACTGACCGCTAGACAAAGATGGTGGGTAGTTTTTTTAAAGTAATTATTGTTGTTTTTTTCTCGGCTGCCATTATCCGTTCGGATCCCTCGATGGCCGCAGTAATGATATGAAACAAAATTATATGGCTGGGTTTCGGCCGCCTATTAACATACCTTGCTATGTATCATTCGGTTCTCAAATAATGACGTTTCGTCACAATTATTTTTGTATTTTTTTTGGATCTACAATTTGTGTTTCGTGAATTGTATGTACTTCGCACTTGGTACAAGAGTTACGATTTACTGTTAAAGAAAGTAACGGGTTTACGTGTTCAAATTTAAAATAGAACATGATTCTTTCAAAGCCAAATCTGAAAAATGTTGAATTTAAAAGAGGATGGAATGTTTTGTAACCAAAGGCAGTCGGCCAAACCTTTGTCTATTATATTTGAACTCCAAGCACTGCAACAAGTTTCAGCCTGATCCAGTTAGCTTAACTACAACCGCAGACGCATTAGCGGCGAAAATCTTTTTACCACCCACCTCTACTAGGCCAAAGATCCACCAATTAATAACCACAGGACCAGTGATTAGATGATTACCATCACCAAAAAAATCTTCAGAAAGAACTTAATTCGATCTATCTATCACCACTATGCGAGACTTTGGAGTCATCAGTCATACGCTATGTCTATTACTCATTACTAACTTTGAAAAAGATGAGTAAAAGCTTTGGGCGTAAGACATTTTTGAGGTTAATTCTAGAGGCAGTATGTATGTAATCGGTCTTATTCATCATAGTGATGTTTTAATAGTAAATGGAGGATTTGTTTGGTGCGGTGAAAAAAGAAGTGTAGGTGATTTGGCTCTAAGCCTTAGGTTATAAATACGTTTGTAAGTATGGCTTAGTTTAATGCTGCTTTTTGTTTATTCTACTGAGCTTCACTTAGACTTCTTCTGTATTGTTAATAACGGAGTTTCTTGCCCATTCTTCTCAACCCTCATCTACCTAGCTTTTTGCCAAACTATGTTAAGATCGGCTTCCAGTCTAACTGAATACAGCTGAATATCTATATTTTTCATCGCACAACTGCCTATTTGACCTCCACATCCTCCTCTGGCCCATTCTTCTTAATATCAAACCAAAATACTTTTTCGAGAGGGCAATTTTGACGTGAAAGTGTTTTCAAAAACCTAGTTGAAATAAATGGTTTGATTTTAACTTTGCCAATTCGTTCAGAATTCATAAACTTAATAAATTCACATTCTGAAACCCAGAGTCAGATCTAATCCAAACACTCTTTGTAATTTTACGACCAATATTGAATTGATTGACGTGTTCCTACGAAATGACAGTTCAAGTATCTACTGAAATGATTTATGTGAAACAGTATGTTTGTTAAGTTTACTTCCTAGTTTACACAATGGCGTTTTCTCAATCGTCGGGTAAATATAACATAAATATAACTAGAAGGTAGCTTCTTTTATGTCGAGTTGGATAAAATTTCGATCTTAGTCCGAAAAGCAGTTAGTCACCTCATCACCTGTCAGTCAATATTGATGACAGTGAGGATAAAAACCTCAGGAAACAATCATTAGGCGTCACAAATAACACCAACATAATCGCTATAATACAAAACCTTGAGACGGAGCCATCAAACCGAAAATTCACCCGAAACCTCATTTTCAATCAACACAGAAACTGAGAATCAAAAAATTCCATATTTTTTTCAATTTCGTTACGACTTAGAACAGAGATATACAGACAGACAATGACACAGGCTGCCACTATAATTACCCCTCCCTCCCCCACACTCCTGCAGCCAAAATTACCAAGCCTCCCATTAACCATCATCCCGTTCTTATAAAAAGGCCTGAGCAGAAAAAAAAAGTCATCCTCACAGCCAATAGCGGACCGTTCCCAAAATACAATTTAAATGAAACCTTCAATTCTCGGAACTAAAGTCCAATTTTGATTACTGAAGTGTGGTAGGAGTCATCAAAGAATGACGCACGCATTTTAAAACTATGAGTATTTATAGGTTTTTTTTCTTATTAATTTGTTAGGTATGTGAAATTAGCGTTTCTTGTGTATAGATTTTAGGTTTTGTTCGAGGATAAAAAGTTGTGGTTATCATGTTTCATGTTACATAATGCTTGTTCGTGTAAGATTTATAACATCAAATTACTGCTCTAAGTATAGAAGAAACATGCTAACCTATTGATCTGAATTTGTTCGTGCAACTTGTTCGTTAGACACGACTTATAAATAAATAAATAAATAAATCATTTATTGTCAGATCATTCAATCCAATATGTTAGTAATACACACACATCTTAAACACTAGTGTTAGTATATAATATTATATCATTATATTATTATATTATATCTTATTGTTTTGAGTTGAGCAGTTGCTATATTCCTACATCACATCATGTAGTGGCCCTAGGTGGCGATCAAGTATTTATCAACAAATTGGGGTCACTTGGAGTTTTCCAAGTGACCCCAATTTGTTCCCATAGACATTTTTGAATTACATCGAGGATAATACAAAAAAAAAATAACATAACGTACATAATATTGTACACAATATAACATAACGCCTGTAATCCCCGAAGCATTAAGCAAAGCTAATATACCTAATAGTACACCTACATTTCGCCAGTAAAGTTTAAGACCCATTTCATAAGGCGAGCCTATTGCCGTCAACCGGGCACAAATCCAGACTCCGTGGCTGCTATTGAGAAATTTCTAACGTAAAAACTCAATAACATTTTGCCCGACCCGGGAAACGAACCCAGGACTTCGTGCTCAGCTTCACGCTTGCAATCAAAAGATCAGTGAGGTAGTAACAAAAAAAATGCTACCGAAAAGTTTAAAATGTTTCAGTACTAGAAAATATGTTAGGGGAACTGGATCATATTTGGACCGAGAACGATCGCTAAGTTATAGAAACTCAGCATTACACAATACATGAAAACAACACAAAAAAATCTCACATACTGACTTTCATCGAACCAAGGGTCAGCAGTACAATCACAGTTGTAAATAACACATTTCTTACTTAAAAAAAAAACGAAATGATTTTTATTGACGCTAATGCCCAGCTTGCGAGCGAACCCAGTCTCTCACGTTACCTCGCGTTTATTACAAGATCTTTTGTCTCTCTCTAATCATCTTCATCATCAGCATTTCGTATGCTCCGTCCCTTTCGAATCATCATTTCGACGCAGCAACTGCCAATTATTATATTGGTGTAGGAAAAATTTTATGTTGATTCACGGAGTTTTTACTGAGTTGATTTACTTTACTTATGGTTACTGTGTACTCGGAACTTGAATATAATTGTAATTGCCAGGAAATATGCGTATGTTTTGGGTTTAGAGTTGTTTGTAATTGTAAAATTCTACAAGTGGAGTTGATGGGCGAAATAAGTATGTGTGAGTAATCGGTCTATTGAATGCTGGTCATATGATTGGCCTTACCCACCACTTGATCTAAAGTTTTGAAGTGACATATAAAAGTTACAATCTCTTTTGACTGCCCCGTTGGTCGAGTGGTCGCCAGCGCGGCTGCTGAGGACGAGGTCCTGGGTTCGATTCGATTTGTGCCCGCTTGATGGCAATAGGCTCGCTCCCTGTTACATGGGACTTAAACATAACTGACGAAATGTGGGTGTCCTATTAGGTACACCTCTGCCTAACCCTTCGGGGATTACAGGCGTGGTGTTATCAAATAAAAATTACAAAGGTTTTTTAACTACATTCCAATCTAACAAAAAGAGAAGAAAAGTATTTCTTGTAAGAGGAACCAAAAAATAAAATGTTAAAAATCCTCTCTAATCACATTCCAGCCAATGAGACTTAAAATCACCATAAACCACCACTTTACAGCACAATTAGACCAAAAATATCTATTTACTCCACAATAACAGAAAACAATAATCATAAAAACATAATTTTTGCATTAATAACGTACCTATGAAATTGCCCGCGCAACGAAAGCTATTTTTATCGCAATGCAAGAAGCAATTGAATTATATGTAATAAAAATTTATTCATGTTAATTGGAGGCAGGTTTTACGATGCAAAGTCATTGATGATGTTAAAGGAAACGACCAGCCATTATACTGAGGATGACATTTAGGTTAACTAAGAATAAGCTATATATGGCACAAACCTATCTATAATTCCATACAATTCTACAATACATATATACATACATACAAATGAATACAATTGAAGTGTCTATATGTAGTGTCAATATGTAATGTCAAAACAGCTTTTTACTGAATGCATAAGAAAACATATACAGCACCTAAAGCTAACACACATTTTTTTTTTCAATTTTTGTCTCTTTGTCTGTTTGTTTATTCCGGCTAATCTCCGATATTTACAACGTACCCGTGGAATAATTTCCGACCAAAACGCGAGCGAAGCCGCGGGCAATAGCAAGTCAATTATAAAGCAGGTGTAAAAATCGATTGTAACTAATAGATATTGCAACTTTTGAAACCTTATACTCACTGATAAGCAACGCACACCCTAAACGAGACTAACAGAATGAAAATGTATTCAAGAGTCCCTTAAAAAGAAAGGAAAGATTTCTGAAAATGTGTCCCCCAAGGAATTATGATGATTTTTGTCAATGAGAAAACCCATTCATTCACACGGTTTGTATCTACATAAAAACCTAACCCCTTTTTTTTTACCGATGGGAAATCATCAAATAACCGGAGGCGTTCTGGGCTGAGCAGGAGGGACTGTCAGACTTTTACTGACTAAAACCCATCCATGTTCCTTCCTTTGCCCTTTGTGTTCCAGGGCAGCGGTATCTCTTTCGAACAGTCCCGCAACCCTGGCAGGCGTCGGTCCTTACGGACCCCTTCCTGTTTGCTGACTCTCTTTGAGGCGCGCGTGGAACACGAACGCGCCGTCGACACGGCCTGTCGTCATAAGACGGACGGACGCCGAGCTAGCCCATAGCTCCCCGTCCACAGGCCCGCGCCTACGGTGGCCGGGGGCCACCACGTGGACCCCAACGCCCGGTGCGTCTCCCGCGGCGGCTGGGACGTGAGGTTCTCTCACTCTCACATCCCGCCACCTCCTTCGCTAGCATGACTGCTTCGCAGAAGGAGGTGACGGCGTCCCATTCCGTCTCGCTCCGGACCATGGATTGAACCAGGGCCGGACGCGAGAGGTCGCCGCCGCCGATTGCCGCTACGAGGACACGGCGTTGCTCCGCCCAAGCGGAGCAGTCCTGCACAGTGTGCTCCACCGTGTCCTCCGGTCGATCCTCGCAGTGGTGACACCCGGGCGTTTCCTCCCGCCCGATTAGGTGCAGGAACCTCCCGAAACAACCATGTCCGGTGAGGACCTGCGTCAGGCGGAAGGCTAACCCTCTCAAAAATTATCCATAAAAAAAAATATTTCCATAGCTACTCTAAAATTCACCCTTTTATTATTAAGAGTGAATTTTAGAGTTACATTTCCCATAAAATACTAATTCCTAAAGGATGACAGCGTTTACTTCCCCGCGCCAATAGCTAAAGAACAAAGGTGCATACAAAGCACTGTATTATACACCTTTTAGCATAAACATAAGTTTTAGATTTACTATATGAATTCGTTCTAACTCCGATGAAATCTTGGTGGTGGAAAACAAGAGCTTTCACGGATTTGATATCGTTACTTATCAGTTACCAGGCAGACACAAGTAGTCAATAAAAAATTATGGGATTAACCGGGGATTTCTAAAAACGTCAATGAATTTATGGTAATAAAGAAGTGACATGTGGGAATAGCTGTCAATAAGTTTCGTATTTCGAAACATAGTATTGACATAAACTTGTCGGTACCGGTCGGTACACTTCACCCAACTTATCTGTGGAAAACGCAGAACTAAAATAAATGTACCAACATATCGATGCAGAAACCACCAGCCACTTTCATCTACAAACTTAAAGTGGTCTTTAATGTAATTTGAAAATTTTTGACATGTCTACCATCGATTCATCGCTATCGCTGATAAAATGTTACTTTCTTTTAACCTATTTTGGTGTGAAATAAAAACTAACATAATATACACATATAATATAACACACATAATATACATAATATAGTTAGTTTTCTTGCCCTTGTCCCAATTCATTTAGGGTCGGCGCAGCATGTCTGCTTCCATACTTCTCTATTACTTGTCATCTCATCGACACCTCCTTTCTAGCCATATCATCCTTTACACAGTTCATCCATCGTTTCTTTGGTCTTCCTCTACTCATTCATACTCATAAATAAATACGAACCTATCTTGATACAAAATTATAGTTCACATACTTTCGGAAAAACTTAAACATTTTCTGTTAGAAAAACCAAAATAAAAACACAGAAACACATATCAAAGAAAGCTCCAACTATAATTCCTATCACAAATAACTTTTAATAAAATAAAAACAATATAAAAATCCCTCAACAATATACCACAGCACACCATAACTTTAAGAACCGTGAAACAAAAACCAACATGCTAATAACGCGTCGTGATCTCACTAGGGAAAGCCTTAATTGTCGCGAGCTGCTAAATGGGCCCTGCCTAACGCCTAATATGGGCCGCTGGAGGGAACGGAGTCACGCCCTGGGTTCAGGATTAAAGGAAATATGGGCCCAAGTAATGTAAGCTTTAAGTGATGGTGTGTATAGGGATATAGGCTCAGATAATGTAGCTGATATTGAAGGGTAAGAATAAAATACATAAAGATTTTTAAGGTTTTGTAGAAAAGTTCACAGGGACACCAATTAGGGTAGTGGGTAAACCTATTGAAAGTAACTAAACTAATCGCATGTAACTAAAAGAGTGATGAATATAAATTTTGACGGATGAAGACGGAGAGGAAGACCAAGGAAACGAAGATTTGAAAGAAAAAGGAGTAAATGATAGCGTGACGGTTACAGCGGAGAATGGAAGAAAAAAACGTGTTGCGACGACCCCAAGTAACATGGGGCAAGGGCTGGAAAATGATGATGATGACACCAGCCTATTGAAAGTAAATAAAGACAGAAAGAGGTTAATGTCAAAAAGTTTAAAAGCGAATAGTCCAACGAGGGGTTAGTTGACGTGTGGACGTATGGTTTGAACTGTAACTAGTCGAGTGATGTCTTTTTCACTTTTATGGCAAGGACCTTAATCTTTTTCTGACCGACTGGCGGTGATTCCGCGTCGAAAAGTGCGGTTGATAATTGTCGCCAAAAACCATGTGTTTTTTAAGAGTAAATACCGAAATAAATAGAGTTAAAAGAGAAGGTTTAACAGGAACCCAGAAACTTAGGAAAATAGACAAGAGTTATTTTTTATTACTGTTGCTAACATTGAACCAATCAGATGACTCCGAAATAACTACCGACGTACATCATTAAAAAAAACGTTAAAAAGGTTAACAAAACGGAATTAAACATAATAATTAAAGGCGTGCATCTTCGATCTTTTTACTGCAAGTAATAAATGTTTCGTTTAATCAATTCAGATCTTTCCCGATGATGTAACCCAGCCTTATTTCCTAGATTCTAATACTAAAACTAGGTTTAATCAGTTCCCAACTAATACTCTAGCCCTTTCATTGAACGGCGAACTGAAAGTTAGGCTGCGTTCATATCTGCGACTAATCGAAACGAAATTATTCGTCGTACAATTCGCTATAAATGTGACTGCGTTAATGGGTACACGCATGTGAAATGTAATTTGATAGAAAGTAGAAGCTAGATGCTCAGTGTTTGAGGTGTGTTCAAAGTAGGTCGTCAGGAAATCTAGTTTTCTCAAAGCTTCTGACGCTCAGCGTTTAGAAAAGATGTCTGAAGACAGATTCAAATTACGTATTAATGAACTTAGAAGTGTCACTAATAGAACTCATTTTGTAATTGAAGCTGTGAAACTTGAAAGCTACTTAGCTATACAAGAAACAACTATTAGTTTTATGTTAAGCTTATTCTGTCCCAATGCTGGGCAAAGGCTCCCCTATTTCTGTCCAACTCTCTAGGTGTTTTGCGTTCTCTGGTCAATCAGTTGGGAACGATTCCAATTCATCCAGCTTACCACATTTTAAACACACTATTTACTACGTTTTTGCATTGGACCCGTATGATGCATTATGGCCGTTTGCTTTTCAGCAAGAAGAGGACTGTGTGTCCCGGCAGTGGGAACAATGGACTTTTCTATAGCAAGAAACATCCCTTCACGATCACAGCTTTGTCTAATGCGACCATCTCACCAAAATTGCATAATCTCATTTGCGTCTAAAAAATCGCACCCTCCACCTCCAGCCTAACAGCGCGCCTTACAATAGCCAATGGCCCAATAAGGCTGTAATTGGAAATTCTAGGGAATGCACACCATCGCAGGCCAGGAACATGTATCGCTGGGCTCTAATGCGACATCTACAAGCCTTCAGCCTATTTAAATCTTATTTAGATCCCATTTAGGGGTTAGAGAAGGGGTTCTTAACGGTATCAAAGAATATTCATCTGGGATCGGACGCGGATTCGGAGAGTAATTGGTTAAGGGTCTAATGTGGGAGATTTCGATCTTTTGCAGGGTTAAATGGAAGGTTGTGAGGGTCATATAAAAGGTTGAATGGAATTGGTATATTTGGTTGTGGCTTATTCTCTAAGATGAACCGGGGAAGGGGATCTCTGGTTAGTACAAAGTGAAGTTAAAAAACAGTAGGAAGGTAGTGAGAAAGCACCTACTGATTTCAAAACTCAAAATGGACATGAAATGGTTTGCTCGCCGATCCTTCTAAATACCGTTATTCAGCTGAATCCGGTAAGACTGGAAGCCGGCCCCAAAGGCTAGGCAGATAATGATGACCGTTCCTTGTAAATTAAAGATTCGTACAAAATCTAGTCTTTTCTACAGTGTTTACTATTTGTAAATAACCCGTTTGCAATGTTAATGATAATTTTAGTGACCATGTCAGTTTTAAAACGAATGTACATAATATACTCACCTACTAGACAATAGCACCATTTCTACATGACTTCTTTTTTACCAATTACAATCGGCTAAAATCCCTACATTCTGAAGCCTCCAGTTTCTAAGCGTAAAACAAGTAGCTATCCATATCAGGAGCTGAGATACTAATGGCCACGACCGAGATCTGTTAGTAATGCCGACTTTATTTACGAAAACAATTGAATGAAGACTGAGAACAAATTTATAAACGCTCGGTTCAGACGGCTTGGATCTGTATGATATTTTGCAGTTAGTAGTATTATTTTGGGATCAAATGGCTGTTGCATGCTGCATTTGCTTTTAATCGTATGAATATTAATTAGGTTATTGGCGTTAATCTCGAGTTTTCAATATAAAATATCGTGAAGAAAGCGCCGTGTGAACGGACGACAGAAGGTACTACGGTCCTTTGTAGTATACCAAACCCAAGCTGTGGTTCGCACTGCGCTTTAATTTTTAAAGAAACTAAACATTCTTTTGTTAGATTGCATGTAAGACTTATAAGCATTTCTAATGAAAAATGACCTACTGTTATAGATTTCTTCTTAAAGGTTCTACAATAATAATTATTTGTTTCTAAGCTAGACTATATTCCTACCTGCAAAAGCATACATAGTTTCAAAGTGCAAATTTAAAATTAAAAACCAAAAACTGTCAATAAATTGTGTTGAATTCTCGAAATAGTTTCTCAAACCAACAAACAAATTACTTTTAAGAGAAAATATTTTTAAAACTGCAACACAGCTTCGGTTGATGCAGTAGGGTTTACGACTGCCAACTTTATTTGCTGATAAATCAAGTGAAAGTGAATCTTGGAGCTTTGCAATAGAGGTTGGTTAAGCTACGTAGTTATTTTAATTCGAAGTCGGTCTCAGTAGGCTTTGTTGACATTTTCAGTTTCTCGTTTTTTCTATTGTAAGAAATTGTTTATTATTTATTAGGTTGCGGCCACGAGAATGGCGACTTTCGATATATTGTTTTGTTACTGAAAGTTTATTGGCACTACTTAAGTGCTCGTTTATCATTTAGGTTTTGGATATGATGCGGTTGTTACTTTTTCGGGTTCGGTACCCAAGGGGTAAAAACGGGGGTCCCGTTTTTACCCCTTGGGTACCGTATTACAAAGACTCCACTGTCCGTCTGTCTGTCTGTCTGGCTGTCAGTCACCAGGCTGTATCTCATGAACCGTGGTTATAAGGGGGTGACTATTGTTTCGACGGCTAATAGAGAAAGAAGTGTGTTGGTGGAATAAGGAGACATGCTACACCTACCCAAAATATATTGGGAAAAACTCTGGAAAATGATGAAATTACAATATCTCGCCTGTAGTCCCCGAAGGATTAGGCAGAGCTGTACCTAATAATAACACACCCGCCTATTACGTGGGAACAACATAACTAGTGAAGTTATGTTGTTCCTATGTAATAGGGTACGAGCCTATTGCCATCAACCTGGCACAAATCCAAACTCCGTGGCTGCTACTGAGAAATTCCTGATGTAAAAACCCAATCACACTTTGCTCGACCCGGGAATCGAACCCAGGACCTCATGCTCAGCAGGCGCATTTGCGACAACTGGACAAACGAGGCAGTCAAAGCTAACAAAATGTAAGTAATATTGTAATCTAGAACAGCTATCAAGTACCAATCCAGAAGTGTTAAAATCTATTCTTACAGAAATCTAAACCTACGTGTGCTGAAAATGCTTTATTATAGGCATTAAAAAGTCTCCTTTTAGTTTATTCGTTGCCATTTTCAAGAGATAAATCTCAGCTTAATTATATACTGATATAATGTGATAATAAACTTGTTAACGGTGAGATTTACACGAAGAACGAATGTGCTCTTTACTTTTAATTGCTCATCATTATTTGGTTTTTATTGGTCATTATTGACTTCCGCTCTACTTTTAGGTTTTTATAACGGGCTTATGAGAGGCCCTTTAAGATTCATATGAGATTAAGTAGGTAAACTTATTTGTAATAAGTATAATATCCAGCATTTTTTTTATTAAAGAAATGTAATAAATCTGTTTGCTTTTAGCATTATGCAATTATAATATTAAGTGGGCCTACGTTCATTTATGTGTTTGAAATCATAAAATGGTGTTGATACTCAGTCAACGGATTGGCATTCAGTCCAAATTCCTCAAAAACCATCCCTTATTCCGGCCTATTGACTGTGTATGGCGTATGATGATGGTAAAATGCTCGTCGATACAAGAGACTTATGAATTAGAAAACTATCAATATATATATATTTTTTTCATTATAGTTAAGCAGCAATGTATACAGGCCTCCTATTTGTGAGGTTGCACAATTATTTCGTTCCCACCCGCGTTTCTCGCAGCCCCACCCGGTACTGCAAGGTTTATAGAGCAAGTACCAAAGGTTGGAAGCGCGGGCGCAGTTTATTATTTGCCACGGCTGTTAATGTTCATTGTTCATTAAGTTTCTTTAATTTGTTATGAACTAAAACAATACTAATTAGACGTATTCGTTTGAAATAAAGGCTTCGCTCGCATATCGCAGAATTATATTGTGTTGCGGTAATAATAGTTGCGTTTCTAGGGAATAAAAGGGGAATTACAATAAAGTGTAGCGAATTGGTGGATTTTCTGTACTTGGTAGTTATGAGTTCAATCCTCTTAGCAACAAATTAACACGGACTAAGATTGTCAAAAGACCTGCAAAAGACTCGCACGGACGAGGGAAACATGGAACTTAGGAGAGCACTACTCAGAAGCGGTGGGTGCAACTAGGCTGCCTATGATAATGTTGATGAATATTGTCAGAACGACAAGCGGGAATAATAACAGCCACTCGGGTCGATATTCAGGTTAAATCACACTTGCCTAGGTTGGTCCGTGGATGGGTGACCACCCATTCCATGCCGAGTTTCCGCCGTGCCTCGGAAAGCATGTTAAGCCGTTGGTCTCGGCTGTCATTTGAAGATCTTTGACAGTCGTTACAGTTAGTCAGTGGCCCGAAATTCTGACAGCCAGTCTTACCAAGGGATATCGTATTACCCAGTACGAACTGGTTTGTGGAGGTCAGATAGGTAGTCGCTCCATGTCTATTCAGCTGCATCCAGTTAGACTGGGAGCCGACCCTAACATGGTTGGGAAAATGGACCGCTAAATATAGAAAGAGTTGAGGGATCTTTAAGCAATAAATTCAAGTATCAGGTCTGATAGTTTGTATTCCTGATATGAATCCCTAGGTCGGACAATGAATCTTCGGATTGAGTAACATGATTCTCCAACAAAGATACCAATGCCGAAATGAATATAAAAATACCATTAAAGTTACTGCAACTTATCTTGAAAACGTCGTAAAAGTCGACGGGAGAAAGTTACAAGAAATGATCATGTACTCATTAGGCACAGCTGTGAATGTTGCTGTAGCTGGTTTCGAAAGAGGCCTGTGATTGTCAGGTTATCAAACATCCAGTATATAAACATTTTTTTTTAAAGTGGTAATCAAAAGATAAATATAATTAAAGTATTATATACATTAGACTTTATAAATTAAAATAACCTTAAGTAACTAACTTAAGAATATGCTTAAAAAATTACGTCAACAAACTCCTCTCAACGCTGTTAACTGGTAATGTATCCAAGAGACTGGCGGCGCCGGCGTTGCCACGTTGTATGGCAATGCTAAGCCTAAGACCAAGGAAGGAAGCTTAGGCCTAGTGTCAACTAAGCGTTTTGAAATGTCCTTGAAAAGGCTGTGAGCACTTGGACTCCACGATCCTGAAGTTTCAATCCCAAACGGCTCGAGCATCCAATAAGGTTACTATATTTACGCTTGAGATTCTTTAATTAGAGCTTTAAGGCGCTGCCTAAAGCTTTAATTCACTCTGTACCTTATTGTCTTTGAACATAAGCTGATCTGACATCAAGTCTACTGCTGAACATGACTGTATTATATACAAGAGCTCATTGTAGTAAATAACGTAGCAGTTGTCAATATCATGATCACTTAACTAACAGATTGGTTAAACCCCAAAATATCAATATCATATGAAGCTTCTATTGGGTTTGACGCATTTGGTGCACATCTCAACTTGTACACCATGCTCAAATGGTGAACTTACCAACTGATGCACTTCTCATATGGTACACTTCGCAACTGGTGCACTTCTCAATTGGTGCACTTCGCAAAAGGAACACTTTTTAAGATGGGTGGAGATTTGATAAAATTGTCTAAAAATGAAAGAATCTTTGGTTTTGCGTAGGTGATTTTCTTAAAAATACAATCAACAAAATAATTTTAATTAAACTCTACATCATCACGACAACATTTTTATTTTTTCAAAAATAAAATAAAAAGTCACTCGGTATCATATTATATCAATAACCTTTATAATATTATATGTTAAACTGTATTTCTTTTAGTTATAGTTATTATTATGAATTAAATAAAAGCTTTAAATTAAATCTATAACCTGTTTCTCAAAAACAGGTTATAAATAATATAGAATAAACCTTTGTTTCTTACTTAGTAATTGTTACTATTAATTAAGTAAATAGCTATAAATTAAATTATACGATGTGCACCAAATGCGTCAAACCCCTTTTATTGAACACACATCGGATTCTGAGTTTGCAATAACCACACGTTGAATACAAAAACAAACTTACAATACATACATACATAACATCACGCTTGTACCCCGAAGGGTTAGGCAGGGGTGCACCTAATAGTACACCCACATGTCGCGAGTTATGTTAAATCCCCACGTAATAGGAGGCGAGCCTATTGATCCAGACTCCGTGGCTGCTACTGAGAAATTCCTGATGGAGAACCCCAATAACACTATTACACTACGCCTGACCCGGAAATCGAATACAGGACCTCTACACGCTCGGGCCTGTGGACGGTGAGCTTTGGGCTAGCTCGCCGTCCGTCCGTCTTATGACGACAGGCCGTGGCGACGGCGCATTCCTGTTCCACGCGCGCCTCAAAGAGAGTCAGCAAACAGGAAGGGGTCCGAAAGGACCGATGCCTGCCAGGGTTGCGGGACTGTTCGAAAGAGATACCGCGGCCCTGGAACACAAAGGGCAAAGGAAGGAACATGGATGGGTTTTAGTCAGTAAAAGTCTGACACTCCCTCCTGCTCAGCCCAGAGCGGGAGGGGTTATTTGAAGATTTCCCATCCGAAAAAAAAAAAAAAAGAAAAAAGGACCTCTACACGCTCAGCAATCGTGCTTGCGACTACTAGACCAACGAGGTGAATAGAGATCTACTTAAAAAATAATTATTAAAGTTTACAATATCTTACAATTTATGCCCTAAAGATGTAAAATAGGGTATGAAAGATTGAGGCATGTTTGCCGATGGGAATCCCATTGTAAAACAATAAAAGCCGAAGGATGCTGCTGCATTAGTCAGCTCTTAGTCACTTTTAAATAAATTAAAATGAGCCGATCTCGACACAAGATCACACGGTGCATTTAGGTTCATACATTAATAGACATTAAAACCGACTTAATTTGTATGCCCTAATTACAAATACTAACTGTTTCGGCGATCCTTTTAGCGAAACAGTTAATTACATTTCCCTTTTTTTTCTGAATCATAAAATGTCCTTAAAATAAATTTATTGTTAGCAATAAAAGCTCAAGTAATGATATCGGCACATCGAACTTGTAATCGGTAACATTAATTTGCCTGACTTTGAGCTTATAAAAATGTTCTTGAAACTAAAGCTTAGTCCTCACTGTGTGACTCTGTATCGGCACTCCGTGGCGTCACATTTTTGGGCAATCATTTCCGTATCACATTTTACAAAAATCCAGAACACAAATATACACTCTTTATAATAAAATAATGATCTTATGTTGTGAATTTTTGTGTCAGTGTGAACAACGCCACTTACATTTACGGAAGATTAACCTGTGTCCCAGCGGTGGGCACATGAAAACCTGCTGATGTGTGGACAAGGTTTTACCAAAGGAAATTACAAAGATACACCCAAATTCATGGAATTTTAATAAAAATGTTTGCGGTACCCGTAATCTCTGGGCACAGATACTACGGAATTGATACGGATTGGCTGTTCATTTCATTTTTAATTCACATTACGTTTTTATAAGATTCGTTTTTTCGTGCTTCTTGTATTACGGGTTTTGTTTTAAATGACAAAAAGCTTTTAGTATTGAAATTTAAGTAGACGGCCATTTGTTTCATTATTGAATGGTCAACGCAGCCGGCTGCGTTGATTTATTTAATTATGTTTGAATAAGTTATAGTTATGACAACCTCAGGCTTAGATATGCGTTACATAATTTATTCCTAAAAAAATCTACAAAACAAAAGGAAACTTGCTGCTTTTTTCTTGTAGAGCAGCACAAGATAATAACACGCAAATGTATTTTAATCTAAATGACAAAGCGATTAACTAAATACTTTATCTCTAAGTAATAAAAGTGTTCTGGCAGATACAGCCCATAACAAAGTATAAATCCCTCCATCTTGCTATACAATGTTGCCGTAATAGTACTAAAATTCAAGTGTTAAACGCCCTTTAAAACGAAGGATCCCTTTGAAAAAATAAATTTTATTTACGGGTAACACCTCAATATTTCCAAGTGGAATCCAGCACGATTAGTGCTCATTTAAACTGTTAGATATACCCTCACCGTGCTTAAGTCACGCAAAAACCTAGATGGAACTTTTAGTCCCGTATTACAGAACATCGCTCAATACTCAAGCATTACTTAAAACTAGATTCAAGCCATTTGATTGGTTGAAACTATTTTTAAGTAACGCTTGAGTCTTGGTAGACGTTCTGTAATACGGGCCTTAGAATCTTTGTTCACGTACGAATTCGTGAAACGGTCTTTGACATTGGCTCTTTTAGCAATGAACATTCACATAACTCTATCTGTCTCACTCTGTCAATGCTTTTTTTTACTTTTAGGCATCCATTTGAATTAATCATCGCAATTTCAAAAGACATTAAAACATTTCCGGACTTTGATATTATATTGCTACCATACAAAGCTAAAGCACACATGCGTACCAGGAAATAACAACTAACCATTAAAATGACTTGCCGAAAAAGAAACATGTAATTTGTTTGTTAATTCAAGCCAATAGATACAGGTTGAAAATGGCGGACTAATGGCTCGGCTACCGCGCAAGCGCGAGTTTTTGTCGACCAATGGCACCGCGGCAACGCGGCGCAGGAGTCGGCGACGATCGCAATTTGTTAACGTGATAAAACGGCATTGCTGTGTACCTATTAGGGGTTTAGGATTTAAGTTTTTGTAAGACGGAATTCTATGAAGAAGTTTGAGTTTTAAATTAAGTGTAGAATTCTGGGGTAATCGTAGATTTATTGCTTAAGTTGATTAAGGATTTAGTGATCTAGTTTTCACCGATGTATTTATGTTTGATGTATCTCCCTATACCAGAGAGGGACAATTTCGGTGTGTTCACAATTAGAGCTGTTCAGATGGCCATACTATACTCTGGAAATATTTAAACTGAGTCATTGATATTAAGAGGTGAGAATAATTATGAAAAGTGATATAAAAGGACTTCTGGAATAAGGTTTTTTTCAAGACGGAATATTCCATTGCTGAACATAGGCGTCCGTTACATAACATTATAAACGTTTATTGAGGCCTAAACCTCAATAAACGGCGCAATAATAAGCGTTGTGAGAATGGTCCCACAACGCCTGCTAGGCAAATAGAGAACAGAATTGTTGAAGACCCTACTGCCCATCAGCTTACTAACAAAAAAACACCATATTTCACCATCGACAAACACTTAACACAACAAACTCTATTTATTCAAAAACTACTCTTTGCAATGTCTTATTTCACCATGTACTTTTATGGGAGATCGAAGTACAATCTTTGATATAAAAGGTTGAATTCAGGAGTCATTGCAGGCGCCATAAAATCAAGATTTATTATGGTGCTAACCTTTCTAGGCCTGTGGGGTTCGCCACTGGACTGCTAAACACTATAAAAGTAGGATTGACGGTATTGGAATGTTGTTCATATGCTTGTAGCACATTTTATTCATTCGATTTCGTTTGTAGTTTTTTTAAGCTAAGTTATGGAAGACTGGGCAATAAAGTATTGAGAACAAATTGAGAGCATCTTGCAAGCTTAAATTCTTTGTAAGCACAAAAGTTACCATACTTTTTCAGCCCATTTTAAACACAGACAAGATTGCTGAAGCAAAGGGTTGATTCTTCAAAAACAAGATTTTGCAATGTTCTTCCATTTAGCTATTTCTATCGATTAGAAAGTGCCAAATAGAGATTTGAATGTGAATTTTAATGAAGAATAACTGCGATTGAACGATCCCAGTTTATCCGTTGACAAAATCGACCCCGAAATTGTAACAACCAAAAAATATAAATCCCAATTAAATCAAACAAAAAAAAACACCCATCCAATTCAATTGAAAGGTTTTGGAGAACAACCAATGTCAAATTCATAAAACTCTACAGCAAGTTAATAAAACTTATAAAAATGGAAATATGAGAATAAAAACATATTTTTTAATAATATAAAGAGGCCTAAAGAGCCTACGCTCTTTATGCCTCTTTATATACAGCCTCTGCCTCCTTATATTTTTTTCTTTATATATATTTTTTTTTTTCTTATTTTTCAGACACAGTACGGACGTTGGTTTTCTTTCCAGAGACACCAATTTTGGCGCTATATTTCTCCCGGATGTTGGCTGTTTTAGCATTATCTACAATAGTCAAGTTTTAATATGAGTTTATGGGAAAATCCAAATGGCAAAAATAAAAAATAAATTAAAAAATGTGACATTGGTTGTTTTTCCAAAACACCCTTCAATTGCCACCATGCACCTTATAAACGTACATTAGAACTTAGAAGTCATCAACAAATGCCGGGTAACAAAGTAAACACACACTGACATTTGGCTTGCAATCCTCTAGCCGATCAGTTGAATACATTAGACTTAATAAAGCGAGCCAAGTTCTTTTCATTAGCAAGGCACGAAGATATCTTGATGGTGCCTGAAACTGCAGGGTTGGTAAGTATAAAAGTTTTCGTTACAGGAATTTAAAAATTCGATGAAGTCAGCTTTAGGATGAATTGGGACTTTTGGTAAAGTCGACGCGAAAGTCCGACAACCAGTCTTACCAAGGGGTATCGCATTACTCAGTACTAAGTGGGTTGTGGAGGTCAGATAGGCAGTCGCTCCATGTAAAATACTAGTATTCAGCTGCATCCGGTTAGACTGGAAGCCGGCCCCAACATAGTTGGGAAAGGAGCCAGATGATGATAGCGTTTGGTAAAAATGGTTGTGTATGATTCTATTGAGCTTTTCAGTTCGTCCATTGTTCTCTTTGCAATCAACAGGATGACTTACTGTTTACTGAATCTAGGGTGTAAAGCAAATCTTTTTAATGATGATATGACCTTTTGTCTTAATTGTAGTTACAGCAGAGGCAACGGAACAACTGGAGAAGTTTTCTCCACTCTGTGAATATTGGTATGCAGGGGAATACTCCTTATAAAAAAAATACGAAGAATGAAATGATAACCAGCATCAATTTCAGATTTTTATTAAACACAAATTGAAATTTAAGTTTGACTTAACTTTACAACGCATTTATAAATGTGGAGGTAGGTTTTCATCCAGTATTTTGCGTTAACCTCTTTGTTTTATTAATTATCAAAATTACATTAAATCCAACTTCCTTTTGAAGTTATTTGTAATTCAAAATCAGTAACAGACTCAAAAATGCTTAGCAATCAGCCTTTGCCAACCCTATTTCTAAGACTACCGGGGCTACCCGGAATTGTCCGCGCTGATCGACGTCTCTTCTTTAGTTTTTTCTTGCTAATTAGTATAATGAGGTGTTTTGTATTTAGTTAAAACGACAAATCGCTTTTTTTGTTGCTAATTGGTGGTATGTGAGCTTCTATAAAGTTTTTGCTCTTAAGCCTAATGCGGAACGTGATTTTTGGATTTACAATCTAGGTAAAGATACGGCTAACGGTGTCAATGAAGTTGGATTAAAGTAAAAGCTGAAGCTTTACTTAAAATTAAGACCGCACTTAAGTAAAGCATAGTGCTTTTTCGATGACTAAAAAAACCTTTGTAGTTTGGCTGGTTGCTAGTTTTGACTTGTAGTGACGAAATCTCTGATTCATCTTCAGCTCTTACTGGATTTATTTATTTAAAATTTATATTCACACTAAATAGAGAAAAGAAGAAGGGAACAGAAAATAGTACAAAGGTAATGGTTATTTCTAAAGAAATCTCTTCCAGCATTCCTGCGAAAGGAGAATCTAAAAAAAGACATTTAGTCATAGTGTGTAAAAGACGAAAAGAAAATCTAACACAAAACATAAAGCAGAACTATTTAAATCTAATACTTATACCATTTATGAATATACTAACATACTTTAATGTTATATACAAAAACGATACATATAACAATACTATAAATGCAATAAAATAACGAATAATACATACTTATTCATGCAACTATGACGAAATGGAAAGATAATGTTCTTTCACTCTTCTTTTGAAAGCTGCAACAGTTTGGCAGTCCCTAATGGCAGGCGGAAGTGATTCCGCAGCCGCACGGAGTGTACAGTGAAGGAATAAGAGTAGAAGTCGGTAGAGTGTGGAGGGGATTTAAGGAGGTTCCTAAGATGCGACCTGCAAGGTGCATCAGAAGGACGGGAGTAGAAAAAGCGTATTTAATAAAAACTGAAGCGCAAATCTTTCGCCTCTTCTTTGTATCATCCTAGTTTCTGTTTTTTCCACTATAACTTTATATGAAGTTGAACACCTTAATTAAAGTTTACGGCTGATTTTATTTTCTTTCCTGCAGTTTTGTTTTTAACGACTGCGCAGCCTGTTAAGCAACTGATTGCGTTACTAATTCATTCTAAGATAATTATAATTACAAATTAATACGAGATTTTCTAATTCTGTTTTATAATGGGGGATCTATTTCACTAAGTTGTTAAGTTATTCTTTGTAGTCTTTCAGAGTAATTATAGTAATTAATCAGCTGCTTATAGCTGAAAAAAGGTTCTGTAATTTCTACTCTTAGAAAGATAGCTCTATGTTTCATTAATGTCTTATGTTAGTATCTGTTGCCAGGTGTACTGTAATTCTTTCTTCTCTTCTTCATAGTGTGGTTAGTGCCTAACCTAGTGTCAGAGTTTTTATGCCGCCCATAGGCGTCTGACTAGGTTTTACATGCCGTCAAGAAATATCTCTCAGGCATGCTGGTTTCCTCAGATGTTTTCCTTCACCGAAGCAAGTGATAATTATACAATACGCACATGAATCCGAAAAATGAGAGACTTGGCAGTCCGACGGTCACACCACAAAAGATAACTTTTCCATTGACTACCTAAACCAAAACTCAATCGAATTGTTGTCTAGATAGATTTACTTTGCAACGTTCTGCCATGTTGTCTTACCAAACTTAATTGTTCCGGGAACGATCACTATTCACTTAACTGAAATATAACAACACTAATCTAAACTTAGCCAACAAAAAACAAGCCAAGTGTCGAAAACAACAGAGCAATAATACTTAAGTACAGACAACAAAACAGTGAGTAGACAAAATTATTTCGCAACGAATGCAATCCGCCGACCGAAAACCAGATAATTGGATCGGAATCCACTGTAGAACTTACAACAGTATATAGAATCGAGTTTTTACCCGCGTATTTGGTAGTATCATAATTTCTTGTCGGGTTTTATGCTTTTTTTATTCCTTAAGTTGGGTCGGCCTTTTTTGATACTCGGCCAGATAATTCCTGCCTCGCCCGGCATTCTGAATAAATGTTGGCTACTTATTGTACTGACCGTACCACATATGCGTTATGTAAGAGGGGACTGGCTGTTTTTTTTTTTTGCTTTTTGTGCAGGATTCCAGTTATTGTTCCGTAATGGGGTGTGATAAAGCATTTTTATGAATTTAATTCCTTTTTGTATCATGTGGTGATTCTTTGTTTGGGTCTGTGTCGTGGATATCACCAGGTTAAGGTGGTGATGGTTGGCATGGTGCTGTTATTATTGGGGAACGTAAAAGTACAAATAAACACACACAATGTCAAGTTTGGTCTTCCGTTATACTAATTTCTTTAAATATAATAATGATGTCTTCAAGAAGTACACTTTAATAATTAATTATGTGGATGACGTTATATTCTATCTTCTATTTTCTATTTTTATTACTTATTATTTTGTTATTTCAAACACAATGTAAATTGTTTGTGAATAAATTGAATTGAATTGAATTGAATATTCTCATCAATTGCTTGGAATATTGCATTCATTTCGAAAGGAAAATACGATGGGAATCGTCTCCATCTGGAGAGACTACGATATTATACTGCAACATAAGTCACCGAATAACGTAATTTAAACCAAATATTGAAATTCACGATCTGATAAAACACCACTAGTTGGTACAGTCACCAAATTAAATGGCATGAAGAATATTTTGCTTGTCAACGGAGCGAAGAAACCTACACATTGGATTTACCAACTTGGATTTTGGTTTATTAAATGTTTTTATTTCTGTTACTGATATCTATTACTTTATAGCCGTCATTAATTATTTAGGCATTAAACTTTCGGAACGCCTACTTCAATATTAAACCTAAAAACAGAAATATCTAAAGAGATATTAAGTTTCAAATTTTAATAAAACAAAGGTTAAATAATTTATAAATAATCATAGCTTGCTGATAAAACAAAATAGTTGTGGCTTCTTAACATTTTTATTATAGTGTTTTGTAAGTTTTTATGCAAATGTACGGATAAAGTATTCGTGTTCGCGACAATACATCGGAATGCCTTTAAAGTGCTAAATATGGGAGGTGAATTTTATTTTACTTGAAAAGGAATTTCGTTTTTCCGACTTACAAATCCTTTTGGGATATCGACAGCACAGAATTTGTAGTGATTTTCTAAAGGGATGCTCTTATAATCAACAGTTGTCTTATGAAACATTTATGTCCAAGAGATTTCTCAATATGCCAAGTTTTTGTTTTCGGAGACAATTTTTTTTTTAATTTTCTGCCTGCCATTGCTTTCCTCTTGGACTAAATTCAAAGTGATTCTGAATACTAACCAAAGCAACCATTAATCACTTCAATATTCCATTTCAGACTGCTTAACACACACCGTATTTATCACCAGAATTTCTGGGAATCTAGTCTTTTCAAGCCCTTCATCAGTCAACGTCACCCATTCACGATTCTTTGGCCATTGTACACAAAATTTCGCAAATTAAAACCCGAAACCGAAGCTGTCACCTTCGCTTGTCTCCAAAAGCGATATACCATTGTCTTTGAAGTCGGTTACTTGATACGCTTTACCAACCTCCCGAATCCACCACACTGGAATTTCAACTCAGTTCCCCAGAAGATAGGTTTGGTATTCGATTGTATATGTCTAGGGGTTTCAACATTTATGGATGCGTGGAAGTAGTATTTATGTCATGTACCGGGCTTTTCGTCTGTCGGGAGCCCTATTTATTGCCGGTTACCGAAACTCGAATGAATGGATAATTCGAAACGTTTTGTTAGGGATCTACGCAGATCTGGGAATAAAACTCCAGTTTTATTTTAGTAATAATAGAAGGTAATTCGAAATACAAAAACAGACAGAAAAACATAAAATGACAGAAAATGGAGGCAAGTGAGAACCTGGCAAGTGAAAATTCATCCATAATATTGCCAAAAAAAAAACAAGTTTTAAAAGAGCAATAAAAGTTTTTAAGTATCGGGTAGGGCAATTTTTCTAACAGTATTCGTCAAATACTGTCAAAATTATCTGAACAAACCCTATTTCGTCTACTTCAAATTCTTTGTTCCAATGCAAAAAGAGCATGAAATTGAAGTCTTCAAAAAGAATGTTTGATTAGACACGCATGGACCATGCTGGTTGATAAAAAACAAATTCGCTTCAACGAAGATGATTATTTTAATCTATTATTACCGTTATTTCTTGCTGATTCTGAAATTACATCGACGGTTCATTTTAATAAAAGCTACTGATGTAATTTATTTTATTTCCGCCAATGTTCCAATCGTTGTCATCTTCTTAGTATTCCGTAGCGTATATTAGTTGCTATGTGTAATACTAGGTAACAGGTATGTTTAAAAATGATGTATGTTCATCTTTGTCTCATCCTAACTCGGCAAAGTACCTACTCGGTATGACTTCGTGTAGTACGGAACCACGACTATTTTTTCAATTTTTAACATGGCGTGCTTCAGTTTTTTCATTGGATATAAAGTCAGACATTTTATTCACGTCTTCATCATCATTCTCTTTCCTTATCCCAATTCATTTGGGGTCAACGCAGCATGCTTCCTTCTTTCATACTTTTCGATTATTCGTCATCTTATCAGACACATCCTTTCTTGCCATATAATCCTTGAAACAGTCCATCTATCGTTATTTCATTCACTTCACTACATAGTATAAAACAAAGTCGCTTCCCGCTTTCAACGGATTTGAATGCGCTTTTTTTTATATAGATAGAGTGATTCAAGAGGAAGGTTTATATGTATATCATTGCACCCGTGCGAAGACGGGGCGGGTCGCTAGTAACTTTAATAATAAAGTAAGTAATCCTTTGGCCTCTTCCGATAAGATCAATAAGAAAACTTTACTGCAACATTTTTTGCATGTGCATAAGCCACAGCCGCATTCCCCTCACACCTCAAAAGCTCCCCGTCTCACAAGCCCAAAACAAAACAAACAATCGAACATCAAAAGCAAAGGCTACAACGGTGTCAATTAAACCGTGCGCGCACAATTAACGAGAGGAGAATGTCCCGATGTGATCCTATCGGGTGACCTAGGGCTATCAGTAGCAAGTTCAGTCCAGCTACCGTTGTTCCTGGCTTGATATATTCTGTGAACGTTCATTTTGCTCTTTGGGGGTTAATTGAATAAATTTAAAGTTTAATAAGATCTTGGTTGGTGGTATTGGTGTGGGGGAATTGTTTGGTCGAAATGCGTGCGATTGTTTCACGTTGGATTGTAAGTTGTCTATTCTTGGAACGGTTTCGTAATCAAGAACTATGTCGATATTAATAATGTTACTAGAAAAGACACTATCCATTTCTCAAATTCAATTCTCAATTTTCAAAGCATTAAAACTAACAGCATCTAAATATAATTCCTCTATAATACGATTCATTTCAGCGCGTAGAACCAGGGATATATCATCTGCATAGTCAATTCCGGAAGCTACTCGTTTATCATTATTATTGATCATTAACCTAGCTTCAGCTTGACCTAAAACATAATCTACCATATTAATTACGATGACAAGCCAGCAATACAGAGCATGTTTTTCTTTTCCATAACATCATGGGAAAGCGTATTGTGTTCATGTTCGCACAATTTATAGCCTTCACCGCATGCAGTGTTTAGTAAACTAATATTATTATTAATTACAAGTTTCATTACTACGGTTATTATAGTTCAATTTGTATTTTGCCCTAGTTTCTTATATTGATCTTCTTTGTAGCTTTGTAGGTTGCTGCATTTGGTGATTTTGTTAGTGTGGTCTGACATCACAATATTATAACTACATTATTGCAGATCATTTCTAAGATAATCATTTCCTTAATATTTTATAGCACTGATCAATATAAATTTCGTGCTTATGAAAAAGAAGAAGATCAGATGGCCTACCATGACGTCTTAAAGCAGGAGTAATTCCAGTGTGTGAAAGAGATGACGTTAGACGACCTGTATAGCTTTGTCTCTTTCCCACACTGGAATTACTCCTGCTAGACGTCCCTCCAGCTGTCAACCATGGATAACTACAAGTTGTGAATACAGAGAAACCTCCATGTTTTACAAAATAATGTAGGAGTGAACAAAAATGCCCGTGTTGTAACTCATTCACTTTTACATAAAGTTATAAAGAACGATCTATGAATAAATATGCGGTTTGTAGTACTAAATCGAAACCTGCCTATATGGCTTTTTATAATAAATCGCTATTTCATCGACCTGTCATATTTATTATCAAATCCTTCTGACAAAGTCGTAGAGTTCATTTTCGCAAATTTTTAAGTATTTAAAACAATATTAAAAATAATTTATGGAGACACATAGACCTATTATACCGATTAAAAATCGTCAATATGGTCAAAAACATTCGAGGTTCCAGATTGGCGTAAAAAAGTACCGGTTCTGTTCATTGGAAGGAATTTTAAAACTATTCATTATTTATGTTGTGGGTAAAATTCCATTTTGGTTGATACGAAAAATGTTTGGTAGTTCCAATTTGCAAAAGTAACTTTTTCTATTGTAGTTCATAAGCATAACTTTTCAGTTCCGAACTTATTAAACCAGCTTAAAAGTAAAAACTACTGCAAAAATAAAAACAAACATGACGCGATGTACTACCACTATATGTATTATTAGTTGTCTCTTTTCTATTGAACAACTTACACAAATAATTATCTATTGGGATTCGATGATTAGTCAATTCTTCGATTACATTGAAGTTATAAAAAGGTTCTTAATGGTTTTATTGCCACCAAGTTGTCGGTATTGTGAACTTTATTGTATAAATTTTTTTGGGAATAGAAAAACATGAGTACAGTCTGTAAACGTTTTCTTCAAATTGATAAATGAAACATCTTCTCATAGTAATAATAATTTGGAGTGTTACCTACTACGGAGTCTTCATTCAGAAAGTGCTGGTAAGCTTTCAAAGTAAGATGCTTGAGTAACAATATGTGCAATAAAAGTTTTAGAGAAGTTTCTTTTGTTTGTTTGTTTTTCAAACAGTAGATTATGAATTCAGTATTTCTAAGAGCACTTCTTAGTTCTAGTAAAGTCCTCTAGCTCTAGTAAACAAAATAATAAGAAAGAAAATACATTTATTTGGCACATACCACAAGTGCACACTGCACACAGTATAAAAAATAATAACAAAAGAAAAAAATAAAAAAAAATCTAAACAAAAAATAATGTGACACTGTGTGCCTCACGGCCGTGCCAAATCGGCCCAGTTCAGCTAAATGCTGGAATAACATAGTCTTTATTATGTACACCATCTATGTAACATTCATAAAAGATAACACATAGGGTGACACAATGGGCGGTCATGTCGCTAAAAGTGATCTTTAAAACTGTAAAGCCCTATTAGAAAACTTTAACAAAAGTAAAGATCAAAAAACAGAAAGAGAGGTCAGGAATAATGGGTATATCACGAAATCACCGATTTCTCCCCTAAACTGCAACATAACAAAAATTATTTAGTATTCCTCGAAAACAGTACTCAAGATCAAGCATTGGAATTTTTTATTACGCATAATATACCTACGAAAAAGTCCCAAGACTTTATGATCCTTAATCATTTTGAACTAGACAAGAATGGTAAAAAGATGCAAAGAAAAAGACATACGGCATGTTTCTTTCATTTAAAACTTTAGTATTTTAAATGTTACATTATTTTAATCACTCCTAGGGGTAGTTTTAAAATTGGTTTATTATGATATTGGTTAAGATTATCGTTAATGTGGTTTCGCCTATCTGTTATGTTAGTTCTATTAACAAAGTCTGTGAATATATTAATTATGTAGATGATTTAATATTTCTGGTTTAACATCCTGTTTTAATAATCCTTTGATCTTCTTAGTTAGTGCTTTTAACTCAGTTATAATCATTGGTAGACTAGTATGATTTTCTGGTTCTTGTATACCAATTTCATTTTCTATAAAGTGTTGGAATTTCTGAATGAGGAATGTGTGATTAATTCCAAGAATTAAGAACAAGCTCTAATAAATCAAAAATCTTAATCAAAAACACTCTATGACCATACAAACAAAACGCCCAACAAATAACTATATGCATATCTTTAATTCAAATAAAAAACCAGGACGGACCACTACATTTTCTACAAACTGCCACATAATTCAAACGGCAGACACACCCGTTATTATTTTACGATACAAAGTTTTAATTTGGTAGCACTGGTCAAATTTCAAAACATCCAACTTTTTGATTGACAATTCATTTTGAATCATGTATTTCTACTTCGATTGACCATTCTTGCTTTCACCACTCCATATCCAAAAACACATTTTAATACATTGTAGCACGGTTCAGTTTCAAATGTACCCGCGATAGCATTCTAATATGTAATAACTATAAAATTATTCCAATACAAAACTACTTGGCGAAAGGTAGACCGTATCACGTGGCGGTCGGAATCTTAATACTATTTTGAAGTGCTTAGTGAAAGCTGCTTTATTTTAATTTGAGTAGAGTCCAGATTCAATTGTAGTTGCGTTTTATTCCTCATATTGATTTCATCGGGGAGTTCTGTGCTTTATTTTGGAGTGAGTAGAGTTGGATTTTGAATAAAGGGCTGTTGTCCCGGGGTATCAAGTTTCGTTCTCACTTCGTCAGGTGTCGCTGGCGGCGTTGCTTTGTTTTGCTCACTTTTGTTCTACGTAGTGTGAACTTGATAAAAACCGAGAGGAAACGCGCGCGCTAACAGAATAGGAACCTCTTTGTGCATTCCTTTTTTATATTTAAGAGGCCCGCGACCGATGCGTTTTTCATACAAACGTAATACCAAAATAACTTGTAAATCAAAAACATTCTTAAGGTACTGTCTCTTTATTCCGATCGAAATACAAAATATCTAGGTTCCCAATGAAATATTTTGAATGGACACTGATTTAAACAAGAGTTATGAGAAAAATAAGTTTTCTATAGAAATTTTAAATTCCTCATATCTCGTCTTTATATCATTGTCCTTTCAAAATATTTCATTGGGAACCTAGATATTTTGTATTCCAATCGGAATAAAGAGACAGTACCTTAAGAATGTTTTTGATTTACAAGTTATTTTGGTATTACGTTTGTATGAAAAACGCATCGGTCGCCGGCCTCTTAAGTTCGAAATGTATGAAAAGGCATGTGTTTGGGGTAGATTCTCATTTTGTGGTTGTTTTTTGTCTGAGTGAAAGTCCGTATGATGCTCTCGTGCAATTGGTGCGAGCTTTTTGAAGCTTTTGATCGAAAGGTATTGAAGTTATTGAATCAGCTGCTTGTGATCCTGCTTGTTTTATAAGTGAAAGGATTGATTTTGGTTAAGTGTTGAGCTTGCATGAGATGAACTACAAAAATAAAATGCAGTTTCATAACCTCCGGATTTTTTGGTTTCGATCGAAGCTGCCCATCCAGAAACAGAATCGTTTGACCTTCCCTCTTGAATCTCATTTCTGACAACATTAAAGAACATTGGAGGCTTATTGAAAGCTTTTAACTTCGTAACAATTTTTAGTGTTGGATTCAGTTTCAGCTTACACTCACTTCACAGTCTACAATACCTTATCGTCATCATTCTCCTGCCCTAATCCCAATTTATTTGTGGTCGGCGCAGCATGTCTTCTTCTTCCATACTTCTCTATTACTCGTCATCTCAGCAGTCACCTCCTTTCTAGCCATATCATCCCTCACACATTCCATCCATCGTTGATTTGGTCTACTTCTACTTTCACAGCCCTTCATACTCAACTTACCTTTTCTATTGAATTGTACCTACTCTATTCTATAATAACATATGAATTTTCTATATCCTCTTGTCAATACCTTTCTACATTAACGCCGCCACAAATCCAACACGGACCACCAATACTTCAGAACTCATTTCTTTTTCACCTTTCCCACGGCAACTTAACAAATTAAAGTATAACACGTTTATATAACAGTTTGACGTCATCGATCATCAGTGTTATCAACATAGCGTTATCTGATCCCGGAGATACGTAGTGTTAAATAGTACCCATTGTGACAGTTTTACTTTGGGCATTAGCGTCCCGTGGGCCGGTTGTAGGGTGTACAGAGAAAGAAATTAAAATTAAACTTGAAAAGATTGATCTATCTTTAGAAATTGCTCAGATTGAGTGAGAATAGAGATAATAGAGAGGCATCTGTATATAGTCTCTGCTGTAACATTTGAGCTTTCAATCAGTAAGGAAATTTTAGGACATTTTGTCGATTAGACCTCCAAATCTTAAAAGTTCGTTACTTTTTATTTACTTGATTGATTTTGGAAACAGTAATGCATAACCATAAATGAGTATATTGTTATGATGTATACTAATTTTGATAAATGCAAAAAAAAAAAATATGGCATCATTAAAAATCCAAATCTTATAAAGAGATACCACAAAGAATTGACGATGAAACTAGAACGTCCACCTTGCATGAGTGTGTGAAAGGAACAGTATCAAACTAAAATATATTCTAAGATTCCATGCTCTCACTAGAAAGGAATTTATTTCTAAACACAAGTTTACATTACATACCTAATTTATTCACTCAGTTAAAACACTCAGAATCATTTCAATTTCAACTCAACATTCTTCAAAGCTTTTTATGCAATCAGTACATCAAACATTCGAGTTTTAATCCACGCTTCGTGTAAGTATTTCAACACGCCTGCCTAGCTGGTCCAGCGACATATATCTATCTCTGTCTGTCATGTTAAGTTAGAAAAGGATGAAAAACCACGGCACTGACTTACAAAGAAGGTACGGTCTTATTAACATGAAGAGAATAGGCGCGGTGTAATGCATTCTATTGATAATGTTAATCCTAATCTAAAAAATAACTGGATAGCTAACTGACTCATCGGCTATCTCTTACGAAAGTGTTTCCTGCTGTTCAAATATTTTGATGACAATAGGAAGTGTGTGAAAGAATTTTAAAATAAAAATTCTTGAAGTTACAAAGATGGTGTGTTGCTTTCAAATTTTAATTGGATTAGGTAATCATTCTCCAATTTTATTTTTAATTTTTCCACTTGCAGAAAAGAGATGAAATCCTATTGTTTATAGAGATATATAAATAATAAGAATGAGTGTTTCTGATGTAAGTAAAATACCTTAGAAGTCTGTAGGACAGCTAATAGTGAACCATACCTGAAAAAAGAAAGAGCAGATTAGTAAAAAAAATATGTATATTACTGTAAGTATAATCTATATAAAGGGTGTGGCAACACCGTTAACGAAGCCGAAAGGCAGTTGTTCTCCCCGTTATTGCGATATTTTTTTTGTTCTAGAGCATACCTGGTAACCTTCTAGTAGTTACGGGTGGGGTTACGTCATATATTGGGGGTCATGGTTACAACGTTTTCATATTTTTTTTTAAGTACCTACATGTTTTTAATGTCAGATTTTTACTTTAAACACCTCCACGACCCCCGTACTATTTAATCCACCCACCAGCACAATGTTTTGACGGTGTTACAGAGTCCTACCATGAAACGTGATTTTTCACCCCAAAAAAGTCGTTTCGCAGCAATATTTTTCACGTAAAGTTAATTAGTTTTGTGTACATACTCGTAATACTTAGTTGGCAGCTTCGTGAAGGGTCCGCTTACACCCTGTATAGAAATGGATTTGTGGTGACAGAAAAACAACATCATATAAAAAATATTTTTGTTTGACATTTAACTTCTGTTCCACCGTGACAAATCATTATTTAATCTCCTTTCATTTAAACCTAAATGAAAACCTAAACAAAGTGATTCAACAAATATGTCTCCTCCACCAATACAGTCACATCTTAATTTTTACAAACTCGTGACCAAGACATTACGATAAGTGATCCTTTTAACGCAAAGAAAAAATAAAACGAACAGCACATTTATCAACTAGTCGCTCGGTAGGCAGATGTTTTTGTTTTATTTTAGAATTATCTGGATTAAACTTACCTTACACATGTTTGAATCAAAATTGAAAGAGGCGTTTGATACCATGATAGAAGGATTATTTATTTTTTGCATGAGAAAGTGATTAATAAAGAATAAGAATACATTAAGGATACTCATATTCACATATGATAGGTACTTAAGGTTAAAATTAGCTGTTTAATAGAGTTAAAATCTCTCATTAAAATGGGGTCCCGCAAGGAACTATGCTGGTGCCAAATAAATTTAAACGCAAAAAGGACAAAAATAATGCTCTGACAAACCCTTGGTTATGATATTATGCCTAACTTCGTTAAAATCATACCTACTCGGAATCGTCAACGGACAGTAAAAAGATAATAAAACCCCATTTTGTACTCAATAAAATAATTATTACTCACTATTTTTCAGCTCTTTCTGCATATCTTGTGACTGGCGGTGAATTTGAACGACATTGCTCATAAAAACTTGGAATCTCCTTATTTTAATTACCGATATTAAGTTAATGTCGAGTTTTTACGATTATAACATTGCCATTTAGATAAATACATAGTCAGTCATTACATTAATCTCATTTATTTTTATTTTTTCAGTCTTAAGAGCATTCTAATATTGATTCAAAATTCAGGTATTTTAGTTAACAAAAATAGTATCATATCTGATGACACCATCTTGAATATTACTGATTTTATACTTGTCGTCCATGCTTCAGAATAATGTAGCATCCAAAACCCAGTACATTAATAAATTAACAACAGTGTCATCGATGTTCTCCATTTGAATAATATAACAATAAACTAGATTTTAGCCTAAAGTTATGTCTAGCAATAATTGTAATAAATTCGTATTCTTATCTTTTGTAACGACGTCGACAGTAGCTAAAACCTGAGAATATATTCTGCATACACGATATGTCAATTATAAAGGAATAATTAAGCTTCATAAAACTATTATTAAGCCTATAAAAATCCGGTTAAATTATTTTGATTATGAAAAGTATTATTATTTCACTCAAATATCACAAAATTCTCAGGGGGTGATGCAAATGTCGCCAAGTTATTATGTAAAGAGTATCATGATAATATCGTACTAGTAAAATCTGGAAGTTTCAAAGGTCAGTTGGCAGTCGCCGTGAGTAAAACCAGAAGCTTTCTGTTTTATGGATAAAGGATTTCGTTTTCTAATATCATATCATACGTAAAATTAATATCTGTATGAGCTATTAAAAATTGTGTAACAGCAATAACATACCAATCAACATCTCATCATTGTCTGCCTAGCGTTTTCCCAACTGTGTTGGGGTCAGCTTCCAGTCTATCTGGAGCTCGGAGGCAGCTTAGTACCAATATTTTACATCGAGCGATTGCCTATCTGATTTCCACAAGCCAGTTAGCACTGGGTAATACGATACCTCTTTGTAATAGTGGTGGTCAGACTTCCAGGCCATTGACTACTAACTGTCAAATATCAACAAAAGACAGCCGGGACCAACAGCTTAACGTGCTTTCTGAGGCATGGAGGAAACTCGGTATGTAATGGATGGTTATCAATCCACAGGTTAAGGATAAAACATGCTGATATTCCTTCAAAAGACTTAGTTATTGAAAATCCAAATCTGCCAGTAGATAATGATAAAAATCACAACAAATTTGTAAGCTTACTAAAGAAAAGATTTAGAGATCGCTATCTATCACAAATAAGATAAATTGAAGAGAAATCGTCGAGGCCTTGATTGACACGTGTAAAATCAAGAGAAACCCGTTAACACTGCCTAGCCTCATACCGTATGCGGGATAAAAAAAGATTGTTTGAGTAATTGAGCTCAATATTTATGATCCACATAAAAATATTACGATCAGTTAATCAGTAGCCACTTATTATCGATTACAAATATGAAGCATAATATAAATCAAGACATTTTAGTGTTGTGTCGATAGCTTAGTCAGAAATTCGGCAACCAGTTTTAAGGAAAACGCGACGACGATTTGGCAACTGATTTGAGCTTTCAACGAATGATTTTATTTAACTTTATAACAAGAATTGTGGATGCTTTAAGTCGTATTTGTGCATTTATATGGATGATAGGCATTAGTCTTTCTAAAGGAAGAACTTAGCTATGATTGACCGAACCGAAAAGATTGGCCGAAGCAAGGAAAATCTGATCAGATGCAGATTCACACATTACTGAACAAATGAGTTAAAATGTTATGCCATTCCAAAAAATTTGGAACACTTAATATTGTCTCCTGAGTGTCTTGTTGTCTCGCATAACAAATTAATGGATGCTACTGAAGGCGCCAAACTCGTAGCAAAATTCTAGGTTGACTTCATTCAGATTGCCATTGACACGTATATGGAGAAGAAGAATGCAAAGGACGCTATTAAAGGCGCCAAACTTGCAGTCGTGTTCTGGACTGACTCCATCGACAGACTAAGAAGAGGCAAGTTTAATCGAACAATTCACATCACTAAACCATATACCTTCTAATTAGTTTCAGTTCAATCGCAAAAGAAACTTTCGTTGATTGATCAATAAACTATTTTCGTCATAACTCAACTATTAAAAACCTTTTAATTATCAGTAACTGTATTGATTAAAGTGTCGATTTACTTTGATATGCCGACTGTTGCTACTAGTTATTCTAAAGTTGCTGTTATAATTACTGCATTAAGTTTAGTTGCTAGTCTGTGGGAATTATTAATTTCGTTTTAGGAGAAATTAAAAACTATATCGATTAGTTCGTTGTTAGGTCTTTCAGTGAATGTTGTATCTCAGAATCATTACAGATCAGTGTTTTTAGCTTATTTTTGTTTTCGTTGTATAATAACTCTTCTCTTCTTCGCCGAAATCTGATTATGTTTTCAATTCAATTGCTTCTAACCATTTAATAACGATATGCTGAACATCAATCTTATGATCTATCGGTTCATTCCTGGAGTCGTATTCACACATCAGAAACTACACGGCTTTCTTAAGGAGTATCTCATTGTACCTCTCCATCATTGATAGCTATATTGCTACCGTTTCACAAAAACAATCCCTCAACTTACTAGTTAGACAGCTCTAACTCCACATGTAAACAAATAAATGACAGCAGTCAGCAATATCCTAATAATCTCATACATCAATGCTGCAAATATCCTAGACATAACTCCGTCGCCTTTTACGATACAAACCTGAAAGGCCCGGGAAATGATACAAGGGATTATTTATATTGGATTATTATTCTTGCCCCGGACCACACGAACTGTAATAAAACTGATTCTTAGAATAAGATTGATTCAAGTTTTACAACAGACGCGTCATAATTAGGTTCTTCGACCAGCCTGTCTGCTTACGAACAAAAAATAAAAGTACTAATTACTTACAAAAGCTCACGCTCAGTATACAATTCATACTAGCGCATGGTATAGAAATAATGACGTCATTAGGTACTTGTATCAATACAAAATACAATACTAGGACAATTAATTCTCTGTCATGTAATCTGACCAGCTCACGAGAGAAACAAAACGTATAACTTTTTACAACGATTGTAAAAAGGTTGATTTTTAACTTTATTAATTTATAGTCGTTAATAATAAAACTTCCCACCTCTGGTATTAGCAAAAACTGTCGATGGGCTTCTACATTCCGCCTGTTGCTTAGATTCTGTGTAATAGCTTGTCAAGTTCAATCAATTGTAAACTTTATAGTTGGAGAGGGAGATCAGGAAGTCGAGTGAGAGATTTACCGCAATATAAATTACACAGAATCTAAGCAACAGGCGGAATGTAGAAGCCCATCGACAGTTTTTGCTAATACCAGAGGTGGGAAGTTTTATTATTAACGACTATAAATTAATAAAGTTAAAAATCAACCTTTTTACAATCGTTGTTACACAGATACGATGAAACCAGCAGAAAATCTTCGTTTTGTAGATTAGCAGGACAAATTGACTTTATTGGAAGAACCTTATTTTCTAGCCTTTCCATATTATAGACATTGTTTTATAATAAAACTTAGGTATGCAACAACAAGATAGTAACACAAGTAGGATTGACGATACACAAACATTAAATTAATAAATTAGTACATTTGTATTCAAGAAATAAGACTAAAACATCGTTATACAAATAAAAAACAAAATACTACCACATTTATTAGCCCTTAACCGTAAAAATAAGTATATTAAGCCACAATACTTACTATCAAACACAAAATCCTCTATAAAACAGATATCAAACGAAATCGTATCGTCATCGTGTCGTAACAAGTAAATGGGTCTCAATTTCTTTGAGATGCGGTGTAAAAAAGTAATGTGGTGACTTTCAAGATATTGTAAATTCGATTTTTGCACTTTATAGTTGTAACAATAAGGTTGTATTTCCATTGTCAGTATTGATGAAGGCTTTAATAGAGTCTTGTAGAATTCCAGACGCGTTCGGAACGCGCGTTTTTCGATTATTACAATTCGCGCGAAAGTCCAATCGTTTTGTGCTTATTAAAAAATTGTTTTTGAATTTTCGTTTTATTGTTCTTGTTTTCATTTTTCAGTGACATTAAAATAAGATGCAATTTATTCGAGTAATGTGCGATTTATGTGTTCTGTGAAAGGATGAGTTTATTGAGTGTCGAGCTATTGGAACTCGATAAATAAAACTATCATCTTCAGCACATGTGTGTATGGCCTCTATGTGTGTGAACCTAGTATATTTCTGAAGGTTATATTATAAGGATACCATTTTGAAATTTGACAAGTCCTGACAAAAAGCAATGTTCGGAAGTTTTAGTTTTTATATTCAATAGTCATTGAATTTTGGAGCATCTCGTCGTTAATAATACCAGCCGCTCGGGTCGATCATTTCATTAGGTTAAGCCGCGCTTGCCTCGGTTTGTTCGTGGATGGCTTTTTTTTTCGGATGGGAATCATCAAATAACCCCTCCCGATCTTGGCTGAGCAGGAGGGAGTGTCAGACTTTTACTGACTAAAACCCATCCATGTTCCTTCCTTTGCCCTTTGTGTTCCAGGGCCGCGGTATCTCTTTCGAACAGTCCCGCAACCCTGGCAGGCATCGGTTCTTTCGAACCCCTTCCTGTTTGCTGACTCTCTTTGAGGCGCGCGTGGAACACGAACGCGTCGTCGACACGGCTTGTCGTCATAAGACGGACGGACGGCGAGCTAGCCCATAGTTCACCGTCCACAGGCCCGCGCCCACGGTGGCACCGTAGTCGTCGTCGTCGGCGTAGCAAACTACGCTGTCGTGGATGGCCCGACCACCCATTACATGCCGAGTTTCCTTTGTGCCGTTTCAGGTAGTCAGTGACACGAAAGTATGACGACCAGTCTTACCGATCGTATTGCCCAGTAAATACTGGGTTGTGGAGGTCACATAGGCAGTCCCTCCATGTAAAATATTGGTATTCAGCTGCATCCGGTTAGACTGGACGCCGACCCCAGCATAGTTGGGAAAAGGCTAGGCCGACGATGAGTCATTGAATTTTAAAATAAAAATTATTTTAAATAAAATTCCACTTGCAGAAAAGTCTGATAAAATGACAAGTCCGGGAAATGTCCTGATGGGAAGACAAAAACATGAATATTTTCATAAGTAGTGACTTTTTTATTCCAATAATTCTGATTCTTTTGTCAAATCACTACATAGTATAAAACAAAGTCGCTTTCTCTGTCCCTATGTCCCTTTGTATGCTTAAATCTTTGAAACTACGCAACGGATTTTGATGCGGTTTTTTTTTAATAGATAGAGTGATTCAAGGGGAAGGTTTATATGTATAACATTAACCCGTGCGAAGCCGGGGCGGGTCGCTAGTTAATAATAAAGAGAACATTTTACAGTTCATCAGGTCTTTATAAAACATACATAAAACCGTTTGCAGAATACCGAAATACTTAATCACTTAATTTATGACCCCATCCGCTTAGATGCAATCGTTTTGCATTAATTATAAATACTTTTAAACAAATAAAATCTCCTTTTTGGTCAGGTCAACGACTTGGCTACTGATTGAGATTGCAAAACTTGTGGGGTCTTAAAATAATCCAGACTAGATTTTGTAGAAACCTAATTTAGATTTTTAAATAATTTTGTGACATCATGGCTTACTATCTGATTTTATAGTTGGCTTCCTATCAGTATAAAGGATTTGTTCAAGAAGCTATATCTAAATGACACTATCTATTGCGAAAAATTGATTCAAAATCATTCAGCAGGTTTTGAGATTGGAACTGCCAACTGTGGTCATATAGCAAAACTTGAGTGCTGAGACAGCTAGACGGAGTCGCGGCAGACCGAGGAGAAGATGGCGGGTCACCTTGGATGGCTTCATCATGAGGCAAAATCAAGAAAAGAGGAAGAAATGAAGGCCTTTGCTCAGGAGTGGGACAGCTCAGGCTAATAGAAATAAAATAAAAGAAAACTGTCACCCGGAGCTTCAAATGAACCTTCCTAAATGCTAGGTTTTTTTTTTGCCGTGGCCTTTGAAAATTTTGGGGAATGCGTTTATGTCAACGTCTCCACTGGCAATACTTGACACGGCATAAACACAACCTGTTGGTTTCTCTATCCTTTTATATTTACTTACTGATCTTGAAGTTTTACTAGAGCCAACAAATCAATGGTATTTAGGAATCAGTATCATAGTACTAAAGAGTTTTTTGAAAGGCGCTGCTATTCATCGTATGAAAATGGTCCATACCTTAATTTAGTGTCACTTTATTGCAACAACTTAACAAACAATCCCGCCCACCATTCTCAAACTACCCACAATTCCATCAAATACTTTTCTTTATATGTGACGAAACATATATAAAAGATACAAAAAGCATGTCTAACTAAAATATGTTAATTTGACATAACATTTCTAAGTGAAAGCACAAACGCACTTATAAGGGTGGGGTCGCTATGTGAGAGGTCACCTAACGCGACCTTAGAAGTGTCAACTGATCAAATGGCCAGTGTAGAAAGGTCCTTGATAAAGCCTATTTGGACCCCGTTTTGGTTAGTACTGTGAAGTAAGGGAGGGGGGAAAGAGGTCAGGTTATGGTAGGTGGTATCGGCGCCTATTGAAATGAGTCCCTTTGAATGGCGTTTGGATATGGGTGTGCGTGAGTTATAGACTGTGGCGATTAGTTAGTTACGTAAGCTTTCACAGGTTTATCTGATGCATTGTTTTATAATTGGGTGCTGAGGAACCGGGCTTGTTATCATTTCATCGATTCTACATGTTTCCAATCTTTTTTACAACTTTACTTATTCCTTTTTTCCGTTCCATCCTCGTGTTTAATACTTCAATTACTATATTAGCATCCGCCTCACTTTTTACTATTCCTTTTTCTATAACTTTAATTAATATGACTTTGAGCAACATCATTTCTTCGGTCTTAAACTGTCTTTGATCTATTATTTTCGGTGCCATGTCATCTTTCGAGCTCATCATCATTATTTATTGTATAACTTTTTAAATAACTGTAAATCATTTCTTTTCTTTTATAGTCCCAATCATTTAAATCAATCGTCACCTCAGCTTTACTTCATTCGTGGTCATCGTTCCCACAATAACGTCTCTTATAACTTAAATAATGTCTATGCCCGCTGCTCTCATCGCCACACCATGATTCCCGTAATATTATGCTAATATGTGTTTATGCCTTGTTGACTGGTAATGATTTTAACCCGTCTCGTATTGTGTCGACTGTTTTTGATACCAGTAGCATTCCTGATTCGACGCGTTGTGCCACTCAATGGGTATACGTCAGCGGGGAATTTTATGTGTAGAAAGTATGTATAGATAGAGGAACGGAATTATGGAGACGTACTATGTTCTTAATGTGAGTTTTTTTTGTATGTTTGGTCTTTGTTGGTGATGATGGTGTATATAAAAAACAATTGCGTGAATTTCAAAGCAGGTGTTTGAAGAAAGACACTTATAGATACGGTTAAAACTTCTTGGAACCCACTGTAAGGGCAGATTAAGACTCTGATGCCCCTAATGATAATGACTGTAAATTGTAAAATGCTCCAAACCGCACGGGTGATGGATTAGGGGCCACGTCCTATCACAGAGTGCCGGCCCGTGATCCAGCAAGGAGACCATTTTAAGCAATAGTTGTTCCCCTTCCTGACACTCATTTTCACTTACACTTTAGCAACATCTCAGAGAATCAAAATATTCCAACAGAGCACTTGTGCTACAAAATTGTGCTTGTTTGTGAAAAAAGGCATTGATGTTTAAAGTTACCTGATTATTATAATCTGGATGTATTCAAAGTTCTTCTAGGCAAGCGTGCTCCACCGTAGGCCACATCATCGCTTTGAATCAGGTTCGAGTTGCGGCAAAACGAAAGCCTTTTTAGTATAAAAAGACTCATATCATGAAAGATATTGACCAATCAGCAAACCGTACAAAAATTAAAATAGACAACGACACTTACATAACATAACATTACGCCTGTAACCCCCGAAGAGTTAGGCAGAAGTGTACCTAATAGTACACCCACATTTCGTCAGTTATGTTTAAGTCCCATGTAATAGGAGGCGAGCTTATTGCCATCAACCGGGCGCAAATTAAGACTCCGTGGCTGCTACTGAGAAATTCCTGATGGAAAACCCCTATGACACTTTTCCTGATCCGGGAATCGCACCCAGGAACTCAGGCTCAGCAGACGTGCTTGCGACCACTAGACCAACGAGGCAGTTACAACGACACTTAGTTATAATATCTATCCAATGTATCTTGTCCTCTCTCCCGCCTATCGCTATCTACCTAACAATAAAACCGCGCTCCTTTGTCTGTACATCCACATTAAGCCTCTCGACTACCCTCAAAAGAATCGTGATAACATCAACATCAGAAACAAACCTGGGCAATATTTAATTGCAACACTTAACACCAGCGCTAGGGTTGAGTTATTCCCGTGTGCGAGTTCGACGCGCGAGATAAAATGTGATATAGAGCGCACTGTGGCTAGAACATACGCTGTGGAATACTGGTGTAGAGTAAAGAAGGCATGGAGGTGGCAGGTACGGCTTTGTAGGGCTGTGTTTTGGACAAAAATGATAAAGGTGTCCTTTAGAAGATTCTGTTACCTTCTGGAAATTAAGTGTTTGACGTTTTCATAGAAAATGAAAAAAGTAATGATACAGACGATCAAATTTCAATAACTTCACTAAAGAATTAAAGAAACTGACTGACTGACTGATTGACTTCACTTTAATTTCTGTTTTGTTTTGTTGCCATTATTTTGATTCTATTATTATTTTAATTTATGTAATAATTTGCGCGCAGTAAGGTAGACTGTAGCCGATCTCATTAATTTATGTAAAATTTCTATTTTGTTTTGTTTACATTATTTTGATTTAATTTTAATTATGTAATAATATGCACGCCGTAAGGTAGACCTCTTAATGTATGTACAATATCTTATACATGTACCTACATTCTTTTTTTTTTTTTTTTTAGTCTTCTTTATTTAAGGGATTTTTGTTCACAAATGCGACGATGTCAATCCCATCGTACTTTTACAGATATTAACTTACTTCCTAAACTAATTTAACTTATACGAAACCCCAAACCGCATGAACTTAATCTAATTTATTATCTAATAAAAAAGTATATAACATTTTTGCTGCCTCAGAGGTAGGCTTAGATAAAATACCATGGAACACTCCAACATCCATTACCGACAATTTCATCGCATTGATAACTGCGTTTCTCTTATTATTATACCGGACACATTCCACCAACACATGCTGTGCATCCTCTATCTTGCCACACACTTCACAGTTTGGAGAGTCAGACTTTCGCATGAGATAAGCAAAGTTGTTTAGTGGAATATGTCCTGACCGCAATCGATGCGCAGCAATAATTTGGCTTCGACTCAGTTTCGACCCGGAGAACCAAGGTATATGAGGAGGCTCACATTGTATACTTTTATACCAGATTCCTTTCGATTTCGATCTTTCATTAAAGTGTTCTTTCCAAGACAGATTGTTTATTTTTCTATATTTACATAAGATTTCTGAATAGCTTGGTAATATATCCCGTGTTTTTGTGCCTGACAGGATGGCAATTTTGGCTAATCTATCAGCCTCCTCATTACCTGGAAGTCCAACATGGGATGGCACCCACTGAATAACTACATTTTTACTTGTTTGGTTAAAACACTGAATTTGTTCCAAAATTGTGTATGCTATAGCTAAGCCCTTTGACCCCTTATGAACACATTTAGAAATATGCTGTAGAGCGCTCTTACTATCAGTACATATCACTACTTTCATCACATTTAGTTCTAGTACATATTTCAATGCCTCAGAAATGGCAAATAGTTCGGCAGTCATGATAGAACAATGATTATTCATGCTATAAGTTTTATGATATTTATTCGCCAAATCGCAAAAAGCTGCTCCCACTCCGTCTGATGTTTTTGACCCATCTGTGTAAATGACATGCCAGCCAGAGTATCTTTCTCGCAATTCATTAAGGGCATTATACTTTAACAAATTAATATCATAATGTGATTTTGTAATGTATGTACAATATCTTATACATGTACCTACATTCAAAGCAAATAAATATCTGATTCTAATTCTAAAAGTAAAAGTATTTATTAGACTCGCACAGGACAAAACAAAATTAAATAAAAAACATTAAAATGTAAAAATAACAAAAATAAGCCACATTGAACTAAATTGGAGCACAGAAAGAAAAATTGGAACTAAGGAGGAGAACTATACTGAACAGTAGTTTGCATCAGACGAACTGATAGACTCCTCCTTTTGGAAGTTGGTTTAAAAGGCTGCAAATGTTGATGACAATTAGGTTTTCAATAAAGTACCCGTTCAATATGCAGTTAGTTTTAGTCCGTCAAACTGTCACTGAAGAAAATGATAATGTGGTAACAACGAATGAAGACAATGGAAACCCGAATCTTTATTACGAATATAGCAACCACCAAAGTAATATTCATAAAACCCCATCCATGTTCACTTCAACTAAATATGTATCCAACATAGTTCAGCTCTCAACAAGGAAACACGTTCCACCATGAACTTCGAAACTATTAATATGCAATATCTATACATTAACAGGTCTATATAGTACCTCTCTTAGAACCAATGGCCGATGTAAAATGTGGCCGTAGGCGTCCAAATAACAAGATTTTGTCCTTTAAACGACAACTATTGTAACTATATCGCGGTATCCGATGGGATCTGAATGTTTCTGGATCTTTGGATTATCTGCAAAGGGTGTGTGTTGCGAACATACGGGGCCGAAGGATGGATAGCGAAACCTAAAATTTTGGATTTGGCGTAGTGATTTTTTTTAGTTTTTTGAGTGTAAAACTTTCAAAGTCGATTATTTAGCAGCAAAATGTTTGAAATTTTGTATAGGTAGTTTTTCGAACACTTTTACTATAATACAATCTCATATTATAGTAATTTGATTATAATATTTCTGAACTAACAACATTTATTTTTCTTGCAGTGCTGATTGATTGATTAAATTCCTAACTTCACCTACATTGATAAGCTAATAAATTCAAACAGCAATTTATCACTATCAGCGAGAAATGTTGACCTGCTACTTTCACTATTACCAATTCACTCGATTTACATACATATTAATTCGCATACAAATGATTACACCAACAGTACCTACCTACATATTCCCCGGCCTATTCCCGTTCACATATACGAGACCTGTGTTCCAGCAACGGGAACATTAAGGCTTTATACTTCTGCTTTAAAGTACAAATTGCTACAGCCAAACAAACTTGCTCACTGTTCTCCTAGTCCGTATGTATGAACCGAGCTAAGGAATAAGTCTAGCAGTATGTGCAAAGTAACAAGGCTAAGGTACACGCTATATAGCTTTAACGACGCATTTGTTCTAATGTACGGGACCTACGTACGCTGTATACCTAGCGCTATAATTGAAAATTTACCAGAGATTTCCATGATCGAAGTGTGGTGGACTACGCAGGTTTTAGGGGACGTGTGAATAATAATAATAATATTTATTCAAAAAGGCATCAAATCCCAATTACACAATTCCCACAACTATACAATTACAACAATTACTTTAAAATGAAAACATTACAAAATTACATTACAAATATGTCATCATATGTCATCATAATGACAATTAATATAATGTCAATATTTTAGGCACCAGTCGTATCGATAAAACTATCAATTTCTTTAAAACCAGGCTGAGTTTTTCGTTACCGTAATTGATGCTTTTAAAAATTTACATATTTTTAGTGTCCCAATAATGTTTAGAAACATTCTATTTTCATTTTCACTATTGCCAATAAACTATTCTTTAGTCATCAGACGATTAAAGATTTAAACACTATATCTTACAATAACCATACCTCTATGTAATCATAGTCATAAGTAATCACTTGATCTATCTCTTCTTCTTCTCCTTTTGAACCATTCTTAGCATTTTTATCCCTCAGGTCAAAACTTGACCAGCTTAGCACTCATAAACACATTCAGAAACAAGCCCTAAAGACCACCTCATCCAATGCGGTGAACTTTATTAGACGTATAATATTTCTAAAATAATACCGGCCATATATTGTCCGGCCAGTAATAATGTCAGCACAACTTTTATTTCTACCTCCATAACTAACGCTGCAATGCTAAACCAGACGTCGTTTGTTTAAAAGAATATTGCTACATGTCTAGGAAAAAATATATCAGGACTAATTAAAGGACTAGGGTTTTGCCTGGAGCTATTAGATCAAGTTTCTAGTGGGTAAAATATTTATAATTTGGGTTATGGTCGCGATAATGTCGGTATTTATTCATCGTTTACTGAAAGTTTTTTCAATTGAAAGTGTAATTATAAATATAATATCAAGGCAACCAAGCAATAAAATAAAAAGTAAGGATTACAGCATATCTTGATTGTGAAAAATGGCTGTAAGATAGTATGGGCTTAGACACAAATATGTACCTATATGGCAGAAATTATTACTATTGGAGGTAAGCGCCAACTTGATTGCTTTAATTTACGACGCAAGATTTTGACAGGAATAAGATTATATGAATGACAACTAGTTTTACCAAGTGGTATCGTATTATCCGTTGTGTAGGTCACATAGGCAGTCGCTTCATGTCAAATTCAGCTGGGTTAGACTGGAAACCGACTCCAACATAGATGGAAAAAAGCAGACGAAAATGAAGATTTTATGAATGAAATGAAAATATTTTTTATTTCAAAATCCAGATTCAAAGCGGTTTTAGGATCTCCATGAGGATGATCGATTGTTAAATATTGGTTCAAAAGGACGGATGGTCGACGAGGCCAAAATGTTCTGCATTGGAAAGCCACTAATCTACAATCCACGAAATGCAAGAAGTACCTACAGAGCTGGGTGCATAGTGACGCTTGGGGAAGATCTATGTCCAGCATGGCAGCGTCTTTCGGCTGATCTGATGATGAAAAAGATCTTGAAAAAAACTTCGTCAGTATCTTCCAAGGTCTTGACCAAGTTATGTATATTTCTAACAACGAGCAGTGAGATATAGGAACAAGATCTTTATCGACCGAATTCATAATCACATCACAAGTAACTTGACTAATTAACGAATGGTAATTCCAGCTCATATTGAGCCCCGGCATAACCTACAATGTGCGCCGCGTTGATCTCTGTCTTGTTGTTTGAGTATAAATCTGTCACTACCTCTGGGTCTAGGGGTGGCACGGTGGCATCATGACACATAGGAGCGAAATTGTCATACAAAAATGGAGAAAAAAAAATGCATTTGATATATTTTGGTTACCTATTGGAAGAATTACAATGATCAGGAACCATCCACCACTACCATCCATACCATCTGAATGTAGTGATGTAAATTATCAAAAGGTTTCCAATATTTTCTGAACATTTATTATTGAAGAGATACCGAAATGTTTAATATCACCAAACTAGAAGCAGCAGAGAAATTTATACTAAAATTATAAAGGGGTATTTGTTTTTGTTTGTAGGTTTGTAAGTTTGTATGTAGGGGGTAATCTCCGGAACTAATCCCGGATCCGAAAAATGCTGAGGAAATGATGGTTATGGATCTAAAAATACATAATTCGTGGATGATATAAATTATATTTATATCATATTAGCCAAGCTATCACAATTTTTGCGGACGAAGTCGCGGACGAAGTGCTGTTGTAACTTAAACCTTGGAAGACCTTGAAAGATTCACGAAACAACAAACTGCCAGTTGGTTTCTTTTTTCAATTTTACAGCGTTCGTTTACTTTAAAATTATTTGAAGACCATCAGCCATTCTATGTCTGTTATTTTTCATATTCAAACATATTCCGTGCTCCCATCCCTACCCGTAACTATGCTCGTTTTGAGTTACACGCCGGGCCAACTAACAAGCCTAGCTAGTTATACGAGACCTTATACAGGGTGTTGTGTCCGCACTTATGTTTTCACGCATTATACAGCCTGTTAGCGTTTCTTACTGAATTTGTCAATAAGTGCGTATGCGGACAGAATTTAGGCGCGTTGCATGGGATGTCACGACTTTACCTTAGATGTCGAGGTATGTATGGACATATGTATGAAGATGAGATGCCTTGGAGGAGAGTCACGTTGTGCAATAAAATGTATCTGAGAGATCAGTATAAGAAATGTGGGTTTATCTTTAGTCTGGCGCAGCATTTTTTATTATGTGTACAGGCGGTTCAAATATACGATTAAGGCCTGCATTACACAGATGTGCTTTTACAAAGTATGGTATTAGCGGTCAAAGTGTCTTCGTTTGTGTACTACTAGCTTTTGCCCGCGGCTTCGCCCGCGTGTATGTCGGAAAGTATCCCACGGAATCGTACTACCGATTCCACCCGAACAAACAGTTACATACCTCCATCCCCCTTTTTAACCCTTCGGGGGTAGAATTATCAAAAACGTTGAGGCACGTATTTTATTTTCAATCGTCAGCCTAAACACAAAATTTGAAGATCATAAATTCAAAACTGACGGACTTTCGTATAAACTTCCATCCCCTATTTTACCCCTTTAGGGGTGGAATTCCCAAAAATCCTTTCTTAGTGGATACTTACTCTTCACAAAGAACACACCCTCCAAGTTTCATTTCTCTAAGACCAGTGGTTTGAGCTGTGTGTTAATATATCACCCAGTCAGTCAGTCAGTCAGTCAGTTTTTAATACATATAATATATATGTATATAGAATAGATGTTTGTAATACCATTAAAGTTTAGCGATAATGTGCTTAATTACATCCTATCACAGAACATTGATTTTGTAGCTGTATCATTTAGGTAAGTAAGTATTGGTGAATTTAATGACTATAGCCTACAGTCTTCGTCAATTTTAACATCACATTAAACTGTATGCAAAAATGACGTGCTCCCAAACAAATCTTTCCAATTTAACACCCTTCAGTGATTAAATCAATTTAAATAGACTCTGGACACAGGTTGGCCGGAGCTGGGAAAACCTGTTCAGGTGGAGATTCATAGATGACTCCACCCTGGAGTGTATATATGGTGTTGTTCCACAAACGATGGGACACTTGATATCGTTTGCTACCTGTCCTGTTGATTGTGCGCTACTGAAAGTGCCAAACTCGTCACCAAATTTTGGGCTGAATCACTTTAGATTGTCATCGACACGCTAAACACGCGAAAAAAGCGACATGCGGCACGTAAAAAGGCGATGAATTTTCAAAAATCCGTCTATAATGCTCAAGTTTCGAAATATATTTACGAAACATGCTTCTAGACCCAGCGGCTTAGAGGCTGTGCTTTGTCAGACAGAAAGTGAATATAAGATTTTGTTTTTTTTTTTATTTATTTTTTTGTATATATTTTGAAATATGTCAGGAAAAGAAGGAACCAAAGAAAGTTAAATTAAACAAAACCTATTCGTATCTTCTAATTTATCCTGATCCGGAACTTCCTAAATTTCTTGAACTTTCGAAATTCCTTGTAGTAGTCCTAAGCCCCTCACTAAAGTAAGTTGTGAGGTGACTACAATTGTGCGTAAATATTAATAAGTTGCGAGCATTTGCCCAGAGGTACTCTGCAAGCCAATGCTCTTGTTTGATTTATAGCCTGCGTACGCGCATGACGACAGGCAAGCTTATATCACTGTGTATTATTAAACAAAGTTCTTGAGAGCATCTGTCAGGGATGTTTGTTTGGTCGGGGTTATCTTGTAAACTTGTGATAGGATTTTTTACGACTATGGTTGATTTATATTTTAATGAAAATATAAATGGACGTATCGTTTAATTGAGAATATCAGCTTTAGTGTGTGTTTATGTTCAGTTCTTTTTGATAAATTGGGAATCCCCATACTGCAATATCAAACACCTCTAAAACATTTTTTTTATTATTTTCTTCCTACTTCCAACTGCCTCGTTAGTCTAGTGGTCGCAAGCGTGACTGCTGAGCATGAGGTCCTGGATTCGATTCCCGGGTCGAGCAATAGTGTTATGGAGTTTTTCCATCAGGAATTTCTCAGTGGTAGTCACGTAGGCTGGATTTGCGCCCGATTGCTGGCAATAAGGTCGCCTCTATTACATATGACTTAAACATAACTGGCGAAATGTGGGTGTCCTATTAGGTGCACCTCTGCCTTACCCTTTGGAAAATACAGGCGTGATGTTAAGTTTTCTTCCTCTTTCATTGTTTGAAGATCTACTTATTCAGCTATCTAAAATACTTGTTTTCAATAGTTTAACGTATTCAACCTGTAGCACTGATTTAAGTTCCATTTACAATTGTATACAAGTCCCGTCCCATCAAACTATGTCCCACAATCGAATTTTGAATTCTAAAAAACATCTCTTCAAATAATGCAGTTGCATCATTATAGTGAAGTGCCCACATCGACATTCTTCAGGTTCTATCGATAAATAACTCGATTACCGAATAAATAAGTATCGATAAACAAAACCGAATCAGCGCTGGACACGCATTACGCCTACGAAGTAACGGAGTGAATTATAATATGAAGCCGATTGTGTGTTTTACCGATTGCTGATGGTTAAGTGGGGTTGTGTGTTTGACAGTGTGTGAATGTATGCAAGTGTAAACTACTACTTACATCATAAGCACGCTAATTTGATGCATTTTACAAGCTTTAGATTATAATACTATAACTGGTCCCATTACACACTCTCTAGAACAAAAATGAGATCTAAGATGAAATCTCAGTTATAGAGGATGGGCTAAGCCCGCGAAATTCAAATTGTCTTACGTTTTTTGCTACACACATCAAAAGTGTCTAGGGATCAACATATATTTTTGCAATAACTTTTCTCCTGATTGATATTAATTAAAATTTTCTTTAAGGATTCATCAAATAAAGTGTTTTCGTTTGTCACAGTAACGATAAACCAAGTCACCTTTGCATTAATAAAGAAATTTGCCATTTTCCTAATAAAGGGATTTTTGACATTTGAACCACTAACACAAAAGTTCGAAAAAAAGACTGAAATAACAGTTTTCTTTAAAATTTTATTGGGTAACTTAAACAATTAATAATCCGTGTTTCTACCGCGAACACTAACAACACAAGAACATCGGTTTGGCATACTCAAAATGAGTTCATCCAAATCACGCTGTGGAATGGCCGCCCATGTTCGTTGCAACAACAAAAAAAGGTCTTCTTGCGACTGGATACCCTCCATATTCGGCAGAGCTCTTCTCTGTAGCATATCCCATGCATGCTCAATCGGATTCAAGTCTGGCGACTGAGCAGGCCAGGGCAGGACATTGATGTTAGCTGCGGCGAGAGTCTGTCTTACAACTCTTGCGGTGTGCGGTCGTGCATTATCATGCATTAACTGAAATAAGGGACCGATTTGCACTTGTAGAGGAACGATGACGTCTGATACAATCGTCTCAGCATAAATTTGAGCGTTGAGGTTGCCTCTGATCCAAATCAACTCAGTTCTTCCGCCGATCCAAATACCCGCCCATACCATGATGGTTCCACCACTATAAGGATGGACTTCCTGGCAGGATTTTAATCGCTGTTGGCGTCCAGGGGTTCTCCAGTGTCGTATACGTCTTGTATCCGGTCTCATACCAAAACGAGACTCATCAGAAAAGCACACGAAACGCCATTGTTCTTCTGCCCAATTTCTGTGTTCAAGAGCCCATTGATATCGTATCCTACGATTGTGCATTGCTATAGGTGGTACCCGTAGCGGTCTTCGGGAATGAAGGTTCACTTCATGTAAGCGGTTTCTGACTGTTTGGTCGCTAATTAAGTTCCCTGAAGAGTGATGAAGCCTCACGGCTAACATCATGGCGGTTATTGTTGGAGCTCTTCGAGTTAAGATTTGAATGTATCGGTCTTGTCTCCGTGTGGTGCAGCGATACCGTCCTCCATGGCGCTCAGCCACGGTACCAGTGCTTCGGTAACGTGTCCAAAGTCGACTGATAACACTCTGACTTGTATTCAGAGCTAAAGCCACAGTACGTTGCCGGGAACCAGCTTCTATCATTCCCACGGCTCTGAGCATTTCTTCCCTGCTTAAATGACGTCGCCGCTCCATAATAACGTTGGTTTTAATCAGTAGTAGGGAAACAGTAGCACTAATAATGTCTTCAATGCGTTGTATGTTTTTATAGGGAAAATATTGACAGCTGATTTTCATCTTTTACTCGAATTTGATTCACAGTTCCTGATTCAAATTATGAAATGCACCAAAAAGGATCCATATAAATTTATAAAATCATAAATTTATTACAAAGCCACATCTCAATCTCAATAAATCCACATAAAAATGCTTGATCCCTAGACACTTTTGATGTGTGTATTTGCAGGTCACTATAAGGTTGTATGTTGATTAAAATATATTTCGCGACCGTAATACATTTAGAACTATTTTAAGGTAAATATACTATTTAAAGATTTTAGAATAGTCACAGACGCAGTTATGATTATGAATTGTCACTTTGTAACTATGTTACGAATTGTAACGTAATTCATATTATTATCCTATTACGATACTGTTAAAGCGGCCTTTTAGGCCCTCTTTTTTTCGGTTTTGAAATCATGAAATAACTCCTCCCGCTCAGGGCTGAGCAGGAGGGAGTGTAAGACTTTTACTGACTAAAACCCATCCATGTTCCTTCTTTTGCCCTTTGTGTTCCAGGGCCGCGGTATCTCTTACGAACAGTCCCGCAACCCTGGCAGGCATCGGTCCTTGCGGACTCCTTCCCGTTTGCTGACATCTCTCTGAGGCGCGCGTGGAACACTCGCGCGCCTTCGACATGGCCTGTCGTCATAAGACGGACGGACGGCGAGCTAGCCCATAGCTCACCGTCCACAGGCCCGCTCCGGGGGCCACCACGTAGCCCCCGACGCCCAGTGCGTCTCCCGCGGCAGCTAGGATGTGAGGTTCTCTCCCTCTCACGTTCTGCCACCTCCTTCGCTAGCATGACTGCTTCGCAGAAGGAGGTGACGGCGTCCCATTCCATCTCTCTCCGGACCATGGATTGAACCAAGGCCGGACGCGAGAGGCTGCCGCCGCCGATCGCCGCTACCTTTTAGACCCCCTGATTTATAATTATTAAAATTATCAATACAACCCTCTAAGTTCACCTTTGGACCACCTTTGTACCCACAAACTTATACAGAAAAATAGCTCTGCAACAATGTAGGTGTACCATAAACTATATCTATTTATTTCTATTGTTCCAAAGTACATGGTCGTTCTTAATTAAAAATAATAGTACTCCTCACTTAAAATTAACAGTCGGGTCTCATAGCGTATAATTTTAACTCTGCATAAGATTAAATCCACAAAAGACTAACAAGCCGGCTACTTAGAATTTTATCTCCGACCTATGTAACCAACAATGATGCCTAACTCATTGGTTGTTTTGCCCCGTTACCTCGTAAACTTAACCACCATTTTAACTATGAGTTATGTGAAAAACTATTGTTAAGTTCTGTTAAACAAATTACGTTTGTGGGCAGTCTGAATTGTTTTGGCATGTGCCTGTATTTTTATGATGTATGTCCTCTAGGCTTCAGTGGGACCCACTAGGTGGTTACTCAGTGTGCTCCATTCACATTGACTGTCGCAGATGTCTTTTCGAGCGTAATGGGGGCTATCGCGTTTGAATTCGCCGCTAGAGGCGCTAGTGTAGCGCAAGGTCACCGAAATGTCATAGAATGTGTTCGCGCGTTGCGTGCTTTTTACCACGTATTTTTACTAATACTCACGATTGTAGTCTAGATTGAGCCATTCCTGATTAATTCTGACTTAAAGATTACTTAGGATCTTATTTGTTAGTACTTGGAGGCAAAATGATTTATAAATCTTTCATGCTTGCTAATTTTAGGGAGAATATTGTAAATATGTATCTGAAGCTTACAGTATGTTGTTATACGTAATAAAATGAACTTTTATGAAGTTATTAGTACTGTAAAGAATAAAATAGTATTACTGACATGACCTTGCTCGACAGTGGCCCCTTGCATTAGCAAGAAACAAAAGAATGTGAAAAACGGAGAGCCGAATGGTCTTCAGTGGGGCAATAGGTAGTATCTAAATCTAATCTAGTATCTAATTAGGTCTAGTTGAAAATCACCTACCTTATGTGTAAGTATACTTCAGTAGAATCGCCAGTACTTAAGTTGCTGTCTTTTCAAAACCTTTCGATTGAATATCTTTAGAAAGTTTCACAATTACTAACATTTTGTACGGCGGCACCGCCAAAAGCTGAATTTAGAATCAGAATAATTGATAAGATCGTACCACAGCTTTCAAAATCAATTTTCAAAAAAATAAATATCCCAGCATTCTTCAAAAGGACTACGCGTCACATTTCACACGTCTTCTTCTTAGCCTTCGCAATTCACTATCTGTTAAAACACCTTCCACACAAGAGACTGAGTTCACAAAACTATAAACACAAGCGTAAAAATGTAAAAATAGACGCTCCACACACGTAATGTAATTCGCGGCAGGCACGCAACAAAACTAATGAGAATTCAGAAAACATTTTACAGCTTAAATGTCGCTAAATCCATTACGCGATACAAGTGCGCACGGAATCGAAACCGAGTTTTATGCATTTCATATTTCTACGTTTATTTGGTATAGCCAATTAGTATGATCATAAAATCAACCCGCTTTTACGGGAGGTCCTTTTATTGTGGACACACGGGACTGCAATGCGTCGAGCAACCATTCATGATCGGGAGTGATCGGTATATAAACGTAAAACGATTAATAGAATGTGCAGAAATATGGCATATGTTGGATATAACGTCATGTTTTCGCTGAATAGGTAAGCTTTTCCGTGTACCATTGTTATTTAAAATGAAACAGAACGCAACGTTGCTAAAGGTTGTTGGTTGCTGCATTCAACAATAGAAATGGTGTACTTATGGCGCAAATTGTGGATTCCGGTGAACAATATTATTATAGTTATTCTCATAATTCTTTGGTGTTCGGGACATAAAATATAATTGCCTTAGCAGACGGTTTCAAAGCGAATGCACATCTTATTCGCATCTTTGATTCGTTCTGCTTGGTAGTCTGCCTCTTTATGGACAAAGAAGTAAACGATACATTTCAAGATGTATACAGTCTGGCATATGTCTGGGTGCATAGAAAAGGCGTATAAACAATGTATGAGCAAAACTTTGTTTTCAGAGGTGACTGGAGGATCAGGAGATGGATACTGATGAAGTTGAGGAGTTCATTGTATACTTTAGGATTTAGACATACCTAACCATAATGATAGAACCAAGTTCCCGCACCCTTATCAATAACTACTTCAAATACAAGCTCTTACTTGGCAACTATCCTTGTGTCTGTTAGATGTGGCCCACGACCTTCGTCCGCGTGAAATTATTTTAAAGATAATATTTTCCCCGTTTTTGCAAAATTTTTCATTATTACTTCACTTCCTTTGGTGGTTGTGTGCCTATATAAAGGATGTAACAAGACCCTTAACGAAGCCGAAAGGTTCTTGTTCTCCCCGTCATTGCGATCATTTTTTTAGTCTAGACCATACCTGGGAACTATACGGGGATATTGGGGGTCAAAGTTTCAACATTTTCACAACTTTTTTTCTATATACATGTTTTTAACGTAAGATTTATTGTATTGTAAACACCTCCATGATCCCCGTATTATTCAAACCATTTATCAGCACAATGTTATGAGTGCGTTACATTGAATCCTACCATAAAACGTGATTTTTCACCGCAAAAAAAAAGTCGTTTGCAGCAATATTTTTTGCGTAAAGTTACTTAGTTTGTTGTACATAATGCTTGGTTGACGGCTTCGTGAAGGCTTTTGTTACACCCTGTGTAGTCTTCCTCGATAAAGGAGTTATCCAACACTAACATATTTTTTCTATTCGATACAGTAGTTCCTGAGATTTGCGCGTTCAACCAAACATATTCTCCAGCTTTATTTTATTAGTATAGTATAGATTCTTGGAACTACCCAAAACCTACGATAGATATGTCAATAATTCTACATAGTAACCCTTAAACTAATCTACGACTAACATAAAATACCGCAAAAATAGTGTTGAAATCGATTGCCGTTTTATTTAATGAACATGAAGACAGATACCCAGATACTAATAAAGCATTTAAAACGACAAGTTTTTATAATGAAGGGTTTAACTATTTCCACTAGCAATACTCACTAGTTTATAGACACCGCTGCCTATTCCCTTCAGGCCATTACATACGTCTATTGATTGCTGCGTTGATTTCCTCAATGTTTTCTCTTGCTATTTAAAATTAGTCATAAACTGTAAACACGTTTGACAAACTTTCAACGTTTGGAATTGATGTGATTTCCTCGTTGGCTTTCTTACTTTTAGTGTTGATTAGTTAAACTCAATCTTTACCCAGAGTCTAGGATAATGTTCCCAGTGCTGGGACGCAGGTCTCCAGATCATAATCAACAAAATGGGCTCAATAACTCCAACGCGCGTTTGTTTGTCACAATATGTTTTTGAAAATTTCGGTTTCTGTCACAATTTTGAGAGAAGCAGTCATGAAATAATAAATTAAAGAGGGCGTGAGCTCCCTGATATTGTCTACCATTATTAATTATGAACTGTGATCACCAATCTTTCCGACATAAGACCAAATAATTACTCAAGCAGAAAATCTAAAGAGCATTCAGTAGAATCAGAACGTCAAACTAAGTCCTGTTTCGTACATTTTCGAGGTTGGAAAACAAGTCAAAATCAAGATGGACTGTCTCAACATTGAGACAGACAGTTCGTTCAATATTCAATCCCGCCAAAACTGATCAAAAGCTTGTGAAAACTAACAAACGTGTACGTTCAAAAATTGTAATCACTCTTTCGGTTATTACATGTTTTCGCATAAAAATAACCAAAGTATTGTTACACGCTCAAGTGCAATTCGTCCAACAGTTTTTACAGTTGATTTTAATTAGTTTTTTGATTGATTTATGGGACCTTTCGTTTTTGAGGTCATTTAAATAAAGAATTTTTAAAGTACACTAAAACGTTCCGGTCAATTGTGTTTGCCAATGGTATATTGGACCCTTAAAGGAGTATTGCTTTGTGGTAGTATAAACGACTTTTTATTAGGTCGGTATGAATCATATTTAAGTCTGGAATGTATCATGCGACAAGGAAATGAATTCATTCCGGTTTTCCTTGGAATTTACAAAAAATAACGATTGTAATTTTATTCTGTTTTTCATTTAAAAAAAGAAACCATGAGCCCTTTCCCAGCAGTGGGGTGACACAAGCCAGCAGAGACAGTAGGAAACCACGACGTAAGTGACAAATTATGGTTTTTCCATCAGCTAACACCATTAGAATACATCCAGTTTCCCAGTACTTGTATTAATAATAAGATTTGTGCTTTTCGTGAAACAATCTCAAATTGAAGAAATTAGAGTTATAATCTGTACAATAAAATGATGGACCAAGCTTCGCAGCCAACCTTTTATTGCACAATAATACCGAACATTGGCTCCAATGACCAACCCTAGACAGAAATATCTCACTTATTACGGCCTAACGGTGCCTAAGAGCTGGTGTTAAAATATGCAGCATTTAATAACTAATGGCCGTCTTCGTAGTCTGCATGTTTGAATTCAAATTCAGATTAAAACTACAAAACTATTTCTAAGTTTAAAATACTGGTTCATGCCAGTATTTAGAGTATGGTAGTTATTGAACCAGATCTTTAATTGTTATTGTGTAATTGTACCAAGTATCTCTGTTATGTGTGTTACCATCTATTTGTAAATAATAAGTAGAAATGGTTGTTTATTACCTACTTAAAATTTAATTGTAATATTGTTTAATGCTGTGCCCTAACAGGGTCCATAATTATTCTTAGCTTTAAGCCTTTTGTAACACCTTTTTAACATTGAGGAACGCAATTAAAATGTATTTGAATGTGAAAGGTGAGATTTTTTAAAGGAAATACCCTTTAAATGCAGTATGATTGTACATCTACTCGATAATTACACACATACAAACATTTCTGTGAGTGCAACCCCATTTCTGAAAAACCCATTAAATGTAAAACCAGCTTTAATATCCGACAAAAATGAATATGAATATAGATAGTAGATCTACATCTACTCGTTAATGACACAATGCAAACCTTTTTGTGAGTGCAATCCCATTTCTGTGAAACCCATCAAATCTAAAACATGCTATATCCATCTCCTCTAAATCTAAATCAGCTCTTTTCTTGTCAATAACGTTAACCCTAAACATCTCACTCGAACCTAACTGCGCGGACAATGGCTGCGCTAAAATATGCAATACTTAATGTCAAATGACGAGAGCTGCCATCAAATCGTCTGCATGTTTAACTTGTGGCCTTTATTATGGTTTACTGCTAGCCTTTGAACGGTTGCTTACATTAACTTTACTGGAGGCTAAACCTTCTTCCGGGTGAACAGGAATCTTGGAAGGTAATGGCGGTTAAATCTGGAAGTTGGGTGGTGAGTTCAGTGTTCTAAATTTGAACTTCACAAGTCCAGTTGATTATGCCAATTACTATATATTTTAGATAGATTTACTCTTTCAGATTTTTAGGGTTTCTTACCAAAGGGGTAAAAACGGGCCCGCCGGGGCTGCGGGACTGTTCGAAAAAGATACCGTGACCCACACACAAGGGGCGATGAAGGAACATGGATAGGTTTCAGTCAGTAAAAGTCTGACACTCCCTCCTGCTCAGCCTAGAGCGGGAGGGGTTATTTGATGATAACCCATCCAAAAAAAAAGGGGTAAAAAGGGGACCCTATTACTAAGACTCCACTGTCCGTCTGTCTGTCTGTCTGTCACCAGGCTGTATCTCATGAACTGTGTAATAGCTAGACAGTTGAAATTTTCACAAATGATATATTTCTGTTGCCGCTATACCAACAAATACTAAAAACTGAATTAAATAAATATTTAAGGGGGACTACCATACAGCAAACGTGTTTTTTTTAATATAATGGTACGAAACCCTTTTCTTTGTTGATGAGATCGTGGCTAAATATTAACAGCCGCTCTGGTCGATCTTTAGGTAAAGCCGCGCTTGCCTAGGTTGGTGACTACCCATTACATACCGAGCTTCCTCCGTGACTCGGAAAGCACGTTCCCGGGTCCCGCTTGTCATTTGTAGATCTTTGACAGTCGTTACAGCTAGTACCCGAAAGTCTGACAACCAATCTAACCAAAGGGTATTGTATTAACTAGTAATTACTAGGATAAGGAGTTTTTTTTTTTTTGTAATATTTATGAATTTTGTAAAGAAATAAATAAATGGAAAATAATATGATCTAGACAAAGAAGTACAGCTCCTATTTAGAAAACGAATCCGCAAGAATATCCTAAGCAGAATAAGCTACACAACACAAACCCAAGCAACACATATTTACGTTCCAAAGGTCATTTCTTACATACAGGTTAACTTAACCAAAGTTAATCTCGACATAATTGGTTATTGTTCTACAAAGAAGCAACATGTTCCAATCTTCAGTTCTGTTTCTTTCAGGGGACGCTACCACTACCTCTTATAGCAGGGGGTCTGAAAAGGCCGTTATAGCAGAATCGTAATAGGATAATAATATGAATTACGATATAATTCGTAAAATTGTCACAATGCACTATGGAAAATCGTAGAACAACTGCTGATTAAAAATGGTTTTTGTCAATGTCGCTACTGGCATGCTTTTTTTATTTTACTCAATAGTTTAAGGACCAAACTAGACTATAATATCAAAAAATTATAAATATTAAATGAAATGATTTTTTTACAACACCACAAACTTTATAGTTTTGACGGACGTCCATGTCAGGCCCGTTCACTTCATCACTTTTAAATTGATTTTATTGTTATACGTTACAGGAAAAGGTATAATGTATTATATATTTCTGGAAACCTCGTCTTTTGAAGAATATGAAACAGCTAATATGTATTTAATGTTATGTTAAGGTTCACCTTAAAATAATTGCAAAATAAAATATGGTGAAAAAAAAGTTTTTTTAAAGTTCAACGAGACTTTTGACAGTTACCCACGTTTACCCCTGCTTTACATTTAATGTTGATTTGTAGCCGAACTATCCATAAACATAATCAAATAATAACAGCTGCGGATATTTGCGGGTTTCGGAGTAATTAATAAAAATGTGATAAGAGTCAGAAAACGGAAAACCGCTCGCTATCTATTGCGGTTTGAAATGTTGCTGTTTACATCAATAGTTTGCGGTAAGTTTTGTAACTTATCATTGATATTAGGGCATTTATCTTTTTTGCACTCATGTTGCGTGTGAAAATATTAATCAACAAAATGCACACTACCCTCATATTTCAAATAGTATATAAACAGTGGTTTCATTCCATTGTAAATAACAAAATAGTGGTGAATTAACAGAAGTGTAATTACATTTTGTTGACTCTTTAAAATGTCTACTTTCAAGTGTTCTAAACGTGAAATAATACTTTCGTATATCGAAGGAGGAAAATCGTTGGAAGCATTATCAACAGTTTTGCAAGAAAAATATCATGTGTCTGAAGACAACTTATGTTTCATCCTCAGTGATTTTCAAAGACATATTATTCCCGCTTTTAATAAACGCTGGAACGAAGCTTCACGGAACAAGGATACATTTTTAATGAAGAACAATAATTGGTTGGAATCAGAATATTCAATAACTTTACCGGACTCTGAAGACGTTACAACCTTCTCCACACCATCTACTTCTTCTGGGAAACGTGGAAGACCGTGCGTATCTTATCCAGACTTGTCAGAATCCAGTAAAAGAAGAAAAAATACAATGTTACTTAATGAATATGGATTTGAACACGTCTATAATGCATATCTTCAAGGGTTACGTTCGATAGGAGAAGGAACAGAAGCTAAACTTGTGGAAACATTAAGGTTTGCTGACAGTGAAAATAAGACCTTATTTTCGAGTCTCATAGAAGACGCAAGGCAGACCAAAATGTTAACGGATGAAGAAGCATTGAGCGTATTTATTGACTTGGATTTAACGAAAGCACAATTTTTGTTTTTGAGAAATTTAACGAACGAACGAAAATGTTTTGTGCTTCCGCCATATTACAAAGTGCAAGAAGTTAAAACTACCTGTTATACACCGTCTTCAGCCATAGAAATTACAGACACAAGTGCAAAAATAGTAAGACTTCAAGATTTATTAGATCACACTGCAGCTAGAATATTGACAATAGATTCAGTCTATAGGAATGGATTGAATAACTTACTTCTGTATAGTAAATGGGGCTGTGATGGCTCATTCGGTCAAAGCCAGTACAAACAGAAACTGCCAGAAGAGTCTGAACTAATTTCTGATTCGAATTTATTTATCACTTCTTTGGTGCCTATTAAGTTAATTAACGAGCTAACAGGTGATGTTGTCTGGCAAAATCTGGTACCTTCATCTGTTCGTTTTTGCCGGCCTATATTAATAGAATTTTGTAAAGAAACTCCCGAGAAAACTAAAGCCGTTGTGGATGAAATAAAGGGTCAAATAAATTCCTTGAGTCCATCATTAATTAACAAAGAAGGTGAGGGAGTGCAAGTGAAGCATGATCTCTTCCTTACAATGATAGATGGTAAAGTAGCTCAGGTATTAACAGATACGCCTTCGGGTTCCACATCTACAATATGTGGAGCTACTCCAAGCCAAATGAACGATTTGACAAAAGTGACAGCTAGGCCTGAAAATGAAGATTCTTATCAATACGGACTGTCTACTTTGCACGCCTGGATTAGTTGTATGGAAATGATTTTACATATTTCCTATAATCTGTCTTTCCAAACATGGTCAGCCACAAGTGAAGAAAAGAAACGACTAAAGCAAGAGAAGAAAACCCTGGTACAAAGGCGTTTCCGTGAAGAGCTAGGATTGATCATCGACAAACCAAGACAAGTAAGTGGTAATCCTAATGACGGTAATACTGCCAGAAGATTTTTTCACAATGCAAGCTGCTCTGCTGAAATTACAGGAGTGGATATAAATTTGATTAAACGACTTTACATAATTCTGCAAGCTCTTTCATCGGGTGTAATGATAAATGCTGAAAAATTTGGCAGTTATGCTATGGAGACTGCTAGGATCTATGTGAGCAATTATGAATGGTATTACATGCCATCTTCAGTTCACAAAATTTTGATTCATGGAGAAAGTGTCATAAAGCATTTTGCAGTACTTCCTATTGGTCAACTTTTGGAAGATGCACAAAAATCTTGCGAGATTCTTAAGATAAGGATTATAAAAAATTTCGTCTTCATCATGCTAGAAAATGCTCAAGATCCGCTACAAACGAAGATGTATTTCATACTCTTCTTTATACTTCAGATCCTTACATTACCAGCATTAGAAAACCGTATACTAAAAACGTGAAGGAACTTGATGAAGACACCTTAGATCTTTTGAAAGTGAACGAATTAATTTATTTTAGATCCCGAAGTTCATCAAGTATAAATAACATAACATTTAGTAAACAGTACTATTAATTAATTAATCTGTGTTCGATTTTAGTCTTTAAAAAAATGCTTTTTTTATTTTATTTGATTTTTATTTTGATGTACTATATGATATTTGGTTTTTGTAAACATTAAAATAATAGTATTCATTGTTAAGAAATAAACATTGGAGATTTTTTATAATTTAGTTTTTTTTTTTTTTTTTAATTTATTATTTTAAATTTAATCATAATAAATTACATTATATTTGAAGCCATATACACTATTCTATATTTGTGCAAAATTTTAGAACATAATATTCATAAATAAAGAAGTTATTGATTTTTAATCAGAAACAGACCATTATTTTCCACAGTGCAATGTGACAATTTTTCGTCTGCTAAAGCGGCCATTTTAGGCCCCTAGTACTAGCTATGTCCTGTGATTTCCATAACCTTTGTCAAGAATTGGGCTATGAATACAAGAATATTTTTATAAGTCCGACTGATAGATCCAGATTTTAACGCGTTGAAAAAAAAAAAAGGAATTTAGATGTAATATAATATTAGAAGGCTGGTTCGAGATGGCGCAGGGGAAGAGTATCTGGAAGGATACGGAGGATGCCTTTGCCCAGCAGTGGGACATACAAGGCTATTGAAAAAAAAATACTTCAGTCATAACTCAGTATAGGAAAGAGATGCAGCTATACAGGACATCTAGTTCCATTTCCTTCACACACTGAAGTAAGATTTAAACAATACTGCCACTGAGGCCACGCTAAGCCCCCAGTTCGTACAATGTTGCGAACAATTGTTTATGGCAACCCCTGCCAGGATAAATTACAATTTTATTAAAGGATTCTTAATGAAATCGGTAAATCAGCTTATCGATTAAACTTTAATTTACAATTTATTTTTATCGGTGCGTATTGATTGGTTGAATGTTGTTTTAATATTTTTGGCTTGCTTCCGTGTCGGCTCAGAAGAAGCCAGGGTTCTCTTTATTTTTCGTTGTATTAAAAAAAAATACAGTATTCTGTTTTTAACCGTCGGATTTTTTTATTTTTTATCTATGTTCCCCGATTACTCCGTGATTACTGGGCTGATTTACAAGATTCTTTTACCATTTGGTAGATGAAGCTCGCGCAATAGTCCCATAAACATTTTATTTATTATCATTGCTGGAGTACTTTATGACTTATGAGTTAGCTCCTTTAATACGTATTTTTTCTTCTTGGCCTATGTTGACGACAATATGATGATCTCTTGCAAGTAGCTCAATGAAACAAACAAAGTCACCGATTCCGGAAAGTAAAGTTATTTTAGACTTTGTTGTAGTATTTTTTTGTTGTTAATTGGTTTTATTATTTAAACAATGGTAAGTAAACTTATAAACATAAGCCCCACAAAACCGTAGTAATGATTTGACTGTGGAATGAACATAATAATAATGAACTTGTTCATCTTCTGCAGGTTTTATGTATACTATACAATCTATCGTAGTCTCGAGATTTGCAGTAAATACATGACTTTTTTCCACTTCAATTTGAAAAAAAATAAAGTGTCGGATAATAATAAACTACGACAATAACGTACTATAATTCGTATAGCAACCAGATATGGAGCACAAAGGACCAAAAATAAAGTCACTGGACTCCAAAAACGCGAAATTTATTAAACAAAATCGAACCAAATAAGTAAATATACATATCAGGGCACTACTACCGCATAATTCATATGTAAGAAAGGGACAAAATATACTGTTTTTAAACGAAAGATAGAGACAACATATGAGTCGTAAGATTGCATTAAAATGACAAGTCGCGGTTGGAGGCAAACTTGTGTCAAAGTAATTTTTATTTTATAATCTTAATACGACAAACTGTGAAATACCTTAAAATTATTCATGTTCAACAGTATTTTCTGAGATTAAAATATACATTTTTGTTGGATGTATTCAATGGGATGTGTATTGTGTATATGGTTACATGTTTATGCAGTGATGATAACGGATGTTGGAGATGTATGATTTATGAGAAATATATTCTAATGTGCTATAATAAGTGATTTTTTAATATCTTCAAACATTATTGCGCCGACAGTCAATTTTTTTGGTCTTTTGTCACAAATGACTAATGACATGATTTTGTCACAAATGACTTATGATCATTTCTGCAAATTCATATAATTATATTGTGTATCGTTTTCTAAAAATCTCTCTACAAGGTAATAATCTCAGAGATGTGACAAAATGGGCGAGACGTATCTCTTTTATTTGATTCTGTTAATATATGACTGAACTTTTATGGAGCTAAACAAGCAATAATTTACTTAAAATCATACCCATAAACAACCATTGAACAACAACCATTTATTAAACGTGTCGCCTTACAGACAAAAGTAAAATTACCATCAAATTGCCATTACGTGGTTTGACACAAAAATTATATATTAAACCCATAATATTATTATAAATGTTGCACAAAACTATTATAATTTACGTTTAGTACATGGAATTCTTATCGGGATGCGCAGCTTTCTTTCGGGTACCTTCGTCGAAGACTGCCAAGGCAGCAGGGGTCCTACGAGTCGAAGCCACGAAGGTAGCGGCGAAAATAGGTAACACTCGTTTTGATTTTGCGTGCAAAATGAATGTTTGTTGCTTCAGGTTTAAGGTTACATGAAGACTTTTGTAGACCAGTCTGAACAAACGAATCAAATCGTTAAATCTATGCAACAAAAGGACCAGACTGATAATTTTCAACCATTTCATCCCAAAATCACTCTTTTCGTCGTGAGGATTTGATTGCAAGTAAATTCAGTAACTATACAAAATTTATTACATAATAGATTGTAGACAGAGTCAAAATATACTGCGATAATCGAAATTTTAACAACCAGCCGTGTTATTCAGTAATTTCAAAGATTGGATGTTGCAACCATTGCTTGTTTAATATTAAGTTTATAAGCATTTAATTTAAATTTCCTTTGAGTAATTAATAGAATTCCATCAGATTTTATTACACCTAGAGGCTTACGCCCGAAGACTTCCCGAGTAGCGAGATTGTTACTACAGTATGTACAGACGCCAGCATATCAAGCTACCCGAAATTGTCAATTTTTCCCAATCAAACTTGAACCTTTATACACTTAGCGATAAAGTCAAAATCTGTTCATGAAATCTGACAGATTGTAGTAGCTTGATGTGCTGGCGTCTGTACCAGAAATGTTTGATCATATTTTATGTTTGTGGTACCAGACAATCGATTTGAACAACGTTCTGTTTGGGGTCAACATCGCAAAAAAATAATCAGATGTTACATATATTTTGGTCGGGTAGGTTTTGAAATCTTGAATGGGTTAGTTGAATTTTTTTGCCCAATATTGGTCCCATACAAAAATTTGTTCACTTTAACGGACTGAACACACATTTCTGATGCACGCTGTATAACATTACTGATAACACTGTTAAAGCATAATATCATCTGATCAATCCCTTTACCGTAACATCGGTGCAGAAACCTCATTAATAATATGAGTCCCCAATAAGACTTCATCCTTTATGAAAGAATCATTCGTCTTTCTTAAACCAACGGGTTGTGGCATTTTATTTCCCGTCGCTTTTCATTTTTCATCAGTGCAGTTTTTGTTTTACTGCCTACGGCTGTTCGCAAACCGGAGAAAGAAAACATCATGAAGAAACAGACATGTCCTAGACCCACAAGTTCGAATACCTATGACGTCCACTTACTCGCACTGGGAAAAATACAGGACCTAGCAGTGGGAACAGTATAGACCGATCATGGCATTACTTATTACCCCCTCTTCCTCTCATAACAGCAAACCTTCCATAACCACCGTCATTTGTTTGTTTACTCCACTGCGACCCAAACCCGCCGTTCTCAAGGCCCCACAGTAACGGTCCATTCGATTTATGAGTCGGTATCGGCGAGCGACGACTGCGCTAATTGGTGCGTGTTCTGCGACTGCGCATGTAACCGCTAAATGTATGGACATTGTTATAAGGGGGTAAGCAGATGTGGTTGTGGGTAAACCGAAGTTTTAACGTAACTCGAGGTAATACTTAGTTTGCGATTTTTTTTTGCTGGTATATTCTTTAACCGGGCACCACGAATGTCATCATTACATTGAAGTTACAAATAGTTGATTAGCTGATCACTCTTTCGAGAACTTTTTACCAAACTTAGGCACAGCCCAAAACGACGGTAATATATTTAAAGAAAAGTTCGTAACCACTATTTAAGTCAGAATAAATAACTCTCAATTTGAAGTCGAGTCACGGTAATTATTATTAGGTTTTTCGTTTTATATTTTGGTATTTGTTAAAATACTTATTAGTTTATTTTATATGTACGAGTATTATGTGTATTAGTATCACTATAAACACTTACATATTTTTTTTTGGATGTTTATTTTGTAGCCTATCACAGCGTTTTATTATTGAACCCAAACGGTTGACTGGTAGATAATGCCTAATGGCATTAAGTCCGCCTATGTACCACTATTGTACATGAAGTTTAAATAAATAAATATTTTTTATCATGAAAAAGCTCGCCCTCATGACGATTATTGAGGAGCTTGAATTAAGTAAAATATCTAACACCTGTTTCAAGTTAAGCTTAACACAGAAATCCAACAATTATTTCTCGCTTTATGTGTTACAAATGAAAACCGGCACAAACTGTCAGTCTTTATCACTACTTCGTCTATAACTCAGCTAGACCTAACAATTTCTAAACCCTACCAATCCGAAACAGTACTTATCATCGAACAAATTCCTGCAAAACCGTATCAATGGAGCTATTACCTAATAACTTCGTTATAATTCAAGTACCAACATTTAATACACGAACACTTCTAGTATTCTAAACGAGCCAACTAAATTCCGTCAAACACTGTTGAAAACTAACTTAACTTTGCTTATGAAAAACTTAGTTTTCAAGTCTCTATAACCTTTATTACATTTTCGTAAAGTCGAATTTTCATTGATGTTGCACTCAACCAACTGTAAAATCGTTTATCGAGATCAATAGCTCAAGATACATTGGTAGTTTCGTCTTAAATCTCTTTCTATACATTCTGTGCGTTTGCAAAGACCGTTAGCCGTTGCCATGGTTACCAGGCTCGTTGGCACGCATAATGTAATAAACAAACCGCAGGCTGGATGCTGGATAGGGTTTGTTTTGTGAATACACGCGCTTGTATGTCTTGGGGGGCAGGCAGAGTTAGAGGCGGTGAGGAAATGAAGAGTACCTGTTAATAGTTTGTCATAATGTTAAGTTTAAATAATACCAGCCTTTGTCCAGTTACGCAAAATCTCTTCTCGTTCATCTGCCTAGCCTTTTCCCAATTTTGTTGAGGCCGGCTTCCAATCTAACCTGATGCAGCTGAATACCAGTATTTTACACGGATTGATTGCCTATTTGACGACTCCAATACTTAGATACTTAATAATAAAATACCCCTTGCAAATACTGTTTGTCAAACTTGCTTCTTTGTACCGGTAAGGACTGTCCAAGCTCTTCAACAGCTAGGACCAATGTCTTAAGAGCGTTAACGTTTTACGGCATTTCATACAAAATTTGAACTCATTTGTTTTCGAAATGACTGAACCGATTTTAATGAAACTTCATACGCACAAGCAGGATAGGTCTAAAAAGTTAACAGAGAACATTTTCGTTTAACGTGCTATTCTAATCAGGGAGAGGACTCGATCTACAATATTCATCCTCAGTTCACCCACTACTTTAAAAAAAAATCGTAACTTTCAACACATACATACATACATACATACATAACATCAGGCCCGTGTTCCCGAAGGGTAAAGCAGAGGTATACCTAACAGTTCACCCACTTTTTGCCTGTTTTGTTTACGACCCATGCAAAAGGGGGCGAGCCTATTGCCATCAACCGGGCACAAATCAAGATCCCGTGGTTGCTACCGAGAAATTCCTGATGGAAAAATCCAATAACCCTTTGCCTGACCTGGAATCGAACGCAGGACCTCACACTCAGCAGTTGCGCTAGCCAGTAGACTAACGAGGCAGTCGTAACCTTCAAGTCAACTTGAAATAATTTACAAGCCAATTTAGACAGTAAAATCTTTATCATTAGTTCGAAAACAAAAGTGTTAGAGAATTCAGAAGATTTAATTACAGACCAAAATACTTTGTAACCGTTTGCTCGAAAACAAATTAAAGTTTTACTTGTTCAGAGCATATAATTAAGTTAGCAAAGATTCCGCTAAACACATTAATTCTAATTACAGACCTTTTGGACTTTTAGTTTCAAATGCCTTAAAATAATACAAACTTTTCATTTTAGAGAGAGATGAAGAAGTATATATAAGATCCCATTAAAATAGATGGACAAATTTTAACACAGCGTTCAGTACGTCTAACAATAAATTACCGGCGGCACTCTAGAATAAACACATCCATTAGGTCAAAATAAAATCACTTTAATCAGTGTTTTTTTGCTTGGATATCTTTGGTTAGACGTACTCAAGGAGATGTCAGCAACAGGAAGGGGTCCGCAAGGGCCGATGCCTGCCGGGGCTGCGGGACTGTTCGAAAGAGATACCGTGGCCCCGGAACACAAAAGGCGATGAAGGAACATGGATGGGTTTTAGCTAGTAAAAGTCTGACACTCCCTCCTGCTCAGCCCAGAGCGGGAGGGGTCATGTGATGATTTCCCATCCGAAAAAAAAGGCTGTGTTAAAAAGATGATGCAAATTTTGGTCCCACCCTCCAATAGCTAAGTGTGATACATGGTTGGATAGGTATTTTCAAGTTGCACAAAAGTTACTATGGCGCCAATTTTCAAATCTTAGTCCGTTCAGAGTTATGCAGTATTAAACAAGACAGTTTCACAAGTCAAACGTCATGTTTTTCCTTAATATAATGCATTTTTTGAATTAATGATTAATTAACTAGTATTATCTACATAACTACCGCTATCATCATATACCGATGGGTGTATGAACGTGGTTGGTGATAGCGGCAGCGCAGTGGATTGTTGAAATATATTTGGCGTAACAGCTTAAAATCGCGCTTCAATCACATCTATTTTAATGGGACCTTCTATTATATTTATATATATATATCTCCCTCTCTCTGTTTCTATGAATCCTGAAAGGTTATAATTTTAATGTCCTATTAATGAAAAATAAATAGATATAAAAAATGTACTGTTTTGAAAGTGACTGCCTGTCTGAACTCCATAACCCAGTTAGTACTATGTAGGCTATACGATATCCCTTGGTAAGACTGGTTGTCAGACTTTCGGGCCACTGACAACCTGTAACGACTGTCAAAGATCTATAACTGACAGCCGGAACCAACGGCTTAACGTGGTTTCCGAGGCACAGAGGAAACTCGGTATGTTATGGGTGGTTACCCATCCACGGACCGACCCAGGCAAGAGCGGTTTTGCCCGAAGAACAATCCGAGTGGCTGTTGTTATTTAGCCTCGAGCTCCTCGGAGCAAAACACATGCATGCATCTTACTAATATTATAAATGCGAAAGTTGCTGAGGATGGTTTGTTTCTCTTACACGCAAAAACTACTGAACGTATTTAGATGAAATTTGGGACATAGGATACTTTTTATCCCGGTAGTATGATCCCGTGGGACAGTTATCGAACTTCACGCGGGCGAAGCCGCGGGCAACAGCTAATAGTGTAACATGCTTAACATCCTTTTTTTTTTTTTCGGTTGGGTTATCATCAAATAACCCCTCCCGCTCTGGGCTGAGCAGGAGGGAGTGTCAGACTTTTACTGACTAAAACCCATCCATGTTCCTTCCTTTGCCCTTTGTGTTCCAGGGCCGCGGTATCTCTTTCGAACAGTCCCGCAACCCTGGCAGGCATCGGTCCTTTCGGACCCCTTTCTATGCTTAACATCCTTAAAGACATTAAATTTCGATCCAAAAACGTTAAATCTGATCATTTCTCGAATAGAAAATTCTTTTCAGAATCAATCTCCTTTTCAGCGTAGGCGAGAGCACTTAAATCTAAACTTATTACATGGGCAAAGTTGAAAGTGAAATGACAACTTAAATGGCAATCTATTTCTTGATTCGTAAGGTCTAAAAACGAATGAGATTAATTTATCCAGTCGTAACTTTGTGGAATGATTAAATGTGGCTTTGAAAGATTGTGGGAAATGTAAATCAATTCAAAGAATGTCGTGGTTCCGTATAGTCAGGGATGAAAACTGCGCAATAATTAGCTAACAAATAAATAAGAAGTTGGTGTCAGAGATACTTCACTGCCTGATGACTACACTGTCTTAGTTTCAGAACCCACTCCCAGTTACTGGCTACCACGATAACTTCTAATTACTCGTAACGACTTTCAAAGATCTACAAATGACAGCTGAGACCAAGTAAGGTGTATTTTTTTAATGTTACGGCACCATGCTTAGATACCCGCCTTTTAACCTCGTAGAGGACCAATTACTTTTTCTTTTTTATATAATTTTGTTTCATTGTTAATCGACCCATTTTTGTTTAGCGAGACCGAACTTCACTTCACTTCACTTCGAACCGGGACGTTCGGAAATACTTTTTCTTTATTCTATTTGTATCAAATGTGCAACTAGTTGGTTGCACATTTGGAGGTTCACGCAAAGAGATTTGGATGCCAATGAAATCATGCTAGAACAACAAAAACAAATCAGCATTCAAATCCACCATCTTCCGACTACATTTGAGGAAGTAATAAAAGTACAAAGGCAAAGATTGCTTTTGGCTTTTGATTTCTCTTCCTACCCACAAATACTCATAAAACGGATAAACAAGTAAGTGAGAACACGTAATACCCTCCATAGTATTATTTAATAGAGAAATTTGTATTTGAATCGTAAATCATATTGCATAGATATGGTTTTATTTTGTTGTTGGTCTAAGTTTAGAGCGGTGAGGCAAAGTTAAGGAGATATGGTGCACTGACCTAACGCACAAGTTGATCATAATATTTATACTAATATTATAAAGAGGTAAAGTTTATGAGTTTGTGAGGTTGTAGGGGGTAACCTCTGGACCTACTGAACCGATTTTGAAAAATCTTTCACTAATAGGAAGCTACATTATCCCCGAGTACCATAGGCCTTTACAACGTGCCTGTGGGAAAATTTCCGACCAAGACGCAAGCAAAGCCACGGGCAACAGCTAGTCAGAAATACAGAGATCCGAAGAAAAACTAAGCTAATAAATACGTAGACCTGGACATGGGCCTGATCGTAACGTGGAAGAAATGGGAATGGGCATACCAAATATAAAAGGTGTAAAAGAACCCTTCACGAAGCCGTCAACCAACCATTCTATACCTCAAAGTAAGTAACCTTACCCAAAAATAATTTCTAAGAAACGATTTTTTTTTTTGGGTGAATAAGTCATGTTTTACAGTAAATATTCGATGTTACGCACTCAAAACATTGTGCCGATGGATGCATTGGGTAGTAAACGGGCCATGGAGGAATCTAAAGAAAAATTAAAAAAAAATTGGAACTTTGACCACCAATATCTCCGTACCTAGAAGGTTCCCAGGTATGGTGCAGAACAAAAAAATAATCGCAATTTCGGGGAGAACAAGTGCCTTTCGGCGTAGTAAGGGTATATTTACACCCGTTATGCCAAAGACCGGATGGTAGATGGTGTAAGAAGGTATTGGAGTGGAAACTTAGAACTCAACTGAACCGTCATAGAAGCAAAGGCAGGCAATTACCCAGATGACTAGGTGGCAGGCAATAGTTGTATGCGGGAGGCCAAATACTGAAGTGGAAACAATGAAGAGGATCTAAGAACAGGAGGACGGAGAGATGAAAAGGAGTTCAAGAAACTCCAAAATAGATGCATCATTTTGAAAATTAAAACATTAGCAAATAAAATCTCCAATCCGTTTTAAACGCCCAAACCTTGCTCCTTGCACCGAAATAACCACAGAGAAATACCGCAGCGGTATAACCCGGTACAATTGCAGATGCACCGCAAATGATCTCCTAAATTGTTTCAGACCTGTGGTGTACAATGTTGCCTTAATTCCAATTGTGAACCGCGGAATGTTTCGACGTATGAGTGGTACAAGATTGTATACTTAATGGCTGTGTGATATGGTGGGTATATGGTTCAGGGCTGTGTACATAGTGGACGATGTCGGTCGTGGTTAGATAGTTAAATAGAGTATTCACACATTACATGAGAATTAATCATAACTGGCGAAATATTGTGTACTTTTAGGTGTACACCAATGTAGCTTCCTATTAGAGAAAGAATTTTCAAAATCGGTTCAGTAGATCCAGAGATTACCCCCTACATACAAACTTACAAACACACAATCTTACATACAAATTTTACCTCTTTATAATATTAGTATAGATTAGTATAGATAATACTTTTGCGCCTAAATGTACACTTTTTGTAATAATTTAAAAAATAAAATAAAAAATATTCTTAGAATAGGAAACATCACTCTCCCTACTAAAAACCTTCTTTTACGCCAGTTTTATTACCACCCGCAGCAATCAATACACACCATGTATAATTTTACTACCAGATCAAAAAAGACATCTTAGATTTTCCGTGTTTTCGTACCGTGCAATGGATATCGTCCTGGTCCTGTTTACATATCTAAATTAAAATCTTAATTGTATATGACTAAAGTTGGGTCTAGTTTACAAACTTGCAGTGGGAATTATAAATATAAAAGCTTGAAGAGAAGAATTCAACTGCAATAATACTCGTAGTTGATCTCATAAAAACTCAGCTGCAACTACTTATTATAGAAATCGATGCTCCTATTACCACAATTCGACTTCAACTCCACATAATATTTTGCAACCTGTAACTAAACACTAGTGCTGTGCAACACTCACTTAGCATATCGATAAACTATGATTATCGACATAAACTGTGTCGGTGGGTGCAGTCTAAGAAGTTTAATCGCATTAAATGCGAATGAAGTCTATACGTTATATCCTCGGATGGCCACATCGCAACCAAATCATATTAGTGTATGCTAATCCTAACCGGCTAAGTTGGCAGTAATTTATCGAATTATCTAACATCGATAACTTAGTGATAGTGTGGAGACAGTTTGAAAGTAAAATGAAGTTAGAAACGTAAATAATGATCAAATGAAATTGAAATACCTGACAACCAAAAAAAAAAAATTGTATTTTTGTCCATGAAAAGTATCAAAGTAAATAGGTAGAGTAATGCAAAGCTATAAAAAATGCAATCCCCAATAAACAACCACACAAACATACATAGTAGTTAAAAATAAAACTTCGTTGGGACGAAATAAAAATCAGATCTTATCTTCATCTATGCCGTTTACCTAACTATAATCATCCATTTATTCACGCCCTCATTTACAAACAGTACAACTTCTAGCACCCAATTACAACATTTTACAGTCCACTAAAAATAACTAGAACTAAAAAACAATTCACTACAAAAAGAACAACAGTAACACCCTTCATCACATGTCACCCACTAGCGCCAATTAAAACCAACTAGTGTTGCCCCAATGATATCGATAAAAAAAATATACACTTCTCACTTTGACATAACACGACTCGACTGGCGTAAAGGCATTACTAAGTTTCCCTTTTAAGCGGCATCCTATAGTGTCGAGTTACCGGTCTTGGTGAAAAAAAAACCTTCAGATTAGCAATTACTATATACGAAGCGAGACTGGATAAAAGGATGCCTCCCAGGATTATATCAAGTCGATGCTAAAAGCCGGTGCAATTATACGTGAACTTAAATAGTCAAATGAATCCTCCAGACATTTTGATAAGGGCCGTAATAATTTTATTTTTACGATCTTGATACGTTACTTTTGTGTTAATACGACGTGTTGTGTTGAGGTTCCTTTTTTGATTTTTAAAGAAGCTATTACGACAGCATTTTTCGTTTCACCAATCGCGAAACATTTACGTTATAAATATATAAATTAATCATAATAATATTAAGCACGGTTCTCGTTTTAAGGAGATCATTCTTGTTGTCTGTTTAGTTTTGAATATCGTGCTTTTGGGTATAAAGGACTCATTTGAGAATTAATTTACACGGAAATGTGCTTTGATTAGGTTAGAAAATTTAATGTGAACTGATTCTTACTGGATATGAATATATTTCCCTTGTAATTTTTCTGGATAGGCAGATCTTAAATGAACTACTTCTATTCTCGTTATAACATGACATTAACATGGTAAATTATAGCGGGGGAGTTTCTTTGTGCGTAGTAGGACGTTTTACTGTTAGCTTAAGACTAGGTTTATTTAAAACTTATAAGGAGTAAACAGTTCAATATTCATGTGGTTCTTGAACCTTATTTTAATTGATAATAAATAAAACTATTAAATGAGATCACGAATGACATAATCCATAATAACCGATTTAGAAAATGTCATAACAGACGCGACAATATCAATTTTATGTGGCAATGTTTTGCCTAACAGAAATTAGATTGATCATAAAAGTTTCAATTCAATCATCACATAATGTCTAAAATATAATTTATTTAATGCATAACAGGCGAGTCAGTTTCGATTCAGGTCGTAATTCTTCACTTTGATTTGTGATCTCCTTAACATAATTTTATGACTGTACAATTTGCATAAAATGTATTTTTAGACTACGAAACTTGGTTAAACCTTTGTCATATTTACGACTGTTTTATCTCAAAAAACGCTTTATTTAGTTCGCATTTAATTTAAAGCAATAAAGTTTTTATGAAATTAACGTATTGTGTCATAGTTTTACATGTTTTTTAGTTTTTATTGTACGCACTAATCAATTTTCGGTAACTGGTTTTGGCATGTTTTTATTTAGCCTCTCTTGGTCTATAATTTAGATGACATAGATTCAATTTGTTGTAATTTGCGGATATAAAGACCACACAGTATTTAAGCTCTAAAACATTAACGATATTTGAAATATCCTCCATTGAACATTGACTAATTCATTTTACATCCCAATAAAACCGAATTTAATAAATAAGTATGTCACTAAACTATTTCATAACCATCGTTAAGGCATTCTTGTATGACACACGTTACTAGAGTTCCAAATATTAGAGGCGTGACTGAAACTGTCGATATCATATAGGCATTACATGAATTGCACAACACTATTTCTTTAAGAAATGTATAAATTATACAATGACATCAGAAAAAAGATATTGATGCATTGATCAAAAGTTAATTTAATAAAGGTGTAGTTTTTGATATTACTAAGCCAACTGCTGCAACAATTTACACTACTTTAAAAAGGATAGCTTATTCAATCTATTCCGAACTATATTCAAAAGTAAATAAAAGTAGAATTGGCTGGCCCAAGGATTTACATGATGACGATCAGAGATGTAAGACACTATCAGTAAGTTTCTTAATCCAGGAATGTTTCTACAATAGCAATTTATTTATTTTATTACAAACAATAAATAATTTCATTGTCTCTTGCTCATCTTCCGAAGTGGGGTGATCGGTACCTAGGACCACACAGAGATTTATTGCCTTTATGAATATTAAAAAAACATTCATGATTATTTATTATTGTGATTTTTTTATTATTTTCAATAGACAATAATGTGTCGACTGCAGCTGTCATGAATACACTTGTACGCTAATGCTTAGTTTGACTAAATTGAATACTAAAAGTAACGGTTTCCTGCATTTTCATTTGTACACAGATTCCCTTTGATCCTATCGCGTCTTTACGTAACATAGCATCTCGCCTGTAATACCCCGAAGGTTTAGGCAGAGGTGTACCTAATAGTACAACCACATTTTCATTAACACTAGAAATAAATATATATTGGAGATTTGTGTTTTTTTTTTATTTAAGTACGGGTTTTTTTATTTTATTTTTTATTACTTTTTCTTCATATATTTTTTTACAAATTATGTAATTACATTTTAAAATATCATTTTCATAAATATTATTATTATTTAAATCCTGTTTCTAGTGTTGATAATGTTAGTGACCCAGTTTAAAAACTTATAGTACACCCATATTTCACCAGTTATGTTTTAAGCCCCATGTAATAGGGGGCAAGCCTACTGCCAACAACCGGGCACAAATCCAAATTCCGTGACTATTACTGAAAAAATTTTGATGAAAAAACCCAATAACACTTTGCCCAACTCGGGAATCGAACCCAGGACCTCATGCTCAGCAGTCGCGCTTGCGACCACTCGACTAACGAGGCACACAGATAGTTTATTATAACCTGGATTAACACATAGAATATTAATATTTTTATACCGGTAGTATGATTCTGTGGGACAATTATCAAACTCCACGCGGCGAAGCCGCAGGCATAAGCTAGTGATGAAATATATTTAAAAAAGTAGTTTACTACGCTTATGCTTACTTCCCAAGCAAATATAATACTCTTATTCTTTCATTCCATTCATTTCCAAAGATAATTCAAAACAGATACTAAATTAATTATTAAAATCCAGATTAATAATTCAAAAAAAACGAAATGTTAAAAGCAAATCAAATATGCAAAATGACATCCTTAAAAACCTATCACATTTTAAAATTATTGCTTTAGTTAACAATAAAAAATAATGGTTTTCTGATCATAGCTCTATTATGCAATCATTCAGACTATTATGAAACGTGATATCTAGGCCGATGATTGATCGATCTAGATTTTCGAGGTAAAGGTCAAAAAGAATGACACCTACGCAGTTATTATTTATTCACACATACATTTTGCCAATTTTTGCACGTTTCTGAATATGTTTTGCATATTCTGTGTTTGTGGAATTTTGTGTGTCAATCTTTAAAGAGTTTAAGGTCATATAAAAACTTATAGTTTTTTCGTTATTCGCTAGAATATGCTACTTGATCTTTCGGTGGATTGTGTCCACGGAATCTGGCTAGATAAATAATAATTAATTAGTTCTCAGAATTAAAACGAACTCAAATTAACTATTTTGGAGCATGAGCATTAACTAGATACTTGATTTTTTTAACGCACGCTCATTTTATTTTGGCGGCATGAGCCTGAAAAATAACACCTGTTAATTATTTTATCAAAATCCGGTCCGACGTTGAGGTGTCAAAAGGTAACAGACAGATAGGGTTACTTTAACATCTATACTAATATTATAAAGGGATAAAAGTTTGTAATATTGTATGTACGGTGTAATCTTCGGAACTAATAATCCAATTCCAAAAATTCGTCCACTGGCAGAAAGCTACATTATTCGTGGGCGCTCTACGCTTTAATTATATTTATGACATGCATATTAACCGAGCTATCAAAATTTTTGCGGACGAAGTTGCGGGCAAAGTTCTAGTTTATAATATTGGTATGAATTCACTTAAGTTGTACCAAAAGCTTTCTTGTAAACCGTTGAATATATTGATTTCACCAAAATGCTAAACATTCAACGAGGATTATGACAGCACTACATTACTTTCTCCAACCAAAACCGCACCAAAAAATCCATTTTTTCCCCAAAACATTACGAAAACGCTACATTTATATAAAACATTCCTCTTATAACACTGTTTAGTACTGGCGTCTATTCAATAATTCATAATTTCAATACGTGTTAAGACTCGCATTAACACTTTGACGTAGACAAACAAACAAACACAGCTTTGTATAGCTTGTTTATGGTTAGCTTACGTTACGTGGCGGTACGACCAGAAGGACCGAGATTTAATTTATCGATTTTGTTCCATTCAATTTCTTGACATTTTTCGATTAATCGGTAAACCACGACGATTTATAATTGTATTACAAGATACGACTATTGTTCTCTTTTATAATAGCGTCCCGATATCTTTTAACGCCAATAAACCAAAATATGGTAGTTCGCTGGCTATCTTGTAATTGATTTTACCACAAATAAGCAAATACAGAGCTTTGTGCAAAAAGCCTTTGAAGGGTGGTCAAAATCTTTATTTCAGTTTTTAATCTTAATTTGTTTTAGTACAATTTCGCGATAGAGTACACAAATCTTTACCAACAAAGCTCCCCCTGTCCATGTCACTAAAGCGCCACAAAATCCTTGTAGCTCTATACGCTCGCCTTCTTAAATTCTCAACGAGAAGATGTGGGATATCGCTTAACACGCATCGTCCTCGTAACATAACCTAAAGATATCTTCTCCTTTATTATTCCGAACACGTAAAAGTTCCCAAAAGGAACGATGTACAGTTTTTGTTTCGTATTTCGGTGTATTAGAAGACAAAAATACGTAGCCATTATAACCTGACCTCGGTCTCTTGACAAAAGTTTTGAGTGACAGGTCTAAGTGTATGGTAGTGTTGTATTAATATCACGGCTAATAAAATGGTGTTGGCACAAGTGGCAGCGTCTATGGGATGAGTGTTTCAGTAAATATTGCTTTGGTAAATTGTAGTAAAGAATTTTTGAGACAAAAAGAATAGAATATTTTGTTCATGGTCACTTAAAACTGTTTGGAATTTATGTTCACCAGACTTGGAGTCCAAATTCTTGTTTAAAAGCAACCTGGTTCATAAATTCAATGGACAAACGGATATGTTATAAAACTCGCTCCGATTCGAAATACAAGGAAGGATATATAAAATGTAGCAGATGCTTATCAAACCAACAACATCTTAAACATATCAAATGGTTACTATGTATGCAAAATAGTATCTGATCTAGCTAGATGATCACTAAAATAAACATAATTATAAATCAAGATACAAGTCACTTTCACGGCTACTCTTAAAAGCAGGCTGAAACCTTTTTAGCACCATCATATTTCTGCCCTTGTTCCATGTTACTTGAAGTCAGCGCAACATATTCGTCTTCGTCTTCATCTTCGTTCATTCGCCCCGGTCACCGAACTTTTATTATACTGTGTTGTATGGAGCACTAAATTCTTACCATAAGTCAGTGTGCATCAGAAGGGCTCGTGGCTAACTTGTAACAGCCGCTCGGTTTGATCTTCAGGTTAAGCCGCGCTTGCCTAGGTTGGTCCGTGAATGGGTAACCACTCGTTACATACCGAGTTTCCTCCGTGTCTCGGAAAGTATGTTAAATCGTTGGTCCTGGCTTCAATTGTAGATCTTTGACAGTCGTTACAGGTAGTCAGTGGCCCGAAAGTCTGACAACCAGTCTTACCAGGGGGTATCGTATTACCCAGTACTAACAGGGTGGCTGGTAGCAGCTGGGTGAGAGTTGCCGAGAGTCGAGATGAGTGGCGTGCGATGGGTATGAGGAGGTCTATGTCCAGCAGTGGACTGTTACAGTCTGATGTTCATTATCATTGAACTGGGTTGTGGAGGTCAGATAGGCAGCCGCTCTAAATACAATACTGGTATTCAGCTGCATCCGGCTAGACGACCCCAACATATTTGGGCAAAGGCTAGGCGATGGTGGTAAAGTCAGTGTGAATCAGCCTAACACAAAATATAGAACCACATACTGAACCAAACAACTATTGCAACAATATTTCATTCCGATTAAAATCAATAAAAAATTCTAGTTGCCATCACTATGCTCATTTAGATATTAAACCCGCTCTTTATTGAGGTCGTTTATATAGTTTTAATGCCTATACTTTGCAAATATGCCGCGAAATTACCAAAGCTCCTATTAAGAAAAGGCATCATAGTCATTTCTATACATTTATTGTAATTTGTTTGATAAGAAACTGTAAGGCCGTGTACACATTGTGGTAAATGTTTCCCTACAGTGTTCTACAGGAAATGAAGAATCAAATGCTCCAAAATCTTTCCTAAGAGAATTTCGGCTGATTTGTTGTCGATAAAAAAAATGTATAGGAGTATTTTGACACCATTTTTTACGTTTATTGTTAAGTTAGTTAAGGTTATTTTAATTTATGAATGTATATATTATTGAAAAGAGAATAAGACTAATTCCAAATCACTTGCTTAAATTTTATTATATGTATCATGTTTCTTTTTCATTTTCATCATCATCCACTGCTGGGTATAGGGCTCTCTTTGCTTGTGCCAAGGTTCACGTTCTTGTCAGCAGCCAGCCTCATCTAGGACATTCCAGCAATGGCAACAATGTCGTCTGTCCATCTACTTTTTCATTTACCATTTTGAAAAACCACTCAATTTAAAATAAAAAAAAACAGTCGCTGAGTTTTATAGAGTCATTTATTTTATGGTTTTGATTCGGTTGGGATCTCTTTGTGACAATTTATGCAAGACCTTGCAGTATTAAGATAAATTTTATATTTTAGCTTGTATAATAGTGATATTATTCTGTAAAATAAACAAAACAACTAAGTATTCCGGCATGAAGATCGCCTAAAACAAGAAGCGTTTTCTCTAAGTGATGTCATTTAACTGATCTTAGATATCGATAAAAGGATTTATGGTTTCGGAACGATCACCTATTTATACATTCAAATTATTCCGATTTTATTTAGGAGCTTGTTTTTTTATTCATAATTATGTAGGTTTCTGGTTTGAAAAGAATAGTTAGTATTAAAATAGAACATAGTTCTTATAATATCTTATATAAAGAGTATATCAGCTTTGCCTTAAAACGTAGAGGTCTATGTTAAAAAAAATAGCAAGAAACTCCATAGACACGCTTTTAAATCAAGTCAAGGTATCCGAATTACAAACTTTTAAAGTAATTATTTACCTTTCCTTGTTTTTAAACCACATTAAAGTTTTAGTGTTACGAAAAAATTGCCACTTAGTAGAAAGTTCATTTCATCTTTTAATGTACAGGGTGATCTAGCCTTAGCAAAGACCACACAGGGTGTGTCATTACATTTGAAATGTATTTAAATAAAAGTACGAAATGTCACGCTTTTGCGGTCTGGATAAATTAACTGGTTGCCTTGCAAATAAATTCACGACAATTTATTTTTAGGTTCAGTTAACGTCTAAAGTAAGTAAAAATTATAAAAAGTTTTTAAATTATTTGACATGACATGTAATTTTATTAGAAACTATTTTAAATTGTTTGTCAATACTGATACCACAGGTTGATTATCGTCTGTTATAGATTTCATCGAATCTCCCATCTACTGTAATATGTGATTTGACCCAAGCGAATCATGAATATTTTATGATTTTAATGACAGTTGGAAAAAAAACTCATATTCATAAAAACGTGATACACAGATTAAACTTACCTTTTCCTACAAAATTGACGAATGATTCATGCACGCGTACGCGCATAGAATATGCAATAAAGGTCTTTTTTCATCCTGCAGCTTGTATCCTTTGTGTGAACTATCGGAACTTATATCGTAAATTTTACCTCTATGAGATGATATCACGAACTTACCTGTAAAAAAATACATTTTATTAGTATTTGAAAACATAATGCAATTTTGTTGTATAAGAATATGTGGGATCATTGTTGCTATCTATTCTAGAGAATTTCGGACCAAAGCACCATATTTTGTAAAATTATGAATAAAAATGTGAGAGCAGCTGTGGCCCAGTGGTGGCGGGCCCGACTTACGAATAGTAAGTCGTCGGTTCGAACCCTGGCAGGAAAAATACTTTGTGTAATTTATTTCATCACCACTGCTCTCAAAAACGGTGAATGAAAACATCGTGAGGAAACCGGCATGTCCTAGAACCAAAAATTCGAAGACATGTGACATCTACCAACTCGCATTGAGTCCGCGTGGTGGATTATAGCCCATTCCTTCTCATAGAGAGGAGGCCGTGTGTCCCAACAGTGGGAACATTATAGGCTAATTATGCTTATTATGCTATGAATAAAAATTGGCAAAAAATTAGACATAGTTGAAGCATGCAAACAATCTTTATTTCATTTCCCTGTTGCTTTAGAAACGCTAACAATTCACCTCATAACAATGGTAACAATTTTGGTCATTGACAGGGCTTTATGTCGTAGCAATAGAGACAATTTTGCCAGTGATATGGTTATTTGTAATACTCAGTGAACTATACGCCAAAATTTATGTTTTTTTCTTGCATTTAGCTAATACAATGCCGTTTGATAGTTATACTTATTGTGATAATACTTCCCGACATTATGCATGTTCTACATATGTCTTTAAACATTACCCTCTTTCTACAAAGTCGGTAAGATGTCATCACCGTGTCGGAATTCTCTCATAACCTAGCTAGACGAAGTGGTGAGCCCACGAAGTGAGATGAACGTGGAAGATAAATCCTTAAGATACCACTTACTGGGAACTGTTCCGTGGTGTGTGGTCTGAGTTATAAGCTGAGCGGGGAGTATAGAGAATTGGACCCGAGTAGAAACGCAAAAGAGATTTTACTACTAACGGTGAGCAAGATTGGTGTTATTTTAAGAAGATACAATATGTCTCTATGTATTGAGCGCCAAGTAAAATATTTTTTTTTAATAAAGTCTTAACTGAAAATTAAATTATTACGTAAAGATCATGATAGTCAACTTTGTGCTTTGCAAAAGACATTGTCTTAAGATTTTTGTAGTTACGTTAAAGATATTTTATAATAGAAACATTCTATAACTGGTTTTTTTTTTATCAGCCATGACCAAAAATTAACATAATGATGGTTTTTAAAGGTATAAACAAAACCGCTACCCGTGTCGCTCATAACTTGGGCTTACCAAAAAATCTTTTGTTCTTAATAAAAATATTTTTGAAACACGACGCGACATAAGGCGTCTCCTGAGAATCGTAATTCAGCCGGACGTGTTCCGTCCGCGCCCCGAACTGTACGTGGGAGGGTAGGACGAAATGTTTCTTAAAAACTGTACCTTTTTTAACGACAGATGCGTATGAACTTTGTGTGGGTAGGTATGTACTGCCCTTTCATTTTGATTTTGCCACACCAGTAACCTTTATTCTCGTAGTCATAAAGCTTATTTATTTATAATAAGCACACCAACAGCACTGTCACTTACAATTCAAAACATCTAAAATTGACATTTCAGTAACCATGCAAATAACAGGTATGCATGCTTTGATATAATGAATATCAGAGACAAAAAGAAAAAATAACAAGTAACATTTAATTAAAAGTATCAACAAAATCAGAGTTCAAATTATTGTATTAAATACATAAATAATATGTTTATATACATTTGTAATCTCTTTTTAATGATGGGAAATCATCAAATAACTCCTCCCGCTCTGGGCTGAGCAGGAGGGAGTGTCAGACTTTTACTGACTAAAACCCATCCATGTTCCTTCTTTTGCCCTTTGTGTTCCAGGGCCGCGGTATCTCTTTCGAACAGTCCCGCAACCCTGGCAGGCATCGGTCCTTTCGGACCCCTTCCTGTTTGCTGACATCTCTTTGAGGCGCGCGTGGAACACGAACGCGCCGTGACACGGCCTGTCGTCATAAGACGGACGGATGGCGAGCTAGCCACCATCTACAGGCCCGCGCCTACGGTGACCGGGGTTGTAATTGTCAAAATCCATCCAGCCGTTAGGAAGATATATGGTTATAAAGAAATTTACAGCAAACATACAAGATACTCGCTTGGTAGAAAGTGTGTCCAGTCGACCTAAATCCAAAACAGTCCAAAAACAAAACAATTTGAGCTATACAGGCGTACATTGTTCGCACTGTTTATATAGGGAACGCCTGCATGAAGCCGTCTGTATGTTGTTATGTCTGAAGCTAAATATGTGTGAAATCGCTGTAGCTGTAAAGATACAATTGGTGTACAAATTAAAGCATTACTGTGAATGTTACCTGACTAAAGCTCATAGCACACTAATAGGCACTGCGCCAGATCAGCATCACCTCTTATCATTTTTTACTAGCACATTCCGATTCAAGGCGATGCAGTTTTAGTGCTTTTAAGTGTTTCAATATGGAGTTTCATTAACAGCATCCCGAACGGCTTGAGTTGAAACTATGCTTACCCCATGCGGCGTTTATAAAAGTGCGTTAACCTGAGTTTACTTACAATGTTTGCATGACTGTGAAAGCAGGTAATTTTTACAGCTGACTCATTTAAAGTAGGCATCCTGCAGTGATATTCCGTGCTTTGAAGCCTAGATACAATCGGACACTAAATATAGTTCTAAAACTGGGCGTGTAACGACTGTACTGCGTTTTCTGTTCACCCTTTCATAAGTACAGTCACGAACACCAATATATAAACACTTGACAACTTTTAAGTGTTTTTCCCCACTATTCTGATTAAAAATTCATATAGTTACGAACATAGTATTTTGGAACACATGTTTTTATGAAAAAGATCCTAACTCCAAGTTACAATCGTTAATTTTCGCAAAAATTGGTTTTGAATTTAGGAAATTGTATACCTATTGATGCTCGTAACTATACGTAATTAGAGTAAAAATTGTACTCATAAAATGGCACTAAACTAAACAGGTTGTGAGAAACATCTACGCAAAAACTGTTACCGTGAATTCAGTATATCGTTTCATAAATTTAGAAGACTTCGGCGTTGTGTTTTTGTAGGAAACAAGCAACAGCAACTTTTCTTTAAACGAAATCTCTACACCCCAGATATTTTACTTATAAAACCCTGGCGGTGCCTAATTCATGGCCATAGTAAAACATTCATGGCCATTGTAAAAACTAGACTGATTGATTAATGAAGACTGATTAAATTTCTAGTTGGTAAAAATGTTAAAGATAAGTGCAACAAAGAGTATGATAAGTTATTTCCCATCTGTAAAATTTTACCCATCGATAAAAAGTAGATTATTTGGTAGGACTAGAATATTATTATAAAGATGAACATAAAGTTTATGTTGAAAACAAGTACAACACACGTAGGGTTAGAGAGAACAGACTGGTTCAACCACAGATAAGAAATTATTACGGTAAGAGAACATCTAAGTATTTGGTACCTAAAGTGTAGTGTTTAACAAAATAGATTTATTAAGAGAAAAAGTTTAAAGTTAGTAAAGGATCACTTAAGACAAAATTAAAAAACTTTATACAGGATAGCAAACAGAGCTAAATACCTACACCGTATAACATTGTATAAGATTCAAACATAACAGTATGATAGATATAAGTATTAACTATGTAAGGAAGGTGGTAAATTGTGATGCAAAAGAGCGCCTCTCGCCATCAAACGTTAAAGTTTGGCGAGTTTAGAATTAAGGAACACCTCTGTACTATAATTTCTTTAAATAATAATAAAAATAAAAAAAATAAAAAATTCAAGGCCATTGTAAAAAATCCATGGCCATAGTAAAAAATTCCGCGTTGATGTCTTTTACATTGTGTATTTGAGGCCAAATTAACTTATTTTCTGACACATATAACTTGGCCTTCATACATCACTTGGAACGCTCCCTCACTGCTCTAATCAAAAACACAAAATACAAAAACTATTCAAAGCCATACAAATTAGATCACTTCTAATTAGAGTGAAACCATTTCCTTTTAAGACGTACTCTATAAGACAATGCGCAGGAGTGGGCTGGATGCGTTAAAACAGTTTTTATTGCGGCATATCCACGTTTAGAGCCTGCAGTGCTAATGGTTAAGCAAACAGAAGCTACTGTGGGCTGTGTATGTGTTATTTTGAAATGGGACACGAGGTCCATGGTCTGATAGTGTTGATAGAAAAAAGTATTTTTATTATTTGCGTTGTGATAATAATTTTAAAAAGTAGGTAACTAAAATTTCGCATATTTTTCGGCTCTATTTAATTTCGTTGTCTCCGAAAGCAGGTGTAAAATGGCATTTTTCAAGGTATCATTGTCATTGCAGTTAAAAGCCATTTTAGTTTTCTTATTTTATTTTAAAAATCGAATCGTATTATCATATCATATCGTGTTTTGATAGCACAATTCGATTTTTCCCCCACTTGTGCCATGAAATCCCGCGTATCCCGTATAATCTTGGTTCACCTAATAGTGTGAATTAGTAACACAATCCCGCGCCCCCGACATTTCGCCGCACACACGCACGAGAACAATTAACACGTGGAATTTCAACTTTTACTGGAATTTTAATCTGAAGTTTCTTAATGGAGAAAGTTTTGGAACCTTTAGCCACCTTATTATCTGAGACACAAACCGAACCAGAACAATTAAAATAAGTAAAAACTTCGAATGTACACAGTGCTGCCCCAGACTTTTTCAATGGCTGATATTATGCAAATTAGTAACAAAATAGCCACAGGATGATGAATTTGGTATACTCAAATCTACTTTCTACCTCTCAAAATATCTATAAAAGTAACAAAAACCTAACAATCATCTTGAAAATGACATCCATGATGAGCGGTCACAAATTGAATTCCGTCTATATTTTGATGTTAAAACCCAACTTCTGTATTCACAGCACATCGTCCACGAGACATGATTCACAATAGTGCTCGTGCGAAATTCCATCCTTCATTTAACGTACACATGTCTGCTTACAAAATGACGTGAATAATAAGCTAAATACGATTTGAACATTTATTTTTGTTATTCAGAAAAAGTTTTAGTTTTGTCAGATCCTGCGGCGGTAGCAGGGTTGACTGACTGTGCATTGCCGTCATGCTAGTCAATTTCTACTATTTGTACACCCTAAGTATTTAGATCTACACGGCAAGGAAAAAGCAGTTAGTCAATAATGTTGAAAAAAAAACATCTTTATTGCTTCTTTTAGATCCATCCTCTGTTTTGCATGCTTAATTAAATTTCTCATATTGGACTTCCAAAAACCTTGCATAGACTCCTCAATCAACAGCCCTCTATAACTCCGCAAAAACTTATTATCGCGAAGGAGTAATGGAATTGGCCTTTATTTTTATTTTTTCTAATTACTAGAAATAGTTCCGATTGAGGTCTACCATAACAAGCATATACTCCGCAGTGAAGAACCCGCCATACTCCGCGAAAATTTAGTCCCACAACAACCATTCCTCAAAAAAAAAACAATACTCCCTAAAATCCCGAACCCTAAACTGTCGACCTCACTAGAATCCCGCCGAGCTCGGCCGAATCCCCGAAACTCGCGGCGTGCATGCATCACGGGGCGGAGGCGACGTGAGGAATTCCGAACGGGCCGAATTCGAGTTGTCGGCTCGCAGCGCCTGTCGACGCCATCTGGCTGCTAGGGATGCGACAGAGGCGTATCGATATGGATTAGGACTTCCGTTTCTAAAATTTTCTTACAGAAACTTGACATGGCTACAACGATCTTTCATTTTTATTATGATATAGTTGATGTTAAATAGCAGCCACTGAAAAGATTGTATAAATCACAGTTTTATTTCTTTTATCTATACTAATACTAATTATACTAATATTATAAAGAGGTAATCTCTGGATCTACTGGACCGATTTTAAAAAATCTTTCACGAATAGGAAGCTACATTATCTCCGAGTGCCATAGGCTATATATACAACGTGCCCTTGGAATAATTTCGACCAAAACAGCTACAATAAGGTTGTTGCCGTCAAAGGGAAACTTACTGTGAAAGAACGAAACACTTTTGCAACTCTTTTTGAAAAACATTGAAAATTAAGATGGGGATTAGATCCAATTTTGATCATTAGCTTCGACCTTGGTAATGAAATTCTAGGGTCATCCTAAAATATTATGGCTAGTATATTGCCTAACCATGGAATTACAAAAATTAAGCCAGTGCAAAGGGAATTGGGATTAAAATAAATTAGTAACATTTTTAGCTGTGAATATCAGGGGCTCCATATAAAATACCGATCTTCAGCTGCATTCGGTTAGATTGGAAGCCGAACCCAGCATAGTTGCAAAAAGGCTAGGCAGATGATGAATAACCGGTTCATTATAGAACTAATGAATGCAGACAGCTAGTCTTTCTTGTATGAAACCAGATATTTTATAAATTCTAAATACAGTAATTAAAACCATTCAGAATTAATCAATTGAATTTTGTTTTGACTACCATTGAGTGGAATAATATAAATGAAACATTTAAAAATAATATATCTGAATATTATCCTCTGTATATAGTCACAGCATTAATATACATACCTTAAAAGGTAAGCTATTTATAACACATTTGAAATGCATATATTTCAACACATCATATCTCAAAAATAATCCAGTTTTTTTTTTAATTTTGTGCGTAAATTAATTCTTATTTTTGTTGCAAATAAAGGACGTTTAAACTTTAGAATTCATTTACATTATTAACTATGAATCATTGCTCTATTAGAATACCAAATTCATTATAATGAATTATTTAAAATACTTTCATAGATACAAGAATTTCCTAATTTATATCAATTAAATATTCATTATGTGTTTACTGAATTAGTGAATATACGTATTTATGTTTCAACAACCTTACAAGGTTCTAACTCGCCAGTATCAAAATACATCTTAACTTAAGATGCCCATTAAAAATAATTTTATTTTATAACTTCATTTAGAGTATCATGTTAAGACCACCATGAAATAAATATACGCAAAAGTGTCAACCTTTACAAGAATAAATCAGCTGCTTGCAGTTATATTGTTTCTTTTATCTATATTTAGATTTTCAATTAAAGTACAGATTCCGAAAACTCATCGACTAATCCCATCACTATTAAAAGCGCGGCAACATCGCCATCTCCCATCCTTTTCCTGCACATCCCTAATATCACCTATCTCTTTCACACACCGACTACCTTATTTAAATAAGAGTGAGCGTGGTTGCAATCCGTATCCCGTTACAATTTAAGCCCTATCCTAATCATTTTAGGGTAGTTTTTTGTTTGTGGGGTTGGTAAAAAGGTAAAAAACCTGCAAAGGCAGGTTACGGAGCGAGCGAGCGCTCTACAGTGGAAGACACTTGACTATAAGAGTGTTTTGGCCGGAAATATGGTCCAATTTTTGATTGGATACCGACCTTGATATACGTGATCCCTTAAGAATTTAGGTTATGTCAGCAAAGAGGATACTTGACATAGTTTCAAGAACAATGGGCCTAGACGAAGTGACTTTTATCACAACGATGTTGGAGTAGTAAAAATGTATTGAATTGACATAAATCTACCAATAAAAAGTAATCACTTTGTTACCAGATATTATGCTTAGTTAATAGTTTGTACAATAATACTTTAGTGCTTACTGTGGAGGCTTGTAAATGCCTTGATTACCTCACTATTACTTTTGTATTGTTAGCTGTAAGCCAACCAAACAAAAAAAAAATGAAAAAAAAAAACTGAAATATTTTTTTTTCAATCGTCGTCAATCGTTTTGAAATGCATGGCAGAAATACGACACTGCTGGAAAGCGATAGCAACTAGTCCAGACTCAGGACTATCCATACTTCAATACTAATATTAATAAATTATAAATGCGAAAGTAAGATTTTTTGTTTGTTACCTTTTCACGCCTAAACCACTGAACCGATCATCCTGAAATTTTGCAAATACGTTATCAAGTGTACAGAAACGGAGATAGGGTACCTTTCATCCCGAAAAAAAGTAAACCGCAATAACGTTCTTATTATAATTGATGGCGCCACGTGTCTTTCGAATCATGATCGAATTACAATCAAAGTACAACCCGAATTGATTATCAAACTCTAAATTAACGCGAGCGAAGCCGCGGGCAAAAGCTAGTAGTCCATAGATGTTCGTTTTCGAAGACTGTTATCACTTTTCCCTATCGTCCGAGACCAAATATAGCTAGAATTCACTTTCCGCCTAAAGTGAATCGTGAACTTTTCTTTTAAGTGAGTATTGTCTACATTTGTACCTTCATCTTACGATTTCAAGTCCGCATCGAAAGACCAAAAAGTTCACAATTTGTATGGAAGGACCAGAAATTTGGATTTATTTCGGTGCTTGGTTGATGGTACTAGGTTCGCCCGTATTACATAGGACTTAAACATAACTATTGAAACGGAGGGATTACAAGCATTATGCTATGTTATGTACCTAAGTATCTCTTATGTCGATTTTAAAGTATTGCTTTGACTATATTTCAAAATCATTTCAAAAGACCAAAATTATCAACATTTTTGTATCAAAAGACCAGGTAAGTTGCTACCAATTGCGACAATTTTTCTTCTATTTCTAAAAATAAAACTAAAGTATCTACTACATCTGATCCTGCGCAGTATTTCCCGTTATTATGACAGTAGTGAGCGATGGTTAGACCGTCATGTGCGTGCGCCGATCCGGCCTACGAACGATATGTCATTGCTCTGTGTGATACCGTGGTATTCACGTGTTTGGAGATAGTTATTTCAGTTCTGCTTAGCTTTTATCTTTTCTAAGAATCTTGTGTAAAATAGCATATTAACATAACATCGCGCCCTTAGTCCCAGCTGGGTGAGGCAGAGATTCGTTGGTTATGTTTACTAGGTAAAAGAGGGCGATCCAATTGCCATCAACCTATTATAATAAATCCAGACTACGGCCGTGTTGGATCTGAAAAATGTATCTTATTGGAGAAACCCAATAACATTCTGTCCGACCTAAACTCAAACCCAGGACATTATCAAGCTCAGCAGCGGCGCTTCCATGCATTTAGTATAAAATAATTATCTTAATATAAATTATGCAGCATTATTGAAAGTCTTGAAATGCCTAATAGGTACCAGTTTTGTAGCTTTGGCAGAATCTTGGCTTTGTATTAAGGTTAATGGAGCCCCGAAGCACTAAGCTATTTCAACCGTGATGTCACCAAAGATCTGGAAGTACTAGACTTGTACTGGGAACTGAACTTGTCTAATTAAATTGTATTAAGGGTATTAGGATTACAATATCACACAATCTTATTGGGGGCCTTGCTGAAAACTTATATTTGAATTTGTTTGGATCCAAATGTTAGCCCAAATGGGTATTTACTTATCGATGATACTCAAGAACAATCTAAGTAGGTAAGTCTTTTACGTGTATAATAAATGTCTTTTATTTAAATGAAAAATCATATTGAAAATCCAACAACTCGGTTTAGTTTAGACATTCTTATAGGTGTCGCCTAGTCTTAGTGAAAACGTCCGGCATCACTCTTAATCACTTTTGTATTATAAAGCACGCGGCTAACCTGACAGCTTTTTAAACAATACCTTAGTACATAATAATTATCTACAAAAACCAACAATGACTTCATCAAAAATGTACATTGAACTTAAAAATTAAATTATCTTTTTAAACCAAAGTTGTTAAACGATTTAGATAAAGTCCTGCCTTATCTGCTCCGGAAACTGTTAAAAAGAGTCGGAAAAAAATGTGTGTGCGACATAATGCTACCACTCTTTACTTGTCTCTTTGGTCTTTAGATACAGTCTTTCATAATCCTTTTCAAATGGCGTTAACAGCATGTAGACTACTATTGTTACACCTTTTCTTATCATTTAAACTCATTAGGGGAACTTCTGTTAGCCTGGTCAAGTCTCTAAATATTTGCTGAAACCTGTTGCTATTAAATCTAATACTAACTTTTACCCTCGGCTTCACTACAGGGTCTAAAACTATCTTACAATGATTAAAAATGAGGTACCTGGGTGCCCAACTTTATCCAAATCAGTTCAGTCGATAAGACAACAGACAGACGGACAGGAAAGCCGACAGAATTATTTTTGCATTTAAAATATAAGCAGGGATTAATTTGGCACACTGGCTTCAATGACCAAAGGAGCTTAAATGACGTAATATTTGTCAAAAACGAAGCTTAATTACACAAGCTCATTTTGCAACGAAATGTCTTGCATTATTCCTCAACCCAATTTATTGACCCAAGAGAATGAAGACACCAACTTTCCACTTCAGCCAACTTATCTGTGCAGTCGGGAAAACAGAACTAAAATAAATGTACCAAGTCTTGACATATCGATGGAAATTTTCTTGGCAAGCAACGATACCTTGAACTGCACATTCAAAGTGGTCATCCTATACTTAACCCGAGCTAACAAACCATCGATAACTCAAAATCAAACAAGTGACTTCAAAAAAACTTCGCACCTCGATTCGGTAGCGCGAAGAAAAATGGCGGCGCGTTCACGTTACGCGAACCAGGTAATATTTCACTGCGCCCACGGCAGCGTAGGGCAATTCTGCGCAATACAAGCTAATAGATAGCGCAGAACAAATGATGAGCTATCTGTCAGGGTCTCTTGGAGTTTGGTAGATAGAATGGTGGAGTCTTTGAGTGATGATCGTATTGTCTGATTTGTTTAGTATTTTATTTTTTTAGGATGATTGCCAACATGAATGTTGTTACCAAAGTTTATGTACCAATATTCTGATTTAAAAGAGTGTACATGGAGTTTCTTGCCCGTCCTTCTCTATAGAGATCTGCGCTTTGAAAAGGGCAACTATAGTATTTCACAGTTTTTATGCCTTGTGACTGGGACTGTAGCTTCATTTTTAAGGCCTGGTCAGACCAGATGCGTGGCGTGACGTACACGTGTACACGCGCGTGGTGACGCGCGTGAACCCCTGACACACCGGGTTACGAATACGTGTACGCTTACGCTTACGCATACGTGGTACGCACGCAACGCACCGGTCCTTTGCGTACCCAGCAATTCTTGTGCACAATGTCTGAAGAAGATTGGGTAAATGGACCAAGTAGTTCATCTGATGAAGAAGAAGCAATATTACTTTTATTGTGACAGAATATTCCTGGGTGTGCCAAAAAACAATGGGTTCAAGTTTTATATGACATATTTTTCACTCTTTGTTTTTTGTGTTGTACAAACAATTAGTTTTTCTTTAATTTCATTATTCATCATTAAAACCGAAAGAAAACATCACATACTACCGGTAAAACTTGAAAACAAATACAACTGAATGCGTAAGTCACGCGCGTAGTCACGCGCAGCAAAGATACATGCGTGTTCAAACTTGTTCGGTGTGACGTCCAATACGGAATGCCATTGACTACAACGTCATTACTGCACGCATCAATGTGACGTTGCTGTTCCGCTCTGCGTAGGTACGCAGCAAGTTTGACACATGGCAGCTGCAATGCGTAGCGTTACGCATGTAGTCTACGCGCACGTGTACGTCACGCAAGCGGTGTGCCATGTCTCTATAAAGTTCCATATATTACAACGTCATGGTACGTGCACGTGCACGTGCACGTTTACGTGTACGGATCCGGTGTGTTTCGGCCTTTATTGTTGTCATTGCTTTGACAATTCTAAAGTGCCTGTAACTGGCCTAATTTAAATAAATGATTTAGATTTAATTGTTTTTTTTTTTATTTGTTTTTTTTTTTTGGTAGATTAGAACCGACAGGTATCCTTTGTTCCAGGCTTCATGTTTTAGACTACATAAAAGTTTATCCGAGAAACGAGTCGGACATATAAGGATATGGAAATCATCCATATCGCAACTGATTGAAGAGAAATATCAGAAAAGTAAGGAAAAAATACTATTTAGCCTGAAAGTATTAGAGTAGTAGTATTTAGCCTTATGCTTAGTTATAGTATGATGAACTACGACGGTTTCTTCTTCGCACACCAACTTACTTTGGACAATCTTAATTATTTTTTTGATAAATCTTATAATTTGTCAACAATCATACAAAAAATCTCGGATACCAGGTTAGGCACTAACCACATGATGAAGAAACAAAGATTACCCTTAAAAAAGGTCCCAACCCGACATTCAGAGTCAGACATATCCGTTAACACCACCTCGCAGTAACCCTATCCTGCGGTCGGCACGTAAACGATTCGTCGCCTGCTTGAAACTCGACGCGTGTCAGTAGGTCATAGGGAAATTGGTGCAATCGTAGGTAACTAGATAGGCTTACTTTATACAACTTATGTGAATAGAATGGACAGTAAAGTTGGTTTCTAACGAGCGACTAAGATTTAGGATGCTGAATAGATACCGGGAAAGACAATTTAGAAAGGTTGTTGGAGACAAAAGTTATGGTTGACGTTGCCAAACTAACTAGTGTGGCCGAGTTTTGTGGTGTTCGTTATTGGTTTTCGACAGAATTCTACGTTTTTCTGGCTAGGTCGAAAAAATTCTTAAAAAATCATATTAGTTCGTAAAATGCCCAACAGCTTAAAAAAGGACTAATTCGCCAAATACCTAGTACTTAAAATACCTATTTCTGGAAATGCCTAATTTCTCATACTTCGATATGACCACTGTTATGTGCATAATTTAGAAAGATTTCAAGGTATTTTGATGTAATCTGAAGGCCGTTTCAATGACAACTTTCAACGATTGTCGTAAAATTTTCAGTTAGGGAAGTCAATCACTACATAGTATAAAACAAAGTCGCTTTCTCTGTCCCTATGTCCCTTTGTATGCTTAAATCTTTGAAACTGTGCAACGGATTTTGATGCGGTTTTTTTTAATAGATAGAGTGATTCAAGAGGAAGGTTTATATGTATAACATTGACCCGTGCGAAGCCGGGACGGGTCGCTAGTAAAAAATAAACTTTAAACTTTAGACTTTAAACTGTAAGCAGACTAAACTCTAACCCTCCTATTAATAAACACAGACTAAAGTTATTCCAAGTTTAAACCTTTGAAAATGTATGGTTATTCCTTTGTTATTCCTGGTGTAATTTTATTCCGTGTTTATTAATAAGAGGGTTAGATTTTATTGATGATTTGTCCACAGGCCATCAATTATTGGAGATGGGCCTATCGACATGTATCAATGTGGCATCATTCCAAAACTAAGCAACGAATGGAATACATTGATACAGATTGCAATCTTTTCAAAGAGAAATATCTTACTGGGTATTTTACCTACATTCCCACGGAAAGAGAATCAGTTAAAACATTTGATTTATGTAGCTTTTTAATGGTGATAAGTCAATCAGGGGTGTACCATACATAGTACACACGGCTACACATCAAGCTATACATTTCCAGTATAAGCTGACCTCGTATTGTGCGGAAATCCTATACATTGCGAGATATATAAACTGGAAATGTATAGCTTGATGTGTAGCCGTGTGTACCTTTGCCTTTTTAAAATAGCATACCTCTCGCCACTTAAGACCATAGGGCCCTTAAAATCAGTTACTTCAATAAATGGCTCCTGAAGGAGAGCAAAACCATTGGAATTTATATTACTGCTGAAATGTGGATTGTACAGTACAGAGGTATTTGTATTTTTTATGCTTTTTAAAGCCTGCGTTCTGCTCGTGCCCCAAAATGAAATAGCTTTGCAATAAAATTAACACTCAAAACGGTATGTTTACCATTTGTTGTGAGTTCCCGATATTTCGGCGCTGTTGCAAGCACCATGATCACGGATAAACTGAAGCTATTGTTATTTAACATGGTAAATATCCCGTTTTGATAATGTTAGTTACCATGTCAGTTTAAAACCTTTGCAATATGCAGGCAACTTATTTAGTTTACCAAACAATTTGCACAGACTACAGAATACTAAACCCTACAAATTAATCAAACAAAACGAAAACCGGCAATGATTGCAAGCGTTTTAAACTCAGTAGTTAGTAGGTACAGCTGTTATAAATAAAGGCGAGCTATCGCATCGCTATAGAAAGCGTCATCAATCGCTCGGCGATGTGAAACGCACTTACTGTGCCCCTGTGGGTATATTAGTCAAAGGTGCCCGTTATATTGGCTAGCTTGGAACCTGGTTCTGCTTGAATTTCAATAAATGCGGCTAAGAGCGTAAACCTAACCGTAACCTTCGGGAATACTAAGAGGTGATGCGGAAGAATGAGGAACATTTTAAGAGTAGAGGAAGACCAAAGAAATGATGGATGAACTGTGTGAAGGATGATATGGCTAGAAAGGAGGTGACTGCTGAGATGACGAGTAATAGAGAAGTATGGAAGAAGAAGATATGCTGCAGCCGACTCCAAATTAATTGGGATAAGGGCAGGAGAATGGTGATGATGAATTTGAACGACTACGAAAGTCGAAGAAGACTAAAGAAACGTTGGATGGACTGTGTGAATGACGCTAGATAGGGGGTGACTATTGAGGTGACGATTAATAAGAAGAAGACCAATAATACTATTCCCGACCTGAGAATCAAACCCAGGACAGTACGCTCAGCAGTCGCGCTTGCGACCACTAGACCTCTGAGGCAGTCAGGAGACAATATATCCCAGATAACAAGAGAAACTATGTAAAACAGTTGAATACGCATAAAGATAGTAGAACAGACAAACTAACCGTACAACTTGCAGTATTAGTAAGGATTGATGCTAAACTTAGCAATAGTTTAGTGTGTGATATTCAGCAGCTGACAGACTCAATGCGCCTTTTAAGTTTAAGATTAGATGTGGAATAAAAAAATGGACTTATTACCTGTTGAGATGGTGAAGTTAAAAGTTATTCAGTGGAAGGATTAATTGGTTTGAAAGTGTTCATTATTTAATGGTAAATTAATTATTTGATAATTGCCATTTTATGAAGAAGAAACCCAGGATTTAAAATAAAACATGCTTTTCTGTTTTTCATCACGACAATTAAATTATTAGGAAGTATTTAGTGTGCATACATGAAGTCAAGCCTGTTTCCTATGGATTTAGACGGAAACTAAACTATTTCTCAAAGTATCGAATTAGGCAGAAAAGACACATGAGTTTCGAGAGAATCGAGTTCTTCTATGCAGTCGTGTGAGGCGAGCCAAACGCAAGACTATATAATGTCAGGAAGGGGTCCGAAAGGACCGATGCCTGCCAGGGCTGCGGGACTGTTCGAAAGAGATACCGCGGCCCTGGAACACAGAGGGCAAAGGAAGGAACATGGATGGGTTTTAGTCAGTAAAAGACTGACACTCCCTCCTGCTCAGCCCAGAGCGGGAGGGGTTATTTGATGATTTCCAAACCGAAAAAAAAAAGACTATATACTGTAAAAAAAAACCGTCCAAGTACCAGTCGGACTCGCGCACCCAGGGTTCCGAACAATTATATAAAAAATTAAAGAACCATGTGTGTTGTACAGGAGCCTCCCTTAAATATTATATTAAAATATTAAAGCACCACCCTAAGTAATGTATAAATTGTAAGATTTTGCCATTTTTAGTTTATTACCAAGCGAAACCGTCGATTATTATATCTTAATTATTATGTGTTTCCTCACAGAAGTGAATAATTGTATTCATTTTGAGCGAAATAAATTTCTTAAACCATAAATATTTATTTTAGGTATTCTGTTTTTAGTACCTATTTGTTGTTATAGCGGCCATCTGTAAAAATGACAACTGTCTAGCCATCACGGCTCATGAGATACAGCCTGGTGACAGACAGCCAGACAGACAGACGGACAGTGGAGTCTTAGTTATAGGGTTCGTTTTTACCCCTTGGGTACGGGACCCTATAACACTCATAGACTTGGGACAGTGAAAAATCTTTCATATTCCTGGAACTTTGCAAGAAAATGGTGCCACAGTAACACATCGATCAGTTCGTGTCACTGGTAAACCTACTGACACAATAAAACACAATACGGTTACTATTCTAACAACCATAAATACAGCAAAACCTAAACCGATCGACAGACACCACTTACTGTTCTACTTACCCCCTTTTCAAAGTATTGTCGGTCAAATTCTTGGAAAATGTAACGGTGGTGGAATATCCAAAAATATTTGGATTAAAAAATAACTCGTAAAGTTTTTCAAAAACAAACAATTGACAATCTTGGTGAAAGCTATCGTAGAAATACGAAACGTTTTAAAACCGATTGTCTCTTCATTGTTAGGACCATAACACCTGCCAGGGTTGCGGGACTGTTCGAAAGAGATACCGCGGCCCTGGAACACAAAGGGCAAAGGAAGGAACATGGATGGGTTTTAGTCAGTAAAAGTCTGACACTCCCTCCTGCTCAGCCCAGAGCGGGAGGAGTCATTCGATGATTTCCAATCAGAAAAAAAAAAAAAAAAAAGTTGCATACCATAACATAACATCACGACTGTAATCCCCGACGGCTTAGGTAGAGGCGTACCCAGTATTCTCACATTTCACCAGTTATGTTAAAGTTCCATATTATAGAGGGCGGGCCTATTGCCATCCAGCACGAAACCAAGCTCCGTCACTAGCACCCACTTAGAAATTCCTGATGGAAAACCCAATACTTTTCCCGATCTGGGAATCGAACCCAGGACTTCATGCTCAGCCGTCTAGGATCACTATTTAAATTTAACGAAATGGTAAGAAAGGCAAAACAAGTAAATGTAAATATGACAAAGCTTGATTCATCCTCGAAGAAATTGCCCAGAAACTTGTAAGTCACATTCTTGTTAGCATTTTGACAGTAGCTAGAAGATGACCAAGCTTTGAATCCTCTAGTGACTAGACTAGAGTCTAGTCTAGTAATAAATTAAAAGCTTACATCCCACAAACATGAAACCATGGCAAACCTCCAATGACAGGAATGCTAACATTAACTGACATCAAAATATTCATGACTCCAGGACTATTGGTCTATTACAACAATATTACCTTGTTTACACTATAGGAAAGTCTAATAAAAATCAACTATAAGTTGCAGAGAAGTGACTGCGCCTACGCAGCGTGCGTCTATCTGAATTTCTTAGAGCATTTAAGATAGAAATGTATGCACCCTCACGCTTCTATACACAATCTCGTAAAATGTAATGGCTGTCCGGTCAATCATAATTGAGGACAATTAAATACATTCGTAATGGTGTCGGTAGAAAGAGATAAAAACCAAAGTTTACAAAAGCTTTGAGTGAGAAAAGTACAAAGTTTTTTTTGTCTTTGTCTGTCTGTTGATCTAGAAGTGTCATAATATCTCTCACTTAAGGAATTCCCTGTCAGAAATAAATCTTATGATGTTCTTAAACAACGTTGCCATAAAACGTGGCAACGCCGCCAGTCTCTTAGGGACCAGGGTACCTAAAATGGCTGCTTTATCAGAATCATAATGCGAATCACGTTAAAAATTTAAAACTCTTAAAATGGACTTTGTGGTCATAACCTTATAGACCATTTTAATTATTTTACATTTTTAACGTGATTCATAGTATGATTCTGATAAAGGTTTCATTTTAGGCTCTCAGTTGACAGCGTTGAGGAGGATTTCTTTGCCACCATTTTATAGTTTATTGTTAGGTTAGTTACTTTAGGTCATTTTAATTATTGTATTTTATATAGAGGGTGTAACAAGACCCTTAACGAAGCCCGAAAGATACTTGTTCTCTCCGTCATTGCGATCATTTTTTTGTTCTAGGTCATACCAGAAGGTCTTCTAGTTACGGAGATATTGGGGGTCAAAGTTCCAACTTTTTACACGTTTTTTTTACCTTTAAACACCGCCATGTTTTGCGTACTTTACGTTGAGTCCTGTCGTAAAATCAGCCAAATTCCCAGCAATAATTTTTGCGTAAAGTTACTTAGTTTGATGTACATAAGGCTTGGTTGACGGCTTCGTATTGAGGTAATTAGTATTTTCAAAGTTGTAGTTTTGCATACCCATGCACTGCTGATGAAATTGTAATATTTATAGCTAGGCTTGCAGTGAACGTAAAATCGTAAAATAACCTCTAAATTAGCTTTGGGTCGTCTTTTTGCTGTCGAAAGCACAGACAGATGCAGATAGTATTTATCAGCCTGTTTTGCTAACTGACCACTTCAAAAACAAAAATAGGAGCCAGCAAACATTACTTACAAGTTACAAAGTAAAATTACAAACGCCCACATCCGACTGAATTATTTAGAGCTGCTTGACAATCGTACCTAAGAATTTGTTATTGAATGTCTCCGGTATCCAAGTTGGAGCTTATTTATGTTGAGCGGAAAGTTGGTGCGTTTCTTGTATTGAGGCTGCCAACTGTTGCAGTCCGGAATAGGACCAGTTCGGATTGGTCTTTGGAGGCGAAGATTGGACTGTCCATGTCAGTTAGAAAATGGTAAGTTATTAGCATCGAGCCACTGAAATGGTATGTCCTGTGTTTTAAGGCTAGCGGCTAAACGTATACACACGATACGACCGCGCATCGTAACACTTACGATAGCGTGTCGTGAAAATCTGCGATGTGCATTGTGAAAAATTCACGATTGATGATGCATGGCACTTTATAGAATTTCGTATTGTGCGTCATTGGCGCAGGATTGATCGCTTCAAAATACTACTTAATAAATCCGTCAACTTTCATAGCAGATATTGGATTCAAATAATTATGTTTTTAACAAATTATCTTGTGAACAGATCATGAAATAAAACAGAAGACCCTAATGACCAATACAGGTATATAACAATATTTCTGGATCTTTGTTAATACCAATATTATAATTAATCTTGACAGAGGGTCTTCAAAAGAGATGATATCATCAATTTAAGGTCGATGTGCCCTTCCACCTGATTTAATTCCTTAATCACCTCTAAAGAATCTTCTAAATACATATTTTTAGCTGCATGTAAACTAACATAACATTGCGCCTTTTTTGCCGAAGAGTTAACCAGAGGTAGTACACTCACATTTCGCCAGTTGTGATTAAGGCGGTGCCCTGACCAAATAACCTTGACCATTCGGCGCTTTTCGCCGCACGCTACCCAGCGTAAGATCGCGAGATAGAAAATAGCGAGGTACGTAGCGAGTACGCTCTGATTTTGGAATAAAATCTTTATAAAATCAAATTTAGGTCTTTTGAAAAAAAAAACTAGCATAATGTTTATTATTAGATTGCCTACCAACTAGTGTAAAAAGCAAATCAAAATAATGGTCAGTATACGAGGAGATGCATTTCATAAATAATCCTGTCTTATTTCTGTGGTTTCTTTGTGAGGAGATTAATTTTAAATTTTACTACAAAAAAAAAAAAACAAAATTACAATTTTGGAGTCAAGAATATGCAGAAATTTCATGTTTTCTTATTAGTTGGTATTTCTTTTGGGTAAAGAGTAGATAGCTCCAAAAAACTACACAAAAATCGACTACCGCTGCGTTTTGCTCGGGGAGGCGCCTTAAGTCCCATGTGCACAAATATTGACAGTCGGGCACAAACCCTGGGGCTGGCTGCTACTGAAAAATTACTGCTGGAAAAGCCCAATAAACTTTGTTCAACCTAAGAATTGAACCCCAGCACTTCAACATAAGTTGTCTATAAAATATATTTAACATAGATACTTCTAGTTAAATCTGGGCCAACGCGGTGGTCAATGCAGCTTATATTCAGATGAAAGTTATTGCTTGCTCTCTCTTCAAGGAATAACTGAATTTGCATAAGAACTATGTTTATAATACAGCTCCTTTCTATGTTCAAGCTTTGGCAGATTAAGAACAACCGCTTGCCCATTTATCAAGCGATTTCAGAGCAAAAATATTGTGTATGAAATTCTATGCGATCTGGAGTACCTAATCGGGCAATACTAAAATAAAGAGTTTAAATCATAAAACTAAAAACTGACGACACGGTTGGCGCAGTGGCTGAGCGATTGGCTGCTGCGGTGTGTGTCACGGATTCGATTTCCGTATACGGAGCAACTATTTGTATGGCCTACGGGTAGTTGTTCCGGGTCTGTTTATGTAAAAATAGCTGGTGCCCACGGCTTCGCTCGCATTTTCGTCAGAAATTATCCCATGGGCATGTTGTAAATATACCACTCGGAGATAATGTTGCTTCTTATTAGTGAAAGAATTTTCAAAATCGGTTCAGTAGATCCAGAGATTACCCTCTACATACAAACTTACAAACAAATTTTACCTCTTTATAATATTAGTATAGATTAAATGTTTGTAAACGCGCCCACGATATATCAAAAATTATTAGTGCTAGGAAGTGTAAAAAAAAACTTTCTAATTTAATAACACAAACCATGAAAACCTAAACACAATACTCGTATTATACAAAGCTAAATAAAATAATATGGGTACATACTTCTTTCTACGCTGTGAAGGTCAATCGTCTGTGTATATGATGTCCTTCAAAATGATCAGGTGCGTTTCCAAAGGTCTAAAACAGGCTGCTGGTACAAAAGAAACCTGAATATAATAGAAACGGATGCGGAAGCTGTGTGTGTGTTCAGATCCTCGTGGCATACAGAATTTTTAGTTCTTCTCAGCAAGAAAAAACGTCTAAACGCTTTCAGATCTTAGTAGAGGCTTGTGATATCGCTAAACCTCGTAGATAAATTCTGGGTCGACTTATTACAGTGAACCTTAAATTTGAAAAATCGAAATTTTGACCCTCGTAATCTAATAAAACCGACCATGTGCGAGTCGTACTCACGCACATAGGGTTCCGTAGCACCAAACAATATAATAAAAATATTTTGAAGGCATTCATATGTTTTATTGTTTTACATTTAGCAGCAAAGCTAAATTTGTTTTTCATAGTGTGTTAATGAAAAACAAAGTTACTGCTGCACTTTTATGAAAAGTCCCATTTCTCAAAAACAAAACATCAAATCTTATTCAAATCAAATTTTGGGTGAAGATTTTAATTACGTTCAACAATTCTAATGTTTTTCAGAATTGTCCTCTTCTTACTTTAGAAATTAGAGGGGGCCGGGGGGACACATTTTACCACTTTAGAAGTGTCTATCTTTCAAACAATTGACTTTGAGTAAAAATAGTTTTAGGAACCTCAATGTCATTTTTATAGACCTATCTATAGACCCCGCACGTATAGGTTTGATGAATTTATTTTTTTTAATTTCAGTTCCATGCATGGTAATTGTGGAGCCCCCCTTATTCTTATTTTTTTTTTTTGTATAAAAGTCGTAAAGCCGTTTACAGAATACATCTTTCTACTAAGTTTCCACTGTGTTGTCATAATAGTTTCGGAATAAAGTGGCTGTGACATACACGGACAAACAGACAGACATGACGAATCTGTAAGGGTTCCATTTTTTGCCAGTTGGCTGCGAAACACTAAAAATTTCCTCATATTAAAACAATGACTTAACTCCCGATAAACCTATATACACCTTAGGGCGCGTTCCCACTATGTCGTGACGATTTATTTATCGTTGGATATTATTATGGAAAAGTCATGGGCGACAGTTAATCGTGTCGTCCTATATGTGAACACCTCCATTTAAATAAACAAGCCACGACGCTTTAAACAACACGATAAACTGCCGTCACGACATAGTGGGAACGTGCCCTTACTATAGTAACCTTATTAGGTGGTCCTTCCTTTTCGGCATTCGCAACCAAATACTAAGATCCCGCCATAAAAAACGAAAAGAAAAAAAACATAAAGCGTAGCCACAAGAAACCCTACTAGCCGAATCCCTTGAACTGTGAATTCACAAAACAACGCGCCCGGTAAAATTATACCAACCGAAAATTATACGAACGGAATATTATACGTAGTAAAAATTTATACGACGCAAAATTTTCGGCTAACGAAATGTTACCTTAGAAGTATTGTGTTACTGTTTCGGCCGAGTTGGTTAATCATTTTTCTTTGTGTGTGTGATTTCGGGCACGGAGACGGCCACGGAGACGGTTTTTTTTTTTTTCGTATGGGAAATCATCAAATAACTCCTCCCGCTCTGGGCGGAGCAGGAGGGTGTGTCAGACTTTTACTGACTAAAACCCATCCATGTTCCTTCATCGCCGTTTGTGTTCCGGAGCCACGGTATCTCTTTCGAACAGTCCCGCAGCCCCGACAGGCATCGGCCCTTGCGGACCCCTTCCTTTTACTGACATCTCTTTGAGGCGCGCGTGGAACACGAATGCGCCGTCGACACGGCCTGTCGTCATAAGACGGACGGACGGCGAGCTAGCCCATAGCTCACCGTCCACAGCCACGAGGTTCTCTCCCCCTCACGTTCCGCCACCTCCTTCGCTAGCATGACTGCTTCGCAGAAGGAGGTGACGGCGTGCCATTCCGTCTCGCTCCGGACCATGGATTGAACCAAGGCCGGACGCGAGAGGTCGCCGCCGCTGATCGCCGCTACGACCGCCGATCGCCGTTACGAGAGACGGCCACCCCTCCCTTGGTCTTGTAATTGGTAAATGAGAAATGTTGAAAATGAAATGAAAATGACATGACGGAGATGTCCATGGCAATCCAGATTGGGTTAGCAGAGAACTTAGCTACGAGATTCTTGCCATCAGCAACGTCCTTACAACGTTCTTACAACGTCTATTTCGATGACTTTTAACTTAATTATAATAACAGTAATTTAGAAATTCCATACTAAGCAGTGTAAGTTTACCATCCTAGATGATTTATATGTGCGTGTGCGCAGATGACGTGATAAGAAACCTACGGTACGGTCAGCATACCAGTCTTCATTAGCTGGGCTAAGGTACGGTCAGCATACTAGGGCTCAGTTGAGTAAACTTCTTGTCGGAAGGTATAGTTAACGGTAGTGGGATAGTTGATAGTCGCCAAAGGTTTATTCTTAACAATGTAATGTAAGGGAGTGCATAAATAATAGTTACTGTACAGTAGGCTACCTAACTTTATAGGAAAGGACGGTAAAGTGTCTGGAATCTCTGGTCTGTTCCGTACAAATTCAGTGTGGAAATCACTTTTCTATTTTGCACTATGAGCTATGGCGCATGTCAAACAAATATGAGGTTTTTTTCTTAATACAAGTTGTAAAAGGACCCTTCATGATGCTGACAATCAAGCAGTCTGTATATCACTAAGCAAAAATTATTGCTGGGAAACGACTTTTTTTTTGGTGAAAAATCACGTTTTACGATAAAACTTAATGTAACGCTCTCAATACATGGTGCTGATGGACACATTGAATACTACGGGGATCATGGAGGTACTCGTATCTAAAGTAAAGCTATAACCTTAAAAATTAGTAATTAAAAAAAAACTTGTGAAAAAGTTAGAACTTTGACAGCCAATATCTCCGTAATTAAAAGGTTCCCAGGTATGATCCAGAACAAAAAAAGAATCGCAATGACGGGGAAAACCAGTGCGTTTCGGCTTCGTAAAGGATCTATTTACCCCCTCTTTGAACCACCAACCGACAGAACCCCTTTTATAGTTATATCCTATCTTGTTATTCAAATACGAGCTTTGAATGCAAAATCAAATTGAAACTGACAAGTTTTATTACCATTATTGAATTCTACAGAACACCTGATGGCTTTGTTTAAATAAACAGCAATTACTATTTGAGAGCTATAAGGCCGTTAAATGTTATGGCTACTTACGAGGCGAAACGTTAAATAGACTTGTGTTACTCAAGTGAATCATACTTTAGGAGACACGTGGGAAAGAACACATTTAGGTTTATACTTTGTCTCAATAGATGGCGTTGTTCATTTAGCACTCTCCGCTGAATCGCGGTGTTAAGATTCTCTGCAATAGCACGACCTCTTCGTGTATATTAAAATTAATTGTCTTCGTTCATTTAAAAATTGGCTTTTTATTCAGAAAAGGTGAGTCTACCCGTAAACAACTATCCCAAAGAAAATAATATCAGATTTATGAACAAAACAAAACTTGTTTAGTCCACGGGCTTGATAAAAATGTAGCAGGGGGTCCATCGAAGCCAGAAAATTTTGAAAGTGGTCTACGCGAAAAAAAGTTTGTGAACCTCTGGTTTAGACTTTGCGCTACTGTAAAATGTTTGTGGTTAGATACTTACAGGTAATATTTAGCATTAGCAGTAAATGTAGGATACATTTACCGCGTGATGGAGAAGTACCGACGAATAGTTACATAAAAATATTAAATTTTACAGTTTGGCAGAAGAAACATTTTTTTTATAATATTTAGGATGTCACCACAAATAAGCGCTTTTTATTTTATTTCGAGTTTCGTGTTCGATCAATATTTAATGTCACCCAAAGAATCGACATCGATCTCATCAGATTTAAGAATACCTATTCAAAACCCATCTTTAGACATCTGAAATCTGTCCATGGACAGCTTCCCGCTAAACAAATCTGCATATTACGCAGAGATGAATATTTTCGATCATAAACATGCCACAATAAATAGTCTAACGGATAACTCTTTGTACAAACTGTTAGGTTGATGACACAATACTGCGGACAAGTCTGTCGTTGCCCTAAGCTATGGTTGATTTGCTGTACAGAGGTTAGAGGTTCCAATGAGGTTTTAACATATTCTGGTGGTTGAAGTGTTTTAATAAATTGTTGTTTGGTTGGTAGTGACATTTGAAATAAGAACTTGTTTGCTAGAATGATTGAGGAAGAAGGAACATAGGAAGGCCTGCAGCAAGATGAATTGATATTTTATATGTGTGTAAATGGCTTAGCACTGAACTAGCTGATAAGCAAAAGTAAAAAGCTACAGATTTGTAAAGGCTGAATAGAATAGAATAGAATGTCTCTTTATTCGAGTATCCATGACTCAAAAGCTGTTAGTAAAACTTACGACTATGTTAGTAAGCACTGATAAAACAAACAAACACAACAGATAATGGTGGATCACTGCTGGGACAACCCATGAGAAATGGCACAGCAGCGACCCACATAAACACAGTCCAGGCGACTGGCAATCATGCTTAAGATATTGTAGTTAGTGCCCCGCACCCTGCGCACCAGGGAAGCGCACCTTTTACGCATTGTTGTGTAAAAACAATCCTCATGCGCATCTGCGAACATCCCCAACGCAGTACAGAAGCGTGGCAGCCCCACCAGCATCCTGAACGCGTTATTATACTGTATGAGGAGAGTACTGTACTTTGCGTACACCCGGCCCACAGGCTGCACGTGTAAAATGACCAACAGTACGCTCGAAAGAGCGTGATCTTGACTGGAAGTGAGCATCGTGCAAACCGACGAGCCAACATGTTCGCTCTAACCGACAATGCACTCCGCTCTCGTTCAACGTCATCATCGTCTTTAAGGTCAGGAGTCAATATATGACCAAGGTATTTAAAATTCCGTGCTCTCTGCAAAGGAGTACCATACAGTAGTACAGGAGGCACTTTGTCAGGGCTTTTACCCCCAGCCTTAAAGACCATGACCACAGACTGCCCACCGCCGACCGCTGATATAAGACAAAAAAAAACGCATAATCCAAATGATCAAAATAAACGGCCATGTCTGTAGCAGAATATCGAAAGTAAATAGCTTTATAATTCACTAGTATTAGATATTAATAATACAGAACAGGAGACATAGACGAACACTTATCTATAATTCCAACAGAAAGTATACTATTTTAACTTTCAATCCAACAGTTAGATAAATCTATTTAGATGTTTATTTCTTTCAAGTAATCAAACATCCTAATATTATAAACTAGCGACCCGCCCCAGCTTCGCACGGGTGCAATGTTACACATATAAACCTTCCTCTTGAATCAATATCTATTTACAAAAACCGCATCAAAATCCGTTGCGTAGTTTTAAAGATCTAAGCATACATAGGGACAGACAGCGAGAAGCGACTTTGTTTTATACTATGTAGTGATGATGATGCGAAATGTTTGTTACCTTTTCACTCCTAAACCACTGAACCGATCATCCTGAAATTTTGCATATAAATTTTCAGGTGTACAGAAACGGATATAGGGTACCTTTCATCCCGGAAAACAAGTACTATTCCCGAGGAGAGGAAAACAACAATAACGTTCTTATGATAACAGATGGCGCCACATGTCTTTCGCATCATGATTGAATTATATTATTATAGAAACTTTAATAGTGTGTTATGAGTTTAATTGTCAAATTCTAAATAAACGCGAGCGAAGCCGCGGGCAAAAGCTAGTACCTCACAAATAAAACATCGCACTACGCACATGCAAGGAAACGTAAAGGAAATTTTAAAGACACAGACAATACATCATTTGCCTGTAATTTCAACGGCAGCCATACAATTCAAACTAGCAACACAAGTGATACTTTCCAGGACGGACTCTTCCACAATGAACTAATATATTACAGAACTTACATACCTAAATGACTTGCACAAATACTTATAAGTATTTGACTACCTATATTGCTACCGGAAAAGCGTGTGTGTATTTATATATTATCTAAACTAAACGAAGTTTAAAACACGACATTTATTTTGTATCCATTTTGACGTAAAAAAAATCATAAGAGGCACTTTGAACAAGTATGTAAGTTTTTGCGGTAAAGCGGGTGTCCACAAACGAATTTTACTTTAAAAATCAACACTGACAGCGTCATTGATCCAGTGCTCGCAAGCGCGATTACTGAGCATGAGGTCCCGGGTTCGAATCCCTGGTCGGGCAAAGAGTTATAGGGTTTTTTCATCAGGAATTTCTCAGTACCAGTCACGGAGCAGTACTAGGAGTCTGAATTAGTGCCCGGTTGATGGCCATTGGGTCGCCCCCTATTACATGGGACTTAATCATGACTGGCGAAATGTGGGTGTACTATTTGGTACACCTCTACCTAACCCTTTAGGGATTACAGGCGCCATGTTATTTAATGTGAAATAAAAAACTACCTTTAAGTCTTACCTTTTTCTTACGAAGGAAGAAATTATCAGTACACCATCGGCTACGAACCTAACATACTCCTTTAACTTCACTTACGTTTTCATAATATCATCACCATTATCATTCTTCTGCCCTTATCCCAACTTATTAGTGGTCGGCGCAGCATGTCTTCTTCTCCCATATTTCTCTATTACTCGTCATCTCAGCAGTCACCTCCTTTCTAGCCATATCATCCTTCACACAGTCCATCCATCGTTTATTTAGTCTCCCTCTACTCATAAAGCCATCGACATTCATACTCAACATTTTCCTCACGTTCATATATCTAGTCAAAAAACTATTCTACAGAATAAATTCAAGCCTTCTATAAGATCTTTACAATTCCTGCCGGCGCTTACCATAATATACCGCTACCCTTACAACTAGCCTGGCACTGTCGTCTCGGCCTATAAATAATACCTAACCAACAATATCGTAACATAAAATGGTAGAAAGCTGTGTTAAATATTAACTATAACGTTAGGATTTGTAGGGATGGTCAAACTGAAGTGTGATGGAGGGATGTATTTTTGGTCCAATGTTGGTGACAACATAACATAGAACAAGATTACTGCCAGGTTCTTCGTTTCCTGATCATTATAATCTGGATCTATTTAAACTTCGAGTGAATCGGTTTCTTCTAGGCAAGCGAGCTCCACAACTCTAGGCCACAACTTCGCTTCACATCAGGCGAGTTGAGGCCAAACGCAAGCATATTTGGAATAAAAAATATAAAAATAAATCTGTTTTCAGGAGAGTGAACCTAAATAGCAAGCCAGCTGTAATAAGCAGAAGGTTTAGTTGCTATGAGATTTAATAAGTTATTAACTTGCAATCTTGAACATTAAAAGCTTCAGAGTGAAGCAGGCCGGGCAGTCTAATGGAGATACAGGGCTCAGAGGTGGTCTATGTCCCGCCGAATGAACCTTTCAGCTGAATGGTTATTTAGAATTGCGACATCAATACAGTAGAAATGAATAAATAATATTGTAATTTAAAAAAACGTGGTCTCGTGTTTTTGTCAGCAAACCTTTTGATTTGATACCCATATCATGAGAATGCAAAACAAATAACTAGTTTGCCATCTCTGGGAGTCCGCGAAATTGGATTTAGAATGACGTCACTTATGCAATGTCAACCAAACTAAACACCTTTGCAAAATTCAGCTCAATCAGAAGCCAGGAGTTACAGGTGAAGCTAATTCTTTTCTTTTAGAGACATTATCACATTGAACAAAAAGAATCAAACATCATTTTCAACGGTGAACGTGTGGTGAAAAAGTTTCGAACTATTTAAAAAAAGAAATTCGCCAACCCTGTACTAGAATTTCTCTACACTCCGAGGTCCACAAAAGGCGTTTGTAGAACTAGCAGGTAAAGAATTAGTCTTCCTGGACTAGATCAACTTTATTCGTTCGCATTGTGAGTATTCTGATAGGGGGAAGCTCTTGAATTTGCTGGTGAATAAAATAGTTCGCTTGGTAAGCGGTCTCTTGTTAGGGATATGTTCTGTGTTGGTGCATGTAGAATGGTGACGTCATTGGAGGATATACATTAAGCTGTCAAGTTTAATGTGTAAGTGGTATGTGGACTCCATATTAATTTTAGAATTGTGTACCTCTATCGAAGATTTCAAGCGTAGTTAGATACACAGTTTCGTCCAGGAGGCTTTGATATTTCAATGGTCAAACAGCATTTCGTATTTCTTCAAGGACTTTGAACAGGGTTGTCATAAACTTTTCGGTGGCTTGCGGGAATCCGATGAATTACCCAATCACACTAATGGAATATCACTTTTTACGTCTTCAGGGGGCCTGAAATGGCTGCTTTATCAGAATCATAATCCGAACACGTTAAAATTTAAAACTATTAAAATGGACTTTGTGGTTATAACCTTACAGACCATTTTAAGAATTTTTAAATTTTTAACGTGATTCATATTAGGATTCTGATAAAGCTTCCATTTTAGGCCCCCTGGACTGTGACATTATAATGTTTATTTTTATACTTTATTCCACATAAAAAAAATGTACATAAAAATTGCATTAATACAAAAAGCTTATGTATCAATGGGAGCTTAACCCAGAATTGGGTTTTCTTACAGCAAACCTAATTTCAAATGCGAGATTTACAGAAGACGATATACCCATGTGCATCAGCTCTTTTAAACCGACTTCCAAAAGGAGGAGGTTATCAAGTCGTCTAAATATTTTTTTTTGTTTGTATGTTCAGCGATTATCTTCGCCAATTATGAACCGATTTCGATTATTCTTTTTTTGTTTGGTAGAATATTGTTTCGCGATGGTCCCATTTTAAATTTGGTGAAGATCTAATGCTGATCTTCGGAGATATACTATGGAACTCTTCAAAAATAGACGGCAAATCGGTCGTTATTGCTGCAATCGCTTGGATTTTTATTGTCAACAACACAACATCATAACATAATAACACGCTTCTATGCTCTAGGGGGTACGCAGATATGTACTGTACAACTTTTCGACCATTAGGTATGTTAAGTTCTATTTCATAATGTTTAATTCAGGCTGGAATCTCCAAAATTCGATCTACAGGTACTTCCTCATACCTTACAACTTAGGTCAAAGAGGGTTACCTTAAGATATTAACTATTTAATCCCCACACCAGCTCGAAGCAGCCCACATCCCCGCCATATATCAGGTGGAAGACAGCCACACACGCGGTGCATAACGTGGTAACTGTAAAACTTGGAACTGGCCCGTATCTCGGATCGGCCGGGCACAATAGCGGCGTGTCCGTTCAGTTGCGCACTTATGCGCGATGCCCGAAGCTGTATAACTGTATCCTGCTCCTATATTAAATAGCAATTATGTTGGGAATCATTTGATCATGTTTAGCGTAGTTTTGAAGGGATACGCAGAAAGACAAGTCTGACTAGAACTGGAAGCTTCTGCGCAGTTGATTGGCATTGGTGAAGGTTTCATCTGTATGTATTGATCTAGTACCATTGTTTCTGGAGCATAAAATATTTGAGAAACAGTTAAAATTGGTTAATTTGCCTAACTTAATAATTTATGGATATTTCTGTTGTTTTCATTCTGTTGTATTTTTAATTTATTTTTTCGCAGTTTAATCAGGTTTTTAGGCGCACAATATAGTGCATGTAGTGTTCTTCTGTGATGCGGCACTTAGACTTAAGTTTTGAAATGTTTTCCTATATACATTGTTGAAAAGGCCAAATTAAATAAATATATAAATTACTTAAATTACAAGACTTTAATCTCACGTAAAATCTTACAAGAAAAACATATCTTAATAGAGATTTAACTAAAGGGAAGTTTCCTTCATCATTACATAACATATAACTATCAAGGCAAGCCTATTATTATTAAACATAAAGCGGTTATATGGCTGAGAAACTAACCAATTAGAAAAACGCTATACAATGAAAACTGCTGAAACGGACGATTCGTTTCCTGATCATGTATCACGTTGGTGGCGCCTCACAAGTTAAATTCTAGTCAGTAAATAATCTCGATTACATCATACTATACTATGCTATTATGTACTATAATATACTTAAAGTAGTATTCATTAAGTAGGACAGGGGTAGCGAACTTGTGGCATGCGGCAGAAAGTTCTAGACAAGGCAGTGACTGCAGTATTCAAATATTATTTACTAGCGACCCGCCCCGGCTTCGCACGGGTGCAATGTTATGCATATAAACCTTCCTCTTAAATCACTCTATCTATAAAAAAAAAACCGCATCAAAATCCGTTGCGTAGTTTTAAAGATCTAAGCATACATAGGGACAGCCAGCGGGAACAGACTTTGTTGTACACTATGTAGTGATTTATCTATACTAATATTATAAAGAGGTAAAGTTTGTTAGTTTGTGAGGTTTTAGGGGGTAATCTCTGGATCTACTGAACAGATTTTGAAAATTCTTTCACTAATAGGAAGCTACATTATCCCCGAGTGCCATAGGCTATATTTACAACGTGCCCGAGCGAAGCTGCGGGCAACAACTAGTTATTGATATAATAATAGAAGTAGTAATCATCAAAACGTTGTATCATATAATGTAACCTTTGATGTTATTCAGTCATAGCATTAAACCAAACAACTTTCAGTAAATGGGCTATTAATACATAACATAAATATAAAATCACGCCTGTAATCCCTGAATGGTTAGGCAGAGATGTAAAATAGCACACCCACATTTCGACAATTATGTTGTAAGTCACATGTTATAGGAGGCGAGCCTATTGCCACCAACCGGGCACAAATTTAGACTATGTGGCTACTACTGACGAAAACCTGAAGGAAAAACCCAACAACACTTTGCCCGACCTAGGAATCGAACTCAGGATCTATTACTCAGCAATTGTACTTGCGACCATTAGACAAACGAGGCAGCTATAAAATTACAATTATTATTTAATTTTCAAATGAAATCTGCAGTGCACTGTATGATTTAAATTCATTTTATTTGCTTTTAGAAATCATCCATAAAGCATAATCAGCCTATAATGTTCCCACTACTGGGACACACGGCCTCCCCTCTATGAGAGGGAATGGGCTATAATCCACCACGCGGTCCCAGTGCGTGTTGATAGATGTCACATGTCTTCGATTTTTTTTATTCTACGACATGCCGGATTCCTCACAATGTATTCCTTCACCGTTTTTGAGAGCAGTGGTGATAAAATTAATTACACAATGTAATGCGCCTGCCTGGGCTCGAATATTTCGAACCCACGACTTACGAACACGTAAGTCGGGGCCGCCACCAATGGGCCACCGCTGCTCTCCACAAAGAATTCACGCAAACAGATCTTTGTTTTTAATTCACCTTAATTTTCTTATATACTTTTTTCAAATATACATCCCAAAAATGTTCACCATCCCTGTCCCAGGAGCTAATGACACGAGCGACAAAGTCTTAACTGTAAAGTCTCGATCAGTATCGCGGCATGCGCCGGCGCATCCCAGCGCGCAGGGGTTACCGCTAAATAGCTGAGCTATGCGCATACGTCGAACTGGCGGGTTCTTGCTCACTCCGTGTGTTTTAGATACGTTGGGTGTTTTATTGTTGCCTTGGTACATAGATGTTTAAACAAATTTTAAATACCTTTTCATTTTGGAAATCATACGAGCAATAAAAGACCGTGACTGCCTCGTTGGTCTAGTGGTTGCAAGCGCGACTGCTGAGCACGAGGTCCTGGTTTCGATTCCCAGGTCGGGCAGCGTTTTTTTTTTCTTTTTTCTATCAGGAATTTCTCAGTAGCGGAGTCGGAATTTTGGCCCGGTTGATGGCAATAGGCTCGCCCTCTATTTAGGGACCTAAAAATAAGTAGCAAAATGTGGGCGTACTATTGTTAGTTATACCTCTGCCTAATCCTTCGGATATACAAGCGTGATGTTGTGATGTAACAAAGGCCCATATTTTAAAACGCCACACAAGACTCAAGCTTTACTTAAAGTTAGTTTCAGCCAATCCAATGACTTAAACCTAGTTTTAAATAATGCTTAAGTCTTGAGTGACGTTCTGTAATACAGATATCAAGGTTTATCAGTTTTCCCTATAAACCATTATCTGCCCAGCCATTTCACCAACAATGTTGGGGTCGTCGGCTTCCAGTCTAACTGGATGCAGCTGAATACCAGTTTTTTACACGAAACATGCCTATCTGACCTCCACACCTTAGTACTGGGTAATACGATACCCTTTGGTAAGACTGGTTGTCAGATTTTCTCGCCACTGACTATCTAACTAGACTGTCAAAGATCTACAAATGACAGCTGGGACTGGCACGGTGTTTTCCGAGGCACGGAGGAAACTAGGTCTGTAATGGTCACCCATGCACGGACCAACCTAGGCAAGCGCGGGTTAACCTAAAGATCGACCCAAGTGCCTGTTACGATTTAGCTACGAGCTCCCCTAAAAATGATTTCATGAAATTCGTTCAGAATGTGTGCAATTAATCTTTTACAACAAAACAAACATCATTAACAGAGTCGGGAATCACAAGAGTCCACTATAATCATCTATTACGATAAAGCCGACAAGAGACGACCACCAACTCCTCTCAACGAAGACAGTCTCCTAATTCAACTACAAGTGGGTATCAAAGTCCCCAGCATCTATCAAGAACGTAACGAACTCATAATACTATCTGGTCAATTAATCTGAAAGTTTCTAAACTAAATAATTAAAAACGTTTTGAATGGAGCAGTAAATAGAGCCGGGCTACATTGTCGGGATACGTGACGTCGGCTTCCGCGGTATTCAGATCATGTGCGCCCGGCCTAATGTTATGACAGTGGCTTTATATACAGTACAAGAGACACTGGTTTTAGAACGTTTAGAAGATCGATGGGATGTTTTTGAATAATGGTGAGGATATGAGAAAAATAATGGTCAATTTGTGTCTAATTTTGCATAAAAAATACCTAATTTAACCTGCACCTAGTTTAAAGATAACATCACGCTTGTAATTCCCGAAGAGTTATGCAGAGATGTACCTAATAGTACACCACACATTTCACTAGTTATGTTCTTAAATACCTACCATGTAATTAGAGGGCGAGCCTATTGCCAGCAACCGGGCACAAATCAAGACTCCGTGACTGCTAGTCTAAGAAATTCCTGATGGAAAACTCCAACAACACTTTTCCGGACCCGAGAATTGAACCCAGGACCTAATGCTCTCTGGCCAGTTATCGTCATTATCTGCCTAGCCTAACAATGTTAGGGTCGGCTTCCAGTCTAACTAGATGCAGCTGAATACCAGTACCAATGCCTCTGGCCCATCACTACTCTCAAATAAGTCCTCAATCCGAAGTTCAATTGTATGCAATTGAGCAGTAGAATTTAGTCCTAAAAACTGTATCTTATACGTAGTATCCTTGAAAATAATTGCTGTGTTCAACGCTATCAAACATCTCAATCTACAGTACCCTATATTTTGATTCCTTATTTATTCAGACTCAGACTGAAAGTCATATTAAATGCGTGTCTAGGATAAAATATAGCAACTGTGTAACATGGCCAGCTTTCATACCGACTGAGCAAATGCCACAGTAACCTAGTTCCTTTAGTAGAAAACGCGGTAACGATAGCTATCAGAAATAATATATAAATTACAAATATAATATATACTTAAAATCATATACTGCGATACTAAATTAAAGTTTGGAAATAATTCCGTTAAGGGAGACAGAATAATAAGATAATAAAACTATTTGAGCTATGCCATTTATGCTTTGAATGAAATTGATTTAGAACTGAGTGTCTAAAACTCGAAATATACTACACACTTGTATTGTACAGCATAAAGTTGGAAATCGTTCTTTATTGTTTTAACTTAAAAAAAAAAAATGCTAAAGAAAATCTTCCTCAATAGTCGAGGAAATCCAAAGACAAACACACACACGCATCACAACTTAAGGTCTATACTTATAGAAATCTACGCAAAAGAGAGCAGAATATTCTTTATAAATGGTGTAAATTAGAGCCTTAACGAAGCAGAAAGGTACGTCTTGTTCTCCGCATATCTGCGTGTTTTTTTTTTGTTCTTGACCATACTTAGGAACCTTCTCGTTACGGAGATATTGGGGGTCAAAGTTCCAATTTTTCCCCAATTTTTTTTTTAAATACAATTTTTAAATGTTATAATAACTTTACTTTAAATACCTCCACATTCCCGTAAATAACTATTAAATGCATCCATCAGCATAATGTTTTGAGTGCGTTACATTCTGTCCCACTTTAAAACGTAATTTTTCATACCAAAAAAAAAAGTCGCTTCTCAGCAATATTTTTCCGTGGACTTACTTAGTTTGATATACAGAATGCTTGGTTGATGGCTTCATGAAGGGTCCATTTACACCTTGTAAATGACAGAAAAAACCACTCAAGCCTTAAATAAAGGCATGACACTGTCACCACACTGAAAACCACTGTAAAAACTATTTAGCTTAGGCATTTATTTCGTCCTATATAAATATTAATTGAAAAGCGAGATATGCATCTGTTTACATGTAAATTGGGCATCTTAAATAACATTAACGTCTGGGAAACACTGTGCCTTGCTTCCAACGTTGTTTAGATATTGTTGAGTTGAGCTTGGCGTACGTGAAATTCTTGGTCTTACATTATATCGGTAGGTATTTTTGAATCTATGGTTGTAAGTTTGTGTGAGCTTAGTTGTAATTTAAACCTACAGTTAAAGACTTTAAGTTCTAAGTTATCTTTCTCTGATCTGTCTGTAGTTTTCATGTACATGCAATGTTCCTCAAAATAAATTTATGAGTGGAAGTAGCACCGCAACACTTTGCTTCAGACATACCAGTAGAATTTACGTAAGTAATAAAATTAATCAGTTTTGGAAAATGCATTACAAATCATGTGAGTTGAACATGATATTGTCCCGTTTACAAAACTTGTGTAAATGTTCCTTAGCTACCTACTTTATAATAGGTTTGTCAAGTTTGTTCACTTGACGATACTTTAGCATCGATGACGAATCGGTAGGTACTATGAAAACAATTTTTTTTGAAACAGTTATGAATTGTGATCTTTTGTTTTTCGATGATAAGTTAGAGCAGTGACGAGTCAGGCATAAGCCATTCAGACTACGACCTCTGAGTTAGTTTCGGCTGTTTCTTCTCAGAGTAGTCAGGTATGAAACACCGGTCTCATCTAGTCTTTTTAATGACGTGCAATGTACAAAAGAGTTTGTAAAAACTATTTGCAAAATAAACATTATTTATCACGCCTGAAATCTCCGAAAGGTTAGGTAGAGGTGTATCTAATGGAAAATGCAATGGTCTAAGATGTACGATTTCAAGCTCTCATTGGAAAATTCTAATCAATAAAAAATACAAATAAACTCTGTGAACTTTATTTAAAGCTTCACAGAAATGCTAACAATGTCTCTTTATTAGTATTCTCTAAATGAAGAATAAATTCGTCGGCAATATAAATACTTGGCGTCGTAAATGTCCAATGACAAACATTATGTGCATACGGTATTAAGACGATATACTTTAGTACCTACTCACTATCAAAGTGGTAACATACCAAACCAACAGTTTGGCAGGTATGTTACCACTTTTCAAGCGGTTTGTACCAGTTCTTATATTCAAGAACGTGACGTTTTTGAAATGTGCGACCTAGCCTAATATAATTGGTCGGGGAAGGGTGAAAGCACCAGGGTAGCCTGCTAAATTCCAATTTTGTTACGTTTCTTGCTAATTGCAGATTAGTGTCTGGTTTTATGTTGATTAAAATATGATTCGCGACCGTAAAAAATATGAGTTGACAGATTTATAATCTTTAAAATCATCAAAACAACCCTCTAAGTTCATTTAATCCCGTTGAATAAGTTTTTCATGAAATAGTCGTTCAATTGCAAAAAACCAGACAAGAGCGAGTTCGACCCGCGTGGAGAGGGTTACACACGTTTATAGATTTCTTATAGGTCTTCCTGTAATCTATAAGCAAAGAACTATTTTTTGTTCTTTTTTACAAAATTTTCGGCCCTTTATTTCGGAATTTTAGCCTATTTTCTTAAATAACTACAAAACTATATTAAAATTATAAAAAAATCTATTTGAGATGCCCACAATAAGCCCTTTCATTTGATATGTATGTTCGATATAGTTTGCAAAACTTTATTTTTCATTTTCTAATTTGCGTCATAAAAGTGGCCGCCATGTTTAAAATTCATTAATTTACGTTACACGTTCATCTTTGGGTCACCAAATTACATAATTATGTGTACCAAATTTCAACTCAATCGGTCCAGTAGTTTCGGAGTAAATTGACTGTGACAGACAGAGAAACAGACAGACACGCGAGTGATCCTATAAGGGGTTCCGTTTCTTTCTTTGAGGTACGGAACTCTAAAAACGTTAAAAAAAGTATTTCACGGGCTACCCTAGCGCCTACCCTAGCGCTTTGCAGTAACAAAATTCATAGTGAAATATTACTCTTTTAGATCTAAGTCGATAACAATCTTCTTTTAGCAATTTGGCAATTTGGCCCTGTCACCCTGGGAATCCAAGACCCTAGTCTAGGCAATGTGTTATTGGATTTATCTATTACATATTTTTCAAAAGAAGCCTTTTATTTTTTTCTTATGGGTAATCATCAAATAACCCCTCCTGCTGCGCTGCTGAGCAGGAGGGAGTGTCAGACTTTTACTGACTAAAACCCATCCATCCCATCCGAACAGTCCCGAAACCCTGGCAGGTTCAAAAGAAGCCTGGGGTATGGATTTCAAAATGATACTTTGTTAAACAAACATCATTTAAAGCTCTCATTTCATTGAAAGTAAAACAAACACAAATAAACATACTCATTTTTTTATCAGTTACTTGGCATTCCTAGTTTGCATTTAACATACCTTAAATACACCACTCTGCATAGTAAATACATCGTAAAAACTTTATTTAGATCGCTAGATTAACGAGAAAGTCAGCTTTCTAGGTCCTAAGTCTCATTTACTAGGCATTATCGCTCCATCTACGTGGATAGCCAAGTTTGTCACATTCTCAATAATGATACCGTGTGATAGATTATGATAGGCTGCTAATAGGCTATCAGAGTATCTTTCGTGTCATGTGAGGCTGTGCAAGCGAACTTTGAGAGGTTAAGCTGCGGTTGATGCGGTTAGTTATTGGATGGGTGACCATTTTCAAGCAGTCGAGATAGCGTACTTGTGTTTTTGTTCTTGGAGGCCTACAAAAGTATTTGTGAGACTTAATCACTACGTAGTATAAAACAAAGTCGCTTCCGCTGTCTGTCCCTATGTATGCTTAGATCTTTAAAACTACGCAACTGATTTTGATGCGTTTTTTTTAAATAGATAGAGTGATTCAAGAGGAAGGTTTACATGTACAAGATTGCACCCGTGCGAAGCCGGGGTGGGTTGCTAGTTATTATAATATAAGGAAAAGAAGTGACACAACTATGAAGTATCACTAATGGCAATTAATGAAAAAGGTTTAATTACTTATCGTTATCTAAAGACCTTCCTAATAAAAGGAAAATAAACTCGTTTTATATTCACTTCATTATACATATACAACAGGCGCAAAATTATGAATAATTCACCTTATTAAATTATTTAATCAAATCAGATAGAGCAACTACAAAAATGTATCTCAAAGGCCGCACAAAATCGTAAACTCTGTTCTGAAACACTTTTTGTTCTACACTAAACAATTTATCATCGTAAAAAGAAATTTTTGACAAGTTACCGACCATAACTATGCTACTTACAGACCACTATATTTTGACAGCCGGCGAAAATACTTACTTTTTTTAAATGTACTGAATTTGACACTTATTTGACGTTTATATATGCCACTAGCGCCACTGTCAAGTGCCAAGATATACTGGGCGTTATTATTAGACTATAATCGTTTTCCCACACTGCTTTTGTGTGAAAACATTAATCACCCATTCAAAGTTGTATGATACGCCATCACTATGGGAAACGAAAAAACCAGCGATTCCATATTTAAAAATATTTTTTCTACGCTAGCTTGACACAATTTCGTTCAAAAAGTTTTTAGTGATAAGAAAGTAGTTCATTTCTGCCGTTTAATTTTACTTGTACCATTACTTTTGGCTAAAAAACAAATAATTGAAAACGGAAAAGCGAAATTAGTGCTAAATTAATTGGTGGTAATTTAATTTAAATAACACCAGCATGTGTAATTGCACTTTCTATTGACATTTACGTAAAAAGAGTGTCAAACTATTAATTTTAGATAAACCGGAAAAGTTAACTCGTGGAAAGTGTTTTTAAATGTTGAATAATAATAAAATTATAGCGTGGTAATTCAACTATAGAAAGTGTTAAGTTACACGCAGTTTAATGACAATTTATTGGTACGACATCCACTTCCCATTGATTTGTCATAATGGAATTTGTCAACATGTGTCCAGCATTAATTTACGGCACCACCTATTTCCTTATCACCTCTCTAGTTTCTACTCCGGAAATCAAATACCGAGCCTCAAGATACAGACTAACTGTCTAATTTTAGGGACTATTTTTCTATAAAGTAATTCCGCGACTGAAAATCGGCCATTTGTTATTTAACTTTTGAACGCCAATGTCACATATACGTGACAAGCAGGCGCGTGCCCTGTACGCCAACGACACAAATATGTGACAAAAAATGTACGGTGCACTTTAACACGAAATAAAAAATTCTATGGTTTTGGAATCCCTATTCTTTTTGTAAGTTTACGTTAAAATTGTGGCTTGGCGTGGATAGTGTTACCATATCTCAGAATTTGTCATGAGATCTCAGGATTTTTAGGCTCTTTTCAGGATAACGGCCGGATTTGGGAATGTCGAGGAATCTCAGGATTTTTAGAATTTTCAGCAAAATTGAGTAGTTTTTCAGTTCTTATTTATTAGAAAAACAAATAATAATCTCCTTTGTTTTGAGGCTAATTTAAAAATCAACTTTGGTTTGTGAATCGCACAAATAAAATCATCAATTTTTTAATATTTATTTTGCGATGATACCTTTTTATGTAAACTTTTGTCTTCTATGACTGTTCTATAAAATATTGTCTGAACAATAATATTATTAAATATTGTTAAACTCTTCAAATTATACTGTGTTAAAAGTAAAGCTTGGACTCATAGTCGGTTTCTTTCATTCGGCCATTGAGCCCTCATGATAGAAAAAAACAAAAACACTGTAAATTACGTTTGCGAGAGAATTCGCAAAATTCGAGAAATCTTAGGATTTTTCAATGGAAATCTGACTTTTTCTCCGGAAATTTAAATTTTCTATCAGGTTACCATAGGCGCGGAGTGCACGCGCGTGCGTTTATGCTCTGGCATTCAAAAGGTTAACATGTTACCAAGAAATTACCTGTTATTATAGATCCCTCTATGGTCTCCTCATGGTCAGACAATAAACTAACTACTATCTACATATATTACTGCAATCTGATTCCCAGCCAGATTAATGACAAAACCACGACATTTCTAGCCCACAACTTTATCACAATTTTTCTTGAAAACTCACTCATTTTTCACGTCAATCACAACGGATGTGCGCGCCCTAGATTCTCGAGACGCATAGGCTTTTTATCCCGAATCCCACGCGGGCGGAGTCGCGGGTAAAAGCTAGTTATAAATAATGACGATACATTAAATCCGCTAGGCGTTCTCTAGGTCAATTCATACCATGAATGGCACATAATTTACTAACTCATTACATTACTTTAGACCGGTTAGGTCGGGTAAAATGGATTTTTCGCATCAAAACGCGGAAGGCATGCGTTGTCGTAAATTGTTTTACATAAAATATTGATTTTGATCGCTATTTCAACGATAAGATACTACAAGTAATATTAATGCTTAAAGCTTTATTTAGAACAAAGTTTCTCGGCCTTGTTTCGATGTATTCTAGAGCTGAGAGTAGAGCAAACAAGATAGTTCTTAGATCTTAAACCTACGCTTAGCATAAGATTGATGGAATAAGACAGTCAACTTGATGATAATGATCCTGTGTAAATCAGCCGGCATTCTTCCACTACTGAAATTTAAAGGTGTAACAGGACCCTTCACGAAGCCGTCAACCAAGCATTCTGTACATCAAACTAAGTAACTCTACGCTAAAATTATTGCTGGGAAACGACTTTTTTTTTGGGGTGAATAATCACGTTTTACGGTAGGACTCAATGTAACGTACTCAAAACATTGTGCTGATGGATGGATTGAATAGTTCGGAGGTCGTGAGTTATTTAAAGCAAAAAGATATAACATTAAAAACTAGTATTAAAAAAAAGTTGAAACTTTGACCCACAACGTTCTCAGATAAGGTCGAAAACAAAACAAAAAAAGATCGCAACATACGACATAAGACCTTTCGGTATCTTTTTTGTCGATCTAATACATTTTTTCCTTTCCATCAACGTTCTCGCTGACAAAACCTCGCTTTGCCTATGCCGTTAGTACAATGAGAAGGCAAAGAAAATAATGCTATCAAATTATTATATATTCATAGCAGCACCATATTTATAACCTAAATCAAAGTGAAAGTCAGGGTTAGACTTTCATGCACAGTAAAACTCGACTCGAAGTAAATAGGTTAACTTAAACTCTTAACGTATCGAGAATCACCTGTCATTGGAACTGCTATTGTAATGGTTATAACCGGTTATACCCGGTTACTTATCGTGTAATTGAATGGGTTGTGCACTTGGGTACGTAAATAATCGCATGTGCTATGAGAACGGTGTCATTAGTAAGGTTCGAATTTGTGTCATCCTATAAGGTAATGGAGCCGTTCTGGTGCTGCTTCTCTTGTATCGGCTTAACATGACAGATGTAATAGTACACCCACATTTCATCAGTTATGTTTAAGTCCCATAATAGGGAGCGAGCCTATTGCTATAAACCGGGCGCAATTCCAGACTCCATGGCTGCTACAGAGATATTCCTGATGAAAAAAGCCAATAGCGCTTTGCCTGACCTGAAAATCGGCCCAGGACCTCATGCTCATCTGCAGTCGCGCTTCTAGGACATTCTGTTCCAATAAAACCGGTAGCGGAGCTGATTGCCCAGGATGCGTCTTATAACAGTAAATAAGACTCCGATTCGTTTTCTGTGGCATCACCTAGGACAGCCTTTGCCCAGCAGTGAACAGCAACCACAGATTCATTCGAACCAAAGACACTTCTATACTAATATTATGAAGAGATAAAATTTGTAAGTTTGTATGTAGAGGGTAATAATCTATGGATCTACTGAACCGATTTTGAAAATTCTTTCATTAATAGGAAACTACATTATCCCCGAGTGCCATAGGCTATATTTACAACGTGCCCGTGGGATAATTTCCAACCAAAACGCGAGCGAAGCCGCGGGCTACAGCTAGTATTTGATAAACATAAAAAAAAACAGGAAAAAGATGCATACTCGCTCTATCATATTATTAAAATAAATAACGATAAACGTGATACACACACACTCGTAGAAAGTTTAAATAAAAGCGAAATACCTAGAAATTCTTAGGACTTTCTATTAAACAAAACGTAAACCCAACAAAAAAAAAATACACAAATCTAATCACACAAATTCACTTCTTACAACAGCAAAAGCCATCAACCAAACAATTTTATCATTATCTAAACAAAACGCACCAATCACCGCTCGCGTAGAAACCGGAAAAAACCGGTAAATACCAGTTATTGTCTCATTATACGTGCTTTCGCATTTTATAAGCAAAAACTGATATCTGATAGATAGATTTGAACTTGAAGCAATGATTTATTTGATTCTATTGACGTGTGTACTGACTGCCAATATGGGCAGTGGGCTGGAGAAATCTATCACGGCCTGACACTTGTTTAAGGCAAGTTGTAAAAGTGTCTATTAAGGACTTAAGGGCTATATTGTGCTGGTTACAGTGGCTACAAATGAAGTAATTGAATTTTATGTGGTAGATCCTTTAGGATTGTGGTTTGATTTGTGGTGATAGATATCGATAGTGGTTGCTATGTCTATTTTTAGCTAATGTACAGGATTCGCTTTATTTGCACTAGTATCAATACTTTCTTTACTAGTTGTCTTATCCTCAATTTAACCTTCACTATCACCAATATCTTCACGGATATCTTCTCTACAAAATCCATTATCGATCCCTACATTTCCATCTCAACAAGATTCCTTCCCCACACCTACCTAAACGAGTCCAACTCGTAATTAAACAAAAAACTAAGAAAGGAAGTCACCAAGTGTTAATCAAGTAAACAGCAACACTCCTAAGCAATCACACGGAATAAGTGCCAAGAAAACCGCAGTAACGACACGAAGGTAGAAAAACTATCGCCATATCAAAGGGGAGCTTTCTAACTTAACTACTCGAAGAATGCAAAGTTTAATTGTGGAGAAAACTTAATAACATCACTCGGTTCCGCAAATGGCCGCTCGCGGAAACTAAGCAGTTCATCACTACGAGATGTTGTATAGATGGATGTGGTATTTAAACTTAACAATTTAGAAAAAGAGGAAGTAAGAAAAGTATATTTGACAGATCGCATGAGAATGTGTAGGAATGTAGAAGATTTGAAGACGTTAATTTGATTGACAATAACAATAGTCTGCTTTGAGGGGCAAGATGAATACAAGTTAGAACATTCAGAGGAAAGGAAGAGAGGTTTTTGGAAATGACCTTTCATTTTTGGGAGAAAATACATGAAGTAAGGATCTCGAATACAGTCTCATGGATAAAGAGAACATAACTGACACAAAATATTCAAAAGAAATAGACCAACATGATAACGTAAAAACAAAAATGCATCAACCGCCAACACTACCAAATCAAAAACAAAATCCAATCAGAAAAGCCTCATCCGAATCAAAACACATCTCCATCACATCGCATAGTTCCCAGTAAGTTAATGGCTGCCTAGAAACTAAACCGAGTATTTACACAGCAAAAACGTAATGCAGTTCAATGAATGTCAGCAGCCGTGGTACTGACACATTTGTTGGTGGTAGTGCAGTATTTTGTGAGGCAGTCACTGGTAGGAATGTTGAAATGGTGTTTGAAGATGTAGAGGAATTTTTGGACTGATTGAAGACTTGGGAAGGAGGTAAGGTTTAAATTGATGGTGATTTATATCAGGTAGCTGAAGATTATTAGATATTTAGTAAAGCGGACTACGAAGAGGAAGTTGTGATGGTGACTGCAAGTAAAGGAATGAGTACTAAAAGGAAGTGAAATATACAGAATATAATTATCGGAATAAAATTTTAGTTAGCACTAAAGCAAAAAACATTAATGCGACATATAAAATGGTATTCAGACGTTACTTTCATACCAATAAATCAACAATATGCAGGTGCAAGCAAACCATCTAAGTCCAAACATGCACAATGCATTTGACTAATCCAATGCCTTTGCATCAAGCAAAAAGTTTCAAGATTCTATTAAAAGTAAATACTCCTGTTTGAGGAACCGCGACTATCACAAAACAAATACCGCGGCATTTTTTTCTAACAGCAGCTGATTGAACAGTTAAAAGCGTCAATCTATCATCAGAGCTCGATTGACACGTCAATAAAGATGGCAAAAGATAGAAAATTACTTTGAATCCCATATAAGTCGTATAGGAATCGTTTGACAGACAATACAAGGGTCCAATAAATAGTTTGATTGAAGAAACTTTACAAATTGGTTATGGCCCGTGTGCAGAATGGGCCACGGTGGAACGATCGAGGAAGCAATGGCTGAACATTATGACGGTAAACGTCATGATCTTCAGCCATTGCTTTTATGAAACAAGTTTAAAACATCTATATTTAGAGACTTTGTAGCTAGACTGTCCGTTAAATCCCTGTAAATCGGAGGGTATATTTTGTTATGAGTGTTTCAAATTATTGACCCTTGGAGTTTCATAGTCTCTCTATGTGATCATTATTTTCTATTTCATTCACAAACATCTGGATTGAAATCAAATCCGATTTCATAATTTCTTTCATTACTTTTGTCGAAGACGTCATGATCATAATCATCTGTAATGTTGTCAACCCACATTATATTAGAGTCTATTGCAGCTTAAATATCTTATATGCTTACATAAAAAGATTTGAATCTTGAATCTTATCTCGCTACTATTATAATTAAATGAAAATGCGAAAATTTATGAGGCTGGACGGATAGGTGTTAGTTACTCTTTCACGCAAAATCTACTAAACCCGTGAGTACGATCCTGTAGGTCAATTACTGAACACCACGCGAGCGATGCCACGGGCATTAGCTAGTCCTTTACATTTCACGGTCCTCAAATTCTCACCTCAAAACTCACATAGCACCTTGCTACCGAAGTTACCCGAAAAATGCCGAAGCATCTTTGCTAATGGGAGATTTCTGTTTTACAACCGGACATCATAAATGCATAAAGGATGGGTTCCAACCCTGGGGTATAAAAAAACCAACCCCTTTGTACTAGGGGCCGCGTATTAACACGTATGGGGCTTGAAAGCCGACAGAGGTATTTATTTTTTCATGTTTGTAGATATAATAAAGTTTACTTGAATATTTTTATGTTATACGTGATATAAAAGAGTTGTCCTTACCTAAGTTACAGGTATTCAGTGGCCTGAAAGTCTGACAACCAGTCTTACCAAGGCGTATCGTAATACCCAGTATTTACTAGGTTTTGGAGGTCAGATAGCCAGTCCCATGTAATATACTACCAGTATTTTTCAGCTGCATCTGGTTCGACTGGAAACCGACCCCAACATATGTAGTTGGAAAAAATGACTTACATAACATAAGCATTTATCTAGCGTATAAATAAATAATTGTTTCAAGCAAAGAAGAGGAGTTCGATTGGCTTTGAATCTTTACTTATTATGAAAATAACAGAACAGAGAAATTTCTTGATATTTTTTAAGACCTCCATCTTACTTTGACTGTCCATCAAAATATACTTCTATAGCTATGCGTTCCTAGACACAAGCCCGAAGGCAGAACAATCTTTGGGTCTATTAAAAAAATAACGCACAGGTACAAAAGGCCGAATAACCCAATCCCGTGTCGAAAAAAAAAACACCATTTTAGAATGCGCGCGAAATTGTAAAGCGATGATGCAGTCGTTTTTACAATTGATTTCTCCATTGTAAATAGCAAAACGGTTCTTCAAGCTTGAAATTATATGGGAATACTCTATTTATTGGACATTAGAAGTAAATTGCCGTTTCTCGTAATAGATTTAGGATAACGCTTTGACAGAATTGATTGCAACAGATTATACAACTAGTTGTGCCAGTCACTTTGACCTAGTTGCGGTCAGCCTATAAAACGCATACATATAAAAAAGCAATTTATAATTGTCAGACTACTAGTTTCTTTTTAGTATCTAAAATATAATAAATTGCTACCAATCAAAACATCTTTAGAGTTTCAAAATATAATTTTGTAATTATTCTCGTTCGGAAGGACGGAAGTAGAGCAAACTGTACTCATGTTTTCAATGCTCTGGTAACCTATTAAAAAGTAAAAACTTTGGACTATACCCATACCTATAAACATAGAACTGATCATTACGTGAAGCCCCCGAGCACAAAACCCTGACCAAAATTACTAACACACACACGTACACACACAAACTCACACATTTACCTGCACTATGGTCAAAACACCATCCGTCACACATTCAAAACAAAAATGGTCTAACTTGACGATTTTATAATAATACCAAGGGGGAATCTACGCCATAACTACAAAAAAAAACAACTGTATTCCTCTATTCGTCTGGCCTTACGCCCATCTCCGTACTTTTATTACGGTCTACGACACCGCCTTTATTCAAAACCCAACCTTCGAATAGAAACAATACAGTCTGTTTTAGTTTGAAGTGTCTGATGGTATACTAAGGTAGTAATCTTTGAGCTTCATCAATTATCTTCAGTCGGAGTTAATTACTTTTATAGAGCGGCCGGGGATTTTTTTAGGATTCCGTAACCACTAGGCAACTGTATCATGATATATTATGAGCATAGGTGAGCGGTGGAACAATGTAAGGAAAAGAACTTTAGTTCAATAAGTTGTTCCATAACTTAAGGTTTCTTTAGAGAACCTTCTAAGACCACGGGTTTTCATATTTAATTAATACTATATCAATTTGAGTCAACATTGCCATCCAACGTGGCAATGCCTTCTGGGCACTTTTCCTGTTGACAGCGGTTTAGACGAATTCTTTGACGCCCTTTTATTCTTTTCCCCTTGTGATTCTTGTACATATTTTTGGATCTATTTGTACATATTTTTGTTTGTTGGTAGATAACGTACGTAGTAATAAATAAAAAACAAAACAGTAGAAAAAAATATCACTATGGAAATACTGATAAAGACTAGACCTTAATTATTGCAATCAGTTACAAGTATCCAGTATTTAGTTAGTTATTCTATCATTAACTTGGCTCCTTGCACTAAAGACTACATTTTTTACTACCAGCGTGCAATAACATACTATACAGAACCCACATATTCATATGCAATAACTTGACTATATATTTATTTGATAGTAAAACAGGGTTGCAGTCCACACTTGGGAACAAAATTCAACTTCTTATGATTCTCATTTTTTCTGGGCTATTTTAATTTACAACAAAATGGATTTTGCTGAGGTTTCAGTGATTTTAATAGTGTATTTAGGTCTATCGCAATGGGGAGCGGGATCGACAATTTTCTAAGTAGACTTTGGGGTTTTTTGATCAGAAGAGTATTTTAGCTGCCTCGTTGGTCGAGATCGTTGGTCGCAAGCACGATTGCTGAGCATGAGGTCCTGGGTCCGATTCCCGGGTCGGCCAAGTATTATTGGGTTATTCAATCAGAAATTTTTCAGTAGCAGCCACGGAATCTGGATTTGTACCCGGTTGATGGCAAAAGGCGCGCCCCCTATTTTATACATGGGACTTAAACATAACTGAAATGCGGGTGTATTATTAGGTACACCTCTGCCTTACTTACCCTTCGGGGATTACAGGAGTTATGTTATGTTATATTTTAGATTAGCTAAAACCAACTGAAAATAAAACCTAATAGCTATCAGAAAAGGAAGCATTTTCAAATAACTGGTGTTATTTGAAAATGCTTCCTTTGGTATCTGTAATTCAAGTCAATAAACAACATAATTCTAAGTTCAATAGTATAATAAACTCTAAAATTATTTTGAAATAAACTTTATGCGTGCAATTTTGTTATATCAACACTCGATATGTTTATTTATTTATAATACATAATGATGGGCCACATAATGACTAATAAATGGGTATTTACAATGTACACGAGAGATTTCTTGATTATGTTTAATTTTAATATCCCTCCTTGCAAAGTTTTAAAATAGACGGCATAAGGGCTAGCATAGTTCAAAATGCACAATGTGTAGAAATTATGTAATTTTCAGTGTGAAAAATGAAGACTGGAAATGATGTCATTGAAACAACCAACGTAAAAAACTCAGTAAAATATTTTACACTATTACTTCGCCCGCGACTTCGTCCGCATAAATTGTATGATAGCTCGGCTAATATGCATGATATCAATATGTTGGATCCGGCCATTGGTATGAACTTAAAATGAATCGCAAGTACGCCTGTGGTGTCATCACGCGACCTACTTACAAGTCTACCCATACCGCAGCGTACTTCTACATAGCCCTGATGTTGACAACTCGAGGCGAGGGCGACATTCAATGTCTGATAGTGGCGCAGTTGAGACGTCTTGGAACTGTATCCAGTTTATTTTGCCCCGTATATTTTTTAAAGTAATTTGTTAGTTTGCCAAAAACGATTCCAATGTGTTTTCATTGCACGAAACCCTTTTAAGCCTTTAGCGTCAATAATGTAGCTTTCTTCCAGTGAAAAAAAAATTAGGATTGAATCATTAGTTCCGGAGATTACCCTGCATACAAACTCACAAACAAATTTTACCTCTTTAAAAATTTGTGTAGATAACCCTTCTTAATCAACTTTCATCCCATCCCTCTAAGACTTAGCAAAACCCACCACTTCTAAACTAAACAAACAGTTACTTTCCTCCACTGTACGAACTCAGCTATGACACATCATAACCACTTTCGACTTACGCGCTGTAACGCGAGGAGTATCACTAAACGACTCCTGCGCATGCGATCCGCGCATATCATATCACGGTCCACATGAATATGGAGTATGCGGAAGATGGGGTCAAAAAGTTAGGTAGTTACGTGGTCTTAACACGCATTTTAATTGATGACCGTTTAGGTTTCTTGTGCCGATTATGGCATCTTGTGATGTAGATTTTGTCTTTACGCTGCCATTTCATAGGTTAATGGAAATCAGGGTTGATCGAACGGTTTCTGGTCTATTTAATAGATGATTTTCACGCTATTTTGAAATGACAGTTAACCTCACAGCAAATATAGCTCAGTAGCTCTGTAAATATGAGGATATATGTATACTACGCGGATAAAGGCCAAAAGCCGTAAGAATTATTATATGTGAAGGGATCGTAAAAATTGTAAATAAAGCAGAAGAAGACCAAAGTAAAATAAAAGTATATTATAATCATTTTAATTCAATCTATACTATCTATACTAATATTATAGAGAGGTATTTGTTTGTAAGTTTGAATGTACGGGATAATCTCTGGATCTACTGAACCGATTTTGAAAATTCTTTCACTAATAGGAAGCTACATTATCTCCGAGTGCCATATTAGTGTATTTGCAGCATCCCCGACGGATAATTTTCGACAAAAACGCGAGCGAAGCCGCGAGCAACAAACAGTATAAAATAATTTAAAAAAATACTTTATTTGTGCCGCTATGGTTCCTTGCAGGACGGATTATTTAAGATTGTTGCTGTCACAGGTAATATAATTGCGAAGAGACTGCACACAAGAATAAGATTCTGTCCTACATTGCATTGGCAGTAAGTATCGGATATTAGTGCTTTGATAGTACATTGTTTGTGGTGAGGTCTAATAAGTTTTATTCATCAATTTGCTTGAACTAACATTTTGATGTGTCCCGTTTATTTTTGTGGTAATCGTGGCATCATTAACATCAACAGTCAGGTTTGAATGCTTGATTGACCTACAGATTTTGAAATCCTACGCACATCCTGGATGTGTAAATCTACTGTTAAATATCGGAGAGGTAAAGACATTCGCATTCCAATCGTAGTATTAATCTGTCAAAATGACTTTTTTTTACAGTGTGTGTAATTGTTAATGGGTTTTCCACCAAACATTTCTCAGTACCCGCCTCGGAGTCTGGATTAATGACCTTTTGATGACAATTGGGTCAGCCCCTATTACATGGGACTTACACATAATTGGCGAAATGTAGGTCTACTATTAAGTACCACCTCTGCCGAGGTGACGTTATTTTATTTGCTCTGAGCCGAGATTGTGTCATTGCGTCAATTCGAATTAGAATTTCCCTTCAGGTATTGATGAATGATTTTTACCACAGATAAAATGAAAAAATATCGGAGTTCCGAAAGTACCTACAAATCATTCCCTGAAGAACTTTCCAGCTGATTGATTTTATTTTTATTACCAAACCTATTCAAAAGTACCTACTTTGTATAAAACCATAGTAATAATATTAAATGTATCATTACACTTAAGGGATCAGACTTCTATGCACAAATGTAACAATATGACTCAAAAAAAAACATCCATTCAATGATGGGATATTTTGAGAATAAAATATAAAAAACTGTGACCGTCTGGCGCCAATGACTTTAGAGTACCTGCTGGGTCAGGGGCTCCCAAACTTTTATAATAGTAATAGTTTTATCATTTTCAAAGTCAAAAGGGTAATTTTAAAGATGACTGATTTTTTATAGCGTGTACTTCTCCAAATTAATGATGTGATCTTCTTCTTAGCGTGTCGATGGCAATCTAAATTGTGTTGGCCCAAAACTGAATTACTAGTTTGGCGATTTCGGTAGCGTCCATTAGTTTCTGTAGTGAATATATACAACAGGACACGCAGGACACGATAGTAAATGCCCCATCGTTTATGGAACAGCACCACTTTAAGACTTTTACACTCCAAGACAGAGTCATTAATTATCTGAATATCAGTTAATTTTCAGTTGTTTATTTATTTATTGGAATGGACCTATGTATATTAGACTATGAAAAAGGTAAACTAACTACTACTTTGGGGATAGACTGAACAAGATAGACCATTTTCAATCGAATTGTTATTACAAGCAAAGCATCATGCCATAATAAAAATGCATTTGAGTAGCACTCGTAAGAAAATCCTATTTCCATTACTACTTTCTATAATTAAAAATGCGAAAGTTTGTGAGGATGTATGGATGTTTCTTACTCTTTCACGCAAAATTTACAAAACGTATTTGGATGAAATTTGAGTCTTTTATAACCTGGATCAACACATAGGTTATTTTTTTATCTCGGTAGTACGATGCCGTGGGACAATTACGCGAACCCGCGGGCATAAGCTAGTATTATCTAACACGTAAAAAAAGTTTTACCAACACAACTAAGAAACAAAACTTTGAGCACCACCAGCCTCTAACAACTGCCCTACCTGTACAATTCAGTTACCCAAATTGTACCCATAATAATTGCCATTATTACTGGCAACTGCAGGTAGATGGTAGTGTGGGCCATTGTGGCACACATACCGACACAGAAAGTCTTTTGTATTGTTGTTGGATTCGCTCTGAAGTTAGACTACTTACATGATTTGAAGTTTTGTGATAAATTATAGCTTGAAGTAAGCTGTCTGTTCGAAACCTACTACCTGTTTTAACTTATATGGAATGTCTAAAAATATTGAGAAGTATGGAGGAAGAAAACATGCTGCACCGACCCCAAATGAATTGGGATATGGGCAAGAGAGTGTCTAAAAATATTGCACCGTTGGATTTTTAACTGTCGGTGCTGAGCTGAACATTGAATTTCCAACATTAGATTTAGGTGACATCTAATGCTACTAGCATAAACTGTCGCTACACAGAACAAGTACGATATTTTACGTGGGATTTGGGATCACACGTCAATATTCCTCTGGTCATAGAGTTAAAACGAAATTGTATACAAGGTGGAAGGTTTTTTTTAAATAAATTATCGATGAAAAATGTAAACGTGGTGATAAAAAAAAAATCAATGTGTATTTATATTATGTCAGAATGATGTACCGAAGACGCGATAACCATTTTTGCATTGGTCCTTCCACCCTGTATAAAACTGTCATTGATTCCAAAATTATGAAGTAAAAAATCGTACTGGGGGGTTACTATGACGTGTAATTCCAGTGTAAGAAAGAGACAGAGCTATACAGGTCGTCTAGCGCCATCACTTTCCCACATTGGAATTGCTCCTGCTATAAGACGTAGAAGTAGGCCACCTGATCAACGTTGTGTGAACACACACTGATGGCTAGATACGTAGGTCTAACCTAGGTATGTGTTGGTGTGTGTGGTGTGTGTTGTTGGTAGTTCTAAGAGAAAAATAATGTCTCTCACATTCGCAACATAACAGTTTCATAATTTAACAAAACTTACCTATTTGTATGAATGTTGAACTACATCCTAATAAATGATGTGAACATACCTGAAAACAAAAGAAAACATAACGTTAGTATAATTTTAAACATTAATACAGAAACATAAACTCACGCCTATTTCCCACGGGGGTAGACAGAATCTACAGAACGACGCCTGATACGATCCTTACATACTTTACACATAGATAATTATCTTCCAGGTTATAATAGGAACACCTGCCTCATTGGTCTAGTAGTGGCAAAACGCTCGCGCCATATTACAAGGGACTTAAACATAACAGGCGGAATGTGGGTGTACTATTAGGTACACCTCTGCCTAACCCTTCAGGAATTACAGGCGTGGTGTTATGTCATTGTAGTATCCACTTGTAGCAGAGCTAATAGGTTGATAACACAATTTACTAACTATATCACAGGCTCACCAACACCACCAAGCCCCCAGTCCAGGGTACGCTTCACTTTCCAACTTCCCGCCATTCGTGGTGACTGACAGCTGTCATTAGTGACAGCTACCTGACTATTTGTGGTTGTGAGACAGTGTTTCCATATCTATTAAATATATGCACTACAGTTATGTAATAGGAACAGCTTTCATTAAAGCAAAATATGGAAAAGAGCCAAATTGCCGTAAAAAGACAGTATTCAGAAAAATAAACTAGAACTCAACGTTTCTATATGACTACAAAATCTTACACAGATACTACTCAGATTTTTGTAAAAAAGAAAACCTGCAGCTACTCATAATCCTTTCATACAATTCTGTAGCAAGTATCAAAGTTTCCATTAACTATTTGAAGTCAAGTCGGACTCCTATGAGGCCGTGTACACTCCACTGCACATCTTCGTCACACTTGTTCTACAAAAACTTGTTCCCTGCTTTGATATAAAGCCTCTGTTGAACGTCAAACTGTTAGTTAGACGTGTGCTTGTCTGTACAAGATGGCCTCTCATCTCACACGGAGGTATATACGATAATTTGCCCGCCATTGTATCTCTAGGGTTGCCTCTGAGTTAATTTTATGATGGGAACATGGAAGTTTTATTAAGCTTTGTAATGTTCAAGTTGGTTGTTGTTCTTGGCAATAAACTGCTAAAGTAGGAAGGATATTTGCATGTTGCTGAGTCTTTTAAATCATAAAATTTGTAACGGTAATTTAAACGGAGTTCTTCTCATTATTATGGCCTATAAATGATACTCAAGAATTTATGTGTCGTATCTCATCACTCTTAAAAAGAAGAATGGCGGAAGCCCATATATTGTCAGCCTCCATGTAAAAATCCACGTGCATTTATGAAATTTAGGTATTTAGATAAACATTTCTTAACCAAAACTAACATTTTTGTTATATATTTGAAGCTGCAAACTGTGTCATTTGTATGGGTCCTAATCCGCAATTCTTCTTTACCAAAGAAAGACTTCAGATTTTTTGGATGTCGTTAATTATTAAAATACTTAAAAACCATTGAGATACATTAAGTCAAATCCAAGACAAACTTTTTTACACAACCCTAGGCATAAAGACTTGTGATTAATGATCGCATACCAAACCGATGTATAAAAGAAATTATCAAAAATGCGCCTATTATTTTACACTTAACTGTTAGAATTACTTCTTTTTTTATATAAGAAACGTAGATATTAAATCTCCATCATGAAAAGAATTACAAAAAAACGTTCGTTCTATTTCGACGACGATGTATAGAAAAAATGTGAAGGATAAATATAAATCTTAAGACGTAACTCCTAATTTATCGTCACGTATAAGCCTCGCTGGTCTAGTGATCGCAAGCGTGACTTCTGAGCGGTCCTGGATTCGATTCTCGAGTCAAGCAAAGTGTTATTAAGTTTTTCTATCAAATAATTACTCAGTAGCAGCCACGGAGTCTAGATTCGTGTCTGGTTGATGGCATTAGTCTCGCTTCTTATAACATGGGACTTAAATATAATCGTCGTAGATACACCTCTTCTTAACTGTTATGTATAAGTTGAGGAATCTTTGAATGGTCTACTAACGATATATTCTGACTGGGAATACCTGGGTCTCTGGGCGGTCTAGGTGACTAGAGGTCAGATAGAAGACGGTCTAAATAAAACCAGAATAGCTACAAGTATCTGTTACGAAGAGATTCGTAGTGAACACGTTGGTCAATTATTTTAAGAATAAGAAACTCACACCTGTAATGCTGAAAGGTAGGCAGAGTAATACAACCACAGTTTGAAATTTATGACTTCTAAGTACCGGGCGTGGGGGCCAGCCTATTAGCATCATCTGAACACAAATGCAGGACTCCACGTTGCTCTGTATTGTTATTTTTACTCTTACACAGTTTTCAAAAGATATGCGCTTCACGAACTCTCATCATTCATCAATTCAGCCGAAAGACGTCCACTGCTGAACATAGGCCTCCCCCAAGTTTCACCACATTGACCGGTCGCGTGCGTCTCGCATCCAGCGGATCCCCGAAACCTTCACCAGGTCATCGATCCACCTAGTGAGAAGCCTTTCAACGCTACAAGAACGCCACAAAATTTATTACCACTAGACTAGACACCATCTACGCGATGATTTCGTATTCTGTGGAATATTTGCTTTAGTTTCTATTGCCAACATTACTGCTACAACAAAATAAAGATATTCCCAATAACATTCCGATTTAAACAAAACAATGTAGATTCTATTAATGTATTCTAAGGATACCCTTTCCATAAATCGACCTCGACTGTCTGTCAGACTGCCGACTTGCAATACAACATTATCAATACCTAGCCAGCTTTTAAAGACCCCTTTCACCTCACGACATACACCGCCTCAGGGGTCTGAGTTAAGTGATCAAACATGTGTGAAGTCAATTGTGAATGTGTGTAATTATTATGTATTACTATGCTAATGCTATTGTGGGTGTGTATTGTTTATGTACTTATTTGATGTATTGGTTCTCACCGCATTTTCATTAGGAATTAATAGATATTTACTTCCAGTTTTCATAGTTCCGCCGAGCATAGTCAAAAACTGGCTGCTAAATGAGAATTTGCTTATAGAATAACATAACCCATAATCCCAGAAGGGTACGACAAAAGTGTACCTAACAGTACACCTTTTGCCTATTGAGCCTATTGCCATCAACCGGGCACAAATCCAGACTCTATTTCAGCTGTCTGCTACTGAGAAATTCCAGATAGAAAAACTCAATAACACTTTGCCCGTCCCGGGAATCGAACCCAGGACCTCATGCTCAGCAGTCGCGAATAATGGAATAACTTGGTAACATTAGCTGAGTCTGGGATCAAACACAGCGACCCTAGATCTTTGCAGTGATGTCTAAACCAAGGCAAGCAAATCATCACTATCACATCTTTGAGCTGCTTCTACGGTTATTACACTACGCTTTAAAACACAGGAAAACAGTTTATTTTTGTTACATGTTAGATAAATATTACTGTCAGTATGTTTCTTTACTGCAATTCATGTGCAACACCGTGGAACTATGAGTGTATCGAGTTCATTTGTTTGTAAAACCAGAATTTATATCTCACAAAGAACCATGTGAAAAAGCTAGAGCTTTCGGTTGAATTTGCGTGATTAGAACTAGTGGGAATGATCCATTACAATAACATCAAATCATCTGAAAATAGAGCAATATATACAGGCTGTCGCTTTGGATCCTGGTCAAATTCAAGGAGTATCTATACTAATGATTCTCGACCCGAATCGATATTAAAAAGGGTGGGTTTTTTAATTTTATTTTTTTTACGGAAATCGGTAAGCGTAAACCACCCGTATTAAAACGCAGCCCGTCTCTTCCTAGCCCTATAAACGCACCGTCACACACACAAACGCAAACGTTTATTCCAGAGTATAATATATTATAATGTATATATATATTTTTTAATCTGTTTATTTTAGCTGTAAGTCTTCCATAGTTAATAAATAAATAAATAATAATTATGGACAGTATAGAAACTAGGAAGTGGTTTACGCTTACCGATTTCCGTAAACAATAAAAAAAAAATTAAGAGCCTCCACTTTTTACCATCGATTCGGGTCGAGAATCATTAGTATAGATACCTCCTTGAATTTGACCAGGATCTGTCTCCCAAATATCTTCTTCCATCCAACTACCTAACTGCACATTATTTGACAAAGCTACACATACAGCGTGTAACAGAAAGGGTATAATCATAAGGAATACTATGGTACGGACCATCAAACTGAACAACTTTCTCTATGGGACCACCATCGAAATCGTAAAAAAATAATCAGCTGTCCCATACATTTGGGTCGAGTAGGTATTGAAATTTTGTATAGGACAGCTGATAATTTTTTTACGATTTCGATGGTGGTCCCATAGAGAAAGTTGTTCAGTTTGATGGTCCGTACCACAGTATTCCATATGATTATACCCTTTCTGTTACACTCTGTATATGTCATCATCCTAGCTCCCCTAAATATGGTCAGGACCAGTTCCAGTCTAGCCAGACGCTGGTATCATTACCCTTACGATGTAGGCTGTAATTGGCGTGAAACATTCTCCGAATCTAAGGCAGTTGTTTACTTACGCTTATCTTAATCCACTCAGCTCTTAGCCCTACGCCCACCGCTACCGGCATCGTAGGGTCGCCATGGTTCGGTGTATCATAGGCTCATAGCTAAGTTTATACGATGTAGATTAAAATGTATTAATCTACATCATACAAACTCAGTTTTCTTCATACTATTCTGTTGTTTCGTAAAGAAATGCCAGTGTTAGCTGTGTCAGTGATAAGGTGGCTGAGGATAAACCATTGTGATGACACGGTTGGCGCAGTGGCTAAGCAATTGGCTACTGCGCTGCGTGTCGCGGGTTCGATCCCCGCACGGAACAAAATATTTTTAAGACCTTCAGGTAGTTGTTCCGGAACTGGCTGTTTGTGTTTTAAACGCACTCACGATACACTAAAAATTCCAAGTGCGGGCCAACGTTTTTAAAACAAAAAATTGAAGAAAAGAGCCAGATCTAAACGAGTAATTTGAGAAAAAATATATAACATGGCAAGAAACGACCCTTCTCAATGATTATTGCTGATAATGTGTAATGGCTGATAAAGACTTATGCAGGTCCACGTCTAGATACATAAAGCCAGCAAGAGATAAAAAGAGAGAGAAGAGAGACAGCAAATAAATTGGGATAAGAGAAGGAAGCAGATTGTAACTGTTTATTGTACAATTCTCTAACATTAGTAGGTGATATAAGAACAATAAAAAAGATCAAAATACAAGTAACCTAAAAATTACAGTAAAAAAGGCCTCGCATTAATCCAAACAATTCACTACCTACCGAATTAATCAAACTTACAATAAAGATACACACATACTCACTAACTTTTATTGTAAATAAGAGACCGGATGTCAATATTTAAAGTGTTAACTTGCCTCTTCCGGTGTACAATAGCGCAGTGTTCGGCTTAGAACTGGAGTAGGCAGGCCAATTAGTGAGATTGTCTTATCTGTGAGATAGACTCGTATTTCTTTAGTGGAATGAAAAAGCGATGAGATAAAGCTTTGCTCTGTTTGAAACTATGGTACTAACGGAGATACTGCTGAGGAAATTTTTAAGGATTCCCGTAAAGATGGAGCTAGTAGTTTTGAAGCATATGGAGTAGTTCACCAAATACACACTATTGTATAGAATCTCCGTTACTGGCCGTTGCTGGTTTTTCAAACTAACAGACAGATGTGTTGCTGGGGAGTTTGTTCCACCGCTTCTTCTTCGAAAGGGGGAAGAAGGAGGACTGTCTCTTGTAAAATTTGAAGTTCAAAAAGTGCTGATATCTGCCTAGTTTGAAAAAAAAAATAAAAAAAAAGTAACATATATCTGTTTTTGTTTTTCATATATCGCAGCATCATGCTGAGATATGAGCCTTTTTGGCCTCGCACAGGTCTTTTTTTATTATTTAGTTTTAGATTCTTTTTTTATTGTTATTTTTTGTTGTTCCTGTGCTTGTCCCAAATAAATATTTTTCTTTCTTTCTTTCTTTAACAAGTATAGTTTTCATCAAGTTGACACATTGGTGGAGGCGCCAACGCAGTTATAAGAAGAAGAATGTATTATGATGGGTCGCGACTGGAGACATCACAAAACATTATATTTCAGTGAGATATTTTTGTACACTGTTGATACTGCCTAGTGTTAAAACAATGCACAGAAAATAGCAGGAATTGGGTCACAGTGAATCGAAGTTTGACACCAATAAAGATCTATACAAATAAACAAATATGAAGTATCTGTTTGTAATACAAAAATAACAACTTTTCACTGAATGCATATGAAAGTATTTACGGTACTTATAAAAAAACCACTTTTTTTTTGTCTGTCTGTTTGTTCCGGCTAATCTCCGAAACGGCTGGACCGATTTTGACGGGACTTTTACTGGCAGATAGCTGATGTTATAAGGTCTAACATAGGCTACTTCTATTTTAGAAAAATAATTAGAGTTCCGCGCAAAAAATGTAAACCCTTGAAATTGGTAACAAAATCTGATTTGAAAAGGGAAGTAATATTTTTTTTATAATAATAATTTCACGCGAACGAAGGTCGCGGGCAACAGCTAGTATAATAACTATATCAATCATCGGATGGTAATCCCACCAGACTGCATACCTGCACCAAAACTTTAACAATCTATCAATTTATTATCACCTCACAACCATTCAAAAACACACCCTCCCTCTTCATCCTAAAGTTCAATATCCCACCAGCATACCATACCAAAGATTATCTAAAATTATGATGTCAATATTCTCGTGCCAAGTAATTTGGTGTTGCCAAACGGACCTTAGTTTGCAGATAAGTTATCTACTAAGTCTTGGATAAGTTAGTTAAGTTAGACAGAACTGTAAAATGGTAACAGAATGGAGTTGTCAGTGGCGTGAGGTTCGGAGGTGAGGGCAAGATATGGAGTGTTGAGATAGCTGTGTTCCTAAGGAACTTAGGAATTGTTTGTAATGTAAGAGTAATAGAAGAAATAGACAAGAACCATGATTTATGGGAATAACAAATTAAAGAGAATATTTGGAGAAGATTTAAAAAACTGTCTAATTTTACTGTTCTAATGGTCGCAAGTTAACTGCAGCACATGAGGTCTGGAATTCGAGTCCCATAACTGGCAAAGTGTTATCGGGTTGTCCCGTTAGATATTTTTCAGTCATCTTCATCAGTCTACAGCAGTCCACTGCTGGACATGGGCCTCCTCAATCGCACACCACTGAACTCGATTCTCCGCAACTCTCATCCAGGGGCCTTAGTCTGCTATTGCAATAGTGTCAGCATGGTCTATCATTGATTTAATAAGGCCCCTAGCCCACGGCGTATTGAAGCGCGTTCGAAACTCGTTTGTCGTGCGTACAAAGGGTAATTCGTCTGCGCGGGGCCTTATTAAATCAATGATAGACCATTCTGACACTATTGCAATAGCAGACTAAGGCCCCAGTTCTCTCCCATCCAACCAGCCACCCGGCGAAGATTGTCTCTCCACGGCGAAACCGAAAAAATGAAAGAAATCTGATTTGTGCGCGGTTGATGGTAATAGGCTCGCACATGGAACTCAAAAATATCTGGCAAAATGTGGGTGTACTATAAGTTAGGTTCATTACTGCCTTACTCTTCAAGGAAAACGAGTGATGTTATTTGCCATGGTAAAAAAGAAAAGCTAGCAAAATACTGTATGGTCTCAAAAAATACAAAAAGCTGTTTCGGAGAATCAAACAACACCATCATTCGCCATAAACACAATCAAGATCATCACCAATCACCGTTCCTTACCGAAGCAACCAAAACGAATTAACAACCAACTTTATAGCACTCAATTAAGACGAACGCACGATTTTCAAATAATTCTCGAAAGTTCCCATCAATATGTGTCCATACATTACGGAGGCTTCTGCTCTATATACAAGCCAGTAAGTTAAAGTCGGGTTCTAATCACGGCATCTTCTCGACGTCATCGATCGCGACTGCGGAGCAGTAATATATTTTAATTAACAACGTCGGGTCGTGGGCGCGCGTGATTGAGGGCCGTCAGCGCGACAAAAAAGACGCACTGAGACCGAACCTTAACGAGACAGTTCTAATTTCAAATATATTTGTGATTCTTTTAGTGAGGGATTATTTTACGCACGTTTTTGCAGTGAGGTTGTGTCTCGAAAAGTTGGAAAAATAGGAATAAAATCTAGATATTCGTCATTATATTGCTGAAATGAAGGTGCAAAGTCCTTTGCTGTGGTTCCCAGTTAAAATAATCCCACTCTTCTAGCAAGGCTCACATTGATACCTTGAAATCAAATTTCTACGATTATGTTTGGCAATTGCATAGTATAACACACTAAAGCAAACTAAAGTCAAACAAATAATAACATTAGAGCACAGTTTGGAGACGCATCCAGTCTCACCAAAGACCAAAAGTATTAAGAACCAAATATAAAGTAATTTTTAAAAATAAAACAATGTCAAAATAACGAATACCGTTGCAAGGATACCATGACACTGTTTACACTTTCGTCAAAGCAACACTTTTTCCCAAAACAAAAAACGAACAGAAAACTGGTTACAAATATAACAGTTTTTGTAGTCAAAGAGCTAAGAACCTGTTATAATTTATGTCGTATTGCTATCTTCAAACTGAATATGTTATTGCTTTTATCGCTTATAAGCGCCCTCGGCGGTATCTACACTTCTGTTGGTTATGCTTTAAACTTGCAACAATAATGGTTAATCGTAACTGTGCGTAAGATGTTCGCTGGCTCTTTGGCTATATTATTTTGGGATGTATTCCTGGCAGATTAAGGTTCAGTTTTGAGTGTACGAGTCATTTGCTGCTTATTTGTGTGATTTCTGGAATTCATTCTTTAAAGCAGAGTAGTCTCTTGTTCTCTGCAAACTTTTTTGGATCTTTTTAAATTACTCCTCTGTAACTTTTTCCCTTGTGGGTAGTTGTTATGAAAGGTGAAAAAAATTCTAGCTCTCGTTTTAAAAATATTTTAATTACAAATAACTATTATTTTACTATTTAAATGCATACATATAAATGCTAATATAGGGTACCCACCAGTATAGTGTTATCTCCAAAAACGGATCACATCTTAACAAAACAACACAAGTGTTCAATCATGGAAGCACTGAAGGTCTCAATGTCAGAAATGATGGCACTGTTTCAAGACAGAATGTCAAACTTTGAGGCGGAACTGCAAAAGAATCCTTCGGGGACAACAAGCAGCACGGGCAGTTTGGTGGCGGACTTCACTTCCTTCAAAAAGTTTATACTTGATGCGTTGGGCTGTCTTCAGCAGCAGATGGAGGTGTTGGCCCAGAGTCTCGACAACCTGGAGATGCGTGGACGCCGGAAGATGGTGTTGTTGCATGGTGTCACCGAGCAGGCTAAGGAAGATACAGCACAGGTAGTCGCTGAGGTTGTACGATGTCATCTGAAGCTGACCGACTTTGCAGTTGCAGATATCAGGCGGTGCCATCGGATGGGCAGACAAGCAGGTGCTAGCAAGCCCAGGCCCATTCTTTGCAAGCTGCGGGACGTTGGTGTCAGGGACAGTGTCTGGTTTGCTAAGACTAAGTTGAAGGGCACTGGTATCACACTCTCAGAGTTCTTGACGAAATCGCGTCATCAGCTCTTCATGTCTGTGCGTGAGAGACTTGGCGAAACAAATTGCTGGACTAAGCAGGGCCTGATATTTGCTCTTCGCGCTGATGGCTCCCGGCATCGAGTAAACTCACTGGATGACCTCAATAATATCGAGCAGGTCAGTGAAAAGGTCATGTCTCCCACCGCATCAGCAGTGTCTTCGTCGCCGTCTCCATCACCAGCACCGAAGAAGTTCCGGCGTGCTGCCGCGAAGAAGAAGTAATTCGGAAGTAGCACTTTTTAGGTAGTGTAGCCGTCCGGGTAGCAGTTTTTTGTTTATTACTACGTACCTACCCTGTTAATTTCTCAAATATTACTATAATTTCTCTACTCTTCATCATTCCACTTATTGTAAACTGTTACCTTCTATTTATTTTCTCTAGTTTTTATTTACCTTTCTTTCTGTCAGCTGTCAAGTCATGATATATGTCACGTATCATTAGTTTTTATTTTTAAGTTTTCGTTCAGAAACCGGCTGACAGTGTGCCTAGTATATTATTATTATAAATTTTATTTATTTTAGTTTTGCATGTTATCTTACGTCTTTTCTTCTTCATTTTCTTTGGCATAAATATTTATGTAGTACCATTGTGTTACCCGGGCGATGAAACTTTTATACGTTTTGTTTGTTGTAGCTTTTTATAATCAACACTTAACTGGCGGGTGGATTTAATTGATTGCTCTTTTTATTTATTTTTTATTTGCATTTATATTAATTTAGTTTATTTACGGTTATTATTATTTTTTATATAGGTAATTATCCTGTGTCGATGTCAAACAATGACGACAGCGACACCGAAAACTTTTTGTCGGCTTGTAGCAATGACAGCTTTGTCAGTTTTCCGTCCCTTGCTGATACACTTGAATCTCAGTTTTCTGATGTACCTAAGAATTTTAATGTAGTCCATATAAATGCCCAAAGTATTCCGGCACATTATTCTGACATGCTAGCTAACCTAGACTGTAAGAACATCCATGCTATCCTTGTCTCGGAATCTTGGTTGAAACCATGTCTCCCTTCAACTTCCTATTCCTTGCCGGGTTTTCAACTGATTAGGAATGATCGCACGCGTGGCGGTGGCGGTGGTGTTGCCATATACCTTCGCCCACATATTCCTTTTTCAATTGTTGATATGTCTGCTCAACCTCCACCGCAGAACGCGGGCGAGCATCTCTTTGTAGAAGTAAACCTGAATCACGTGAAAGTCCTTCTAGGAGTTTATTACAGCCCTTCGTCACGGATAAATTTCTTTTCCTCCTTTGAAAAGATCCTTGAAAACCTTACACCCTCTTACAGTCATACGATAATCATGGGCGATTTTAATACTTGTTTATTAAAAATCGATTCCCGCTCTTCTTCTCTTCGATCAATAGTTCAGTCGTCTAATTTATCAATTCTCCCTTTAAGTGCCACACACCATTTCCCGAACTGCAATCCCTCACTTTTGGACCTTCTTATTGTTTCTTCTCCACAACATGCCAGCAAGCATGGTCAATGCTCGGCAGACATGTTTTCTTACCATGACCTAATATTTCTCTCTTATAAAATTCGCCCACCTAAGGCAAAGCCTAAAATTCTTTTGCAGCGCAATTTTGGTGGAATGAGGACAGAGGATCTCCGAAAAGATGCCAGCAGCATTGATTGGGCTCCTCTAATCAGCGTTGAGTCGATTGATGACAAAGTCAACCTGCTGACAGATAACCTTGTGCAGCTGTACGATGTTCACGCTCCCGTACGTGCAGTAAAAATTAAACATCTTCCGGCACCATGGATTACAGATGACATTAGAAGGATCATGCACAGGAAAGCTGTTACAAAAACTAAATTTAAGTGTCGGCCCTCGTCGAAAAACCGTGAGATCCTTGTTGATGCTCGCAATCGCTGCAATAAGGTGTGTAGAGATGCCCAACGACGCCATATCCACACCTCTGTTGAAAACGGAGATCCAGCTAAAGTGTGGAATTTTCTAAAATCCATGGGAGTTGGAAAATCACGCCAAGAATCGATTCCTAAAGACTTAGATATCGACCAACTAAACCAACACTTCTCATCTTCGCCCTACTGTAATGGGACCATGAAGACAGCCACAGTAAACTATCTTTCTAACCTTCCAACTCCGGATCATCCCCCATTTGTTTTTAGTCAATTCTCTGATTGTGATGTTAAGAAGAGTGTAGTTTCAATTACATCAAACGCAGTTGGCAGTGATTGTGTAAGTCGGAAAATGATACTCCCTGTCCTCGACGAGATCCTTCCTATTCTATGGCATATCCTAAACTACTCTATATCCTACGGTGTCTTCCCTTCGATGTGGAAAGAGGCCAAAATCACCCCTTTACCCAAAAAATCGAATCCCACTTCCTTTTCAGAATATCGCCCTATCTCCATCCTGCCTTTCCTCTCCAAAGTCCTAGAACGCCTTGTCCACAATCAGCTCAGTGCATTTCTGTGTAAGAATAGCCTGCTAAATCCTTTCCAGTCTGGATTTCGTCCTGGTCACAGCACTGCTACGGCTTTAGTTAACGTTACCGATGACATACGTTTAGGTATGGAGAAAGGAAATCTGACAGTTCTCTGCTTGTTGGATTTTAGTAATGCGTTCAACACTGTCGATTTCGATATCCTGCTAGGCATACTTCGCTCACTTAACATATCTCCAACGGCGATTGACTGGTTTCGTAGTTACCTGAATGGGCGCCGGCAACGTGTATGCATAGAAGGGTCTTGCTCTTCTTTGTGTTATACTTCTGCGGGTGTACCTCAGGGTGGCGTTTTATCTCCTTTACTCTTCGCAATTTTTATAAATTCTATTTCCACAAGACTTCTTTCTTCTTACCACCTTTATGCAGATGATCTGCAAATTTACCGGCAAGCAGCATCTTCAGATATGGCTGATGCAATTGATATAATCAACAAGGACATGGTTTCAATCTGCGAGTGGAGTGAGGCACATGGGTTGCAGGTTAACCCGTTGAAGACTCAGGTCATTGTTGTTGGTAGTTCAAGGATGATCTCCAAGATAAACTGGTCGCAGCTTCCCCAGGTTAAATTTAATGGAACTGCTATTCCAATAAGTGAGAAGGTCAAGAACCTTGGGGTTTGGATTGACAAGAATCTTTCCTGGGGTCCTCAGCTGCAGGACGTAAGTCGCAAAATATTTGCATCTGCCAAGTCCCTGAGACGATTGCGGAACTTTCTTCCAACAGCCACTAAAACTGCGCTGGCTCAATCTCTTTTACTTCCCATTCTTGACTACGCTGATGTCAGTTATCTCGATCTCACTGAGGCACAGCTAGACAAACTTGAGCGACTTCAAAACTGTTGCATAAGATTTATATTTGGCTTGCGCAAATATGATCACATTTCTGAATTTCGTACAAAGCTCAAGTGGCTTCCTATACGTCTTCGCCGGAATTCTCATATCCTGTTTCAGCTATACAGTATTCTGTTCAATCCTACAACCCCCTTTTATCTTAAAGAACGTTTCAAGTTCCTTCATGACACACATAATAGATATCTGAGGTCATCGGAAAACTTAAGACTAGAGATGCCGATGCATTCCACCAGTTTCTATGACAAGTCTTTTACAGTTCAAGCAGTTCGTTTATGGAATGCTTTGCCAGTGGCTGTAAGGCGTGCTCAATCTCTGCCAATTTTTAAAAGCATGATAAAAAAACTGTATCTCTCTTCTTAAGCTTAATTTTTATTAGGTTATAATACCTAATAAGTTAGTTAGTTCTTCGCACTTGTTTCTTGATCATAAAAAAATAATAATAATAAAAATGTATTTAGGTATTTAAGTGTAATATGTTTTATGTATATATATGTATGTATTTATTGTATATATGTAAATGGTACACCACAGGCTACCTGCAGTATTGTCTCTCCTTCCCCCTTAAATCCATCCAAAGGTTGTCTTTAAAAGATCGCTTTTAGCGATAAGACCGCCCATTGTGTCACCCCTTTTATAATGTTTTACATTTATATCTGTAATTTTTATGGTGTACATAATAAAGAGTATTCTATTCTATTCTATTCTAACTGGCGAAGTTCAATATAGCTCATTACACCAGCACCTGCACAAACCTTGTATGTATCAATAAAACGATGGGAGGTAATAGAATATTTTATATAACTGAGTAGGTATGCAGTCAAATAACCAGCTAATTCCTTGACCAGCTATAAAAACTAATTAAACAGCAATAAAACTTTAATCAAATTAACATAAAGCCATTGAAACAGTAGCATTTGAAGCAGACATACGTAGTGTGAGGTGTGGGTACAAAACAGCTGGTCAATGACGTAAGTCTTCGCATGCGCGGTGCAAACAAATGCGAAGCGCCAACAATGAACTTTGTGAGAACTGTTTGAATGAAATTGTGGCTGTTTTAGTTAGAGAAGGGAAACTTTTAAACGGCGAAGAAAACTCCACTACAGAAAAGGCTATTAATTAAAGGTAGATTGAAGAGGATTGGTACAAGCATTTAAATAACAGTGGGTATCGTCGGGCTGGGAATGTGGATGAAAAATTAGATCACATGGTGTCTACGAAGGCGTGATGTATAAATGATAAAGAGATGCTGAGTTGAATCAAAATAAATGGGGGTGTGGGCAAGAGGATAGTTTCGAAAAATGATATAAGATTCTATGGCGTTTTTAAGCTATTCAGACCAAGCTCAGTAATCATGACTTCAAAACTGGGCTTTATTAAGACACAGAAAGAAAATGACAGCTAGTCATTCCGAATTATGTTGAGAGATAGTCTCCACATAATTCGGAATGACTACCCATAAACATTAAATTAGGGCTCCTCGTTGACAACAAGAACGCATATACAAGATTAACGGCCTTATAGACAATAAAGCAATTAATAACTCGCAGCAACCGAAGGGTAATCAGCATTAAAGTTAGCATACTAGAACTATTAGAGGCAAACACATAAACCCGTAAATGTCAGAATTAACTTCTGAACAAGGATCTCCTAACTACTGTGAACGATTCATGACGTAATAAGGTAGATATTATTGTTATAAACATAGAAGGTAATTATGAAAATGAAGTTTCGAATATGACTATGAATATAGATGACTATAAGAATAGAAGAAGACGAAATAAAGAATGCATGGATTGTGTGAAAGAGAGTATAGCTCGAAAGGCGGTGGACACCAAGATGATTGTTGATATATGGATCTGTGCGGATCCAGAAATATGAGGATAAAGGCAGAAGCCGCTGATTTAGCTACGCTTACGGCTAGCTTATGACGAGCAGTGAAAGTCTTTTGGCAAAATTAACGATGACGATGATGAAGAAAGGCAAGATAATGATGGAAGACAGATTAAATATAATGATTCTGGTTACCATGAAGTCATCAATAAAGATGCTAATTCTAATAATACTACACCAAGACATTCCAAAATACATGATCCAACTACTAAAACTAAAACAGCACCAAATATATAAGTCGTTGCAAATAATACGTGTCAGGATTGAATATAGCAATTCTGACTAAATGTTACCATTCCACTGGAACACACGCTTAACCAACTGCAAAAAGGGTGGAGAGACAAAGCGGTAGACTGCAAAAGGTGTATTTATGATTTCACAGTATCTCGGCCCGTCATCGCTTGTTGCCAGGATTTGTATTAAAGGGATGTGCGTGTGTATGGATGCGTGGTTTAATAATTTGTGAAATACTAAGTATGTGGATGGAAATATTGGAGAGACTTGAACTATAATGAGGATTTTGGTAAAGGAGAGTTGGATTTTTGAAGTGGTTGACTAAAACACAGCAAAATAGAATTTGTATCAAGAAAAACCATTGATGCCATTTTCTTTCGAATTTGATGAGAATCAGTGGAAGATATTATTTCTAAAAAACGTTTAATTTGTAAAAAAAATATAACAGCTTTCTCGTAAAACTGCATAAGACCCATTACTTTCAACAATCCAATACCAACAAATTATTTAAATCCACTCACGCGAAGATAGTTCATATTAGCATAACTCTCAATTTCTAAAAACAATGCCGCATCCATTTTGTTTTCATTCGTGTTTTGTATTAGCATAGAGAGCGTAGGCACGAGCGAAGCAAGGCGGAACACCTAGTATAGGTACTTGTTTATGTTACAGGCATAATATTTAGAAGGGTTTTTTGAGAAATTCCTAGATTCGCCAATGTTTGGTATAGGAGACATGATTTTCAAAAGTTTGAATGGAACAATCGAAGTTTGTAAGTACACGATGAGAAAATTATTAGGTGTCAAAGTACAGTACTGTAAAGATCATTTGCAGTTACGACATGATGGACGAATATTGAACAAGAAGATGACATAATGATAGGTTCGCCTCCCATCACATTAGATCCTAATATCGTCATCTGAAGAGTAGGTGTACGAAAGTATTATGAAGACTTTAAAGGATATAAGATGGACCAATGTGCTTACTGACCCAGAGGGATTCGCTGTTTGTGGAAAAACTTGCTGTTTTAAAGCTGACAATTAACAATAATACATTAAACAAATTCATGTTGTAAGTAGCAACTAAGTTTCACGAAGACATGATGAAGGAAAACATCATACTGACACCACCGACCCACACTGAGCAAGCGTGGTGATTAATGCTAGTTCCTTCTATGTTAGAAGAGGCCTTTGCCCCGCAGTGGGACTATAACAGACTGCTACAGAATGTTCCTTTAAGCTTGTCGGTTATATAAACAAGTCCGGCCCTAACAATGCGTCGACGCAACTGATTCCATTAACGATAAGAGTTTTGCAAGAATTGAAAACGTTTCACACGATACTGGGCTTATATATGTTTACTTTAACCTGTATTTAAAGGAAAGCAATTTGTGATATTGGCTCCGAATTTGATTAACTGCCATCTGGCTACCAATCATGGTATTTAAGTACATGAAAAAAAAAACTGATGGATGTCTTCCTTGTGAATTGGAAAAAAGTAGCGCAGAACCGTGATCAATAGAAGAAATGGAGGGAGATTTTTTCCCAGCAGTGGCGCAGAAAACCAACTTAAGATCAACGCTGGTTGTTTTCCAAAACCATCGATGATCAACTTTATCTGCTACAAGCATACAGATATACATTATTCTAAGTCGATTAGCTACATTGTAACATTTACAGATTGAAATGGTGTTAAGTGTTTTACAATAAGAATGTTAAAGCTACCATGAGATACTCGTAATGCCAGCCGTGATGCTGAAATATTTGTTTGTTTTCTTATTATGTTTAATATCGATTGTACTTTTCATCGGTGAAACACAGAATTGATTGGAGAAATCGAAAGTTGCTGTAGAAGTCAAATCGATGTGTTGGAAAATACGTGCAAGTGGCAGACATAAAACTGTACAAGGATCTTTTGGCGGATGGCCAAAGTCGAAAACTCTGCCATCTTGTTTTACCAAGACATTTCACTCCACAGTTTCACAAATGTTCACCAACCCCGTCTTCTGTCAACTTTATTCCAACCAAAAGATTCTAGTAGCACTAATTTAACGCCTATAGGGACAAACCTAGCCTCATCATTTATCTCTAGACTTTTCCCAATTACGTTAGCTTCACTTGCCGCTGCCACCTAACCAGATGTGGTAAATATCACCGACCAGTTAACAGCCCCTACAAATTTATTCTAGCGCTCGTAAACAACTGCTTTGACCGGATTCGCAAATTGATGGCGTCCTATTTTAACACCTGCGGGACTGACCCAGTGATGCTTCAGCGACTACTCCCAAATACTCTAGGATTAACTTAATAGTAACTATAAACTTTAACATTACAACCAAATATGAACATACTCATATTATATCAACAGGTTCTCAGTATTTTTCCATTACTCCCTCTAAGTCCATTTTAATTGAGCACATATATCTAAGAATGGTTCTAAAAGCAATTCTAAATCTTTTTAATTAGATCTCTTTTTATCTGATAATTGATTAGCTAGGTAATTGAAAGTGGAATTTATACTGGTAAAAGAATTTAGTACAGGTTTGTCTAACTGTGTAAGAACTGACGCAGTGGTGGAAATTAAATAGATCAGGGATAGGCTTGGACTGGAAAAACTGGGCAAAGAGGAAGTGCAAAACAACAAAAGAGACACAACATAAGGTCGAATTTACTGTGACAGAAAAACTTGATCAAATGTTACATTATGGACATATAATGGAATAGAACAGATTAACAGTTACCGCAGAAGGTATAAAAATAATGCTGGTCAAATAAACAAATATTTCTGCAACAAAACCTTAGAGCAATATTCTAACATGGATAAACATGCAGCTAAACTGTAGAAACATAAATAATCTAATCCTCATCTAAAAATGGAAGAATCCTTAGTAAAACTCTTACAAAGCCATAATTTGTTAGAATCAACGAATTTAAAAACAACTGTGATAGTTATCTACTTCCAATATACCTTAATTTCTAAACCAAACAAAACCTAACAACAAAATTATTAAATTAAATACCAACACATCTAAAACGAAAGCTAAACACTACAACAGAGCTGGCGTTTGAACAATTAATATTTGAACATGTAACGACTTGGCAAAACACTCAGCTGGCAGTTTTGAGAAGTGCTACATAAATCATAATACTAGAGATAATACTGTACTAAGCATGCCTGAAGGATTTGCTTATGTATTTTTTGAAGTAGACTAGCAACGGATTTAACAGAGATGAAGATGAGGATGACGTAAAAGTGAAAAAAAGATCTAAAGAACGAAGAATATCCAGAAAAAAATATTAATTTATTTAAAACCTGTGTATGAATTCAAGATCACGTCAGTCTGTCATTAATATTAAGGATAATACAGGATACTGATCAGCAGCATGAGCCTTTTCTTTTAAAGTTTTGGATTTAAACACAGCACAGAGCATCAGAACGCTATACCCCTTATGATGATGAACATATTGTTGCAATGACTTTTACAGATAAGCTTATGATCGACCTTGCAAATCCACCAGTAGCAAAAACAACCAACGCTATGCCAACCAATTAATTTAAAATTAAATTTAACAAGACACACAGACACGCAGCTTCACGCTCACATTAAGGGCACAAGACAGTCAATCGACCTTCGCCCGTCAAATTATACGCACAGCCCACTTACGTTATTGACAAATTAAATTTATAGTTAAGCGTTGTGCAAGCGCAAGTAATTGTTGTAATGTCTATTTCGACCCTTGTTACAGATTGACGTTATTTCTATTTGAACGAAAATCAACCTTGCGCTATTACAGATGAAGCTGATTTCGAAACGGATGATGCTACTGAAAAGGTCACACAAATATTTGCAGTTGTAGCACAAACTGAACTTTATGTTCGATTACAAAAGTTGTTTTTCCAGAAACACATGGTTGGAACCTAAATCGCGAATAAAGTATAAGTTCTGTACTGGAGTTGGACGCTATTTGTATCGCTACATAAGCTCTTGTACCCTATTTGTTATCTGTCAGATAGCTGGATAAGTAATTGACAAGACGTCAGTTTTAGTAATTGAATATTTGCATCAATCTGGCAGGTTAAGGTAAGCTGAGTATATCAGGTTAATTGCAGAATTCTATGATGAAGATGGATTATAATATGATGAAGATCAAGCGATAAGCAATGCAGATAAGTTATAGTCTAATAGTAAAAAAAAGTATCAAAATGCCGTATGAAGCAGTGGATGCATAGAGCCAAAATAATGAAACTGATTAATTACCTAATTTCACAAAACATTCAGATGTTTTTCTATGAGCAAAGAATACCACAGGCGCAAAGTAAGTTCCTAACCAAATTATAATCATTTTAAATAATCATACTATTAATTTTACCTGTACATAAAACCGTGTAAAGTTATGCGAAATTTGCCAATCGAATAATTCTATAGAATTAATCGAATATTATAATCGGTATGTTTGCAAACAATTGTTGAATTTGTACTGCTTACAGTGGAATTTATTACTTTGGTTGTCCTTGTGAACCAAACCACATAAATTTGATTAGGTACGTTCAACATTGAACTGTGCCACCAGGTGGTAGAGTAGAATTTTCAATGATTGTGAATTAGTGGTAAAAAATATCTATTGTTCATTCGTATCTTCAAGCTTATTTTTCTGGTGAGAGTATTTCGTTCTCCCCAGGTAGTAAGACTAAACGTAAATAAATTCCATGACCACAACAATAAGATGAGTAAACGCAGTGCTTTCGTTCAATTTTTCAACATCAGTTCACTTATTAACAATCACAACGACATGTTCCTCTATCATGATTTTCAGGTCCTACTACTTATAGGCGACCTTTAAGAGAAACTTAACTTTTGCAATAATGATAAAAATAATATAATAGATGTTGACTTGTATATTGTTAATCTCATTGAACATTCAGCTAATGTTATGCTTTGTCAAGATAGCTTCTTGATTTCTAGTGACTAGTTTCGCAAGAATGAAGAATTATTCCTATGGAATAGAACGCCGCAGTGCACAGTGTTTCTAAAAAAAATGGAGAGAAATAGAAATTTCTGTATCTATTACGGATATAAAATGCTAAACAAAACAAACACTTTGTAGAATTCGGCTAATTGTTACAATGGTTAATTTAATCTGCTAACCCGAAGCTTAAACTGTCCTTATTCTACATAGTTAAGATAAAGTTATTATAAATTCAAATACAGTTACCGCAATGTTATCAGTAGTAGTTAACTTAACAGTTAAGTTATAAATGCATTATATTGTACGCGTGGGAAATGTCAAGAATTTAACTTTGGACTTAACAAGGCTCTATAATCGGCCGAGTGGCATTGTGGCTCTAGTCAATAGGTTAATGATCTGTCATTATAATAACATAACCATTACGTGTATTGACGACTTTGAAGTGATTAGACTGAAGAATATTGTCTTTGAAGTACGGATCAATAGAAATAATATTAGGGTGTTGTGTTGTAACATAAAGATCCAGCAACCAAGTAGATATAGACGATCTTGTTAAGCAAATGGTTCTATCTAGTAAACATAGCTGTGAAACTGGACGGTTCAAGACTCAAAAAACAAAGAAATCACTCGACAAAAAAAAATTGAAACAATAACATAGTAATTGCTAACATAGTTTTTGCGAAAACCCTAAAATTTTGCATGCTATGTTTTACCTTAGCTAAACATGTTTGAACTATTTTAATATTATTTGACACCATTGTATACCATGTTTTATGCAAATAAATGATTTATTATTTATTATTGGAAAACTGAATGAAGGAGATGAAGATACAAAAGTAAAAGAGCTTAAAAAAACAGAAGAAGAAGAACGTTTACATCATTTGCAGAGTTCATTACACAATAGACAAGATAAAAAACATGATGAAGTTTACAACCTGCAAGTAAAGTCCCCTAAAATATAGTAAAATACAGTCCAAATAAACTTTCACTGTACAGAAAGATGGTTCGATACCGTTCGAGAGGCTGCGTCGTGTGCGCTAAAGGCTGAATAATCGAGATGAGAGATAGCAGACACGTTGATCTTACTATCAGTGGCCTATATTTGGGAACAGTGGATGTTAAAGTTGCCAGTTACTGGGTAATTGAATAAAGTGAAGTGATAGAGAGAGAGAGAGAAAGAGACGTAGGTCCACCAGTATAGGCGTCTGCTCCCCCCAGGGGGTTACTATGACGTCTTAAGTCAGGAGTAATTCCAGTGTGGGAAAGAGACAGAGATATACAGGTCGTCTAGCGCCATCTCTTTCCCACACTGGAATTGCTCGTGCTTTAAGACGTCATGTTAGGCCACCTGATCATTATAATCTGGATGTATTCAGAGTTCGAGTTAATTGGTTTCTTCTAGGCAAGCGTGCTCCACACTAGGCCGCATCATCGCTTTACATCAGGCGAGTTACGGCTAAACGCAAGCCTATTTAGTATAAAAAAGATCATTATTCTGCACACTATAAACTACTCTACTCTATACTACATCATTATCTGTCACAACCAAAAGCTATAATCGCAATCGCAAAAGCAACTTGACTCATTGATAAACTTAAAGACGTAACACGACCAAATAAATCACAACAACTTTGAGATCCATTGACCAAGCGAGCAATTCACAATAATTGAACTCAGGGGTCAGCAGAGATAGTGATCTACCCACCGGAGGCTCGCTATCGATCGTAATAATTAATTCTAGCCATGATACGGCTACTTGAAGCAAAGCTATTCAAATTCGCAGCAAATATATCAGATAAAGTCAAAAGTTCCCATGTAAGGTAATTGAGTGTACAACTTCACTCAACGTAAGGAAAGTGATTTCGATTGGTCCTGTTTGGTTCGACTAATCTAGTTGGCTTGGTGGAATTAGCTACTTGAACAGTCTGTGTAATGGAGAAGGAGAGAAGATAATGTTGGCTCCAATTTCCTCCAATAGATTAAGTAGTATCTCAAGGATTTAGAAAATACATGAACTTGGACAAATGCTGCTGATTTAATTTAGGATTACTTTGAGGGAGCTTGTAGCTAATATTGCTGCTACCTGTAATTTTGATAGAATGCGTAATTACGTAGATAAATATGGTAGATCTAATACTCTCTAACCAAATGATCAAGTACATGTAATGTCTACACTAGTATCTAAATTCTAACTATATTCCTTTCTTAACAAAACAGAACCACCGATAAGTATCAAAACTATTGTATCTGCATTAGAAACGATTCATGCCGTAATTATACGAAACTATCCCATAACACGGCGTATTAAAGGTCAAAGTTGCATAAATTACGGATCACTAGCTCTTCGGGCCGTGCAACCCAATTACCTATATACCTTAGTTGTTTATGCTAGATGACAGGTAGATTTACTTTCATTAGAAATCAACAATGGGTATTACCTTTTGCAATGTTTATTTGGCCTAGAAAAACAATAACATTACCTAAGCAAAAGCCGTTTCTGGCAAAGATAACCATGATATTAGAACTTGGACTAATCAAAGGAGTATGTGAGAATAGGTAGCAGGTGTCGTACAGCAGTTTTTGCATTCCCCATGTCTCCCATGTGAAACAGAAGTGAGTATGCATGTGACAACAGAGGTGAGAAAGAACATAGTAGAACAAATGTGGGAAAGGGAGACGCAGAAAAATCTCCAGAAACAAATCGGCAGTAGGTATGTCTTATAGGATGACTAAGACAAGCAGAAAGAAGCCTTATCAGAGATCAATGTCTTCTTGATAACAATGATGATGAAAAGGAACACCTTAAAACTGGTGATCATCAAATCGCTGCAATAATTATAGAAGTTGCCGTCAATGATCATTTTCCCCTTACCAAAGTTACCAATACTACAAAAATCAAAAGAAAACTGCCTCATAAACCTACAAACCCGATTTCACTTCCTCGAGTTTTAATAAACGAAACCCAACATTGTGTAGAAGCGCATCAAATACTTTAATCTATGGGATCCACTATCGTATCACAAAAACAATATCATGTCGAGCAGTCAACATGGGCCTTAATTACAAACCTTAAACCCAAACCCAGAAGAAACCAAACCTTATCTTGAAACTTAGAAGGTTGGAACTCAAATGGGAGGGTCTGGTACCGCCGTAATAAGCTTTCTAAAAAAAATGATTCAACCGGTGTAACATGGAATGTGGATCGTTCGTGAGAGGGCACTAAAATCCAAATGTGCAGCTAATGTTGGGTGTTATGAAAAATTTGAGGAAACTCATGTGTTTTTAGAAGAATTGGGATTGTAATTTGGGTGATCTATAATTTGGATTTCGGAATAGGGAGCTGTAAAGGTGTAATAAGGAAATAATTACATGAGGTTCCATATTTTTGTTGGTCATACTTTCGTTATTTCAGATCATTCAAAAAAGGAGACACTTCATTTGTGGGGTGTGTGGGACAATTGGCCCTTGTCCCATGCTAAGTGGGTTTTGTACATCACAGTTTCATCTTCCATTGCCTCTGCCATTCTATCATTTACTTCTTTTCTTTCGTATTCATTCCTCGCACAATCTATCCATATGTTTTTCATAGTCCAAATATTAAGATTAAATAACTTAAACTAAAGCGTATGCTAAAATTAAAAATGTAATCAATAATGAACCAACATCGATCCGTGTCTACGGACCTATAACATTACTCTACCAGTTCCTAGCTTGGTAATTTACACAAAAATGTTGCCACAAAAAGGAGTCCCTCATAATAAGGTTTTAAAAAATGTTTTTCCCAACATTGCAAGCCAATGAGTGATGGTATTTATTTAGTATTGGACGCTAAACTGTAGTGAAACATGTTTACTGTACAGTTCGCATTTAAATTGGCTCATTTCTAGCTATTTTTATTTAAGGTTGGGTTTTTTTCAGTGTAGTATAGAGTTTTTCATGTTAGCTAGGTAAAACCAGCACGTTATAACAAGATAGACTTAAAATCTAGCACAAAACACGATTATTCACTATTTTATATCTATTTATCTGCCTCGTTAGTCTAGTGGTCGCAAGCGCAACTGCTGAGATGTCCAGGGTTCGAGTCCCAGGTCGAGCAAAGTGTTATTGGGTTTTTCCGTTATGAGTTCCTCAGTAGCAGCCACGGAGTGTGGATTTTTGCCCGGTTGATGGCAATAGGCTCGCCGCCTATTACATGGGACTTAAACATACCTGGCGAAATTTGGGTGTGCTACAAGGTAACCTCTGCTAACCCTGCCTGGATTACAGGGGCGATGTTATGTTATCTACCAATTCAACACCGAGAACTTAAATTCTGATTAAAATTAACCAACAGATTTTCGACATTTTCAGACACACACTCATTAATACAATTGCCTTCCTGTGATGATGAGTAACCCAGAATAATAACCAATTAATTTGAAAAAAAAAATAACTGTGATTATTAAAAATATTTTAACACATACACACCACACCATAAAGCCTCAATATTCTTCGGAAGTAATAAAACATAGTCATAAGACGCTAAAACACTCAAATTAATTACGACCATTGACCGCAATTCCATAGTACCACTTCCCAATTTCTCTAATCACACCAGACCACCGCTGTCGTCCCCTAATTAGAAAAGCCAATTAACAGTTTCAGACAAATTGTTAAGATGACTATCTGTTATAACCTAAATTCGCGTAAAATTTATGCGAGAACATCTAATATCCCGCTAGCTAAAAGAAAAAGGAAATAATTAATACACGGAGTTATGAGTAGACGTCAAATAATTATCATTTTTATATAAAGTTTGATTTTTTATGAGGTGTAGTTATGTGGTAGTGATATTTATTCATATTATTTTTTTTTATATTTTGTTATTTGGTGTCGTAAGTGTTCTATTTGACACTTATAAGAAATAATAATGTTAGATTAAGTTTTGTTTTTTGCATGTTAATGTTTGCTTTTCAAGGAACATGTTGGAAGACTGAATGATTCTTTTTATAAGAATTTATAATCCGTGCAGCACAGAATAACTAATAGATACTCGTATATTAAAATTCTAATATTTCTACACCGGCAATGGTAGTATATGTGAACTAAAAATATAAATTGTAAGAGCTTTATGTACCTACCATATGCTCAGAAATAAATTATATTCTATTCTATTCTGAAAGCCTGAAAGTCTGACCACCACAACCAGTCTTACCAAGATATTGCGAGTAACTCAATTAACGGATTGTAGAGTTCAGATAAGCAGTTGTCTATTGTATAATAGTGGTATTCAGTTGTACCATATACTCGTGTCTTCCGACTGTACAAGATGTAAATGGGCCCTTCACGCTTCTCAAATTAAGCAACTCTCTACGCAAATTTATTGCTGGGAAAAGACTTTTTTTGGGTGAAAAATCACGTTCTACGGTAAGACCTAATATATTGCGCTGATGGAGATGGGGGGAGGATGGGAGTATCTAGAGTACAGTTATAAGATTAAAAACTCGTTTTTTTTTTCTAAAAAAGTTGGTACTTAGACCTCCAATATCTAACTAGAAGGTTCCCAGGTATCGTCCAAAACAAAAAAAAGATCGCAATAACGGAGAGAACAAGTGCCTTTCGGCTTCGTTAAGGATATTCTTACACCTTACATAAGAAAAAAAATGTTTTACTCCCATTAATTCTAGCCTCATCTAAAAATATTTCAAACATAAATACTTCAACAAATCATATCCATATCAGAATTCAATAAGCAAACGAGACGTCGTCATATACCTGTACCAGCGTACATATTTGTAGTATACCTGTAATACTTGTGATGTAGGTTAGTGCTGGGCAGTTCAGATACCGTTATGGTTATAGCTATGGTGGGCACATAATGAAGCCTGGGGCCCGCACAGCACTATTTAGTGTTACGTGCTAGCTAGGATTTTTAGTAAAAATAAAGCAGTGTCCAATGGAATTTTCCATTAGCAAAAAATACCAGTTTAAGATTAACCCACCTTTTGGGGTGAAATTAAATAAAAATGCTTCTTAGTGCCTTTCTCTATAATGTAAGTAATTCTTGCGAGCAAAGAAAATATTATTTCTTTCTTTCTACTTTCAAAAACCTAGGGATTGAGCCTGTACATTGTGTGTCGGTGAATAAAATACCTTAGACATACGAAGTAATGCCAAATCACTACATAGTATATAAAACAAAGTCGCTTCCTGCTGTCTGTCCCTATGTATGCTTAGATCTTTAAAACTTCGCAACAGATTTTGATGCGGTTTTTAATAGATGGAGTGATTCAAGAGGAAGGTTTATATGTATAACATTGCACCCGTGCGAAGCCCGTGGGTGCGGTTCGCTAGTACTTGACATAAAATAAAAAATCTTTCTTCCTATAATTTATAACGGCAATTGATAAAACCTTTAAATAGTTCAGCGAAAGTATACTTACAAAATCGCAGCACTAAAAAAGTTCAGTTAATTTGTTACACACACAAGTTAACATAAACCTTACTGTCTAGAAGACAAGGCCGAAGTTCGTATGAAATGATCAACTCAACATGCTTGGCACTAAAAAGTTTAGCATACTAATGACATTTCTCCATTTGGAACATCAAAAAACCTGAATTGTGTCCGCGTCATAAAATATTGTCGCTACCAAACTTGATAAAAACATTTAGAATTAATAGGCTTCAGTTTTAAACACTGATAAAAAAAGAAATTGCCTATTACTGAACAACTACTGATTTTAGTTAACATTATCTGTGCTGTACTCCGAAACTGATAAACTGATATTGGTAGGACAGTTGGAGGAAAACAGATTTGTTGAATATCATTAACTAATAGATAATTCTGTATTATTTTTGCTAGATTTTAATGATTTATTTTATTTAAAAAAATCGACACCTTGATTTATAAACTATTCCATTATATTCAGATTAAAATTAATCCTTTTCACAGCTCCATAAATCAAAAACAAGCATGCCTGAGTCACAAAAAACGGTTCCATATCATAGCTTCCATAAGAATAAAACCAGGAACCTACCGCAAGTAAAACCGTATGTAAGAACTAGTCTGAGATCAGCCTGGGATCTCCTGTCGGGATGTCATCCTTTTTACACACTCTGCTTACCCATTTACAGCCCACGTGATGTTTATGTATGAATCTTTAAGCCTGATATCTATTAGCTATGTTCGAAAGATAAACTTGAAGCTTTTTTGGATAAAAAACCAGTTTTTGTTAAGCAAACTTCTTGTTTTCGTATTGTTTCTATCCATACACGTAGTTTGCAAATAGACTTTTAAGTTAAACAAATGTCTTTGGTATTTAAAATTCCTAGAAAAGAGGTGTTAATTTTTGGTACATTTGTTAAGAACGGATTTTGTGGTATGCTAATTTGTACATCCTCTTTAATTTATGCAATGTTTGTTTTTGATCACTCAGATAGTGCATTGACTTCTATTAAGACTATGTAAAACATGCAAAACAACAATTTTCTCAGCTACCTCAGGAATCCCTCGCATAGTTTTGAATAAAATAAAACGTCAGAAGATCGGCGATATTAGATAATAATCTGACCTCAAATAGGTAGCCATGACCTCCACAATCAGCTGATTGTTACAACCTCAAAACTTGTTTGTAAAAATGGAACCCAAAACCTAAACGATAAAATCCGAACTTAAGTCATCCTAAGCTATAAATAAAACTTAAAGCTAAACCAGTCTCTGAACATAACTAAAAATTAAACCTAAAACATCCATCGTTTATAAGCTAACACCAAGAAAAAGAATAAAGCCTTTTTTTCCGGTCAACTGCAAACTTGAAAAATACTTTTTCAAGCTAGTAACATTATCCTTAATTCTTATTGACAGCCGCGGCGTCCAATGTCGTTCGAAATTATCTTATTTGGGTCACTTATGAGGGCAACGATCCCTATCTTAATCCTTTTATTTTAAAATCGTCGACTCGTTCATTTGCATATTATCAATCCTATAATCAAAGAAGGTAGGGCAACAATCCAGTGAAATATTCGCCGATGAAATGTAAAGTATAGCGACCCAGCATAGATTATTATCAGCCACGAAAAAAATGTTTGCACAATTTTAAACATTCGGATCGTTACATCGAAACGAACCTTTCGTTAAATAATTATTTAGAGGTTTTTGATGGTGTCATTAGGTTGGGGAGCGTTAATTAGGAGTTTTTTTCGCATTAACTTGAATGTGTTTTAAGCAATATGTGAGATCGCTGTATTTATTCAGTCATTCTATTTTTTACTTTACACCCAGCCATAGTAAATTTTAATTAAGAAGCATTACAGTAAATAAAAGCCATCCAAAGTAAAAGGGTAAGAGCTTCATATTGTGTTTATTAGTTCAATTCATTCAACAATAAACACTGAATATTAACAAATAAATTCCTAAACTTAAAAAAGTATCCCCATTAATTTACTCCAACCGTTTAATTACACGAAAACTTTAATCGAATCGAATCGCTTTCCGATTCGAATAAATCAATAATTCCATTTTTATTTGTAAGAACGCCTACCGTTAGTGTTGTAAGATCAAAATAATACCCGCTAATTTCCTAAGACAAAATCGAATGCATGCAACACTGAGTGTTGTACTCGACTTTTTTTTAATCGATTCGTTTTGTATCGATATCTTTTGTGATTGTTGGTTGCGTCGGATCGATGCAAAATTTATGATTTAATTGCCTGTTGCCAGTTTTAACGGGTTCAAGGAACTTGAAACGTTTCGTAATCGTAATGGTAGTGGCGGTGAAGCGTGGAATAACTCAAGATGGACTTAAAGCTAAGTAGTATCTCACGTGTGTTCTTTAAAAGTCTAGATTTAATTGACTTTCACAGGGTGAAATAAATTATTTTGTACTGCGTGGATTTCAAGTTTAGTGAGGCCCCCTACTCAGAATCTCTTCAAACTCTCTATCATTCGTATAGATTAATGTAGTGTTCAAGTTCAACACTCATTTACAATAATACATAATATAGAATTGGTATATAATTGATCGATTTTGAAAAAATATATTTTAACATAAAACAAAATCCACAAAAGAATTTCCAAGTTCACAACCTCCCCAATAAAATTATCATAACAAACAAAACTATCAACATTTTTATGATCCCCGCAGATGTAATGCAAGAAACTGCATTACTACAATTTATCTCCATCCGATTGTATTTCCTAGAACACAGCACTTAAATGATATAAAGGTATAAACTGGTACATGACATCGTAAATACATGCGAAATAGATCTGTAGTACATACACGGGGAAATTCTAAATTATATTGAATCAGGATATAGCCGTATGGCAGAGGTTTACAGCATATTTATGTGCCTATTGATTTCACGAATAGAACTTTTATGACGATCCTCCACCTTTTTTGTTGTTCGATAATTTTTTAATATGCTTTATGCGAGTTCATGGAAAATTGTTCCATTTCATGTTAGGGTTGTAAAGTTGAAAGGTTTTATGGATATGTTGGGGAGAAATCTATTTTGCAATAGTTGGTCCATTCATCCTCTGGTTATGCGTAAAGCTTTTTATCAGATTCCACTTACAAAATAGATTAAGAACCACTGCCTGAATAAAACTTTACCCTGAAGCTTTTGCAAATCAATTACAATTCGGAATACAAAAACAGTATTTGAGATTGCCAACATCAAAAATTAAGCACATTAAACTGTTTGTTTAGATGATTTATTAATATCAACTTTTATTCTTAGGCCACCGAGTAAGAACTTAAAAAGATCAACTTTAGCACCAAATTCATCAGCATATAAGTGACTTTATGATAAATTCAGTAAAGTAATAAGTGCCCTAGTCGCCTTAGAAGTAAGTCGTAAATCATAAGTTTACGAGTAGGTAGGGTAGTACATGGAATCAAATCCAATGGTGCGGAAATATTATGTGGAATATATTTTTATATCTTGTAGCCATTTTAAGTTCGATGTTAGTGATCTAAACTAACTGTAATGCTTTTGATGGATTTCGTGAGAAGTTAGAGAAATAGTATGTTTTGGAAAGATTAACGTTAGTTTACACCATTTAGCCATTTTATTCACCACATTCATCACTATCTAAATTTAGTTAAATTCTTATTTTGTTGTGATAGGCATATCGTACTACTATTAAAAATGCGAAAGTTTGTGGGGATGTTTGTTACTCTTTGACGCAAAAACTTCTGAACGGATTTGGATGAAAGGCACGTAGATAATTTTAAATTGGATTAACACATAGGACACTTACAATCCCGCAGAAGCTCGTGGCAAAATAATAACAGCCGCTCGGGTCGATCATTAGGTTAAGCCGTGCTTGCCTAGGTTGGTCTGTGAATGGGTGACCGCCCATTACTTAAGTACCGAGTTTCCTCCGTGCCTCGGAAATCACTTTAAGCCGTTGGTCCCGGCTGTCATCTGTACATCTTTGACAGTCGTTACAGGTAGTCAGTGGCCCAAAAAGTCTGACAACCAATCTTACCAAGGGGTATCGTATTAGCCAGTACTAACTGGGTTGTGGGGGTCAGATAGGCAGTCGCTCCATGTAAAATACTGGCATTCAGCTGCATCGGGTTAGACTGGAAGCCGGCCCCAAAATAGTTTTGAAAAGGCTAGGCAGATGATGAAAACAATTGCCGAACTCCACGCGAATGAAGTGGCGGTCATAATAATTTGTTAAGCTCTCTAATGAATTTTTACAGCGACGTTTCCACAAAAAAGTTATTTCTTGTTTCAGCTGTTTCCTTTCTTAAAAAAACTAATGTCCATCATCAGTTTTACTGCCATAACACTGAATTACATCCTGTAAACCAGAAAAGCCATAGCAACTAAATTTAAATACGAAACCTACTACTAAGCTTAGCACACGTAACTTCCAAGTAATTTTTAAACAAAACCTAGCCCGTTCCGAAATTTATCGACTTCAGACTTGCTCGTAACTTAGTCGATATTCAGTATCGAGTCGATATTGTTTCGCTAAGTTTTATCACCGGGAATAGAACCCGGGTCTGGTTAGTTATGTTGCTGAGCTATCGCGTTACGATAATGTAGCAATGTGCAACTCGCACTCACGGACTGATAATGTCTACGGTACGGACTTTTTGTTCTTTATTGGCTTGATGTTGATTAAATGTGTTTAAAATGCGAGTGTGTGGCTCGGTGTTTACGTAAAATAAAGCTTGGAAATAAACTTTAAGTAATCCGGTGCAAATCTTTTGCAAACACTGATTGGAAAACACATTGCAGAAAACTCTAAAGCAAGGTTATTTCAAGAACAGAGTAGTAAAATATTCATCAGTATCTCAAGTCTCCACATAAAATAAAATTTCTTAGAACAACAAAACAGAAAAGACACGACAATAATAATTAGGTAAAATAGTTCTAAAATTAAAATAGCCGCGTTGTTCAGGGCTGCCTCGCACATCGCGTTCTCATTAACCACACCGGTCGTAGTCGCTCTCCATCCATCATTACGAGCTGCTGAACGCGGACAGCCCTATAATTTCCGACCGGCCACTCTCTCCCCGCTCATTCCCCCCTGACTCCCGCGCATCGCCAAGACTTTTATTATAAGAAGACGTCCAAGAAATGAGTTTCGTCGAAATTTTCTTCATTCTGAATTAACAGTTCTCCTTGTGTTTAGTTATTTTGAATTAATAAGGAGTTGATAAGTACATGTTATGATGCACGCTTGAGAATGTCAAAATGTAATTGGCTGCTGAAATAAGCCGTCGCTTTTGAGACGCAGATGATAAAGTAACATTGTATTCGCAGGTATTCAATCTGAATTTAATACCCAAAACTCTGCGACGTCAAAGCTGTCATAACTAAGTATCCCTAAATAAATACAAACAGAACTGCACTATCCTTTTGTAAAATAAATCTTTACATTAAATAAATACTGTTCATTCCAAAATCGCTGCATCTTCGCTCTGTCATATTGTATTTTTAAAAACGTTCTGAGCAGGTAAACCACAAAAGCTTTTGCAACAATGTTTATCAAAAGAGGATGCATCAACGCAGTCTTAAATATCACTATCGACCGTATCTATACGCAATTACAACCCATCTTACCGGTAGGTAAAGATAGGTATGCTTTAAAAAAAAACGACCGTATAGATGGATAAATGGACGATCCTGACTGAGTTCACATCAGGACAGAATTAATTTTATGACTCCGATACCCAATCGTCATCGTGCCATGAATTAATTGCGAGGCATAACCTCGTAGGCATGAACCGAAAATATCAACCATCTACATTTTAATCTGTGTCCTCTGCGCTTAAATGGCAATATGATTTCGTATGAAAGGATGCCAATGAATAAATTAAGTATTTGCGAAGGTAAAAACAATCTGATGAGTATTAAGTAAAATACCATGTCAGCTGGTTATCCTGTAAGTGGGGATTATACAAATGGTTATTGGCACTAGTGGGCAAACTGGGTAAGTAACCTATCATTTGTGCACATTCCATTCTTTAGAGTTACAAAGTAATACTTCGCTTTGAATGAGATCGGCCCTTGTGTTGCGAATATTGCGATACGTGTTGAGTTCTAAAGCTGTGGAACGAACTTAAATAGTAGGCATACTATAATAAAATATTGCAAGTATTGCAACCTCATAGATATGAATGTTAATGAGAAACTTTTCTACATGAAGAAGTTAATAAACTTTGTTGCTTATTGGAGAATAACTTTCGACTTCAACTTTTAGAAGCATGAAACAATATGTTTTTTTTTTATTGAAAGTATCAGCAAACAGTTACATTATAAGGACTTAAAACTAGTTTAAAAAAAAATAGCAATTGGTTATAATGTAACCCACAACGCTGTCCACAAGTAGACAAAGAAGTTTAAAAAAAGGACTAATCGCTAGGAACATTGATAGCAGTACGTGTAGCAATTACCTAATTAAAATTTGTTAAAAGTTTAAGTTATTAGATAACATAATTATATAATATTACTTTAGTTAGGAGCACTTGATATATTTAATAGGGAACGGCGAATGATTTTATCAATGTTTTGCACAAGTCTAGTCCATAGACTCAGTGGGATTTCGTAGCACGGTGCCTACTTTCGCACTATGACAACTTTTTTGGACTTTCAAGTAATGGGTAGCTCAATACCAACATTTTGAAACACCATACATTTGATCGCGTGATGCCAACAATCGGTAGCTCAATGACAACATTTTGAAACACTATACATTTGATCGCGTGATGCCAACAATCCTGTAGCAGCTCATCGAAATCAATCTTAACTAGCTGGCTGTACGAGCTTTGAAGACGAGGCTTGAAGATCAGGCTCGAGATTCACTGTAAAAACAATCTCTTAAAAACGTTAACGTCATGGCATTTCACACAAACTTTGAACTAATTTGTTTTCGAAATGACTGAAACAACATACGCATAAGCAAGATATATATGTCTAAAAAGTTGACAAAGAAATTTTTCGAAAAGTTGTGTTACAGCTAAATAAATTAGACCGAGTTTAGATTTTCCATAGAAACAGAAATTTCCAATAATCTTATTTTTTAAAAGACATTTCGAAAATGTTCTCTGTTAACTTTTTAGACATATTTATACAGGATATCGTTTTGCATCCTGGTCAAATTCAAGGAGGTATCTATACTAGTGATTCTCGACCCGAATCGATACTAAAAAAGGGTAGTTTTTTTTTTTTTTTTACTTTTTACGGTAATCGGTAAGCGTAAACCACCCTATAGTTTCCATACTGTCCATAATTATACTGGGGTGCGTTTAAGTCAATTATCCAGTTTAAAATTTAAAGTGACTAAATGTCAAACACCCCGTTCAAGCACACCGCGAGATGAAAAATTTAACTGACTAAAATTTAATCTGCCCCGTTCACGGTCGTCCGCTGGTATAAGTTTTCGCCTGACTAGGATAAGTTACAGCGACCTTTTTACCTCGCTAAATTTTATTCTGCTGTCAGATTGACATTGACATTGAGCTGTCTGTAGTTTTATTTGCTAGATTCGCGCCCTAGAAACGAATATTTATCGAGTACTTAATCACCGTCTCCGTGAATTTTATTTGTGGATTATGGATGAAGTTATGATTACTTAGGATGCAAATTGTTGTAGACGAAAGGGACAGAATGATATACAAGCTGAGCTGTCAATTGAATTTGACAGTCAACATTGATCTAGACCGATGAATCCGTTCAGCGAGCCCTCGCTAATTTAATTTTTATCCGGCGAAAATTTCGCCGGCTTACTTAAACGCACCCCTTTGTGTGTGTCGCACGTTTATTGAGCTAGGAACAGACGGGCTACGTCTTAATACAGGTGATTTACATTTAACGATTTCAGTAAAAAAAACTACCCGTTTCAGTATCGATTTGGATCGAGAATCATTGGTAAGTATAGATACCTCCTTGAATTTGACCAAGATGCAAAACAGCAGCATGTATATCCTGCTTATGCATATGAAGTTTCATTAAAATCGGTACTGTCTTTTCGAAAACAAATGAGTTCAAAGTTTTTATGAAATGCCGCAAGACGTTAACTCTCATAAAGACGTTCAACTTAACTAAATAACCATAATTCGACACATAACAGTTGCATTCCATCGACTTACAACCTCCACCGAAAAATCCGCTGACACATTAGCAATTAAACATCATTCAAAAGAAGAATGACGCTTTAAAACGTCATCGACCGATTTCAAAAGCCGTTTATTTGCGTCTCGACCAACTGTAACAGTACCGAATCATCTGGTCCCTATATTCAGCACAAAGGACCAGGGTATCATATAATTTGAATACACAGCGGCGCGCCAGCGTAATGCACTTATTATTTAACTATAAAACCTTTTACATGGCATTGTTTAAATAAATTGTCCCGGCGATTGGTATTCGGGCCGATCGTGTATGTTAAATTATCGAGATAGGCCGGGTTCTGTATGTAGGTTTTGCTTTAAAGTAATAATTGAGAACGCGAATTGTGTACTTGGTTTCATTTGAGAACTAGTTATGAGTAAAACTATTATTATAGCTAGCCTATATTGTCCCACTGCTGGGCCAAACTCCCCTCAATTCCTCTTCAAACGGTCATGATTCTGTGCTACTTCTTTCCAAATTCTTCTTTCAAGGAATACATCCAGAGTAAAACTAGGGTTCACGCAGATTAATCAGACGACAGACAGTATCCTTATCATAGCATTGTTAATAACTACGGTTTACAGACACCAGCACATCAAACTACCTAAAACTGTCAAATTTTCGCAATCAACTTTGAACCTAATGCTTTAACGATAAAGTTTAAAATCTATTAAAGAAATTTGACAGATTGTAGTAGTTTGATATGCCTCAGTACAGACCCCAGTCTGTACATTTCTTTCCTTGTGGTTTTATGCCTTCTGAGAAAACAGAAACAAACATACCAACGTACATACCAAATATTGCAAGATTAATTGTAAAGATAAATGCGCAAACTCAGTCATCATCGGTTTAATTTTCATATAAATATCTTACACCTTGTACTTATCAGCTTTTTTTGTAACCACTTCAAATCTTGAAGTAAAAGCTCTGTTTATTTCACAGCTACGAGTATTTTCATGAGAATAAATAATTAATAAATTCTGAAACCTAAGCAAGCGTCCTTACCAACGTTCCATTCATTCGAAAAGCAACTTGAACTTTTTATAAAATCGATACCTACTTACTACTTAACATATCGATTCTCGATATGTAAATCGAATGATTCTACCTCCATTAAAAACCAGCAATGAGCGTTTTCGTTCGGCGGCACAAAGTCTTCTTATCGATATTTCAAATCAATTGAGGATCGGTATGGAATGACTGGCAATGGTTTAACGGATAAGGTGACTATTGGTTAAAGGTTGGGTTTAAATCTAGCCCCGTTAAGTTGGAGAGGTTAACCTATTCTTAACACATCCATATCTGACGTGGAGGCAGGTCAACAGGCCCAACTTTGAAATGAAGTTTAGAGATGTCCACGGCAACATGGGATTTTTTTCAGCCAGTGTTCTCACTTCTTGCATAAGCCTCCTTTTCAAAATTGGTTATGGTCCAGTTAAAAAACGTTGCTTCCAAATTATACAGTTATATTTAATCAATTATTCGGTTAAAACAATTCTTAATTAAGCCTTAATCTTATTTAGATAATAACCATTGACTTTGATGACGAATTGACGATTCGCGATCACCCGATCTATTTTTGGTGACCGACAAAAAAGTGGAGCAAATCGATTGGAACATAGCATGGTTGAATTGCAGTGACGATTGTAATTTTATCGCTGATTTGCATTATGGACCCACAGCAAGAGTAAGAACAGAGTTTAATAAAGGGTAGGAAGAAGATTTAAAGAGGCCATTTGTGTGTGCTGTCATTATAAAATACATGAACAGAGAAGAAACGGTCATACTGTGAGCATCTGTCTCTGACTGATAATTGCAGGAGCTTACAACGATGACGGCAACATTTCCTAGTAAGACTATCCATTTAAATTTTTAATATTTACATTAAAAACAATATTTTTTACCAGAAAGTGCGCGCCTTAACCGATTCCATCCAAGTTTGCCGGTGTATTTTTAAAAACCATTTGCCGTAAACACTCATTTTATGTTTCGATGGAGTCGCAACGAAATTTAAAAGCAATTAGCATGCCATATTCAACTCTTATGCTATAATTATTCGCAAACGAGAAACATTAATGTACTGCGCGTTCATTCGCCTATAAAGTTTTAAAAATCATTGGATTATATTCAAGGTGGCATTCGAAAGGGTAGGCAGAGAGATTGAATTGTGGTGATATGTTTAGTCTTTTAGGTGAAAGGCCGAAACACACCGGATCCGTACACGTAGACGTGCACGTGCACGTGAACGTACCATGACGTTGTAACATATGGAACTTTATAGAGACATGGCACACCGCTTGCGTGACGTACACGTGCGCGTAGACTACATGCGTAACGCTACGCATTGCAGCTGCCATGTGTCAAACTTGCTGCGTACCTACGCAGAGCGGAACAGCAACGTCACATTGATGCGTGTAGTGATGACGTTGTAGTCAATGGCATTCCGTATTGGACGTCACACCGAACAAGTTTGAACACGCACGTATCTTTGCTGCGCGTGACTACGCGCGTGACTTACGCATTCAGTTGTATTTGTTTTCAAGTTTTACCGATAGTAAGTGATGTTTTATTTCGGTTTTAATGATGAATAATGAAATTAAAGAAAAACTAATTGTTTGTACAACACAAAAAACAAAGAGTAAAAAATATGTGATATAAAACTTGAACCCATTGTTTTTTGGCACACCCAGGAATATTCTGTCACAATAACAGTAATAATGCTTCTTCTTCATCAGATGAACTACTTGGTCCATTTACCCAATCTTCTTCAGACATTGTGCACAAGAATTGCTGGGTACGCAAAGGACCGGTGCGTTGCGTGCGTACCACGTATGCGTAAGCGTAAGCGTACACATATGTGTAACCCGGTTTGTCAGGGGTTCACGCGCGCCACCACGCGCGTGTACACGTGTACGTCACGCCACGCATCTGGTCTGACCAGGCCTGAAAAGTTAGGTTTGACGTATATTGTGTTGCCACCTTGAAAATAAGCAGCTTTGTTGGTTCCGATCACTAATTATCTTCGAAGACCTGTAGTCTAATTGTTTCTATGATAATTTTCCACGTTCCAGCTCTTACGCAAAAATACTAGTCACGAAACTTAAACACGAAAGTAAAATTCTTACTTACGATAATTTCCCAACGATTCATAATCGAATAAAAAGTCCGCGAATTGAATCGAATTTTCTTTGAATTCTTATGCGATCGACTGTTAGCTGTTATAACATAACAATTGTTTGAAAAAGGACGATTATTACGAGTCGAACTCGAAAAGGAAGTTTTTAGGATCGTTTACATATACATGAAGTCGAAATAAGTCGTTTGCTACTGTGAGAAGCGAAGCGGGTGGGAGTAAACTGTGTATATATTTGTACAATGTATATCTTGATCAGTATCCATTAAATTAATATATTATTTTACCAACAATGGGCTGTATTGTATCCAATGACTCAGTCTAGTTTATGAATACGCTCGAATAGACTAATTAATCATTTCCAGTAATAATGTTTTCTATTTTACGAGCTTTATCTACTTCGTGATCTATTTGACTGTAACATGCAGCACAGTATCGTTTTATATCATTACTTTAGGGATTGGAAGTAAAATTGATATTTATTGGTATGAAATAAGTTGCAACACATTGCATTGCAATCACTCAAAATTCTCATAACTCGCGTTTTGTTCGCTCTACTCTGCTAAGGTTTTTCTATAAAACAACTCATCGTCACAGTGAAAAATAAAAATATTAAAAACTCGCTCATCGCGCCACAAGCCGAGCTACCTTACAGCCCTCGAGCAGTGGGTAATCGAGTAATCGGGCGCCCCGTCGATCGATGTCGCGTAATATTTTTTTAATATATCGATACTTCATTCGACCACATCACTAAACGCGACCGATGACAGACGGACAATATGGCCAGTGTTTTTGTTTGTTTTTAATTTATAGAAATAAAATGTGCTTTAAAATTTAACGGGAGTTCTAGTTTTATAAAACTGGATGAATTTTATAGTGGCTATGTAAATGGAGTCAGGCCATTTAGGTGGAGTTATTTTAACGAATGTGTTTTTTTTGTGTCGCGTTATACTATATTCTAAAACGAAATTAAAGACATTCTACTTTGAAAGCGTTGAAACTTGAAATGTTTCACTTTGTTTTTTACGACTGCTTCTCATACATAAATACCTGATCACTCCCATAAACAGCTGGTCCACAATTTCTAAGTCACATTAATTCTCAAGTGAACAGGAAAACGCATCAATCCCTAATAGTTATACCCAGCCAATAAATAAAATAAATCATTTTTTTCCTCAATAAAAAATAAAAAATATGCAATAAAACATAAATCTATCAGAAACGGAACGCAATTAAAAAATATAAAAAGGTACGCTCCACATGCGACCGGCCGACTAGACACTAGTCGAACGACTTTTTTCAAAATGGCCGCCGACTTTCCCGCCCTGCACAGACGCTGACAACATTGGACACGGCCCGCCACGTGCGAAGTCGAGTAAATGATGTGTTGGGACTCGGGATTTATAGGGATGCACCATCATTTTATTGTTCAATTGAAGCTACCGGGCAACATCTGTTTATGCTACTGGCTATGGCTAAGATAACGTTTGACCGCATTGTCAAACATCACCGGATCAATTTCGGAATGATTCGTAATGGATGCAAATCTGTTATTTGTTATCATATTTATTGTATATTTTGATAGAAATATTATTTTATGCTAATAGAACGTTCAAATAGCAGAAGTCAAGGTAGTCAGATACGCTAACAAATTTAAGCAGTGGAAATGTTTCAATCAATCAGTCCAAATCCTCAATAATGTGTCATAGATAATGTCGTTATTTTATATTATTTCCTAAATGTGTCTTTTTTATTATTGTGGTGATGATAATGTAGGAGATATCTAGATTTAGCCAAGCCTATATTTTCTACAGATAACAATAATTTAAGTAGGTAATAAAGACAGATTTCTGTAAAAATAACGATGATGATATAATAATTATAATATAATAATTATAATTTATTTATTTATTTAAATTATATGTACAATAGTGGTACATAGGCGGACTTAATGCCATTAGGCATTCTCTACCAGTCAACCTTTGGGTTCAATAAGAAAACGCTGTGGTAGGGTACAAAATAAAAATGTAAAAAAAATATATATATATATATAAGTACTTATAGTGATACTAATACACATAATACATATAAGATAAACTAATCAATATTATAAAAAATACCAAAATATAAAACGAAAAACCTAATAATAATTACCGTAACTCGACTTCAAATTGAGAGTTATTTATTCTGACTTAGATAGTGGTTACGAACTTTTCTTTTAAAAGTGAATTAGGTTTCAGCTTTCTTAATGCCAAAAGGTAGCGCGCTATTCATCTTAATCGTTACATTCACGGATGCATGTTTCCCCATTTTAAGATAAAGTCTGTCCCACATTGCAGACCCACTTTTATCAAGCACATTATGGGCAATAAACTACCTACTATCTATCTGCATTATACATACAAAAACAGGCTTCCTGATGGAATAAGATTCAATCAAGCAAGTACTCTGTATCTACCAATTAATAGTTTCTTGGAAATACTCGATTGTTAGTTGTCTCTCTTAGAACTACAAGGTAGAAACGCATTCCAGTATCCAATGAACCATACGTTTCAAGTAGCCGTAAGTATCTTTTAAAGTGTAGTTGTTTAAACTTTGACGTACCTACCACTGTCTAAATTACTCAATTAAGAAAATTAAATACCTACTAATTCTCACAGCCCTAGATACTGTTAGCAAAAAACCTCCTCGGTACTGTGGGAATGTACTTTGTAAGACGATCTTTTTGCTATATTGGACGATAGTTAAACACACAGGACATGGGTGGAAATAACATGTATGGAACTAAATGATGCTTAACTTTAGATATATCGATAAAAGAATCGATAAGACGGGTAATCGAGTTAGGGATGTGCGGTATCGATGGTGCAGCTCTAGCTTGCTATGTCGGATAATCGGTTTACTTAACTGAAAAGCGAGCTATTCTACATTTAATTTCTATGAACTTGGATATTTTATGGCCATATTTTGCGAGAGACATTCCATTTAACTCTTAACTCAGAGAAGTTCCTCTTTGAGCCCCGTTAGAACAATAATATGTATAAGTTAAAGCGAAACATTATTTACAATCAGTTCCTACGGCCACTTTTGTCAGAAAACATCAGCAACAAGAGATTAGATACAAGATTTGATGTTGAGGAAGCGAAGTTCTAAAGTCATCTAAGAATCTAAATTAAAATTGTATGCCTAATTACCTATTGCCTCTGACAAATTGTTGGAGGTTCTGTTAAAAAACAGCACTACTAACTACTAAATACACAGATAAATTGACAGGCCGACTGTAAATATGTCTATTTCGGCTAAGTAAAGCAAAGTAAGTTGACTTTAAATGATCGTAACAACCGAGGCAGTGACAGGTTACTTTCCCATCGCCTATAGCACTACCATTATTTTTTACTTAAACATACACATAAATAATAACACAAATTACACGAATATCTACTCTAAAGGAAAAACATTAAGGTTTAATTTAAAATGCAACGTAAATAAACAACGATAGGTCGTGATCGCTGGAATAGCAAGATTTTGAATTTTAAATCGAGAACTTGATTTTTTTTATAAATAAGTATGCACTGGGAAGCGACAACATTCAGCCAGCTTTAATGTAAGTAATCGCATGTTTTACATAATACAATGTTATTTAAAATGCTTTTAAAATCAGTCTGAAATGTTCAATCATAAATTAGCGATATAATAACAAAAAATTACTTAATTAAATTTCATTCACTATCTTTATAATCTAGAATGATAATCTCGCTATTGATACTCCTTTAAAATAAAAACTGAAAGCGGTACCAGAAAATATAATATACTAAGGAAATTAATGAGTCAATCCACGCGCGATCGATCAACGACGTCCCGGGCTGGGATGTTTTATAAAAAAAAGTAGAAAATCCTTTTATTAACATCAATAAAGCGTTGAATATTCATTGAGATGGAATTGCGTTTAATTACTACAAAGTATCTTTCGTGTGGAGGTTGACAATCTCGCAATCAATGATGAACGCAATAGAAAATGAACATTGACGTGACTGACATAATAGGCAGAAAGAGAAAAGTTTTAATCTGTATGAAAGATTTGGCGCCCATGTGTTTCTTGAAGATTCTCAATTCACCGATAAACTAATTTAACTAGCATCTGGCATAATCCATTTAAGCAATTCTAGGCGGATACAAAATGCCCTCTCGTATACAACCAATATATTGTCCCTTGATTATTATTACACTATTAAAAACAAGTAGTGATAATGGAAACCCGCATTTAATAAAAGGTCAGAAATAATTACATCGTGCGGAATTGACAAGTTGAAAAAGAATGGTGTGGAGTCGATATTTTTTTTAAAGATAATGAGAGGTATCTGAGTAATTTCATCACATATATTATAAGTTATATAAGTTATAACGTTAAATTATAATAACGTTATTTTTTTATCCCGGTTTTCCGTTACGGTTTTAAACTATTTCCATATTAATGTAGGAATTTCACTGTATTTTTTATTCGGCTCTTATTATCAAATAAAAACTCAAACCAGCAAAGATGGTTGACTATCATAAAACGCTTCTCGAGTTTTATTTGGTTGCTTTAGTTATTATGGCTAATAAGGAATCTAGTATCTGAATATAACAGAACTTGAATTTACACTGGACATTAAAGTATACTTTAGACTTTATGAGATGCTCATAAAACATCAAATGGTAAAAACAGTAAATACTAAGTAGATGGTAGTAGATACTAAGTATTGATACCATAGGAGGTAATTATAATCATGTTATAGGTTTTTAAATAGTTGCATGCTTGTTTAAGAACAAGCTGAGTTCAGAATGTTTCCATACAACGCGTATGTTCGTTTTTCATTGCGAAAATGACTCGAAAGTCCAATATCCTGAAGCAAGAAAAGTCCAACGGTCTTTACATAACACCATGTGAGTAGATTGTCGCCAACCTAGTTCACAGGAATCACAGAATGAGTGTAGAATCACACATTTTTCTGCGATACCTTTTGGAAATTAAAGCTCTTAGGAATCGTCCATTAAAGGATTGGATTGGATCAGAATCCTAAGTGGTGCCTTAAAAGCATCACAACCACATATTTCAGCCTCAATTACATTTTTCCACATATTTTAAAGAGCATTTAAATGGTATTTTCATTAAGATCGACGGGAGACATCGAGAACGGTTTAATGTATGATTTTACGATGTAAAGCCTGAGTCGTAACGTGAGCGGCGATACAAGAAAATGATTTTACGATAATTTAACTGGAGCTAATAGTTATAGGATTGCATATCACGTATTCATAAAAGGTCCATTATTAATGTAAGTTAACAAAAATAATGTAGGTACAGTACTCAGCAGTTATAATTTTATATAAAGCCTTAAATTCCCGCGTTGAGAAGGAATCTCTCGCTCGCTGACAGCAAAGCCCTCGAATCCAAAGATTGCTTTTAGTAAGAAAAACAAATTTAATTATCGAATTCTTACTGCTATAAACACTCAAATAGTTGGTTGTACATGCCTGTGCATTTAAAAGAACCCGCGTACTAGCCATTTGGCCACACGCAACGTTGATTATTTTTTTTCTTGAAGTCATAAAATGTGCATACGATTAAAAACAAATCGGAAAGGTGGATGCAGTAGTTGCATTTTTCTAATACCTAGACAGTTTATTTTTGTATTTATAAATGTAAGTACCTACGATGAGTTTTGAAACTTATTATGGAGTATTGTTTATGTAAGCCGTATAGAATATAATATATAAGTAAACGGAAGATAAGTAAGTAAAGAAACCTTACAAATAAATAATAATACGGACAATGGTTTGTAAAAAATATTTCTTACGAGGACCCAGAACCATTTGATTATGGAACCCGGTTAACATAAGCGTGATACGTAACGCATTACATCAATCATAAAATATTTAGAATGAAACTCAAAGACAACTTCGCACGCAAGTTCGTTTGAAAGACTGTTTAATAATTACATAAATCATCGTGTGAGAATCAAAAATACTTTAAATTTGCCTTAAAAAGCAATAAACGTCTCTCAATTAGCGAAACGTAAATCACGCGTGCACGCGTACATCGTTTTTGTAACGTTATTTTAACGAAAACAAATAAAAACGGTTATTATGCAACGTTAGTTACGTTTCGATGCGTTCGCGTGTTCAGACGCATCTCATCACAACATTACGGCTGCTGATATCGAAAGAGAAAATAGAAAATGATGTAATTATTTACGTGATTGTCATAATGAGCTACTGTTGATTTCAATCATTATCGAATAAACAATTAGAGAAATCCTTTCGAGAGCATAATTATCTTGCAGCAATCATGTTTTAACGAAAACAGTTTTACTGAAGGCAATATAAAATATGATTCGTTCATATTTTACAATCTATAAAAATGACAATCAGCAATTTGTCTAATTTTTTTTTTTCAAAAAAAGAATGGTTTTATTTTTTTATATGCTGTCAAAAAGCGCGGTCGATTTGCAGTCGCAATTGTCAAAAATGATATGAATATGCAATCTAACTTTTTTCTAAGGTACAAAATTATTCTGTCAATGCCATTAACATCTAAACTCGTCTCGTAGCGTTTCGTTTATAAGTTTGAGGTAATAAATTAATTCTGTTACATAATTAGCGGTATCGCGTGACTGTGAACCATAAGAGAACTTGTCTTCGAGTGTTTAGCAACTATTTAAGTTTTGCCCCGTCCGATTTATTGAGAGGCACTTAGTTTTATTATGCTTACGGTGAATACAGATAAAATTAATCGCACTTAGATAAGATAATGCGCAAGTTTAATTTTTATGGTGAACTTCAGTAAAATCTTGTTTATGGTACATTTCCTGCATTGTAATGACTAATAATTTAATTTAAAAGTATTTGCGCTATAATAAAAAAAATATATATTAATATAATATAATTGAATATTAAAAACGTAATAACTCTACGTCCATCAAAAAAGAAAAAACGAGCAATATAGGCACAGATTAAAAATAAAAACGCATTTATCACAGATAGACCATCGACAGATACTTATGGATTAAAACATAAAAACATTACCTACATACTAATAATCTTATTAAAACAGTACATTAAGAGGACCGAGCAAAAAAGTCGATACGCTCTTGATGCGCCTACACACGCAATCAAGCGGTAACCATGGCAACGCATACCGGAATCCAACATGGCCGCCCCGTCTTATCAGGTTATTGGAGGCTTGCTCAGTCCCGCTACTGAAATATGTAGGGAGTAATGTAATAACAAACGTATAAGGTAAACCCTGCACTGTAATCAATTTCACATAAAATCTAATAAAAAAATTATCCGTGATTCAAGCGCTTGTAAGGGGGTTTCGAATGAGTCAAACTACTTTTTCTAATCAGTGATTGTGAGACATAAAACTGAGTTGGACGACACGCTTTCGTTAGGTTTTAATATTCTCTTCCTTTTTGTTTAAGACATGATGCTCAGCTGTGATTGCCCCATAAAAACTAAGATACGAAGAATTATTTATTGGGTTTTTTATTGCAGTAAACATAGCTCGAAAGAAATAAATGAGGCATGCATGAAATCTTATTTCTTTATTGCCATTGGGCCTATTAAGAAAAATTGAAAACTTATTGTTATTCCTTTCTGCATAAACATTTAAAAAAAAACTATTGCGTTCCACCCTTTATTATAATAAGCAACAGAGCCCTTTTAAAAATAATTTAATTTGACCCATTGCTTGACCTTTCGTCTAGACAATATAGGGATATAAAAAGAATATTACACAATGGCTGTGTACGTTTTTGGCCACATAATAATTTAATAAGACTGATCACAGTCTACCCTGTACTTAAATCCATTAAGTATGTTATTGACTAACTTATATTTTCAACAAGGACACAATAATAGATGCAATCAAGTTTTGAGGTTGTTAAGGACAAAATTATACATATTATTATTTGAATATGCATGTAAAAATTGTGATGTTGACTGATGATGAATATTTTGTATTTTATCATTAGAAAAGCGTTTACTAGGTAGTAAAACGATAAAGCTATGTCGTATTTAATAGGGAAAATACGAATAAAATTGGCGCCAAAACTAACTGATAACAATCAATTTCAATAGTCGAACACAAATAGAGAAAGTAGTTTATTTTTAATCGAGCAAAGGCAACCGAAGTCAAAGTTCATTTGTCTGCCTTTTAGCGGCACTTAACCTCTATTAAAAGCGAAACACATAGAAGTTTATGTGAATAACCAAATAACAATCGAGTTAGTCGTGAGTTCGTGACGCCGAGAGGCAGGTGACGAAAAACGCAACAATTCAATTGTGCATTCGGTATTTAGAATTCATAGACTAACATCTGATATGGAATTGAATTGTTATAGTATACGGCGCAATGTCGTTATGGTTTTGTTTAATTTTATGCTTAATTGGGCTGAATATTGATTAATGGAAGCTGTTTCTATTAAATTTGCCCCTGTTTGCTTTTATTTATGTTGACATTTTACTTAGTTGCTCCATATTTCATGGTTTAGTGATCATTTGAAATTGTTGGTTTGGTACGTAATTACACTATGGATTTCAACATTTTCCTTTTCCTATTAACAGTGAGTTCGAAAATATCACCGTCTTGACGAACTAAGCAAGTAAAGTAATTCCATGTAGGTATGTGCTAATTGTTGATTTGAATACCCCGATTGGTATACCCTATACCTACAACTTTAAACAGATTTTCCAACCAAGTCACGTAAGTCGTTACAACTTGTTATTGCTTATTTTACTACTCGACATCCTACGTTCTCATATTATATTGTTTATAACAATTTCTCGATATTAAACCTCTTTTCATGTAACGGTAAATTCGAAAATAGAAACGCTATTTCGGAATAGGCACACGTGCGAATGCGTAGTTCGCGGATCGCTCACAGGAGGGAGCCCCGGGCTTGCTCTGGACTGTTTAATTTTCAATTTAGATCGCAATTTGCGATGCCGCTCGCCGCACGCCCAAACTGCATCACTCCATAACATAGATTTATGTACAACCACTTATAAATATACGTGGAATATATTAAAAGAAATTAACTCGTGTAAGTTACGAGCCAGGCCCGAGTTTTCAAGATAAGAGTTAATGAAAATTGCGTTTTTTTTGTCGACAAATTCGTCAAGTACGGGTGTGGCCGACTAAGATAAGCGGAATTGATCTGTCCGTGGTAACTAATTGGTAAGAAGTTTGCGCAGTCCAGTTTATTGTTTAGCTTTTTTTCAACAGGTATTTTTAAACGAGGACGGTATCCTCGGTATTTTGTTAAGATAACGTCGTTTGGAAATTTTTCATTATAGATGGCGGATTCCGGGTTCGAACTAAAGACAATAACTTATTAATTCAAGCCCTTGTGCAGACAACCCCACATCAGTGGTAAGAATTTGAGATAGTTTATGTCATCGCAGTCCGTAGTTACGTAATAGGTGCACAAGGTGTGATTAAGATTACCGATTTGCGATTAAGTACCCATAACAAAGATTCCACGTTTCCGCAACTCAAAATTCGGTAAAACTTAAAAAGTAACATAATACCAACGGAAATAGAGAAGTAATAATGCAATTCTACAATGTTATGGCCAGTTAAGACGCTAAACTGCATGTTAACACAGAAAACGTAATATAAAACTGTCGGCAACACATTAACATTGAGAAATGTGCGGTGTATGAAAGAATCTGTTTTTAAACCTCACAAACTTGAATGAGCATGCGTTGCGTAATATTTTTTCTTTAACGGGATAAGCATAATTTCTTGTCTCTCGCATTTTCTTGATCTTTTGTATGGCTTATAGAAACTGGTTTTATGGTCAACTTGGTGAAATAAGTCTGCCTAGTCTCTGATATAGCGTAAAGTGACTGTCGCATCTCGGAATTTGCGAAACAATTGAAATGGGGTTACTAGCCCTTTTCCTAGAACAAGCGCCGGAAATAACTGCAATAAAATCACCAACGTTATATAACGGAAATATAAACAGTTAAATAATGAGAATAGGGACCGTTTTCCGTAACCTTTTACAATCACCATCAGAAACAGATTTGATTTTTCCGTAACCTTTTACAATCACCATCAGAAACAGATTTGATTTTTCCGTAACCTTTTACAATCACCATCAGAAACAGATTTGGAATTGCATCCTACTTAGGGTTATCATTCTTTTGAATTTGTTCGAACGTTGTCCCACCTCGTCGTTTTTCCAGTGTTTTCCACATAACCCTTAATTGGTCGCGCCTAAAATGTTACGTAAATGGTCACGTGGGGTGCGTGACACCCCCGATCGTATAAATCAAATTTTAATACGTAAAACATGCAAATCACGAGTATGCTCGATACTTGATAATAAAGGACACGTGTTTTTATGAAGCTAACGGGAACTTCAGCGCTCAAAATTCAGAATTTCTAAACTTTAAGGATGCGCGTGTGTATTGTGTCACACCCCACTTGACCAATTAAGGGTTAAAATGCGGTCGAACCCAGCGTATTCGAGAGCCGACTGGACTGCGGACTATGATAGATAAAATTAACTGAAATATCGGTCAAACTCTAGTGTCCACAGCAAGTCCGATGCTCGATCTGCTCGGTTTGACAGCACACAAAAGGGGATTTTTTATTTGTTTAAGGCGTTAAGAGCCAGGGAATACCGCGAAATTAAAATTTTCTTACTTTCTGACTTTTTCTTGAAATAGTCATTCAATCGGGATAAATGAACATAGAGGGTTGTGTTGATGATTTTAATGATTATAACTCTGTAAGGCCATATTTGTAACGGTCGCGAATCTTACTATAATCAACATACAGCCTCACACTGACCTGCAAATTCTAAAAAAAAAAACATAAGGAAATTTGAATTTCTCCGGCTACCCAGGCGCTTACCTTAATATAAAAAGTAACCTCCGTGATTACTGTAAAATGTGCGGATATTTTTTTTGCAAATGTCACCTATTTTGAGAGGACATTTCATATTCCCAAGTGGCAACACTGGCAACCCTAAACATACGTGCCACTCAAACTTTCAGAACGAGTACAGTCAACTATCAACTTATCGACACATTACTCGGCCATTTTACCTCACAAATGCCTATTTGTGAGCCCGTAATATATGACTATATGTCCCATTTTAGCATATATGGCTGCATAATGGGAGTCCGTATGGAATCATCATCTGCCGTACCTTTGGCATTTTGACGCTGAATAATGCTGGTACCGTAGTTTACTTCTGGCAAATTGGTAGTGAGCGCAAATTGGACTTTCACTCGACTGATTTGTGTATGGGTATGGGTGGGTATGTCCTGTTTTGGGTTCGTTTCAATTAGTTGCTTATGTGGCTGTCGAGAATTAGGTCAGTGGTTTCAATTCCCTGGTTAGATGCAGATACAGTGTAGTAGGTTTTTCTTTCCATCGATAAAATTATATTTTCGTATTGATTCGGCATTGATGTTTGTCTATTATTGTTATTTTTTATACTTAAAAAAAAAACAATCATCTCATAATTATTTTGGGCGTGATGTTATGATAACATAACATAACATCAAGCCCTCCGGAGGATTAGGCAGAGGTGTTCCCATTAGTCCACCCACATTTTGCCAGTTATGTTAAAGTCCCATGTAATAGGGGGCGAGCCTATTGCCATCAAATGGACACAAATCCAGACTCCGTGGCTACTACTGAGTAATTCCTGATGCAAAAACCCAATAACACTTTGCCCGACCGGGGAATCGAACCCAGGACCTCATGCTCAACTCGCGGTTGCGACCACAGTAATAGTTAAATATATAGTTAAAACAATAGTAACGTGTTTTAGAAAAAAGTCAAAAAGTTGTGAGATGTTTGGTAGGCCGCAAACTAAGCTTTGCTTGTATCTGGTGATACTATTATAAGTGTGTTATTAATCGTGCTAAATACTTGGATCACTGCAAACTGCATGTATCTACGATAACTGTGTTCATCTCAGATTTACGATGTAAAGTAGTATAACTATCTGTAACTATATCTCTCACACTTTCCTTTACTTAGGACGCGATTTCTCAGGCGATAGCATTTACTGATTGTTTCTATAAAATAATATATAGACTTACCTACAAATGTTATTTCCAAGAACTTGATGGTAACATAAATCATTTTCTAATGACACTCCAAAATATATGTTTTAATTGAATAACTAAAAGGTCACTTATTTCACATAACAATAAGGAAAAACGCAATAGTCATGAAAATAACATATTTATGATTATGTCATCGTCAAAAATGACACACATGACAATCTGTTAATTTACGACCTAAATGTCATTTGAATTGAAAACATTATATTTACATATCGGACTTTATAGAGACAGGGCAATGATCATGCAAATTCAGATAGAAATGTTGGCAGGTAATAAAACTTTAAAATAATGAGACAAAATGGTTTAGAACATTATAGATCGGAATCGATAGGCATCGATAAATCTCAAATTGTTTATTGCTTTATACATAATGTACACTTACAGGTGGTAAATAAAAAGTAAAAATAGAAACAATCATGGACCCTGTCGCGCATAGCAAATTTTTTAAAGAAGTAGAGAGAAGAAGAGCGCTTAATTACTTTTCCTTGCTGTTAAGTTTGTATTATTCTATATCCTATTTAGTATTTTATATTTCCATTCATTTACTTATTCTATTAATATATTACATAAATGCAAGTCTATCTATTTATTTCTTATTTATTTAATTGGGTTATTAAAGTTAATTGCTTATTTTTTTTACTCGCCTTATAAAAGTTTATTTATTATTAGTGTAGGTAGTATAGTTATTTAGAAGTGTTATAGTATAATTTATTGTGATATATTGGACGACCATAAATTAGCATTTATAAACAACACCAATTTGAAAATTTTGCAAATTATTTCATGGAACCCTCTTGAAGTATGGTAAAAGATTGCAGATGCTGCCTATCATAGGTAATCTTACAGTAAGGCGCCTACAGCGTAGCGTTAAACGGAAAAGTAGGAATAATGTATGAAGCCAAGGCGTTTTAGAGCCGTAAAGTAGACTTCAAATGAAAATGCTAAGCCGAAGACAATCTAAATTAGAATAAGCTGCAACACTATATGTGGATTAGCTAATGAAAACAAGCCAGATGAAGCTGTTCTTGGTATTGACGATGTACCACTATTAACGCAAGTCTTTAATATGTTAATGTTATATGTAACTCAAGTCGTAATAAATGGGGAGTAATTACCTGCAACTTTGCATATTCTTCTTGAGGAAAAAGCAATATAAACTAAATATGCCTACGCCTTTAGCGACGGCGAACGCCTTTCAACGTCACATGACATACATTGGCTTTATGGTGTTACAATATATGGTTTACACTAAGTTGAGGTATAAAGTGTTCTACGGTTTTAATATGATTATACGTTTTCATGATGACCTGGTCAGTGTAAAAGATACAATACAATGCAGTAGTATGAATTTGAAAGAAGGCTGTAGGCTGAAAACCACATACAAGTAACAGTAAATCTCAAAGCAAACATAACAAACATATTCATGATTGCAATAACACACATAAGTAAAGTGATTAATAAAAGACTCACCTTTAAAATACAGCTGCCAACAGCCTCATTCTCCGACACGGTGACGTTGTAAAAGGACTGGTCGAAGATAGGCTCGTTATCATTCACATCTAACACTGTCACTATTAATGTAGCCGTCGAAGACAATGGAGGGTTACCGCGATCTTGAGCCACCACCGTCAGCCGAGGCATCGGATTCGTCTCACAATCTACCCGAGCCCGAGTAGTCACCAACCCTGACCGCTCGTCAATTGCAAACCAATCTGACTGAGGAGTCGGTAGCAAAGAGTACCGAATTTCAGAATTCTCTCCTTCATCAGCATCAGCAGCCGATACTTGCACCACCGGGGTACCAGGAGCTGCCGCTTCGGGCACACTCGATTTATACTCAGATTCAAGAAACACTGGTGCGTTGTCATTCACATCAGTCACTTTGAGACTGATGATCCTAGACGCGTGTAATGGAGGCGACCCCTTGTCAGTTGCTACCACATTCAACGTGTAAGACGAACGGGATTCGCGATCCAATGGTAACGCAACTACTACCAAGTAAATTATGTTGTCGTGAGTCCGCAAATCAAAATGCCCGTCTCCACCGCTCAACGTAACGTTTACGTTTGCGTATTCGGTTTTGGAGTCCGGATCGTGCACTGATATTCTAGCCACGAATTCATCTAACTGTGCTGACTCTGAGATTTTTGGTGTAGCATCATCACTTAGGAATATAACGTCTATAGTAGGCTGGTTATCATTTACATCAGTAACCCTTATCGACACAAAAGCTGTAGTTTCTAAAGGTTGTGCACCTTTATCTCTAGCGACAACTACAAGTTCATGTAACTCCTTAGTTTCAAAATCTAACGCTTTGTTAACAGTAATATCACCCGTTTCTGGGTCAATTTTGAACATATTCTCTTTATCACTCTGTCTTCTGTTTATCGAGTATTCGATCAAACCGTTTTCACCAGAGTCTAAGTCGGTCGCGGACACTTTTAGTACGGGAGTACCTACGGTCGCGTTTTCCGGAATAGTAGCAGAGTAAACACTTTCAGCAAACACAGGAGGATTATCATTAACGTCTAAAATAGTAATATTTACAGTCATGGTCCCTCTCAGCGGTGGAGTACCACCATCTAAAGCTTCTATAACTAACTGATAATGGTCAGTCGTCTCCCTGTCGAGGAAGCCATTAATTTGTAGGTCCAGGTATAGGACTCCATCTCTTTCCCTATGGGAAGACAATCTGAAAGCATTATCAGTGTTCCCAGATACAATATTGTATCTTTGCGTGTTGAATGGTCCTAAATCCTGGTCTTTGGCCGGGTTTAGTTTCCTCTTCACGTCTCTGGGAGTGTTCTCGGAGAACTCAACGTTCATGACGGGTGTGGGGAATGTGGGAGCATTATCGTTTTCGTCTAGCACCCGGACAACTACGCGGATGTTATCTCCGCTGGCGGGAATGGCGACTAGAGCGTAATGGTCTCTGTTCTCTCTGTCCAGAGGACCTCGGGTTCTGATTTCTCCTGTGTGGGGATCTATCCTGAGATCGTCGTTGACGGCGCTGCCGGGGACGGGGACGATGGTGTAGGGCGGGGCTGCATCGGGTAGTTCGTCTCCGAGGTGTCCGACGAGTGTTTCGGCGCGTGCGTTCTCTCTCACGGTGAACTCTCGCACGTGCTCCGCCGCCGCGGTCGCGACCAGCAGGCAGGTGATCACGCGCAACATCGCGCGTTCTTATCACTCACCGCACACACATTGTCACTCACACCTGGAAAAGAAATGATGAAATTAAAACCTACAATCAATCGAAGACAATCGTGCGAATACAATCAATCGAAGAGTTCGCGTTATTTTGATTTGCACTCAAGCATCCCCAAGTAACCGTAAGGAACACAACACCAAAAATTTAAAACTTTTAAAAAGGACTTTGTGATTAAGAATTTTAAATTTTTAACGTGATTCATATTATGATTCTGATAAAGCAGCCATTTTAGGCCCCCTGCAGTAGTAAGTGTGATTTAACACTCATGCAGCGAAGATGAATTGACAACCTCTCTCTTCTATGTGACATATAATTAACTTTCTAATCAGATAATTATGTTGTCTAACCCTGGTATCTATAGTCAAGTTAAAGTAATTACTTGAGTAAAAGTAATTACTTATGCCAACATTTCATACAATAGACAAGGATTAAACGAAGTAAGAAAGCAAGCTAATAATTCTAACTTTTGACAGGTCGAACTTCAAGCAATTACTAAACTAAAGAATAAAAATCGTATCCTAAGTCTCTTATCTTTAGACTTTTACTCAAGCAATCACTTTGACTTGTTTATGGATACAATCGGGCCCTCTATCAGAGACATTAATTAAAATTGTTGAACTGAGCTTAAGGAATGCACTTAAAAATTAAGAAAGAAATCAATCCATTTGAAATAGACTATCTTAACATCATACACACCTTCCCACGGAAGTATAATAATGAAAATGTGTCGATACGCTAGCAATACTCAATCGATCACAATTTTTACAAAGGCAACGTTTCAACACGTCTATTACCATCGATTAGAACTCCCAGTGTTACTCCGCCAAAGGAAAATTCATGAATGATGCATACTCGCTATAATTATAACGTATGCGGTTCAGACAGGTTTCCTTTTCGATAAGTGACATTATTTGGTTTTTGCTAGACTAGTTTACAAGACAGTATTCGTAATCATTCAGAATGAATATTTATATTTTATATCTGTCTTCCCTTGGTATAAAATTTATGTTGTAAATGATACTTGCTAGCTGACAGTATTCCAGGTTTCGCAATGGCGTTTGTTTTTTATTATGCCGGTTGTTTTTTTGATGGTGTTGGCAGGATTTAAGATAAAACTTATATTCAGATAAGCATTGAGTTGATTGATGATACCTGATTTGTAAGAACTAGTCTGTGTCCTAGTTTTCATACTGGTTTTGATTTTTTTGCTACGATTTTAAACTTAAGTTTATCAAAGAAATATTTATAACCATCTGTATTTTAGTTCATTTTAAAGGACTGTTTTTAATTTATGGAGTTGAATTAATTTTACCTTTTAATTAGGTAAAACGCTTAGTTGAATCTCTTCGTGACCCAAGGGCTGGCTTTTACCTTGGCCAAAGGATTAGCGTTGCCATACAACGTGGCAACGCCGCCAGTCTCTTGGGTACATTAACACTTGACAGCGTTGAGGAGAAGTTTTTTGGCGCCATTTTTTAAGTTTATTGTGAAGTTAGTTACTTTAGGTTATGTTTATTTATAAATGTATATAATAATTAGGTCATTAAAATTAAAATTTTCGTGAGGTTTTAATTTTATACGATTTTACTTCTGCCATTATTTAAATTAATGAAAAACTAGTAGACGGAGTTTTATTAGACTTTGATAACTTTATTCTTTATTGACTTTAAATACAAAAATAATTATTTTTATTTTAAACTAAATGGTAGAATGGAAGAAATCAAATGATAAAACATTTAAATATAAATACAGTCATAATTAAAAGTAACGAAATTCATTTGTCATCGACATCATAAAAACCTGTTGCCTAATTCGTCGAGATCTAGATAAGTTTGTGATTTAGGATAGGAACACACAAATTGTACTATAAATTTTACAAAAGTTGCATAATTTTTAAGAATTTAGCACCAATTGCATTTTTTTTTTTAGTTATTAATGATATTTGACTATTCTCCAAAGCTTTTTAGTTTCACCTCTTTTATTTGTAACCAACTTAATGATTTCACTTCAAGAAAAATAGAAAACTCTTAGATTTCTTATTAGATAACTGTCAGTATCAGTCAAGTTCATAATAAAACAATCTAAGTACAAAAATGTACAGGGTGTAAGCGGACCATTCACGAACCCTCAACCAAGCATATGTACGGTACATCAAAAAATATTCTAAGTAACTTTACGCAAAAAATATTGCTGGGAAACGACTTTTTTTTTGGAGTGAGAAATTACGCGTACGTAAAAATTAATTTAGTAACGCACTCAAAACATTATGCTGATGGATTGATTGAATAGTACGGGGGTCTTCGAGGTGTTTAAAGTAAAAATCTTACATGAATTTAAATAATATGTCGTGTTCAAGTTGAAGGAAATTGTACATGGAAATAGAATTGTTGTCAGTCGAGGTAGGTGTTATCTGTTCTGTGTTTTAGGTTTTTAAATACATGCATAACATCACGCCGGGAATTCCCGAATCGTTAGGCAGAGGGGTATCTAATAGTACAGCAACATTTCGTCAGTTATGTTTAATCCCATTTAACAGGGAACCTATTGCCATCAACCAGGCACAAATCCAGACTCTGTGGCTACTACTGAAAAATTCCTGATGGAAAAATCCTATAACAATTTGTCATTTTTTTAAGTGTAGTTAATAATGATGAAATACCAAATATATACAGACAAAGTCACGCGCAACAGCTAGTAATACAAGCTTGATCAAATCTTCAGCAAGACAAAAAATTGCGACTAAAAATCGGCCTTAAAACTTATATGCAAGCTCACTGCATCACGAATCGCCAATTTTACAACCATACAAAATGTTCAAAGCTGAACCCGGTTTAATATCGTAGCTTCATGATACGGACGTTGTTTTAAAGTATAGGAATATAGGAGGCCGACTTGGTCGAGAATTTAATTATCATTACCGACGCTGGCCGTCAATTGGCGGTGAATGAGAAGTTATATTATTATGATGTGCCCTGGCTTTAAAAGCGTCTTTAAAATAGTGTTAGGGCTTGTTGGAATAATAGTAAATAGAAGATTGTCCATGATTGGTGAAAAGGAATATTAATAAGAGAATAGAGAGTAGGTATATGATATTATGTAATGTATTGTGTAATGATATTATGTAAAATATGTTTTACTGAATTAATGCGTGGTAAAATAATTGAGGAGTTCGTGGCAAAATAATAACAGCCGCTCGGATCGATCTTTAGGTTAAGCCGTGCTTGCCTAGGTTGGTCTGTGGATGGGTGACCGCCCATTACATACCGAGTTTCCTCCGTGCCTCGGAAAGCACGTTAAGCCGTGGTCCCGGCTGTCATCTGTAGATATTTGACAGTCGTTACAGGTATTCAGTGACCCAAAGAGTCTGACAAACAATTTTACCAAGGGGTATCGCATTACCCAGTACTAACTGGGTTGTGGGTGTAGGCTAGGCAGATGATGATGAATTAATGCGTGGTGTGCGTGTATGACCAGATGTATGGACGTGGGTGAAGCAAAAAGAGATGGTGTATAAAATTAGTAGCAGATGCCGTTCTGTGGTTTCTGCCTACCCCCATGTGAAAGAGTCCTGAATTTTTCTATGTTTATAACATAAACGATTCTCAAGTTGTGACTAAATTAACGTGCGCTAGGATTTTACTCACCACAGTCAATATTAACCTTTCGTATGCCAAGTATTTAGACACAATTAAAAACCTATTGTATCTCGCGTATAGATCTACGTTCACACGAAGGGTCAAACCTACTTAATTACCAGCAAGAGAAGTTAATGAAAGCACTTTAAAAACAAACAAAAATCCTTGAAAACATTTATTATTTATTAGATGAATCACATTTTTAATCGGGCTAGCAGACGTTAAAAAAATCACTCAATGTGTCCATAGCCTAAGGATTATAAATTTTTATATTATGACAAAACATCATTTGTACTTTATAGCAGTCATATAATTCTATGATATAAACAGATATAAGCTTTTTGTTTATAAAAAATGACTGATAGATTTTCTAGTATGCATTAGTCATGTCATTACTAAAAATAAATATTAATTGGCTAATGTTTCTTGAAAGTCGTGTCTAGGTGTAATTAAATTGTAGACAAGCTATTAACAAGCTTATAATCCAAAATGTTGAATACACTGGTTAAATTTAATTACATGTATCACATGTAGGTAATCGAATAGATCATAAAACTGCAACTTTTAAAAACGAATATTTTATTACGTAAATTAAAAAAAAAACATTGGTAAAAAGTTAAAGAATTTAATTCATACAAACAAAAAAAGAATCAGGGGGCCTAAAATGGCCACTTTATCAGAATCATAATACGAATCACGTTAAAAATTTAAAACTCTTAAAATGGACTTTGTGGACCATAAAGACCATTTTAATTTCTAATTCTGATAAAGCTTCCATTTTAGCCCCCCAGAGAAACGTTTCATCAGTTTTAACTACCAATATTCAATTTAACCCTACTAATATTATAAATGCGAAAGTTTCTGAGGATATATGGATAGATGTTTGTTACTCTTTCACGCAAAAACTACTGATCGGATTTGGATGAAATTTGGCACACAGATAGTTAATAACCTGGATTAACATATAGGATACTTTTTATCCCGGTAGTACTATCCCGTGGTACAATTACTTAACTCAACGCGGGCGAAAGCCTAAGCTAGTGCAAAATAAATAATAACTGTTAATAATCTACACTTTTAAAATATGCAATCTTTAAAAATGTCTACTAAAATATAGAACATCAAAATCAAATCAACTATCCGATCCTTAGGGAGCAAAGACAAGTATTTTTTACCTGTTCCGAGGTACCTGATGAAAGGTAAACGTAGGGAGGCTTTCAACAAAGACAACACTTGTTCTAAGTAATAATATTATTCAAAGCAAAACTGTTTGTTTTACCGCACTTAATACTGTGGGGTAGATGAGGCCAAGGGATGGTAGAACTTGACATTGGTATTATGACATTTTTGCGATATCTAATATGAGATTTTTCTATGATGTTGCTGAATTTTAGCGAGCTTTACAAGACATCGCATTTTTACAAACAGTACAAAAGTTGAGGAAGAGTTTTTTGACACCATTTTTCATTTAAATTAAAAACAAAAGTATAAAATTGTTGTTGTTGGTTTGTTTTTTTGTTAAATTTGTTACTCTAGGTTATTTTAATGTATAAATAAATGTATATATTATCGTTATGGTTTGGCTTAATAAATGAATTTGTATTAATAATTTTATGCTTCAGATTCTTGATGATTCTCTGTACTTACATGTATTTGTTAAACGGTTTAAATGTATTTTGTACAACTTTTTACTTAGGTGATCAGGATCACGCAAAAAATATATTTTAAGTCGGTAAATAGAATTCTAAAGCTTTGTTACCCACAAGTAGTTATAACTCACCCATATTATAATATTGATTGCCCTTGAAATACAACATTCATAATTATATATCTTTATATTATATTCTGCTGCGTATCCCCATTACTTAGGGCCATAACGCTTTTAACAGTATCCTAACCAAAGTTACTTTTACACCATCCGTAACAGCAGATAAACAAAGAAAGAAAATACGATTCCAGTCTACAAACTACCAGAAGATAGGTTACTTTATATCCTCTACCCAACAACCACATGGTTAATTTAAATTCACAGTACCACATTAACAGTAATAAGATAGCCCATTCTCTACAAGGACAATGGCCGGTCGGCCATTCCCAATTGCCTTTACCCGGCCAGGATAATATCAATAAGTTCTTTTGTTCAAGACAAGAACAAGTTATGAAGCTAAAACAAATTGGTAAGCATTAACATTCTTAAGTTAATACTTAAGTTTAATAAAATTTAAGTTTGTGATAAAACTGTCAACGCATGTATTGCCAAGGCTGTGATTTTGTTAAAGGCTGCATATGGCTGTTGGTGTCTATTTCACCTATGACTAAGCTGAACATAGTAGATTTTTTTTTAAATTCAAGGCATCATTTTCAGTTTAAAAATGGAAATTGAAGTTATTAATAGGTCAAGAAAACTAAAAAAAGATCTCTTTCGGTGCTTGAAAGAGCTTTTGAAGGTTTGAATCGATGGAAGCCAAAAATATACATTACTTGTATAATGAAATCAATAGGCTCACCTTAATACATATGAGTTAAACTTAACTGGCGAAATATGGGTACACCTCTGCCAACTCTTCAAGGATTATAACTTAAGCGTATGATATACTAGTAAAAGCAAATAAATAGAAATAAATAACAATAAAATAGCAAATAATATTAAATAGCAACCCTACTCAGAAAATCTTTTGTGCCGATAAAGATAACTAACAGATACTTAATATATTTTGCGAGACAGATTAAAATTGAACTTATTAACATGGCTACTTTTACTATTAATTTCAGATTGCCGCTTAATTTATAGTAATTTATCTTTCAGACTGCTAGGAGAAATGAAATTTGTCTAAAGATTGTGCAATTAATTTTCTTTATGAAATAGCGATTACCCCTTAAAGACATAAGAAACATCTTACAAAATCCTATCACACGAAAGCGAAGGTTTTTTTTAAAAATTAAATTTCATTTGACGCAGAATAATAGAAGACAGTCTAAATTGCACGATTAGGGTTCACCCCTTCTCAGATAAAGAGCGCCTGTGGTTCAGCAGTGAGAAGGGATATTCCCCTTTATTATAGGCTAATTATGTTGACAATGCTATATTTCTAACTAAAATTGTATCTATTTCTAGCATACCTTCTAACAGACAAGTGTATTTCAACGCTAGACAAGGATAGAATATACATACTTTATTGTACTTGAAACAACAATTTTACAATATTGCTAATCATATGGTTACAATGGTGGTCTTAAATCCACATCTAAGTTAAAGTAATTACTTGAGTTTAAGTAATTACTTATGCCACATTTTTATGCAATTGGTAAGAATTTAAATGAAGTAAGAACCGTCAAAGAAAGCAAGGCTAAGAATTATAACTTTTGACAAGCAAATGCTTGATTATAGATTATTTATTTATTTATTCTGTAGTTAAGTAATGACTTAACTACAGAATAAATAAATAAATCACACTGACTTGTCAATTGACACGGGTGTTATTGCTTAAAGCCATATCTTCAAGAAAAACTTTGGATGGACTATACGAACATAAAATACATATGCTACATTGAACAGTTAACACCTACTTCGACTGACAACAATTCTATTTCCATGTACAATTTCCTTCAACTTGAACACTACATGCATACCGCATACTTATGACATCTACATACCCAGCGGTATTAGACGCACATTACATCGGTATCGCAATCCGGATCGCCTCTCCAGCTTAGCGAGCCGCAGATTGCTCATAAAAACTAAGTTTTAATGCAAGACTGGCTCGAAATGTAGATGAGACTCAGTCAGCGGCATTTATCTTGGGAGTACCGAAGAATGACCGAATGAAGTGCTCTAATGTTTCAAGTGCGAATACCTACGTTATTTTTGTACAAATTATAAATAATTGGCAGATGTTTGGACTAGGCCTTTAATAGTATTGGTAAAGAAGTTATCATCTTCACACTAGTATTAAAGCTAGTAAACATACTAATTAAACAACTGTACTACTAGGTATCAATAAACTCAGATCACCGAAGTCCACTGCTAGAAATAGGCCTCACAAGATACACCATAAAACCCGGCTAGCTAGGTTTAATAATTAATTCGTAATTTCACTCAAATCATTATTATCATTATAAACCCCCCCAAATTTCAAAAGAAAAACGAGTGATTTCTAAACGAATTAGCGTCAAAAATGCTGCGCATGCGTCGAGCGCGCGGCGGCGGACATCAAAAATTCCGAATTTCGGGCGTCAACACGAACTATGCACGAATGAGTTATATCGAGCGTCGGGGCCGCAGGCAAAGCCGGGCGCGTCAATTTCAACTATGTGTTTTTTCAAAACCGCGCGAAAAGGGATTTTTAAGACACCTCAGATGTGAACATTTTTAAACTGCATCTGGATGTATTTTTTTTATAACTAGCTGTTGCCCACGGCTTCGCTTGCGGTTTGGTCGGAAATTATCCCACGGGCACTTTGTAAATATAACCTATGGCACTCAGGGATAACGTAGCTTCCTATTAGTGAAAGAATTTTCAAAATCGGTTCAGGGGATCCGGAGATTACCCCCCACAAACTCACAAACTTTACCTCTTTTTTATATTAAATGGGCCTATTCTTGACCTCAATCCAGTCCTGAGGACAGAGATGAGGTCGACGATGGAGGTTATAATATTAGTATAGATTATTCTAGTTCTCGCTTATTTACTGTCGCTGTTATTGATGTTCTTTTCTTTTCATAAAGTGAACCAATTATTACATGCTTTGAATACCTAAACAACTAGATATAATAAACAAGACCTTGTGAGTTTCTTGTGCGAAAACATTAAAAGCAAGAATCTATGTATTTCAAATGAAATAAATAAAGTTTTCCTAATCTGATAAACACAGTAATATGAATAAGAACAACCCACGGACTTTTGATAGAAATTAATTTGAATAAATTATGCAACAAGATATAATAACAATATTTTTCATTTTGATATTGAACTTGATCACGCCATCTATTATACAATGTATTTGAACGTACATAACACAATATGAATAGCTTATATATTATATTATAAGCTTTGTATATTTTCAATTGTTTTGTTTCTCACATGAAAAATATAGTTAAAATCAATTTTAAGTTTGGTGTCAATCGAATACGAAATTGATCGAATTTGTTATATTGTTATCTTGAATACATATTTTATTATTTGTGTTTTTTACATGTTTTCTCAACTGTTTTATCGTAAAAGATGTTTAGAACAATTTTGAATGTAAAATTAATTATATTCTATCTGTTTACTTGTCTAAATAAATTCGGAGTAATTTGATCAACCGTATTTCCATATAATTTCTATAATTAGCAATTTTTTTTTGGTTGGCACTGCACAAACAACAATTGCATTTGTAACTTAATTACAATACCACATAAAAAGCATAATGCATATCAATTTCATACCAAAAACACTACAAACCTCGTTGGATTTATCCTCGTCAGAACACAAAAGACTAACAATGACCATTGGTCCACAGACTACATAAAAGAGTACCTCTTTGTATTCAATATGATTGTGATCATACGACATGTATCACCATGTTGCCACGCCCTGGTGCAGAATGAGCCTTATAACTTTTATAATACATACTATGCTATGTCATCCCATTTTTGTACCTTAATTTTGCTTTTGTTATTGTAGCATATCATGTGAAGGAGTTTTGATGTCAAAATGGCGTGACAGTTGAATGTGAAATGGGTAATTGTATTACAAAGGTAAATTAGCCCTTGAAACGAATGACTGCTTTTATGAAATGATTCAAAAAGATTCTCTAACAAACAGTAGTTTGTATTAATAGACATAACCTCACGCCTGTAATCCCCAAAGTGATAGGCAGAGGTGTAACTACCTAATAGTACACATTTCGCCAGTTAAGTTACAATCCTATGTAATAGGGGCGAGCCTATTGCCATGAACCGGGCACATATTCAGATTCCGTGCTGCTACCGAGAAATTATCTCTATCCTATCCACAAGTTCTCATTGAAACAGATGAATATGAGAACCTAAGAAGAGAATTCACCGTATTGCCAGGAAATAATAGCCTAGAGAAAGTGGAGAAGAAACAACTAAACAGCGAACTTAATCAGCTAAGGAGAAGAAGAATTTAAGCAGACAGGACAGACAGGTAATCGAACTTTGTTATACCAACATTATCTCCAAGAATTTAAATTGTATTTATTGTGCCAATTCTAAATTTTGAATAAATAAAAATTATATATTATAATATATATATTATAATTGTAACGAAAGTCTGTTTTAATAATGTATTGTGGCTATTATTATGATTTTAAGCTAAGTAAGAGTCGAACTCGCACAGGAAAGCTTCCGTACTATCGTAGTAGGTTTATTTTTATTATTTGTTGTTATAGCGGCAACATAAATTCACATTCTGTGAAATTTTTCAACTGTCTACCTATTACGGATTATGAGATACAGCCCACTGACAGACAGACGGATGGACGGACGGACAGCGGAGGTTTAGTAATAGGGCCCCGATGGTTACCCTTCGGATACGGAACCCTAAAAAGGTCCCTAAAAGTCTTAACATAACTTTGGTGTGTAAACATCAGCCAAGGATTTCAATAGTTGATTATATGGCACCTGTATTATGTCCACTTATAGCTACTATCAAATTTTCTATCGCTAATCCGAAGCGTGCATGGTTATTATTCCTCAAATACTCAGACGCGAATACATTTTTACTTGCTTTGAGACTGTTTTAACTAAGACATAAAGCTCATTTATGAAACCACTTCTTATCCATTTTCTGTTATAAATTTATCTGTCAGCACAAATCAATACTTTTAATTATATTTATACATTTCAAACTTCATTAATTAGGATTTAAAGTTATTTGTATTTAACATCGTCTTCAGGACTTGAAATACAAGAAGGACAACTCAATAATTAAACGAATTATTAAGTAAGGTGTGTACTAAGTAGTCCTAAGCGGTATTGCTATATTTATGTCAAAATAAAATAAAATCGTCCACTCCATACAAGGTTTTTCCATTAAAATTGCAATCAATGAGAATCTATTACTTCGTTGTGAAAAATATGCAATACAACCTTTTTAGAAGTTGTGATATATTTTGATTTAGTTTTTGATAATAAATGTTAGGTTAGTTTTATTTCTTTTTCATTTCATTACATTCCTTTGATGCTCAATGAATTTGAAGATAACCAACTTCATTAGATATGTGTTGCTAATAAAATGGAGACAGAAGGCCTGAAGACACTGGCATGGTAAGTAAAGTTTAAGGAGGCCTATTTCCAATCATGCAATATAAAAAGCTACGAATGATAATGATGAAAACCTATATCAATTTTTTAAATAAATTTTCATAATTTAAGTCTATCCGTATCAAAACTAAACTAAAACAACATTTTAAGTGAAAAATTATGCGGAATTACTTACATACATACAAAAACTTATAAAATATTGAATATACGGGTAGTGGCAGGGATTCGTATAAATGTACTATGTATCTAAAAAATAACTTTGTTTCTTTTGCGAATTATTTAACTTTACTTTGTAGGCTATTCAAGCAAGAACTTAAAAGTCGTGTCAAGTTTAAAATAGTAAAATGCAATAAATAATAACAGGTGCTTGTCACTTGTTACACTTAATAGTTATTCACTTTAAATTAACTTTACTATATAAGGCCTCACATTCAAGCGTATGTCTTTGAAATTCTTAGTCAAAACAAAGGTCAGGAAGTGAGGGTTATTTTAGATGTGACTAGCACTTCACTCGCGACTTCATCCGCAAAAATTGTGATAGTGTGAGCATTTTTTATTTTTATTTTATGTCAAGTACTAGCGACCCGCCCCGGCTTCGCACGGGTGCAATGTTATACATATAAACCTTCTTCTTGAATCACTCTATCTATTAAAAAACCGCATCAAAATCCGTTGCGTAGTTTTAAAGATCTAAGCATACATAGGAACAAACAGCAGGAAGCGACTTTGCTTTATTCTATGTACTATTGATAGTGATAGCACCCACAAATAGTGTAGGTTTCTGCCAGTGAAAGATTTTTTAGAATTAGATCATTAGTTACGGAGATTACCCCCTACTTATAAAATTACTAACATATTTAACCTCTTTATAATATTAGTATAGATAATTTGAATTTTACAATGTTTAATGATGTAGAAAATTTACAGAAAAGATCTATCGTTCAGCAGTCGACAGAAAAAAAGCTTTTTGATCTTGAATCGACACGAAATAAATAGGCATTATATCTGAAATACCGTGGATTGAATACTAGACACCTATTAAGGTGGTTGCGGAGTTAAGTTGAGGGTGCGACGGGCGTAACTCTAAGTGGCAGTTTTGTTGGCCATTATAATACTGCCAAATAGGGCAGGCTTAGGGCAATAGGGCTTTAGGGGATACACAATGTCATCATCTGCCCAGCCTTTTCCCAACTATGTATGGGTCGGCTTCCAGTCTAACCGGATGCAGCTGAGTACCAGTACTTTACATGGAGCGACTGCCTATCTGACCCCCACAACCCAGTTAGTACTGGGTAATACGATACCCTTGGTAAGACCGGTTGTCAGACATTCGGGCCGCTGAGTATTTGTAAAGACTGTCAAAGATCTACAGATGACAGCCGGGACCAACGGCTTAACGTGCTTTACGAGGCACGGAGAAAACTCTAATGTAATGGGCGGTCACCCATCCATGGACCAACCTGGATATTTCAGCAATGGACGGAAAAGACTTATTAGTCTTTTCCGTCCATTGCTGAAATATCCAGGTTAGACCTATTGGTAGTCTTCTTTTTTGTGTGGTTAGTGCCTAACCCGGTGTCAGAGTGTTTATGCCGCCCATGGGCCTCTGACTTGGCTTTATATGCCGTCAAGAAATATCTCTCAGGCATGCTGGTTTGGTTTCCTCACGATGTTTTCCTTCACCGAAGCAAATATTATATAATAGGAAGTGTTTTCGGTATAGCAAGAATTTCCGACCTATGTGATCTTAAATAATATGTAGAATTTAAGCCACGAAATAGTAAGTAAAAGAGTCTTCAGTGTTTTACTAATGATTTTATGAGGTTTGCCACTCTATGTGTAATATTTTCTTTTATGAATGTTACATGTATGGTGTAGTACATAATAAAGAATATTCTATTCTATTATGTGAGTGCAGCACTTTTTCTAAAGCGCTTCAAATGCTTTTCAATAGAAATAAACTCTTAAACTCTAAATAAGGGCAACTAAATGAATGCCTACAGCATCTGTAAAAGCATTGTAATCATCAGTCCTTTTTCATATTTTAACAAAATCACTACGATTTTCTCTTTAATTGTGTCTAGATTCTAGAAGTGATAAGAAATCTGAATACTACCCCAATTTATAAGTTCCCTCAACAGTTGTGACCACAATAGTATTAAAGCCTCATTAGTAACAAAAAAGTGCTAACTAACGCATCTAGCACAAATTATAATGACTTATAATATCACTAACATCAACGTATATCAGACGGCTCTAACAAATGAGATGAATTGTGAAACGCAGACCATGCCGCGGGCAAAATACTAGTCGTACGACTTAAGTTATAACTTATAAGCAACTTTATAACGACTCGACTTAAAACCTACGCTCACTTAGCGTAACTTAAGTCACACTTCCTAGGAAAATCGCTCAAGTTAGGATTAAGTTTTGGTTACGTAAGTGATTTTCTTGAAGCTGTAAAATTCTCTATTAGACTCTAACTTAGATTAGTGATAAAAATCTTAATATTACGCTGTTTAGAAAATACTAACGCAAAGTTTCTAACTCTACATTTTGATGTAGAGTTAAGTTAGTAAAGTTTTGTTACTAAAATATCCTAGCTACGGTATAGGAATAACTGTTTGAAATGTCATTAGCATTCTCTACATCAACTTATAGACCCGCTAGCCATTTTAAAATACGTAGAGACGGCTCTACTATCATAGTAGAGACGACTTGGGAGATATTTCATTCCGTTTGTGTGCTACCGATAGAGCTTAACTTCAAGAATGATATCCTTAAAGCTCTACATAGAGCTTACTAAAGCTTTACCTCCAAAATCCTTCTGTCACACTGAATCACTGAAACATAACTCTGTTTTCCACTGTTTTCACACAGAAAATACTTTTTAAACGATACAAATTATGATTTTAAACACTGCACTGCAATCCGGTATACACTGATCAAAAAAATTATCACAGAAAAACGTGTTTTTAAAAGGTTTCGTGTGAGTATGCGCGCGCGCAAGTGAGCTCAGCGGAGGCTCTGATGGCACTGGCGGGGGACGCCTTGCGGGGGTTGAGGCCCGGGGGGGCGGGGCGGAGGGGGGGCTCTCTCTCGGAAACAGGTTGCGTTCAACCGTTTTGAGCGCCAATTTCTACGTTCTTTGGTACCGACGATTGATACTTTAAATGTTGATAGATGCTGGATGCTGAGCAAGGATGCTTTTGGGTTTGGAGGAATTTTCGTTTTTTTTTTTGGCTAGCCTGTTCCGATATACATAGATTTCAACGTAAAATAACCTGAGTTTCCTCTGTGGGTAACGTTAAGGGATATAGCACCTATACCCACGTTTCGCAAATTAAGTCCACTTTGCCTGACCTAGGAATTGAACCATCATCACATCAGCAGTAACACATGCGACCACTAGACCAACGAGGCCTTAGGCCTGGGCTACACCTCGTCCAAACCCCTAGAGGAAAACAAGTGTAATTTCATGTTATGTGGTTAGTATGTCAGATATAACTTGAACGTACGACTATGATCTTTGGTACCAATGATTGATACTTTAAATTTTGATGGGTGCCGGGCAAGGATGCTTTTCGATTTGAAGGTTTTGATGACTTGCCGTTTTCCTTGACAGGGTTAGGATGATGCATCTGCTAGCCTAATCCTATGGTGTAGTGGTTCCAATCGCTTTAACTGACTATGAGATCCTGGCTCGATTCCCAGTTCAAGCTTTGCGTTATTTTATTTTCCACTATTTCACAGTAATAGAGCGGAGGCTGGGTTTGTGTCCGGTTGATGGCAATGGGTTCGCTCCTATAACATGGGACTTAACCATGACTAGCGAAATGTAGATGTAATATAGTTACCTCTGCCTAACTCTTCGGAAATTACAGGCGTAAGATTAAGTTACTTAGTGTACGTTATTATTCTAATGTAAAAACAAAATTTTAAACCATATTATTTGAAAATTTTATTTCATCAAAACTTCTACCAGTTAGAAAATCAAGAAAAAAAACCTTTCCAATCGAATCCTGGGAGAAAACCATCATGAACCTGTTAAAAGTAGGTAGGTATCTTCTTTCTTTGCAAAAATTAATCGAAATCTGTTCAGTCGTTTTGACGAGGAGCTGAAACATTCAAAAACTGAGAAACCAGAAATTCAAGACGCGTTGATGTCTTTTGTACGGATGAATCCGCACGACAGTCTAGCTTTACTTTGTGTGAATTTATTGGATGTATCATCTATTTAATAGCCGTAAGCGTGACTGAATACGGGGTCCTAGGTTTGATTCGTCGGCCTGCAAAAGTGTTATTGAGGTTTTCGTTTATAAATTTTCCCAGTAGTTACCCGCATTCTCTATTTGTGCCTGTTTGATTGGCAATTGGCTCGCCCCCTACAATTACATGGAACTTAAACAAAACTGGCAAAATATGGGTCTACTCAAGGACGGATCCAGGGAGGGTCATAAGGGTCATAGTTTCGTGGTCTTTTATGCATGATTCGACCAAGCTCCTCCTTGTATATCGGTCAAACAAAAACCTGGTATCTGGAGAAAGTAAAATGCTTAAAAGTGTTACTCGGCTATGTGACCCCCCCGTCTCAAAGGCTGAATCCTCCCTTGGGTGTACTTAAGGTACACCTCTGTTTATCCTTTCCGAGATTAAAGTGGTATTGTTATATTAAGTATGTTTAAAAGTGGGTTATCTCCCGTTTTTTACCCACTTACAAAAGGAGGAGGTTATCAATTCGTCTGTTTTTGTTTTGTGTTTATTTTCAGCGAAAATTCCTTTAAGAATTTTCCCAGCAGACTGGATTCGACCGGAGTCTGGATTTAAATCATGCCCGGTAAATGGCAAAAGGCTCGCGCTTTATTACACATATAACATTAGGAGACCTAAACATATCTGGCAATATGTGGGCACTGTGAACGAGCGGTGTCGTGTGAAAATCGCCTAAAAGTACATTTTGATACAAGTGGGTAAACATTGTTATAGCAGCCGAGGCGGAAGTGGCAGTGATATGGACTCAAGGCGTTTTACAATACAGTTACGAAGAAATGAAATAATAGAACGAAAAGTATACATTTTTGTCATTAAACATTATGAAACTATGATTTAATTTGCTTTTTTGCCGCGCTTTGCTTTCGTAGATTGAAGGAGAAGCGAAGGTTTCATACCTTTGCGTCCACACACGAGGTATCACTGACATTCCCTGTGCAGAGTGTGCATGGAGGCGGAGGAAACGGTAGCGCATGCACTCCTCGAGTGCATCGGCGTCACTAGATCCGATAGGAGACTCTTGGAGCACCGAGATCCCATGCGGATGTCCTGAGAAGACCGGGAATTCTAATCTGCTTCCGGAGGGAGGTGGGCTGGTTGGATTAACGGCCACCATGGCTCACGCACAATGGTCCACTTTAGAGACTAAGTGCGGGAACCAAACCCTTAACATAGAAACATCTATTATTCTTCAATTTAAAAGATAAATAAATTTGTGTTCGAAATTTGTGTTAGAAATCAAATTTATAAGCGAATCATCGAAATGGTGTCTGGCAAAGCGCGGGTGGCAAAACTAGCAGAAAGCTAGAAAAAATTAAAATTTAATCATAGTTTAAATTAATGACAAAAATGTGTTTCGTTCTGTTATTTCATCTTTGTTCGTAAGAGTATTGAAAAACGTTTGAAAACCTAGCCTTGGGCTTGGGTGCGAATTCGTCCTCGACTGCAATGACAATTTTCCCCACTTGTATCAAAATGTACTTTAATGTCTCCTATTATTATCGTGTGGTTTACAGCTCAATAAGTTCTGAACCTGGCAAACGAGTCGCCGGCGAAACGATATTAACCAATCTACGTTTCGCTGACTACATTGTTCTTTATTCTTCCTCAGCAGCTGAACTAAACCTAACGTTCGGCCAAATGGTCTCCTTCCAGGTTCCATGCAAGTCAAGATAAAGACGAAGAGCTAAGTTGAAGTGGAACTGGGCTGGTCATTTTGGCCGCATGACGGAAGCACTGAGGGATCCACTGAATGGTAACTTTTGGCCATTGCGGCCAAAAGTAACCACTCAGTGAATCCCTACTGGCAGGAAACGACTACGCGGCAAGCCCAGGAGATGGCGGGATGAGCTGGACTCTTTTTTGAAGGATTTACCTAAAAACGCACTAGATCGCGAATAATTGAAGGGAATAGGCCTTTGTCCTTCAGTGTAACAACATAGACTCATAATATAATAAATTAAAATTTGATCAATGCTCGTGCCTTCTCTGTTGAGAAGAGGCCTTTCCCAGCAGTGAGGCAGTAATAGGCTGGTATTATTATTAGTATTTATTATTAAAATTTGGTATGCCCAACTTTTGGAAATCTTTGCTCTTGTTGTTCGTGCTATTTCTGTAAATTAAAACCACATTTCTTATTAATTATTCTCATTTTTCATTATTAAATCAATATTTTTACAGTTCCGTTCTTCCGGGTTACGAAAAAATTTTAGCTAAATAGCTTGGCATAAACAGATACTGTGATATGGTTACCAGTCCCCCTATGGTCCGAGCTACATGTAAGACCAGTAGTTGACTGCTAATTGACCGTAAGTGCTCATACATAGATCATAAGCCACTAAGTGGTTCGTTTGAATAACCAGTTCGTCGGTTAATTAAAAATGAGAAGGATTCTACAAACGTTATTACGTACAAGCTCTTTGCCGCGGTTTTACTAGCATCCTACGATAAATACTAAATAATCATCACCATCTGCCTAGCCTTTTCCAAACTATGTTGGGGTCGGCTTCCAGTCTTACCGGATTCAGCTGAACCCGCCAACCAGTATTTTACATGGTGCAACTGCCGATCAGACCTCCACAACTCAGTTAGAACTGGGTAATAAAATACCTACTCCTTGTTATGATTGTTTGTCAGATTTTCGGGCCACTGACTACCTGTAACGACTGTCAAAGATCTATACATGACAGCCGGGAGTCCAGGACCAACGGCTTGACGTGCTTTCCGATGCGCGGAGGCAACTAGGTATATAATGGGTGGTCAGGATCACCCATCCACGGAATAACCTAGACAAGCGCAGCTTAACACAAAGATCTAACCGAGCGGCTGTTGATATTTAGACACGAGCTTCTAAATAGGTAAATGGAATTACTTTACTAGCTAGGCACTTAGTATTTCAATCTCTTTGATGACCCAACGACCCCGGGTCGGCTTAAACATCATGAAGATTTTTAACCGGTCTACATGTAACAATTAGGACAAACCATGCACCTAACGAGAAAAGCAAATAGTGGGTTTTTAAGCACCCACAACGTCCTCCAGACTTCGTCAAACTCCAGGAACATTTGCCTTCCGGACGTAACTTGCAGTGACCTAATTAGAAAAGCTCTTAATTACGTAACCAAGCAGGCCGCTACAAAGAGAATTTGAAGAGGTTCGGGAGAACTGACTCATCCAACACCCAATATTATGGTGCATCTGATCAGACCAACACCCATTTGCTGGAATGTCTTATTAGTGTCCTATCACTGGCACCCTTGGATATCCTGAAGAATGTCTCGGATGCCACAAACAAGGTGGTTACTGGGCTCAATCAAAATGAAGTACCTACCTAATAGCTCGGCGAAAAAGTACACACATAGTGTACTCACAAAATGGCGGATGCATGGGCTTTTAAGAGACTACATGACTCGATATTTTATCAAGTTTTGCCTTTTTTTTCCACCCAAGATTAGGTATTTATCTTAAAACTACAAGTTATTTCGGCTGTGAGTCATAAATATTTTAAGGTCATGTGTCTTCAGGTCTTCTTGTGTGGGTCTCAATACTTTTTCTTCCTAAAAAACATACATAAAGCGTAACGTACTTAAATCGAACTAGATGTTAGCTATACGCACTCACAACTCACAAACAGACAAAGACGTAACAAATTATGATATGACGTAAACCAAAATAAACTTTCACTGCAATAGTAAAGTCTAGACTCATCAGTCACCTCTCAGGGCATCCAGTTTCCTTAGGTTTCTCGGTATGCCTACAATTCTACGACTTGTTTCTAGTGCACAAAAACGTATTAGCGATAGGCATCAACTGTCGAGTGCATGCTGAGTCCGAGATCGTCCGAAGGGTCCGTGAGATGTTCGTTTTTATTAGTACTTGTTGCATTAGTTTGAGCAAGGAAGCAAGGAAGACTAAATCAATGTTAGAGGCATAAAGCAAATGAAAAGTAGGTAGTGCCTATAATGTGAAACCAAGTTCAAACACATCTGTAGCTATACAATTGTACATGAATTTATAGACGCATGGCTAAAATCGGAACTAACGTCGCTATTGGCCTTGTTTCGTTCCGTCTCCTGCTGATATGGAGAGAAGTGAAAATTCTGGTTTTCCTGCACCTCCCCTTTACTTTTCTGATTAATTTCGTTGCGGGATCCAAGACGTTAAATTGTTTCTCTGGGACTTCGCCAAGCTTCATTGTCTCCGTGCCTTTCTGGTGATTCTGGTTTTCAGGCATTACAGTGGTTTGGGAATACTGTAGCGGGCGTTTCTATCCCATTTTTAACGGACTTTCTTCAAAAAGGAGAAGGTTCTCAATTCAGTTGCATTTTTTTTTTAATGTATGTTATCTCAGAACTCCGTCATTTGTAAAACGATTTGAAAAATTCTTTTTTCATCTGAAAGGATATGCTTCCCGATTGGTCCTATAGAAATTTCCTCAAAATCAGTTTAGGAATTTGGTTGTTTTCCTCACGTTAATTGTCACATCACGCGACGTCGCGTGCTGGCGCTCTGATGTACATCACGCGACGTCGCGTGATACTTGCTAGTTAAATTTGACCCACTTCCCAATTTCTGATTGAGCTGAAATTTTACTCGAATGTGTATATCGCGAAACAATGCAATATTATGATGACATGGAGCTGATCTGATGATGGAGCTGGAAGGTGGCCATAAGAACTCTGTAATAAAACGACGCAACGCCGTCGAGTTTGGACTCGTTTGATTCGTCTTGACAAGTACTTCAGTCCTAAATGGTAACCAGGGTCTGATGATGGATCTGGAACGTGGCAATAGGAACTTCGTTATAAAACGACAACGACAACAAAACCGACTTCCAAAAAAGTCTAAAATAACTTGACTTTCGGAAGTCGGTGGCAAAAAAGTCAATTATACAAACAAAGACACTGACTTCCGAAAGTCAAGTTATTTTAGACTTTTTTGGAAGTCGGTTTTGTTTTTGCAGAAAGTTTTTTATTTTACCCTTTTTAGTTGTATTAAACCACATAAATTCTTGCCATGAATTAATTTTTACATTGTAACTAGAAGTTAGTTAAAGTACTCGTCAAGACGAAGCATACGAGTCCAAACTTGATGAGATTTTGTCTAGCCGTGACCACCTTCCAGCACCATTACCAGACCCCGGGTCGCAGAAAGTTATTTTTTATTTTCAGTACATTTCATTTAGACTTCCTCGTTAGTCTAGTGGTCGCAAGCGCGACTACTAAGCATGAGGTCCTGGGTTTGATTCCCAGGTCAGGCAAAGTGTTATTGGGTTTTTCCATCAGGAATTTCTCAGTAGCAGTCACGGAGTCTGGATTTGTGCCCGGTTGGTGGCAATAGGCTCGCCCGCTATTACATGGGACTTTTAAACATAACTGACGAAATGTGGGTGTACTATTAGAGACACCTCTGCCTAACCCTACGAGAATCAAAGGCGTGATGTTATGTTGTTTATTTCACGAAATAATTTAACTTTTTACCAACAGCGCTTCTTGTTATAATTATGCAAGCGTCAAAAGATCCATGTAGCAATGTTATCAACTGTGTGTGTGCCAGTAACGCCATCTATCGAGTTGATTTGAGACTCTTTGCCTGTAGGTTTTGCAACAAGAATATCTGTGCGTATACTACAACCCTGCGTATCAAGGGTTCCCTAATGTAGCATTATAAAAAAATATATATCTTAATTGACATCAACTATGTATGTATGGGGACAACCTTTAATTTTCAACTTTTTTTTATTTTTTGGAATTTTTCCTATAATTATTGTGCCTTGCTTTTTGCCAAATTTCGTGATTCTAGGTCAAAGGAAACTACCCTATAGGTTTTGATTCCCTTGTGAAATCGCATAATATGCGACTTACAGTCATATCTTTTGATCGCGTTTACTTACAAGTTTGATTTTTTCATTGCTTCAACGGGTAGCAGACCTGAGTATTTGATATTAATTTCAGCTTGATACCGCCACGCATTCGTGAGAAAAAGGGTCTTGTTGACAGACAGACAGACGGACAACAAAGAATCCTTTAGGTGTTCCGTTTAGGGCACACCACAATAGTGGCGATAAGTCCTCTCTTTGAGGAGCGGCTAGAGAGGCGCCACGGCGCCCTCACCTTCCGCCTGACGCAGGTCCTCACCGGACACGGTTGTTTCGGGAGGTTCCTGCACCGAATCGGGCGGGAGGAAACGCCCGGGTGCTACCATTGTGAGGATCGACCGGAGCACACGGTGGAGCACACGGTGGAGACAGATCTCCACCGTGTGGGGCAGACCCCGCGTGGGCGGAGCACCGCCGTGTCCTCGTAGCGGCGATCGGCGGCGGCGACCTCTCGCTTCCGGCCTTGGTTCAATCCATGGTCCGGAGCGAGACGGAATGGGACGCCGTCACCTCCTTCTGCGAAGCAGTCATGCTAGCGAAGGAGGTGGCGGAACGTGAGAAGGAGAGAACCTCACGTCCCAGCCGCCGCGGGAGACGCACCGGGCGTCGTGGGCCACGTGGTGGCCCCCGGCCACCGTAGGCGCGGGCCTGTGGACGGTGAGCTATGGGCTAGCTCGCCGTCCGTCCGTCTTATGACGACAGACCGTGTCGACGGCGCGTTTGTGTTCCACGCGCGCCTCAAAGAGAGTCAGCAAACAGGAAGGGGTCCGTAAGGACCGATGCCTGCCAGGGTTGCGGGACTGTTCGAAAGAGATACCGCGGCCCTGGAACACAAAGGGCGATGAAGGGACATGGATGGGTTTTAGTCAGTAAAAGTCTGACACTCCCTCCTGCTCAGCCCATAGCGGAAGGGGTTATTTGATGATTTACCACCGGTAAAAAAAAAACAAAGGTGTTCCTTTTTGAGGATTGAGATACGGAACCCAAAAAATCAGACTACCTACTGAAAAAACACGCTCTAATTAAAATCGGGGTTTACAAGGTAAAACCGACTTCTATTGATGAAGTCGGGTAAAATGTAGCTTAGATTACCCGGGTCATAATAACGAATCGATTGACACCTTATTCATCAAAATCGGATGATTATTTTATGTAAATACATAGACTGCTAAAATCATAACCCTTCCTTTTGGCTTCACCGTAGTCGGGTAAAATAACTTTGATACAACGCCCATTAAAAATGTCCTTTATCCGAATCTAAGTCATCTACCTGTTTTTAAATCATTCTCCTGCAATCTGATTCGTGCGAACATTCAGCTTATGGCTAAGAATCCAAAGTCATCTATCCGAGTGCCAAAATTCACGGCAACGGATTTTAATGAAGTTTTTAGCAATAGATAGTGATTCAAGAGGAAGGTTTATGTATATTGTACCCGTGCCGAACAGGGACAGGTCGCTAGTTAAATATAATACTAAAAAGATAACAAATTTATTGCAACGGGAAGCAGCGTAATGCAAAACTCATACAAAAAAATTGTCAAATAAACAAAATTGTTACTGCAGCAATGAAGAATGAAGTTAGCGTGATTGATTGTTTAATACAGTTGTGCAAGGTTAATTTTATATTTAAAAGTTAAATATGATTTTTTTGTTCTTTAATTAAAGTGCGTTTTATTTGTTTTTGTTTTCACCTGTACTTCTGCCGTATAGCTAATCCGTCGAACCCTAGAATATGACGAATCCACGAATCAGTCGAGTAGAGAATCTGCCGAACTAACTAATCTGTCCAATCCAAGAATCTGTCCAGTACCGAACAAAGGCTACTAGACTAGCGACCCGCCCCGGCTTAGAACGGATGCAAGTATTGAAAAAGTGTAGGTAATTAGAAATTTCTTTTTAAGGTGGATGCGCAAGGGTAGCCCGCGAAATTTAAATTTTCTTACGTTTATTGCAATTTGCAGGTCAGTGTCAAGTTGTATGTTGATGAAAATATGAATCGCGCCAGTATCACGTATGGAGTTACAGAATTATAATCATTCAAATCATCAATACAGCTCTCCAAGTTCATATAATCACATTCAATAGCTATTTCATGAAAAAGTCACTAATTTCGCGGGCTACCCTTGCGCATCCACCTTAAACCATTATTTTCTTTCATAGGTACCTACAAATATTTTCCTAAAAATTACAACAACTATAAAAAAACCGGCCAATTGCAAGTTGGACTCCGTACGAATAACATAAAAAAAAACGTTTATTGCATGGGAGTCCCCTTAAATATTCATTTGATTGTTTTTGTTGTTATAGCGGCAACAGAAATAAATCATCTGTGATTTCTAGCTATCACGGTTCATGAGATACAGCCTGATGACAGCCAGACAGACAGACAGTGGAGCCTTAGTAATAGGGTCCTGTATTTACCCCTTGGATACGGAACCCTAAAAACTGCTGAATGGATAAAAAAAAAAAAAAGTATAGTAAAATCAGTCAAGCCATCCTCAAGTAGTGCTCCATCATACATATGGCAATTGATTTTTATTAATATAGATAGAAGATTAATAATAAGGTAGCATGGATTGTTGCTTTCTATCATAAAAACAAGTCAATAGGTGGTATGGTCGTTTATTTATGTTGCGGTCTTATTATATCAAAATAATAAAGTGTTAAATGCTCAGACAAAATTCTATACCTTTACTTAATAACCCAGAGAACTATTGAAAAGAATGCCTAATTTCATTAATTCACAAACTAAACATCAATTCTATTATAAGTAAATCATATATCTTACACTAAGCACTATTAAGTATTGTCTTTCAGTCATCAACATCTGTGCCTAGCCAAGCATGTTGGAGTTCGCTTTGCTAACCATGTTGGGGTCCGCTTTCAATCAAACCAGATGCAGCTTACCAGTTTTCCTACATGCAGCATAATCTAACTGCCAGTTCACTGTTAGACATCATTGCAAAACACATAGTAAATTCGCAATGTTCTATTACGAATTTACACATTTATGGCCACATTCACATAGGTACATGTAGGTAACACGTAGATGAACAAATAAAAGTGCTCTGTGGGATTTTCAACACAGAGAATTGAAATTCCCACCCTAGAAGTTTTCAACAATTCCATTAGGTTTCACTTAGTTTTAGTTGAAATAGGCATTACCATGACAACTTACATGGTTACTAAGACAATGTAATAATGGATAAACACAGTAGAACAAATACAATAATGTACATTGACACCAACAAAACAGTAAATACTTAAAACCCAATAAATGGAACAATTATCATAATCTGCCTAGCCTTTTCCCAACTAAGTCTGGGTCAGCTTCCAGTCTAATTGGATGCAGTTGAATACCAGTATTATAAATAGACCAACTGCCTACTGACCTCCATAACCCAGGTAGTACTGGGAATACGACTGGTTGTCAGACTTTTAGGCCACTGACCACTTAACAACTATCAAAGATCTACAATTGACAGCTGGGTCGAACGGCTGAATATGCTAATATATTGAACAATTACAACCATCACAAATTAAAAGTAATTATTTTATTGCATATATTTACATTGTCTATCAAGTTACACTAAAAAAAGATGGCAAACTCAATCTTCAGCCAAAGTTAAAATTGAAGGGTATATTAGGCCAGAACATTGGTTTCTCCTGATCAACTATGCTAATAAATTGGGTCTTTAAAGACATTTCCAATGCTGATATCCTTTCTGAACCATCTCCATACAATTTTTTCAATGTTTCCTGATGGTCTTCCGTGTTTTCTGCTGGTCCTGCCTCCATTTCCTCTATCTGTTTTTGCTCATCATCATTCAGAGCTCTTATCCTTTCTCTCTCTTGCCTAGCAGATTCTCTGAACACCATATTGTCCCTCAGGAACTGTATGTACTCTTCACTCACCTCAAAGTCTTTTTCACTCACTTCGTCTGCTAAATCTGGCGAAACCGGATCTTCTAGTAACTCGTCTTCTTGATATAAGGACGCGGCTACAGGGGTTTCACAAAACGATTGTGTCTTGTCATTTCCGACGATATTTTGACGTAGGGTCCTATGTAATATTTGGTTTTCATGTTCTAACGCCATAGCTTTAGACTTCCAGAAAGCTACTTCATTCTTCAGTTGCCATGTAGCAGCTCTTGTAAAGTTTTCAGCATAGGATGACATTGTGATAGGTATACTTGGAAATGATGGAACTGGTGTGCGTGCCTTTTGTTTGGTCTCGATCTGAAGTTTTTTAATAGCTTTCAGTTTGTTCTTGCGTCTCAATTTTTTTTGTCGTCGGCTTTGTGTACTACCTTTCAATGAATTACTGGATAAACTACAATTGGGTTCGTCGTCGGGCGGTTGGAAAAACATTTTCGATTTCGAGCTTAATTCTACTCATCTGTCATAGTGTCATAATTAGTAAAAATCACGCATCTGTCAATTTTGACAGTATTATAGTTTTTTTTTTTTTTCGTTCGCCTTTAGTAAGGCAGGCATCGATTTATAGACCATTCAGCCTCAGTATTACAGTAAGATGAATGGAATGGCGTGTTTGAGCGCGGTGTTTGGTACTAAGATACCAAACAAAAAGAATTTAAATACAAGATAGGTACGAAATGAATCTAAAAAAAGTTATCTTTTTACAAGATGAAAATACGTATTTTGTATCTGGATTTCAGATACTTGTATTTAAGGTGGAAGCGCAAGGGTAGCCCGCGAAATTTAAATTTTTTCAAGTTTATTGCAATTTGCAGGTCAGTGTCAAGTTGTATGTTGATGAACATATGAATCGCGCCAGTAACACGTATGGAGTTATAGAATTATAATTATTCAAATCATCAATACAGCTCTCCAAGTTCATATAATCACATTCAATAGCTATTTCATGAAAAAGTCACTTTTTGAGATTATATGAACTTGTGGGGTTAGTATTGGACTGAAACAAACAAAAAAAAAATTACATACCTAAGTGTTAGAACATTAAAAATATACATAGACCGCATCCACACATGGGGAAACTAATATAATTTTATATTATTGTGGCGGATGAAAATCATCAGCGCCACAAGCAGTTCAGGAGAGGAATATGTTAAAAGGGAGGGGAAATTAATGGGAAGAGGGATTTTAAATTTAGGAAGACGGCTATACAAATCTAGAGGTGGTATATTGTTAGAGCATTCAAAAAAGATGTGATCCAGGGTGCCCTCCTCCAACCCGCACTCGCAGAGAGAGGAGTCACGGACATGAATTTTATGTAAAAAGACGGGACTACATAGATCAGAAATAACAGTTTTCGATACTTTTTTGTGACCGAAAAACCACGGTTTTGGTTTTATGGACGGTTGAACTGCGTAAAAAAAACTACCTTTCTTTTTGCGAATTTATTAGTTAAGATTTCATGTTTTCCTTTCATTTAGTTTGTCATGTTTTGGATAGACAGGTTTGATCCTTATGATCGACCCTACCTATTGATGCCATGAAATTATGATAATGATAAACATCCTCCATGTTAATCTACAGCCACATTGAACTCGTCGGTGTTGCCAGCAGCTGACCGGAACACGGACCCCTACTTATCTCTAGTTTTATAAGTAATATAGCCTTTAATAAACTTTCGTCTTTTTTACAACGCCACGGCCAACTAAACATTTCAAAGAAAGCGTCAAGTAAACAAAAACAATTTTTATTACATGCCGAATTGATTTCATAATTTCCTACCTACGCTATAGGTTGGAGGGTATGAAAAATCTTTTTTTTTTTCATAATTTATAACATGTCACTTGTATGATATTAACTATGAGTAAAATAAATATTTAAACGCATTTTGAAATAACTATCTACAATCCATCAAGAAAACTATTGAAAATGGAACGGGGAAAAGTTGCAGATAAATGTCAAAAGTCTATCAAAATTGACGGATACGATTGCGATACATTATTGATGTTGTTAAAAGACAGTCAGAAAATTTGGTGCAAACAACCAAAATAATAGAATTCATAATGGACTATAAGAACCGGTGTCGTACATGCTTAGGCAGCGAGAAAGAAATGCGCCATTTACACACTCGTGTGAGAATTGCTGGCGAGGAGGTTCATCTATCAGACATTCTGCAGAATTTTTACAATTACAAGGTATTAAGATCAACTGCTTTCTCAGTATAACAGCTTTATTATACTATATACAGCTCAATTATTTATCTCTAAGCTCGTAGGAGGGACCCGTAATTGCCACCCTCCCGCAGAAGTATTTTATTAGTTATTGACAAGCTCCTTGACAAGTTTCAAATACATAAATAAAATTCTTCTAGTTTCAATTTGTGAAAAATTAATTGTACCTACTGTTGTTTAGTAGTTGTTACATTACACTACTGTAGTTTATAATTACATCTCGAAAAACGCAGTCAGTTTTTGATTTCTACATTTTTGTTGTAGGTCGCGCCAGACCCACTGTTTCCAGAAAATATATGCATCAACTGTGTCCATCAACTGACTATTACTTACTCCTTCAAAGTCCTCATAGATTCCAGCTCTAAAACCTTGATGGATAACCTCTCCCTTCTGGACTCAACAAGTGACAACTACGATTGTAACTATGAATCCGATGACCAAAAACCAGACTGCCATATTAACATCAAAAAGAGAAAAATAAAGAAGATAGAAAATATTGATGATGAGATTCGGTTGCTCTTTTGTGTTGAATGTAAAGCTGAGTTCCATTCAGTTAAACAGCTAAATGAGCACTGCAAAAATAATCATACCACTAAGTCTGGAATTGGAAGAGATTGTGATTATTGCAATGAGAAATTTGAAGATTTCCGTTCACTAGTGTTACACAGAAAGTTGCATTTGAAACCATATTTATGTGAAAACTGCTGGGAAGGGTTCTACAATGAAGATGAATTAAACACCCATGCCTGTCAACCTAATGTAGAAAATAAGGAGAAAAACAAGTCTGAAAAGGTATTGCGTCAGTGTGATCAATGTGGGAAGTCATATCCGCCTGGTTACATAAGAATCCATATGTTAACACACAGCAATGATCGTCCATACAGCTGTAAGTTCTGTCCAAAGAAGTTCAAAGTACCGGGAGGCCTCCATTCTCATGTCCTGTGGAATCATAAGCGAACAAGAAACCACAAATGTGAAGTGTGCAATGCTACATTCATATCTTCCAGTTCAAGAAGTTCTCATATCCGGAAGAATCATTTAAAAGAAAAGAAATATGGGTGTGACAGTTGTGGAAAACGGTTCTTCTCCAAATCTGAGTTACAGAGACATTCACTCACCCACACCGGGGTTAAGAATTTCCATTGCCATCTCTGTGACAAGTCTTACCAAACTAGGTATGGTTTGAATGTACATTTGAAGTCTCATTCACAAATTCAATACAATTTGTAAAACAAAAACAAAGTACAAAAATGATAATTAATTGATCTCAATTTTTTAGGCTAAGTATTTATTAATGATTCATTAAATTATTTATGATAGAATGTATGGATGAATTATAAGATTTTGAAGAAATTATGAAATTATTTTTATTTAAAACTTTTTATCATTATAGGTATTAAATAATAAATCTTGACTGTGCAGGTACAGAAATTTTAATAAAAATCATAAGATTATAATTTCACTGTAAATAACCAGGAATTATTTTTTTAAATGATCAACAATAACTTGAAACAAAATGGCGAACTGAGGCACTTATAATTAACTTACTCTTTACAATTTGTATTAAAACAAAATATAATTTTACATGAGAAATATAATAGGAATATTAAAAGATTGATAAAGTTAAATAACAGCAATGATTAAATGATTGATTTTGACTCCTATTCGTAAGTTTGGTAAAGCACCGAGTGTAAGGCATTGATTCAGGGCAGTGTAAAAAAATTGTTTAATTGACCTTTATATTGCTTTAAGATCTATGGATTTCATCTCTTTGTAACACATCAACAAGATCTATGCTAGATTTCTGAGCAAACTCGCCCTTTAATTCAATGGCTATTTTTTTCTAAGTATACTCCTCTGGTAGTTAAATTTAATCAATTTATAACAATTGACTATTTACATTATTGTGTAGGAACATTATTTGTTAATACCACGAACGATGCACGTCTATTCCAATCTATATACAATTATTTTGGTGGGCTTATATTTGAATAGGAGTTATTTAGAACAATATTACTAGGCGTAACTTGGCAAAATCATCTTTCATTTTTGAATATTTTGAATCTATTATTAGACAAATTATTCAACATGGCAACACAGTCAATCACTTTTGGAGTTAGTATAATTATCTTCTTTCTCTTTCTTTTGGTGATACACTTCCAATAGTTTGGTAATTATCTAGCCAATTTATACCAAAAATAAAATAATTTATCTCATTAAAACCATTCTGGATTTTGTACATTCAAGTATTCAATTAACCTGACAAGACTATACTATTTATTATATTGTTTATATCGAATAGGAGTCAAACTTTCATTGTATTAGCGTGTATTTATAAAAATATAAAAAATAGCACTCTCTGTCCGATCTGTTTACCAACAACGTACCTATATGTACATTCGATCACTAGGCAAGCAACGCCCATACAGTTTTCGTTACTATACATATTTGTAATCCGTTATATTCGAGTGTATCCTGAAATAGAAAAATATATAATTTAATAATTTTGTCGATTTTGAATGTTGGCAATGTTACATTTAATTGATGGTGCTGCCACATGCAAATGCTTTGATTTTACTTATAAATAGATAATTAGCAACTGCAATTTTATTTACATACAGGTTATTCACTATTAAAAATAGAATTTATGGATCACAACAATTTTGCAACACTGACGAATGTCAATGAAATGTAACATGAAACCACTAGTGGCGGTATTTTCATGCAAGCCTTAAAGCTTGTTAAAACAGTACTCTTCATGATTTTAGTGTTTAGAACAGTCCGCTTGCGTTAAGGGCTTGCCGTATTGTTGGCCCCTAGGCACGCTGCTGGACACCACATTGGTTATTAAAAGAGTGCTTAAAGTTAAGAAGGAAAAACAACACAATATAAAGTAGACATTTCCAAAGACCAGTGCTTTCCATTCCCGTGCGGTTATAACAAGAAAACCAAGAGTATTGTGTTTTAATAATTTAAGTATTACTCATATAAACCTACAGGACAAATTTATTAAAGTTGTAGAAAATTTGATTAATGTAATTTCTTTAAACATGAAATTAAAAGACCAAGCGGTTATTTGTCTTTTGAATATTTTTACACAAATATATACCAAATTAATCTTTCGTAAATGCGATGTTGTGTACTCGAATAAATAACTAGGAATTGATATAAAATAATAATGTATTAAATAACGACATAACTATAGTAATTAAAATGTAATATTTTGTTTACTTTTTCATATTGGTTGCAATAAAGTTAGTCACAAAAAAATACCTCAATAAAGCTAACAGGCACTACTCTAATACATGTTTTTTACTGAAGAATAATGTTTGTACCTGAAATGTTACTTACATGAAAATATGTAACTAGCTATTTCTTATATACGTATGTTTATATCTACAATATATAATGTATGTGTTAGCAAGCTATTAGAAATAATATAATGTGATATGTACTAAATGAATTGGGCCACTCGGAGTTACTCTAGAGATTAAAATATACATATGCGTTGATATTTCATAAGACGATCCGATGATTGAAAATCGAGATTGTTTTTAATGAAGCTCCCATCTTAAGGTTGAATTTACTAACCAGCATTGACATACAGATGAACCAAATATTGTTTCTTGATAAAAATACAGAGTGTAACAGGACCCTTCACGAAGCTGCCAACCAAGCTTCATTATAAACTAGTATGTAACTACGCAAAAATTATTGCTGGAAAACGACTTTTTTAGGGGTGAAAAATCACGTTTTACGATAAGACTCAATGTTACCCACTCAAAACATTGTGCTGATGGATGGATTGAATAGTACGGAGGTCTTGGAGGTGTTTAAAGTAAAAATCTTACATCAAAAACATGTATTAAAAAAAAAATTGAGAAATTTTGGAACTTTGACCCCCAATATCTCCGTAACATGTTCATGGCATACCTGGGAACCTTCTAGGTTCCCAGGTATGCCATGAACATGAACCCTGAACAAAAAAAATGCCATTCGGCTTCGTTAAGGGTCTTGTTACACCCTTTATAAAACCTGACCAAACTAGTTGTAATAAGAATTTACATTTGGCTAACAAACATGATTGAACTATGTTGGTAGCAATTACAGCTTTTAAATCAATATGGCATAAATGTTGCCTGTTAAAATAAAATACTCTAAAATAACAGAACATCACGCTTGTAATTCGCGAAGGGTTAGGCAGAGGTGTACTTAATAGTACACCCACATTTCGCCATTTATATTTAAGTCCCTTGTAATAAGGGACAAACCACTTGCCATCAACCAGGCACAAATCCAGACTCCTTGGCAGCTACTGAGAAAATCCTGATGAAAAACTCAATAACACTTTGCCCGAGTCGGGACTCAAACCCAAGACCTAATGCTCAGCAGTCGTGCTTGCGACCACTAGACCGAGACAAATGACGGCTGTAATTAAAGGTATGTACATATTTTGCGTTGTCTGTCAGTCAGTCGCGAGTCTGTGAATATGTGTAGACTTCATGAATTAATTAGGACCAACCTCTACAGGCTGTAGCTTTGGATCCTGGTCAAATTCAAGGAGGTATCTATACCAATGATTCTCGACCCGAGTCGATAAAATAAAAAGGGTAGGTTTTTTATATTTTTTTACGGAAATCGGTAAGTGTAAACCACCCGTATGAAAATGCAGCACGTTTGTTCCTAGCCCTATAAACGCGCCGTGAAACACACTAGCGCAAACGTTTATTCCACAGTATAATTAAAGACAGTATGGAAACTAGGGGGGTGGTTAACGCTTACCGATTTCCGTACAAAAAAAAACCTACCCTTTTTATTATCGATTCGGATCGAGAATCATTATTAAAGATACCTCCTTGAATTTGACCAGGATCCAAAGGGACAGCCAGTATAGACCGCAGGCGCTAATTGTAGTGGTTTAGAATATGATCAGCTGGTCGTAATGTACTAATTTTATAACTTCAAACTAGCTACAAGCAGTAGCGACCCAATCCACTAACTAAATAAATATACATACAATAAAACAGATAATCACCGCCGTGCCTAAAAATTCATGTCTAAGCCTATTTGATACATAACTTCGTCCATTTCCTGACCGAACATGCCCGTTGGTTCATCCTCTTTCACCGTACCATTTGATGTGACTTTCGAAGTGGTTGGCTCGTCTTCCGATTGGTTGGAGGTGGTTATGTTGAGGATCGGAAGACCTAGGACGATGCGGATCTGGTCTGTGAGGTGGGGCGCGGAGACGACCTGGTGGTATATGCCTTCGGCTGTACTGAGTATTTTGTCGACGTCTAGACACATTGATAGGTCGTTTACGTGCTGGAAAAAAGAGCATTTTTAGTGCAAAGTGTTATTTATTCAAGATGTATGCAAGAACCTTATTTTTTTAAGTCTTTAAACTCATTAAGGCGGAAGCGCAAGTTCATTTAACCCCATTCAATAACTATTTCATGAAAAAGTCACTCAATGGGGTTAAATGAACTTGGAGGGTTGTATTGATGATTTGAAGATTATAATTCTGTAACTCCATACGTGTCACTGGCGCGATTCATATTTTCATCAACATACATCCTGACACTGACCTGCAAATTGCAATAAACGTAAGAAAATTTAAATTTCGCGGGCTGCCCTTGCGCTTCCACCCTTCGTTTGGTAACATTGCATAATTTTATGACCTTCAATGTAAGCTTTCAATTAAAAAGCTCAGATAATTACAGTTACAGGAAACACAGAAGTGAGTTGGTGACCTAAGCAGGTCGTCGATTTCGATACTTATGGAAAGGCAACTAAAGGGTTGAACCATATCTGCCAGGGCTGCGGGACTGTTCGAAAGAGATACCGCGGCCCTGGAACGCAAAGGGCAAAAGAAGACACATGTATGCGTTTTAGTCAGTACAAGTCTGACACTACCTTCCGCTCCGCCCAGAGTGGGAGGGGGTCATTTGATGATTTCTCATACGAAATAAAAAAAGGGTTGAACCATATCAGCACGGAATCGCATTTTTCCGTGCATTATCCTTTTCTTTTGCTCAGAACCGTAATATAGCGAGGAACAGAGCGTAAGTGCTATAGTACCGTCGATGCTGCCAGGTTAAAGCTTTTCATTTCTAATACAAGAGTTAAGAATTCAGTATAATAAATAAATAGTAATATAGACACTCACTTTCAGTATTTCAGTAAATCCATAATCTTTACTGATGAGAATGTCTTTTTCTGCGTCGAGTATGGCAACACAAATCAATAAGTGGAAGTTTGCACATGGCAACGACGTCCATAATACTTCCCATAGCCTGAAAACACATGAACGTAATTATTATTAGTTCCAACTCCTTTGTGTGCCTTGTCGCGGCTGGTTCTTGAACCTTTGACCAAAGTTGTTTGAATAGAAATTCTTATGACAATCTTTACAGGTAGGCAGAAGTCATAGAGATTGACAGCCAGTAGAACCGTTATTGCTGAGGACAGATGACAGTCTGCTGGGGCTGCAGGACTGTTGGAAAGAGATCCGTGGCCCCGGAACACAAAGGGAGATGAAGGAACATGGATGGTTTTTAGTCAGTAAAAGTCTGGTACTATCCTGCTCCGCCCAGAGCGGGAGGAATCATTTGATGATTTACAATCCGAAAAAAAAAGATGACAGTATAGGGGGTGGAAAATTATGAATTAAAATGGTATTCAGTACATTATTAATTTTCATCTAGCTGTATTGCCGATCCGATGTGGCAGTGGCTTCATACCGTGCAAGATCAGAAACCATCATCTAGCTATTGCTGTATGTCCCAGGACAGATTGCATTAAAGAAGATGAGTAAAAACAAAACATTTTCATCGGTTATTAAAAAAAAACTGCTGTTTCTTATAAAAGTGCAATACCTACACGATCAAAATGTATGGAACAGCTCTTTTTTTTATATTGATGCAAAATGTCTATGGAGTGAGGCTCAGAATGATGTACTGAATACGTTGTAACCGTTTTCGCCTTGGTGTACCTTCCACCCCATATTGTGCATTTGGTCAGACTGGACAGCCAGATAAAACGCCAGTCTGCTTTAGAGAATTGCGTGTGACAAACGAGCTAAAACCGAAGCGACGTGATGGAAATGTTATACACTCTTGCATGGAAATCTCTGTCAATTTGATTCTATGCATTTTAGGGTGCTTTTTTATAACTGTTACTGTGCATCCTCCCACTCCCACTACTGGCAAAGTCCTGCCCATGACTTCCAGATCCTTTTAATCCAGGACTATTAGTTGGCCACTGGTCGCTAGTTTTGTCTCGCTCGTCCCGCCACCTTTTTCGAGGTCAGCCGTGTCGCCTTCTGAATGTCAGGTTTTTATATAAAAGAATTGATTTCATACCTCATAATATCTCTATGTGAAAACTCCCGTTTAAACCAGACGAGTAGCCACCGGAAGCAAAAGTACATGTTCCCGGAGTCTTTCTGCGCGAGGTGGTTGGCTAGCTCGGGGCTCGCGAATGTTAGGAGTTGTTGTAGTTGAAGCAGCTGGTGCTTCATGCCCGCCTGGTCCATGTCGAAGTTTGAGGCCTGCGGGGAGATAAACATAACATATCATTACGCCAGTAAATCCCCGATGGGTAAGGCAAGGTTGTACCTGAGACTGTCCCACATTTTGCCGCTTAAGTTTAAAACCCATGTAATGGCGCTAAGAGGAAATTATAGCTCATTGGATTTTGTATTCATATTTTTGTTTTGTATTTGAATGTTTTGAAATCTTTTATTCCTATCTTCCTTTGTTTTTTCACTGTTTATGATTTTAAGCGAAACGGACAGATGGTGGAAAACCACAACTATTAAAGATCAATGTTTAGAGCTCTATGTGTCACCAGTCCTGCAGTATCTATAGACTTCGTAGATACCACAGACAATATTCAAATGTTACCTTTTTCTGAAATCTGGGAGTTATTTTAAAACGATAGACTGCAATCCGAAGTCTCTGATGATTCGAAAATTGAAAATTTCAAGGGTGAAAAATGCCTTAAAAATACCCTACGCAAGAAGAGGATTAATTTAACTCACAATCTTATCCATAAATCCGACAAAGCACCAGAAGCTGTCGACCTCGTTGCCTAGCAACAGTAACAGCGGCGCCAGTATATCCGACATGCCCTGCACGTAGCCCAGGTCGAAGTTGTACATCACGTACGTCAGCAGGATGTCCTGTAGCACTACCAAGTTAGGATTATTGTCTCCGGCGAAGAATGGGTGCGTTCTGTCCGTCCGATTAACGTCTTTTTCTACTAGGCTTTTTCTGTCTCGGTATTCTGAGAACCTGGGGGAGAATACAATAAAGTAAGTATATGCAGGGTGAATTTGCAAATTGGTGTGGATGGCCAAATCCGAAATTATGAGGAATAACGAAAAATGCTGAAAGGAGTCTCGAGCCCGATTTTGATGAAAACTAAAACTGCATCATTATATTTAAAAAAAAAAAAACAATATTATTATTGGAAAAAAACCACACACTGTATTATTACACAATTCGACAGTGTCACTAATAAGGATCAAATTCTGGGAAATGTGACAAAAAAATGCAAGCACTTTCTAAAGGCCGATTTGTTAATATTGCGTCACATTGGTGGAACAAAGGTATAAGCCTGCGGTAGTTCTCCTATTATGTTAGCGTTTGGCGTGGGGGCGGTTATAATTTTGTAAAAATACTATATACCAACTTTATAAAACCTGAAAATTTATTTTAAAGCAGTATATTAATTATAAATAAGTTTTACGATCGTTAGTCATGCAAATCTTGTAAACGGGCGCGTCAGTCACGCATTAAAATTGTAAAAATTCACTACGATGTACCCCACGTACTGAATTTTTACAACTTGAATGCTTACTATACTGTCGTAGCGTTAGTAAGTAAGAAAATAGATAGTGGTAGTTGTAAGTATAAAGGGCCAATATATCAAGACCCTTAACGAAGCGGAAAGGCACTTGTTCTCCCGTCAATGCGATCATTTTTTTGTTCTAGACCATAGCTGGGAACCTTCTAAGAACCTTTACGGAGATATTGGGGTTCAAAGTCCTAACTTTTTCACTTTTTTTTTTTAATACTTTTTTTTAATGTCCGATTTTTACTTTAAACACTTCGACGACCCACCCCCGTACTAAATTAAATCCATCCATCAGCACAATGTTTTGAGTGCATTACATTGAGTCCTAACGTAAAACGTGATTTATCACCCAAAAAAAAAAAGTAGTTTCCCAGCAATAATTTTTGCGTAAAGTTACTTAGTTTGATGTACATAATGCTTGGTTGACGGCTTCGTGAAGGGCCTGCTGTTCAGTACATTTTGACGAGTTAATGCGATCATATTGTAGGGAACAGCTGATTTTTTTTTCGCGATTTCGAGGTTGGTCCCATAGTAAAAGTTGTTCATAATGATGAGTACAATGACCCCTTAAGAGATTTCGTGTATGAATAGATAGACCCTATATAGTAAGTAGCAGTAGCGAAGGATTAATTTATGTAAGAGGTAAGCCGGAGTACATATCTTTAATGTGAAGTTATTATTTATCTATAAAGTACTGACTGTGCCATCCTTCAAAGGGAAGTCGGTAGGAATCGAGTTGTATGGAGCCTTCGCCACTGGTAAGTAATCTATTAAGCTGAACTTCCAGAATTTGGTTCCGAAAGGCGAACATTAGACTTGAAAATGTATCGTTGCAAATTATTATTCCAGCGGTATTGCAGCCGAAAATTATTATATTCCTTCGTGCACAGTAGTAGTACATTTACTTAACCAAACCCACTATACCTATTTTGTTCCACTGCTGGGCAAAGATCCCCGCATACCTTCCTCTATCATCTGTGCGGTTATAGTAGCACACATGCGGATTTAGTGCCAGAGCATATTTTGTCCCGAAAATCCAAGATATTGACAAAAAGTATCGTAGTATTTATTAATAGGGATGTCTTTTTCATTGATTTGTAGAGAAGCTGATACTGAAAATGAAGTCAAAAACGAAATCCAAGATGGCGGCCAAGAACTTGTTATTCAGCTGCATTTTGTTCGACTGGAAGCTGTTCCCATCTTTATTCGAAAAAGTCAAATTCAAATTCATTTATTGTTTGTCACAAATGAAATATTAGTTCTTATGATTATTATAAAGGATCGCTGTAACATACCTAAAAGGTGTACAATATTTAATGCTCATGTCAATAAAAATATTGTGACCTGTTTCGTCATGGGCGTCATTTTTCAAAACCACCTATCAGAAAGTATATCTCACCTGGCCTCCTGCCCTTCAGTCATGGATCTCCACTGCAGCTTCATGGAGAAGTACTCTTCGGTTCTCTTCTTGGTCAGCGCCCTGAGCTCCGAGTGCGTCATCTGCCACGGGTAGTAGTCTAACAGGTATTTCCATACTGACTGTCTTATTGAATGGGCTACACCCTGGAATAAGTGACATTGTGATTTGTTAAATTCATCTCACAGACAAAGCGCATCCATAGCAGCTCGTGGCTACATAATAACAGCAGCTCGGGTCGATCTTTAAGTTAAGCCGCGCTTGCCTAGGTTGTTATGTGGATGGGTGACCACCATTACATAAGTACAGAGTTTTTTCCGTGCCTCGAAAAGCACGTTAAGCCGCGGGTCCTAGCTATCATTTGTTGATCTTTGATAGTCGTTACAGGAAGTCAGTGTCCCAAAAGGTTGACAACTAGTCTTACCAAGGGGTCAACCAGTATTACCCACTGCCTGGGATGTGGAGGTCAGATAGGCAGTCGGTCCCTGTAAAATACTGGTACTCAGCTGAACCCGGTTAGACTGGATGCCGACTCCAACTTAGTTGGGAAAAGGCTGGGCAGATCATGAGACATAGCATATTCTAAACTAGACTTTAATTTATAACGCGAGCGTCAAGGGTTCATCATCTTTGCTAATAGAAAATCTTATCTTGTCAATTTAAAATAAACGCGACAATATGACGGTTGCAGCAGCGGTATTTGGAACAGTCCTAAGCAATAGGACTTAAAAATGATTTGCAGAAGTACGGATGCGGGTACCCACCCATACACCCATGTGTTTGGTGGGGATACTATAGAACTTTGCCCATTCGGGTACTCAGGTATTATGTTAAGCAGTGCTTGTTTTCAGACAGACAAATAAAGTAAATACATCCTTTTGCATTATGGACTAGTTAATTTAATGAATAATACTCACTCCTCTAAATATAAGCTGTTTGACTCCTTCAACCTCTGTGACCCTTCCTTCTGTGTCCTGCAATCCCTCCCATTTCTCTGTTGACAGGGGGGTTCCTCTGCAAAAAATAAATATTACTTGATTAACATTTTGGTAGGTTGTCTTCTTTGGAGATTTTGGAGATTTTTTTTTAACATACAGCCTGTTTCACGCAAAAACCGCTAAACGGATTTGGGTGAACTTTGGCACACAGTACCTGGATTAACATTTAGGATAATTTTTATCCCCGTAGTATGATCCCGTGGGAAAATTACCGAAGTCGGCGCGGGCAAATTGCCTTATAATTTTACTAGAAAATTATACTTTTTGGGGTTCCGTAGCCGAATGGCATATTACGGAACCCTGTTAGATTCGTCATGTCTGTCTGTCCGTGTATGTCACAGCCAATGTATTTCGAAACTATTAGGACTACACAGTAGAAACTTAGTAGGTAGATGTATTCTGTGAACCACTTTACGATTTTTATACGCAAAAAATAATAAATATTATTAAATAAAGATTAAGCGGGGCTTCCCTTTCGGGCGGGAGGAAACGCCCGGGTGCTACCATTGTGAGGATCGACCGGAGGACACGGTGGAGCACACGGTGGAGATCTGCCCCGCGTGGGCGGAGCACCGCCGTGTCCTCGTAGCGGCGATCGGCGGCGGCGACCTCTCGCTTCCGGCCCTGGTTCAATCCATGGTCCGGAGCGAGACGGAATGGGATGCCGTCACCTCCTTCTGCGAAGCAGTCATGCTAGCGAAGGAGGTGGCAGAACGTGAGAGGGAGAGAACCTCAGGTCCCAGCCGCCGCGGGAGACGGGGGCCACCGTAGGCGCGGGCCTGTGGACGGCGAGCTAGGGTCTAGCTCGCCGTCCGTCCGTCTTATGACGACAGGTCGTGTCGACGGCGCGTTCGTGTTCCACGCGCGCGTCAAAGAGATGTCAGCAAACAGGAAGGGGTCCGAAAGGACCGATGCCTGCCAGGGTTGCGGGACTGTTCGAAAGAGATACCGCGGCCCTGGAACACAAAGGGCAAAAGAAGGAACATGGATGGGTTTTAGTCATTAAAAGTCTGACACTCCCTCCTGCAAAAGTAGGATTGTAGAACGTAAATAAAACTTTCAACCAAAATTGGTTTGAATGAGATTTGATGTTTAGTGTTTGAGATATGGGACTTTTTCATAAAACTGCAGCAGTAATTTTGTTTTTCATTGACATATTATGAAAAACAAATTTAGTTTTGCTGTTGAATGTAAAACAATACAACATAAGAGCCTTCAAAATATTTTTATTATATTGTTTGATGCTACGGAACCCTGTGTACGTGTACGACTCGCACTTGATCCGTTTTTTTTACGCTGCTATCAATAGGCTCGTAATTCATAAACTCGTATCGTCGCCGCCGCGTCTCATACTTGATGACTCATATTCGATAAGTGAGCATTGACCTAAGGAGTCTTTATATCGATGCACGTGCAATTTGCATTATCAGTGTTTGGTAGTAATGACTTTTTACTGATAAGGATAAACTTTATTTTCATTATTGTTTTAGTAGAAAAGCGAGCTATTGTTTGAAAGCTTGGTCGTAGATTAGCCACATGCCGTATGGTTTCCAATCTAATCAAAACTGGCGAAATTTTCACTGGCGAACCAATTTCAATCTTGCGTAGTTTAAATAAACCTGGTCATGAGTTGTCATGGCTAACCAGGACGTCTTTAAATAGACTCCGAACCCAGGTTGGTCGCAGCAAGGAAAACCTGCTCAAGTGGAGATTCATTAATGACTCTGCTCTGGAGATTTAATGTGGTGCTGTTCCACAAACAATGGGGCATTTTATATCCTGTTGTTTGTTCACTACAGAAACTAAAAGCCCCAAACTAGCGGCCCAGTTCTGGATCGATCCAATTTAGATTGCCATCGACACGCTAAGAAGAATAAAATTTAAAATAAATGGCAGCACACTGTGCGATGCCAGGTTTGCGCCGACGCTTACATATTAAAATCGCGGTCATTTCGATCAAACTACTAATAAAAAAAGTTGTTTCCAATTGATGTTATTTCCATAATTCCATTGCAACAAATATATCCGAGTTTAAATTAAGTTGATTTTGATTAGCTAGTAGCCTAGTACTATTAAAAGTCACAAAACCAATTGAAGTTGTAGGTCAAACTGAACTTTATGTGTAGCTAGTACCTAAAGTAGTTTTGAAAACACATTTATTTACATCTTTGGAATTTAAATTAAATATAAATATCGCTGGACATTACACACAGCGCCATCTAGGTGCCACACTAAGCAACGAGGCTTGTGTCGTGGACACCAGATAGTTGATACTACTACATAGATACTTTTTTAATTACGAATGGAACTACTTAATATTATATATGCGAAAGTTTGTGAGGATGGATGGATGGATGGATGTTTCTTACTGTTTCACGCAAAAACTACTAAACAAAATTTTGCACACATATAGTTTATAACCTGGATTAACGCATAGGATAATTTTTATCCCAGTAGAAGGATCCCGTGGGACAATTATCGAACTGCACCCGGGCGAAACCATAAGCTAGTGTACCTAGTATAGGAACAATTCTTACCTAGGTATACAAGGCCGGGGCGGTAACGTAGGCTTAACACTGATGACCTCGTACTCATCCGTCTTGGTCACCGTGGTAGTGTCCTCCATGGCATTCATACTCTTTGTTAGCAAGTCCGCCACTTCTTCAGACACGTCGCGTTTTCCATTCATGCCTTCGTTGCCGTAGTATACTGAAAAGGGAAAGCAACAGATACAATCTGTAAATCAGCAATTTTTGCACGTGAAAATTACATAAGACAAGCCCCTAAGGCGCCCGCCCTTCTTCGCTTGATAAAATATTGCTAACAGTTTATTTCTTGGCTCTTAGCCAAAGCATTGATTTTCTGCCAGCTAAGAACTTCTCGTAAACATATTAGTTTAGAATAGTATCGGTATTTCTGTGGACAAGAAGCACTGATATTTTTTGTATAGAGCCTGTTGCGGGTAAAATAAGCGGTAAAAAATTAGACTTCTATTTTTTTTAGATCATCGGCAACACATAAAATTACGTTCGAATGTGATATTGACTTGTTTTACCAACATTGAAGTGGGCTTTGAGCCGTAAAAAGAAAAAAAAATTGAGGCATTTTTTTTTGTTAGCTTATTTGGCACTGCTGCGCAAAGGCCTCTGGCTCCTTCCAAACCTCTTGATCCTGTGCAATATCTGGCCATGTTCACCCCGCGAATAAGATCCGATCATCACACCACCATCGCCGCGGTCTGCCGTGGATACCGGCAATGAGATACCGGTGACCTTGAGGCATAAAACAGAGAATTTTGGTTCAAAACAGTTAGTCCTTACCAATATCAGTGAGCTTCGAGAAAGCTTCCATAGTGGTCTCATATGGCCTCTGCTTAAAATTCGACACTAAATTCCACACAACATCCGTAGTATTCTCAGTGAAGATATCCAGTTCCGCAAAAGATTTGTTCAGTACTTGAGTCTCGATATCCTGTTCTACCACGACGTATGTGTTTCTGTCATGACGTGTCTTCGCTGTTTTTGCATGATTCTTTAAATACGCGACGAATATTTCTGCATTGCCATGTTGGAAGTAGAATGTTGTCTGCCAAACTCCTGGCTTGGTTGAAAACTGCATTTGCTGGTTGTTTCTGGTTACTCTGAAGGTTTTGAGCTCGTCTAAGGGTATCTTAATTATGCGGGCGCGGGCTGTTGCGTAGTCGGATGTCATGTTGCCACTGAGGGTACGCTGGCGGCGACCTGGTGGTTATTTTGTATTAGTTTGACGTTATAAGAGATGAAGAAGTAAATTGGTAGATATTCAAGAAGAAAAAAGAAAACAAGAAAGAATTTGTGAGGTAGAAGGTATTAGAAACAATAACTAGGTTATGCTCTGACAGAATTATCAGTAGTAACACGTGTTTTGAAGGTGTGCTATTAACTAGGATTTTAATACCATCACCTGTAGTTGTAAATGCAATTACTAAAGACTTAGTGAATAGAATTGAACGTAAACACTGCCAGATCAACGTAATATCTAGGGCATACAGGTTTTGAAAGAAACGAAGATTTTTCTTGCGTGTAGTGCATTACAGAAAAACTCGATCTTTTTGAGACCCTTGACAAGGCTCCGGTGCCTCTCAGTGCAGCATTAAAGCGAGTGCAGTCAACTGTCTCCATGGTAACAATTTATGAGAGCGCATTGTCTTCTAATTATGAAGAGTAATTGATGAAGTGCAAGCCAAGCTTATGGGCTTGCGCGGAGATACCGCCACCGGGTGTTCGTAGTTGTGCTTGTAAGTAGTATCCGACCGATGGTCGATGTCTGGCCAAAGCCAGCTATAGCCACAACCTTCGGCTGAAGCCAAAGGTTTATTAACCTTAAGAAATTCCGTTCAAGATTAGCATAACGTGAATAATTATATAAAGTAAAATTTCATGGTGACTGCACCGAAGGTTTGGCCGAAGGTGCCTTTTTTAGGCTGGAGATGGACGAAGCCAAATCTTCGGTCGGACATTACCTGTAAGTCTGAAAGCAAGCTTCTTAATAAGGAGTGCCCATCACCATCGCGAGGGTTATTGCAGCACTGACCGTATACCAAACTGCCGACTTTCCGGATGTCACCCGGGCTTCCGCGACAATATAGTCAACGGTACCTAAAGCCAAAACGAAAAACGGACGACACCACCCAACACGCAGCCGAAGCGGCGAGAAAAAGCTATAAATAAATAAATCTACCTTTAGCATAAGACATGGTAATACCAATCGTATTGACGACCGCCCATTCTTGGTCTTGGGTGTCAGAATCTATGGTGATCAGGTCGTTAGGTCTCCACTCGATGCACTTGCCGCTGTCTTGGTTCTGCACGATGCACAGCATACCGATGGAGTTGAGGTCCGTGACTGGTCTGCCCAGGCACGCTTTGAGGAGCACTCCATCTTGAGTGAACAGGTCCTGGAAAATTATTTTTACACTCAACATTATTACACAAACTAATAAATTGATGCACGGATTTACGTATAGTATATCGTGCTACGGCACAAAGGGCATTACATTCAGGAAAAAAAGTAAAAGAAGTAAAGTTCTTTGGTGTTAGTCGGCAACAACGAAAAACAAAAAACCAAAAATGAAGCAAAAGTTGTTGTTGTTGCACAAAAAGTAACTTTAGTGTGGATGACCCGGATGACCGTTAGTTATTTAAATGGATAGTTATATGCATGGAACACAAAGAAAACACGCTGAAAATGAGCGTCATGCATTGCTGCCGCGCAAATTTCGCTTTAAGTCTGTAAAACATAGTAGAATTTTAATAATAATGGTCTATTGTTATTAAAAAACAAAATAAATAATAAATGTATGTAAAAAAACTCAGTCAAAAACACCTCTGTCGTTGACCAGTTTGTTGATTAAATAAACAAGAGACGCGAGAATCCCACGAGGCCCATTCCCACAGGCGGATGACGCCACATGACATCATTCGACGAATTTTACTTAATTATACATACATTGTTACAAAATAAAGTTATGTTACAAACAACGACGATGTTTTTCTTGCATACGAAGTGACACATCAGGACCATGCCATTTAGAAACCTCTGCATACTTCTAAGAGCAAACTACGTCCTTCAGGATGTTTAACTGATACTTTTCTGATAGCTTAAGAACGAATGAATCCTTCGAAAACCAATTTGTTAAAAAAGTACCTCTACTTTTGGAAATTAATCGCCGGAAAGTTCATGTTCTAAAAATGACAGTTTTAATTATCTGATAGGATAGGTTACAGTACACCAGATAGAGGCAGATCTTGCCTGATGTCATCAACCTGAACCCGGCACATTAAGTTAAAATTACATAGTACAAAAAAATCTACACGTGCACCGAAAAACTGTACTACCAAGTTTTATTAAAATACTACCTTGTGAGGACAACCATTGTTTTCTGACTTGCTAAAATTGGTCACTGTAGCACCATTTTAGAAACCTAATGAGACAAGAAAGTCGTTCCTGTAATTTTTACATCAAGTGCGAAACATTATTTTGAAAAAACTGCCTAGAAAAACAAGGAAAATTACATGAAAATTTCAGAACATAAATTTTACGGCGCTTAATTTCCCAAACTAGAGGTATTTTTTAAACAAATTGGGTTTCAAAGAATTTATTTTTTCTTGAGCAATTTAACATCCTGAACTGCGTAGATTTCTCACAACAACCCAGATGGGGAACCATTTTAATTAATGCATCCAATTGCCAATCACCATATTTCCAATGGGCGTTTTCTTCATGTCAGTGATCTCTTCCAGAAGAGCTCACTCATGTGGTCTGATTTAACTCAGAATTTGGCCATTGACAAGGCCCTTATCAACCAGAAGCAGTATTCACAGAGTATCATACATATAGAGGCCCACAAATAGTATTTGTAGGCTAATATTATGCATACTTGTAGAAACACAAATGATAGAAGAAGAAGAAGATAGGGCAGAAGGTAGCAGGTAAACGCGCGCAAGGAAGAACACATACAAGATAATGAGACGCGATCAAGAAGGCTGTTGGAGGCAGCCTGTATCGTGTGGTTTACACTGCTGGAGACCGCAAGGCTTGTGAGGGAACGACAAAGAAGAAGAAGAGGATCCAGCACAAAAGCCTTCGGACCCGAACCCATTGTGCCCATTCCTTTCAGGCAGCTAAGGAGTTGGTTAAAGGATCACACTCAAACACAAGCGGGAAAATAGTGGAGCTCGACACCAGAGTGTAGGCAATCCAAGGAAGCTTTGCCATCCCTGTACAAGAAACTGACCAAGCGCCTTTTGCGCCTGGACAGAGATAGCCTGCGACTGATTGCGGGGACCATCACAGGACATTGCTCACTGAACAAACACTTCCACACCCTAGGTATCACTGACAGCCCCCTGTGCAGAGTGTGCATGGAGGTGGAGGAATCGGTAGCGCATGTACTTCTCGAGTGCACCAGCGTCACCCAGATCCGCGAGGAGACTCTTGGAACACCGAGATCCCTTGCGGATGTCCTGAGAAGAAGAAGAAGGTGGGCTGGTTGGAGTTACGGCCACCATGGCTCACGTAAAATGGTCCGCTTCAGGGACTAACTGCGGAAACCAAACCCTACACATAGAACATAGAGAAACACAGACAAATTGCAGTTACATGAAGCGTAAATCGCTTGTACCCGGAGTTTGAGCGCAGCGCAAAAGCGGCGCCGCAAGCCAGATGCGTGGAAATAATTTTGTTTTGAAAATATATTACTGGGAATGACTATCACTTTACATTCTTTAATATTTGGTATATCAACAACTAAGATAAGCCTATCAGTATTACAAATATTTTCAAAGGCGCAATTGATATTAATAAGTGTAGAATTTTCATAAAACGCTAAAGGAAAATGGCCTTGAATTAGCATACCTTGTGCAAGGCCTAAGTTATTATGTTATCAATCTAACTACCTACTATAGTTTATTCATAACATTATCTAATATTATGAAGAGGAATAGTTTTTGAGGTTGTAAGGGGTAATCTATGGATCTCTTAAACCGATTTTGCAAATTCTTTCACAAATAGGAAGCCACTATATCCCCGAGTGCCATAGGCTATATTTACAACATGTTGTGGGATAATTTCAGACACGAACATCTAGCAGTTTTAAAAGTTTTTCATTTGATTTGATTGTGTAGATACAGTGGGCTTCATGTCAGTAGTAATTTAACCAATATAACCTGGCCTCTTATTCCATTGTAACTCTGTACTATGCTAAGGTGGCTCAAGAAGTGAAAGTGACAATACCTAAGAAGCTAATACGTTATTCGCACTGAAGATTGGACAATATCAGGGGATTTATATACTAGGTATCGGTTTCCAAGTAATTGGCTCTTTTAAGGAACTACTAGCTGTTGTCTGCCACCTTCGTCCATGTAAAATTACTATGATAATATTACTTCTTTGAATCCGATTTGAATCAGATTTTGTAAACAATTTCAAGGGTTTGAATTTTTTTCTTCAGGACCGTGATGTTTCTAAAATATAAGTAACCTAAGTTACTCCTTAAAACATCAACTATCTGCCAGTAAAATTCCTCTCAAAATCGGTCCAGATGTTTCGTAGATTAGCCAGAACAAACAGACAGACAAAAAGTACTGCGTTTACGCAGCTGCGTTGCGTAAACGCAGTACTTTTTGAGTAGCGTTGCTGCATTTATTAATGCATTCAGTAAAAAGCTGTTATTTTGAATTTACAAACAGACACTTCGATTTTATTTATTTATAAGTATAGATGTACCAGGTTCAAAATAAGAGTTCAAATAGTATGCTGAAATTATAGTTAAAAGATATTTATTTATTATTTTGAAAAACCTTAAGCTTTCATTTCATTAATCTCTTTAATCTGATGAGTGAAGATCAACATGATAAAATGATACCAGGAAAATTCAATATTTGACTTTATTATTGGCAACAAAAGATAGCTAATTCAATCAAAATGCTTATCATAAGGAAAATCGCATGTCTTTTTTTAAGGTGAATGAATGAGTTGCAGCCATGCAGCATTTCTATTTAATTCTATATTTTTTTAAACCAGAAAACCCTTGCGTCGTTCATCGTTTTGATCTGCGTAAAGGCTAAATTCATATAATGTTGTTGTTGTTGACAGGGCTTTATCTACGTTTATTGGAAAAGACGAAAACTATCATTTACATAGATATGATTTCTGTTCGAAGATAGTAATAGATGCTATCTTACTATGATTCTGACGATGACTCATCAAATGGGCCGATTTCAATAAAATTACTACTGCTTGTCTACAATCTTGACAACAATCAACATATCCCTGGCGCCCAGGTGCGTCTTACGTACTCAAGAAACTCCAGCATATGACAATACCATAAAACTAAGCATTTTTTATGACGCAATACCAATACCAAACAAGTCGTTCGATAATGACATACAATTACAGCGTTGTTTACAAATATCTAACAAACTGTTAAACAGCAAATGTGAGCAAAGGTCACGACGAACGACGGACAATGAATAAATAAACAATAAAAAAACATGAAACTCACTTTACATTGTTCGGGAATATCTTCCACGGAGCTCGATCTCGACATTTTGAGCACACACGACTCTCAATGAAGAAAAATACACTTCGAAATCAACGAAAATATGTGGAATAATAGATTTACGCCATACTTTTCAAGGATTTCCTGTTCAAAATAAATAAAAACACTCAACTCCAATTCACAATAATGAGCACAGTAGAGTTGCAATGTCAAAAACTGAATTTTCCGAACTAAAACTCAACAAATCCAATCAGCTTCCGATTTAAAGGCAAATTCTTAACTTTAAAAACTTGAAAGTGGCAAAATTATTTTTTTATTAAAATATTGCAACAAAGTTAATAAATTTATAATTTATTTCTTGAACTTTTTACCAAAACAGACATCTGTTATTTTCCCAGATATGGTAAATATTTATAACGCATTGTGGATAACACCGAGCTAACGTCAAGCGTTAAAGCGTTTCATTTCACGCATCAATGCTCAGCAGAAAGATGAAGAAGCAATGCAATAGTGTATCCCGCGAAGTTCAAATTTTCATAAATTGTTGTCAATTATTTGCAGGTCCGTGTCAGGTTGTATGTTGATTAAAATATGATTCCCGACTAAGAAAATTGTTTTAAATCGGCTTCATATGGGTATCAAGCCGATCTAAAACAATTTTCTTAGAGATCTACCTAAATTATTTTTCACAAACTTCGTTCTTCCTTCTAAAGTAAAGGTTCGCTTCTAAGCCCATAATTTTTCAAAATTAAACGATGTCAAAAGCCCTACTAACTCTAATTTGAAAAATACTGTATTTTGCAACGCCTCCAGTCTCTTGAGTACATTACCAGTTGACTGCGTTGAGGAAGAGTTTTTTGACGCCATTTTTTAATTTTACTAATAAGTTAGTTACTTTAAGTTATTTTAATTTATAAAGTTTACTGTATTTTATAAAAATATCATTCAAATATTATTATATTCCTGCAAATAAGGTTAATCCATCGAACATTACAAACTTGTACTTAATTACTTTCTACTTTTCAACTAACTTTTGCCGGCTAAAATTCATGTGATGAGCAACTAAAAACTGGTTATCAACTAAAAAGACAAAATGTCGAGAAATTCCTCAGTCTACTAGGTTGTTGGGTATAAAAACAAAACCGACTTCTAAAAAAACACTAAAAAAGTCTAAAATAACTTTACTTTCGGAAGTCGGTGTCTTTGTTTGTATCTTTTTTGCCACCGACTTCCGAAAGTAAAGTTATTTTAGACTTTTTTAGTGTTTTTTTAGAAGTCGGTTTTGTTTTCGCAGAAAGTTTTTTTTATTTTACGCTTTTTAGTTGTGGTATACCACACAAATTCTTGTCTTGAATTAGTTTTTACATTGTAACTAGAAGTTAGTTAAAGTACTTGTCAAGACGAAATATCATACGAGCCCAAACTCGATGAGGTTTTGTCGTTTTATAACGGTGTTCCTATGGCCACCGTCCAGCTCCATCATCAGTTGGATACCATTTAGGACCAAAGTACTCGTCAAGACGAATCATACGAGCCCAAACTCGATGGGATTGTGTCATTTTATTACGGACTACCTGTGACCACCTTCCAGCTCCATCACCAGACCCTAGGTACCATCTAGAGACAAAGTACTCGACAAGGTGAATTATACGAACCCGAACTCGATGGGGCTATGTCGTTTTAATGGAGTTCCTATGACCACCTTCCAGCTCCATCATCAGACCCTGGTTACTATTTAGGACTACAGTACTTGTCAAGACAAATCAAAATCAAAATCAAAGCATTTATTTCAAGCAGGCCAGTTACAGGCACTTTTGAACTGTCGAAACAAAGATAACAATGAAATGTAGCTACAGTCCCAGTCACAAGGCATAAAAACTGTGAAAGTACTGTAGTTGCCCATTCCCTAGCGTAGATCTCTATGGAGAAGAACGGGCAAGACACTCCATGGACACTCTTTTAAAACGAGTCAAAACTCGACGGCGTTGCGTCGTTTTATTACAGGGTTCGTATGGCCACCTTCCAGCTCCATCATCAGATCAGCTCCATGTCATCATAATATTGCATTGTCTCGCGATATACATATGCGTGCAAAATTTCAGCTCAATCAGAAATCGGGAAGTGTGTCAAATTTAACTAGCAAGTATCACGCGACGTCACGTGATGTACGTCAGAGCGCCAGCACGCGACATCGCGTGATGTGACAATTAACGTGAGGAAAACAACCAAATTTCTAAACCGATTTTGATGAAATTTCTATGGGACCAATCGGGAAGCATATCCTTTCAGATGAAAAAAGAATTTTTCAAATCGGTTTACAAATGACGGAGTTATGAGGTAACAAATATATTAAAAAAAAAAAATTAAAAAAATACATCCGGATTGAGAACCTCCTCCTTTTTGAAGAAAGTCGTTTAAAAACGTTATAATACACAGTTCAAACATTTGAAACTAGGATTTCAGATGCATGTGAATCCTAGTTTCAAATGCACGACGTAATGTCTGTGTATTTTTTGGAGGGCCCTGTAGGTACAGACGCCAGCACGACAAGCTACTACAATCTGACTTTCTATAATAGATTTTCCACTTTATTGCTAAAGCTCTAAGTTCAGGTTGATTGGGAAATTTTGACAGTTTCGGGATAGCTTGACGTGCTGGCGTCTGAGGTACTTACTCTAAACCTCAATATTCTAAACTTATACTGTCACTTACGAGATATCTTCCGTGATAGTCGTGAAATATCGGGAGCTCAAAATAATGGACTATCACGGAAGATCCCGTAAGTGACAGTATAATTAGTTTAGTTGTAAACCGTGAAAGCTTAAAACAGTGCTCAATATTCTTTTCAATCGGGCTGACACCATTGTCTAAGTCTAACTAGGGTAACTAATTACTTAAATTTACACACCGTTTTTCCTTATATTTTTACTAGCAGTCAAGTCTCATTGAATAAAACGATTGTTCATTTGATTAGGTAGGTACCTAGTTGGTTTAATACAATTTGCATATTTACGTAAAAGGGTATTTATTTCATTTGATGCAAATTGGGCGGTTTGTTAAAAAATAAAAATAAATATTGTTTTTCATAATTCCCATTTAGGCATTGTGAAAACCAAAGCTGAGGCTAGATCACGATTTTGGTTCCCTGGGGTTGTCGCGGCGTTGGAGGCATTAACTCGTGTGACATCTGTCAACAGTTGCGTCCGTCCCCGCCGCGAACGCCGATTTCTCCGTGGTGGTACCCGCCAGTGCCATAGGATACACATAGATTTCCTAGGTCCATTAAATAACCAGATGTTTTTCGCGGTTGTAGACGCGCACACCAAATGGGTGGAGTTGTACGATGTTACTATGTCTACAACTTCTACAAACGTCATAGAAAAGCTGTACGATTTTATGTCCAAGTATGGATTTCCACATACAATAGTAAGTGACAATGGGACCGCGTTTATATCATTTGAATTTAAGAACTTTTGTTCAAGAAACGGCATTGACCATTTGACGTCACCAGCTTAATAATCCAGAAAGTAACGGGCAAGCGGAAAGTTTCGTTAAGATTGTGAAAAAAGGCATTAAATCGTGTGTTATCTCTTCGCGCAATAAAAGTGATTGCAAGTTAAAAATATTAAAACACCTTTTTGACTATCGGAATTCTGTTCATTCTGTCACAGGGTTCTCACCAGCTGAGCTGATGTTTGGCCGCAAGTTGAGGTCACGCTTGGATTTAATCAATCCAAAAACGCCGGCGGCCTCTCTCACAACTCCCACTGATAATGTGTTAACAAGTACCAAATAGATACGCGACGGTTATGACGTAGTAGTTGCTTAATTTATTCTTAAAGTACTTTTAGATATTCTCATTAATATCTAAATAATATTCTTTGTATTTATTTTCTCATAAGTCATTTATTTGATTTTTATAACAATCAGTTAATATTTCTTATCATATTGAGTAATTGACAGTTGATTTGAATATGGCGGTTATGTGTATAAAAAGGGAGGCAAATCATTTTAACGGGCATTATATTGTGAACTAGTGATAAGGAAGTTACTCTGCCCAAATACAGACTGAGTGTGAATTATAGTTCGTATTTAATTGTGTATAAAACCTGCTACTGTACGACATTTCAGAAGTGGGATCCCGATAAAATGTCAGGACCATATTTTCTTGGTTTGGGGAAACGCAAACGAAAGTGCAGTGAGTCATCCAGTTCGGAAGATGACAATAGTGTTTTTTTTTTCTCTGAAGACCTTCATAAGACCAAGTCGCACAAAAAACGACATGTCGCTCCCAGTGATGCTGAAGTTATTCCTAAATTTCGACCCGAAGACAACAGCAGCAACGTTATTGGTTGGCTCCACAAAATAGACCAACTAGGCGATGTCTATGGCTGGGACAACACCGATCGAACATTTATCATGCAACTGCGGTTACGCGGCGCTGCTCGAGAATGGTACGACGACCTTTACAACTACAATTTCACATGGGATGGCTGGAAGGAAATGCTTCAGGTCGCTTTTCCTCGATCAACTGACTACGTGGACAAATTGGAACGAATGCTGGCAAGAACAAAGGAAGATAAAGAGACGATGACGAAGTATTATCACGAAAAACTATCCCTACTGAAGAAATGCAACATAGACGGTGAAGATGCTATTTCCTGTATAATACGTGGACTACCTTCTGAATTGAGAGCTAATGCCAAAGCATATAGTTGTGGAACTCCTGAACAACTATACTATGGCTACCTATCTTCATTGGAAAATTTTAAACGAGTGGAGACTGCGCGGAAATCGACGAGTACGTGGAGAAGAGGAGCGAGCACTACCACGCAAAGCTCAACATCGGGGCATCAGCTTCAGCCGAAGATATGCTACACGTGTCGGCGGCCGGGCCACGAGGCGCGGGACTGCAGACAGCGGCAGCGCTGCGAGACCTGCCGGCGGCGCAGCGGGCACACGACGGCAGATTGCTGGTTTGGCGCCAGGAGTTCGCGACAGCAACCACAAAAGGTTAGTAAAGTGCTGCATGTTACTTATGATATTTATGTTGATGCTTACAAAAGAACTGTGATGGTAAATGGACAGGAGCTCAGAGCTTACATAGATACTGGCAGTAAAATCAACATGCTTTGTCTCACACAAGCTGAAAAACTGCAAATTAAAATGGAGCCTAGTGCAACCGTCATGACAGGTTTTGGAGGAGCATGTGTAAACTCACTCGGTTCATGTTGCCTGAGTGTTTTGATAGATAATTTAAAATTAGATGGAATAGTCGAAATAGTTAATCATATTTCATCAGATATTGAACTATTAATTGGACAAACAATGATTAATAGTAAGAATGTTAGTTTAGTCACTTCTGCTTCTTCTGTACGTTTTGTTCCAAGTGAAATTATACAGGATATATTTACGGATATAAAATTACAAGAAACGGACTTTATTGAAAAATTTCCAGTTTATATAAAGCATAATGTTATGATACCAAAGCAAAATCAATTATATATAGAAGTTTATGTTGACTGCAGACAAAACATTGGAAAAGAGCACACATTTTTAACGCTCACAGTATGGATGCAGTTAGGTAATTTAACGTATTTAATACCTTCAGCTATTATTAATTCAAACCATTCTTATTTAAAAGTTGTAAACCTAGGTCATGTTGATGTCGTTTGGGAATCTCATAGGTTGATAGCTAGAGCGGAGTTGGTAACAATACCAGCATTTAGTAGTGAATCTAGAGTACTAGCCATAGATAGTCCAGACACGGATAATATACAAATTAGCTTAACAGATATTGATAAGGGCCACCTTAGTGATAATGAAAATAAACAATTACTAGAGCTTTTAAATAAGTATGCTCACTCATTTGCCAGAAGTACTAAAGATTTAGGCTGTACTGATCTTATTATATTTCGACGTTTCATTCTTCAGATATACAATAACAATGTAGTAATTTTTATCCTACTGGCAACTTCGCACTGGTAAAGAGTAATTTCGTTACTTTTTTTTTTTTTTTTTGTTTCTGTCTGTGGGTAGGCACTATGTCGGCTCGCCATTATTTTTTCGTGCGCGGCAACAAGCACACTAACCCCGGAATAAAATCAGTTTTTTCAAAGTAAAAGTAAAATAAAAATGCCCAAACGTAGTGCTGTCGATAGAATACAATATTATACTGCAAAAATAAAGAAATTGAAAATGCAAAGCAACGAAAAAAGGCGTCGTCGCTTAATAGTGTATTCTTCATCATCTGATTCCGAGGAAATACAAGGTGAGTTTAATTTTTCCATTACAAAGTGAAGTGAAAAGATTGCTGCTTAATAAGTTGAATTTATCTATGCGTTCAGCGTCTATAAGCTTCCCTGGAGGATCAACTGCGGGTTATCACGATGGGTCAGCATGACGCTTGAAAATATCAGCCTGGAGGTTTAACTGCGGGTTAACACAAAGGCTTTGATGTTGTAAAAATTACAAAAAAGGGTACCATTTGGACCCTGGGGCCAAGGATCCCTATAAAAATCAATGATTAAACATTGAAATAATTCTATTTGAAAAATAATTCGATCTGAGAATCTTCTAAACATTTTTTTTTTTTTTTAACTACCCACAATTAAAAAAAATATATATATATATGTATTTCAGATAACGGAACGCAAAACGTAGAGGAAAACATTGATGTCGATGAATCACCACCAGAGGTGCCATCAACTTCCAAGTCACCCGACCACCAGCCACCGGCGTCGGAAGAAGTTGAGCCTGAACTCGACCCTGTGCTACTAGAAGCTTTGGGCGATGCTGTTGTCGATATTCCAGTTTACGGCCCGGATATACACGACAAGCTGGCTCAACGTTGGTTACCAATTCTAAAAAAAGGTATACAAAGCGAAGCTAAAGAAACGCTTTTTAAAGGATATACGATTCCTAACAACTGCAAGCTACTCAAAGCACCCACTTTGAACGTAGAAATATCGGCTGCTGTCACTGATTTAGTAAGAAACAGAGACAAAAAGCTTCAAACCAAACAGGACCAACTCGGCCTGGGTATTTCGGCTATCAACAAGGCAATGTCCCTGCTGCTGACCGGTGATGACAAGGTACAAGCTGTAAAAATTTTGTCAGACAGCTGCCGAATACTTACTGATCTCCACTTTACCGAGACGCAAGTAAGAACAAAACTTATGACGCCAGGTTTAGACAAGTCGTTCTTAACTTTAATACAGGATCAAGACAGAGATGAAACCCTCTTCGGAAGTAACTTACCAGATAAAATCAAGGCCTCAAAATCGATCGAGAAACAAGGATTGCAAATAAAAAAAAACACCTACTCCGAAGCCGTTAACATCAAACATTCCAACGTCGAGTGCTCGTTACCAGAACCAGGGAAACTGGTCAGGGCCTCCTCGCTTCTCGTCATCAAGATGGGGGGGGCGGACATCCTCGTACCGGGCACCAGCACACCAACCTTACCGCCGGGCGCCGCCGGCAACGCCGACGTCGACGTCAGCGCGAGCGAGTGCGACCGTGAACTCCAACAAGCGTGCCCCTACGAGGCAATAACTCAGGTACATGCTGGTAGACTACAATTTTACTATAATTGTTGGCGTGGCATTACAAAGAACACACTTGTTCTGAGTTGGATTTTTCATGGTTACCACATACCTTTTTCGCGTAAAGTTGTACAAAGTACAGTTCCCCAAAATGTATTTTCTGTCAAGGAAAAACGGGACATGAAAGTAGCTATTAGTAACTTAATAGATTTAGGCGCAATCACGGAACGAAAACCTAGATTTGACCAATTTGTATCTAACATTTTTTTGACACCGAAGTCGAATGGTAGCTATAGATTCATACTAAATCTTAAACGATTAAATAAGTTCGTTTCGAATGAGCATTTTAAGATGGAAGACCATAGAACTGCATCAAAAATGATACCAAGAAAGGGCTTCATGGCAACCATAGATCTTAAAGAATCATACTTACATGTTCCTGTAGCTAGATCTCATCGTAAGTATTTAAGATTTCAATTTGAAGACGAAAAATTGCACAATTACACATATGAATTTAACGCTTTGCCTTACGGACTATGCTCCGCACCTCGAACTTTCACAAAAATCATGAAAGAAGTCGTAGGTTATTTAAGGCATCGTGGATATAAATCTGTTATATATCTTGACGATTTATTATGTCTTGGAGATACCTACGACGAGTGTCATAAAAATATTACCGAAACTCTTAAATTATTGACTTGCTTAGGTTTTGTAGTTAACTTTGAAAAAAGTAGTCTACACCCACAACAATGTTGCAAATTTTTGGGATTTATGTACAACTCTATAGACATGTCAATAACATTGCCATTAGAAAAGCAACACAAAATATTACAATTTGTACAAAAATATTTAAAGTTACCGATTTGTACTATTAGGGAATTTTCTCGCTTAATAGGTGTTCTGATCGCAGCTTGTCCAGCCGTTAGATATGGCTGGCTCTATACCAAAGAACTAGAAAGGCAAAAATATTTAGCTCTTAAAAAACATCAAGTATACGAAGCTAAATTTAGACCTTCTGCAGCAATTTTACCTGACTTAAATTGGTGGATTAAAAATATAAATTCAACATCAAATACCCTCGAATCTCAGAATTTTGTGTTAGAAATCTTTACTGATGCTTCTAAAACAGGTTGGGGTGCATTTTGTAACAACGAACGTGTCAACGGTGGTTGGAAAGACAGCGAGCGCAACTTTCATATTAATTATTTAGAGTTGCTTGCTGTCTTTCTTGGCCTGAAATGCTTCGCTCGAGACCCAATGTACAATAATTGTAATATTTTGCTACGCGTTGACAACACCACTGCTATTAGTTACATAAATAAAATGGGAGGAACTCAATTCCCTCATTTAACCAACTTAACCAAAACAATCTGGCAGTGGTGCGAGAAACGGAATATCTGGCTGTTTGCGTCGTATATAAACACTAAAGATAACATAGAAGCAGATCAAGAGTCGAGAAGAATCAATCCCGATATCGAATGGAACCTCTCTGACTCGGAATATCAGAAGGTATTGGCTTTTTTTGGCGAACCAGTAATAGATCTCTTTGCTTCTCGCACTAATGCAAAATGCAAAACGTATGTCTCATGGAAACCGGACCCTGACGCCATGACAGTAGATGCATTTACAATAAATTGGAAACACACAGGGTACTTCTACGCTTTTCCACCCTGCTCTTTGGTTTTGAAATGCATACAAAAAATTATTAAAGACGAAGCAACAGGTATCATTATTTTCCCTTACTGGCCGTCACAGCCATGGTTTCCATTGCTTAATAAAATACGACAGTCTGATTTTTTATACTTAACGCCTGATTCAAATATTTCCTTGTCCTCTTTCAGGACTCCCCAACTTCCTCTGGGACAGTTTACCCTGGCTGCAGCGGTGCTCTCAGGTCTGCCTTCGAGTCCAGAGGAACACCAAGCCTTGCGCTTGACCTAATGATGTCTTCGTTATCCCAGAATACACTGTCCCAGTACAACGGTACCTATAAATTATGGTGGCAGTTCTGTGAAGCAAACAGTCATAACCCTTACACTGGTTCTTCATCAGATGTTATGTTATTTTTAACTAAACTATTTAACAAAGGTGCCACTTACGGATCTATGAATTCTCATCGCTCAGCTCTTTCCTTACTCTTAGGCAGTATCGTAACTTCTAACGACCAAGTTAAAAGGCTTCTAAAAGGCGTTTATAAATTGAGACCTGCCACTCCAAAATACACTTGTACCTGGGATCCACAAGTAGTTCTAAATTTTGTCGCAGAATGGATACCCAACAGAGAGCTGTCAATTGAAAGAATTACCAAGAAACTAGTGGTTCTCCTAGCATTATGTACAGCACATAGGGTACAGATATTTTCTTTAATTAAATTAGAAAATATTGCGGTAGGTCCATCTGGTATTCAGATAGGTATTTCTGATGTCATCAAAACGTCCGCAGCTGGACGCGAACAACCTGTACTGATATTACCGTACTTTAATGAGAATAGGGCAATCTGCCCCGCCACCATAATAGAAGATTATATGTTCGCCACAAAAGATATAAGATCTGAAGCGACAAACCTTATATTAACGTATAAGCGTCCGCACAAACCAGCAACAGCTCAAACCATCAGTAGATGGATCAAGCAAGTGCTGTGTGCGAGCGGCGTGGACGTGTCTTCGTTCAGCGCGCACAGCACGCGGCACGCAGCCACGTCCGCGGCGTCCGCCTCTGGGCTCTCGTTAGATGCCATTAGGAAAGCAGCTGGCTGGACTAGTACTTCTCAAACTTTTGCAAAGTTCTACCACCGCCAGGTAGTGGACAAAGGTAACTTTGCTCGGTCAGTATTACAGACAAACGGTTCTTTGTGATTTTAATAGAAACAATTAAAGTAACGTAGAACAGAATTTTGTTATAATTTTATTCACATAAAAAAGTAATACCTAATAAGGTTTTTTTTTTGGTTATATTGAATAATATTTATAGTACTTATTAATTACTCACAGAAAATAAAAGATGATCTTTTTTCTTTTCGTAAATTTGTTTATTTTATTTCACAATCATCTCTGAACATCTACATTGTTATTGTATATCTGAAGAATGAAACGTCGAAATATAATATATGATCAAACGAACTTGCAAAAGTGAAGTTCGATCGATATTATATGAGTACGTTTCATTCGAAGATATACACTCCCACCCTCCCTATACCCAAAAATGAAAACTTTGAAAAATATCTCTAAAATAATGGCGAGCCGACATAGTGCCTACCCACAGACAGAAACAAAAAAAAAAAAAAAAGTAACGAAATTACTCTTTACCAGTGCGAAGTTGCCAGTAGGATAAAAATTACTACATTGTTATTGTATATCTTCGAATGAAACGTACTCATATAATATCGATCGAACTTCACTTTTGCAAGTTCGTTTGATCATATATAAAGATGCACATTCGTACAATGAATAACCAGCCTGTTTTTTGCAAGCCCTATAGATTGTCGCATAAAGAAAATGAAATAGTTAATGGAAAAGTTAAAGATTTATTAGAAGCCGGTATCATTAGAGAGTCAATGTCTGATTACGCTAGTCCAGTGGTACTGGTTAAGAAGAAGGGTGGGGATTACAGGCTTTGTGTTGATTATAGGGCATTAAATGCTAATACTGTGAAAGATAGGTATCCTTTACCGCATATCGAAGACCAGGTTAGTAAGTTATCAGGCAAGTTCTATTTCACCACCCTTGACCTTGCCCAAGGGTACTATCAAGTCAGCCTTCATGAAGACTCGATACCGAAGACTGCATTCGTTACTCCATCAGGCCAATATGAGTTTTTGAAAATGCCCTTTGGTCTGGCCAATGCCCCGGCAGTATTCTCTCGTTTAATTCAAATGACGCTAGGTAGAGTCGATCAAAACATTGCCCTGTACCTTGATGACGTCATGTTACCTACAGAATCAATTCAGGAAGGGTTTGTGCTTTTAGATAAAGTATTAAAATTATTGACCCAGGCAAATTTAAAATTAAATTTACGTAAATGTTCTTTTCTTAAACATAGCGCTACTTACTTAGGCCATGAGATTTCAGCTGGAACCATACAACCAGGCCAAGCGAAAATAAAATGTGTCGCAGAATATAACAGGCCGCGGAATGTACATGAGGTTAGGCAATTTATCGGTTTGACGTCATATTTTAGAAAATTTATTCAAAATTTTGTCCAAATTACTCGCCCCTTAACAGAACTCACGAAAAAGGATGTCAAGTGGCATTGGGGTTCTAATCAAGAAAATGCATTTCAAGGCCTCAAGCAGCGTCTGATAGAAAGGCCAATTTTAGCTATTTACAACTTTGATGCAAAGACTGAATTGCACACAGATGCCAGCAAAATAGGCTTAGGTGGGATCCTTATGCAATATCAAACAGATAATAGCTTAAAACCCATTGCTTATTTTAGTAGGGTGACAAGTAATGAAGAAAAGCACTACCATAGTTACGAGCTTGAAACGCTCGCTGTCGTTGAATCTCTTAAGCGATTTCGAATATATTTAACAGGGATTAAATGCCTTCTTTGACGGTTCATAATTCTTGTCTATTGCATAAAAATGGTTGCATGGTAATGACTTCAACTCAAGGGAGCCCAAGAGGGTAAATAGGCATTTACTCGAGCGTCGTGACTGGGGCCCTATTAGATTGTGAAGGTTAGATGCTAAAAAGAGAAAAAAAGGTTAGGTATAATCAGCCCCAAAAAGATGTAAACACGGACTGTGAACCATTTCAGTGTCTACAACCATTATTCCATAATTGTGTCTATAATGTAAAGCTAAAAAACAAATTGTTGTTCATTGTTCATAACACGCGAATGCTTCCGGTGAGTGACCATCTTTAAAGGTCTAAGCATTATTCGTTAGATTATATGTACTTCAAGTTCAACAAAAAACAAATGACACGTCACTGACGTCATGCATGAAATGAAAAGGACAGAAATAAAGTTCTTGTTCTTCTATCAAACGAAGTTCGAGACATGTCAATCGTTGCAAGTCGTATGACTTTGCCAGTCTGTACCTAGTTTTGGCAAAATGAATTGTTTACTTCGTTTTTTAGCTTTACATTATAGACACAATTATGGAATAATGGTTGTAGACACTGAAATGGTTCCGAGACCGTGTTTACATCTTTTTGGGGCTGACTGTAAAATAACCTTTTTTCCTTACATTATTATTTCACTGGTGGGAGAAGCGTGTACCTATAGGTTTTCAAAAATGTAAAAAAAAAACAGTAGTGTATGCACCCCGCGTGTTTCTGATAACGGAAAAATATTAATCTGCCGTTTTGCATGGTGGGGTTGACCGTACGAAGGGGTAGAAAACAGATTTAAAAAAATTCGAGCGTCAGATAGTGAGAAAGGATGTTAAGTGAACCCTTGAAGGTAGCTCCTATACATATAAAAGACTGACGATTTGGACGCGATCAAAAGTTATGGCCGATTTTTGAAAATGCAAAAAAATATCGTGACGTTGAATTATCCGTGCGCGTCAGACTGTTAGACGCTTCATCTTGATGTCCTTGTCGTACTGACCCATAATCTAATAACTAAGTGGAGGAATTTCCGTAATCTGATTAGATTTCAAATTTTATGTTTTTTGAGCAAATTGAGCGGTAGGTATGCTAAGAAACAACAAAACTAAAGTGAATTATTACAATACGATATAAATCGTATTTTGTTGTAATTCTTATTAATTCTTTTGTGCAAGAAATGAGGTCAAAATGAAAACCCAAGATGGCGCCGAGGAAAATTTTCGGTTCTTCCGTCATGGGTGCCATTTTCGTGGCTTTCGGGGTAACTGGTAACGAAAATCAGGTCAAAATGAAAATCCAAGATGGCGCAGAGGAAAATTTTCGGTTTTTCCGACATGGGTGCCGTGGTGGGTCGTGGTTTTCGGGGTCGCTGATAACGAAAATGGGATCAAAATGAAAATCTAAGATGTCGTCCGGGAAAATTTCAGTTTTCCATCATGGATGTCGTTTTCGTGATCGAAATGATAATATAATTTAAGATGCTGCAATCGAAAACATGTAAAGTTATGTTCTCACTTTTAAACAATGACGTTATATTGCTTTTAAGTAAGCCAATTAACCCTCCGCCATTTTAAACTGTCATAACAATTATTTCGAAAAGTTTCCTCGGCGCCATCTCGAATTTTCATTTTGTCAAGGTGGCAAGTTACGGTGCGAGAGAGTGAGAGATAGAGAAAGAGTGAGAAGGGCAGAGTGGCGCGAAGTGGGAAATACATATAGTTCCCAGCAACTGCATGCGCCACACTTAATTGATGATTTAAGATACTTTAGCTTGTGCAAATCGGCAGGTTATGTTATTTCCGTGCTCTGTGACGAATGTCCTTAAAAAAAAAACCGCGCTGGAGAATGTCCAGGGGTCCAGGGAAAGTTTTTTTTGCAATTTGTGACTCTCCCATTTTCGTATGTCACGCTCAAATTGCCAGATTATCGAAATGCACACTTTTCTACATGTAATTAACTTACCCTGCGTTAATCTGTCGCGCTCGAGTTTTTCCAACGATCGTTTTTTTTTTTACTAATCTGATCGTCTGTCCTAGACGTTCGACCCTATTTAAAGGGTTCAGGTACGGTGGGAGTACTTATTCACAAGGTGCAAGGTTATTAATAGTGACCCGTTGGCACCCTTTGGGTACAGAACCTAAAAAATCTGGCTTTATAACCCTGGTCACTTAATATCAGTCGGTTCTAGTAGGTAATTAAATGTTAGGTACACTAAACAATTCATCTTATTGACGTCCACAAGCTAGTTTCACTGTAATCAAGAACTCTATTATCTCAATCACACGTATTGTTTATCGATTATTTGCGTGTTAATGGAAACAATAGAATCATACACTAGATAATAAATACTCTTTTTTTGTTGTTAGAATGTTAATTAAGCTTCGCATCAGTTGTGACTGTCAAATGGTCGTCAATACAATGCCCAAACACAGGCCAAAGTTATGGTTAGTTTAATTAGTCGTTAGAAGACAGTCATTCTTCATCGCGAATTAAGTATATTACTAGCTTATGCCCGCGGCTTCGCCCGCATGGATTTCGATTATTGTCCCACGGGATCATACTAGCGGGATAAAAAGTATCCTATGTGTTAATCCAGGTTATAAAGTATGTGTGTGCTAAATTTCTAGCTGTGCCCGCGGTGTCACCCGCGCGCGGTGAAAAAGTTAGCACACGTACCGATGCCGCCAGCACATCAAGCTACTACAATACGTCATTTTTTTAAAATAGATTTTCAACTTTATCTTTAGAGCATTAAGTTCAAGGTTGATTGAGAAAATTTGGCAATTTCCGGCAGCTTCATGTGCATTACCGACCTTTATTTTTTTTACTAAATAATTGGAATTAGAAGTTCTCCCAGAGGGTTTCTCAGTAACCATATTCAACTAGAGAACTTGATAGCTGAGAGGGCCTCTCATCACAGATGACAGATTATACTAGCTTGATGAACCATCAGGGCCTGCAAGTAGGCATAGACGCCATCACATCAAGCTAGGCAGGGCTATTGCGTATCTCTGTTGACAGTTCATAGTTACGAGTTTTGATATACAATGACAGTTCGGCACAGGTATAGCGTCAGTTGAAACCAACAAGAACGGTCGTTGCATATCAAAAGTCGCCAAGTACCAGTATATCAATGATGCTCTGTGTCGCCAAGTGATGATCACTATGACCTGTCAACTGAGATACGTATGCAATAGCCCTGCTGGACTGTTACTGGTTGTTGCGAACTTCTTGATAGATTTTATATATTTTTTATTGAATATCACTTTTTTGTTTTTACTGTGAAGCTATCAGTGGCTATCAGTAGGTAATGGTGTTAATATTCTCTATTTTTCACCATTAAAATATTCAATAAATAAGCATGATATATAATTTCTCAATACCTTTAATTTTGGCGCAAGTTCTCCGTTCAAAGAAATAACCTCACGCATAGTCGATTGCAATCAATTTGTTGTGTAATGCTTTGCTAGAAAAAGTCTATAAAAGCGATTGAACATGCAAATATTTACATTATTACGACGTATTCAGAGCAGCTATCTTAATCGCGTAGTTAGATATACTTACAATAGAAAATTATTGCACTGAAACACAACTATCAAGATGTACAGACGTATGTATTTTATTTGTTGTAAATATTGCGTTGATCAGAGGTAAGGCAAATGCTATTCGGTTTTCTGATCAAGAATTTTTGAGAGCCCGGAGATTTGATTTGTGGCCGGTGTGTCGCGGTCTTGTCTGTGATCCTCAGGATATAACGTTTAGGTATATCAACAGAACTATCTATCAAATATCGATACCTAATTGCTGGTAATTGATTAACTATAGACATCTCCACTTTATCGCCTATTGTTTTATTTTCAGAATCCTTTGAAACACAGTGTAAATGCCTACTCTATGCTCGAAAAAAAATATTGACTACGAGTATTTAAAGATAGATTGCTTAAGATGCAATCTGTAGGTACCTATGCAGAATTTTAATTAAAAACATATTTTTGAACAATAAAACGCATCCTTGAAGGCCATCTAATATTACCTATACAAACTGCAATATTATTTCTTCACACGATGTAAATAAGCTTTGTTCTCTTCGGGTTGTGGACACGTTTACAGCTCCATTATTTGAAATGAACACAGCGGTGTCCAAAACTTGCTTATTTATAAAAGTTCTTATCAGCAATCATGCGATCAATAGTTTTAAAATTTCGAGGTTGGCCCGATGGAAGAACAATTTTGATGCCGTCACATGTAGGACATTATATACGAGACCGCTACTGTTTGCAGGTTGGACAGCGAAACAGGCTGGACTGGTTTATGAATGATAGCGATAATTAAAATTAAATTTCTTTATTTGTTTCAGGTATCAGTGAAACGACTGATGACGGAAAAGTAATGGAAACTGCAGAACAATCATCGGCCTACGTATCGGTGGATGACTTTTACGCGGGGAATTCGGTTTTTATCACTGGCGTTACTGGGTTTCTTGGAAAGGTAGGTTCTTAAAGGTTTTATAATTGGACCTATTACCTACGTTATGCATGCATTTCAGTCCATTTTGACATCTTATCAGGGGCCTTAGTCTGCTATTGCAATAGTGTCAGAATGGTCTATCATTGATTTAATAAGGCCCCTAGCCCACGGCGTATTGAAGCGCGTTCGAAACTCGTTTGACGTGCGTACAAAGGGTAATTCGTCTGCGCGGGGCCTTATTAAATCAATGATAGACCATTCTGACACTATTGCAATAGCAGACTAAGGCCCCTGGGGGCACGGCCAGTGCCCCCGGCAAGTCAAACACACCACCTTTTCTCTAATCAACGTGAGATATAGGTACCAACTGTTGATATAACTTCTTTACATATAACATTTATTTATTCTAAAACTTAATTAGTATAATGTTGTTTCATATAACGTTAATGTAATCGAAAATCATTTGGTCTAACGTTTAATAAGTATATTGTTTATTTAATCGAAAATCATTCGGTCTAACGTTTAATATATATAAAAAACGTCATTATGGTTAACACCCCGACTCAGAGTACCCCGTTTTTTTTAACCTCTTAGAAATAGGAGCCCCTCGAAGCGGGGCTCCGTCCACCTATCTTAGCGCAGGTGGTAATCAGTTACTAGTTATGTTATGTAAGTAGGCGTTTTCATCATATTAGACCAAATAAGTTTTATATCTTTTGAGTGCTATGTCAAACGATGTTATATTATTTAATGTATGTTATGCTTATAAAAATTAGTTATTTTAAAAATTATATCAATCGTTCATAATATGTATTAACTAATCGCTATATAAAATAAAATTATAGATTCCGTTGTTATATGTTGTTAATATTAGAGATTTTGTTGTTATATCATCTATTACTTACCCCTTTTCTCGAAGCCATCCAGGAGATTTCCAACCCACCGTAATTTCGTTGTACTTAGATAAAGCTAGAAGTCTGAATTTTCAGTGACTAAGAGATATTATACCTAAGTATATTCCTGAATTACATTCAATTGGATAAACTATTGCTCAATGCGTCAGTCTTAACCATAGAAATATAAAATATCTATGGTCTCAACCGCTAAGTCTGAAGCTTGAAATTTTGTAGAAGAAAATAATTGTTCTTATACAGCGTGTAACAGAAAGGGTATAATCATATGGAATGCTGTGGTATGGACCATCAAACTGAACAACTTTCTCTATGGGACCACCATCGAAATCGTAAAAAAATAATCAGCTGTCCCATACATTTGGGTCGAGTAGGTATTGAAATTTTGTATACAACAGCTGATTACTTTTTTACGATTTCGATGGTGATCCATAGAGAAAGTTGTTCAGTTTGATGGTCCGTACCACAGTATTCCATATGATTATACCCTTTCTGTTACACGCTGTATAGTATTTGGAGTTGGAATTTTGTATGGTTATGTTTGTAAGTTCGTCATATTTGGATGGGATTGGGATTCCTCCCGGAGGCACAACTTTTTCCTTTTCCCCGAGCTAAAACATGTAATTATCTACTTACAGGTATTTCTCGAAAAACTTTTGTTCAGTTGCCAAGACATTGACAAAGTTTACGTGTTGATTCGGGAAAAAAAAGGCAAGAGTGCTCAACAAAGGATTGCAGAGGTCATTGACAAACCGGTGAGTTATATCTACCCACATAAATTAAAAAAGTGACGCATTTAGGAATAGGGAATATGCATGTATTTTTTTTTCACTTAAATCATTAATATGCAGTACTATCAATCCAAGAAAATAATTAAAAGTTAATTTCAACTACAGCTTGCCGCACAAAAAAATAAATAAATATTAAATTGTAAAATAAGTGTTGTATTAGAGAATTAAACAAGTGGACTACAATGTTTTTATGGTCCAATAAAAGGCATTTTATAGAAATAAAAAAAGTTTTGTATTTCTTGCATATACCCTATTACTAAGTAAAAACGGCTTCGCACGGGTGCAATTTTCTAATGAAGGAAAATGGAAAATGGAAGGGCGGTTAAAAAAATCCAGCCAAGTGCGAATCGGACTCGTGCACGAAGGGACTCGTGTACCATTATATAAAAAAATTAATATCTTAATTGGCGTCAACTATGTATGTATGGGGACACCTTTAATTTTCAAGTTTTTTGAATGTACCCTTTATTTGTGCTGTAAGGCCTTGCTTTTTGCCAAATTTCATACTCGTAATTCTTAGTCAAAGGGATGTAAGCCTATAGGTTTTGATTCCCTTGTGAATATATTATGCGACATAAACAGTCGTATATTCTGATCGCGTTGACTTACAAGTTTGATTTTTTCATTACTCCAAGGAGTAGCAGACCTGAGTATTTGGTATTAATTTCAGCTTGTCTTAATAGACAGACAGACGGACAATAAAGTGATCTTATAAGGGATCCGTTTTGCCGATTGAGGTACTGATCCCTAAAAAGACTGCCAAATCGGTCGAGCCGTTCTCAAGTGACGCTCCGTCATAAATACGACAGTTGATTTTTATTTATATAGATTACAAACACAGAGTAATAGGTATGACTCCGTAAAGGTACAATTTGAAAACGCTTTCGTGGAATGCTTGGCTCCAATGCCGAATGCCGTTTTCATCAAGTTAAAAAAATGCACTATTGTAGGGTTACATTTTTGTCCGTGAAATTCTCAATGCTTCGTTACAGCTCTTCTCAAGATTAAAAGAAAAGCGGCCGAATGATTTGAAGAAAATTATTCCAATTGCTGGTGACATAAATCATACCGACCTTAGAATTTCAGCGGAAGATGAAGAGACACTCCTACAAAAGGTAGGCTTATTGTCTCTAGGTGGGACGACATTTATAATGGTCGGATTTTCGTGTGACTTTTTTAAATCAGTGGGTCGTCTTAGGGGCGGAGTTTTAGGAGTTGGAGTATAAACTTAGTGGCACTATGAGCAGCAGAGACATTTTGAGTACATACAGAGTGAAACAGAAAGGGTATAACCATATGGAATACTGTGCTACGGACCATCAAACTGAACAACTTTCTGTATGGGACCACCATTGTAATCGTAAAAAAATAATCAGCTGTCCAATACATTTGGGTCGAATAGGTATTGAAATTTTGTATGGGGCAGTTGATTATTTTTCTATATCAGTTGATTGATTGATTGATTTATTTATCAGTTGATTATGGTGGTCTCATAGAGAAAGTTGTTCAGTTTGATGGTTTGTACCACAATATTCCATATGATTATACGAGTACCCTTTCTGTTACACGCTGTATAAGGACCGATTAAAACAGATGGAGAAATTTTAACACAGCGTTCAGTACGTCTAAACAATGATATCCAAGCAAAAAAAAACACTGATTAAAGTGATTTTATTTCGACCTAAAATAATAAATTGACGGCGGCACTCTTTTTTTTTACCCTTTGGAAATCATCAAATAACCCCTCCCGCTCTGGGCTGAGCAGGAGGGAGTGTCAGACTTTTACTGACTAAAACCGCCGCGGTATCTCTTTCGAACAGTCCCGCAACCCTGGCAGGCATCGGTCCTTACGGACCCCTTCCTGTTTGCTGACTCTCTTTGAGGCGCGCGTGGAACACGAACGCGCCGTCGACACGGCCTGTCGTCGTAAGACGGACGGATGGCGAGCTAGCCCATAGCTCACCGTCCACAGGCCCGCGGACGGCGGCACCCTAGAATAAACACATCCATTAGGTCAAAATAAAATCACTTTAATCAGTGTTTTTTTTGGTTGGATATCATTGGTTAGACGTACTGAACGCTGCACGCTGTGTTAAAATTTGTCCATCTATTTTAATGGGACCTTTTATACATAAGTGTGGAGACGAAAGTAAAATAATTGCTTCGCGCGACTTTTGGTACCGATGTGTGATTTGGGCTAATGTTAGTGCAAACTTTGGATGTTTAAAAAATCATTGTTAATCATTATTGCAGGTGTCAGTAGTATTTCACTTAGCAGCAATCATAAAGTTTAATGAAGAATTGAAAGACGCAGTAAACACAAATTTCAGTGGAACCAAATGTGTTCTACATCTGTGTCAACGTATGAAGAATATCAAGGTGAATTATTACTAACACAATTGCTTTTCCTATTAGTACTTAGTGAAACCAAAACAAAATCTACTCACTGGCACGAACACATTCTTGGAAATAAATCGTAATCCGAATAGACCGACTACTGATCAAGAAATGAGCAGAAGTTAGTATAATTAATTGCTTGTTAATTTCAGGCATTCGTTCACGTTTCCACGGCTTACTGCCACACAGATAAACCCATACTAGAAGAGAAGGTGTACCCGCCACCAGCTGATCTCAGCGAAGTCCAGGACTTTCTGGAGCAGTCAAACCATGACAGGAAACAAAATATTAAAGCGTTACTTAGTAAGTTTTAAATATTTGATATGACGGTGATAGCAGGTGACGTAAAGTTGTGACCGAATGACTTTTGAGGAATGGAAAGAGAAATATTGTTCGTCTAGGAGCAAGATGGGCAGACGACATTATTTTAATCACGGGTGAAATCTGGTTAAGGCTGGTACAAAAGAGTGAAGGTGGCACAAACAAAGAGAGGCCCATACCCAGCAGTGGGTGAAGTTGGGCTATGGATCATGATGGTTATTTGACCTTGAGTAGAGCGTTGTGGATACTCAACGCTCTACTCAATGTCAACGTTTGAAAATTGACAGAGTGCAACACTTGTGCGTTGTAAAAAGCCACAGGGATTCCTATACGCTCAGCTTAATGCCGAGGGTTGAAAATCTAGTAAAGAATAAACTTGATGTAAAAAAGCGCCCATGCCGAGTCAAAAGCATCGGAAAGCTAAGTAACGTCCATTCCAAGATGAGTTATTTATGTTATGGGACTCCCATGTCAGAATATGGTTTTCGGGGTCCCTAAATCAGAATAGCAAGTCTTCCCAGTTCATCTATGTCACATCATCTTGTCCTAGTCTACTTTGGGTCGGCGCAAGACGTTTTCTTCTTCCATTCTCCCAGCTGTCAGACGACACGACGTCTTTTGCTTCTTTTTCTTTAATGTCATCCCTCGTACAATCCATCCATCTTTTCTTTGGCTTTTGTTTTCGTTTGTATCCATCAATATTCGTATTCATCAATCTTTTAGTCACATGCGCTTCATCCCTTTCATTTTTTCTGTAACAGGCGCACTTTAATTTTTTTTTCCTGTAATATAGTCGTTCCTTACCAAACTTTATCCGTTTAAACTAAAGTCATTTAGTTTGATTAATTGCAGAGGGACGACCGAACACTTACACGTTCACAAAGGCGTTAGCTGAAACTTACGTCGCAGAAAATTGTGGAAATATTCCGACAGTTATCATCAGACCTGCCATAGGTAAGATTGGCAACCTGTCAGAGTACAGTCACCATAGAAATAATGCTCAAATTTTTTTATTAAGGTTCTGTAACCAAATGGCTACATACAAGGTGTTAACAGACCCTTCAGGAAGCTGCAAGCATTTTGTACGTCAAATTATGTAACTCGACGCAAATGTTGTTGCTGGATTTTTTTTTGGGGTGATAAATCACGTTTTATGGTAGGAGTCAATGTAAAACATTCAAAACATTATGCTGAATGAATGAATTTAATACTACGGGGACCATGGAGGTATTTACAGGAATGTTATAAGACGGAATCATATGTTAAAAAAAACTTGTGAAAAAGTTGGAACTTGGACCTCCCATATTTCCGTAACTAGAAGGTTCCCAGGTTTGGTCCAGAACAAAAAAAAATATCGTAATGACGAGGAGAACAAATGCCTTTTGGCTTCGTTAACGGTATTTTTTACACCCATTAGATAACCCTTATATTTTATATCATATCATGGCTGTGCCCTTATGTTCGTCTTTTCGTCCATCTGGATATTCCCCATAAAATGGATGTATGGTCATATCCACACATCTATTTTATGCGGAGCCTAATTTACATTATGGCAATGTTAGAAAGAATTAATAAAAAAGAAAACCGCTAGATAAGTGGTGAAATTAAAAAAAGAGTTAGAGGTTGCAGTCCAATATGAAATTCTCGGATATTATCTAGTTGGGTTCGGTAATACTATGGATTGTGATTACCTTTTGATGAAAATCGATAAATTAGTATTTCTACATCACATTAGCAACTAATATGTTTTTAATATCAATCAGTTCAAAACTAGTGAACAACTTGTCTTTCCAGTGTCGGCATCGCTAAGGGAACCCATCGAAGGATGGGTGGACAATTGGGCTGGAGCCACCGGCATGATGGCAGCAAATATGAAGGGTGCTTTCAAGGTAGTGCTGGGCGTCGCAGAAAATCTCCTGGACCTGATACCGGTCGACTATGTGGCGAATCTCACTATTGTTGCGGCAGCTAGGTGTAGCAGGTGGGTTAATGAAGATAACGATATATCAGTTTTTTTTTACCAATATTGTCCCCAAATTGTTTGCCAAAGAGCGATGGAGCGTAGCATTTTAAGCATCAAAATCACCAATAGAATACGCAACACCACAATACGCTCCGAGACGGGCATCCCCGATGTTAGCGATAAATCTGCGAGGTTAAAATGTCACGGCGGGTCACATTTCAAGAATGGATCAGGACCATAGATATAGTGTGAGCTTTTGATCAGAAGGAGCCAAAAAGATACGATGTCTTGGATTTCCTAGACAGAGAACCTTATGAGGAAGTCTACCAAAACGAAAATTAAGAGCATTATTCTACGCACATTTACTAGAAATGTAGCACATCCAACAACCTCATCTCTTTCATTATTCTCCCAACCACAGATAGATAGATAGACCATCAGGACAGATTTGCCAGAATCGTCACACAGTCGTTGCCTCTCCTCCTCCTCTGTTGTCGTCGACTGATTGGCCAGAGGAGGCAAAATATCGGGAGAGTTGGAAAGGAATGGGGGGGGAGGCCTTTGCCCAGCAGTGGGACAGAATAGGCTAATCAAAAAAAATTGTCCCCGACACCATTTTATTTCTTTCTTTTCCATAAACAAGGTGGAGGCGACACTACGACAATTAATTAAAATTCGTATATCTTATGATGACATTCCCATTCAGCATAATTATGAAAATTCAATGTATCCAGTAGGTTAGTCACAGGACATTAGTTTAGTAATTCTCATCATTTTCTAAATGCTGTATATGTGGATAAGCTAGCACCGACTGGATAAATCCCCGTATCGGTATAAACATTAAAAACGTGTTGCCAGCTCGTTTCTTCAAAAACCTTCGCATAATTCGTTTTTAAATGTTATTTTCTTATGCAAATTAGTGCAAATTAACCTAAGGTTAGTGAACTAATATTTTTTAAATGGTGTTCTATTTCGTTTACAGATTTGATAGTTTAAAAATATTAGTGCCAGTGTTTTTAATTACTGTCGTGTTGTCGTCTCATGGTATGTGGATCGGCCCCATTATATTTATCACAAATGGTTTTCATTTTCTGAGTGGCCTAGTAAATCCCTCTAAAACTGAATAAAGAATGGCCAGGATGTTGTGAACAGATCGTAACGTAAACATTATTGTCACAGATAAACAATTTCTAATTAAAACATTTCATTGTTTCAGATCTGACAATATCGCTGTTTACAACTGTTGCACGAGTTCATGCAATCCTATTACATTATTAAAAATGTTCAAATATTTTAAAGCAGCAGTTTCTAAGAATGGATTTGGTAAGCACTAAGTTCAAAATTACATTAGTAATAAAAAAATGGGTACCTAAGTGAAATTATTGAAAAGCGTAAGAGGTGTACTTCAAAACTTCAAAGAATCAAATTAAAGTTCAAAGGATGAAAGTAGTAAATACTACTACGGCGTAGCTGGCGTAGACACGTTTGAAATGGCTACGCAGTGTAGTTGGCGTAGCCTTCCCCATTTGCGTTTGCTATTCCGATTGCTACGCGGCGTAGCTGACGTAGCGGTATGCTGATTCCATTGCTACGCGGCATAGCTGACGTAGCGTAGCCCGGTTCGCAATGAGAGCTATCGTTTTTGAGCTCTCCTGATGGCACCACTGTTGAGTAAGGTCCTGTCAATAATTTTATTTTATACTTTAACTAGCGACCCGCCCTGGCTTCACACGGGTGCAATGTTATACATATAAACCTTCCTCTTGAATCACTATCTATTAAAAAAAAAACTGTTCTACACGAACGCCTCTAGCGGCGAATTCATGCGCGATAGCCATAGCTATGCGATGAATGTGGCGTAGCGGTCGTCCCGCATGCATTTGCTACGTGGCGTAGTAATAGTAAGCTATGATTTTTTGATTTTTTGCAGGTCATTGGTATAATATTTTTACCAACATTTTTTTTTGTTTTCCAGATGACTCGCTAATGTCTATCACATTTACGAATAATAAATATATGCTTAATACGCTAACGTTTTTGCTTCAAACATTGCCTGCCTACTCGGCAGACCTATATCTACGAGCGACAGGGCAGCAACCGAAGTAACTCTTTTTTATTTCATTTTTTTAAACATTTTCATTCTTCATTAATAAACATTGCAAAAAAGGAGAAGCGATACCATGGGCATGGTTTAAGGAAACAGAAGTGGGTATCTCCGTCCTTTTATAAAAGCAACATTCAGTTCGAACAAAGGACCCGACATTTAGAAGTGAAATGCTTTACTTTCAGTCAGTAAATGCAAAAATGAACTTAGATACCTATACATCATACTTAAATTTAAGTATGAAACACAATGTCCAGTGACTAAACTATTGGATATAATTATTCGATTGAATTTTTGTATGGGGACTGGGAACGTCATGTGGTCTACGAAGTTGTATAATTGTCGTATTGTCGTCTGCACTTTGTATAAAGCTAGTTGGTTCTAAATTGAAGAGCGTTCTCTTCTGTAAGGACAGACAACACACCTATGCTGTGCCTTAATTATCGCAGATCATGTTTTACTAACTTGTTCAACTAAAACCACTATCATAATCCTCAGATACATGAAAATCCAGTCCAGAGTAGTCGCTGGTCGGGATGTCCTCGAATTCTTCACATCCAACTCTTGGGAGATGAAGTCGGACCGTACGAGGGCACTCCATGCCTCCCTATCACCTGAAGACAGACAACGGTTTCCCTGCGACCCCTCGAATATTAACTGGGATGATTATATGTCTGTGTACTTAAAAGGAGTCGCGCAATTTTTGTTACCAAAACACGTTTAGGTAAGGTTAGGTTAGTTCTGAAAGTGGCGTCGCAGCAAATATGGCCGACAAATATTGTTATGTAACAAATATTACTGAATGAAATTTTAAATTATTGTGTTCATAGAAACTACGTAGGGTGCCTTGTTTGTTCCCAAAGGGAAGCCGGTAGGAATCGGCTTCTTAGGTGCCTTCGGGCCTGTTGTATTGTGTTCTGCTGTAATTGTAAGTATTGCAAATAAAACACTAGTTAAGGTGTTGTTCCACGCGCGCCTCAAAGAAAGTCAGCAAACAGGAAGGGGTCCGAAAGGACTGATGCCTGCCAGGGTTGCGGGACTGTTCGATTGAGATACCGCGGCCCTGGAACACAAAGGGCAAAGGAAGGAACATGGATGGGTTTTAGTCAGTAAAAGTCTGACACTCCCTCCTGCTCAGCCCAGAGCGATTTCCCATCCGAAAAAAAAAATGTGTTGTAAATAGTTTTGGATGTAGAAAAAGGATTTAGAGTATTTTCAAGTACTCTTTGCACATAAACAAGCACAACTTATTCAATCAATTAATAAATAATTATTTATTAAAAAAAAACGAAATGACACCTGTCACCTGGGACAGTCGAGAAAATTTTATTTAAAATCAATAATTTTATTTTTTCACACTAAAGCCTGCCACTATACCTACTGAAATGAATGCCTAATCTCCTGAAGTTTTTTTTAAACTATTTATATCAATAGTATCAGAAAATTGTGAAAATTTTAAAGTTGACGTGCTTTCTATAGCTTTGTGCCCTGTGATTATATGATAGTGCCTGTGTTTGGCCTTTATATTGGATGACCCGAACTTCAGTTCTATAGTGTCGAAGGCCAATTTAAATCCGGATCTGAGTTCGACGCAGAGCCGAGGCGACACCAGGCTCCAATTCACCTGGCCACGGCGACGAGGGCTGCCCCGACATGCGTTCATCGGGTGTGCGGTGTCCCAGGCCCGCAGTGCGTGTGTGCCGCCGCTCCTGACAGCGTGTCACCATTTAACTTTTTGTCTATTCAGCTTTTTTTTTATTTTTTTTTTATTTTAGTTTAATAAAGTTATTTTTGTTAGGTTTAATTTTTTAAGAATTAGTTTAATGAGTAGTAGCAGCAGCGTTGTGGTGGGGAATAGTAGTAGTCAACCTTCAACTTCGCTGAACACCCTGGAGAGATGCCCGCTTTGTACCCAGGCACGTTTTTTTAAAGGTAAGCGGGGTCTGAATGTGCATATTGGTAAGGTACATAAACCTCCAAATGCCTCAGACCCTGTTTCAAATCTTCCACCTTCAACTTCGGCTACATCAACTTTCGACCCAATCTGGCAAACCCTTTCCAAATTAAAAAACTCAGTTCCTGTTTTAAAGCGAGTTCCCCGCGGTGCTAGGCCGCTAGTTGCACAAAACCTAGCAGGTTGTGTGCGCCTTGCCGTCCGAGAGAACTCGCTAAGTGCTTGGGAACAGTTGCTTACCTTCCCTTACCGAATACTTCATGTTCAAAAGAATTTGGCCACAAAAAAGACTTTAACAGCTCAAATTAAAGATAATTGTAATATTTCGGCTCAAAATTTTTATTTAAATGTAACGTCCCAGGGATATACCTCTCGAGGAGGTATATCCCATCTGGTTGAATCAAAGTTAGGGGAAGGTGACATTAGCGGTGCAGCCAGGATTCTCTTCAGTAGCGATGTGGTGGCACCGTGTTCTCCAGAAACACTCGCAGCTCTGGAGACCAAACATCCCGCCCCCACGGATGGCCTTTCTTTTCCCGAGCCTCCTGATTCAGACATTCACTCCCTCACCATTACAGGTCGAGAGGTGGTCACAGCTGTTTGCTCCTTTCGGAGCGGCTCCGCAGGCGGCCTCGACGGCCTAAGTCCCCAGCACTTAAAGGACCTAATCTGTTCAGGCGCCGGGGAGGCCGGTGAGATGCTCTTGAAGGAGCTTACAGCTCTGATTAACCTTATGCTCTCCGGCAAGGTGAACGAGGCCGTCATCGACGTCTTGTACGGGGCCAATTTATGTGCCCTGCGTAAGAGGGATGGCGGCATTCGTCCCATTGCCGTGGGTACTACTTACCGTCGTATGGCAGCCAAGATTTGCTGTAAATTTTATGGTGAGGCTGTTTCGGAAAAATTTAAGCCCCTGCAGCTAGGTTACGGCTCCAAAGGGGGCTGTGAGGCTGCCGTACACGCTTTGTCGACCTACCTAAATTCTGGCAAAGGTGAGGTCATCCTGAAGGTTGATATAAAGAATGCCTTTAATTCAGTTAATAGGGACACCTTGTTAACAGAAATTAAAAAAGAATTACCTCAAATTTATAGTTTTCTTTGGCAGTGTTACAGACATCCGTCTAAATTACTGTATCGGGACAACCTTCTGGAATCTGCTGTTGGCTGTCAACAAGGTGACCCGCTCGGGCCAGTGATATTTAGTTTAGCTATTCACCCAATTGTTCAACAACTAAATTCTAAATTTAACGTTTGGTATCTTGATGATGGAACCTTGGGGGGCGACGTAGATACTGTTTTAAATGATTTAATTTACTTAAAAAATAAACTTCATTCCATTGGCCTTGACCTTAACCTTGCAAAATGCGAACTTTATTTAACGGACTATACCAACAGACAACTGACTATTCCTAAATTTAACGCAATAGCCCCTAACATCAAAATTATTGAAAAAAGTTCTCTTCGTCTCCTTGGGTCTCCAATCTTCGAGATTTCCTTTCCCGATTTTATCGAGGAAAAAATTCAAAATTTCAATGACATTTCGGAAAGATTACTCCAAATTAATATGCATTCGGCCATCACCATAATCCGTTATTGCTGTTTCGGCCCAAAATTAACTTATTTTCTACGTGCTTCCCCTTTATGGAAGCACACTCATCTTTTGGACCAAATGGATCAAATTATCAGAAATACTTTATCATCCATTTTAAATGTGGCCTTGGACGATCGAGCTTGGACACAAGCTACTCTTCCCATTCGTATGGGAGGACTCGGCGTCCGCAAAATTTCTAGTATTAGTTTACCGGCTTTTATATCCTCTGTCCACGGCACTGAGAAATTAATGAGGAATATCCTGGCTTCCACACTGATTGATTTTGATGTGCCGTGCTTCTCCGAGGCTATCAATGCCTGGAAACTCGCTTGCCCAAATTCTGAAGAACCCGACCATCCATTTTCCCAGAGAAGGTGGGACGAGCCGCTCTGCAGAGTAGTTCAGAACAATTTACTGAACACGTCTGCTACTACTGCTGAGCGCGCTCGTCTGCTAGCTGTGGGTGAGTGGGAGTCGGGTCTTTGGCTTCACGCACTACCGTCGTCGAACACAGGTACGTTGCTCGACGACACTACTTTCCGCCTCGCTGCTTCTCTACGCCTAGGTGCCGCATTATGTTCTCCTCATCGCTGTCACTGTGGTGAAGTTGTCAACAGCCTCGGACATCACGGCCTGTCATGCAGCCGAAGTGCGGGCCGTTTTGCACGGCACGCGAATTTAAATGACATCATCCGACGAGCTCTTGTCACCGTCGGCGTTCCAGCTATATTAGAACCCAATGGCTTGGCACGCGACGATGGCAAGAGACCGGACGGGATGTCTTTGTTTCCATGGAAGATGGGTAGGCCTTTAGTGTGGGACGCAACATGTGTCGATACTCTTGCGCCATCCCATCTTCCTAGCTCATCGTGCTGTGCTGGGGCTGCCGCTGCGGCTGCAGAGAACCTCAAGCGGCGTAAATATAGTAACCTCATTGGTAACTATATTTTCGAGCCGTTTGGGGTTGAAACTCTAGGACCGTGGGGTCCGAGCGCTCACAGCCTTTTCAAGGATATTTCTAAACGTTTAGTTGACACTTCCCGTGACCCAAGGGCTGGCTTTTACCTTGGCCAAAGGCTTAGCGTTGCCATACAACGTGGCAACGCCGCCAGTCTCTTGGGTACATTACCAGTTGACAGCGTTGAGGAGGAGTTTTTTGACGCCATTTTTTAAGTTTGTTGCTAGGTTATTTACTTTAGGTTATTTTAATTAATAAGTCTGTATATTATCTATATTAATATTCTTAGCAAGTACATCAAATAGCACTTACTAATTAAATTATTATTATTTAAGTGTAACTAGATTATTTATTTTAATTTATAATCAATACTTTAATGCAACACAGGGCGATATTTCATTTTCATTTAGTAATATTAGAGAAATTCATCATAACAGCGATATGTTTGACAGCTATTTGCGACGTTGCCAACTTTCAGAATGCACCCTTTTAAGTGATGTGATTTAAAGAATCTTGTATATTTCGTAGAATTTAGCACTAATAATATATGAAAATAGGTGTAAAAATTCCCTTAACGCAGCCGAAAGGCATTTGGTCTCCCCACCCGTATTATATTGCATAGCGGGCTGCTCCGCAACTCTAACAACTCTAACGTCTAAGCGCGTATTTTGCGTGCGGATATTTGCATTTGTGTGTGAGGATTTTTGCACATCTTAAAAAAAATACACCTTTTAAATGTTCAAGTTTAATTTAAATACCTGCATCCATCAGCATAATGTTTTGAGTGCATTACATTGAATCATACCGTAAAATGTAATTTTTCAGACAAAAGAAGTATTTTCCCAGCAGTATTTTTTGCGTAGAGTTATTTATGATGATGTACAGAATGCTTTGTTGAACACATCATTTTGTTTCTTAAAATATACCCTAGTTGTGCAGATATAATGTTTTCAAAATCATGGACAAAATTATTCATGAAAATGTTATAAATAATGTCAGAATAAAATAAAAACGAACCGTCTAATTTTGCACGTAATTTGCTCGTACGCATGAACCTTAACGTGTGGTTCGAAGGGTTATTTTATTTTGTCACTGGAGTATTGTATAAAAAGTTCTAAAGAGAAAGCGTTAGTCCGCGCTTCGGCCGCCGTCGTGAGTGAACTTGCTAAAGTATCAAAATCAGTTTAGTTACTCATTATTCCCGCAGTTTACCATGCGTATGTGTGTGTGTGTGAGCCGTGTCAGTGTAGTGATGCAATTCGATACCTATCTGTTTTGAGAACGCGTCCTTAAAAGCTACTAATACTTTTAAGTGCTCCTTTTTATGTTAGTTTATTGGTTTATGTATGTGTTTAAGCTTCAATTTAGGTTGTTATATTTTATCACGGAGCATCTTCCAAAAGAAATATCATCATAGGCCTCCCTTTTCTTGTGCCATTCTCCACGGTCCTTTGCCAAGCTCATCCTGGTTTTCCCCCGATGGCAACAATGTCGACTGCGCATCTCGAAGGCGGACGACCCACGTTTCTTTTGCCAGTTCTTGGACGCCATTCGGTGCCAGCCTTAGTCCACCTGTCATCACTGCGCCTTGCCAGGTGTCCTGTCCAACTTCATTTAAGTTCCGTAACACTAAATAGAAATATAAACCGGTATTATTGGAGCTTTCAGCTCTGGCCACACTGAGGCGATTGCTCTAATGCTTTGAATGGTCATGTACCTATTCGCGACATTTTGAAAACATTTTCATACGGGGTCAGTGAATTTTCACTCGCGGGATTCGCTTCAATTTGGCAGAGGCCCTCTTCGGTTCATTTTTATAGTAATATATTGATAACCGCAGACAGCCCAAGGCTACAATATGAGGTAAGAGTAGTCTTTAAACGTCCAGTAGAGACTAAGTATTACGAAACATGCAGACTAAGATTAGTTATTATTTTTAAGATCGGTATTTAACCGACTTCCAAAAGGAGGAGGTTATCAAGTAGTCTGTTTTTTTTTTTTTTTTGTTTGTATGTTCAGCGATATCTTCGCCAAATGTGAACCGATTTCGATGATTCTTTTTTTGTTTGGTAGAATATTGTTTCGCGGTGGTCCCATTTTAAATTTGGTGAAGATCTGATGCTGATCTTCGGAGATATACTATAGAACTCTTCAGAAATAATAATTGTTAGCGGTTCACTAATGTTTCACCAAAACTCTTTTGACAATATTTTAACCGACTTGAAACAAAATGAGGAGGTTCTACGTTTGTCTGTGTGTCCCGTATGTTCACCGATTTCTCCGCTAATTGTGGACCGATTGTCAAAATTCTTTTTTTATTCGAAAACCTATACTACTGAGGTGGTCTCGTTGTCACAAAGTTAGAATCTGATGATGGGATCCCAAGGAAATCGAGAGCAACCCTGACATTTTACAATGTTTTTCATATAGGTACTTTCTAACGATATTTGTACCTGATAATCATTATCTCATGTTGCTGAGCTGATGATGGAAAGTATAAGTCAGGATCTGATGCTGATCTTCGGAGATATACAATGGAACGCTTCGTTAATAGACAGAAAATCTGTTGTGATTGCTGCAATCGCTTGGATGTTTATTTTTTACACAATATTAGAACATAACATAACGCCTGTTTGCTCTGAGGGATCACCTACGCAGATGTGTACAGTACACCCAGATTTCGACAGTTAGGTATGAACGATATAAGTTACATTTTATTGGGGATAAGCCTATTACCATGAACTTGTTAACAATGTAAAATAAATGTATAGCAAATATTTGTGTAGAATTTTGCAACTAAAAACGGAATAATAAAAAAAACTTTTTTGCAAAAAATAAAACCGACTTCAAAAACAAAAAAACGTGGAAAAATAACTTTAGCTTCAGAAGTCGGTGGCAAAAAAATTAAATCGAACAAACAAAAGTCACCGACTTCTGAAACTAAAGTTATTTTTCCACGAGTTCTTTTTGTTTTTGAAGTCGGTTTTATTTTTTGCAAAAAAGTTTTTTTCTATTATTTGAAGACCAGTTACATTTATTTACGTATCTCAAGTGTCGTTATTCAAAATAACGTAGCCGAAAGTAGGTCCCACAGAACACGGAGTTGCTACGTTGCGCCGGGAGTTTTTAGAATCGGCAATACTAATAAAAATAGCGTTGAGCGCACAACTACTGCCAGTCAGTTTTTAAGGCGGATCCAGACTTGCGCATGTGCACGAACAGTGTTCGCGAGCATCTTAGAAACATAGTATGGGCACCACGTTCGCAAGCCGCACGCGCTTGGTGCATGTGACACGTCCATAGCTGTTAGAGGCTCATAGCGTGCACGATTCGCGCGCATGTGCAGCACGTGCGCAGGTGTGTACCCGCCGCCGTATACGTCATTTGTGTCGACAACGGTGACAAGCTGTGCTGCCTATAGCAGCGGGCGCCGAAGCGGCTCCGTGCCTTGTGATGGTCACTTTAAGCTTACCTATAGTGCATAATTGCATATCTCTGAATGCATTTGTGTAAAAACTGTAACAAAATATAAATAAAAGTTTACCAATTTTCTACCGTTTTTTATTTAATCAAGCCTAAGAGCTAGGGTGTATCCACCGAAGCTGTGAGGATGTGCAAAGAGGAGAGATGAGGAGGTGTGCAAAGAGGCACACCGCTCACCGCACGCCACACCGCTTACCGCACGCCGCTCACAGCACAGCCCACCACTCGCCGCACGCCGATCACCGCACACCGCTCACTGCTTACTGTCACCGCACGCTGTTAGCAGCCGCCGCTCACGTCTCTTTTCGTCTCCGCTGGGCCACCGAACGCAAATAAGCTGGCCTAAACAAAGATGAGACATCTCCTCTCAGGTAGTGTGATGCTCTGCCGCAGAGCCGTTTCTACTAAAACTAAGCGGAGACTAGAAGCCTGAATGAAGTACTATTGGTGGTTTACAACACATCTCAACCTCCACTCCTCTCGTGTCATCTTCGCTTTGGTGGGGTCCGATTCGTGATCTTTGCCGGACTTCGCGCGCTTTAGTGCAGTCCTGAGGGGCATCTCCACATCGGAGTTACTTTTTTTGTATCACTTTACAACGTGAAAACAATGAGAGAGGTTGTGCACTACACGGCCGCGACCACGACTTATGGCCCAGAAGCTTCGACCAGGAAGAAAGTTTGCTCGCACGGCGGCTATTCGCGGCTATTCTCCGAAACAGCTGCACCGATTTTGATGGGACTTTTACTGGGAGTTAGCTGATGTTATAAGGAGTTTATTTTAGAAAGGATTAGGGTTCCGTTAAAAAAAAACCTTTGAAATTGTTAACATGGAAGGAAAGTATTATTTTATAATAACTTCACGCGGGGCACAGGTAGTAGGTAGTTATTTATAAATCCGGGAGTGCTTAGTGCACCAATAATAATAAATCGTTGAGGGTAGAGTTGGTAACGAGAGTAATTGATTGCAAACAAGAAAAGTAAGTATGTAGATGTAGGTTATGTAGCTCATTTGTTTATTGGTAAGAAAGACCTAAATAAGTATATAGATTCCTGGTGCATATTTTTGAATTGAATTGGACATATTAAAGTACAACTTTAGTAAGTAATTTTTTGGTTTGTCTGCTTTACGATTCTAGAATATCATACACACATCAAAAGTGTCTAGGGATCAAGCATTTTTATGTGGATTTCTTGAGATTGAGATGTGGCTTTGTAATAAATTTATGATTTTATAAATTTATATGGATCCTTTTTGGTGCATTTCATAATTTGAATCAGGAACTGTGAATCAAATTCGAGTAAAAGATGAAAATCAGCTGTCAATATTTTCCCTATAAAAACATACAACGCATTGAAGACATTATTAGTGCTACTGTTTCCCTACTACTGATTAAAACCAACGTTATTTTGGAGCGGCGACGTCATTTAAGCAGGGAAGAAATGCTCAGAGCCGTGGGAATGATAGAAGCTGGTTCCCGGCAACGTACTGTGGCTTTAGCTCTGAATACAAGTCAGAGTGTTATCAGTCGACTTTGGACACGTTACCGAAGCACTGGTACCGTGGCTGAGCGCCATGGAGGACGGTATCGCTGCACCACACGGAGACAAGACCGATACATTCAAATCTTAACTCGAAGAGCTCCAACAATAACCGCCATGATGTTAGCCGTGAGGCTTCATCACTCTTCAGGGAACTTAATTAGCGACCAAACAGTCAGAAACCGCTTGCATGAAGTGAACCTTCATTCCCGAAGACCGCTACGGGTACCACCTATAGCAATGCACAATCGTAGGATACGATATCAATGGGCTCTTGAACACAGAAATTGGGCAGAAGAACAATGGCGTTTCGTGTGCTTTTCTGATGAGTCTCGTTTTGGTATGAGACCGGATACAAGACGTATACGACACTGGAGAACCCCTGGACGCCAACAGCGATTAAAATCCTGCCAGGAAGTCCATCCTTATAGTGGTGGAACCATCATGGTATGGGCGGGTATTTGGATCGGCGGAAGAACTGAGTTGATTTGGATCAGAGGCAACTTCAACGCTCAAATTTATGCTGAGACGATTGTATCAGACGTCATCGTTCCTCTACAAGTGCAAATCGGTCCCTTATTTCAGTTAATGCATGATAATGCACGACCGCACACCGCAAGAGTTGTAAGACAGACTCTCGCCGCAGCTAACATCAATGTCCTGCCCTGGCCTGCTCAGTCGCCAGACTTGAATCCGATTGAGCATGCATGGGATATGCTACAGAGAAGAGCTCTGCCGAATATGGAGGGTATCCAGTCGCAAGAAGACCTTTTTTTGTTGTTGCAACGAACATGGGCGGCCATTCCACAGCGTGATTTGGATGAACTCATTTTGAGTATGCCAAACCGATGTTCTTGTGTTGTTAGTGTTCGCGGTAGAAACACGGATTATTAATTGTTTAAGTTACCCAATAAAATTTTAAAGAAAACTGTTATTTCAGTCTTTTTTTCGAACTTTTGTGTTAGTGGTTCAAATGTCAAAAATCCCTTTATTAAGAAAATGGCAAATTTCTTTATTAATGCAAAGGTGACTTGGTTTATCGTTACTGTGACAAACGAAAACACTTTATTTGATGAATCCTTAAAGAAAATTTTAATTAATATCAATCAGGAGAAAAGTTATTGCAAAAATATATGTTGATCCCTAGACACTTTTGATGTGTGTAGTTAAATCTCTAATGAAGTAGAATTTAAGAACTTTTGTGGCTGACTTTACGATTTCAAACTAATTTTATAATCCAAGGTCAATCCGGTACTCTGTAAAAAATACCCACGTTCCATATTTCCCTACTGACATATCCTCGCTGGTATACTTGGAGTTTTTTTTCCTATAATCGCTACCGGTTGGGATATATGGAACTTTCCACTCCATATATCCCTTAGTAATTATTCAGCAAGAGATAAACAACCAACTTTCACGATGATAATAATTTGTCATTTGTCTGTACCTAACGAATTAAATGAATAATGATAAACTAACAATGCAATTATTTTCTTTTAAAAAAATAACTGAGTTCATTAAAATCAACTGCAGCAGGAGATACGCACGTGAAGGTGTGAATTCAGAAAAAGTGTTTTCCTTTATTTCTTTTTTCTTTAGAATAATGCCCTTAAGGAGAGCTATATCAGCTGCCGGAGTCATCACCATTCCGTTGGTCCTGAAACTCATGCAAACAATTATCAGCCTCTTCGGTTCGATGAACTCCGTGGAATATCCGCAGCAAGCGAATGTTTGCGGTAAGTAATAAGTCCTTATGTACAGCATAGACTACATCCTATTCATTTCATCCTACTCTGTACCATGCAGCTTGGGCTCGGCGCAACATGTTTATTTCCTTTTATTTTCTTGTTTATTTCTTTTCCCCTTTCAACAGTCACGCTATCATTTATTTCTTTCAGTTTGACTAATCCCATACTTGGTTCGATAAAACTATAAAATATTCAAGTAATACTTTCTTAATTCTCTTCGAGTTTCGGATTCCTGTACACTCTCGACCGAGAGCTCTCTTTGTGTCATTTCCGAGACGTCTCGCAAAAAAACCGAAACAGTACGGAGAGCAAGCGCTGCACTGGTTCTGCCTCGTGGAGTGTGTTTCGGCGAGAGACAGATTCGAACACCGGAATTTTAAATATAAATTTTAAAAATATGTATAATAATTAATTGTGGTTAACATTACAGATGGACAACGCTTTGACTTCATCGTGGTGGGAGCGGGATCTGCAGGATGTGTGCTTGCGAACAGACTCACTGAGATCGCCGACTGGAAAGTTTTGCTCATCGAAGCAGGTGGAGATCCATCTATCTTCTCGAATGTAATATGTATAATATTAATTATTCTGAGATTTTACATAATTTCAATATAACTTAGAAATAGTTTGCTGGTAAAGATCATCTTGCATAGAAATGCTACCCATGTCTTATATCAATAGAAATCACATTTCTTCGCAGTATCCCAAAATCTTGAAGAATCTACTCTATTCTATTCAAGCCCATAGACAAAAGCAGGTAACAGCTTAGTTACCTATGGTTAAACATTTCTTTTTCAGCTTCCAGGACTCTTCATCCTGGTGGACTACTCAACATCAGACTGGAACTACTACACAGTCGATGACCGATATTCATGTCAAGCACACAAAACAAAAACTGTACACTTGACCCGAGGCAAAATGTTAGGCGGTTCCAGTGGCGCTAACTATATGTTCTACACGAGAGGAAACAAAGCTGACTATGACAGCTGGGTCCATCAGGGAAACGAGGGCTGGGACTGGAATAATGTCACAGCATACTTTAAGAAAAGTGAACGACTTAGGGATCAGGTGATTCTCAACAGCAATTCAGCTGACTTGCACAACACAGACGGATACTTAAGTGTCACACGACCACTTTCGCCAGAAATAACCAAAGATTATTTTAAAGCTTTCGAAGAAATCGGTCATAAAATACTGGTTGATACAAATGGGCATGAGCAACTAGGTTATTCAGCACCTACGGTCACTATAGATAATCACATAAGACAAAGCACTGCCAATGCGTTCCTTAGCACAATAAGAGAACGCACCAATTTGTATGTTTTAAAAAATACAATGGCAAGAAAAGTTCTCTTTGATGACAATAATAATGCAATTGGTGTTGAAATTACACTTCCTGACTGTAAAACCATCAAAGTTCTGGCCAGCAAAGAAGTCATTGTATCGGCAGGTGCTATTAACAGCCCTCAGTTGTTAATGCTATCTGGAATTGGTCCTAAAAAGCACCTGAAAGAACTGAACATAGATATACTACTAGATTCACCAAATGTTGGAGGTAACCTCCAAGATCATATGTGGGCTCTGGTAGTAATAACTGGAAAGAAAAACATTGCTTCATCTATTAGAAATATCGGTGGTTTGGTAAACGTGGATAAGTTCCCATCACCAACAATAATGGGATTTGTAGCTCTTAACAAAACACAAACCTATCCTGATTACCAGACGGTAATATTGGCTGAACCAGCAGCATCGTTAACAACCACGGCTATCTGTTCTTTCGTAATAGGACTACAAGACCAAATCTGTACAAGTATTGCTGAAGCTATTCAGGATAGAGAATCTTTGCTTGCAGCAGTGACTTTACTAACACCAGAATCAAGAGGCAAAATAAGACTTCAAAGTAACGATCCAATGGATGAACCACTTATTTATGCAGGATATTATTCTAATAGAAACGATTTAGAAAAGCATGTGGAATATTTAGAAGACTATATTAGTATTGTTAATACTACATATTTTAGGTGTGTTGGTTCAAATGTAGTAGATATGAAGCTGGATCAATGTAAAGTATTCGTATTCGGTACTCATGAATACTGGAGATGTTACCTCTTGAATATGGTTACTACCTTGTGGCATCCAGTTGGTACATGTGCGATGGGTCCAGAAAGCACGGGGGTGGTGGACGAGAGACTTCGCGTTCGAGGAGTGACGGGGCTTCGCGTGGTAGATGCAAGTGTCATGCCCACCATCGTCCGTGCTAATACGAATGCACCTGTGATTATGATTGGAGAGAAAGCGGCTGATATGATCAAACTCGATCACGGGTTGGACATACAACATTGATGGTAGTAATTTAGAATAAATTTGATATCAGCTATTTACTTGAATTCGGATGATTCCTTGTAAAACATGGGTATGCACTGCGAAAAGCGTGTATGGAATAAATCTTCCTGCCCTTGTCCAATACTTTTAAGGGTCAACGCAACACGTTTTCTTCTTAAATTAAAATGAGGATTTTTAAAATTAGTGTCCTTTTACCATATTTTATTTCTTTGACCCCTGTATCAAATTAGTCTTAAAGAAAAAATGCAAATTGTTGTACTCATTCTGTAACAACTCAACTTCAGAGTGGCAACTTTATTATCAACAAGCTGTTGCCCGCGACCTTCGTTCGCGTGAAATTATTATAAAAAAATATTACTTCACTTTTTTAATCAATATTTTTACCAATTTTAAGGATTTTAATTTTTTTGCACGGATCCCTAATTATTTTTCTAATTTAAAAATAGTGTATATTAGACCTTATAACATCAGCTATCTGCCAGTAAAAGTCACGTCAAAATCTGTCCAGCCGTTACTGAGTTTAGCCGGAACAAACAGATAGATAGAAAGACAGACCGACCGACAGACAGACAACAATTGAAAAAAATGTGTTTTTCTTATACGTACCGTATATAATTTCATATGCATTCATTATAAAGCTGTTATTTTGATATTACAAACAAACACTTCCACTTTATTTATTTGTATAGATTTTTCTGCCAGACCAAAATTATTCTTGTTTTAATGATCACGCTTAATAGTAGATTATTAACCAAGGGCTGTATGACATCAATTGCATACGAGGTTTTTGGCGCCTGAGCGAAGCGAAGGCGCTAATTAACCCGAGTATGCAATTGATGCTTACGCCCGAGATAAATACTCTGCTTTACATATCGATTGTGAGGTAAGTAAACAACAAGACAGCAGGTTTCAATGAACATTAATTAAGAAGAAAAAAATGTGTATTTAATTAAAATTAATAGTAAAATTATTACAATTTGTAAGAGTTATGGTCACGTTCTTTTTAGGTATATTTATAGTTTGAATATGAGTTTGTGATGATAAGACTTGAGTTTGAGTGACTTGAGGTTCTTGCATCGTAAATGGCGGCAGTTGACTGGTACTATTTTCTTCATTAAAAAATGGCTCAGATGATGTGCTTTGACGTGGTGATTTTAAGTTTATATTTTCTGTTATTTTAGAAGTAATTTTGCTTTTGTTTGCCATCGAATCTTCGATATAACCTTCGGCCACTTTGCTGGACTTCCAGCCGCCGTGCCGTGCCTTTTTAACAGAGTGAGGTTGGCTCCCGAATCAGCCAATAGAGTCGCTGATGTTCTGCGAAAGCAATGCCCGGTGTATAACTCTACGTTACTCAGTTTTAAATATGTGGCTATTTGCTTTGGCATGCCTGTAAATTTGTTTTTTCCTATTACTTGTCTGTGGCATTTTCCTTTACTGTAATTAAGAAAAAAACGATTTGTATCCACGTTTTCAGGCCGAAGAGCTTGATATTTTTCAACATAATTTGCAAATTCTTCATGCACAACAAATGACCGGTCAATTTTAGTTTTCGTGTTAGGCAGTTTTATGAGTAGTAATTTGTTATGTTTTTCTACATTTTCTATTGTCAAGTTTGTCAATTCCACGGTTCTGCAGGCTACCGATATCCCAAAAATTAGAACAACCTGTAAAAAAGACATAAGTTGTATTAAAGGCACCAAATTCGCATAGTATTTTTGTGAAATATTTTGGTAACTTATTAAAAAGGGCAAGTAAATACGTAGGTACCTTTATTGCTAAATAAATTTCATCCGGAGCTTCATTTAAGAATTTCTGTACTTCTTCTGCAGTAAATACCTTCGATTTCTTGCTTTTAAAGCCGTCAGACTGCCTTTTCAAGAAAGCAGTAAGTTTAGAAAAATCTTTCAAATTCACGTCATGTTTTGTCATCATTGTAGATTTTAGCATGGAATAAAAGCACCATAAACTGGAAGGTTGTAGCCTCTTAGATAATTCATCAAAATATGATATAAAAACACTTTCAGAAAGAGATTTCACTTTTTTTTCTGACCGCCATTTCATAAATTCGTCGTATGCCTTTACATATCTTTCTTTCGAGTTCGGCGGTAATATATTTTCGACAACTGTTTTTGCCCTTTCTTTAATAAAATCGGGCGTTAGATCTATGTCTTCGTCACTAGACATGTTTAAAACTTTTGAAAAAGAACTCAAACAAGAAAATTAATTATTTTCGCGATGCTTTCGCGCCTACTAGTAGACTGCCTTTTTTTTTTCACGCACGCAAGCGCGTCAAATCTTGCTGGCCAGTTTGATTTTTAAATCGATTCCATCTAACATACGATGTGGAAACAAATACTTAGTTCCATATTTAAAATAAAATCTTTATAAAATACATTGTCTAGATTCCGATTCGAGTAATTAATCGATACCGAGAAAAAAAAAATTAACTTTTTAAAAATATTCTTCGTGCAGTATGAGTATGACAGTTCTTTTTTCAAATTCCAAAACCTATGCTGTAATGATAGTCATACACCCCGGCATTCAGGGGTGTAAGGGTGTACTTACAGAGCAAGAGATATGTAAAGATTTTTACATTCATGCAAGCCATAAATCGTGAGCCGTAATTTGACATAAACGCCTTTGAAAAGCGGGATTGTAAACAAATTGTAGCTGTCAATATGTCATATGGGGCGGAATGTAGGCGTGTCAAGTCCGACTTAAGTTCAATCCACGACTAAAAATACCGATGTAAGACGCTAAATAGCCGTGGTAATTTAAATAACCAGTTAAGATGGCACATGCATGGTTCTTAGTATAATTATGTATGATGCACGTGCCGTCCTCTTATCAAGCTCGACTTGTTGGTAACCACAAATAGCCGGAGCAGCCATATACTATACCAATTATTTCCAAAAATAAATTTGATGTTTTATACAAGTTAGAATGTCAACAACATTTTTTTTTAAATACCAAAGCTTCATTAATACGCATTTATGCAAAACCAAATTTTCAAATATAGAATAATTATTGTGTTTTAATTGACATACTTTTTGTAACTAAACACAGAATTTTTAGATAATAGTTCACTTCTCTGTACGGTCCCGTAATCTAACTATGTATTTTAGTATTAAGCTATAAAAGACAATTCTTTTTTTCAAGCTCTATACTACATTATCTTATTTTTTGTGTATTATCTGAATAGTTTTTTAGATTCTCTATGCTATGGTCGTAAAAAATAAATCAAATGTAAGCCTCTGTGAACTCTAGGTCGAAAGTTATAGATGTTAGATTATGTGGATATCGAAATAAGTAAGTCCGATACTAAAATTGCACTATCTTTGAGGATATAGAGATTGCGCCCCTTATGTGGGGTGTTTTTACCGATAAAATTAAGTGTTTAGCCTCTTAGGTAGGTAGTTCAGAGGCTAGGCACAAAATTAGATTCTTGAATATAAAATAAAACTTGTCAACTACGTCTTCATAGCTTACGAGATACTATATGGAATCTTTAGTGATGATCATGAGCCTGGTTGTAGTATACGATTGAACATAGGCTTTTATTAGCCATTATCAAAAGCTACTTATACAATTGCTTTGCTCGATTAACGGATTTCACAGCGCAATGGATATAGCTGCCTTAAAACTGTATTACTACAAACCCGGACATATGTATAACTACTTCAAGCTGTAACACAAACATAGTGCCGGTAGAAATAAAATCAAATAAATATTAGGCGCTACATCCCTTTAAGAATTTTTATTTTGCAACTTTACTCATAAAAGTGACATAACCTAGTTTTTACAACCATTAAAAGACTATAATTAATACGTGAACGTTATAAAGGGTGTAACTAGACCCTCAACGAAGCCGAAAGGCATTTTTTTTGTTCTAGACTATACCTGGGAACCTTCTAGTTACAGAGATATTTGGGGACAAAGTTCCAAAATTTCACAAGTTTTTTTGTAATTTTTACTGTAAACACCTCCACGACCCCCGTACTATTCAATCCATCCATCAGCACAATGTTTTGAGTGCGTTACATTGAGTCCCACCGTAAAATGTGATTTTTCACACCAAAAAAAAAAGTCGTTTCCCAGCAATAATTTTTGCGTAAAGTTACTTAGTTTGATGTGTACAGAATGCTTGGTTGACGGCTTCGTGAAGGGTCTTGTTACACCCTGTATGTGAACACTTTTTGTAAACTTTTTTTAACTTTTTCTCTAATTAGGCTGATAAACATACTTTTTGAACGTCAAACCCCTTAGCCCTGCCCAAATAGTTCCTAGTGTTTTAGCTACGGAGAAAAAAAGGGGTAGAACAAACTCCAACAACACAAGAAAAATGTTGTTGGCCGGCCGGTAGAAATAGTCTTAATGATACTCTCACATATTATGTGTGCTCTCGCGAACTCGTTGTTACTGTCATAATTTTAAACCATACTAGCTGTTGCCCGCGGCTTCGCTCGCGTTTTGGTCGGAAATTATCCCACGATCACGTTGTACGCTGAAATATACGCTGTTGCAAGCACCATGATCAGTCAACTCGCGATCATGGCGCTTGCAACAGCGTCGAAATATCGGGAGCTCAAAAGTACAGACAATCACGGAAGATATCCCGTAAGTGACAGTTTAAGCATATTTCGGAAGTCTAAAAGAAAATGGACTTGTACATACCAACGGATACGAATAAATTGGATATCCACAACCATCTTACACTAATGACGATCAAATACGTCAGAGTACTGCTATTGCTTTCCTGAGGAGCTCATGGCTCAATATTAACAGCCACTCAGGTCGATCTTCAGGTTAAGCCGCGCTTGCCTAGGTTGGTGACCCCACATTACATACCGAGTTTCCTACGTACCTCGGCAAGCACGTTAAGCCCGTTGGTTCCGGCTGTCATTTTTAGATCTTTGACAGTTGTTACAGGTAGTCCGTGGTCCTAAAGTCTGACAACCAATCTTACCAAGGAATAACGTATATACCCAGTACTAACTGGGTTGTCGAGGTCAGATAAGCAGTCGCTCCATGTTACCAAAATACTGGTATTCAGCTGCATCCGGTTAGACTGGAAGCCGACCCTAATATAGTTGGGAAAAGGCTATGCAGATAATAGCTGCTATTGCTAAGACCAACCAGTACCAGTAATTGGCGTCTTTTTAAGTCCAACACTGTGGAACTTTTACTTAGGATACGTTGTACTTAGAAGCTGTTGGTAGACCTTCATTAATAAATAAATAAGACCAGTAAAAGAACGAAAAAAAATATTAATTCCAAAAGAGACATTAGCCAGGCCAGGACAATTCTGTTATAAAAAGATAAGAGAGCTATGGGTGTCTACAACAAGTTAATTTGTTTAGCAAAAAACTGATAAAGTTAATTGCTCATAAAGAAGTTATCATATCAGCCGAAGCTATTGTAAGTCCTCAATGATGTTATCAGGTATAGGTCCCGAAGAACACTTAAAAGAAAATTATATTGAGTTAGTTTTAAATTATCCAAATGTTGGACCAAACTTCCAAGATCATCCTCTTATACCGGTCGCTATTACAGCTAAAAGGGGTGTTAGAAACACTCGTTTTCGTTCAGTGGTAGATAATGGCAATCATGGCAACTTCAACAATTTGTAGCCATCTATACTGATTGTTTGACAAATATTGTGCAGAAATGAAGTATGAAAATCTATTGGGCTGGGCTGGGACAGATATTTTTCGTGCGAGTAAGTTTGCTGCACCCAAAATCTAGAGATCGGATCAGACTAGAAGCAAGAAACCAGAAAAGAAAGCCTTAATATAGTATGGATATTATTATCGTGTCCTGCGTGTCCTGTTGTTTGTTCACTACGGGAACTGGTGGACGCTACCGAAAGCGCCAAACTAGTACGTCAATTCTGGGCCGACACAATTTAGATTGCCATCGACAGTCGACACGCTAAGAAGAATGGATATTTTGCAGACCCAAAAGATATAGCGCTCGTCAGCCGCATGCACGATGAACACTGGGCAAAAGTCTCCACAAGATGGTTACCGGAAGATGGACGGCGCTGCCGAGGCCGACCCGGAAAGAGGTGTCGAGACGTCTGGACGCGTACCGCGACGGCAACTTCGAGGAGGCATGGGAAAAGAGCTTTGCCCAGCAGTGGGACAGTACAAGTTAAAAAAAAGAGAAATAGAGACATATGTAGAAGATTTTCTCACCGTAATGGAAACGACATACTTTAAGAAACTTAATTCGCAGATCGTTGATATAAAGCTAGACCAATGTATGGGACTCAAGTACAGTAGCCATGAATATTGTAAATGTTATATACTGGTTACACCAAGCCCTTAACATCATCCATCAGGGTCATGTGCGATGGGACCTGAAGGAAAGGGTGTACTCGATGAGAGGTAGACTCTTACTTGTAGTTGATGCCAGCATAATCCCAACAGCCACCAGTGGCAGCAATAACGCGACTGTCATCATGATTGCTGAGAAAGCCGCTGATATGATCAAGCTTGACCAACATTGTCAACACAATTTTTAAATTTTTAAACTTTGTACTAAAACGAATGAATCCGTTCTAAAAGCTGTGATCATGTGATAAAATTAGATAAAGTATCGCTTATTAATAAATAAAAATATGAAAACTACTGTGTATTCATAGCATATACGTAAATCATTTAGTTTTTATGTATGTTTTTTTCTTCATATTATTGAGACTGGAATTTTTATTTATGATCGACCTGTTCAAGTTCATATATGTCGACAGATGGGTCCTTGACTTAACGGATGTTTTGAATTCGTATCAGTCATAACAAAATTATCCAGTTTTTTTTCCCAATAACCTACAGTAAACACAGTGTTACATTCACAAAATCCTTTTTCTTTTATCTTACATCACGCCTGTAATCCCCGAAGGGCTGGGCAGAGGTGTACCTAATAGTACACCCATATTTCACCAGTTAAGTTATGTTTGAGTTACTTGACTTAATGTCCTATGTCCTCTAGATGAGGCAGAGGGCACACCAGAGATGTCCTCTATCGCGATCGGTTTTGAGATCCACGCTTCACCTCGCTCCACGTCATTCCGATGCTCGCTGCTTCTGCTAACAAGGTGCGACGCCAGGTTTGACGGGGACGGCCACGTTTTCTTTTCCTTTGGGGATTCCAGTCTAAAGCTTGTTTGGGTATGGTGCCGCGGTCCCTTCGGAGCGTGTGGCCAATTCATCTACAGCGACGTTTGATCTGGCGATGGCGGTCAATCGGGCTCTCGTGGCATTTCTCCCAAAGCACGTTGGAGATGGGATTTATGTTTAAGTCCCATGAAATAGGGGGCGAGCTTATTGCCATCAACTGAGCAATTCCTGATGGAAATACCCAATAATACTTTGTCCGACACGGGAATCGAACCCAGGACCGCATGCTCAGCAGTAACGCCTGCGGCCACTCGACGAACGAGGCAGTCTTCTTTACTAGTATTCTTTTCTCTTGTATTTGCAAATCTCGTTTTAGTACGCCAGCTCTGCAATTCCGCATTCAAAGCCGCATTCCAAATTCTAACTTCGGCTAAACGTCGAACTTCATTATTTCATTATCATGTTCAGCCATAACATCCTAGTTAATAGATGCTAATAGATCAAATACAAATAGATTAATGCTTATCAGTTAAAATGCATAAACATTTATGTAGAGCATATTGCTAATGAACTAAAACTACCTACTACTACGCATCTATACTTGATTTATGGACAATATTGCTTATCTTACGTCTTCCTTCTTCGGCAAGCTCTTCCAATGGATCGGCAGTCTGCCCATAAGCAGCAGAAGGACCCATAATCTTAAAAAGGTAGCTAGAACAGACTTGAGGTGGAGTACAGGGTGTTGAAGCGCAGTTTGGGGGAGGGCTATGGGGTCTGCAGTGGACTGTGTTAGGCTGAGTTGATTTGCTGTTCCTGAGCAGTTATTCCGTGGCGAGATATTCTGTTTTCTCCCCGTCATTACGATCATTTTTAGGGTTCCGTACATCAATCGGCAAAACGGAACCCTTATATGATCAGTCTGTCTGTCAAGACCGTTTTTCTCAGGAATGCGTGGCGGTATCAAACTGAAATTAATACCAAATACTTAAGTCTGCTACCCCTTGCAGCAATGAAAAAATTAAACTTGTAAGTCAACGCGATCAAAAGATATGACTGTTTATGTCGCACATTATGCGATTTCACAAGGGAATCAAAACCTATCGGGTACTTCCCTTTGCCTAAAGCAAAAATAAAGGAAAAGTTCCAAAAAATAAAACATGTTGGAAATAAAAGGGTGTCCCCATACATACATAGTTGACCCCAATTAAGTTTTTTTTTTTTGTGTGCGTGCTTGGTCAGTTTTTGTTTGTTCTGAAACAAGTTTTTGCGTAGAATGTATTTCTAATGCTTGGTTGACAGCTTCGTAAAGGGTCCATTTACACCATAGATATAATAAAAAGCTGTTTTTTTATATTTCTATGCTATACACCTTGTTTATTCGGATAATTTAGCAGATATCACCCGGATGTCGCAGTTAGTAGCAGTGATAGCCTAGTGGTGTGACCGTCGGACTGCCAAGTCATAGGTCTCAAGTTCGAACCCAAGGCACGCACCTCTGACTTTTCGGATTCATGTGCGTATTGTACAATTATCACTTGCTCCGGTGAAGGGAAACATCGTGAGGAAACCAGCATGCCTGAGAGATATTTCTTGACGGCATGTAAAGCCAAGTCAGAGGCCCATGGGCGGCCTGAAAACCCTGACACCAGGTTAGGCACTAACCACACGATAAAGAAAGAAAGAAACACCTGGATGTCGACTGTGAGAAAAATTATCTTAAAAAGGTTTCTTCTGAAGATAGTAGTTAGGTTACTTTATACATTTCGCTGGTCATTCACTATCTACGTTTTTTGTCTATAAAGATAAAAGACACTGTTGCCTATTTTCTGAACTTATTTATTTTACGGAACCAGCTCCTATGAATTTAAATAATGATTTTTGGAATTCATGACGATAGCTGATTTTAACCCGTTTTCATTCTAACACAAAGGTCACTAGTTTAAAGACTAGTTTTGGCGAGTACCCGGCAGGAAGTTCTACAATTAAAAATTACGTCGATTTTATATACGGTTCGCGGTTAGTTGGTTACAATAGTTTAGTGAGTGCGTATCGGTCCACTTTTCCTGTAAAAAGTCAAAGTTTATTAAAAATCTATATGAATTTAAGACAATGGTAATGAATATACGCTCAAATTAATTATTATGGAGGTGTAAATTTAATGTTATTGAAGCTGAAATGACCAAGTAACCGTATTCTAGTTTGAATACGCAAAGTAAACATTTGTGGTGTTTATGTTTTTGTAAACCAGTGGTACCTAAATAAATAGAAAGGTAAGAGGTTTTTATAAATTTGATTACACTTAGTATTGTGCAACAGGAACACTATTATACCCTAATAAAATTCATAAATTCGAATGCCTATTTACAATTTTGATGAAATTGTTTGGTAGAGATAGCTTGTTTTCTCGGAATCGTCAGTCTGAAAACTTTGAAAATTCAGACTTTAACCAAGTGCAATTAAACAAAAAATACTCAAAAGGTGGAACGAAGTTTATAGTGGTGAGATTTTCATGGTACTTTTTTTATTGAGTTCCTAGAGGAGAAAAGAGTTCAAAAAAAAAATTCGCATGTCGCGATTTTTTTTTTGCATTTCCTTTGGAATTTTTCTTTTTCGTTTATGAATAACTGCAAATTCGACGAATTCATATTGTGGCGTAATAGTGTGACCTGCGTGCATTCATTAAATGCTAATTTGGCCTGTTTATTTGTTAATTATTGTCGATGTAATGCATATTTCAAGTATTAAATGCTAATTTGGCCTGTTTATTTGTTAATTATTGTCGATGTAATGCATATTTCAAGTATTAAATGCTAATTTGGCCTGTTTATTTGTTAATTATTGTCGATGTAATGCATATTTCAAGTATTAAATGCTAATTTGGCCTGTTTATTTGTTAATTATTGTCGATGTTATGCATATTTCAAGTATTAAATGCTAATTTGGCCTGTTTATTTGTTAATTATTGTTGATGTAATGCATATTTCGAGTATTTTTAGAAAATTTCCTACTTTCTTTTTCACAAATAAGTGGACAAAAAAAAAAATATAAAAAAAAACCACTTTTGCGAGTGAAGTGACTAAAAATTAATTAAAAATTTTCAGGAAATCGTCAATGTAAAAGTTAAAGAAGGCCATTTTTCTCAAAATATTTCTACGACGGTCAACGTAAATATACACAGATATAAAAACTAATAAAAATATTTGGAGGTACTTACTCGATAAATTGTTGATTATAGCTGGCGAAGGTGGAAAGGGGCCGCTGATAAATTTAAAAAAAATATCGTAATTCTAAAGTAACCATTTCTCACGATTTCTATCTAAGGTTAGTTGCAATCTTGGGTTTCTGCGCACAATTTAATATCAATACCAATACCGATACCGCTCCCAATTCTTAGCGATTGAGGCTTTTTGTCATGTTTTACTTTTTCAACAGTAACTAATGTTTGATAAGTATCCTTACCCTTAAATATTTTTCTAGTTAATAAACCTCATTGAATAGCTAATAAAATGAGGATTTGGGAAATAATTAGCATATTGAGTTTAATAGAACCTTTTCGAAAAAAAAAACCTTCATGTTAATGCATGTTTCTTTTTTTTAATTCCATTTGCTTATGAAATTTTAGTCACTACACTCATGAATGTGGTATTCTTAAAAATTTTTATATCCAGTTATCCGTGAACAAGTATCAGTTACCAATTACAAAATAAGTCTTAGACTTAAAATCCGGTATATTCAAAATAACTGAAGAAAATAGGAAATTTTCTAAAAAATAATTGAAATATCCATTACATGGATATAATGAACAAAGAAACAGACCAAATTGGCGTTTAATGGATGCACGCAGGTCACACTATTATGCCACAATATGAATTCGTCGAATTTGAAGTTATTCATAGACGAAAAAAAATATTCCAAAGGAAATTGAAAAAAAAAAACATCCCGGCGAATTTTCTTTTTTTAACTTTCTCCACTCTTCTAGGAACTCAGTAAAAAAAGTCCCATGAAAATCCGACCACTATAAACGTCGTTCCACCTTATTGTCTAATTGCACTCGACTACTTGTTAAGATATTAGAAGCTTACGTAGGCTCCATTGTGTACTTAGTTGGGTAGCTTTCCCGAATTCACACCTAAATAACTTTGTGCCTAAATAAAAACGCACTGGGTTATTTTCTTTTCCGAGACTTGTAATTTCAACATCATAGTCCCTGTAAAATTAAGAAATACGACAACCATTGCGGAGTTTTGCATAATTGCAAGAGAAGGATGCAATGAACGAGCAAAGCGAGCTCGATAGCACTTTTCCCCATATTTTTTCCGTTCTCAATATTTGTTTTTTTTATTTTTATTATTGAATAATTTTGTGAATATTATTTTATTTGAACCGACCCTGCCAGCCTTTGCTTATGAATGCTCTGAGGAGTATAAAGATTTAAACCTTATTAAACTTTAGAGGTCCATACCTAAAACTTGAAAATTAGGTATATCGCTTGCAGTGCTACAGTATTTATTTATTAAAAACTTTGAGCACATATAAATTAGTGCTTCTAAATTTAAATTAAATCTGAAATGAACGCTTGGTGCATCCTAAGCGGTCAGACCCGCTACCGCCTTACTGACCGGCTCATTTTAGCCTTACTCTGACCTTTTCCCAAAAGATCGTTCTTAAAAAAAAACTCACACAACAACAGTAAACTGGATATCTACGAAACAAAATACCTGTCTTGGAATGTGGTCACAATATGAAATGGAAACACGTGTTTGTAATTTAATAAGGCGATCTTCGTCCGGGTACAAGAAGGGTTTTTCCATATACGCAAAACACGAGATAGGCAGGTATATAGGTACCTTCGGTAGAGCTATGTGTATTTTTATTATGCTGCAATATCATATAATATGATATAATATAAAATACGGTTTATAAACTATCTAAGGTATATATCCGGATTCTGTGTTAGGTACATACATGTTAATAATAACATTTTGAATTTAAATAATGATTAATACTCAAATGAGCCCCGCCTGCTTCCAACTTTTGTTTAATTTTAAATGTGCTAGTCGTTTACTTTCAGTTTTTTCAGTCGGGTGTTTTAAAGTACGTAGTTAATATTGGTTTAATTTTAATGCACCACTAGCTTTTGACCGGGGGTTCGCTCGCATTAATTTAGAATTTGACAATCAATTCAGGTTGTACTCTGCTTGTAAGATTATAAAACAATCAAGACACGTGGCGCCATCTATTATTATAAGAACGTTATTGTGGTCTTTCTCGGGTACAATAGTTTTTACCGGAAGGAAAGGTACCCTATGTCCGTTTCTGTACACCTGACAACGTATATGCAAAATTTCAGGATGATCGGTTCAGTGGTTTAGGCGCGAAAAGGTAACAAACAAGCAAACTTACTTTCGCATTTATAATATTAAGTTAGTATTTTATTCTCGAGTTCTGAACGAATGAATAGGATAATGAAAATTAATAAATCTGTAATAAAAAACCAGTTCTGCAACAAAGCAGCTGAATTCAACACGAGTAAGAATTTAAATGCGGAAAAGGATTAGACAGAAAAAAAAAACAGCTTTTCAACTGACCTATGAAAATTGTGTAAAATTTAACTGAATTTAAAGAGTTGTTGAAACAGGTTATTGAGCTCTGAAGGAAATAATCCTGAACCAAATGCTTAGGTTAACTGTCCCACTATTAACCCACATTTTTTTTTGAATTTTTAGATTTTACCAGCGGTTGCCCGCAACCTTCGTTCGGGTGAAATGATTATAAAACAAAAAGTACTTGCCTTTTTTAATCGGATTTTGTTTAAATTCCAAGGGTTTTAATTTTTTGCGCGGATCTATAATATTTTTCTAAAATATAAGTAGCTTATGCTCACCTGCATACCTTATAACATCAGCTATCTGCCAGTAAGTCCCGTTAAAATCGGTTCAGCCGTTTCGGAGATTAGCCGGAACGAAC